>FR997762.1:22500-1405000 GCA_905475315.1 Autographa pulchrina | reverse complement strand
ACTACTAGTGTAGCGGATTGATGCGCTGCTACTTGATATTTGCGAATTGTGCAGCCTGATTGTTGGTTTGGTTGTAGAAGTTAAGGAAATGTGAAATAAAAGATACGTTTTAACCAGGAGCCATGCGGTAATATATTCTCATCATTTAGAGGTTGCATTATTCGAGGAGAGAGGGGTACGGGAACAATGTTTGTACCAATGGCGGCGTTGCGAATCATTGTGTCACGGCGACCCCGACCGCGCCGATTGGAGGACCCATCCATCGAACCGAAGGTGTCCACCACTTATAGGGTACCGCTTTGGTGGCAATTTTGAACAACTAGTGATAGAGATAAACAGTTTTTTTTTTTTAACGAAAAATGTTTGTGAGATTAATAGATTAAAAGAACAAAATGTAATCCGATATTATATTAATTCCTTCATGACTTTGTGCATCACGTTTTGACTTAAAATAATTCAATGGTGACGTTGATTTAAAACGATTTCCCCTTGATACATATCTGATTTTCCAAACACTTGACCAGTACGGTATTCCACAGTTTATGGGTCTATCACACATTATCCCAACTATATTCTGACTTTTGCGTACTTATGCTAACTAACAAAGAAGATAATAAAGATATTTTTTCTTTTTAATTATTTATTCAAGTAAGTAAAACACACACAAATAAAAACAGAAGTCGTCTGCCAAACTGCGGAACAGTTTGTCGGCAGTGTTCTCGTGGATAAATTTACAATCACTATTTTTATAACTATGGAACTATACATATTTTATTGTAGAATAAAGTAAAGTATAAATAAAATTATTATTTATTATTAATTAATTATTATTAAATAAAGTTAAAGTTGAATTTTAATGTTAATTTTCACCCAACTAATGAATATTTTAAATTTCATTGCACACCTTCACTTCAAGCCTACCTCTCCGTTACATCGGTGCATCCTACATCCACTGTGAGTCTACTCAGTAGGTAGTAATTGGGGTTTCTGGATCAGAGGAGATCCAGAAACAACCAATTACAACAATTATTCATTACTAGCTGTGCCTGCGACTTCGTTCGCGTGGATGACGAAACTTATCAATGAGTTTTTAACCGCAAATTTAAGTTTGTTTTTTATTGTTTATACTTTTCCGGGATAAAAACTACCCAGTGTGGTGCCCAGGATAATAAAGAATAATTATACCAAGTTTCATCGTAATCGAACCGGTAGTTTTTGCGTGATACCTGAACAAACAGACAGACAGACAGACAAATTTTTTTTTTCGCTCTTTTCGATTCGGTTTCGGTCTAGTAACACCCCCGCCATTTATTTTTTTTTGATATTTTCCATGTACAGAATTTTCACTTCTACAGATTTATTATAGGTAAGTATAGATTGTCATTTTGTAAAAGTTTTTGAGAAAATAACCTTTAGTAGGTATGTACAAAAGTACACACTTCAATTTTTTTCTTAACTAGGTATACAAAAATTCTTAACTTAGTTTTCCTTTATTAAATCTATACTTATAATAAATCTGTAGAAGTGAAAATTCTGTACATTGAAAATATCAAAAAAATAAATGGCGGGGGGTGTTACTAGACCGAACACAAAAGAGTGAAAAAAAAAATTTTTGCCTGTCTGTCTGTCTGTTTGTTCAGGTATCACTCAAAAACTACCGGTTCGATTACGATGAAACTTGGTATAATTATTTTTTATTAACCTGGGCCTACTACCACACTGGCTAGTTTTTATCCCGATAAAGTATAAACAATAAAAAACAAACTTAATTTTGTCGTTAAAAACTCATTGATAAGTTTCGTCATCCACGCGAACGAAGTCGCAGGCACAGCTAGTTAATAATAAACTCGCGAGGTAACACCAGGTTATTTAACTAGTCCATGAATTTAGTTTATCTTTGCAATACTTTGATTCCATGTTTACGTGTACCATATTTGGGCATGCATCTCAAAGAACTTATGTGTATTTAAGCCATCGATAGAAGTTGTGGAGCACCACTGCATCCTCCTGCGAAGGAAGTTCAACAAGAGCACCAACAAAGTTCAACTGTAAGGAGTCACCACTGCACCAGATATAAAATGTAAATATCTTTGTGTTTATATTATTATAGTAACCTTAGCTACAAGATTCTACTTAGCACTCATTCGTATTTAAAAATGCCAATCCCTCGTCTCGAAATGTGCAGACGTAGTTGTGTGTACATGGCACCACTAATATATAACTGTCTGCCTCAGAACATAGTCGATTTGCCTTATCAGAAGTTCTGTAGGTCTCTACAAATTTGGTTAATAGAAGATAATTTCTATCCTGTAGAGGAGTTTATAAAAAAGTATTCGTCTAAGGGAGTTGTCCGACTTACGGGCGAGAAGCGAGTAACTATCAACTATAAAATCGCTCAAGAAACGTACAACAAGATATAGATCCCGTGTAAATGAAGGAGATGCATATAGAAATAGTTACTCGCTGGCCGTTCACATTACCGGAGAGAACTCTCTCAGCATTTGTTTATTGCAGCGAGTAGAACTATAAAAATATACTCGCTGAGCGAGACTCGCTGAGCGATACTCGCTTGGTGATCAAAACACTCGCCGAAGATCAACCACTGTCAACCAGTGTTATTCTGCATAAAAATGCGGTTTCGAATTTAGAACAATTTTTAGTAAGGGAAGGGAGGGCAAGGTGGAAAGCTTAACCTCACGAGTTTTTATGCTTGACATTTAATTAACGATGTACATGGTTTTACAAGAGAACTTGCCCTTAAATACAAAACTCCATCTTGCCCAAAAGCTCGCTGTCAATTTTATATTGAAGTTTTTAAAAACCATTAACCATTTTTCATGTTAAAATATCATTACAATAAATCTGTACTTAGAAAATACTACCGTAAAATGGAAATAACGATAAGACCTACCCTTTACTAGCAAAACCGCCTGATACTGTGTGCATTTTAAATCGCGCGCACGTTATATGATCCGGGTTTTAAAGGCATGTGCCATTTTGCTCTCCCTTCCTTTACAGTAGTATAGAATGACCCGAGCGAATTGAGCGAGTATCGCCTGTCGCACTCGCTCACTCGCTTATCGCTCGGCGACAAAACTATCAAAACTACATACTCGCTACTCGCTGCTCGCCGACTCGTTTTGAGTTTATCGTTCTACTCGCTACTCGCTTCTCGCTCTAAGTCGGACAACTGCCTTAGTCTTACCATTTTAGAAATGCATTGTAAATTTTCATATTTTTATTATGTAGGTATTGTTTCTTTTGTGTGGTGAATTCTTTACTAAGAATATTATTATAATTATAATGTGTCGTATGCCTTGTATGTTAAAACTGATGTATGTAGGTATTTAAGTTTTCTCAAACATTTGCATGCTGTTTTATAACTGCGGAATGTGTCCAGCTCTGTAACCAAATTTTATACCAACTCTTGTAACTCTGTTAATTTTAAATTATTACCATTGATTTGTTGTTAACTATACTTTGTACTACTGAAATGAAGACTAATAATTTACCCAATAATCTATGTGAATTAATTAAAGTTTATGTGTCTAATTGAGTATTATTAATAATATTACAGGTCACATTCAGCTCAGCTAGCGGAAGATCTTTTCCTATCTGACGATGAGTCTCGAAGTGTTGGGGTCCCTGAGGCAGTTCCAGTTGAGATGTCGACGCAAGCTAAGAAGAAAAGAAGCAAATCGTCAACCTCGGCTTCATCAACATCCAAGCCGAGAGTTAAGAAGCCGAAAATCAACCCAGTGAAGCTGCAGGATCAACCTACTGCTGCTGAGTTATTCGGCAGCGACAGCGAAGAAGATCAACCAAAGGTTTCTTCTTCAAAGGGTAAAAAAGGATCCTTGTTATCATGTCTTAGTAGTAGAATTGCTAATGGGTACTCTAGACAAGGCCACACCGCGAAAGCTGGTACCCACTATGTAGAAGTGAAAGTTTATAAATGTGTTGATATCGACAAAGTGTTGCCAATCAATAGATGGCAGCACGCTGTCACCACAGTAAAAAATCAGACTTTCCCGGATTTTCGCCCCACATTCCACAAAATTCCTGTTTCGTCTCACTTGATAAAATGTTCATTTTGTGTACAGTCGGAAAAAATAGTTATTTGCAACGATATCCTAATATACATGTAAAAACAGTATACCTGACTAAACGGTGGAATGCATAGAGCAAAGTAATAAGTAGGGTAGGGCAGATAAAAATAGGATTGGATTCATAAATAAAATTCTATATCAAGATTAAATAATTTTGATATAGAAATTTTATAAAAAAAATAACAATTAATAAATCACAACTTGAATCACAGTCAACAATTACTTTCTAGATCAGAATCACAGATCACTTACATTATTTGTAAAGCTAAAAATACTGATTCTTGTTAACAATTTAAAATTATCATTATAATATAAGCCACTATGCCGCCGAGTGCACAGCAGTCGTCAATAATAATATCCTGGGACAACTCACACACGGTTATCTGATCCCAAGCTAAGCAGAGCTTGTGTTATGGTAACCAGACAACTGATAAACTTACTTATATATTTCTAAATACATACATATTATAGATAAATTAAACCCAGACACCAGAACAAATGATCATGCTCATCACACAACATTTGTCCTGGGCGGGAATCGAACCCACGACCTCCGGGATAGCAGTCAGGGTCACTAACCACTAGACCAACAGGCCCGTCGATCGTCAATGTTTGTGCTTTCGGCCAATAACATCATAGTCTGGCTAATCCTCGTCACCGTTGTTTCTAAAAATGATAATTCGATGACAGGATTGGTTAGTTCGTTGGGCTTGAACTCAAAGGGTAGCGGCTCGCAAATCCTATTGTTTCAGTTTTATGACATTACCTACGTCTCTACCGAACACACTTTTTAACGTGTTTTTAAGATAGTTTTAAAACCAATAAATTATCATTACAAGTGGTGATAGTATTTAGTCATTTATAAATTAGTGTTATTTAAAGTTAGATCAAATGAATATAGACTAAATTATATCTAAGAGTTTTACATAACATTACTATTACAGTTTGACTAAAATAATACGCAAAAGTAGTATGCCTTTAACAGTTATTCCAAAGTAGTCAGGTGCAAAGATTTAATATATTATATTACCTTCAATGGTATTAAGTAGCTACTAAAATATTGAATTCAAAGTTATCTTATATATAAAATTCTCGTGTCACAATGTTAGTTACCATACTCTCCCGAAACGGCTTGACCGATTTTTATGAAATTTTATATGCATGTTCAGTAGGTCTGAGAATCGGCTACTATCTATTTTTCATACCCCTAAGTGGTAGTAGGTAGGTAGTAGGCAGGTGATAGGTAGAAAATTTTGCATTGCAACGCATGCCGGGTACAGCTAGTTAAAAATAAAATCAGATAAAATATTAACATTGATTTTGATGCTGTCCGTACAAAACATGCTAAAAAGTACATAAATTACTATGCGAGACGAAACAGGAACAAAAAATGGGGCCAAACAGAATGAAATAATAAATTATTATTTCGAGACGAAACAGGAACAAAATCTAGGGCGAAAAAGGATTTTTTTATGTGAGACGAAACAGGAACAAATCGTTATGTCATCCGAAACTTACGATTCCTATTTTAGCGGTACCTAGAATTGAACACCATTCTAAATGATGAAAACCATGCAAACTAGATGCATAACAGACTAGCGTCAAAATCGTAGCGTTTATTTAATCTAAGTGAACATTAATTATTTAAGTGTTTTTTCTCACACTTTTAAACGCAGCGGTCCAAACGCTCGTCTATAGAATTGCATTGATAAAACAGAAAAATGCTTTGCTGGCATTATGTACTTATTCAATTGACTTATTTTTAATATGTATGCAATTTCATTGTATGCATTTTCATCAGTTTTGTCATCATTGTATGCATTTTCAGCATTTTCATCAGTTGTTCATATGTATGCATTTTCATCAGTGACGACCTCCGTGGTCGAGTGGCGTACGCACCGGTTTTCAAGGTGTCGCCAGCTCTGAGGTCCCGGGTTCGATCCCCGGACGGGTCAATGTAGAAAACCACTTTTCTACATTGTCCCGGGTCTGGGTGTTTGTGGTACCTTCGTTGTTTCTGAATTCCATAACACAAGTGCTTTAGCAACTTACTTTGGGTTCAGAGCAATGTATGTGATGTTGTCCGCATTTATTTATTTAATTAATTTTACAAATTTGGAAGTGAACACGTGTAAGCCAGATGCACAACAGATGAGCGTCAAAATCGTAGCGTTTATTTAACGCGTAATAGGTAATCCAAGTGTAACATTAATTATTTTAGTTTTTGTACTTAAATTTCTAGTATATTAACAAGAGTCAAGAAGCTGTATTTAAAGTTTACATTGTTTTTTCTTAGACGTTTATACGCAACGGTTCTAACGCTCGTCTGTCACATCCATAAAATAGAAAAATGCTTTGCTGGCATTACGAGAGCTTATTCACACTTGTCAGGGACGGTACCGATCCGTCACAGGGCCGATTTTTTTCATACGCTTTTTGGCTGTCAGTGCCGGCACCGGCAAACAATGTATTAAAAAAACCGGACCGGAGCTGATGGATCGGCACCGGCACCATCGCTGACATGTGTGAATAGGCCCTTATTCAATTAGCTTATTTTTAATATGCAAGCAAGCACGAAAACATCTCAACAGGATTCCAAATGTAAGTAGTTTATTTATAATTATTTTATTATGTTATTAAGCCTTTCACAGAGTAGTTACCCCATCTGGGTCATGAAAATTGTTTAACAATTGTATCTGTTTCGTGTAGGTACAGATAATGCATTAATCTACAGATCAATTCATCTAATAAGTCATTTCATCAATTCAGTCCTCACGTCTTTTAGTTATTTTACTCACCCAGTTCAAATTTTTACTTAATCCGCAATCAATTCAATATTTATAAGTTTGTACCCAAAATATTCCAGTTCACTATATTTATTATTTTACTTGATATACCAACTCGATTCATTTAATTACTCATTTACCCATTTGATCAATATTTAATCAATTAATTTACTTTATTAATACAATGTTTCCCATTCCAGGTCGAAGCAAACAGCAAGCCACCTTTTCTCATCCAATGATGAAGGCGAGCAGCAGCAGCCGCAGCAGCAGCCGCAGCAGCCGCAGCAGCAACAACCACCACAGGTCAAGAAATCCAAGGTTTCGAAATCATCCGCATCTAAGTCGCCGTTACCTGCGAAGAGGACAGCTGAGGCAGAAACGTCGAATAAGAACAAGAGGAAAAAGAAGCCTACAATCCATCCCATCAGTTCGAGTATGAAACCGACCTTTCATGATTTGTTCGGCACCGACAACGACGACGACGAAGACGACAGCAGAGAGGACGAGTTCTTAAGAAGCACTCCGGATAAAAGAATAGTACCAATTAATTCATATTATATGCGTAGAGTAGCGAATGGTATAAGCAAGCAGACATATGAAAACAAGAAGGGAAGGTATTACGTAGAAATAAAAATTTTTGATTATGGAGAGATAGAACGTGTAGCACCAAATAATCGATGGAGACATTCCATCGTGACAGTGAAAAATCGTACCGATGATGATACGTCAGCATGGAGGCATTTGAAACATTATTTAAATGATACTCACCGAGAGTTCAAACAGTGTCCGATGGATTTTGTTAGTAATTATTACTAGTAGTAAAGAAGATAAACTTATTTACTTCATGTTTTACTCATTTTCATAGGTATAGTCTTTGTGTATTCGTTGGTTTATTATAGTCATTATTTTATTTGTGTGTTGTGACATTATATTTGAAATTTGTAATTTGTTTTTACTTTGCAGTACAACCCTCATCTAGTCATAGAGAGCCATCCTTATTAATATTATAAATGCGAAAGTTTGTTTGGATGTATGGATGTTTGTTACTCTTTCACGCAAAAACTACTAAATGGATTTTAATGAAACTTTACAATTATGTAGCTTATACATCGGAATAGCACATAGGCTATAATTTATAAAGATAGTGTATGAATTGTAAATCACGCGGGTGAAACCGCGGGGCATAGCTAGTATAACATAAATCCAGAATTAACAGAATGCAAAAAATGTAATATTGAAATACCGAGAAATCAGTTTAGCAAACTCCGTCGAGTCTTCTCTTCGCCTATACCGCAATGCCTGAAGACGAAAGTTTACAACCAGTGCGTCCTACCTGTTATGACTTACGGTGCCGAAACGTGGACATTAACGGTTGGACTAGTCCACAAATTTAAAGTCGCGCAGCGGGCTATGGAGCGAGCTATGCTCGGAGTCTCTTTGAAGGATAAAATTCGTAATGAGGTCATCCGACAAAGAACCTAGGTAACCGACATAGCTCGTAAAATTAGCTCGCTGAAGTGGCAATGGGCTGGCCATGTCCGTCGAAGGACCGATAGCCGCTGGAGCAGACGAGTCCTAGAATGGAGACCGCGACTCGGCAAGCGTAAGGTAGGACGCCCCCCCGCCAGGTGGACTGACGACCTGAAAAAGGTCGCTGGAAGGGACTGGATGCGGAGGGCGGAGGACCGGGTGTTGTGGCGCAAATTGGGAGAGGCCTATGTCCAGCAGTGGACTATGATTGGCTGAATGATGATAAATCAGTTTAAATATCATTTGAGAACCAATGTACACAAGTCAAATAATTTATTACGAACCGAATTTGATAATATATACACAATTGCAAGTGCTTTTAAAAACAGAATCGTAACATATCGTTTAAATTCTAAACAAGATGTTAAATATATTACAGAGAGAGAGACACCAGAGACATTCTTGTATCAGAATAAAAACGATATTCTAAAACTAATAGACATGTCTATAAAGAAAAACTGCCTCGTTGGCCTAGTGGGTTAAAGCACGACTGCTACGCTAGAGGTCTTGGGTTCGATTCCCAAGTCGACCAAGGTGTTATTGGGTTTTCTATGAAATTCTCAGTAGTAGGTCGGAGTTTGGATTTGTGCCCGGTTAGTGGGAATAGGCTCGCCCCCTATTACATGGGACCTAAACATACCGGCGAACTGTGGGTGTACATTGGTACACCTCTGCCTAACCCTTCGGGGATACAGGCGTGATGGTATGTATAAAGAAAAGTACTTGTCTCAAGATCAATTTCGAATTGTTTGCTTACTTCGTAGTACCAAAAACGAATAAGCAGCAATTGAAATCATTCAGTACTAAATATGAAGTAATTTGTCATAATACCGATATACACGATTTCTATTCGAATGTAACGCAAGTTTTAAAATGTAAAATGACAGAATTCGAGCACTATGAATCAGGATGGTCTTATGATTCAGTAAGCCATCTTGAAATCAATATTAATAAATATTTTCCAATGAGAGGTGGCACTTACTTAACACTACCAAAAAAATTAACAATTCTAAAAGTTGTATCAATATACAAAATAACGATAGCCATTGTTTTTAATGGTGTGTCGTAGCTGCTTTGAACCCAGTTAAGAATAACGTATACGCCGGACTAATTCTTATCCACATTACAGTAGGGTGAATTTTAACAAATGCCATTTTTTTTATCATATCGGTGAACTTTTACAATTGTAAGTTTTTTGTATATTTTTCTGGTTTTATGTAATCCTTAGGATATTAAATATCCCCAAATTTAATATCATCAACGTATCATTTAAGACTAAGGAGTAAATTCAGTTTGAATTTTGGTTTCCACCGATATGAAAAACCGGCACCGACTATTTTTTTCTGTACACCGATATGATAAGTATATGCACCGAAATGATATATATATCCAGCGATATGATAATCTATCCACCGTTGAACATCAAAAAGGAAATAGTAGGTACCTACCTATACATTTTTACAAGGGTGACTTAGAACTGAAGACCTGAACTTAGGGTCTTATGTGGGTAGATCACATCCAAAGAGAACTGAGTTCTTAGAAATCTTAGACTCACCGAGATGATAAAATATATTTCATGTACAGAATTGACCTTTCTACAGATTTATTATAAGTATAGATTACGACTCATAAAGTGTGGTCCCTCAGTTCTCACAGACGATCAGCCAGATCTCAGAAAGTATCTTATAAACGAAGGTTTTGTGAATACAGACATTTAGTAGAGAATCTGTAAAGATATTTACTAAATAACAGACCACAAAGCATTAAAGATAAAAAACAATATAACGACTGAACTGTGGTCCCTCAGTCCACACAACAAAGATAAATAATTTAGTGAATATTACTGAATAAAACCGTTCTTTTTCTACATAAAGTTTTAGTAGGAGACTTAAAACATTTTGTAAAAAAGAAATGAAGAAAAAATATCGAACCATTTCGAAGATAGCGATGATTGAAACTGGTCCCTCAATCCTCTCCTCCACTGACATTTGTGCGTGTGCTAGCTGCTAGACGAGAGTAATATCAGAAAGTCTAGTGTACTTAACTTTTAGTAATAAGTTTCTACCAAATAATAGGTACATAAGATTGTGTATCTCTTACCTATTCGCTGAGATAATAATGTATTTTTAATCTTATGGAGTATTGTGACCACACAATTTAACCCTTTGAACGCCACGGTCATGTATAGATGACAAGAAAACGACATTTTTTAAGTACAAAATAAATATACTTAAATAAGTTGTCTGTGTTTCTTTTTCCTATTATTTAAAACTAAATTAATGAAATATTGTATAATGACACAAATATATATACATTACTTACATTTCACTAGAAAAAACAATATTCAAAAATTGGTAATCGAAATCCGTAAAAAAGTGTGCCCCCACACGCCACAGTCATCTATACACACAGCTAGTGATGGGTAAGTAAGATAAGTTATTATTCAAATTTATTTTAAATTTATGAAAAATTTTATTAAAAGTAGCTTACTATTACTTTGAAAATTACTTTTATTGAAATCTATTTGTATCTGAATATTCCTAATGCATAAAATTTATAAAATTGTGGAAAAAAATCATTAATCGGCATTAATATTGTGCGAGTATAATTGATTATAATAAAAATGGCTGACAGTCAAATGACTACTGAAGAACTCCTGTGTGTGTTAGAAAATTTAGAAGAGAATGATGAATTTTCCGATGCAATATCTCTATACGAGGATGATTTAGAGGTAAGTTTTATTTTTAACCAAACATTTTCATATAGATAGGTACCTATGTAATTTTTATTTAATTTTAAATGATGCGTTAGGGAAACAAAATCGATAATATAAAATATTTAAATGTCCCACATTATCACATCCCTATTCGCATGCGAGGAAATTGTCAAAAGTCGTGCCAGTCACGCCACAGTCATAGGTGACAACGGAAGACGTCAAAACAAGATTAGTGATGTAGCTTATTATTATTTGATTTATTCGTTTGTCGTTCTAATGTCTGCTTTTAGGTTGTTTAGAACATTGTAACTGGTGTTTAATGATATTATGATACCAAATAAGGTCGAATTAAATAAAAGAATTCTGCAACGAGTAGTATTTTATTTAAAAAATATGGCACGAAAAGCAACATAATGATTAATTGGTTATCGATAAGATGTTGGAATCCCTATTTTTTTTTGTAGGTAATTGCGCTGAATTTGTGGCTTGGCGTAGGAGAGGCGCCGATGCATTTAGGTACGCTCTGGCGGTCAAAAGGTAAAATGTAGACAGTATTATTATACTTTATTTAATATATCATTATTAAGACGAAACGAAAACAAGGTTTTACGGTTAACTTAATGCTATATTACATTTACATGGCTTATGTGTATTTAGTAAAAAGTAGATTACATAATTAACTAATCACTTATTATAATACTTTTCCCAACTATGTTGGGGTCGGCTACCAGTCTTACCGGATTCAGCTGAATACCGTATTTTACATGGAGCGACTGCCTATCTGACCTACACAACCCATTTTACTGGGTAACACAGTATCCCATAGTAAGACTGGTTGTCCGAATTGACTTAACGACTGCCAAAGATCAACGTATGACAGTCGGGACCTACGGCTTAACGTGCTATCCGAGGCACGGAGGGGTCTCGGTATGTTGTAGAAATGGTCACCCATCCACGGAGCAACCGCGGCGAGCGCGGTTTAACCTGTATTATCGGTCAAACCGTACGGCTTACACTTAGCCACGAGCCCCTCAATCTAGAGACTAGAATCATCAATTAAAATTACATTTTGAAAGTAATGTATTACTTTTAAATTCCAAAAGCTTATCCTATTTACCCTGGGTTTTTAAAATGTTGTGAGAATGTCAGATAATATAGCCAAGCTTATATCTTGATTTGGCAAATGATTAAAAAGTATGTCTGTTCAACAGTATTTCAGAAACGCAGGGCAACTTACACAAAATATAATTATGCTTATTATAATATTAATACTTCACACCAAATGATGGTAAGATGATATTTGATATATTAATGAGATCATATTTGATGGTGAGTTGTGACACACATCGACTAACATCAAAACATTTCTATAAATGATTGAAAACTGACCTAAAGTAAATGTAATGTGCTTTTTATATCGTATTTAAATAATTATTCTGTATGGCTGTTTGTCACCTAACTCCTAAACGGCTGGACCGATTTGGTTGAAATTGTATGTGTATTTGAATGAGTACGGATGTTGTTAGGTTGTGTAGGTAGATACTGCTGTTCAAGTACCATACTAATCTTGTTTGTTACTGATGTAGAGGTTATACAGCTCATATCACATTTACTTTAGCTCAGTGCATACTAAGTAATTGCCTTATATGGGCACACAAATATAGACACAAAATTACTACACTGCAAAATTATTTGCAACACACCGAGCTTACACACTAATAAATAAGAAATGTTATGCAATAGAATTTAAACAATACATGCGAAAATCGCAAATAAATAAGTCTTGTAATTTAAGTAACCAACCTCAGACTTTGATTATACTCTCTCTTTTAACCGCTAATCTCATAATTAAAACATTACAAGAGTAAAACAAATACGAAAATAATAAAAAAATCAGGTACCTAAATAAATTCTAAATTGGCATCAATTTTGAGCAACAGAATCAGAAAACAACAAAAAATCTCAAAATAAACGATCTAGCCTACGGCTCGCGCGTTGCTGACCCTATCGGTCCTTACAAAAAATAGAAGGAGTCCCATTATCTCCTTCAGTCCAAGGTAGCGGGTCACAAAGGCCCTGAGTTCACGCCTTGGCATGTTCGCTCTAAACTGTAGCCGCATTTTCGCCAGCAAGGCGGAGACCTGTCTGATCATTTTAACGAAGCGCCGCTGGACGCGTACGTTGTCCATGTCGGACTTCAGGAGTCAGCAACACCTGAAATTATTATAATATTAAATAAATAACAATGTTTTTTTATTTAATAACAGTGTAAAATTATTATTATTAGTAGCCTGAAATGTCCCACCGATGACCCATTGACCAGTGTAAAATATAGCATTAATAAAAAATAAAAAAACCCGCTGCATAAAAAAACAAAAGTAAAAAACAAGTAGGTACATACAAAAAAGTAAAAAACTGAAAAGTAAAAACAAGTTCAATAAGTCTAGATAGCAATGTAACTGTAACAATCGGGACCCATTAAATAAGCTAGACTAAAATCTAGATTATGGGTATTTTTATTTAACACTTTTTAGTTAAAATCATAATCCACCTAGCGTACGGCATTCGAGTATGTATTTAGTTTGAATAAAGAACAATTTTTCACATAGTATTTTTTTTATACGTAAATGATATACCATTTTGGAATCCTCGTTACAAGCTCTTTAATTTGATACCCATATTGTAGCAAACATATTTCTTTTATTTTTTTTTACCTCAATCTATGGCACCTTGTGGCCGCCATGTTGGTTTTTGTTTGACGTGACATATCTAAGAACACTTGGGTAATCGATACGAATCCAACGATACTCTAATTATCGAAATCCATTCGGCCGTTTCGAAGATATGAGGTAATAAAGAATATTACATACATACATACAAGATACGCGCGAAAAACATAACACTTCTTGGCAGTCGGGTAAAAATGTGCCTGCTAAATGTATCTATGTTATAATAGTATATTATAGACAATTAATTTCTAAAAATGTTTGTACGCCATATTATGGCAGAATATGTCGGAATTTCCGGACCATAGTAAATTCTTGCAAATAAAAATTTATTATTATTATTTTCCTGAACCCAAGCTAAAGCAATTGTGTTATGGAATTTAAGGGAAGGTTCATATCTGACGGAACATGCGTCGCGTATTATCGGTCGCGTCGGTTCCCTAAGAGACAGTCAACAGACATGGTCAACAAGAATCGCGTGTCGTAAATAAGATAAGAGATTGTACTTCAACAGCTGTCAGTGTCAGATTCTTGCCGCGTTTAAACGTCTCGAAAATATTTTTGCAATTTTGAACTTGTTTTGAATAATTTTAATGCAAACAAAAACAACCATATGCTCATCCCCGCAAAGTCCAAATTGTCCCTTTACCTGGCTTATTGATTTTTGAATAGTTAAGGTCACTTAAGGCATTGCTTGCGAATATTTTAATTAAGTTCTAAATATTAAAATTAGGTTACAGCGCCCTAGTGTCGAGTTGCTGAACTAATAAATTAGAATACAGATATTTTTATGAAAAAATAATCGTCTTTCTTGTTAGCGTCATGTGAAGTAAAAGGGTGGAGTTAGACATAATTTAAGACAGCAATTGAAATTACGACCTTTAACGTTAGCTTTACTAATTTATAGCAAATTAATTTTTTGACATTGAGTATGAAGAGGGATCTTATAAGATTGTCGTGTCGGACAGTCCGCGGCATCTTAAATGCCTAACGAATGGACCGATTGCGATGCGGTCTTTTTCTTTGAAAGCTGACGTGATCGAGATGGTTTTTGGCTATTGTTTACGATGATCTATTCAGCATTGCGAAATATAACAATGTTTTAATTTTTTAATTTTCTTTTATACTAGCTGACCCGGCGAACTTTGTACCGCCTAACAGTCGATTCCTTAATTATGATTATTTAATTATTTTTTTCGTAAAAACCATCTTGTGTTTCAAGAAATATTTAAAAAATAGAATTAGCGAAATCGGTTCAGCTGCTCTCGAGATGTGCGCTTAGCAATACATTCAGCGATTCATTTTTATATTATAGATCATTAGGCTAGGGTAAAATAATATTACCAATTATGCGTGGTTTGCGACCCTACTTCTCATCATATTTCGAGCAGTGCCAGCACCGAAATCTGACCCAAAAACCTCAAATATACCTTGCATATGGAAATTGGCGACGCACTAATCACTCTAGTACGTCTTTTGAGCAGAAATATAAATTAATCACTTAAAAAACGCAATGATTGTATGTAGATAAAAGCACTCAGATAGCCAGTTTATAAAGGTTCAATATTAACATTTGTAGACGAAAAACTTACCGAATAACAGGCTCCACGGGTGAAACACTTTATTTATAATCTATTTTTAGCTGTAGACTTCCACTAAAACGCAGAGGATAGGTAATTTAAAAAGAAACTTTAAACGAATGCAGTGATAAGTATTCAGTGTCAATTATCGCGAGACCCCGCACTTTAGTGCCGACGTTCCAATCTTAAATTACCAACCCACCATAGATTGGTTAGATTATCGATTTTTGAACAAAACGATGGTTTTTTAAGAGAAAATTATTTGCTATATCCATGCCTTTTCGTCATGATAAAACATTTATTTTTTACTAATCTGATTCTTTTAAATGCTTCCAGGTTGTGAGTAATTAATAGATTTTTCTAAGCCAGTGTCATTTTATTTTTTAAACCAATTTATTTTAGATTATAAAATATAGTTATAAGCATAAAACTTCACCCTTCCCTCATATTACCTACATTTTTTTCCTCTCAAATTATCCACAGAGTTATGATATTTCCCGTCTCTTGGGGTGACTATTCAGCAAGTTGGCAACACTGATCGACGCTGCATTCTGCTTCAAGTTCAGTGCGTGCAGTTTGCTAAAGGTTCGAGCATATTATGCCGGGTCGCAGCGGGGCGGCGCGGAGCGCAAAAATCCGCTTAAATCGCTTCAATACAATTTACATTAAATAACGCACACTGTGTCGGGCCGCAGCGGCTCGCATTATTGCGCGACGGATTTCCGTCCGTGCGATGCGGCCCGCCCCGCCCCGCTGCGCCCCGTCAACAGTGTGCTATAGTAAGCGGATCGGTGTGCACGCGCACACGTGTTCATTTCACGATATTTGCATTTCTTGTTACTTGCGTCTTCCTTTGGCGTTCACAAAAATGAATGAAGAACTTTTGATTAATTTAGTTCAAGGATACAAAGAACTTTATGATTTGCAAGATCCTCATTATGATGATCAACAAAGAAGAGATAATATTTGGAAGGAAATAGGGGACATAATGAAAGAATCTGGTTAGTAACTGTCAAGTATTTATTTCTTATGTTGTAACCATCAGAACGCATTTGTATCGTGATGTACTATAATCACATTTTTTGTAACCGGGTTTTGATCATAGTAACATCAGAGTAAACGTCATAGTGCACTTCATCAGAGTCAACTCGTATCGGCAAAACCCGGCTTTTAAATAAAAAGATGTAACTCAAAATTTGCGAGTTCGGAGTTTTTCTGATAATTGCATTATTTTAAGTAAAGAATAGGTAAACAGTATTATTTAATTTTTTGGGTTCCGTATTATCTGTGGTACGAAACCCGTCCGATAAGCGAGTTCGACTCTCACTTGGCCAGTTTTTTTATAAGTAAGCGGGTAGTATTCAATAAATCACCTTAGTGTCAAGATATTAGTTTCTTCGCATACCTCTTCTAATGACCCTCGACTGCCACTCAACGGTACCAGTTGGAGAAACGAAATATCTTTTAAATTGATCACGGACACACATTGCGTCTAGTGCCGCATGGCCTCCAATATATGGCAAATCTCTTATAGATTCTGTTACCACATTTTTCTGAGCTTCCTCTCCAGACCAGTAGCAAATATCGTTTCGCAGTAAATTGTGCAAACAACAAGTGGCTAATATAATAACATTAACATGTTTCGGCAATAACGAAAAACGTCTTTCGTAAACTCTAAACTTTTTCACTAATATACCAAAAGCATTTTCGCTCACACGCCTAGCTCTACTCAGCCTATAATTAAAAGCTTTCTTGTCTTCGTCATTTGTCACCTGATTTGCTGGATATGGTCTCATCAAATGTCTGGTTAATGGAAAAGCTTCGTCTCCAACGATGACATATGGTAACTTTATGTCTGTACCCGGTATTAAACGATCAGCAGGTAAACTAAGCTGTCCATCGATTAAAGCTTTTCCAAAATTAGAGTTATTGAGTATTAGGCTATCAGAATTTTTACCCAAGGCACCAACATCGATGACTGTAAAACGGTAGTCCGCATCGACTAAGGCCAATAAAACTATAGTAAACGTTTTTTTGTAAGAAAAATAAAGGGAACCGCTATTCGGTGGTGCTTCAATAATAACATGCTTTCCATCCAGTGCCCCAATGCAATTTGGAAAGTTCCATTGCCTTCTAAAACGCTGTTCTTTACGTTTCCAATCTGCTTCTGTCGGTACGGGCATGACATTAGGTGACAGCTTCTTAAATATGGCTGTACATGCCTCGTAAATAATTTGTCTAACAGTTGATTCACCAAGTCGAAAAGTAGTGGCTAATGACTTCATTGAATTTCCTGTTGCCAAATATCTGAAACATAAAAAGCAATGTGGTTCAAACATTATGCAAATGTTCTTTTGACCTATTCTTACATTTATGCAAGCCAATAAGATTATGTTCCATGGTGTCCTTTAATGCCATGATTATCAGTCTATTTATGCTTTATGTTCAAACTTTACTAATACCTATATTTTTTTCTTCCACAGCTCAAACTTGTAGAGACAGATGGAGACGTATAAGAGATAATTACAGACGCGCTAAAAAGTTAAGGAAAACAAAAAGTGGACAAGCTGCTACAAATATGAAGAAACCAAAATATGAAGATTTATTATCATTCCTTATCCCCTATATTAGCAACGAGGATGAAACTTTATCAAATTTTCCACAAAATAATGTTTCCCAAGACTCAAGTAATGAGGATAATAGTCTTTTAGATGATATTCATAGCCGTGATAGCTCTGGTTCAAGTGCTGGTACTTCACAAAGCACTATAAGAAATCGTCCTGGTTCTTCAAAAGACAGTTCACCTCGTCCTTATAAAAGAAATTCTAGATCTATAGATATTCCACCACAGCTTTCACCAACACACTCGTTATTGCAAGAGTATTTAGAAAAAAAATATAGGGCCCAGAAAAATGAATCTGACAAAATAGTTGAGTTTTTCAAGAACATGGGGGAGACTGTTTCAAACTTTCCGGAAGATGTACAAATTAGTGTAAAACGTGAAGTTTTTAAAATAGTTACCGATGCAGAGGAGTTGGTTTTCAGGGAGAAGTCTAAACCACAATGTGTATTAGAAATATCTCAAGAGAGCGCACCGCCCATAATCGTTGTTAATTCAAACGATGTTGATGCCCAACCTTCAAACCAAATAATAACACCAACTTCAACAAACGTGAATCCAACTGATATTGACACACAGGAAGAGATTTCTCTTGATCTTGATGATAACGCATTAAATGCTTTTTTAAATTCTATTCAACAAAAAAAAAATAACCAATGAATGGTATTTTTTGAATGTTGGGCTAATAAGAGGCCAAACACAAAGAGAAATGGAACATGTTGATTAAGAATAGTTTTACTAGAGTTTAAGATAGTTTAAGTTCTGTGATTTTGTGATAATATAATATTGACATAAACAAACTGTGTACCGTTTTTTTTTCTTTAAAAATGAAAACATACCCTAACTAGCGCCGTTGCTAACTAAAGAGACAAATACACAAGATCCTAACGTACGACCTCACTAACAATTGAAGATACAATTTACACAGGATTTAAATTAAATCAAATTATTTATTTGCTAGATTAAATGGGTGGTTCAAGGATAATTAAAAATCACTAGGTAGGCTATAGTGAAACTTACCTTAAACACACCACAAGCCGCTCTTCTGGTCCGATAGGCTCACGAAAAGTTGTAGTTTTTTTATGCAGATCCTCCTTTATTATTTCAAGTAATTGAAAATATCGATCAGGAGTCATCCGAAAATATCCCCAAAACTTGGTTTTGTCTGCTAAAAGATCGGGAAAAAGATGATAATATTCGCCGAAAATCTTTCTCTTGGAACAAATTGGATGTATCCATATTTTACGTTTTCTCTTTTGACGAATTTCTTGTCTATGCTGTTCTTCTTCTAACAGCAGGCAAAAAAACGCAAGTTCTTCGTCAGAGCTATCCATAACGTACAGTTGCACGCAAATTCCGGCAGTACACTGTACTCAAAATCCGTCAATGCAATGCGACCCGGCCCGTCACAAATGTGCTAGGTACGCATTTTGCGCTGCGCTGCGGCCCGCTCCGCCCCGCTGCGGCCCGGCATAATATGCTCGAACCTTTAAGCAACAAAATCAATAAACCTAACCATAAACCAAACCTGTTTATGCCTGCTTTCTAGACTTATCAAAAGCTTTTGACCTCGTGTCATATAACTTGTTATGGGATAAGCTAGAAAATTATCTCCCATAAATCACATTAAATAAAGACTAATTTATAATAATAAAAAACATTTAAGATTTATGTACTTATGTGGTATTATTCAGTTTAAGTGTATTTTTATTAAGTAGTTACTTTTTTTAAAAATTAAAAAAAAAAATTGGCACGATCTGTACTGGTTGGCGGGAAAGTACTTTGCAACCAAATTTGGTTGCAATTTTTTGACACGTCTGCGCGCACTTGACAGTCCATCTAGACATTATAAAATTATTATCAAAGTATATATCTTAAATATCTGGGTCATTGGGTTACCGAGGATCTGTCAGATGATATTGATGTTGAGAGGGAACGCAGGGCGCTGTCGGTTCGCTGCAATATGTTAGCTCGCAGGTTTGCGCTCTGTTCTGAGTCAGTGAAAGTGACACTTTTCAAAGCTTACTGCCAGTCTTTTTACGCAAGCAGCCTGTGGGTGAAATATACGCAGAGAGCTTACAGCGCTCTGCAAATGCAATTTAATAGTGCTGATGAGGTTGCCACGCTATTGCAGCGCCTCGGGCATGTTCGCGGAGGCGCCAGTTGACGGCTTTCATGCCATCATGAGAAAGCGTTGTGCCTCGCTCCTTGGTCGCTTACGTGGCAGCCCCAACAGCCTCCTGAGTGTATGGGCAGAAAAGTGGGAGTCACCAATGTTGTGGCACTGGATAAAACTGCATACACAAATAAATTCGTTCCTGAATTTATTTTAGTTTTAAGTATTGTTTATGTTTTCAATTTAATTTTATGAAAACTTTGCTTTGCTTTATTTTATTATTATTTTATTTTATTTTCGTGTTATTTTGTGTATTTGTGTAACTTTGTTTTTTTTTTATGGGTCAATACCTAACAATAAACGAATTTGAATTTGAATAAAAAAAAACAATATTCGAATTTCTTTAAATCAAATTTTAATATTCTAATAAACAAAGTTATGGAATTATTATTGCCAATTTAATTAAATGACACTTTTGTTTTTGTGTGTCAAATAAAATGTTATATACTGAATAATTATGTTTTCTATGTTAATTATTGTAATTGATGTTTTTGTGTTATCCGTGTTTCGGAAAGCACGTTAAACAGTAGGTCCCGACTGTCATACTTAGATCTTTGGCAGTCGTTAAGTCAATTCTGACAACCAGTCTTACTATGGGATACTGTGTTCCCCAATAAAATGGGTTGTGGAGGTCAGATAGGCAGTCGCTCCATGTAAAATACGGTATTCAGCTGAATCCGGTAAGACTGGTAGCCGACCCCAACATAGTTGGGAAAAGGCTCGGGAGATGATGATGTTTTTGTGTTAATCCTAAAAAGAGGAAAAAGCTATTTAAAGATTATAAAATAAAATTTTAATAAGAATGAATTTGTATTCAACCTCTTTTGTTTATTATATCTACCGGTACCGTGGCCTAACATTATGAGTTAAAAAGTAAATTATAGAAACTACCGCTAGGTTATAGATGTTCTGTGATCTAACTAAGTGTGATCTATATTTCTATCTATATTATCTGTGGGTGGAGTGTGGTTAACGGTTGTATTGTTTTGTTTCTCCTGTTTCTCGTCAGACGTCATAGATTATCAGGGAAACGTCTTGCTTACGTTACCTTCTGAAAACATACTCATCGTTTTAATTAATTTTCTTTGAATAAACCCACGGAAATCTCTTAGTAGCAAACATAATTTGCTCAATCGCGAACAAAAAACAAACAGTGAAGTTAAAACGACAGAGCCGGCCCCGCTCAGAAAAGGCGCCAACCAACGCTAACCTTAACCGCCATTTTTTCGAGGATAAAAAATTAGAAAACTCAAAACTGTACCGAGCAATAATAAAGAGAAATACGAGCGGATTGTCTTCACGACACACTTTAATTAATCTGAAGAAATTGAACAGTCGTGAATACTTTTTACCGCGGGAATTTGATGTGAAAGCAAACTTTGAATACGCATATTACGCATGGCTGTCGGAGTGCGTCCAGCCAAGTGGTACCTACAAAACCTTTCAATCCTAATTCTATTGCTAAATACATCAAACTACAGAAACAGAAATTCGTGAATGCAAAAGACGTTTGGCAAAACTTTGAACAGAAAGATTTTAAACCTTTTAAACGCTCCAACTCGACCGATATTCTGCTGGAAATCCCTATTCCGAGCAGCTTGTGACCTTCAGCAATCAACTGTGGTGGAATCATAGCACAGGCGGATCATCGGCAGCAGAATTAGCAGACCAAGGTACGTGCACGTGTTTTAGTTTGTTACTGCTGCATTTACTTAAGAACATCGTTTGTGTAATCGTCCAGCCTCTTGGGCTGTCCAAGATGTGTACTTACTCATTGTTTTTATCGCGACTGGACATTTTTAAGTCGAAAAGTCTTCTGACTGTACCCTGCTTGTATATTTACGAAGTAGCTAAATTTGTAAAATATCACAGTCATCTCTTCGCCTCCAATGACAGCACGTTTAAATGTAAAATTAACCGGCTTCCTCTACAAATGCCTGTACCTAAACTTGAAATGTTCAGGAAAAGCTGTGCCTACATGGCACCTCTAATATATAACTCCCTGCCCAGAGGAATGACTGACCTGCCATATAAAAGGTTCTGTTGTGCCTTGCGTAAGTGGTTAGTACAGGAGAGTTTCTATAGTGTAAAAGATTTAAAAAAAAAAGCACATGCCGATTTGGTGCCCTCTAAAATACTTGTTTGATGTCTTTATTTGATTTGTTTTATTGTAGTAATTTAAATATTTGTAAAAAAATTATTCCATTGTGATTATATTATATTGTAAAACTTAGATTTAATAATTGATAATAGCATTTGTATAACTGTAAATTTACTGAGTACTTATAATGTTTTGCATGCCCATAATGAGGGTGAAATATGTCATGTACTGTACCTACATAAATTGAACATCTTTTGTACCACCATATTTCAGGCAAATAAATGATTTGATTTGATAATAGCATCCAACCATCTCATAGGTGCCACATGCTTGTCTACCTTCCACTTGGCCCAGGAAAACATAAACAGAAGACTACCACAAAATATGACAAAAGTTTGAAGGCTCTAGTGTTATGATTGTAATAGATTTGGACACCTAGCAGAATACTGTAAAACAAGAAGACAGCTAAGAGAGTTAATACTTTTTTTTTGCAACTTTTCAGCAATAAAGGATTAAGTTATAGAAAACAGCAGCCACACATATGACAAGCAGGAAGGACTTGATGTACAATATTTGTGAGCCATCCTTCAAAAAGATCACCATAGCAAATAAGGGAACAACACCTGTGAAAGGTCATTCATTTGGGAATATGAGTAAATAAGAAATATAATGGTGGAAGGTAAATATATACAAAGTGTTCTGAACATATTCTGTCTTAAATAAAACTAATTTTTGAATGGATTCTGTCACAGTTTAATTAGGTTTCAAAACAGTTTTATTACAATGCCTATCATTTGTGTAAACATCAGAGAGCAATATATTCTGTGTTTTTTATTAAACCTATATAAGATCCCACTGCTGGGCGAAGGCCTACCCTTTTTCTATCAAAACCTTTGAATGAAGAAGATTTTAATATTAATATATTTACAAGTTTTAACCTGCCTTTTGCGACTTCTTTCCATATGTGCCCTGCATATCCTTTAGGCATGCAAAATATGTATTATTTGCAAGTAATGTTTATAATCACCTATACTCTTAAATTAACTGAAAACAAATTAATTAACTTACACAGCGAATAATAATCACCATTTTAAGAAAACAAGTTAATGTTATTTTTAAGTTATGAACTTATATTGAATTTCATAATAGCTTATTACCTAAGTATTTTTCAATATTATTGTTACACCTAAGCGTACATCGAGTTTGCTATTTTTTTATTTTTTTTACATTCTTGTTGGTATTTGTATATAGACTAATATGCTCTGCTATTGTAACCACTTCCCTGTTTAGTTAGTCATGTTATAAACATTCCCTTGTTTAACAATTGTTTCTATAGGCAAGACAATTAAATTGTATAGATATACTGACCAGATAAAGTGACGACCTCTGTGGTCGAGTGGCGTACGCAACGGTTTCAAGGTGTCGCTATTTCGAGGTCCCGGGTTCGATCCCCGGATGGGTCAATATAGAAACCAATTTTTCTACATTGCCTCAGGTCTGGGTATTTGTGGTACCTTCATTGTTTCTGAATTCCATAACACAAGTGCTTTAGCTACTTACTTTGGGTTCAGAGCAATGTATGTGATGTTGTATGCATTTATTTATTATTATACTGTCTAGATATTAATATGATATAGCTGCTAATCTCACTTCTAAACTAACAATAAAGATCCTATTCTATGGCATCAATGAACGGGTCACTTGCATTTTCCAGATACAAGCAAACTACCAACTGCTGATGTGACTTGGTTCCTACAAAGAATGATGTCTTATCTATCAACACCAGATGCCTTAAAGGAAAACTGGCAAGGTTCCTATTCAAAAGTGATGGTTTTCAAGTTAAGAAGCTGATGATCTTCATTTGATCTGACTCATGTGGCCTCAAGAATGTTCTAGACAGTGGAGGTATGAAATGTTCTATCACTTTTATAGACAACTGTACAAAAGTTCATGTGTATTATCTAAAGAACGCAGTGAATGTACTAAACATTCATAATTCTTTAATGTACACATATACATTACATTTAATAGACATACATTAACATTGATGTACAAAGGCGAGCTTAACTCAAAACATTCTCAAAGAAACAAGGTGGATAATGAGCTTTAGCTTTATAACTACCATTATTGTAGTGTATTGTTTTAACACAAGTTATTTATTCATGTTTTTAGGGTTCCATACCTCAAAAGGAAAAAACGGAACCCTTATAGGATCACTTCGTTGTCCATCCGTCCGACTGTCTGTCAAGAACGTTTTTCTCAGGAACGCGTGGAGGTATCAAACTGAAATTGATATCTAATACTCAAGTCTACTGTACCTTGGAGCTGTGGAAAAATCAAACTTCTAAGCTATCAAAAGATACAGCCGTTTATGCCATGCCATAACTTTTCGAAACTCGCACGGGAATCAAAACCTACAGGGTACTTCCCGTGAACTTAGAATTTTGAAATTTGGTACGAAGTAACGTCTTATAGTACAGATAAAGGAAAAATTGCGAAAACCGTAAATTTTTAGTAACATTATATAATAAAAAATATATTTGAAAATTTTTAGTTACTACTTCTTTTCTCATGAACGCGTAGAGGTATTAAATTGAAATTCATATCAAATACTCAGGTCTATAATACCTTTAAGCTGTAAAAATATACTATAACTTTTATGTCAACGCAATCAAAAGAAATAGATACCTACAGGTTTGGAACCCTCGGTGCGCGAGTCCGACTCGCACTTGGCCGGTTTCTTATAATTGACGATTTAGAATAGTGTCACACAGCTATCTATGCATTTTCTTTTTGTATATAAAATTTCAGCTCAATTAGTTAAAGACAACTGCTTCTTGAGTTATTAACAGATACAACAAACATACATACATTGCAAGTTAATAAAAAATTGTCAAATATCTCAATGTGATGACAATCAAAAGGATTTGTTTGTTAGAGTTATTTTTGGTTAATTTGTTTAGCTAGAGCTGTTTGAGTTAACTATAACTTATTAAGAGCATATTGAATTTAAACGCATAATAATTATATAATAATATCCTAGGACAACTCACACACGGTCATCTGATCCCAACCTAAGCAGAGCTTGTAGAACGGTAACCAGACAACTGATACTTATATATTTCTAAATACATACGTATTATAGATAAATAACACTAAGACAGAACAAATGATGAAGCTCATCACACAAACATTTGTCCTGGGTATGAATCAAACACACAACCTCCAGTTTAGCATATTTTTTTTGGTGGTGATCTTTGCAGTTAGCCTGAGCGCAGGCTTTGACTGCTTCACCACACTTTAAGCAGTTTCTCCGCTATAGCAGTCAGGGTCACTATAGGCCGACCGTTTAACTCGCGTATCGCCTGCGCGGTAAGAAGGGAGCGGGGGCGGGTAACGCTACACACGGAGTCAATAATCCAAAGATTTATCTCGAGATAGACATTGTTGGTAAAGAATAAAATAATAAGTATCTTTTTTTAAGTATTTATTTTTAAGTTTTACAAATATTTTATAATAGCTTAAATACGCGAGTTGAACGGTCGGCCTATAACCATTAGACCAACAGGCCCGTCTATTGTCAATAATAGTTCATTGCTAGGAATAGTAATGTTACCGACACATCTAGTGACCAAACAGTCTATCAGATCACTCATCAGGTATTGCACAAGTGGAAATAATCTTCACGCAAAAACTACTGAATGGTTTTTAGTGAAACTTTACAATGATGTACCTTATACATCGGAATAACACATAGGCTATAATTTATAAAGATAGTGTATGAACTGTGATGCGCGCGGGTGAAACCGCGGGGCACAGCTAGTAAATACATATAACAATACTACTTACTAGTACTTACTTACCTTGATTGTACATTGTTGGAAACAGAGAGATATAACAGAAAAAAAACTGAAAAATAAACTAGTTCTTAAGCCCAAAAAATATTATTTTTAGGGTTCCTCACAAGGAAAAAACGGAACCCTTATAGGATCACTTCGTTGTCCGTCCGTCCGTCCGTCCGTCCGTCCGTCTGTCAAGACTGTTTTTCTCAGGAACGCGTGGAGGTATCAAACTGAAATTTATATCTAATACTCAGGTCTAGTACTAAACTTCTAAGCCAAAGCATTCAAAAGATACAACCGTTTATGCCGCAAATTTCCGCATATTTTCGAAACTCGCACGGGAATCAAAACCTACTGGGTACTTCCCGTGAACTTAGAATTTTGAAATTTGGTACGAAGTAACGTCTTATAGTTTTTTGACAACCTCCGTGGTCGAGTGGCGTACGCACCGGTTTTCAAGGTGTCGCCAGCTCTGAAGTCCCGGGTTCGATCCCCGGACGGGTCAATGTAGAAAACCACTTTTCTACATTGTCCCGGGTCTGGGTGTTTGTGGTACCTTCGTTGTTTCTGAATTCCATAACACAAGTGCTTTAGCAACTTACTTTGGGTTCAGAGCAATGTATGTGATGTTGTCCGCATTTATTATTTATTTATTATAGTACAGATAAAGGAAAAATTGCGAAAACCGTAAATTTTTAGTTACATCATATAGTAAAAAATATATTTGAAAATTTCCAGTTACTACTTTCTTTTCTCATGAACGCGTAGAGGTATTAAATTGAAATTCATATCAAATACTCAGGTCTATAATACCTTTAAGCTGTAACAAAATCAATCTTTTATGTCAACGCAATCAAAAGAAATAGCAATTAAAGCCGCATATTTTCCAACTCGCAACTACTCGCGAGGGAATCAAAACCTAAAGGGTACTTCCAGTCGATCTAGAATCTTGAAATTTGGCATGGAGCAATGTTTAATAGCACATATTATTATTATAAAGAAAAAATCGCGAAAACCTTAAATTTTTAGTTACATCACATATACACCTACAGGTTTAAAAACAGAGAGGTTTGGAAGAAGAAAGAGGAGCCCTTTGCCCAGCAGTGGGGTCTACCGAAAGCTAATAAAAAAAATGTAACTGGCATAAACAATGTTTGGTTTAAAATTAAAGATTGTTGTATAGTGTTAAGTTCTAGAAGTAATGCATGTAAAAGAACTAATGATTGCTTAGTATCCCTAAAGGTGCGTACAGACTATGTAACATATAATATAACTTATGTTTTATGGCCTAGTGGCGCTAAGCGCGACTGCTACGCTAGAGGTCTTGGGTTCGATTCCCAAGTCGACCAAGGTGTTATTGGGTTTTTCTATGAAATTCTCTTCGTAGCAGGTCGGAGTTTGGATTTGTGCCCGGTTAGTGGCAATAGGCTCGCCCACTATTACATGAAACCCAAACATACCGGCGAACTGTGGGTGTACATTGGTACACCTCTGCCTAACCCTTCGGGGATACAGGCGTGATGGTATGTTATGTTTTGTAACACGTCCACATTATGTGACCTTGTTATTCAACATTGCAACATAAAACAATATTGTACACAAGAATAAAATGTTTTATAACATTCAGTGTCCACATTATCTGAAACATGTTATATCGCAATTTGTATAACATGTTATGTTATATAGTCTGTACGCACCTTAACAACTTAACTGTCCCGCCAGTAGACACAATAGTTAAACAATGGAAATGTTCATATGTGACTCACGGGACAGGGAAGTTGTTAAGATTCCATGTGATTTACCTGCCATCCAAGCAAATGTATCTGGAAACTAGGGTTGGATCCTTTATTATCCATTATCCTTATATACAATTATGTATAACTAACAAATTATGTACTGTATGCTTATATTATAATTTCAGAAAACCTGCCTAAAGGAAATGTAGATGCCTTCACCAGCAAAGACATTGAACCGGCTGATACTCTTATAACATCAGAAGAGACCATTATGTCCTCATGCAGAGTCAAGTCACTATGAAACAATTGGACATCTCGATTAGACGTTATCAACCTCCAAGGTACTTCATTTAATATCATACAGTGACCCCAAAGAAAACCCTGTCCGACCCGAAAGGGTGATATAGTTAGGTCGCACAATCACATGCCTAAATAAAATATTAAATTTGGAATATTCATGATAGTAACAATAATAATGAAGTTTGAAATAACCACTTGTTGCCGCGAAACTCCCTAAATTCAAAATTCTTTATTTGGCTTAGGCTACAAAGTAGCGCTTATCAACGTCAACACAATATAAAAATAAAAACGACAGCGCCCTAAGGATCGGTTCATTTCCGGCGGAAATTTGAGATTAAAACAAAAATTTCACCAGCATTTTTGTCGGTATTATTGGCGGCCTTTTGTATGATCATTTGGCAGCACCTGTGACGATGCCGACTCCCTCTCTTGTCTTTTGAGAAATGTATTTTTTTAGGATATAATTCTTTCTTTTTCAAATATTTTATTACATTCATGTAATCAGATATCGATACCTAACAATACCGTAACGGATCGGACAGGGGTTTCTTAACACCCTGTATAAACTATTATTGTATTTGCTTGTTACCAAATAGCTCTTGGACAGAGAATCACAATATGCAAATAAATGGGGGCAAGCTATAATATTATGATAAGGCTATGGAACAAATGCACAAGGTTGCAGGTTCAAACCCGGGCAAGTAACAATGTGACTTTGGTCAAAGTTATAATATGTATTTTCTTAATTATTATAAGACAATTCTGACAAATGGTGAAGGAAAACATCGTGAGGAAACCTGGCTTCCCAACATATAGGATCTAGAATCGCCAATCCGCTAGTGAGCAAGTGTGGTGATCAATGCTCGTGCCTTCTCTATATGGGAAGAGGCCTTTGCCCAGCAGTGACGTCAATCGCTTCCACGTTCTGCTGACTTTGCACCTGGAAACTAGGTGGCTCGTATGAAGTTGCATACAGCTGATGGTACATTAAATATGTTTGGGTGCTGTGTTGAGCGGTTATTTTTCCGTAACAAGACAGAAAACATTAATTACAATAATAAAAGGTCGTTGTAATTGCTTTCCAGGTATAAAGGAGTAATTACGGATGGAATGGGATGGTTCGGAGATATTTTCACGGACATCACGAGAGGGCCTGATGAGTGTATGGTGAGATATATATGTATATTGATAATAATTGAAATTATAATCGACTTATACGTCGCGTCACTATTACCGGAATAACGAACAACACTAGAGAGAGCGATATGACATAGCGTTGCGTGCGATTCTCATTGTTTTTTTCATTATTTGCCTAAATTACATCCCACTGCTGGGCAAAGGTCTCCCCTTTCTTCCAAACCTCTCTGCTCTTGGCGATTTCTGTCATCGTGCTTCGCGCATAACTGACTAGATCATCACACCACTGATGGTAGTAGTCTGTTGCATTATATACATTCATAATAATCATTATGGCGTCGCTGGGCTTTAAAAGTATTGTAATTGTAACGTTGAATCCATTCTTACGATAATATATTGTAAGGTTTAAAGAATCAGTAGTTTCCTTGTATCAATATATATACTAGCTGTGCCCCGTGGTTTCACCCGCGTGAATACCTAGGTCCCGTTCCCGGTGCCTTTATATTATTGGGGGCGGAGATGAATCCAACAAATCACTATCGTAACAAAAGTCTAGATTACTTAATATGGTGGTTAATTATTCTTAAATTTTCCGCGCATTTTTCCTTTTTTTTTTTTTCATAAGAACCTTTTGACAATAACAAATACAACAAAAAAGAATTAGTGAAATCGGTCCAGCCGTTCTCTCGTGATGCCGTGACCAAGGAAAATAGGGATTCATTTATTATATATTTATTTATTTATAATAACCAATTTGAATTCACAGTTTAAAATCACACACACAAGTTATAGGTCTGTACAAAACTTACTGACAAGCAAAATATAAACGTATATTAAATAAAAATCAATAAGTAAAAGCACTGCGACAGTACTTCACTGAGACCAGCGGGTCCCGCGTTCACTAAGACCCCTGAGTTTGTTTCGACATTTCTTCTCAGGGTAGTCAGTTAGGAAATGTCGTCTTCATCTAGCTTAGGAAGACATTGTTAAAGTGATTTATATAGTCCTACTTACAAGAATAAACTATTTCATTTCACCGCGAGCACCAGCTGACATTCCCAGGCCGCATTGCTTCGCAGTCATTCGTGAAGCGGGACTCAGCACTGTCGAAGCGTAATTTACTAAATCCTGACCGCTGAGAGAATGCGCTCCTGACACCTGTCAGTTGGTCTTGATTTGTCATCATCTGCCTAGCCTTCTTTCCCAACTGAGTTAGGGTCGGCTACCAGTCTTACCAAATTCAGCTAAATACATACACATACCACCACACTCAAACCTATTCCTCATATCCAATGAGCCACCTTCTTTCTTTTTTGATAATGCTTTCATATTTAAAATTAATTTTAGTTATTGTATTTTCCTATATTAAACATTAGATTAACATTTTTGATCTCATAGTTTTAGCTTTGGTTTAAGCTTAGAATATTATATTATTATTATTACATGGAGCTGCTGCCTATCTGACCTCCACAAACCACTTTACTGGGTAATCCAGTATCCCATAGCAAGACTAGTTGCCAGAATTGACTTAACGACTGTCAAAGATCAACATATGACAGTCGGAACCTAGAGCTTAACATGCTATCCGAGACACGGAGGGGTCTCGGTATATTTGGAAAACGGTCACCCATCCACGGCTTAGCCTGTATTATCGGTCAAACCGTACGGCTTACACTTAACCACGAGCCCCTCTAAGACCTTGAATTGTATGGGGAAATAAAAAGCCAAATATTTTTTTGTAATAAACTCTTTGCCACATTAAAGCTACATCTTCCTATTTATCACCACCTGCTAGGAACGCAGTTTACCTCCCCTAAGAATCAGTTGTCTGGTTACCACGACAGAAGCTCTGCTTAGCTTGGGATCAGATAACCGTGTATGAGATGCCCCGGAATATAATTATTATGATGTATCTCTTATCGTTCACAGATTATCCTCAGTGACGACAATAGCCGGTCCTTTGAAAAGCTTACATGGACACAGGCCCAACACGCAGCAGCCTTGTTGAGAACTTTACTCTAAGATGGGATGGGCATCTACCAGGAGCCATTCATCCCTGCCCTATGGAAGAACAGACATGAACGGCCCAAGGTAGCTACAGAACTATTGTGAACTAGCTGTGCCCCGCGGTTTCACCCGCGCGAATAACAATTCACACACTATCTTCATAAATTATAGCCTATGTGTTATTCCGATTTATAAGGTACATTATTGTAAAGTTTCATTAAAATCCATTCAGTAGTTTTTGCGTGAAAGAGTAACAAACATACATACAAACTTTCACATTTATAATATAAGTAAGGATTATTATTATGTTACCGCTGAAAGAATGCGTTCCTGACACCTGTCAGTTGGTATTGATTTGTATGGGAAGATACAAAACCGAGTAATATTATACATCGTAACCCGGCATTATGATATAGTTTCAAAGATATTATTCGTTTATAGGACAAATAAGTGATAGTCATTTATTTGTAGTAAATTCTTCGCCACATTAAAACCCAAGGATTCATGGAGACAGCTATTATTACTTATTAGCAAACTTATTTCACGCACAGACAGTACAGGAAGCTTTGGCATCACAACATGCAAAAAAAATAATATCCTTATATCCTGGGACAACTCACACACGGTCATCTGATCCCAAACTACCAGAAAACTGATAAACACACTTATGTTTCTAAATACATACATATTATAGACTAGCTGTGCCTGCAACTTCGTTCGCGTGGATGACGAAGCTTATCAATGAGTCTTTAACCATTAAGGCTGCACACGCGACGGAAGCTTAAAAAATTAAGTAACTTCTCCCGTTTTCCCAACATTTCCCTTCACTGCTCTACTCCTATTGATTGTAGCGTGATGAAAAGTATACTATAACCTGCCCAGGAGTATGAAGAATATTGTACCAAGTTTCGTTAAAATCCGTCGAGTAGTTTTTGTTTGTATAAGGAACATACAGACAGACAGACAAAAATTTTACTGATTGCATTTTTGGCATCAGTATCGATCACTAATCACCCCCTGATTGTTATATTGAAAATATATTTAATGTACAGAATTGACCTCTCTACAGATTTATTATAAGTATAGATAAATTACACCCAGGCACAGAACAAATGATCGTGCTCACCACACAAGGATTTGTCTTGGGTTGGAATTATGCCTTCCGGTATAGCAGTCAGGGTCACTAACCACTAGACCAACAGGCCAATCAAAATGAATGGGAACAAGCTATAGAACAGTATGAGACACTCATTAGTAATTATTAATAAAACATGGATCATAACAATAACATACATTTAATATCCACTTAACAAGAAAGTGCTGCCATGTTAATGGATATAATACTAAAACATAACAAAGGTAACATATAAATAAAAAAATAAATGCGGACAACATCACATACATTGCTCTGAACCCAAAGTAAGTAGCTAAAGCACTTGTGTTATGGAATTCAGAAACAACGAAGGTACCACAAACACCCAGACCCGAGCCAATGTAGATCAGTATGTTTCTACATTGACCCGTCCGGAGATCGAACCCGGGACCTCAGAGCTAGCGACACCTTGAAACCGGTGCGTACGCCACTCGACCACGGAGGTCGTCAAACATACAACATGCTAAAGCAACACTTACAATGAATGTACTCCCGTTGACTGCCTGCTGTTTACTTCTAACAGCAAAACATGATCTTAATATGGACCAGATAGATGCTGTATCTATCTTTCTTCATTGACACAGATCTATATTTCACTCTCAAAAATGTATGAGAAAGGAAAACAGGAATGTTATTTGCACAAGTCTTTAATTGAAACAAGCTATCATTCGGCCGAAGAGAGAATGCGTTCCTGACACATGTCTCTTGGTCTTGATTTGTGTGGAAATATAAAAACCGTGTTATTTTATTTATTGTAACCTGGCACAATGATAAATATTTGAATTACATTATTGTTTAGTAAATTGTTCGCCCCATGAAAGTAATATCTTTCTGTTGAGCACCACCTGTCAGGAAGTCATTATCTCAGCGGCCGTCCTATAGCAGATGAAATAACACAAAACTGCAATGAATAGGTCTGAAATAGATCCATGTGTGTACCTAAATATTTATAATAAGACATTTGTTGTGTTATGGGTTCATGATTGAGACGGGCCTATTGGTCTAGTGGTTAGTGAGTTTGCCTGCTAATAAAGGCATAATTCCACTCAGGACAAATCCTTGTCTGACGAGCAATGAACATGTTCTGTGTCTAGGTGTAAAATATAATATATATATGCTATTAGTTTTCTGGTTATCATAGTACACACTCGCCTAGTTTGTGGTCAGATGACGGTGTGTGAGCTGTCCGGAGATATTATATGTTTCACACCAACACATTGTTTAGTGTGGCCTGCTGGTCTATTAACTCTGCTGTGTGTACATAGTCTGTCTTCAGATACCTAGAGCTGTGGTTTAGGCAACAACAGGAACTTGGCCTAATTTGTTTAAAAAAATAGAATTGTTCCATATGCATCTAGTATGTTGTAACTATTTTACTTTTGTGTCCGTGTTTGCTTGGTTGATGATACTCATTGTGTAATGTGCCTACCCGCTAAAACATTATTTTTTATGTACGCTTGTTATTTAAACATAAAATGTAAATCTTTTTTCTCAGTAAGTGAATTATTGTGATTCTTGTGAGGAAATAAGTTCTTAAACCATATTTCAAGTCTACTCCTTATTTAGTGATAACCAAATTACAATTCATATAGTTTATAATAATTGCTACCTACTAGACTTAACATATAGACATTACATTTCATTTTATACAAGCTTATTTAACTTGCAATGTATGTATGTTTGCTCTTAGAATCTTGCAACTCAATTTTTGATGTAGATATCTTTAACCGATGGACTGAAATTTTGTATACATGTTTAGATTGGATGACAATAAAATATTATGGTTCTTTTGGGCTGATTTCCAAATCAAAATCAAAATGTTTTTATTTCTTATAAACCAAAAAAAAGTCGCTCAAGAAACGTTACGTTAAAATCTACTGACTCTAGTTGCTCGGTTCCAAAGTGTCCTTCCTAAGGGGAGAGCCGGCAAGAAACTCCATAGGATACTCTTTTAAAAATTAAATTGTGACAATTATTTGTAGATTATTAGTTAAATATATGCGTCAACAATTTGATTACATGTTTTATTTAATATGCATTGTAAGTAAGTTTTTACTCGTAGAAGCTTACAATACAATTTTGAAGCAGATAATTATTAATAGGTACCCGATTTGTCTGAAATTTTGTATACATATTTAGTTTGGATGTCAATACAATATTATAGTAGTTTTAAATAAAGATGCATTTATATTGTGTAATTAATATCGGTTTGCATTCAGAGAAAATGAATTTTTGAAAAAAATCTTATTGTGACGACCTCAATATTATCAATGTCTCTTCCGTGTATGTATATGTTATTGTATCGTCTTAAATATACTCGATTATTATAAGCAAATAGTTTTATTTGAACTAACCCACGAAAATTTATCAAATAAGAGTCTGGTGTATTGGTTAACAGAGCATTAGTTAATATTAAAGATAAAATTAACATAAAAGGGAGAAAAATGAAAGACGAATGCACCACATCAATAGAATTCATTCAGAAAACCTGACAAAATAAAAATGTTATAGATATACAATATTGTACCTACCTATTATTTAGTAGAAACTTATTACTAAAAGTTAAGTACACTAGACTTTCTGATATTCCTCTCGTCTAGCAGCTAGCACACGCACAAATGTCAGTGGAGGAGAGGATTGAGGGACCAGTTTCAATCATATTTCGATATTATTTCTTCATTTCTTTTTTACAAAATGTTTTAAGTCTCCTACTAAAACTTTATGTAGAAAAAGAACGGTTTTATTCAGTAATATTCACTAAAATATTTATCTTTGTTGTGTGGACTGAGGGACCACAGTTCAGTCGTTATATTGTTTTTTATCTTTAATGCTTTGTGGTCTGTTATTTAGTAAATATCTTTACAGATTCTCTACTAAATGTCTGTATTCACAAAACCTTCGTTTATAAGATACTTTCCGAGATCTGGCTGATCGCCTGTGAGAACTGAGGGACCACACTTTATGAGTCGTAATTCTTAATATGTTTGGCTACAAATTCGCAGACTCGTTCTACAATTGTTTTAATATATGTAAATGTGCGTGTAAACTGAGGGACCACACTGGGAATTCGCGAAATGAATATCCTAGGATTTAGTAGTAGACTTCTTATATAATACTTATAATAATACTTTCCCCAACTATGTTGGGGTCGGCTACCAGTCTTACCGGATTCAGCTGAATACCGTATTTTACACGGAGCGACTGCCTATCTGACCATTTTACTGGGTAACACAGTATCCCATAGTAAGACTGGTTGTCCGTATTGACTTAACGACTGCCAAAGATCAACGTATGACAGTCGGGACCTACGGCTTAACGTGCTATCCGAGGCACGGAGGGTCTCGGTATGTTGTAGAAATGGTCACCCATCCACGGAGCAACCGCGGCGAGCGCGGTTTAACCTGTATTATCGGTCAAACCGTACGGCTTACACTTAGCCACGAGCCCCTCAATCTAGAGACTAGAATCATCAATTAAAATTACATTTTGAAAGTAATGTATTACTTTTAAATTCCAAAAGCTTATCCTATTTACCCTGGGTTTTTAAAATGTTGTGAGAATGTCAGATAATATAGCCAAGCTTATATCTTGATTTGGCAAATGATTAAAAAGTATGTCTGTTCAACAGTATTTCAGAAACGCAGGGCAACTTACACAAAATATAATTATGCTTATTATAATATTAATACTTCACACCAAAGACTCTTCACACCAAATGATGGTAAGATGATATTTGATATATTAATGAGATCATATTTGATGGTGAGTTGTGACACACATCGACTAACATCAAAACATTTCTATAAATGATTGAAAGCTGACCTAAAGTAAATGTAATGTGATTTTTATATCGTATTTAAATAATTATTCTGTATGGGTGTTTGTCACCTAACTCCTAAACGGCTGGACCGATTTGGTTGAAATTGTATGTGTATTTGAATGAGTACGGATGTTGTTAGGTTCTGTAGGTAGGTACTGCTGTTCAAGTACCATACTAATATTTTTTGTTACTGATGTAGAGGTTATACAGCTCATATCACATTTACTTTAGCTCAGTACATACTAAGTAATTGCCTTATATGGGCACATAAATATAGACACAAAATTACTACACTGCAAAATTATTTGCAACACACCGAGCTTACACACTAATAAATAAGAAATGTTATGCAATAGAATTTAAACAATACATACGAAAATCTCAAATAAATAAGTCTTGTAATTTAAGTAACCAACCTCAGACTTTGATTATACTCTCTCTTTTAACCGCTAATCTCATAATTAAAACATTACAAGAGTAAAACAAATACGAAAATAATAAAAAAATCAGGTACCTAAATAAATTCTAAATTGGCATCAATTTTGAGCAACAGAATCAGAAAACAACAAAAAATCTCAAAATAAACGATCTAGCCTACGGCTCGCGCGTTGCTGACCACCCTATCGGTCCTTACAAAAAATAGAAGGAGTCCCATTATCTCCTTCAGTCCAAGGTAGCGGGTCACAAAGGCCCTGAGTTCACGCCTTGGCATGTTCGCTCTAAACTGTAGCCGCATTTTCGCCAGCAAGGCGGAGACCTGTCTGATCATTTTAACGAAGCGCCGCTGGACGCGTACGTTGTCCATGTCGGACTTCAGGAGTCAGCAACACCTGAAATTATTATAATATTAAATAAATAACAATGTTTTTTTATTTAATAACAGTGTAAAATTATTATTATTAGTAGCCTGAAATGTCCCACCGATGACCCATTGACCAGTGTAAAATATAGCATTAATAAAAAATAAATAAATTTAAAAAATAAAAAAACCCGCTGCATAAAAAAACAAAAGTAAAAAACAAGTAGGTACATACAAAAAAGTAAAAAACTGAAAAGTAAAAACAAGTTCAATAAGTCTAGATAGCAATGTAACTGTAACAATCGGGACCCATTAAATAAGCTAGACTAAAATCTAGATTATGGGTATTTTTATTTAACACTTTTTAGTTAAAATCATAATCCACCTAGCGTACGGCATTCGAGTATGTATTTAGTTTGAATAAAGAACAATTTTTCACATAGTATTTTTTTATATGTAAATGATATACCATTTTGGAATCCTCGTTACAAGCTCTTTAATTTGATACCCATATTGTAGCAAACATATTTCTTTTATTTTTTTTTACCTCAATCTATGGCACCTTGTGGCCGCCATGTTGGTTTTTGTTTGACGTGACATATCTAAGAACACTTGGGTAATCGATACGAATCCAACGATACTCTAATTATCGAAATCCATTCGGCCGTTTCGAAGATATGAGGTAATAAAGAATATTACATACATACATACAAGATACGCGCGAAAAACATAACACTTCTTGGCAGTCGGGTAAAAATGTGCCTGCTAAATGTATCTATGTTATAATAGTATATTATAGACAATTAATTTCTAAAAATGTTTGTACGCCATATTATGGCAGAATATGTCGGAATTTCCGGACCATAGTAAATTCTTGCAAATAAAAATTTATTATTATTATTTTCCTGAACCCAAGCTAAAGCAATTGTGTTATGGAATTTAAGGGAAGGTTCATATCTGACGGAACATGCGTCGCGTATTATCGGTCGCGTCGGTTCCCTAAGAGACAGTCAACAGACATGGTCAACAAGAATCGCGTGTCGTAAATAAGATAAGAGATTGTACTTCAAGTTTCAACAGCTGTCAGTGTCAGATTCTTGCCGCGTTTAAACGTCTCGAAAATATTTTTGCAATTTTGAACTTGTTTTGAATAATTTTAATGCAAACAAAAACAACCATATGCTCATCCCCGCAAAGTCCAAATTGTCCCTTTACCTGGCTTATTGATTTTTGAATAGTTAAGGTCACTTAAGGCATTGCTTGCGAATATTTTAATTAAGTTCTAAATATTAAAATTAGGTTACAGCGCCCTAGTGTCGAGTTGCTGAACTAATAAATTAGAATACAGATATTTTTATGAAAAAATAATCGTCTTTCTTGTTAGCGTCATGTGAAGTAAAAGCAACTTTCGTTGGGTGGAGTTAGACATAATTTAAGACAGCAATTGAAATTACGACCTTTAACGTTAGCTTTACTAATTTATAGCAAATTAATTTTTTGACATTGAGTATGAAGAGGGATCTTATAAGATTGTCGTGTCGGACAGTCCGCGGCATCTTAAATGCCTAACGAATGGACCGATTGCGATGCGGTCTTTTTCTTTGAAAGCTGACGTGATCGAGATGGTTTTTGGTTATTGTTTACGATGATCTATTCAGCATTGCGAAATATAACAATGTTTTAATTTTTTAATTTTCTTTTATACTAGCTGACCCGGCGAACTTTGTACCGCCTAACAGTCGATTCCTTAATTATGATTATTTAATTATTTTTTTCGTAAAAACCATCTTGTGTTTCAATAAATATTTAAAAAATAGAATTAGCGAAATCGGTTCAGCTGCTCTCGAGATGTGCGCTTAGCAATACATTCAGCGATTCATTTTTATATTAAAGATCATTAGGCTAGGGTAAAATAATATTACCAATTATGCGTGGTTTGCGACCCTACTTCTCATCATATTTCGAGCAGTGCCAGCACCGAAATCTGACCCAAAAACCTCAAATATACCTTGCATATGGAAATTGGCGACGCACTAATCACTCTAGTACGTCTTTTGAGCAGAAATATAAATTAATCACTTAAAAAACGCAATGATTGTATGTAGATAAAAGCACTCAGATAGCCAGTTTATAAAGGTTCAATATTAACATTTGTAGACGAAAAACTTACCGAGTAACAAGGTCCACGGGTGAAACACTTTATTTATAATCTTAGAGAGCTGTAGACTTCCACTAAAACGCAGAGGATAGGTAATTTAAAAAGAAACTTTAAACGAATGCAGTGATAAGTATTCAGTGTCAATTATCGCGAGACCCCGCACTTTAGTGCCGACGTTCCAATCTTAAATTACCAACCCACCATAGATTGGTTAGATTATCGATTTTTGAACAAAACGATGTTTTTTTAAGAGAAAATTATTTGCTATATCCATGCCTTTTCGTCATGATAAAACATTTAATTTTTACTAATCTGATTCTTTTAAATGCTTCCAGGTTGTGAGTAATTAATAGATTTTTCTAAGCCAGTGTCATTTTATTTTTGAAACCAATTTCTTTTAGATTATAAAATATAGTTATATGCATAAAACTTCACCCTTCCCTCATATTACCTACATTTTTTTCCTCTCAAATTATCCACAGAGTTATGATATTTCCCGTCTCTTGGGGTGACTATTCAGCAAGTTGGCAACACTGATCGACGCTGCATTCTGCTTCAAGTTCAGTGCGTGCAGTTTGCTAAAGCAACAAAATCAATAAACCTAACCATAAACCAAACCTGTTTATGCCTGCTTTCTAGACTTATCAAAAGTTTTTGACCTCGTGTCATATAACTTGTTATGGGATAAGCTAGAAAAAGATCTCCCATAAATCACATTAAATAAAGACTAATTTATAATAATAAAAAATATTTAAGATTTATGTACTTATGTGGTATTATTCAGTTTAAGTGTATTTTTATTAAGTAGTTACTTTTTTTTTAAATTTAAAAAAAAATTGGCACGATCTGTACTGGTTGGCGGGAAAGTACTTTGCAACCAAATTTGGTTGCAATTTTTTGACACGTCTGCGCGCACTTGACAGTCCATTTAGACATTATAAAATTATTATCAAAGTATATATCTTAAATATCTGGGTCATTGGGTTACCGAGGATCTGTCAGATGATATTGATGTTGAGAGGGAACGCAGGGCGCTGTCGGTTCGCTGCAATATGTTAGCTCGCAGGTTTGCGCTCTGTTCTGAGTCAGTGAAAGTGACACTTTTCAAAGCTTGCCAGTCTTTTTACGCAAGCAGCCTGTGGGTGTAATATACGCAGAGAGCTTACAGCGCTCTGCAAATGCAATTTAATAATGCTGATGAGGTTGCCACGCTATTGCAGCGCCTCGGGCATGTTCGCGGAGGCGCCAGTTGACGGCTTTCATGCCATCATGAGAAAGCGTTGTGCCTCGCTCCTTGGTCGCTTACGTGGCAGCCCCAACAGCCTCCTGAGTGTATGGGCAGAAAAGTGGGAGTCACCAATGTTGTGGCACTGGATAAAACTGCATACACAAAGAAATTCGTTCCTGAATTTATTTTAGTTTTAAGTATTGTTTATGTTTTCATTTTAATTTTATAAAAACTTTGCTTTGCTTTGTATTATTTTATTATTATTTTATTTTATTTTATTTTCGTGTTATTTTGTGTAATTTTTGTTTTTTTTTTATGTGTAATGTCAATACCTGAAAATAAACGAATTTGAATTTGAAGAAAAAAAAACAATAGGTAGGTATTCGAATTTCTTTAAATCAAATTTTAATATTCTAATAAACAAAGTTATGGAATTATTATTGCCAATTCAATTAAATGATACTTTTGTTTTTGTGTGTCAAATAAAATTTATTTGAATATGTTTTCTATGTTAATTATTGTAATTGATGTTTTTGTGTTAATCCTAAAGAGAGGAAATAGCTATTTATTTAAAGATTATAAAATAAAATTTTGATAAGAATGAATTTGTATTCAACCTCTTTTGTTTATTATATCTACCGGTACCGTGGCCTAACATAGAGTTAAATAGTAAATTATAGAAACTACCGCTAGGTTATAAAAGATGTTCTGTGATCTAACTAAACTAAGTGTGATCTATATTTCTATATTATCTGTGGGTGGAGTGTGGTTGTATTGTATTATTTGTATTGTTTTGTTTCTCCTGTTTCTCGTCATAGATTATCAGGGAAACGTCTTGCTTACGTTACCTTCTGAAAACATACTCATCGTTTTAATTAGTTTTCTTTGAATAAACCCACGGAAATCTCTTAGTAGCAAACATAATTTGCTCAATCGCGAACAAAAAACAAACAGTGAAGTTAAAACGACAGAGCCGGCACCGCTCAGAAAAGGCGCCAACCAACGCTAACTTTAACCGCCATTTTTTCGAGGATAAAAAATTAGAAAACTGTACCGAGCAATAATAAAGAGAAATACGAGCGGATGGTCTTCACGACACACTTTAATTAATCTGAAGAAATTGAACAGTCGTGAATACTTTTTACCGCGGGAATTTGATGTGAAAGCAAACTTGGAATACGCATATTACGCATGGCTGTCGGAGTGCGTCCAGCCAAGCGGTACCTACAAAACCTTTCAATCCTAATTCTATTGCTAAATACATCAAACTACAGAAACAGAAATTCGTGAATGCAAAAGACGTTTGGCAAAACTTTGAACAGAAAGATTGGACTACTGAATATCTATATAACATCTTTCAAATCAAGCAAGTTCTAGGCACCCTAATGTCCCTAATGTTGTCAAGGACTATATATACATATACAAGCCATACAAGGTAATGATAATTTGTTTTAAAGTCAGGATTTACAATCAGATCTTGCAAAGAATAAGTTACATCAGAATTAAAATGGTGTCTAGTAAGTACTGCCTTTTACATAAACAGTCATTCTTCTTCTTCCTCGGTCCCTCACTGCTGAGGATCACGACCACATGTCAAGCCTCTCCATTGAACTTGGTTGTACACAGTATGGCCTGCTCGGTGCAGGCTACCGCCCACAGCCTCCTTAATATGGCATTTTTTTTTTCATCATGCACGTGCGCGCACTTCGCGATCTCTCTCCAGAAAAAAACCTTTTAAACGCTCCAACTCGACCGATATTCTGCTGGAAATCCCTATTCCGAGCAGCTCGTGACCTTCAGCAATCAACTGTGGTGGAATCATAGTGCAGGCGGATCATCGGCAGCAGAAATAGCAGACCAAGGTACGTGCACGTGTTTTAGTTTGTTACTGCTGCATTTACTTAAGAACATTGTTTGTGTAATCGTCCAGCCTCTTGGGCTGTCCCAGATGTGTAGTTACTCATCGTTTTTATCGCGACTGCACATTTTTATGGCATTAAAGTATAATAATGGCATAGTGGTCTGGGGCAATTCCTGTGACATTGCGAGGGTGTTCATAGCACAGAAAAAATGCATTCAAGCACTGTTCGGCATGGGGTGGTCAGAATCATGCAAACCAATATTTAAGTCAAATTATCTTCTGATTGTACCCTGCTTGTATATTTACGAAGTAGCTAAATTTGTAAAATATCACAGTCATCTCTTCGCCTCCAATGACAACACGTTTAAACCTAAAATTAACCGGCTTCCTCTACAAATGCCTGTACCTAAACTTGAAATGTTCAGGAAAAGCTGTGCCTACATGGCACCTCTAATATATAACTCCCTGCCCAGAGGAATGACTGACCTGCCATATAAAAGGTTCTGTTGTGCCTTGCGTAAGTGGTTAGTACAGGAGAGTTTCTATAGTGTAAAAGATTTAAAATCAATTCGACCGATATTCGACTAGCTCAATCCTTAATTCAGCCGATCATTGATTACGCCGATGCCTGCTATCTTGATGCCACAGAGGAGCTACTAAATAAACTTGAGAGATTGCAAAATATTTGTATTCGTTTTGTCTACGGTCTCAAAAAATACGATCATGTTTCTCACTTCCGCACAACGAACTCAAGTGGCTCCCGATCCGCCTTCGCAGGAACACTCGCATCCTTTGTCTTTTATATAATATCCTTCATAACCCCCTCTATCCTTCCTACTTGCGTGAGCGTTTTTCCTATGTGCGTTCCCCTGATGTCCTCTGTAGATCCCACCTTAAATCGCACCTCAAAATTCTACCCCATACCACTGATTTTTATTCCTTCTCCTTCTCTGTTCATGCAGTCCGACTGTGGAATGCGCTGCCGCCTAACATACGCGATTCTCCTTCTATTTCTTCCTCCAAGCGTCGAGTAAGAGAACACTTTCTTTCCTCTCAAACTTAATGTATATCCATATATATTATATTAGCTTTGTATTTATTTTGTTATATTATTAGTTAAATTATTATTTATTTTATTACACACTGTGTCTACGTCTCTTTTAAATATATTCTTTCGCAGGGCTGCTGGAAGAAATTTCATTTGAAATAAGCAGTACCTTTGTACCTATTTGTTCTGTTTGTGTTAACTATTGCTTGTCTGTTGTGTGTGTACATTAATTTATAAATAAATAAATAAAAAAAAAAAGCACATGCCGATTTGGTGCCCACTAAAATACTGTCTTTATTTGATTTGTTTTAGTGTAGTAATTTAAATATTTGTAAAAAAAAATATTCAATTGTGATTATATTATATTGTATATTGTAAAACTTAGATCTAATAATTGATAATAGCATTCATATATAAATTTCATATATATATTCATATATAACTGTAAATTTACTGAGTACTTATAATGTTTTGCATGCCCATAATGAGGGTGAAATATGTCATGTACTGTACCTACATAAATTGAACATCTTTTGTACCACCATATTTCAGGCCGTTTAGGCGCGATTGGACCAATTGCAAATTGGACCAATCGCGAATTGGGCCAACTGCGAATTGGACCAATCGCTAATTGGACCAACCGCGAATTGGACCTTTTTTTGAACATTGGACCAGTCGCGAATTGGACCAATCGCGCCTAAACGATTTCAGGCAAATAAATGATTTGATAATAGCATCCAACCATCTCATAGGTGCCACATGCTTGTCTACCTTCCACTTGGCCCAGGAAAACATAAACAGAAGACTACCACAAAATATGTCAAAAGTTTGAAGGCTCTAGTGTTATAATTGTAATAGATTTGGACACCTAGCAGAATACTGTAAAACAAGAAGACAGCTAAGAGAGTTAATACTTTTTTTTTGCAACTTTTCAGCAATAAAGCAGTAAGTTATAGAAAGCAGCAGCCACACATATGACAAGCAGAAAGGAATTGATGTACAATATTTGTGAGCCATCCATCCATAAGGGAACAACACCTGTGGAAGGTCATTCATTTGGGAATATGAGTAAATAAGAAATATAATGGTGGAAGGTAAATATATACAAAGTGTTCTGAACATATTCTGTCTTAAATAAAACTAATTTTTGAATGGATTCTGTCACAGTTTAATTAGGTTTCAGAAACTGTTCAAAAAACAGTTTTATTACAATGTCTATAATTTGTGTAAACATCAGTGAGCAATATATTCTGTGTTTTTTATTAAACCTATATAAGATCCCACTGCTGGGCGAAAGCCTCCCCTTTTTCTATCAAAACCTTTGAATGAAGAAGTTTTTAATATGAATATATTTACAAGTTTTAACCTGCCTTTTGCGACTTCTTTCCATATGTGCCCTGCATATCTGCCTTTAGGCATGCAAAATATGTATTATTTGCAAGTAATGTTTATAATACCCTATACTCTTAAATTAACTGAAAACAAATTAATTAACTTACACAGCGAATAATAATCACCATTTTAAGAAAACAAGTTAATGTTATTTTTAAGTTATGAACTTATATTGAATTTCATAATAGCTTATTACCTAAGTATTTTTCAATATTATTGTTACACCTAAGTGTACATCGAGTTTGCTATTTTTTTATTTTTTTTACATTCTTGTTGGTATTTGTATATAGACTAATATGCTCTGCTATTGTAACCACTTCCCTGTTTAGTTAGTCATGTTATAAACATTCCCTTGTTTAACAATTGTTTCTATAGGCAAGACAATTAAATTGTTATAGATATACTGACCAGATAAAGTGACGACCTCTGTGGTCGAGTGGCGTACGCAACGGTTTCAAGGTGTCGCTATTTCGAGGTCCCGGGTTCGATCCCCGGATGGGTCAATATAGAAACCAACTTTTCTACATTGCCTCAGGTCTGGGTGTTTGTGGTACCTTCATTGTTTCTGAATTCCACAACACAAGTGCTTTAGCTACTTACTTTGGGTTCAGAGCAATGTATGTGATGTTGTATGCATTTATTTATTATTATACTGTCTAGATATTAATATGATATAGCTGCTAATCTCACTTCTAAACTAACAATAAACATCCTATCCTATGGCATCAATGAACGGGTCACTTGAATTTTCCAGATACAAGCATACTACCAACTGCTGATGTGACTTGGTTCCTACAAAGAATGATGTCTTACCCATCAACACCAGATGCCTTAAAGGAAAACTGGCAACATTCCCTGGCAATAATGATGGTTTTCAAGTTAAGAAGCTGATGATCTCATTTGATCTGACTTGTGTGGCCTTAAGAATGGAACGTTCTAGACCATGGAGGTATGAAATATTCTATCACTTGTATAGACAACTGTATCAGAAAAGTTCATGTGTAATTTTTAAAGGATAAAATGAATGTACTAAACATTCTCAAAGATTTAAAAAAGTCATGTAGTGAGAGAGCTTGATCTAAATCTAGATAAGTTTTATGTAAAATATTGTTTTAAGCACAAGTTATGAAATCATCTTATATATAAAATTCTCGTGTCACAATGTTAGTTACCATACTCTTCCGAAACGGATTGACCGATTTTTATGAAATTTTATATGCATATTCAGTAGGTCTGAGAATCGGCTACTATCTATTTTTCATACCCCTAAGTTGTAGTAGGCAGGTAGGTAGGTAGTAGGCAGGTGCTAGGTAGAAAAAAATGCATTGCAACGCATGCCGGGTACAGCTAGTATTTTTATAATTATACTGGTGGATTTTGAGTGATGTCACACAGCTAACCATCCATACATTGTTATCCAAACTTAACATGTATCTATAGGTAGTTTCGGAGATCGTCGGTGGTCTCATACATTTAATGATACGGATTTTGCTATTTTAAATTAGGTTTTGTTATATTTGGTGAACTTAAGCCTCTTTGTATGCCATAATATGAAACAAACTAGCACCATAAACAATTTTTATTTTTTTCTCAAAAGTTTAAGGTTGAAAACATGAAAAATAAAGTTAGCAGTTAGGAAAATCACAAGTTTTTAATAGGAGACGGGTTTTAGAACATATTCATATCTGATCAGTCTTAAAAGTCTTTATATTGTTAATTAATAACAAAACTAAGTTAACAAATCCTAATCAATTATAAAAACTAACATAAAAATTCAAAATGAAAATTACAAAATCAGCTCTTTACCAGTCTTACTCTCCCCATTCCATACAAAGAAAATCATCATCAATGATAAAAAAAATCTTTCTTTTGGTCACTTTAGTATTAGGCAAATATTTCACGACATTATTTGGGAAACAGCGTAAAATATCTGGCTTAGGTAGCTTCCAACCCTCCATCGCCTTCTGCATGAGCGAAATTTTAAGCTTTTTACCATCGAAACCTATTATAGCGCCGGGGAAAAGAGATCCTTCAAATTCAATATTGCATAACGCGTAAAGTTTTGTACAGAGCCAGAAAATAAAATAAAAATCGGTATTGGAAGTGGTGAGTCAAAGTTGTACCGAAAGATTAATAATCCAACCTATAAACGTCCCACTGCTGGGCACAGGCCTCTTCCCATATAGAGAAGGCACGAGCATTGATCACCACGCTTGCTCTTTGCGGATTGGCGATTTCAGATCCCAAATTTTGGAATCCAGGTTTCCTCACGATGTTTTCCTTCACTGTTTGTCAGTAGTGTCTTAGAATAATTAAGAAAGTACATATAACTTTGAAAAAGCCACATTGGTACTTGCTTGGGTTCGAACCTGCAACCTTGTGCATACAAATCCGTTCATTGAACCGCTAGGCCACCACGACATTACCGAAAAATTAAGTTACCCAGATTGACTGTATCTAAATGTGATTACAATCAAAATGACTAGAGCTGTTTGAGTTGAATATTACTTATTAAGAGTATATTGAATCTAAACACATAATAATTATTTTATATAATAATATCCTAGGACAGCTCACACACAGTCACCTGATCCCAAAGTAAGCAGAGCTTGTGCTATAGTAACCAGACAGCTGATAAACATACTTTATATTTCTAAATACAATCATATTATAGATATATTACACCCAGACGCAGAACAAATCATCATGCTCATCACATAAAGATTTGTCCTGGGTGTAAAGCATACACACAACCTCCAGGTTAGCATTTTTTTTTGGTAGAGATCTTTGCTGTCAGCCTGAGCGCAGGCTTTGACTGCTTCACCAGACTTTAAGCAGTTTCTCCGGTATAGCAGTCAGGGTCACTAACCATTAGCCAACAGGCCCGTCTATTGTCAATAATAGTTCATTGCTAGGAATAGTAATGTTACCGACACATCTAGTGACCAAACAGTCTATCAGATCACTCATCAGGTATTGCACAAGTGGAAATAATCTTTACTAATATTATAAATGCGAAAGTTTGTTTGGATGTATGGATGTTTGTTACTCTTTCACGCAAAAACTACTGAATGGTTTTTAGTGAAACTTTACAATGATGTACCTTATACATCGGAAAAACACATAGGCTATAATTTATAAAGATAGTGTATGAACTGTGATGCGCGCGGGTGAAACCGCGGGGCATAGCTAGTAAATACATATAACAATACTACTTACTTACCTTGATTGTACATTGTTGGAAACAGAGAGATATAACAGAAAAAACTGAAAAATAAACTAGTTCTTAAGCCCAAAAAATATTATTTTTAGGGTTCCTCAAAAGGAAAAAACGGAACCCTTATAGGATCACTTCGTTGTCCGTCCGTCCGTCCGTCCGTCCGTCTGTCAAGACTGTTTTTCTCAGGAACGCGTGGAGGTATCAAACTGAAATTTATATCTAATACTCAGGTCTACTACTAAACTTCTAAGCCAAAGCATTCAAAAGATACAACCGTTTATGCCGCAAATTTCCGCATATCTTCGAAACTCGCACGGGAATCAAAACCTACAGGGTACTTCCCGTGAACTTAGAATTTTGAAATTTGGTACGAAGTAACGTCTTATAGTTTTTTGACGACCTCCGTGGTCGAGTGGCGTACGCACCGGTTTTCAAGGTGTCGCCAGCTCTGAGGTCCCGGGTTCGATCCCCGGACGGGTCAATGTAGAAAACCACTTTTCTACATTGTCCCGGGTCTGGGTGTTTGTGGTACCTTCGTTGTTTCTGAATTCCATAACACAAGTGCTTTAGCAACTTACTTTGGGTTCAGAGCAATGTATGTGATGTTGTCCGCATTTATTATTTATTTATTATAGTACAGATAAAGGAAAAAATGCGAAAACCGTAAATTTTTAGTAACATCATATAATAAAAAATATATTTGAAATTTTTTAGTTACTACTTCTTTTCTCATGAACGCGTAGAGGTATTAAATTGAAATTCATATCAAATACTCAGGTCTATAATACCTTTAAGCTGTAAAAAAATCAAACTTTTATGTCAACGCAATCAAAAGAAATAGCAATTAAAGCCGCATATTTTCCAACTCGCAACTACTCGCGAGGGAATCAAAACCTAAAGGGTACTTCCAGTCGATCTAGAATCTTGAAATTTGGCATGGAGCAATGTTTAATAGCACATATTATTATTATAAAGAAAAAATCGCGAAAACCTTAAATTTTTAGTTACATCACATATACACCTACAGGTTTAAAAACAAAGAGGTTTGGAAGAAGAAAGAGGAGGCCTTTGCCCAGCAGTGGGGTCTACCGAAGGCTATTAAAAAAAAATGTAACTGGCATAAACAATGTTTGGTTTAAAATTAAAGATTGTTGTATAGTGTTAAGTTCTAGAAGTAATGCATGTAAAAGAACTAATGATTGCTTAGTATCCCTAAAGGTGCGTACAGACTATGTAACATATAATATAACTTATGTTTTGTGGCCTAGTGGCGCTAAGCGCGACTGCTACGCTAGAGGTCTTGGGTTCGATTCCCAAGTCGACCAAGGTGTTATTGGGTTTTTCTATGAAATTCTCTTCGTAGCAGGTCGGAGTTTGGATTTGTGCCCGGTTAGTGGCAATAGGCTCGCCCACTATTACATGAAACCCAAACATACCGGCGAACTGTGGGTGTACATTGGTACACCTCTGCCTAACCCTTCGGGGATACAGGCGTGATGGTATGTTATGTTTTGTAACACGTCCACATTATGTGACCTTGTTATTCAACATTGCAACATAAAACAATATTGTACACAAGAATAAAATGTTTTATAACATTCAGTGTCCACATTATCTGAAACATGTTATATCGCAATTTGTATAACATGTTATGTTATATAGTCTGTACGCACCTTAAGATTACATGTGATTTACCTGCCATCCAAGTAAATGTATCTGGAAACTAGGGTTGGATCCTTTATTATCCATTATCCTCATATACAATTATGTACTGTATGCTTATATTATAATTTCAGAAAACCTGCCTAAAGGAAATGTAGATGCCTTCACCAGCAAAGACATTGAACCGGCTGATACTCTTATAACATCAGAAGAGACCATTATGTCCTCATGCAGAGTCAAGTCACTATGAAACAATTGGACATCCCGATTAGATGTTATCAGCCTCCAAGGTACTTCATTTAATATCATACAGTGACCCCAAAGAAAACCCTGTCCGACCCGAAAGGGTGATATAGTTAGGTCGCACAATCACATGCCTAAATAAAATATTAAATTTGGAATATTCATGATAGTAACAATAATAATGAAGTTTGAAATAACCATTTTTTGCCTCGAAATTCCCTAAATTTGAGATTAAAACAAAAATTTCACCACCATTTTTGTCGGTATTATTGGCGGCCTTTTGTATGATCATTTGGCAGCACCTGTGACGAAGCCGACTCCCTCTCTTGTCTTTTGAGAAATATATTTTTTTAGGATATAATTCTTTTTTATTTTCATTTTTTTATTACATTCATGTAATCAGATATACCTAACAATACCGTAACGGATCGGACAGGGTTTTCTTAACACCCTGTATAAACTATTATTGTATTTACTTGTTACCAAATAGTTCTTGGACAGAGAATCACAATATGCAAATAAATGGGGACAAGCTATAATATTATGATAAGGCTATGGAACAAATGCACAAGGTTGCAGGTTCAAACCCGGGCAAGTAACAATGTGACTTTGTCAAAGTTATATGTACTTTCTTAATTATTAAAAGACAATTCTGACAAATGGTGAAGGAAAACATCGTGAGGAAACCTGGCTTCCCAACATGTAGGATCTAAAATCGCCAATCCGCTAGTGAGCAAGCGTGGTGATCAATGCTCGTGCCTTCTCTATATGGGAAGAGGCCTGTGCCCAGCAGTGGGACGGTTATAGGCCGGTATTATTATTATTATTATTATACTATGAAAAAGGAGTAGGAGTCACGCATTAAGAGTAAAACATGACCTAATTGAGGTTCGATTTAATAAAACACTGATAACAACACTACAACAATGATATAAAATATTTCCGGTCCCACACAAACTGCACAAACGCATTGACGTCATTCGCTTCCACGTTCTGCTGACGTTGCACTTGGAAACTAGGTGGCTAGTATGAAGTTGCATACAGCTGATGGTACATTAAATATGTTTGGGTGCTGTGTTGAGCGGTTACGGTTCCGTGACAGACAGAAAACATTAATTACAATAATAAAATGTCGTTGTAATTGCTTTCCAGGTATAAAGGAGTAATTACGGAAGGAATGGGATGGTTCGGAGATATTTTCACGGACATCACGAGAGGGCCTGATGAGTGTATGGTGAGATATATATATTGATAATTGAAATTAGAATCGACTTATACGTCGCGTCACTATAACCGGAATAACGGACAACACTAGAGAGAGCGATTATGACATAGCGTTGCGTGCGATTCTCATTGTTTTTTTATTATTTGCCTTAATTACATCCCACTGCTGGGCAAAGGTCTCCCCTTTCTTCCAAACCTCTCTGCTCTTGGCGATTTCTGTCATCGTGCTTCGCGCATAACTGACTAGATCATCACACCACTGATGGTAGTAGTCTGTTGCATTATATACATTCATAATAATCATTATGGCGTCGCTGGCCTTTAAAAGTATTGTAATTGTAACGTTGAATCCATTCTTACGATAATATATTGTAAGGTTTAAAGAATCAGTGGTTTCCTTGTATCAATATATATACTAGCTGTGCCCCGTGGTTTCACCCGCGTGAATACCTAGGTCCCGTTCCCGGTGCCTTTATATTATTGGGGGCGGAGATGAATCCAACAAATCACTATCGTAACAAAAGTCATAATTACTTACCTAATATGGTGGTTAATTATTCATTCTTCTATGGTGGTTAACTAGCTGTACCTGCGACTTCGTTCGCGTGGATGACGAAACTTATCAATGAGTTTTTAACCGCAAAATTAAGTTTGTTTTTTATTGTTTATACTTTTTCGGGATAAAAACTACCCAGTGTGGTGCCCAGGATAATAAAGAACAATTATACCAAGTTTCATCGTAATAGAACCGGTAGTTTTTGCGTGATATCTGAACAAACAGACAAACAGACAGACAAAAAAAAAATTCACTCTTTTGGGTTCGGTTTCGGTCTAGTAACACCCCCCGCCATTTATTTTTTTGATATTTTTTAATGTACAGAATTTTCACTTTTACAGATTTATTATTATAGATAACCAATTTGAATTCACAGTTTAAAGCCACACACACAAGTTATAGATCTGTACAAAACATACTGACAAGCTAAATTATAAATATAAACGGAAACAATAGATAGATATAAAAATCAATAAGAAAAAGCACTGCGACAGTACTTCACTGAGACCAGCGGGTCCCGCGTTCACTAAGACCCCTGAGTTTGTTTCGACATTTCTTCTCAGGGTAGTCAGTTAGGAAATGTCGACTTCATCTAGCTTAGGAAGACATTGTTAAAGTGATTTATATAGCCCTACTTACAAGAATAAACTATTTCATTTCACCGCGAGCACCAGCTGACATTCCCAGGCCGCATTGCTTCGCAGTCATTCGTGAAGCGGGACTCAGCACTGTCGAAGCGTAATTTACTAAATCCTGACCGCTGAGAGAATGCGCTCCTGACACCTGTCAGTTGGTCTTGATTTGTCATCATCTGCCTAGCCTTCTTTCCCAACTGAGTTAGGGTCGGCTACCAGTCTTACCAAATTCAGCTAAATACATACACATACCACCACACTCAAACCTATTCCTCATATCCAATGAGCCACCTTCTTTCTTTTTTGATAATGCTTTCATATTTAAAATTAATTTTAGTTATTGTATTTTCCTATATTAAACATTAGATTAACATTTTTGATCTCATAGTTTTAGCTTTGGTTTAAGTTTAGAATATTAATACTTTTGTGTCTCTTCGGAGGGTAGCCTGGTGATCTGTAACTCAGGGTTTACCTATCACAGACACCAGTCTCTATATAAGAACCTAATTACTAACTGTACAATATTATGTGATGATGAGAAAATAAACATTTTTATTATTATTATATTATTATTATTACTTGGAGCTGCTGCCTATCTGACCTCCACAAACCACTTTACTGGGTAATCCAGTATCCCATAGCAAGACTAGTTGCCAGAATTGACTTAACGACTGTCAAAGATCAACATATGACAGTCGGAACCTAGAGCTTAACATGCTATCCGAGACACGGAGGGGTCTCGGTATATTTGGAAAACGGTCACCCATTCACGGCTTAGCCTGTATTATCGGTCAAACCGTACGGCTTACACTTAACCACGAGCCCCTCTAAGACCTTGAATTGTATGGGGAAATAAAAAGCCAAATATTTTTTTGTAATAAACTCTTTGCCACATTAAAGCTACATCTTCCTATTTATCACCACCTGCTAGGAACGCAGTTTACCTCCCCTAAGAATCAGTTGTCTGGTTACCACGACAGAAGCTCTGCTTAGCTTGGGATCAGATAACCGTGTATGAGATGCCCCGGAATATAATTATTATGATGTATCTCTTATCGTTCACAGATTATCCTCAGTGACGACAATAGCCGGTTCTTTGAAAAGCTTACATGGACACAGGCCCAACACGCAGCAGCCTTGTTGAGAACTTTACTCTAAGATGGGATGGGCATCTACCAGGAGCCATTCATCCCTGCCCTATGGAAGAACAGACATGAACGGCCCAAGGTAGCTACAAAACTATTGTGAACTAGCTGTGCCCCGCGGTTTCACCCGCGCGAATAACAATTCACACACTATCTTCATAAATTATAGCCTATGTGTTATTCCGATGTATAAGGTACATTATTGTAAAGTTTCATTAAAATCCATTCAGTAGTTTTTGCGTGAAAGAGTAACAAACATCCAAACAAACTTTCACATTTATAATATAAGTAAGGAAGTAAGGATTATTATTATGTTGCCGCTGAAAGAATGCGTTCCTGACACCTGTCAGTTGGTATTGATTTGTATGGGAAGATACAAAACCGAGTAATATTATACATCGTAACCCGGCATTATGATATAGTTTCAAAGATATTATTCGTTTATAGGACAAATAAGTGATAGTCATTTATTTGTAGTAAATTCTTCGCCACATTAAAACCCAAGGATTCATGGAGACAGCTATTATTACTTATTAGCAAACTTAATTCACGCACAGACGGTACAGGAAGCTTTGGCATCACAACATGCAAATAATAATAATATCCTTATATCCTGGGACAACTCACACACGGTCATCTGATCCCAAACTACCAGACAACTGATAAACATACTTATGTTTCTAAATACATACATATTATAGATAAATTACACACAAGGATTTGTCCTGGAATTATGCCCTCCGGTATAGCAGTCAGGGTCACTAACCACTAGACCAACAGGCCAATCAAAATGAATGGGAACAAGCTATAGAACAGTATGAGACACTCATTAGTAATTATTAATAAAACATGGATCATAACAATAACATACATTTAATATCCACTTAACAAGAAAGTGCTGCCATGTTAATGGATATAATACTAAAACATAACAAAGGTAACATAAATAAAATAATAAATGAGGACAACATCACATACATTGCTCTGAACCCAAAGTAAGTAGCTAAAGCACTTGTGTTATGGAATTCAGAAACAACGAAGGTACCACAAACACCCAGACCCGAGCCAATGTAGATCAGTATGTTTCTACATTGACCCGTCCGGAGATCGAACCCGGGACCTCAGAGCTAGCGACACCTTGAAACCGGTGCGTACGCCACTCGACCACGGAGGTCGTCAAACATACAACATCTTCTTCTTTTCGAATCGATGGTAATCTTGTTTATTTTAAAAATTAAAAATTAAATACGCTGCGCCCAGTAGTTGGCCACACTAACTGCAGCGTCATTGGCGAGGTTTAAGTCCTCCAAAGTGCAGGTGTTCGGACACTTTGGGCACTCTAGCAGGTGTGGCATTGTCTGGTCGGAAAGGCCGCACTCACACCGGATATTGGAAGGGTCTATGATCCCCCATTTGGCTAGATTGTGTTTACAGCGACCTACCTGGGTTCGCAATCGGTTGAGTGCTTTCCAGGCAGGCCACTGCAGGTTGCCTCCGGGCGGCAGATGTTCGTGAGGCGGTATATAGTTGCCTGGTGGTGGGTGCTGTTCTTCCCAGATCTTGCATCGTGCTCTAGACGGTGTTTCGTTTGTGGCCTGTGTGCTCCGGAGAAAACTCTTACGACTTTTACATACAACATGCTAAAGCAACACTTACAATGAATGTACTCCCGTTGACTGCCTGCTGTTTACTTCTAACAGCAAAACATGATCTTAATATGGACCAGATAGATGCTGTATCTATCTTTCTTCATTGACACAGATCTATATTTCACTCTCAAAAATGTATGAGAAAGGAAAACAGGAATGTTATTTGCACAAGTCTTTAATTGAAACAAGCTATCATTCGGCCGAAGAGAGAATGCGTTCCTGACACATGTCGCTTGGTCTTGATTTGTGTGGATAAATAAAAACCGTGTTATTATATTAATTGTTACCTGGCTCAATGATAAATATTTGAATTACATTATTCGTTTATAGGACAAATAAGTGATTGTAATTTATGTTTAGTAAATTGTTCGCCGAGACAACCCACCCGTTGGGTCGATGACATCGCCAAAGTGGCAGGAAAGGGCTGGATGCGATTGGCACGGAACCGCAATACTTGGCGTGCTCATGAAGAGGCCTATACCCGACTATGGGTGACTACAGGCTGAAGAAGAAGAAGAAATTGTTCGCCCCATTAAAGTAATATCTTCGTACTATAGCAGATGAAATAAGACAAAACTGCAATAAATAGATCTGAAAAGGTCTGAAATAGATCCATGTGTGTACCTAAATACTTATAATAAGACATTTGTTGTGTTATGGGTTCATGATTGAGACGGGCCTATTGGTCTAGTGGTTAGTGAGTTTGACTGCTAATAAAGGCATAATTCCACTCAGGACAAATCCTTGTCTGACGAGCAATGAACATGTTCTGTGTCTAGGTGTAATTTATCCACAATATCTATAAAATATATAAGCTATCAGTTTTCTGGTTATCATAGTACACACTAGCCTAGTTTGTGGTCAGATGACCGTGTGTGACCTGTCCGGAGATATTATATTTTTCACACCAACACATTGTTTAGTGTGGCCTGCTGGTCTATTAACTCTGCTGTGTGTACATAGCCTGTCTTCAGATACCTAGAGCTGTGGTGTAGGCAATAACAGGAGCTTGGCCTAATATGTTTAAAAAAATAGAATTGTTCCATATGCATCTAGTATGTTGTAACTATTTTACTTTTGTATCCGTGTTTGCTTGCTTGATGATACTCATTGTGTAATGTGCCTACCCGCTAAAACATTATTTTTTATGTACGCTTGTTATTTAAACATAAAATGTAAATCTTTTTTCTCAGTAAGTGAATTATTGTGATTCTTGTGAGGAAATAAGTTCTTAAACCATATTTCAAGTCTACTCCTTATTTAGTGATAACCAAATTACAATTCATATAGTTTATAATAATTGGTACCTACTAGACTTAACATATAGACATTACATTTCATTTTATACAAGCTTATTTAACTTGCAATGTATGTATGTTTGCTCTTAGAATCTTGCAACTCAATTTTTGATGTAGATATCTTTAACCAATGGACTGAAATTTTGTATACATGTTTAGATTGGATGACAATAAAATATTATGGTTCTTTTGGGCTGATTTCCAAATCAAAATCAAAATGTTTTTATTTCTTTTAAACCAAAAAAAGTCGCTCAAGAAACGTTACGTAAAAACCTACTGACTCTAGTTGCTCGGTTCCAAAGTGTCCTTCCTAAGGGGAGAGCCGGCAAGAAACTCCATAGGATACTCTTTTAAAAATTAAATTGTTACAATTATTTGTACATTATTAGTTAAATATAGGCGTCAACAATTTCATTACATGCTTTATTTAATATGCATTGTAAGTAAGTTTTTACTCGTAGAAGCTTACAGTACAATTTTGAAGCAGATATTAATACCCGATTGGTCTGAAATTTTGTATACATATTTAGTATGGATGTCAATACAATATTATAGTAGTTGTAAATGAAGATGCATTTGTATTGTGTAATTAATATCGGTTTGCATTCAGAGACAATAAATTTTTGAAAAAAAATCTTAGTGCTACAACCTCAATATTATCAATGTTACTTCCATGTATGTTATGTTATTGTATCGTCTTAAATATACTCGATTATTATAAGCAAATAGTTTTCTTTGAACTAACCCACGAAAATCTATCAAATAAGAGTCTGGTGTATTGGTTAACAGAGCATTAGTTAATATTAAAGATAAAATTAACATAAAAGGGAGAAAAATGAAAGACGAATGCACCACATCAATAGAATTCATTCAGAAAACCTGACAATATAAAAATGTTATAGATATACAATATGTACCTACCTATTATTTAGTAGAAACTTATTACTAAAAGAGACTTTCTGATATTCCTCTCGTCTAGCAGCTAGCACACGCACAAATGTCAGTGGAGGAGAGGATTGAGGGACCAGTTTCAATCATCGCTATCTTCGAAATGGTCCGATATTATTTCTTCATTTCTTATTTACAAAATATTTTAAGTCTCCTACTAAAACTTTATGTAGAAAAAGAACGGTTTTATTCAGTAATATTCACTAAAATATTTATCTTTGTTGTGTGGACTGAGGGACCACAGTTCAGTCGTTATATTGTTTTTTATCTTTAATGCTTTGTGGTCTGTTATTTAGTAATATATATATCTTTACAGATTCTCTACTAAATGTCTGTATTCACAAAACCTTCGTTTATAAGATACTTTCCGAGATCTGGCTGATCGTGTGTGAGAACTGAGGGACCACACTTTATGAGTCGTAATTCTTAATATGTTTGGCTACAAATTCGCAGACTCGTTCTACAATTGTTTTAATATATTATTATGTAAATGTGCGTGACCACACTGGGAATTCGCGAAATGAATATCCTAGGATTTAGTAGTGATTTCTTATATAATACTTTCCCCAACTATGTTGGGGTCGGCTACCAGTCTTACCGGATTCAGCTGAATACCGTATTTTACACGGAGCGACTGCCTATCTGACCTACACAACCCATTTTACTGGGTAACACAGTATCCCATAGTAAGACTGGTTGTCCGAATTGACTTAACGACTGCCAAAGATCAACGTATGACAGTCGGGACCTACGGCTTAACGTGCTATCCGAGGCACGGAGGGGTCTCGGTATGTTGTAGAAATGGTCACCCATCCACGGAGCAACCGCGGCGAGCGCGGTTTAACCTGTATTATCGGTCAAACCGTACGGCTTACACTTAGCCACGAGCCCCTCAATCTAGAGACTAGAATCATCAATTAAAATTACATTTTGAAAGTAATGTATTACTTTTAAATTCCAAAAGCTTATCCTATTTACCCTGGGTTTTTAAAATGTTGTGAGAATGTCAGATAATATAGCCAAGCTTATATCTTGATTTGGCAAATGATTAAAAAGTATGTCTGTTCAACAGTATTTCAGAAACGCAGGGCAACTTACACAAAATATAATTATGCTTATTATAATATTAATACTTCACACCAAATGATGGTAAGATGATATTTGATATATTAATGAGATCATATTTGATGGTGAGTTGTGACACACATCGACTAACATCAAAACATTTCTATAAATGATTGAAAGCTGACCTAAAGTAAATGTAATGTGATTTTTATATCGTATTTAAATAATTATTCTGTATGGGTGTAACTCCTAAACGGCTGGACCGATTTGGTTGAAATTGTATGTGTATTTGAATGAGTACGGATGTTGTTAGGTTGTGTAGGTAGGTACTGCTGTTCAAGTACCATACTAATCTTTTTTGTTACTGATGTAGAGGTTATACAGCTCATATCACATTTACTTTAGCTCAGTACATACTAAGTAATTGCCTTATATGGGCACATAAATATAGACACAAAATTACTACACTGCAAAATTATTTGCAACACACCGAGCTTACACACTAATAAATAAGAAATGTTATGCAATAGAATTTAAACAATACATGCGAAAATCTTAAATAAATAAGTCTTGTAATTTAAGTAACCAACCTCAGACTTTGATTATACATACTCTCTCTTTTAGCCGCTAATCTCATAATTAAAACAATACAAGAGTAAATCAAATACGAAAATAATAAAGAAATCAGGTTCCTAAATAAATTCTAAATTGGCGCCAATTTTGAGCGACAGAATCAGAAAACAACGAAAAATCTCAAAAAAAAATATTTATAATTTTGAGATTTTTTGTCGTTTTACCTACGACGTTTTACTTACGCCTACGACTTTATTTTATAATAAAATTATTTAAAAAATCTTTTTTGTTGTTTTCTGATTCTGTATCTAGCCAAAGGCTCGTCGAACCTTGTTTTCCTGATTCTTTAGAATTCGGAGGCATCGCCTCATCTTATTCAGTTCACGGTAGAAGTACCCTAGGGACCTCAGCAGTCGCCTTTGCATCTTCAACAGGCCGGCGTCGTGCCGAACAATCCCGTCCATTACGCTGAGCCTGTTATGGACATCCGCCAGCCCTGCGGAGAGCTCGCGGATGTCTTCAGTCAAGAGCTGCTGGAGTTGTAAGTTGTTCATCGTTCAGTTATTTAATATTATAATTCAGTTCAGTTTCAGGAGTCAACAACACCTGAAACAATTAAAATATTAAATAAATAACAACGTCATTTGATTAAATAACAGTGTAAAATATAGTATTAAAAATGTGCCTACTAATTGTTTCTATAGTAATAATGTAATATTATGTATGTACTAGCTGTACCCGCGACGTTGTTCGCTTATGTATCATACATCTTTATGACTAAATATTTTGACTGGGGTATAGAGGGCCATCAACACGACCTGCCTACTGCGAGTAAGTTTTCCGTTTGGCACAAAGAAATCGAATTTGGGGTGTTCTTTTTTAAATATTCAAAAGTTCATAAAACATAATATGATCAAAATTCCAATACATTGTTTCGCTGGATTCATGTTTGTATGTAGTCTACTACTACCTAGAGTTTTGACACAAATATTGCTGTTAGTATAAATTTTTATGTAGTAGGTATGTTTTTTTTTGATACAGTGTCTTGTGTGTGGCACATTTGATATTAACTTCAAAAGGATACTACAACGCGTTACAGAGACAAAAATGGACAGAGTGTGTTGGATAATACGGTTGGTTGAACCACACCGCCGGCTACCGCCTTTTGTTTATACCTAATCGACTTCAAGAAAGGAGGTACCTACTCAATTCGACTGTATTTTTTTTCTGTTTGTTACCACAGAACATTTGACTGGGTGAAAGCTGGTGATTCCCGTGTGGTCCCATTTAATGTTGGTCCAGTTTTGACAGTGGGATCCATATGAAATAAATATAAGACTATCATTCGCTTTACGGTTGTTCGTAGTACCTACCTACATTTATTTTGTTAGCAGCGTTCGTTGGCGGTCGATAATGGTATACCAGAATCAAAAACAGAAGACGGTGGCGCTTCGGAATTGGGCCGTATGACTTAACTATGGGCTGTCAATGGTAATTCTGTACTTAGACTTAGCCCTCTTACGCACTAGCGGTTAACCGCGGGGGCGGCTAGCCGCGCGGTTAGCCGCATTTCCAGTTTAATATGCAACCGCTTGTGATTGTACGCACTTAACCGCCACAAAATTTCAACCGCGGCGGTTGAATGGATAGCTGCGGCCCGCTTCGCGGCTGGCCGCCATTCTGTTTATACGCACTTGGCGGTTCAGTTCGCGGCGAGCCGCCCATAGAGAAAAGTAAAAAGGGTGGCCAAATTCGTTGCGTGTTTCTAGTAAAGGGTGAATCCAGTATCTGTTTTTATTTTTCTTTCGTTGTTTTCGGTAGTAAAAATAGATAACACAAGCTACCTCGACGGCGTCCATTTCTTTACTAGACAAAACATGCCTTCAAGCGGTCCAACCGCTATGGCAACCGCATCAGGCGGCTGGCCGCTCAAACGAACCGCCTAGGCGGCCAACCGCTAGTGCGTAAGAGGGCTTAGAGACATGGTCAACAAAAGTCGCGTGTCGTAAATATGAGATTGTACTTCAACAGCTGTCAGTGTCAGATTCTTGCCGCGTTTAAACGCCTTGAAAATATTTTTGTAATTTTGAACTTGTTTTGAATAATTTTAATGCAAACAAAAACAACCTTATGCTCATCCCCGCAAAGTCTAAATTGCCCCTGTACCTGGCTTATTGATTTTTGAATAGTTAAGGCATGCGAATATTTTAAGTTCTAAATATTAAAATTAGGTTATAGCGCCCCTAGTATCGAGTTGCTGAAGTAGGTAATAAATTAGAATATAGATATTTTTATGAAAAAATAATCGTCTTTCTTGTTAGCGTCATGTGAAGTAAAAGCAACTTTCGTTGGGTGGAGTTAGACATAATTTAAGACAGCAATTGAAATTACGACCTTTAACGTTAGCTTTACTAATTTATAGCAAATTAATTTTTTGACATTGAGTATGAAGAGGGATCTTATAAGATTGTCGTGTGGGACAGTCCGTGGCATCTTAAATGCCTAACGAATGGACCGATTGCGATGCGGTCTTTTTCTTTGAAAGCTGGCGTGATCGAGATGGTTTTTGGCTATTGTTTACGATGATCTATTCAGAATTGCGAAATATAACAGTTTTAATTTGTAATTTTCTTTTATACTAGCTGACCCGGCGAACTTTGTATTGCCTAACATTCGATTCCTTAATTATGATTATTTAATTATTTTTTTCGAAAAAACCATCTTGTGTTTTAAGAAATATTAAAAAAATAGAATTAGCGAAATCGGTTCAGCTGCTCTCGAGATGTGCGCTTAGCAATACATTCAGCGATTCATTTTTATATTATAGATCATTAGGCTAGGGTAAAATAATATTACCAATTATGCGTGGTTTGCGACCCTACTTCTCATCATATTTCGAGCAGTGCCAGCACCGAAATCTGACCCAAAAACCTCAAATATACCTTGCATATGGAAATTGGCGACGCACTAATCACTCTAGTACGTCTTTTGAGCAGAAATATAAATTAATCACTTAAAAAACGCAATGATTGTATGTAGATAAAAGCACTCAGATAGCCAGTTTTTAAAGGTTCAATATTAACATTTGTAGACGAAAAACTTACCGAATAACAGGCTCCACGGGTTACTTTATTTATAATAAATTTTAAGCGTTAAACACTAATTGATACCTAGATAATGTAATCTTAAAACGAACGAAACTTTAAACGAGGGATTCAGGGATAATCAGTCTCAATACTGTCTTATCGCAAGGAAGGAAGGACGCGAGACGCCGCCGAGTCCCCGCACTTTGGTGATACCATACCACCGCGCAGGCGCACCAAAATAATTATCGATTTTTGAAACTTGTGATTTTTTTTAAGAGAATATTATTTGCTATACCCAAGCCTTTTTGTCATGATAAAAAAATCTTTAAATCAAATGTTCTTAACAAACAACTTATGTATGGAATTATTAATGCCAATTTAATTAAATTATATTTTTGTTTTTGTGACAAATAAAATTTTATATACCGAATACGTTTTCTATGTTTATTATTGTAATTGATGTTTTTGTGTTTTTTGTGTCTTCTTAATTTCAGCGTGTAAATCAGTGGCAGTTTTTTTTCTCGCACCAGTTACGCGGCAATAAATGTTGGCCGAGCGTTGCCAATTGATGGCAAATACCAACGGCCAATATAAAGACATTGTATTGGTCTTGGTCTTGTCGTGCGATCGCTTGATATCACTCGCCTAGTTGATTGAGTATAGGCCAACAAGGAATAAAGAACATTTTTGACGTAGCTTGTCTCTGCTGTCAGCTGTCACTTCGGTGTCAGGGTTTCTGCACCAAGGCGCGCTCGGTTGGTAGTGGTCGCATGTGTGCGCTATATGTTCGCCCCCAACTTGATTACTAATAAAATACAATGAAAAATCCGTATTTGTATTGAAAAATGATAATTTGTAAAAAAATGACAAATAAATAACTGTCACAAACTGTTACAGTGTATGCTAGTGGTGCCATCTGCGCTGCGCTCGCGTTGGCCTAAGCACGACCAATGTCTACAAGTTGTTGTACAAGCTTCTTTAAGCAGTAATTAATAAAAAATATAATATTAACAAAATGGCGTCTTAAAAAACCACCACGTAATAATCTTAAAAAGAGGAAATAGCTATTAGTCCATCCAACAAAGACATTGTAGAGTGCGTGAGTTAGGCCCTAAGCAATTACTTCAGAAAATTGTTCAGGGTGCTTAGAGAGTTAACATACTAAAAGTCCTGACATCTAGGGGGTGAGGCGGAGTGGGGGGAGGGGGTTAAAGTTCCCATTTTTCAGTTTTTCGCTGATATCTTTTAAACGGTGCGTCATGGGGATAAGAAGTCTTCTACGCAATGAAAGCTTATAAAATTATGTACAACTTTTATCTTATACACTTTTTTTTTTTTTTTGTTATAAAAGTTCCGTCTAGTGTTCTGGTAATCTATATTTCTATATTATCTGTGGAGTGTGGTGTACGTACTGTTTGTTTGTGTTTCTCCCATAGCCATATAGAAAAGTAATATTCTGATTCTGAATAATTGAGTATTCTCCTGTTTCTCGTCTTGCTTACATTACCTTCTGAAAACATACTCATCGTTTTAATTAGTTTTCTTTGAATAAACCCACGGAAATCTCTTAGTAGCAAACATAATTTGCTCAATCGCGAACAAAAAACAAACAGTGAAGATAAAACGACAGAGCCGGCACCGCTCAGAAAAGGCGCCGACCAACACTAACTTAAACCGCCTTTTTTCGAGGAAAAAAAAATAGAAAACTGTACCGAGCAATAATAAAGAGAAATACGAGCGGATTGTCTTCACCACACACTTTAATTAATCTGAAGAAATTAAACAGTTGTGAAAACTTTTTACCGAGAGAAATTGGTGTGAAAGCAAACTTGGTATACGAATGCCCGTCGGAGTGCGTCCAGCCAAGCGGTACAGAACCTTTCGATCTTGATTCTATTGCTAAATACATAAAACTACGACCATGTACAGAAATTCGTGAATGCAAAAGAAATTTGGCAAAACTTGGAACGCTCATTTGATAACCAGAAAGGTTGGACTGAATATCTATTTAAAATATCTTTCAAATCAAGCAAGTTCTAGGCACCCTAATGTTGTCAAGGACTAATACAAGGTAATGATCATTTGTTTTAAAGTCAGGATTTACAATCACATCTTGCAAAGAATAAGTTACATCAGGATAAAAATGGTGTCTAGTAAGTACTGCCTTTTACATAAACAGTCATTCTTCTTCATCCTCGGTCTCTCACTGCTGAGGATCACAACCACATGTCAAGCCTCTCCATTGAGCATGGTTGTACACAGTATGGCCTGCTTGGTGCATGCTACCGCCCACAGCCTTCTCAATAGCATCCAACCATCTCATAGGTGGCACGAGCTTGTCTACCTTCCACTTGGCCCAGGAAAACATAAACAGAAGACTACCACAAATATGTCAAAAGTTTGAAGGCTCTAGTGTTATAATTGTAATAGATTTGGACACCTAGCAGAATACTGTAAAACAAGAAGACAGCTAAGAAAGTTAATACTTTTTTTTGCAACTTTTCAGCAATAAAGCATTAAGTTATAGACAGACAGCAGCCAGACATATGACAAGCAGGAAGGACTTGATGTACAATATTTGTGAGCCATCCTTCAAAAAGATCACCATAGCAAATAAGGGAACAACACCTGTGAAAGGTCATTCATTTGGGAATATGAGTAAATAAGAAATATAATGGTGGAAGGTAAATATATACAAAGTGTTCTGAACATATTCTGTCTTAAATAAAACTAATTTTTGAATGGATTCTGTCACAGTTTAATTAGGTTTCAGAAACTGTTCAAAAAACAGTTTTATTACAATGTCTATCATTTGTGTAAACATCAGAGAGCAATATATTCTGTGTTTTTTATTAAACCTATATAAGATCCCACTGCTGGGCGAAGGCCTACCCTTTTTCTATCAAAACCTTTGAATGAAGAAGTTTTTAATATTAATATATTTACAAGTTTTAACCTGCCTTTTGCGACTTCTTTCCATATGTGCCCTGCATATCTGCCTTTAGGCATGCAAAATATGTATTATTTGCAAGTAATGTTTATAATCACCTATACTCTTAAATTAACTGAAAACAAATTAATTAACTTACACAGCGAATAATAATCACCATTTTAAGAAAACAAGTTAATGTTATTTTTAAGTTATGAACTTATATTGAATTTCATAATAGCTTATTACCTAAGTATTTTTCAATATTATTGTTACACCTAAGTGTACATCGAGTTTGCTATTTTTTTATTTTTTTTACATTCTTGTTGGTATTTGTATATAGACTAATATGCTCTGCTATTGTAACCACTTCCCTGTTTAGTTAGTCATGTTATAAACATTCCCTTGTTTAACAATTGTTTCTATAGGCAAGACAATTAAATTGTTATAGATATACTGACCAGATAAAGTGACGACCTCTGTGGTCGAGTGGCGTACGCAACGGTTTCAAGGTGTCGCTATTTCGAGGTCCCGGGTTCGATCCCCGGATGGGTCAATATAGAAACCAATTTTTCTACATTGCCTCAGGTCTGGGTGTTTGTGGTACCTTCATTGTTTCTGAATTCCACAACACAAGTGCTTTAGCTACTTACTTTGGGTTCAGAGCAATGTATGTGATGTTGTATGCATTTATTTATTATTATACTTTCTAGATATTAATATGATATAGCTGCTAATCTCACTTCTAAACTAACAATAAAGATCCTATCCTATGGCATCAATGAATGGGTCACTTGCATTTTCCAGATACAAGCAAACTACCAACTGCTGATGTGACTTGGTTCCTACAAAGAATGATGTCTTATCCATCAACACCAGATGCCTTAAAGGAAAACTGGCAAGGTTCCTATTCAAAAGTGATGGTTTTCAAGTTAAGAAGCTGATGATCTTCATTTGATCTGACTCATGTGGCCTCAAGAATGGAATGTTCTAGACAGTGGAGGTATGAAATGTTCTATCACTTTTATAGACAACTGTACAAAAGTTAGAGATATAACAGAAAAAACTGAAAAATAAACTAGTTCTTAAGTCCAAAAAAATAATATTTTTAGGGTTCCGTACATCAAAAGGAAAAAACGGAACCTTTATAGGATCACTTCGTTGTCCGTCCGTCTGTGGCTATTTTTCGGTGGCCACAACGCCACGAACTTGTATAGAAGTAATCCTGTGACGTCATATCCGAACGAGTTTCAAGGCCACGGTGACGTTGTGCAGTTTAGTGCAGTGCAATGTTTACATCCAGTGATGCCAACTTAGCAACTTTATAGCTAGATCTAGCTATTATTTGGAGACTGACAGCTACAATTTAATAAAACTTGTAGCTAAACTTTTTAGCTACTTTGTCTAGCAACGGAATGTGTCCTTTAGAACACACCTCTAATAAATTTACGACTCTTTTCTTTTATTACGGGAAATATATCCAGGTTTTCTTATTGTTTTTTTTTTATGAAATAAAACAATATATAAAAATACGGTATCAGTTTTTATTTAACTTCGAAAATTGGTGAATAAACATTCATTCAAACTTATAAATGTTATTTCTCGATAGGAAATCACTCCCATCCCTACGTTTTACCATAGATGCGTTATACATTTGTAGCGTCGCGCTGGAGGACGCATCGTGTTTTATATAGATGGGCGTCCAAAAGGTTAATTATTATAAGACAATTCTGACAAATGGTGAAGGAAAACATCGTGAGGAAACCTGGCTTCCAAACATTTGGGATCTAGAATCGCCAATCCGCTAATGAGCAAGCGTGGTGATCAATGCTCGTGCCTTCTCTATATGGGAAGAGGCCTGTGCCCAGCAGTGGGACGGTTATTATATAGGCCGGTATTATTATTATTATACTATGAAAAAGGAGTAGGAGTCACGCATTAAGAGTAAAACATGACCTAATTGAGGTTCGATTTAATAAAACACTGATTACAACAATGATATAAAATATTTCCGTTCCCACACAAACTGCACAAACGCATTGACGTCATTCGCTTCCACGTTCTGCTGACGTTGCACCTAGGAACTAGGTGGCTCGTATGAAGTTGCATACAGCTGACGGTACATTAAATATGTTTGGGTGCTGTGTTGAGCGGTTACGGTTCCGTGACAGACAGAAAACATTAATTACAATAATAAAATGTCGTTGTAATTGCTTTCCAGGTATAAAGGAGTAATTACGGAAGGAATGGGATGGTTCGGAGATATTTTCACGGACATCACGAGAGGGCCTGATGAGTGTATGGTGAGATATATATATTGACTAGCTGATCCCCGCGACTTCGTCCGCGTCAATTTCTGTTATTATGACCAGGGATGTTATGGATATATAATTTCGGATCCGGATATGGATATGGATATTGATAAAATATAATATCGGTTTCGGTTACGGTTATTGATATTAAATTATTTCGGATTATCCGATAGTTTCGGTTACGGATATTATTTTAAGGAACTGTAAGTACGAATAGCTGTGCACCTCGCGCTGTGACGTCATTAGGTAGCGGGAGAGGTGTCGCATTCCAGCGGAGTGCACAGTTAATTCGTACGAGTGTAGTATTTAGTTAGACTCCGCCTTATCCGAAACTATCCAAAACTCTTATTTCGGATTCGGTTACGGATACGGATATTTTTTTATTTCGGATATCCGATAGTTTCGGTTACGGATATGGATATCCATAACAACACTGATTATGACCACGATTAAGAAGTTAAAAAAAAAAAGTATTTCTGCGTAAATGATAATTATATATAATTAGTATAGATTATGTTGATAAAACTCTGTAGCAAATAATTGGCAATAATGCATTAATTTCGACCAAATGATTACCTTAAAAAAGGTTATAGTGAGTCAATTTTAAAAGATAGACATATACTGTCGCAGACATTTTTTTAGATCATTCAAAGAGGAACAATTCTTTCATACATATATTTTGGGTAACTCGAACCGTTTACGCAGCGCACGCAACGGAAGCTTTCAAGTATGAATATTTTCCCCCGTTTTGGTGACATTTTTCACTGCTGCTTCGCTCCTATTGGTCGCAGCGTGATGTTATATATCCTAAAGCCTTCCTCGATAAATGGACTATCTAACACAAAAAGATTTTTTCAATTCTAACCAGTACTTCCTGAGATTAGCGCGTTCAACCAAACAAACAAACAAACTCTTCAGCTTTATAATATTAGTATAGATAATTGAAATTAGAATCGACTTATACGTCGCGTCACTATTACCGGAATAACGAACAACACTAGAGAGAGCGATATGACATAGCGTTGCGTGCGATTCTCATTGCTTTTTTTATTATTTGCCTAAATTACACCCCACTGCTGGGCAAAGGTCTCCCCTTTCTTCCAAACCTCTCTGCTCTTGGCGATTTCTGTCATCGTGCTTCGCGCATAACTGACTAGATCATCACACCGCTGATGGTAGTAGTCTGTTGCATTATATACATTAATAATAATCATCATGGCGTCGCTGGCCTTTAAAAGTATTGTAATTGTAACGTTGAATCCATTCTTACGATAATATATTGTAAGGTTTAAAGAATCAGTGGTTTCCTTGTATCAATATATATACTAGCTGTGCCCCGTGGTTTCACCCGCGTGAATACCTAGGTCCCGTTCCCGGTGCCTTTATATTATTGGGGGCGGAGATGAATCCAACAAATCACTATCGTAACAAAAGTCATAATTACTTACCTAATATGGTGGTTAATTATTCTTAAATTCTCTAATTTTCCGCGCATTTTTTTTTTTTTTTCATAATACCTTTTGACAATAACAAATACACCAAAAAAGAATGAGCGAAATTGGTCCAGCCGTTCTCTCGTGATGCCGAGACCAAGGGAAATAGGGATTCATTTATCCACTAGGCAAACAAGCCAACAGTCTTCAGAATGGCGTCTCGAAAACGAGCCGAAACCCAAAAAACCACGGCCAAGTAAAAATCGCCGAGAACTCAAAACTATGACCAACAAAAAGTGTAGTTTAAAACAAATTAAATGACAGATCCCGCTCAAACTTTGCGCGTTAAATCAGTACAGTGCTACCAACATGCAGTAAAAAAATTAGAACGACCTCTTTTACGCGGGTCTTTTTATTGACATATTCCCGATACTTTTTACACAGAGTAGTATGTATAAATCAAATATATTATAGCGGTCGCCTCCTTCTGTATTTTATCTATGATTGCGCTCGCTAGCACTGCGACAGTACTTCACTGAGACCAGCGGGTCCCGCGTTCACTAAGACCCCTGAGTTTGTTTCGACATTTCTTAGGGTAGTCAGTTAAGAAATGTCGACTTCATCTAGCTTACGAAGACATTGTTAAAGTGATTTATATAGTCCTACTTACAAGAATAAACTATTTCATTTCACCGCGAGCACCAGCTGACATTCCCAGGCCGCATTGCTTCGCAGTCATTCGTGAAGCGGGACTCAGCACTGTCGAAGCGTAATTTACTAAATCCTGACCGCTGAGAGAATGCGTTCATGACACCTGTCAGTTGGTCTTGATTTGTCATCATCTGCCTAGCCTTCTTTCCCAACTGAGTTAGGGTCGGCTACCAGTCTTACCAAATTCGGCTAAATACGGTATTTTACATACACATACCACCACACTCAAACCTATTCCTCATATCCAATGAGCCACCTTCTTTCTTTTTTGATAATGCTTTCATATTTAAAATTAATTTTAGTTATTGTATTTTCCTATATTAAACATTAGATTAACATTTTTGATCTCATAGTTTTAGCTTTGGTTTAAGCTTAGAATATTATAATTAACTTTAGAATTCTCTCTCTATTAATACTTTTGTGTCTCTTCGGAGGGTAGCCTGGTGATCTGTAACTCAGGGTTTACCTATCACAGACACCAGTCTCTATATAAGAACCTAATTACTAACTATACAATATTATGTGATGATGAGAAAATAAACATTTTTATTATATTATTATTATTACTTGGAGTTGCTGCCTATCTGACCTCCACAAACCACTTTACTGGGTAATCCAGTATCCCATAGCAAGACTAGTTGCCAGAATTGACTTACGGAGGGGTCTCGGTATATTTGGAAAACGGTCACCCATCCACGGCTTAGCCTGTATTATCGGTCAAACCGTACGGCTTACACTTAACCACGAGCCCCTCTAAGACCTTGAATTGTATGGGGAAATAAAAAGCCAAATATTTTTTTGTAATAAACTCTTTGCCACATTAAAGCTACATCTTCCTATTTATCACCACCTGCTAGGAACGCAGTTTACCTCCCCTAAGAATCAGTTGCCTGGTTACCACGACAGAAGCTCTGCTTAGCTTGGGATCAGATAACCGTGTATGAGATGCCCCGGAATATAATTATTATGATGTATCTCTTATCGTTCACAGATTATCCTCAGTGACGACAATAGCCGGTCCTTTGAAAGGCTTACATGGGGACACAGGCCCAACACGCGGCAGCCTTGTTGAGATAATAATGAGACCAATGATGATAATACTGATTAGTTATTAATGTTTTTACTTGGCTACTTTTTATATTTTGACTGATTGTAAAATTGTGATTTCTATGAGTACTTTGTTCCTACTAAATATTATAATTTTAAGACATTTTAAGAGTTTTCTTTAATTATTCTCTCGAAGATACCGATAGCAAAATTATTTTACATACTCAGCTTTTAATGATTATGAAAATATGACTTCCGAAAATTTCCTATAAAATACGGGTTACATTACTTTACCTTCTTATGGTTATTTGTAATTTTACCATAATAAGTCGGTAACTGAAGATTACAATATCTCTCTGTAATGAAAAAACACGTTGAATAATCCAGTAAAGCACTATTATGCCAAAGATTTTTAAGAAAGTTACAATAATAATTCGGTAAGTTAACATTACTGGAATAATATTGATAAGTCAGGATCGTAAGATATCAGTACCCTAAAAATTGTTTGAAACCATTTTCGGTAATATGTATTTTGGTGAATAACTAATTCTGTGTATATCTAATAGTTACACTTAATACTTTAAACTGTTCGGGTAAAAATTAGCTTTTCCGTCATATAACAATGTTTTCATTATTCCTCTTTGTTAAAGAGATATACTCGAAAAACACTAAATAATTTTTTCTGTAAAATTTGATTTTTGCGATTACCGGTTTATTCCCCGGGGACGTCGAACTGTACAATATTATGTGATGATGAGAAAATAAACATTTTTATTATTATTATATTATTATTATTACATGGAGCTGCTGCCTATCTGACCTCCACAAACCACTTTACTGGGTAATCCAGTATCCCATAGCAAGACTAGTTGCCAGAATTGACTTAACGACTGTCAAAGATCAACATATGGCAGTCGGGACCTCTCGATATGTTTGAAAAACGGTTACCCATCCACGGACCAACCGCGGCGAGGGTGGCTTAGCCTGTATTATCGATCAAACCGTACGGCTTACACTTAACCACGAGCCCCTCTAAGACCTTGAATTGTATGGGGAAATAAAAAGCCAAATATTTTTTTGTAATAAACTCTTTGCCACATTTAAGCTACTCCTATTTGCAAACACCATAATAGGTATAAATTGAATGATCACATTACTATTAGGACAGCCGAATTGTTCGCTATATCAGAAGCATTGAAGTATATTTTAAATCTAAATGTTAACAATATTGTCATATGTAGTGATAGCAAAAGTGGATCAAAAGGGTTAGCTATAGCGTACACAATATTAAAACAAATACAATTGTTGCAATTATTAAATAAAATAATTTGTATTCGATGGCTGCCTTCCCATGTTGGTCTAATGGGTAATGAAGAGGCTGACAGGTTAGCTAAAGAAGCAATCTCAACGGGCATTCAAACGCAGTTACTACCAAGTTATTCTTAAATACTGTGTAACTTTAGAAAACTATGTTATGCAGATTGGAAAGAATACTTCAATGAGAGATCAAAGTCTAAAGGCATCTGGTACAGAAGCATACAATGTGAGCCTCTTCATATTCCATGGTTTCTTAATTTTATTTTATTCCATTAAACAAGTTTGCTTACCTCATGAAAAAATCTAATTCTCCAAATTGTGATTTATGTGGTACTGTGGAAGATGTACAAGACGTGTTGGTGGAATGTGTCAGCCACGCGAGCAAAAGAAAAGCTCTCATTGACTCCTTGGGGCTATCTCCAACGGATGTCGGTTTTTTTCCATAATGTATTAGCAAGGCCGACATCAGAGGCAGCAAAAATATTGTATTCGTTTGTAAAACCTTGATAGTGTATTAGAATTTATGAACTTAATTAATCATAATGTTGTAACTTGTATCTATGTATAAATTTATGTTGTAACTAGCTGATCCCCGCGACTTCGTCCGCGTCTATTTCTGTTATTATGACCGCGATTAAGAAGTTTAAAAAAAAAAGTATTTCTGCGTAAATGATAATTTTAGTTAATATTATGTTGATAAAACTCTGTAGCAAATAATTGGCAATAATGCATTAATTTCGACTAAATGATTACCTTAAAAAAGGTTATAGTGAGTCAATCTTAAAAGATAGACATATACTGTCGCAGACATTTTTTTAGATCATTTAAAGAGGAACAATTCTTTCATACATATATTTTGGGTAACTCGAACCGTTTACGCAGCGCACGCAACGGAAGCTTTCAAGTATGAATATTTTTCCCCGTTTTTGTGACATTTTTCACTGCTGCTTAGCTCCTATTGGTCGCAGCGTGATGTTATATATCTTAAAGCCTTCCTCGATAAATGGACTATCTAACACATATTTTTTCAATTCTAACCAGTAGTTCCTGAGATTAGCGCGTTCAACCAAACAATCAAACAAACAAACTCTTCAGCTTTATAATATTAGTATAGATTACACGCTGTGGCACGATGGGATTGACATAGTCGCAATAGCGTGCTTAAATCCCTAAAAATAAAATAGACTAAAAAAAAAATACATTTAAGCTACGTCTTCCTATTTATCACCACCTGCTAGGAACGCAGTTTACCTCCCCTAAGAATCAGTTGTCTGGTTACCACGACACAAGCTCTGCTTAGCTTGGGATCAGATAACCGTGTATGAGATGCCCCGGAATATAATTATTATGATGTATCTCTTATCGTTCACAGATTATCCTCAGTGACGACAATAGCCGGTCCTTTGAAAAGCTTACATGGGGACACAGGTCCAACACGCAGCAGCCTTGTTGAGAACTTTACTCTAAGATGGGATGGGCATCTACCAGGAGCCATTCATCCCTGCCCTATGGAAGAACAGACATGAACGGCCCAAGGTAGCTACAGAACTATTGTGAATTATTATTATTTTACCGCTGAAAGAATGCGTTCCTGACACCTGTGAGTTGGTCTTGATTTGTATGGGAATATACAAAACCGAGTAATATTATACATCGTAACCCGGCATTATGATATAGTTTCAAAGATATTATTCGTTTATAGGACAAATAAGTGATAGTCATTTATTTGTAGTAAATTCTTCGCCACATTAAAACCCAAGGATTCATGGAGACAGCTATTATTACTTATTAGCAAACTTAATTCACGCACAGACGGTACAGGAAACGTTGGCATCACAACATGCAAAAAAAATAATATCCTTATATCCTGGGACAACTCACACACGGTCATCTGATCCCAAACTACCAGACAACTGATAAACATACTTATGTTTCTAAATACATACATATTATAGATAAATTACACCCAGGCACAGAACAAATGATCGTGCTCACCACACAAGGATTTGTCCTGGAATTATGCCCTCCGGTATAGCAGTCAGGGTCACTAACCACTAGACCAACAGGCCAAGCAAAATGAAAGGGAACAAGCTATAGAACAGTATGAGACACTCATTAGTAATTATTAATAAAACATGGATCATAACAATAACATACATTTAATATCCACTTAACAAGAAAGTGCTGCCATGTTAATGGATATAATACTAAAACATAACAAAGGTAACATAAATAAAAAAATAAATGAGGACAACATCACATACATTGCTCTGAACCCAAAGTAAGTAGCTAAAGCACTTGTGTTATGGAATTCAGAAACAACGAAGGTACCACAAACACCCAGACCCGAGCCAATGTAGATCAGTATGTTTCTACATTGACCCGTCCGGAGATCGAACCCGGGACCTCAGAGCTAGCGACACCTTGAAACCGGTGCGTACGCCACTCGACCACGGAGGTCGTCAAACATACAACATGCTAAAGCAACACTTACAATGAATGTACTCCCGTTGACTGCCTGCTGTTTACTTCTAACAGCAAAACATGATCTTAATATGGACCAGATAGATGCTGTATCTATCTTTCTTCATTGACACAGATCTATATTTCACTCTCAAAAATGTATGAGAAAGGAAAACAGGAATGTTATTTGCACAAGTCTTTAATTGAAACAAGCTATCATTCGGCCGAAGAGAGAATGCGTTCCTGACACATGTCGCTTGGTCTTGATTTGTGTGGATAAATAAAAATCGTGTTATTTTATTAATTGTTACCTGGCTCAATGATAAATATTTGAATTACATTATTCGTTTATAGGACAAATAAGTGATTGTAATTTATGTTTAGTAAATTGTTCGCCCCATTAAAGTAATATCTTCGTACTATAGCAGATGAAATAAGACAAAACTGCAATAAATAGATCTGAAAAGGTCTGAAATAGATCCATGTGTGTACCTAAATACTTATAATAAGACATTTGTTGTGTTATGGGTTCATGATTGAGACGGGCCTATTGGTCTAGTGGTTAGTGAGTTTGACTGCTAATAAAGGCATAATTCCAGTCAGGACAAATCCTTGTCTGACGAGCAATGAACATGTTCTGTGTCTAGGTGTAATTTATCCACAATATCTATAAAATACAAAGCTATCAGTTTTCTGGTTATCATAGTACACACTCGCCTAGTTTGTGGTCAGATGACCGTGTGTGAGCTGTCCGGAGATATTATTATGTTTCACACCAACACATTGTTTAGTGTGGCCTGCTGGTCTATTAACTCTGCTGTGTGTACATAGCCTGTCTTCAGATACCTAGAGCTGTGGTGTAGGCAATAACAGGAGCTTGGCCTAATATGTTTAAAAAAAATAGAATTGTTCCATATGCATCTAGTATGTTGTAACTATTTTACTTTTGTATCCGTGTTTGCTTGCTTGATGATACTCATTGTGTAATGTGCCTACCTGCTAAAACATTATTTTTTATGTACGCTTAAATTGTTATTTAAACATAAAATGTAAATCTTTTTTCTCAGTAAGTGAATTATTGTGATTCTTGTGAGGAAATAAGTTCTTAAACCATATTTCAAGTCTACTCCTTATTTAGTGATAACCAAATTACAATTCATATAGTTTATAATATTTGGTACCTACTAGACTTAACATATACATTACATTTCATTTTATACAAGCTTATTTAACTTAAATGTATGTATGTTTGCTCTTAGAATCTTGCAACTCAATTTTTGATGTAGATATCTTTAACCGATGGACTGAAATTTTGTATACATGTTTAGATTGGATGTCAATAAAATATTATGGTTCTTTTGAGCTGATTTCCAAATCAAAATCAAAATGTTTTTATTTCTTATAAACCAAAAAAAGTTACGTTAAAATCTACTGACTCTAGTACGCGCGTTATCATCTGAGTCTTAGGGCCATAAATCATTTCTCTATATCTATCTCGCTTGCACTTATGGGTCTTATGAAGCCGTTTAGTGAAGGGCGTAACAATTATAGACATATTATCGATAAGTAACGTTTATTCTCTTGTATATACATAGGTAAATAGTATCTTGTCCAAAAAATAAAAAACAATATTCGAACGCACTGCAATTACATTGGAAACCGACCCATCAGAATCGTACAAATAAATTAACGACTCATCGTTAGAACGTGCGCAGGTAGCCGTTTATCGATAACTAGGGTCCGGCCCGCTGCACATTCCTATCTTTTTTTTACTTTTATGACCTGTCGACTTAGATGATAACGCGCGTACTATAGTTGCTCGGTTCCAAAGTGTCCTTCCTAAGGGGAGAGCCGGCAAGAAACTCCATAGGATACTCTTTTAAAAATTAAATTGTGACAATTATTTGTAGATTATTAGTTAAATATATGCGTCAACAATTTGATTACATGTTCATTTAATATGCATTGTAAGTAAGTTTTTACTCGTAGAACCTTACAATACAATTTTGAAGCAGATAATTATTAATAGGTACCCGATTGGTCTGAAATTTTGTATACATATTTAGTTTGGATGTCAATACAATATTATAGTAGTTGTAAATGAAGATGCATTTGTATTGTGTAATTAATATCGGTTTGCATTCAGCACAATGGATTTTTGAAAAAATATCTTAGTGCGACAACCTCAATATTATCAATGTCACTTCCATGTATGTATATGTTATTGTATCGTCTTAAATATACTCGATTATTATAAGCAAATAGTTTTCTTTGAACTAACCCACGAAAATCTATCAAATAAGGTTAACAGAGCATTAGTTAATATTAAAGATAAAATTAACATAAAAGGGAGAAAAATGAAAGACGAATGCACCACATCAATAGAATTCATTCAGAAAACCTGACAATATAAAAATGTTATAGATATACAATATGTACCTACCTATTATTTAGTAGAAACTTATTACTAAAAGAGACTTTCTGATATTCCTCTCGTCTAGCAGCTAGCACACGCACAAATGTCAGTGGAGGAGAGGATTGAGGGACCAGTTTCAATCATCGCTATCTTCGAAATGGTTCGATATTATTTCTTCATTTCTTTTTTACAAAATGTTTTAAGTCTCCTACTAAAACTTTATGTAGAAAAAGAACGGTTTTATTCAGTAATGTTCACTAAAATATTTATCTTTGTTGTGTGGACTGAGGGACCACAGTTCAGTCGTTATATTGTTTTTTATCTTTAATGCTTTGTGGTCTGTTATTTAGTAAATATCTTTACAGATTCTCTACTAAATGTCTGTATTCACAAAACCTTCGTTTATAAGATACTTTCCGAGATCTGGTTGATCGCCTGTGAGAACTGAGGGACCACACTTTATGAGTCGTAATTCTTAATATGTTTGGCTACAAATTCGCAGACTCGTTCTACAATTGTTTTAATATATGTAAATGTGCGTGTAAACTGAGGGACCACACTGGGAATTCGCGAAATGAATATCCTAGGATTTAGTAGTAGACTTCTTATATAATACTTATAATAATACTTTCCCCAACTATGTTGGGGTCGGCTACCAGTCTTACCGGATTCAGCTGAATACCGTATTTTACACGGAGCGACTGCCTATCTGACCATTTTACTGGGTAACACAGTATCCCATAGTAAGACTGGTTGTCCGAATTGACTTAACGACTGCCAAAGATCAACGTATGACAGTCGGGACCTACGGCTTAACGTGCTATCCGAGGCACGGAGGGGTCTCGGTATGTTGTAGAAATGGTCACCCATCCACGGAGCAACCGCGGCGAGCGCGGTTTAACCTGTATTATCGGTCAAACCGTACGGCTTACACTTAGCCACGAGCCCCTCAATCTAGAGACTAGAATCATCAATTAAAATTACATTTTGAAAGTAATGTATTACTTTTAAATTCCAAAAGCTTATCCTATTTACCCTGGGTTTTTAAAATGTTGTGAGAATGTCAGATAATATAGCCAAGCTTATATCTTGATTTGGCAAATGATTAAAAAGTATGTCTGTTCAACAGTATTTCAGAAACGCAGGGCAACTTACACAAAATATAATTATGCTTATTATAATATTAATACTTCACACCAAATGATGGTAAGATGATATTTGATATATTAATGAGATCATATTTGATGGTGAGTTGTGACACACATCGACTAACATCAAAACATTTCTATAAATGATTGAAAGCTGACCTAAAGTAAATGTAATGTGATTTTTATATCGTATTTAAATAATTATTCTGTATGGGTGTTTGTCACCTAACTCCTAAACGGCTGGACCGATTTGGTTGAAATTGTATGTGTATTTGAATGAGTACGGATGTTGTTAGGTTCTGTAGGTAGGTACTGCTGTTCAAGTACCATACTAATATTTTTTGTTACTGATGTAGAGGTTATACAGCTCATATCACATTTACTTTAGCTCAGTACATACTAAGTAATTGCCTTATATGGGCACATAAATATAGACACAAAATTACTACACTGCAAAATTATTTGCAACACACCGAGCTTACACACTAATAAATAAGAAATGTTATGCAATAGAATTTAAACAATACATACGAAAATCTTAAATAAATAAGTCTTGTTATTTAAGAACCAACCTCAGACTTTGATTATACTCTCTCTTTTAACCGTTAATCTCATAATTAAAACATTACAAGAGTAAATCAAATACGAAAATAATAAAAAAATCAGGTTCCTAAATAAATTCTAAATTGGCGCCAATTTTGAGCGACAGAATCAGAAAACAACGAAAAATCTCAAAAAAAAAAATTTATAATTTTGAGATTTTTTACACGACTGCCCAAAAAGGAGTGTTATGTTTTCAGGGTTCATGTATGTATGTATGTATGTATGTATGTATGTATGTATGTATGTATGTATGTATGTATGTTTGTGAGTTTCTTTATTCCACCATAACTTCTAAAAGGCTTGACCGATTTCAATGTTTGTGGTATCGTTAGAAGCTTTGAGTTATCCCGAGTGACATAGGCTATGTGGACATTAAAAAATGGTCAAGTGTGAGTCGAAATCGCCTGCAAAGGGTTCCGAACGATATTTTTTTTTGTGTTGTGTCAGGTTTTTTTGTTGTTCACTAAAAAGTATTAAATAAAAAATTAATAATTAAAAAAATTAAAAAACACGCCTGCCATGTCAAAAAAAAATTAAGAACAAGTCAAATATTTGCAGTCGGGGTCGGTTACTTGTAACAATTCATTACAGGAACCCCGACTGCAAATATTTGACTTGTTCTTAATTTTTTTTTGACATGGCAGGCGTGTTTTTTAATTTTTTTAATTATTAATTTTTTATTGTCGTTTTACCTACGACGTTTTACTTACGCCTACGACTTTATTTTTTAATAAAATTATTGGTTTCTTAGGTTTACGCGAATGTTAGACATTGAAATAAAACTACTTTTACGGATTTTATCGCGGTTTGTATTTAGATTTTAAGTCCCGACGTTTCGACACCTTTGCAGGTATCATGGTCACGGGCAGACTGAGATGGCGTTCGTCTTGACAGTAGATGTTGCTCGTTCTACCTTCATATTTTAACTAATTATTTGAGTTCCGACCTACGCAATATGAGCTCACTGTGTCTTGATGTCTTGCAGCGCTGCTCTTGGGTTTGGCCTTGAGTTTATGTATTATTGGGTCCCAAGTAGGTGATATCTTCCAGCCATCTTCTCTATTGAAATTAGGGTGTTTTTTAATTTCAATAGCCTCGCGAAACATCCTAGGTAGGAATTTGGGTTCTTTAGCGAGGATCTGTGGTTGGTCAAATCTAATATAATGGCTGGAGCCTTCAGCATGTTCGGCGACTGCAGACTTCGTTGAGCGGCGGTGTTTCACGTCAGCTATGTGTTCTTTAACGCGGGTCCCTATGCTTCGTTTTGTTTGACCGATGTAAGAGAGGCCACAGTCACAATCTAGTTTATAAACTCCTGCATCTTGTAGAGGTATGTGACACTTGACGGATGGTAAGGACTGACTAATCTTCTTGGGCGGCTTGAAGTATGTTTTAATTGAAGCTCGCTTCAGGATGTAGCCAATCTTGTCTGTGACACCTCTGACGTATGGTAGTACAGCAGGTAAACGATCAACTGTGGCTGGCTTCACTCGGTTTCTGTGACGGGGCCGTGGAATTTGGAGCTTGTTGTCTCGCAGTACTTGCTTGACATGTTGAAGCTCAGCGGCAAGGTGTCTGTCATCACAGAGTCCGTGTGCTCTCTGAAACAAGGATTTTCCCACGGTAGCTAACTGTTTAGGGTGGTGGTGAGATTCACCGTTTAGGTACCTATCTGTATGGGTCTTTTTGCGATACACAGTGTGACTTATTGTCTGATCAGGATTACGTTTGACTAAAATGTCTAAGAAGGCAAGAGATTTATTATCCTCCAACTCCATAGTGAATTGAATTTTGTTATTGATGGAGTTAAGATGTTTTAAGAATGCATTTACTTGATTAGATGGTAAAATTGTGAAAGTGTCATCTACGTACCGTTTATAAAACCTGGGAGTGAAAGGAGCTGTTTTTAAGGCTGTCTCCTCGAAATCTTCCATGAATATATCGGCAACTACAGGGGAAACAGGCGAGCCCATCGCTACACCATCTATTTGTACATAGAAATTGTTGTTCCACAGCAGGTAGCCAGATGTGAGGCAGTGTTCAAGGAGTTCTGCATATTCTAAAGGTAAGTTATTCTCTGCTAGCTTCTTGGAAACAATTTCAGTACAATCCTTAACTGGTAGGCATGTAAACAAGGATTGTACATCGAAACTAACCATTACTTCATTGTCATGTAGACGTAGATGTTTAATCTCATTGACAAAGTGGTATGAATCCTTCACAAACGCTGTCGTCTTGCCTCTGAGTGGTGAGAGTATTTTCGCAACGTGTTGAGCCAATCTGTAGGTTGGTGTGTCGATTTGGCTTACAATAGGACGTAGCGGGGCGTTTGGTTTGTGTATCTTGGGTAACCCATACAGTTTAGGTGGTTTCGCGCATGTAGGTATTAAGTACGTGACATCTAGACTTAATGCTTCGGAGTGTTTCTTAACCAAGGTGGTGGTGGTTGTTAACACCTTTTTGGTAGGATCAGTTTTCACTGATTTATATGTACTTGCGTCCGACAATAGATCTTGTATTTTAGCATTGTAGTCCGATGTATCCATGATAACCGTAGCGTTTCCTTTATCTGCACGGAGTATAGTTACATCTTGTCTGTTCTTGAGGTTCTTTAAAGCGAGATATTGGGCTTTAGGGAGGTTTGGTTTGGGCACTACACTTCGACGTAAGACAGATGATATATCTTGGCGTATCGCCTCCAAATCTTCCTTCCTCACGTTGTTATTGAACAGGCAAGTCTCAACATTGCAAATAATATCTTCGTACGGTATCCTACGCGGTGTTATGGCGAAATTTAAACCTTTTTGTAGAACCTGCACGGTCGGTGTATCTAATGTTTGTTGTGACAGATTTATAACTGCGCGTGATTGGTTGACGTTTGACGGGCGCGTTCCGTTTTCGTTTGTTGTGTTATTTGACGCGTTTGATTTTAATTTTAGTTTTTCATATTTATTTATTAATTTTTGTTTGCTTTCGAGGTATTCGGTATTTTCGCGCTTATTTAGTTTTTCAAAGCAAGTATTAAAATCAAAAGTTGATAAAACTGTTTTCAAATCATTAGTCACGATCTCAACGGTATTATTTAAAATTTGTAAATCGGAACGAGTTTCATGAATTTTGAGGACGAGTAACTTTTTGCTTGCCTGATTGAGGATCTTGGCGCTCCCTCGTATGTCCTTCTTGGGTGATATCTTGAGACATGTTGGGATGAGATTGTGGTCACGGCATCTCTTCAAGAATGCTAAAGATGTTGTGTATCTTGCGCGCTTAGTCTTGAGATCTTCCAACCGGCGTATTTTATTTGCTATGTCCAGTCCGTACTGGTTTACATATTGGTTTCTTAGGTTTACGCGAATGTTAGACATTGAAATAAAACTACTTTTACGGATTTTATCGCGGTTTGTATTTAGATTTTAAGTCCCGACGTTTCGACACCTTTGCAGGTATCATGGTCACGGGCAGACTGAGATGGCGTTCGTCTTGACAGTAGATGTTGCTCGTTCTACCTTCATATTTTAACTAATTATTTGAGTTCCGACCTACGTAATATGAGCTCACTGTGTCTTGATGTCTTGCAGCGCTGCTCTTGGGTTTGGCCTTGAGTTTATGTATTATTGGGTCCCAAGTAGGTGATATCTTCCAGCCATCTTCTCTATTGAAATTAGGGTGTTTTTTAATTTCAATAGCCTCGCGAAACATCCTAGGTAGGAATTTGGGTTCTTTAGCGAGGATCTGTGGTTGGTCAAATCTAATATAATGGCTGGAGCCTTCAGCATGTTCGGCGACTGCAGACTTCGTTGAGCGGCGGTGTTTCACGTCAGCTATGTGTTCTTTAACGCGGGTCCCTATGCTTCGTTTTGTTTGACCGATGTAAGAGAGGCCACAGTCACAATCTAGTTTATAAACTCCTGCATCTTGTAGAGGTATGTGACACTTGACGGATGGTAAGGACTGACTAATCTTCTTGGGCGGCTTGAAGTATGTTTTAATTGAAGCTCGCTTCAGGATGTAGCCAATCTTGTCTGTGACACCTCTGACGTATGGTAGTACAGCAGGTAAACGATCAACTGTGGCTGGCTTCACTCGGTTTCTGTGACGGGGCCGTGGAATTTGGAGCTTGTTGTCTCGCAGTACTTGCTTGACATGTTGAAGCTCAGCGGCAAGGTGTCTGTCATCACAGAGTCCGTGTGCTCTCTGAAACAAGGATTTTCCCACGGTAGCTAACTGTTTAGGGTGGTGGTGAGATTCACCGTTTAGGTACCTATCTGTATGGGTCTTTTTGCGATACACAGTGTGACTTATTGTCTGATCAGGATTACGTTTGACTAAAATGTCTAAGAAGGCAAGAGATTTATTATCCTCCAACTCCATAGTGAATTGAATTTTGTTATTGATGGAGTTAAGATGTTTTAAGAATGCATTTACTTGATTAGATGGTAAAATTGTGAAAGTGTCATCTACGTACCGTTTATAAAACCTGGGAGTGAAAGGAGCTGTTTTTAAGGCTGTCTCCTCGAAATCTTCCATGAATATATCGGCAACTACAGGGGAAACAGGCGAGCCCATCGCTACACCATCTATTTGTACATAGAAATTGTTGTTCCACAGCAGGTAGCCAGATGTGAGGCAGTGTTCAAGGAGTTCTGCATATTCTAAAGGTAAGTTATTCTCTGCTAGCTTCTTGGAAACAATTTCAGTACAATCCTTAACTGGTAGGCATGTAAACAAGGATTGTACATCGAAACTAACCATTACTTCATTGTCATGTAGACGTAGATGTTTAATCTCATTGACAAAGTGGTATGAATCCTTCACAAACGCTGTCGTCTTGCCTCTGAGTGGTGAGAGTATTTTCGCAACGTGTTGAGCCAATCTGTAGGTTGGTGTGTCGATTTGGCTTACAATAGGACGTAGCGGGGCGTTTGGTTTGTGTATCTTTATTTGCAATGTTGAGACTTGCCTGTTCAATAACAACGTGAGGAAGGAAGATTTGGAGGCGATACGCCAAGATATATCATCTGTCTTACGTCGAAGTGTAGTGCCCAAACCAAACCTCCCTAAAGCCCAATATCTCGCTTTAAAGAACCTCAAGAACAGACAAGATGTAACTATACTCCGTGCAGATAAAGGAAACGCTACGGTTATCATGGATACATCGGACTACAATGCTAAAATACAAGATCTATTGTCGGACGCAAGTACATATAAATCAGTGAAAACTGATCCTACCAAAAAGGTGTTAACAACCACCACCACCTTGGTTAAGAAACACTCCGAAGCATTAAGTCTAGATGTCACGTACTTAATACCTACATGCGCGAAACCACCTAAACTGTATGGGTTACCCAAGATACACAAACCAAACGCCCCGCTACGTCCTATTGTAAGCCAAATCGACACACCAACCTACAGATTGGCTCAACACGTTGCGAAAATACTCTCACCACTCAGAGGCAAGACGACAGCGTTTGTGAAGGATTCATACCACTTTGTCAATGAGATTAAACATCTACGTCTACATGACAATGAAGTAATGGTTAGTTTCGATGTACAATCCTTGTTTACATGCCTACCAGTTAAGGATTGTACTGAAATTGTTTCCAAGAAGCTAGCAGAGAATAACTTACCTTTAGAATATGCAGAACTCCTTGAACACTGCCTCACATCTGGCTACCTGCTGTGGAACAACAATTTCTATGTACAAATAGATGGTGTAGCGATGGGCTCGCCTGTTTCCCCTGTAGTTGCCGATATATTCATGGAAGATTTCGAGGAGACAGCCTTAAAAACAACTCCTTTCACTCCCAGGTTTTATAAACGGTACGTAGATGACACTTTCACAATTTTACCATCTAATCAAGTAAATGCATTCTTAAAACATCTTAACTCCATCAATAACAAAATTCAATTCACTATGGAGTTGGAGGATAATAAATCTCTTGCCTTCTTAGACATTTTAGTCAAACGTAATCCTGATCAGACAATAAGTCACACTGTGTATCGCAAAAAGACCCATACAGATAGGTACCTAAACGGTGAATCTCACCACCACCCTAAACAGTTAGCTACCGTGGGAAAATCCTTGTTTCAGAGAGCACACGGACTCTGTGATGACAGACACCTTGCCGCTGAGCTTCAACATGTCAAGCAAGTACTGCGAGACAACAAGCTCCAAATTCCACGGCCCCGTCACAGAAACCGAGTGAAGCCAGCCACAGTTGATCGTTTACCTGCTGTACTACCATACGTCAGAGGTGTCACAGACAAGATTGGCTACATCCTGAAGCGAGCTTCAATTAAAACATACTTCAAGCCGCCCAAGAAGATTAGTCAGTCCTTACCATCCGTCAAGTGTCACATACCTCTACAAGATGCAGGAGTTTATAAACTAGATTGTGACTGTGGCCTCTCTTACATCGGTCAAACAAAACGAAGCATAGGGACCCGCGTTAAAGAACACATAGCTGACGTGAAACACCGCCGCTCAACGAAGTCTGCAGTCGCCGAACATGCTGAAGGCTCCAGCCATTATATTAGATTTGACCAACCACAGATCCTCGCTAAAGAACCCAAATTCCTACCTAGGATGTTTCGCGAGGCTATTGAAATTAAAAAACACCCTAATTTCAATAGAGAAGATGGCTGGAAGATATCACCTACTTGGGACCCAATAATACATAAACTCAAGGCCAAACCCAAGAGCAGCGCTGCAAGACATCAAGACACAGTGAGCTCATATTGCGTAGGTCGGAACTCAAATAATTAGTTAAAATATGAAGGTAGAACGAGCAACATCTACTGTCAAGACGAACGCCATCTCAGTCTGCCCGTGACCATGATACCTGCAAAGGTGTCGAAACGTCGGGACTTAAAATCTAAATACAAACCGCGATAAAATCCGTAAAAGTAGTTTTATTTCAATAATAAAATTATTTTAAAAATCTCAAAATAAGCAAGGATCTAGCCTAGATCCTAGCTTATTTTGAGATTTTTTGTTGTTTTCTGATTCTGTATCTAGCCAAAGGTTCGTCGAACCTTGTTTTCTTGATTCTTTAGAATTCGGAGGCATCGCCTCATCTCATTCAGTTCACGGTAGAAGTACCCTAGGGACCTCAGCAGTCGCCTTTGCATCTTCAACAGGCCGGCGTCGTGCCGAACCAACCCGTGCATTGCGCTGAGCCTGTTGTGGACATCCGCCAGCCCTGCGGAGAGCTCGCGGATGTCTTCAGTCAAGAGCTGCTGGAGTTCTAAGTTATTCATTGTTTGTTGGGAGTCAACAACACCTGAAACAATTATAATATTAAATAAATAACAACGTAATTTGATTAAATAACAGTGTAATAAGTGTGTTATATATAGTATTCAAAATGTGCCTACTAATTGTTTCTATAGTAATAATGTAATATTATGTATGTACTAGCTGTACCCGCGACGTTGTTCGCTTATGTATCATACATCTTTATGACTAAATATTTTGACTGGGGTATAGAGGGCCATCAACACGACCTGCCTACTGCGAGTAAGTTTTCCGTTTGGCACAAAGAAATCGAATTTGGTGTGTTCTTTTTTAAATATTCAAAAGTTCATAAAACATAATATGATCAAAATTCCAATACATTGTTTCGCTGGATTCATGTTTGTATGTAGTCTACTATTTCCAAAATATATTTGATGTGGAACCTAGAGTTTTGTCACAAATATTGCTGTTAGTATAAATTTTTATGTAGTAGGTATGTTTTTTTTTGATACAGTGTCTTGTGTGTGGCACATTTGATATTAACTTCAAAAGGATACTACAACGCGTTACAGAGACAAAAATGGACAGAGTGTGTTGGATAATACGGTTGGTTGAACCACACCGCCGGCTACCGCCTTTTGTTTATACCTAATCGACTTCAAGAAAGGAGGTACCTACTCAATTCGACTGTATTTTTTTTCTGTTTGTTACCACAGAACATTTGACTGGGTGAAAGCTGGTGATTCCCGTGTGGTCCCATTTAATTTTTGTCCAGTTTTGACAGTGGGATCCATATGAAATAAAAATAAGACTATCATTCGTTTTACGGTTGTTCGTAGTACATTTATTTTGTTAGCAGCGTTCGTTGGCGGTCGATAATGGTATACCAGAATCAAAAACAGAAGACGGTGGCGCTTCGGAATTGGGCCGTATGACTTAACTATGGGCTGTCAATGGTAATTCTGTACTTAGAGACATGGTCAACAAGAGTCGCGTGTCGTAAATAGGAGATTGTACTTCAACAGCTGTCAGTGTCAGATTCTTGCCGCGTTTAAACGCCTTGAAAATATTTTTGTAATTTTGAACTTGTTTTGAATAATTTTAATGCAAACAAAAACAACCTTATGCTCATACCCGCAAAGTCTAAATTGCCCCTTTACCTGGCTTATTGATTTTTGAATAGTTAAGGCATTGCATGCGAATATTTTAAGTTCTAAATATTAAAATTAGGTTACAGCGCCCTAGTGTCGAGTTGCTGAACTAATAAATTAGAATATAGATATTTTTATGAAAAAATAATCGTCTTTCTTGTTAGCGTCATGTGAAGTAAAAGCAACTTTCGTTGGGTGGAGTTAGACATAATTTAAGACAGCAATTGAAATTACGACCTTTAACGTTAGCTTTACTAATTTATAGCAAATTAAATCATTTTTTTTGACATTGAGTATAAAGAGGGATCTTATAAGATTGTCGTGTCGGAAAGTCCGTGGCATCTTAAATGCCTAACGAATGGACCGATTGCGATGCGGTCTTTTTCTTTGAAAGCTGACGTGATCGAGATGGTTTTTGGCTATTGTTTACGATGATCTATTCAGAATTGCGAAATATAACAATGTTTTAATTTGTAATTTTCCTTTATACTAGCTGACCCGGCGAACTTTGTATTGCCTAACATTCGATTCCTTAATTATGATTATTTAATTATTTTTTTCGAAAAAACCATCTTGTGTTTCAAGAAATATTAAAAAAATAGAATTAGCGAAATCGGTTCAGCTGCTCTCGAGATGTGCGCTTAGCAATACATTCAGCGATTCATTTTTTATTATAGATCATTAGGCTAGGGTAAAATAATATTACCAATTATGCGTGGTTTGCGACCCTACTTCTCATCATATTTCGAGCAGTGCCAGCACCCAAATCTGACCAAAAAACCACAAATATACCTTTCATATGGAAATTGGCGACGCACTAATCACTCTAGTACGTCTTTTGAGCAGAAATATAAATTAATCACTTAAAAAACGCAATGATTGTATGTAGATAAAAGCACTCAGATAGCCAGTTTATAAAGGTTCAATATTAACATTTGTAGACGAAAAACTTACCGAATAACAGGCACCACGGGTTACTTTATTTATAATAAATTTTAAGCGTTAAACACTAATTGATACCTAGATAATGTAATCTTAAAACGAACGAAACTTTAAACGAGGGATTCAGGGATAATCAGTCTCAATACTGTCAATTATCGCAAGGAAGGAAGGACGCGAGACGCCGCCGAGTCCCCGCACTTTGGTGATACCACCGCGCAGGCGCACCAATATAATTATCGATTTTTGAAACTTATGATTTTTTTTTAAGAGAATATTATTTGCTATACCCAAGCCTTTTTGTCATGATAAAAAATTCTTTAAATCAAATGTTCTTAATAAACAACTTATGTATGGAATTATTAATGCCAATTTAATTAAATGATATTTTTGTTTTTGTGACAAATAAAATTTTATATACCGAATACGTTTTCTATGTTTATTATTGTAATTGATGTTTTTGTGTTTTTTGTGTCTTCTTAATTTCAGCGTGTAAATCAGTGGCAGTTTTTTTTCTCGCACCAGTTACGCGGCAATAAATGTTGGCCGAGCGTTGCCAATTGATGGCCAATATAAAGACATTGTATTGGTCTTGTCGTGCGATCGCTTGATATCACTCGCCTAGTTGATTGAGTATAGGCCAACAAGGAATAAAGAACATTTTTACTTGTGACGTAGCTTGTCTCTGCTGTCAGCTGTCACTTCGGTGTCAGGGTTTCTGCACCAAGGCGCGCTCGGTTGGTAGTGGTCGCATGTGTGCGCTATATGTTCGCCCCCAACTTGATTACTAATAAAATACAATGAAAAATCCGTATTTGTATTGAAAAATGATAATTTGTAAAAAAATGACAAATAAATAACTGTCACAAACTGTTACAGTGTATGCTAGTGGTGCCATCTGCGCTGCGCTCGCGTTGGCCTAAGCACGACCAATGTCTACAAGTTGTTGTACAAGCTTCTTTAAGCAGTAATTAATAAAAAATATAATATTAACAAAATGGCGTCTTAAAAAACCACCACGTAATAATCTTAAAAAGAGGAAATAGCTATTAGTCCATCCAACAAAGACATTGTAGAGTGCGTGAGTTAGGCCCCAAGCAATTACTTCAGAAAATTGTTCAGGGTGCTTAGAGAGTTAACATACTAAAAGTTCTGACATCTAGGGGGTGAGGCGGAGTGGGGGGAGGGGGTTAAAGTTCCCAATTTTCAGTTTTTCGCTAATATCTTTTAAACGGTGCGTCATGGGGATAAGAAGTCTTCTACGCAATGAAAGCTTATAAAATTATGTACAACTTTTATCTTATACACTTTTTTTTTTTTTTTTGTTTTAAAAGTTCCGTTCTAGTGTTCTGGTAATCTATATTATCTGTGGAGTGTGGTATACGTACTGTTTGTTTGTGTTTCTCCCATACAGAAAAGTAATATTCTGATTCTGAATAATTGAGTATTCTCCTGTTCACAGCTAAAACAGTAGTAATACTCCTGTTTCTCGTCTTGCTTACATTACCTTCTGAAAACATACTCATCGTTCTAATTAGTTTTCTTTGAATAAACCCACGGAAATCTCTTAGTAGCAAACATAATTTGCTCAATCGCGAACAAAAAACAAACAGTGAAGATAAAACGACAGAGCCGGCACCGCTCAGAAAAGGCGCCGACTACTGGCGACTACCCTACTTATTTACTTTTCTCTATGGCGCCGACCAACACTAACTTAAACCGCCTTTTTTCGAGGAAAAAAAAATAGAAAACTGTACCGAGCAATAATAAAGAGAAATACGAGCGGATTGTCTTCACCACACACTTTAATTAATCTGAAGAAATTAAACAGTTGCGAAAACTTTTTACCGAGAGAAATTGGTGTGAAAGCAAACTTGGTATACGAATGCCCGTCGGAGTGCGTCCAGCCAAGCGGTACAGAACCTTTCGATCTTGATTCTATTGCTATATACATAAAACTACGACCATGTTCAGAAATTCGTGAATGCAAAAGAAATTTGGCAAAACTTGGAACGCTCATTTGATAACCAGAAAGGTTGGACTGAATATCTATTTAAAACATCTTTCAAATCAAGCAAGTTCTAGGCACCCTAATGTTGTCAAGGACTAATACAAGGTAATGATCATTTGTTTTAAAGTCAGGATTTACAATCAGATCTTGCAAAGAATAAGTTACATCAGGATAAAAATGGTGTCTAGTAAGTACTGCCTTTTACATAAACAGTCATTCTTCTTCATCCTTCGTCTCTCACTGCTGAGGATCACAACCACATGTCAAGCCTCTCCATTGAGCATGGTTGTACACAGTATGGCCTGCTTGGTGCATGCTACAGCCCACAGCCTTCTCAATAGCATCCAACCATCTCATAGGTGGCACGAGCTTGTCTACCTTCCACTTGGCCCAGGAAAACATAAACAGAAGACTACCACAAATATGTCAAAAGTTTGAAGGCTCTAGTGTTATAATTGTAATAGATTTGGACACCTAGCAGAATACTGTAAAACAAGAAGACAGCTAAGAAAGATAATACTTTTTTTTTGCAACTTTTCAGCAATAAAGCATTAAGTTATAGACAGACAGCAGCCAGACATATGACAAGCAGGAAGGACTTGATGTACAATATTTGTGAGCCATCCTTCAAAAAGATCACCATAGCAAATAAGGGAACAACACCTGTGAAAGGTCATTCATTTGGGAATATGAGTAAATAAGAAATATAATGGTGGAAGGTAAATATATACAAAGTGTTCTTAACATATTCTGTCTTAAATAAAACTAATTTTTTAATGGATTCTGTCACAGTTTAATTAGGTTTCAGAAACTGTTCAAAAAACAGTTTTATTACAATGTCTATCATTTGTGTAAACATCAGAGAGCAATATATTCTGTGTTTTTTATTAAACCTATATAAGATCCCACTGCTGGGCGAAGGCCTACCCTTTTTCTATCAAAACCTTTGAATGAAGAAGTTTTTAATATTAATATATTTACAAGTTTTAACCTGCCTTTTGCGACTTCTTTCCATATGTGCCCTGCATATCTGCCTTTAGGCATGCAAAATATGTATTATTTGCAAGTAATGTTTATAATCACCTATACTCTTAAATTAACTGAAAACAAATTAATTAACTTACACAGCGAATAATAATCACCATTTTAAGAAAACAAGTTAATGTTATTTTTAAGTTATGAACTTATATTGAATTTCATTATAGCTTATTACCTAAGTATTTTTCAATATTATTGTTACACCTAAGTGTACATCGAGTTTGCTATTTTTTTATTTTTTTTACATTCTTGTTGGTATTTGTATATAGACTAATATGCTCTGCTATTGTAACCACTTCCCTGTTTAGTTAGTCATGTTATAAACATTCCCTTGTTTAACAATTGTTTCTATAGGCAAGACAATTAAATTGTTATAGATATACTGACCAGATAAAGTGACGACCTCTGTGGTCGAGTGGCGTACGCAACGGTTTCAAGGTGTCGCTATTTCGAGGTCCCGGGTTCGATCCCCGGATGGGTCAATATAGAAACCAATTTTTCTACATTGCCTCAGGTCTGGGTGTTTGTGGTACCTTCATTGTTTCTGAATTCCACAACACAAGTGCTTTAGCTACTTACTTTGGGTTCAGAGCAATGTATGTGATGTTGTATGCATTTATTTATTATTATACTTTCTAGATATTAATATGATATAGCTGCTAATCTCACTTCTAAACTAACAATAAAGATCCTATCCTATGGCATCAATGAATGGGTCACTTGCATTTTCCAGATACAAGCAAACTACCAACTGCTGATGTGACTTGGTTCCTACAAAGAATGATGTCTTATCCATCAACACCAGATGCCTTAAAGGAAAACTGGCAAGGTTCCTATTCAAAAGTGATGGTTTTCAAGTTAAGAAGCTGATGATCTTCATTTGATCTGACTCATGTGGCCTCAAGAATGGAATGTTCTAGACAGTGGAGGTATGAAATGTTCTATCACTTTTATAGACAACTGTACAAAAGTTAGAGATATAACAGAAAAAACTGAAAAATAAACTAGTTCTTAAGTCCAAAAAAATAATATTTTTAGGGTTCCGTACATCAAAAGGAAAAAACGGAACCCTTATAGGATCACTTCGTTGTCCGTCCGTCTGTGGCTATTTTTCGGTGGCCACAACGCCACGAACTTGTATAGAAGTAATCCTGTGACGTCATATCCGAACGAGTTTCAAGGCCACGGTGACGTTGTGCAGTTTAGTGCAGTGCAATGTTTACATCCAGTGATGCCAACTTAGCAACTTTATAGCTAGATCTAGCCAGTGACGGATTAAGACTACTTGATGCCCTAAGCAATCCACGTCTGTGGGGCCCCTCTATCCGTTTGTCAACTAGTAGGTACTACATTCAGTTGGTGCTCAAAAAGAGAGTAACCCGGAAAGTTTTCCGGGAGTTTGAAAATTGGTGATTTTATAGAATACGACGTGCTCTTTTCGAATTTTCACTTTGCAACCTCATATCTTTGCTGCTTGCGCCATAAGGTAAAAATGGCGCTCAAAAACAGTTTTTTGACAACAATTCCTTTCCGGATTATTTTTACGAGATAAATAGTTATTTAATAAATTAAATTAGAGAAAATATCCTACAATATGTTAATAGTATTAACCTTTTTTTGTAGAATCAATAGTTTTAGCGTATGAGGGCCACAAAGTCCACTCGTGATGAAGATGGGGAAATTAGTTTTTTGGCCAAAAGCGTGTAGCTTTTGGCCAAATAACTAATTTCCCCATCACCATGAGGTGCGTAAGTTGCTCGTTTTGTTTATGTTATCTCCAGTAGACCTAATCAGGGGGCACGGCAGTGCTCCCGCCCAGTCGAGAAAAAACCACCGTACCATTCTTTACTCGAAGACTATTTTCGACCCCCTATAACCTAGATGTGGATAAGACTAGGAGCCTAAACTTTCATTAACCAGACGGGCATTATATAAATACGATATATTTCAAATTTCATTCAATTTAAACTAGTAGTTTAAGAATTATCGTGTCTTAGAGTTTTTATGATAGGTCAGTCAGTAAGTGAGAGAGTGACAAAATTAACAAACTTTAACTACCTAGTTATTATTCTTAAACTACTGGTTCAAATTTTATGACGTTTAAAGTACCTATACCAGATCTGGAGGCACAATTTGATACCTGATTTAATAATTTTACATTTTTTTTAATTTATGTTTTTTTTTAATCACTAATCGCTACTTTATATAAAATTAATACATAAATAACGTTTCTTAAATATTTTATTTGGTATATGGTACGGCCGTGCCGCTTGTTTTTGCTCGACTTGACGGGGGCACTGCCGTGCCCCTAGGTTAGGCCTACCATCCATTTCTTGAAGCAGTTCAGACCATATTCAACCCCCTATAACTTCGTTGTAGATAAAATTAGAAGCCTGAACTTTCATTAACCAAACAGGCATTATTTAAATACGATTTATTTCAAATTTCATTTAATTTGAACCAGTAGTTTAAGAATTATAATTTGTCAAAGTAAGTTAATTTTGTCAGTCACTCTGACTGACCGATCATCAACACTCAAAGACACAATCATTTTTTCGGTATAGTGTATGGTGACGTGAGAGTGAGACGTGATGCCCTAAGGACGGATTTTTTTTTTTGCTTCTTCTGGTGCCCCCCCAGGCGTGGTGCCCTAGGCAATTGCTTAATTTGATTAAGGGTTAATCCAGCACTGGATCTAGCTATTATTTGGAGACTGACAGCTACAATTTAATAAAACTACAATTTAATGTCTAGCAACGGAATGTGTCCTTTAGAACACACCTCTAATAAATTTACGACTCTTTTCTTTTATTACGGGAAATATATCCAGGTTTTCTTATTGTTTTTTTTTATGAAATAAAACAATATATAAAAATACGGTATCAGTTTTTATTTAACTTCGAAAATTGGTGAATAAACATTCATTCAAACTTATAAATGTTATTTCTCGATAGGAAATCACTCCCATCCCTACGTTTTACCATAGATGCGTTATACATTTGTAGCGTCGCGCTGGAGGACGCATCGTGTTTTATATAGATGGGCGTCCAAAAGGTTAATTATTATAAGACAATTCTGACAAATGGTGAAGGAAAACATCGTGAGGAAACCTGGCTTCCAAACATTTGGGATCTAGAATCGCCAATCCGCTAATGAGCAAGCGTGGTGATCAATGCTCGTGCCTTCTCTATATGGAAAGAGGCCTGTGCCCAGCAGTGGGACGGTTATTATATAGGCCGGTATTATTATTATTATACTATGAAAAAGGAGTAGGAGTCACGCATTAAGAGTAAAACATGACCTAATTGAGGTTCGATTTAATAAAACACTGATTACAACAATGATATAAAATATTTCCGTTCCCACACAAACTGCACAAACGCATTGACGTCATTCGCTTCCACGTTCTGCTGACGTTGCACCTAGGAACTAGGTGGCTCGTATGAAGTTGCATACAGCTGACGGTACATTAAATATGTTTGGGTGCTGTGTTGAGCGGTTATGGTTCCGTAACAGACAGAAAACATTAATTACAATAATAAAAGGTCGTTGTAATTGCTTTCCAGGTATAAAGGAGTAATTACGGAAGGAATGGGATGGTTCGGAGATATTTTCACGGACATCACGAGAGGGCCTGATGAGTGTATGGTGAGATATATATATATTGATAATTGAAATTAGAATCGACTTATACGTCGCGTCACTATTACCGGAATAACGAACAACACTAGAGAGAGCGATATGACATAGCGTTGCGTGCGATTCTCATTGCTTTTTTTATTATTTGCCTAAATTACATCCCACTGCTGGGCAAAGGTCTCCCCTTTCTTCCAAACCTCTCTGCTCTTGGCGATTTCTGTCATCGTGCTTCGCGCATAACTGACTAGATCATCACACCGCTGATGGTAGTAGTCTGTTGCATTATATACATTAATAATAATCATCATGGCGTCGCTGGCCTTTAAAAGTATTGTAATTGTAACGTTGAATCCATTCTTACGATAATATATTGTAAGGTTTAAAGAATCAGTGGCTTCCTTGTATCAATATATATACTAGCTGTGCCCCGTGGCTTCACCTGCGTGAATACCTAGGTCCCGTTCCCGGTGCCTTTATATTATTGGGGGCGGAGATGAATCCAACAAATCACTATCGTAACAAAAGTCAGGATTACTTATGTAATATGGTGGTTAATTAGTCTTAAATTTTCTAATTTTCCGCGCATTATTTTTTTTTTTCAAAATAACCTTTTGACAATAACAAATACAACAAAAAAGAATGAGCGAAATCGGTCCAGCCGTTCTCTCGTGATGCCGTGACCAAGGGAAATAGGGATTCATTTATATATGTAGAAACTTGGTTATCATCATCGTTCATTGCGATTGCCGAGCTATCGTGGGTAGGCGGGCGAGGAGAATTAAGAACAGCGACACTCCACCGAACACGTCTTGCTTCAATGCGGAGCCACCAGATTCCTCTTCATCCGACGGCCGCGAGCAAAAGAGCCCGGAGTTGCGTCACTGTCAAGAAACGTCAACCCGCTTGTCATGTTTCAGCAGTTCCTTTTCACGTTTCTTAACACTAGAAATAGCGCAGCGCCTACATATATATATTTATTTATTTATGATAACCAATTTGAATTCACAGTTTAAAACCACACACTCAAGTTATAGGTCTGTACAAAACATACTGACAAGCAAAATTATAAATATAAACGGAAACAATAATAATAATAATAAATGTATATTAAATAAAAAATCAATAAGTAATTATATGTATAAATCAAATATATTATAGCGGTCGCCTCCTTCTGTATTTTATCTATGATTGCGCTCGCTAGCACTGCGACAGTACTTCACTGAGACCAGCGGGTCCCGCGTTCACTAAGACCCCTGAGTTTGTTTCGACATTTCTTCTCAGGGTAGTCAGGAAATGTCGACTTCATCTGGCTTAGGAAGACATTGTTAAAGTGATTTATATAGTCCTACTTACGAGAATAAACTATTTCATTTCACCGCGAGCACCAGCTGACATTCCCAGGCCGCATTGCTTCGCAGTCATTCGTGAAGCGGGACTCAGCACTGTCGAAGCGTAATTTACTAAATCCTGACCGCTGAGAGAATGCGCTCCTGACACCTGTCAGTTGGTCTTGATTTGTCATCATCTGCCTAGCCTTCTTTCCCAACTGAGTTAGGGTCGGTTACCAGTCTTACCAAATTCAGCTAAATACATACACATACCACCACACTCAAACCTATTCCTCGTATCCAATGAGCCACCTTCTGTCTTTTTTGATAATGCTTTCATATTTAAAATTAATTTTAGTTATTGTATTTTCCTATATTAAACATTAGATTAACATTTTTGATCTCATAGTTTTAGCTTTGGTTTAAGTTAAGAATATTATAATTAACTTTAGAATTCTCTCTCTATTAATACTTTTGTCTCTTCGGAGGGTAGCCTGGTGATCTGTAACTCAGGGTTTACCTATCACAGACACCAGTGTCTATATAAGAACCTAATTGCTAACTGTACAATATTATGTGATGATGAGAAATAAACATCTTTATTATTATTATATTATTATTATTACACGGAGCTGCTGCCTATCTGACCTCCACAAACCACTTTACTGGGTAATCCAGTATCCCATAGCAAGACTAGTTGCCAGAATTGACTTAACGACTGTCAAAGATCAACATATGACAGTCGGAACCTAGAGCTTAACATGCTATCCGAAACACGGAGGGGTCTCGGTATATTTGGAAAACGGTCACCCATCCACGGCTTAGCCTGTATTATCGGTCAAACCGTACGGCTTACACTTAACCACGAGCCCCTCTAAGACCTTGAATTGTATGGGGAAATAAAAAGCCAAATATTTTTTTGTAATAAACTCTTTGCCACATTAAAGCTACATCTTCCTATTTATCACCACCTGCTAGGAACGCAGTTTACCTCCCCTAAGAATCAGTTGTCTGGTTACTATGACACAAGCTCTGGGATCAGATAACCGTGTATGAGATGCCCCGGAATATAATTATTATGATGTATCTCTTATCGTTCACAGATTATCCTCAGTGACGACAAAAGCCGGTCCTTTGAAAGGCTTACATGGGGACACAGGCCCAACACGCGGCAGCCTTGTTGAGATAATAATGAGACCAATGATGATAATACTGATTAGTTATTAATGTTTTTACTTGGCTACTTTTTATATTTTGACTGATTGTAAAATTGTGATTTCTATGAGTACTTTGTTCCTACTAAATATTATAATTTTAAGACATTTTAAGAGTTTTCTTTAATTATTCTCTCGAAGATACCGATAGCAAAATTATTTTACATACTCAGCTTTTAATGATTACGAAAATATGACTTCCGAAAATTTCCTATAAAATACGGGTTACATTACTTTACCTTCTTATGGTTATTTGTAATTTTACCATAATAAGTCGGTAACTGAAGATTACAATATCTCTCTGTAATGAAAAAACACGTTGAATAATCCAGTAAAGCACTATTATGCCAAAGATTTTTAAGAAAGTTACAATAATAATTCGGTAAGTTAACATTACTGGAATAATATTGATAAGTCAGGATCGTAAGATATCAGTACCCTAAAAATTGTTTGAAACCATTTTCGGTAATATGTATTTTGGTGAATAACTAATTCTGTGTATATCTAATAGTTACACTTAATACTTTACACTGTTCGGGTAAAAATTAGCTTTTCCGTCATATAACAATGTTTTCATTATTCCTCTTTGTTAAAGAGATATACTCGAAAAACACTAAATCATTTTTTCTGTAAAATTTGATTTTTGCGATTACCGGTTTATTCCCCGGGGACGTCGAACTGTACAATATTATGTGATGATGAGAAAATAAACATTTTTATTATTATTATATTATTATTATTACATGGAGCTGCTGCCTATCTGACCTCCACAAACCACTTTACTGGGTAATCCAGTATCCCATAGCAAGACTAGTTGCCAGAATTGACTTAACGACTGTCAAAGATCAACATATGGCAGTCGGGACCTCTCGATATGTTTGAAAAACGGTTACCCATCCACGGACCAACCGCGGCGAGGGTGGCTTAGCCTGTATTATCGGTCAAACCGTACGGCTTACACTTAACCACGAGCCCCTCTAAGACCTTGAATTGTATGGGGAAATAAAAAGCCAAATATTTTTTTGTAATAAACTCTTTGCCACATTTAAGCTACTCCTATTTGCAAACACCATAATAGGTATAAATTGAATGATCACATTACTATTAGGACAGCCGAATTGTTCGCTATATCAGAAGCATTGAAGTATATTTTAAATCTAAATGTTAACAATATTGTCATATGTAGTGATAGCAAAAGTGGATCAAAAGGGTTAGCTATAGCGTACACAATATTAAAACAAATACAATTGTTGCAATTATTAAATAAAAGAATTTGTATTCGATGGCTGCCTTCCCATGTTGGTCTAATGGGTAATGAAGAGGCTGACAGGTTAGCTAAAGAAGCAATCTCAACGGGCATTCAAACGCAGTTACTACCAAGTTATTCTGAAATACTGTGTAAGTTTAGAAAACTATGTTATGCAGATTGGAAAGAATACTTCAATGAGAGATCAAAGTCGAAAGGCATCTGGTACAGAAGCATACAATGTGAGCCTCTTCATATTCCATGGTTTCTTAATTTTATTTTATTCCATTAAACAAGTTTGCTTACCTCATGAAAAAATCTAATTCTCCAAATTGTGATTTATGTGGTACTGTGGAAGATGTACAAGACGTGTTGGTGGAATGTGTCAGCCACGCGAGCAAAAGAAAAGCTCTCATTGACTCCTTGGGGCTATCTCCAACGGATGTCGGTTTTTTTCCATAATGTATTAGCAAGGCCGACATCAGAGGCAGCAAAAATATTGTGTTCGTTTGTAAAACCTTTTTTTTTTCAATACTCAATACTCAATATTTATTGCACTCCATATGTTACATTAAGGTGGTGGTTACATTAAAGGGTCGGTACAATATGGACCCTGTAGGGCACGGCAACATACAATGTAATTTATATAAACTAAAAATACTAATCAACTTAACTACTTAAAAACTATTTTACAAAAAAAATGATGATTAGAATTTATGAACTTAATTAATCATAATGTTGTAACTTGTATCTATGTATAAATTTATGTTGTAACTAGCTGATCCCCGCGACTTCGTCCGCGTCAATTTCTGTTATTATGACCGCGATTAAGAAGTTTAAAAAAAAAAGTATTTCTGCGTAAATGATAATTTTAGTTAATATTATGTTGATAAAACTCTGTAGCAAATAATTGGCAATAATGCATTAATTTCGACCAAATGATTACCTTAAAAAAGGTTATAGTGAGTCAATCTTAAAAGATAGACATATACTGTCGCAGACATTTTTTTAGATCATTTAAAGAGGAACAATTCTTTCATACATATATTTTGGGTAACTCGAACCGTTTACGCAGCGCACGCAACGGAAGCTTTCAAGTATGAATATTTTTCCCCGTTTTTGTGACATTTTTCACTGCTGCTTAGCTCCTATTGGTCGCAGCGTGATGTTATATATCCTAAAGCCTTCCTCGATAAATGGACTATCTAACACAGATTTTTTCAATTCTAACCAGTAGTTCCTGAGATTAGCGCGTTCAACCAAACAATCAAACAAACAAACTCTTCAGCTTTATAATATTAGTATAGATTACACGCTGTGGCACGATGGGATTGACATAGTCGCAATAGCGTGCTTAAATCCCTAAAAATAAAATAGACTAAAAAAAAAAATACATTTAAGCTACGTCTTCCTATTTATCACCACCTGCTAGGAACGCAGTTTACCTCCCCTAAGAATCAGTTGTCTGGTTACCACGACACAAGCTCTGCTTAGCTTGGGATCAGATAACCGTGTATGAGATGCCCCGGAATATAATTATTATGATGTATCTCTTATCGTTCACAGATTATCCTCAGTGACGACAATAGCCGGTCCTTTGAAAAGCTTACATGGGGACACAGGTCCAACACGCAGCAGCCTTGTTGAGAACTTTACTCTAAGATGGGATGGGCATCTACCAGGAGCCATTCATCCCTGCCCTATGGAAGAACAGACATGAACGGCCCAAGGTAGCTACAGAACTATTGTGAATTATTATTATTTTACCGCTGAAAGAATGCGTTCCTGACACCTGTGAGTTGGTCTTGATTTGTATGGGAATATACAAAACCGAGTAATATTATACATCGTAACCTAACGTAACCATTATGATATAGTTTCAAAGATATTATTCGTTTATAGGACAAATAAGTGATAGTCATTTATTTGTAAAGTAAATTCTTCGCCACATTAAAACCCAAGGATTCATGGAGACAGCTATTATTACTTATTAGCAAACTTAATTCACGCACAGACGGTACAGGAAACGATGGCATCACAACATGCAAAAAAAATAATATCCTTATATCCTGGGACAACTCACACACGGTCATCTGATCCCAAACTACCAGACAACTGATAAACATACTTATGTTTCTAAATACATACATATTATAGATAAATTACACCCAGGCACAGAACAAATGATCGTGCTCACCACACAAGGATTTGTCCTGGAATTATGCCCTCCGGTATAGCAGTCAGGGTCACTAACCACTAGACCAACAGGCCAATCAAAATGAATGGGAACAAGCTATAGAACAGTATGAGACACTCATTAGTAATTATTAATAAAACATGGATCATAACAATAACATACATTTAATATCCACTTAACAAGAAAGTGCTGCCATGTTAATGGATATAATACTAAAACATAACAAAGGTAACATAAATAAAAAAATAAATGAGGACAACATCACATACATTGCTCTGAACCCAAAGTAAGTAGCTAAAGCACTTGTGTTATGGAATTCAGAAACAACGAAGGTACCACAAACACCCAGACCCGAGCCAATGTAGATCAGTATGTTTCTACATTGACCCGTCCGGAGATCGAACCCGGGACCTCAGAGCTAGCGACACCTTGAAACCGGAGCGTACGCCACTCGACCACGGAGGTCGTCAAACATACAACATGCTAAAGCAACACTTACAATGAATGTACTCCCGTTGACTGCCTGCTGTTTACTTCTAACAGCAAAACATGATCTTAATATGGACCAGATAGATGCTGTATCTATCTTTCTTCATTGACACAGATCTATATTTCACTCTCAAAAATGTATGAGAAAGGAAAACAGGAATGTTATTTGCACAAGTCTTTAATTGAAACAAGCTATCATTCGGCCGAAGAGAGAATGCGTTCCTGACACATGTCGCTTGGTCTTGATTTGTGTGGATAAATAAAAACCGTGTTATTTTATTAATTGTTACCTGGCTCAATGATAAATATTTGAATTACATTATTCGTTTATAGGACAAATAAGTGATTGTAATTTATGTTTAGTAAATTGTTCGCCCCATTAAAGTAATATCTTCGTACTATAGCAGATGAAATAAGACAAAACTGCAATAAATAGATCTGAAAAGGTCTGAAATAGATCCATGTGTGTACCTAAATACTTATAATAAGACATTTGTTGTGTTATGGGTTCATGATTGAGACGGGCCTATTGGTCTAGTGAGTTTGACTGCTAATAAAGGCATAATTCCAGTCAGGACAAATCCTTGTCTGACGAGCAATGAACATGTTCTGTGTCTAGGTGTAATTTATCCACAATATCTATAAAATATATAAGCTATCAGTTTTCTGGTTATCATAGTACACACTCGCCTAGTTTGTGGTCAGATGACCGTGTGTGAGTTGTCCGGAGATATTATATGTTTCACACCAACACATTGTTTAGTGTGGCCTGCTGGTCTATTAACTCTGCTGTGTGTACATAGCCTGTCTTCAGATACCTAGAGCTGTGGTGTAGGCAATAATAGGAGCTTGGCCTAATATGTTTAAAAAAATAGAATTGTTCCATATGCATCTAGTATGTTGTAACTATTTTACTTTTGTATCCGTGTTTGCTTGCTTGATGATACTCATTGTGTAATGTGCCTACCCGCTAAAACATTATTTTTTATGTACGCTTGTTATTTAATCATAAAATGTAAATCTTTTTTCTCAGTAAGTGAATTATTGTGATTCTTGTGAGGAAATAAGTTCTTAAACCATATTTCAAGTCTACTCCTTATTTAGTGATAACCAAATTACAATTCATATAGTTTATAATATTTGGTACCTACTAGACTTAACATATAGACATTACATTTCATTTTATACAAGCTTATTTAACTTAAATGTATGTATGTTTGCTCTTAGAATCTTGCAACTCAATTTTTGATGTAGATATCTTTAACCGATGGACTGAAATTTTGTATACATGTTTAGATTGGATGTCAATAAAATATTATGGTTCTTTTGAGCTGATTTCCAAATCAAAATCAAAATGTTTTTATTTCTTATAAACCAAAAAAAGTTACGTTAAAATCTACTGACTCTAGTACGCGCGTTATCATCTGAGTCTTAGGGCCATAAATCATTTCTCTATATCTATCTTGCTTGCACTTATGGGTCTTATGAAGCCGTTTAGTGAAGGGCGTAACAATTATAGACATATTATCGATAAGTAACGTTTATTCTCTTGTATATACATAGGTAAATAGTATCTTGTCCAAAAAATAAAAAACAATATTCGAACGCACTGCAATTACATTGGAAACCGACCCATCAGAATCGTACAAATAAATTAACGACTCATCGTTAGAAGTTAGAACGTGCGCAGGTAGCCGTTTATCGATAACTAGGGTCCGGCCCGCTGCACATTCCTATCTTTTTTTTACTTTTATGACCTGTCGACTTAGATGATAACGCGCGTACTATAGTTGCTCGGTTCCAAAGTGTCCTTCCTAAGGGGAGAGCCGGCAAGAAACTCCATAGGATACTCTTTTAAAAATTAAATTGTGACAATTATTTGTAGATTATTAGTTAAATATATGCGTCAACAATTTGATTACAGGTTTTATTTAATATGCATTGTAAGTAAGTTTTTACTCGTAGAACCTTACAATACAATTTTGAAGCAGATAATTATTAATAGGTACCCGATTGGTCTGAAATTTTGTATACATATTTAGTTTGGATGTCAATACAATATTATAGTAGTTGTAAATGAAGATGCATTTGTATTGTGTAATTAATATCGGTTTGCATTCAGAGACAATGAATTTTTGAAAAAAATCTTATTGTGACGACCTCAATATTATCTATGTCTCTTCCATGTATGTATATGTTATTGTATCGTCTTAAATATACTCGATTATTATAAGCAAATAGTTTTCTTTGAACTAACCCACGAAAATCTATCAAATAAGAGTCTGGTGTATTGGTTAACAGAGCATTAGTTAATATTAAAGATAAAATTAACATAAAAGGGAGAAAAATGAAAGACGAATGCACCACATCAATAGAATTCATTCAGAAAAACTGACAATATAAAAATGTTATAGATATACAATATGTACCTACCTATTATTTAGTAGAAACTTATTACTAAAAGAGACTTTCTGATATTCCTCTCGTCTAGCAGCTAGCACACGCACAAATGTCAGTGGAGGAGAGGATTGAGGGACCAGTTTCAATCATCGCTATCTTCGAAATGGTCCGATATTATTTCTTCATTTCTTTTTTACAAAATATTTTAAGTCTCCTACTAAAACTTTATGTAGAAAAAGAACGGTTTTATTCAGTAATGTTCACTAAAATATTTATCTTTGTTGTGTGGACTGAGGGACCACAGTTCAGTCGTTATATTGTTTTTTATCTTTAATGCTTTGTGGTCTGTTATTTAGTAAATATCTTTACAGATTCTCTACTAAATGTCTGTATTCACAAAACCTTCGTTTATAAGATACTTTCCGAGATCTGGCTGATCGCCTGTGAGAACTGAGGGACCACACTTTATGAGTCGTAATTCTTAATATGTTTGGCTACAAATTCGCAGACTCGTTCTACAATTGTTTTAATATATGTAAATGTGCGTGTAAACTGAGGGACCACACTGGGAATTCGCGAAATGAATATCCTAGGATTTAGTAGTAGACTTCTTATATAATACTTATAATAATACTTTCCCCAACTATGTTGGGGTCGGCTACCAGTCTTACCGGATTCAGCTGAATACCGTATTTTACACGGAGCGACTGCCTATCTGACCATTTTACTGGGTAACACAGTATCCCATAGTAAGACTGGTTGTCCGAATTGACTTAACGACTGCCAAAGATCAACGTATGACAGTCGGGACCTACGGCTTAACGTGCTATCCGAGGCACGGAGGGGTCTCGGTATGTTGTAGAAATGGTCACCCATCCACGGAGCAACCGCGGCGAGCGCGGTTTAACCTGTATTATCGGTCAAACCGTACGGCTTACACTTAGCCACGAGCCCCTCAATCTAGAGACTAGAATCATCAATTAAAATTACATTTTGAAAGTAATGTATTACTTTTAAATTCCAAAAGCTTATCCTATTTACCCTGGGTTTTTAAAATGTTGTGAGAATGTCAGATAATATAGCCAAGCTTATATCTTCATTTGGCAAATGATTAAAAAGTATGTCTGTTCAACAGTATTTCAGAAACGCAGGGCAACTTACACAAAATATAATTATGCTTATTATAATATTAATACTTCACACCAAATGATGGTAAGATGATATTTGATATATTAATGAGATCATATTTGATGGTGAGTTGTGACACACATCGACTAACATCAAAACATTTCTATAAATGATTGAAAGCTGACCTAAAGTAAATGTAATGTGATTTTTATATCGTATTTAAATAATTATTCTGTATGGGTGTTTGTCACCTAACTCCTAAACGGCTGGACCGATTTGGTTGAAATTGTATGTGTATTTGAATGAGTACGGATGTTGTTAGGTTCTGTAGGTAGGTACTGCTGTTCAAGTACCATACTAATATTTTTTGTTACTGATGTAGAGGTTATACAGCTCATATCACATTTACTTTAGCTCAGTACATACTAAGTAATTGCCTTATATGGGCACATAAATATAGACACAAAATTACTACACTGCAAAATTATTTGCAACACACCGAGCTTACACACTAATAAATAAGAAATGTTATGCAATAGAATTTAAACAATACATACGAAAATCTCAAATAAATAAGTCTTGTAATTTAAGTAACCAACCTCAGACTTTGATTATACTCTCTCTTTTAACCGCTAATCTCATAATTAAAACATTACAAGAGTAAAACAAATACGAAAATAATAAAAAAATCAGGTAGGTACCTAAATAAATTCTAAATTGGCATCAATTTTGAGCAACAGAATCAGAAAACAACAAAAAATCTCAAAATATACGATCTAGCCGGCTCGCGCGTTGCTGACCCTACCGGTCCTTACAAAAAATAGAAGGAGTCCCATTATCTCCTTCAGTCCAAGGTAGCGGGTCACAAAGGCCCTGAGTTCACGCCTTGGCATGTTCGCTCTAAACTGTAGCCGCATTTTCGCCAGCATGGCGGAGGCCTGTCTGATCATTTTGGCGAAGCGCCGCTGGACGCGTACGTTCTCCATCAGGACTTCAGGAGTCAAGCAACACCTGAAATTATTATAATATTAAATAAATAACAATGTTTTGTTATTTAATAACAGTGTAAAATTATTATTATTAGTAGCCTGAAATGTCCCACTGATGACCCATTGACCAGTGTAAAATATAGTATTAATAAAAAATAAATAAATTTAAAAAATAAAAAAACCCGACTGCATAAAAAAAACAAAAGTAAAAAACAAGTACATACAAAAAAGTAAAAAACTGAAAAGTAAAAACAAGTTCAATAAGTCTAGATAGCAATGTAACTGTAACAATCGGGACCCATTAAATAAGCTAGACTAAAATCTAGATTATGGGTATTTTTATTTAACACTTTTTAGTTAAAATCATAATCCACCTAGCGTACGGCATTCGAGTAGTATGTATTTAGTTTGAATAAAGAACAATTTTTCACATAGTATTTTTTTTATACGTAAATGATATACCATTTTGGAATCCTCGTTACAAGCTCTTTAATTTGATACCCATATTGTAGCAAACATATTTCTTTTATTTTTTTTTACCTCAATCTATGGCACCTTGTGGCCGCCATGTTGGTTTTTGTTTGACGTGACATATCTAAGAACACTTGGGTAATCGATACGAATCCAACGATACTCTAATTATCGAAATCCATTCGGCCGTTTCGAAGATATGAGGTAATAAAGAATATTACACACATACATACAAGATACGCGCGAAAAACATAACACTTCTTGGCAGTCGGGTAAAAATGTGTCTATGTTATAATAGTATATTATAGACAATTAATTTCTAAAAATGTTTGTACGCCATATTATGGCAGAATATGTCGGAATTTCCGGACCATAGTAAATTCTTGCAAATAAAAATGTATTATTATTATTTTCCTGAACCCAAGCTAAAGCAATTGTGTTATGGAATTTAAGGGAAGGTTCATATCTGACGGAACATGCGTCGCGTATTATCGGTCGCGTCGGTTCCCTAAGAGACAGTCAACAGACATGGTCAACAAGAATCGCGTGTCGTAAATAAGATAAGAGATTGTACTTCAACAGCTGTCAGTGTCAGATTCTTGCCGCGTTTAAACGTCTCGAAAATATTTTTGCAATTTTGAACTTGTTTTGAATAATTTTAATGCAAACAAAAACAACCATATGCTCATCCCCGCAAAGTCCAAATTGTCCCTTTACCTGGCTTATTGATTTTTGAATAGTTAAGGCCACTTAAGGCATTGCTTGCGAATATTTTAATTAAGTTCTAAATATTAAAATTAGGTTACAGCGCCCTAGTGTCGAGTTGCTGAACTAATAAATTAGAATATAGATATTTTTATGAAAAAATAATCGTCTTTCTTGTTAGCGTCATGTGAAGTAAAAGCAACTTTCGTTGGGTGGAGTTAGACATAATTTAAGACAGCAATTGAAATTACGACCTTTAACGTTAGCTTTACTAATTTATAGCAAATTAAATCATTTTTTTTGACATTGAGTATGAAGAGGGATCTTATAAGATTGTCGTGTCGGACAGTCCGCGGCATCTTAAATGCCTAACGAATGGACCGATTGCGATGCGGTCTTTTTCTTTGAAAGCTGACGTGATCGAGATGGTTTTTGGCTATTGTTTACGATGATCTATTCAGAATTGCGAAATATAACAATGTTTTAATTTTTTAATTTTCTTTTATACTAGCTGACCCGGCGAACTTTGTACCGCCTAACAGTCGATTCCTTAATTATGATTATTTAATTATTTTTTTCGTAAAAACCATCTTGTGTTTCAAGAAATATTAAAAAAATAGAATTAGCGAAATCGGTTCTGCTGCTCTCGAGATGTGCGCTTAGCAATACATTCAGCGATTCATTTTTATATTATAGATCATTAGGCTAGGGTAAAATAACATTACCAATTATGCGTGGTTTGCGACCCTACTTCTCATCATATTTCGAGCAGTGCCAGCACCGAAATCTGACCCAAAAACCTCAAATATACCTTGCATATGGAAATTGGCGACGCACTAATCTCTCTAGTACGTCTTTTGAGCAGAAATATAAATTAATCATTTAAAAAACGCAATGATTGTATGTAGATAAAAGCACTCAGATAGCCAGTTTATAAAGGTTTAATATTAACATTTGTAGACGAAAAACTTACCGAATAACAGGCTCCACGGGTGACTGACTTTATTTATAATAAATTTTAAGCGTTAAACACTTGATACTTATAATATTTTAAGAGAAACTTTAAACGAATGCACTATGCAGTGATAAGTATTCAGTGTCAATTATCGCGAGACCCCGCACTTTAGTGCCGACGTTCCAATCTTAAATTACCAACCCACCATAGATTGGATAGACTATCGATTTTTGAACAAAACGATGGTTTTCTATGAGAAAATTATTTGCTATACCCATGCCTTTTCGTCATGATAAAACATTTTTTTTTCACTAATCTGATTCTCTTAAATGCTTCCAGGTTGTGAGTAATTAATAGATTTTTCTAAGCCAGTGTCATTTTATTTTTGAAACCAATTTCTTTTAGATTATAAAATATAGTTATATGCATAAAACTTCACTCTTCCCTCATATTACCTACATTTTTTTCCTCTCAAATTATCCACAGAGTTATGATATTTCCCGTCTCTTGGGGTGACTATTCAGCAAGTTGGCAACACTGATCGACGCTGCATTTTGCTTCAAGTTCAGTGCGTGCAGTTTGCTAAAGCAACAAAATCAATAAACCTAACCATAAACCAAACCTGTTTATGCCTGCTTTCTAGACTTATCAAAAGCTTTTGACCTCGTGTCATTTAGCTTGATATGAGATAAGCTAGAAAAAGATACAACTGTTTCGCCTGGAATTATATCTCTAATATCTATCTATCTATATATCCTTTGATTATATATTAATGTCTAGATGGAGCGTCGCACTACAATCATAAAAAAAAGGAGACCACAATTTCAAGTGTATGTAAATAGTGATACCAGCTATTACAAATTCTCACAATCTATTACAATCTACTCCCAGCTATTACAATCACATTAAATAAAGACTAATTTATAATAATAAAAAATATTTTAGTTTTATGTGTACTTATGTGGTATTATTCAGTTTAAGTGTATTTTTATTAAGTAGGTAGTTACTTTTTTAAATAATTAAAAAAAAATTGATTTGTGTGTTTGAATGGAGTATTAAATCAACTAAGTTAGTACAATATTTTGAGCAGTTAGGATTTTGAAATTTGAAATGAAAGATCACATAACTAAAATAAATATGAAGTTTCTTGGTGTCTTGTCTACGGTGATAGGTGATGTGTTTGGTATTTTTTAGCCTTCCTATAGAATTCCGGCACACTTTAAAAGCACATACTGTCATTTTATCGCTGTTATGTGGTTATTCCTTAGAGCGCGTAAAACGTAGTGACACGAAGGCGGCACGATCTGAACTGGTTGGCGGGAAAGTATTTTTTGCAATTTTTTGACACGTCTGCGCGCACTTGACAGTCCATCTAGACATTATAAAATTATTATCAAAGTATATATTATCCTATATTATCTTAAATATCTGGGTCATTGGGTTACCGAGGATCTGTCAGATAATATTGATGTTGAGAGGGAACGCAGGGCGCTGTCGGTTCGCTGCAATATGTTAGCTCGCAGGTTTGCGCTCTGTTCTGAGTCAGTGAAAGTGACACTTTTCAAAGCTTACTGCCAGTCTTTTTACGCAAGCAGCCTGTGGGTGAAATATACGCAGAGAGCTTACAGCGCTCTGCAAATGCAATTTAATAATGCTGATGAGGTTGCCACGCTATTGCAGCGCCTCGGGCATGTTCGCGGAGGCGCAAGTTGACGGCTTTCATGCCATCATGAGAAAGCGTTGTGCCTCGCTCCTTGGTCGCTTACGTGGCAGCCCCAACAGCCTCCTGAGTGTATGGGCTGAAAAGTGGGAGTCACCAATGTTGTGGCACTGGATAAAACTGCATACACAAAGAAATTAGTTCCTGAATTTATTTTAGTTTTAAGTATTGTTTATGTTTTCATTTTAATTTTATAAAAACTTTGCTTTGTTTTGTATTATTTTATTATTATTTATTTTCGTGTTATTTTGTGTATTTGTGTAATTTTTGTAATTTTTTTATGTGTCAATACCTGAAAATAAACGAATTTGAATTTGAATAAAAAAAAACAATATTCGAATTTCTTTAAATCAAATTTTAATATTCTAATAAACAAAGTTATGGAATTATTATTGCCAATTTAATTAAATGATACTTTTGTTTTTGTGTGTCAAATAAAATTTTATATACTGAATATGTTTTCTATGTTAATTATTGTAATTGATGTTTTTGTGTTAATCCTAAAGAGAGGAAATAGCTATTTAAAGATTATAAAATAAAATTTTAATAAGAATGCATTTGTATTCAACCTCTTTTGTTTATTATATCTACCGGTACCGTGGCCTAACATAGAGTTAAAAAGTAAATTATAGAAACTACCGCTAGGTTATAGATCTTAGAGTAATGCTTTAGTAATTTCTCTAAGTTATAGATATTCTGTGATCTAACTAAGTGTGATCTATATTTCTATATTATCTGTGGGTAGAGTGTGGTTGTATTGTTTTGTTTCTCCTGTTTCTCACTTTCTCGTCATAGATTATTCTATTACTACTGTTTTATCTGTGGATTATTCCAGGCCTGTGACAGCTTTAGTTCCAGTTGAGCCGTTTTGTCGCTAGCGTCGCTATAGCGCGATCACGTGACACTGCCGCCATATTGAGATTTGAGCTTTGTGTTTGTGTGAGTTTATGACACGAGCCTTATGTCAATGTCAATGCTCGTCTGTTGACGTTAGTTTTCAAAACTTTAAAACAAGTATTTTCCGAGTCGAGTGTTTGTTTATGCAAGTGTATTTCCTCACATTTATTGAGTTGAGATCCTTGAGACGCAAATCTGTTGTTTGAGACAATATTGGTTAATCTAATAGACCAATAGTCAATAGTGTATTCGTCATGGGAACCCAGAAGTGCTGCGTTGGTGATTGCAATGCAACAAGTGAAACGCACCGGCTTTTTAGCTTTCCCAAGAAAGCTAACCTTAGGAATCAGTGGATGTCCTTTCTAGTGCCCACAAATTCCTCTCTCCTTGGACTGTCTAAGGAGCAACTTTTAAGAAAACGTGTCTGCGTATAACATTTCGATAGACATCAGTTTGATCATAATGGTCGTAGACTTCGATACTCCTACCCGTGCCTGTTATCTAACGCTGAAATAGCTCACGGGGTTCCACTTATTGGTGCCGCAGGTTAGTACATACTATAAACCTAAAGAACTACTTTCTATTGCAAATGTAGATGAGAAATATTTCAATAAACACTAAGTACTTGTTTATTATTACTAAGCAATTTTTTGTTTGTTTTCAGGGTGGGATATTACACTTGACCATAATTAGTTTAAAGAACAAGAGCAGGAGGCTTTGGATACACACTCATGCATTAAAGAAACTGGTATGTATTTATTTCCCTAAATAATTCAGTTTCATAATTAATCGAAAACTTGAAGAAGAGACATTGATACTTTGATAGTAAGGGATTAACTTTAGTTAAATACTCGTGACAAGTCCTTGTTACCTATAAGTAATTTTTTTTGTCAAAATCTTTTTCATTTCCCTCATATACTACAGTTACAATATATTGAAATACAATATTCTTGTTTAGAATTCATTTTATAGCATCAAACAAATTATTCACTTTGTTACAGGATATTTGTTTGTAACTTAATTATTATAAATATTTTAAAGAAAGACTACCAATAAGGATGACAATGCTAGCAACTAATGATCTTCATTAGCTGGACGTAGCCAAGTCTAGATTGATTAAGTTCTTTTATTTTTCAGGTGATCACAACTACTGTATGGAGCAAGTTGACACCAATATAAAAAGTTTAGAAACAGCCATGCTAGGCAGTGCAGGTCTGTTTAAGCTGTAATGTTTTTAATGTGTGTCATGTCTCGCTGATATTTTCTGAATTAATAGTATTTTATGTATTTCAGATATTGAAACTGATCTTCCTTCATGTTCGCAACATCCAACAGTTACTTTAAACATAGGGTATGTAGGCAGCAAAAATATTTTTTACTACTATACAATTTTGCTGGATATTAATACTGTTGTACTTATTATTATAATAACTGAGTTTTTACATTAATTCATTGCTTATATTTCAGATGTAATGTTGGAAAAACCATCATGTTCAGGCTTAAATGTTGAAAGAGAGTATGAAAGAGTACAAACAGGTCTTCCACCTACAAAAAATAGTATGTATAATAATATTAATGCTATCAAATTTTTTTTTGTCCCCTATTGCAGTTTAGGATTAGTTAACACAAGTGATGCAGCTCATGTGGCATTTGATGTTTAAATTCGATTAGAAAAGCCTTTAAAAGAACTCAACCTATTATAAATGTATTTGTTTCAATACTAAATTATTCATTATTGTTAAAAATTGCTTTTAGATTCCAAACGTAGAAAAACTGGCTCTAAAAATAAGAAGTTTATTAACCAAATCACACAGATGGCAAAGGAAAGTGTAAGTCACTCAACTGCAGAAAGACTGAATAAAGCACTTGCTGTTGACATTAAACTGCTTGAAAAATTTGATTTATTAAATAAACAAGCAAAGACATTTATGCTTATGCAGCTTAAACAAGTGCAATCGAGGAGAAATATGTAATAAAGATGAGCGAGCCTCAAAAACGGGCTTTAATGAAATATAAAACCTTCAGGTTAAGGAAAAAATGCCTAACCAAATAATGTTTTTTTTTTTTTTCTAATAAACAATAAGTATTTCAAAATTGTTTTATTAATTATTACCTTATTTAAATTATAAATTGAAAACAATATACAGGTCCATATCGATAAATTGAAATTTTATCGATAAATCAGAACAACACTAGTCATCGATATCAGACATCACGTCATCACCACATCACTACGCCTTGTTTATGTGTGTGTAAGTACCTAAGCCGCCATGTCAAATTGCTACGCCACTAGCGACAAAACGGACTAGTTGGAAACTGCGCGAAAAGTGACTGTCGCATCTGTATTACTACTAGCGATGGGTCGTTGAAGGTTTTTCCGTCAACGAAACGTTAACGTTGATTTGCGTTTGTCAACTAATTGATCAACTAGTTAATTTCGTCAACGAGTTAACGTGTTACGATTGTCAACTTGCATGAACGATAAACGCCTAAACGCTCTTATTAACTTATGCTGTTGTAATGTTAATTAAGCGAACAAACTGATGCCGTTTTTTTTTGTATTTTTTTTTACTATTAATCTTGATTTAAGTAATTTTATGTACATTCGTAATTTTTTTATTTTATATTTTATTCATAGCCCTTGAACCTGTCTTCAGGCAAATTTACGTTCAGGAAGTTAGTAGTAGAGTTCAAATTATTGTGACTATCGTGTCGTAGCGGGACTTTTTTTGTCAAAGAAATACAATTTACGTACGTTGAAAATAACAAAATGTTGGGTTAAGTTTCTCGTTTCGTCAAACGAGTTGAAGTCGTAAACGTCGTTGTCTCGTAACTCGTTGACGAATTCAACGAGTTGATTTGTTCACGGTCAACGTTAACCCCGTTGAAGAGACATTAACGTTGATTCAACTAGTTCGTTGATTCAACGCCCATCGCTAATTACTACTGTTTTATCTGTGGATTATTCAGGGAAACGTCTTGCGTGCGCATTCTGTGCGTCTTGCTTACGTTACCTTCTGAAAACATACTCATCGTTTTAATTAGTTTACTTTGAATAAACCCACGGAAATGAGAAATCTCTTAGTAGCAAACATAATTTGCTCAATCGCGAACAAAAAACAAACAGTGAAGTTAAAACGACAGAGCCGGCACCGCTCAGAAAAGGCGCCATGGCGCCAACCAACGCTAACTTTCCGCCATTTTTTCGAGGATAAAAAATTAGAAAACTGTACCGAGCAATAATAAAGAGAAATACGAGCGGATTGTCTTCACGACACACTTTAATTAATCTGAAGAAATTGAACAGTCGTGAATACTTTTTACCGTGGGAATTTGATGTGAAACGTTTGGTGGCAAACTTGGAATACGCATGGCTGTCGGAGTGCGTCCAGCCAAGCGGTACCTACAAAACCTTTCGATCCTAATTCTATTGCTAAATACATCAAACTACAACCATGTACAGAAATTCGTGAATGCAAAAGACGTTTGGCAAAACTTTGAACAGAAAGATTGGACTACTGAATATCTATTTAAAACATCTTTCAAATCAAGCAAGTTCTAGGCACCCTAATGTCCCTAATGTTGTCAAGGACTAATACAAGCCATACAAGGTAATGATCATTTGTTTTAAAGTCAGGATTTGGTTGGAGTGTAGCCTTAGGGGCGCTATGGAGCAAGGACTTAGTCAATTTTTCGAAGTTTTTTTTTTTCGGAATTTTTCCGATTTTTTTGCAGTATCGGGTTGATTGACCTTGTCTGTAGCAACCATTTAGGGTCTGAGAAGCATGGCCCTACGACGCACCCGCACCGTTTGTCCTTTGCCCCTAAGAATACTCTAGCTGAATCGACGACCGACACTTAGAAAATTTTGATCATTATTTTTTTTTCGAAGTTTTTGCTAATTTTTTTACATGACCTCATGGCTTTTGAGTAGAGCAACAATTTCTTTCCCGAAAACAATCTCATACGAGCTACCATTTTGGAAATATAAATTGTTTTATATAAAATAATAAACCGGTAGAAGGCTGATATCTCGGAAACGGTGCGTCGTAGGGCCATGCTTCTCAGACCCTAAATGGTTGCTACAGACAAGGTCAACCCGATACTGCAAAAAAATCGGAAAAATTCCGAAAAAAAAAAACTTCGAAAAATTGACTAGTCCATAAAATTTTTTTTAACCAAAAATTTTTTTTTTTTGTTTTCTTTGCTTTTCATAGTGCCCCTAAGCGTATACTCCAACTCCTACACTCCGCCCCTAAGATGACCCACTGACCCAGGATTTACAATCATATAATCAATACAATCATAAGAACATAGTTTGTGTAATCGTCCAGCCTCTTGGGCTGTCCCAGATGTGTAGTTACTCATCGTTTTTATCGCGACTGCACTATTTTATGGCATTAAAGTATAATAATTACATAGTGGTCTGGGGCAATTCCTGTGACATTGCGAGGGTGTTCATAGCACAGAAAAAATGCATTCAAGCACTGTTCGGCATGGGGTGGTCAGAATCATGCAAACCAATATTTAAGTCGAAAAATCTTCTGACTGTACCCTGCTTGTATATTTACGAAGTAGCTAAATTTGTAAAATATCAGTCATCTCTTCGCCTCCAATGACAACACGTTTAAACGTAAAATTAACCAGCTTCCTCTACAAATGCCTGTACCTAAACTTGAAATGTTCAGGAAAAGCTGTGCCTACATGGCACCTCTAATATATAACTCCCTGCCCAGAGGAATGACTGACCTGCCATATAAAAGGTTCTGTTGTGCCTTGCGTAAGTGGTTAGTACAGGAGAGTTTCTATAGTGTAAAAGATTTTAAAAAAAAAAGCACATGCCGATTTGGTGCCCACTAAAATACTGTCTTTATTTGATTTGTTTTATTGTAATAATTTAAATATTTGTAAAAAAAAATATTCAATTGTGATTATATTATATTGTATATTGTAAAACTTAGATCTAATAATTGATAATAGCATTCATATATAAATTTCATATATTTATTCATATATAACTGTAAATTTACTGAGTACTTATAATGTTTTGCATGCCCGTAATGAGGGTGAAATATGTCATGTACTGTACCTACATAAATTGAACATCTTTTGTACCACCATATTTCAGGCAAATAAATGATTTGATTTGATAATAGCATCCAACCATCTCATAGGTGCCACATGCTTGTCTACCTTCCACTTGGCCCAGCAAAACATAAACAGAAGACTACCACAAAATATGTCAAAATTTTGAAGGCTCTAGTGTTATAATTGTAATAGATTTGGACACCTAGCAGAATACTGTAAAACAAGTAGACAAACAAGAGAGTTAATACTTTTTTTTTGCTACTTTTCAGCAATAAAGGATTAAGTTATAGAAAACAGCAGCCAGACATATGACAAGCAGGAAGGACTTGATGTACAATATTTGTGCGCCATCCTTCAAAAAGATCACCATAGGAAATAAGGGAACAACACCTGTGAAAGGTCATTCATTTGGGAATATGAGTAAATAAGAAATATAATGGTGGAAGGTAAATATATACAAAGTGTTCTGAACATATTCTGTCTTAAATAAAACTAATTTTTGAATGGATTCTGTCACAGTTTAATTAGGTTTCAGAAACTGTTCAAAAAACAGTTTTATTACAATGCCTATCATTTGTGTAAACATCAGAGAGCAATATATTCTGTGTTTTTTATTAAACCTATATAAGATCCCACTGCTGGGCGAAGGCCTACCCTTTTTCTATCAAAACCTTTGAATGAAGAAGTTTTTAATATTAATATATTTACAAGTTTTAACCTGCCTTTTGCGACTTCTTTCCATATGTGCCCTGCATATCTGCCTTTAGGCATGCAAAATATGTATTATTTGCAAGTAATGTTTATAATCACCTATACTCTTAAATTAACTGAAAACAAATTAATTAACTTACACAGCGAATAATAATCACCATTTTAAGAAAACAAGTTAATGTTATTTTTAAGTTATGAACTTATATTGAATTTCATAATAGCTTATTACCTAAGTATTTTTCAATATTATTGTTACACCTAAGTGTACATCGAGTTTGCTATTTTTTTATTTTTTTTACATTCTTGTTGGTATTTGTATATAGACTAATATGCTCTGCTATTGTAACCACTTCCCTGTTTAGTTAGTCATGTTATAAACATTCCCTTGTTTAACAATTGTTTCTATAGGCAAGACAATTAAATTGTTATAGATATACTGACCAGATAAAGTGACGACCTCTGTGGTCGAGTGGCGTACGCAACGGTTTCAAGGTGTCGCTATTTCGAGGTCCCGGGTTCGATCCCCGGATGGGTCAATATAGAAACCAATTTTTCTACATTGCCTCAGGTCTGGGTGTTTGTGGTACCTTCATTGTTTCTGAATTCCACAACACAAGTGCTTTAGCTACTTACTTTGGGTTCAGAGCAATGTATGTGATGTTGTATGCATTTATTTATTATTATACTTTCTAGATATTAATATGATATAGCTGCTAATCTCACTTCTAAACTAACAATAAAGATCCTATCCTATGGCATCAATGAATGGGTCACTTGCATTTTCCAGATACAAGCAAAGTACCAACTGCTGATGTGACTTGGTTCCTACAAAGAATGATGTCTTATCCATCAACACCAGATGCCTTAAAGGAAAACTGGCAAGGTTCCTATTCAAAAGTGATGGTTTTCAAGTTAAGAAGCTGATGATCTTCATTTGATCTGACTCATGTGGCCTCAAGAATGGAATGTTCTAGACAGTGGAGGTATGAAATGTTCTATCACTTTTATAGACAACTGTACAAAAGTTAGAGATATAACAGAAAAAACTGAAAAATAAACTAGTTCTTAAGTCCAAAAAAATAATATTTTTAGGGTTCCGTACATCAAAAGGAAAAAACGGAACCTTTATAGGATCACTTCGTTGTCCGTCCGTCTGTGGCTATTTTTCGGTGGCCACAACGCCACGAACTTGTATAGAAGTAATCCTGTGACGTCATATCCGAACGAGTTTCAAGGCCACGGTGACGTTGTGCAGTTTAGTGCAGTGCAATGTTTACATCCAGTGATGCCAACTTAGCAACTTTATAGCTAGATCTAGCTATTATTTGGAGACTGACAGCTACAATTTAATAAAACTTGTAGCTAAACTTTTTAGCTACTTTGTCTAGCAACGGAATGTGTCCTTTAGAACACACCTCTAATAAATTTACGACTCTTTTCTTTTATTACGGGAAATATATCCAGGTTTTCTTATTGTTTTTTTTATGAAATAAAACAATATATAAAAATACGGTATCAGTTTTTATTTAACTTCGAAAATTGGTGAATAAACATTCATTCAAACTTATAAATGTTATTTCTCGATAGGAAATCACTCCCATCCCTACGTTTTACCATAGATGCGTTATACATTTGTAGCGTCGCGCTGGAGGACGCATCGTGTTTTATATAGATGGGCGTCCAAAAGGTTAATTATTATAAGACAATTCTGACAAATGGTGAAGGAAAACATCGTGAGGAAACCTGGCTTCCAAACATTTGGGATCTAGAATCGCCAATCCGCTAGTGAGCAAGCGTGGTGATCAATGCTCGTGCCTTCTCTATATGGGAAGAGGCCTGTGCCCAGCAGTGGGACGGTTATTATATAGGCCGGTATTATTATTATTATACTATGAAAAAGGAGTAGGAGTCACGCATTAAGAGTAAAACATGACCTAATTGAGGTTCGATTTAATAAAACACTGATTACAACAATGATATAAAATATTTCCGTTCCCACACAAACTGCACAAACGCATTGACGTCATTCGCTTCCACGTTCTGCTGACGTTGCACCTAGGAACTAGGTGGCTCGTATGAAGTTGCATACAGCTGACGGTACATTAAATATGTTTGGGTGCTGTGTTGAGCGGTTATGGTTCCGTAACAGACAGAAAACATTAATTACAATAATAAAAGGTCGTTGTAATTGCTTTCCAGGTATAAAGGAGTAATTACGGAAGGAATGGGATGGTTCGGAGATATTTTCACGGACATCACGAGAGGGCCTGATGAGTGTATGGTGAGATATATATATATTGACTAGCTGATTCCCGCGACTTCGTCCGCGTCAATTTCTTAAAATTGCGACTATAATTTGAGATTTAAACTATCCTATCTCTCAAGTTGGATCGAACTGCACATGGTGTGCGAATTTTATTATAATCGGTTAAGTGGTTTAGGAGTCCATTGAGGACAAACATTGTGACACGAGATTTATATATATTAAGATAATTGAAATTAGAATCGACTTATACGTCGCGTCACTATTACCGGAATAACGAACAACACTAGAGAGAGCGATATGACATAGCGTTGCGTGCGATTCTCATTGCTTTTTTTATTATTTGCCTAAATTACATCCCACTGCTGGGCAAAGGTCTCCCCTTTCTTCCAAACCTCTCTGCTCTTGGCGATTTCTGTCATCGTGCTTCGCGCATAACTGACTAGATCATCACACCGCTGATGGTAGTAGTCTGTTGCATTATATACATTAATAATAATCATCATGGCGTCGCTGGCCTTTAAAAGTATTGTAATTGTAACGTTGAATCCATTCTTACGATAATATATTGTAAGGTTTAAAGAATCAGTGGCTTCCTTGTATCAATATATATACTAGCTGTGCCCCGTGGCTTCACCTGCGTGAATACCTAGGTCCCGTTCCCGGTGCCTTTATATTATTGGGGGCGGAGATGAATCCAACAAATCACTATCGTAACAAAAGTCAGGATTACTTATGTAATATGGTGGTTAATTATTCTTAAATTTTCTAATTTTCCGCGCATTATTTTTTTTTTTCAAAATAACCTTTTGACAATAACAAATACAACAAAAAAGAATGAGCGAAATCGGTCCAGCCGTTCTCTCGTGATGCCGTGACCAAGGGAAATAGGGATTCATTTATATATGTAGAAACTTGGTTATCATCATCGTTCATTGCGATTGCCGAGCTATCGTGGGTAGGCGGGCGAGGAGAATTAAGAACAGCGACACTCCACCGAACACGTCTTGCTTCAATGCGGAGCCACCAGATTCCTCTTCATCCGACGGCCGCGAGCAAAAGAGCCCGGAGTTGCGTCACTGTCAAGAAACGTCAACCCGCTTGTCATGTTTCAGCAGTTCCTTTTCACGTTTCTTAACACTAGAAATAGCGCAGCGCCTACATATATATATTTATTTATTTATGATAACCAATTTGAATTCACAGTTTAAAACCACACACTCAAGTTATAGGTCTGTACAAAACATACTGACAAGCAAAATTATAAATATAAACGGAAACAATAATAATAATAATAAATGTATATTAAATAAAAAATCAATAAGTAATTATATGTATAAATCAAATATATTATAGCGGTCGCCTCCTTCTGTATTTTATCTATGATTGCGCTCGCTAGCACTGCGACAGTACTTCACTGAGACCAGCGGGTCCCGCGTTCACTAAGACCCCTGAGTTTGTTTCGACATTTCTTCTCAGGGTAGTCAGGAAATGTCGACTTCATCTGGCTTAGGAAGACATTGTTAAAGTGATTTATATAGTCCTACTTACAAGAATAAACTATTTCATTTCACCGCGAGCACCAGCTGACATTCCCAGGCCGCATTGCTTCGCAGTCATTCGTGAAGCGGGACTCAGCACTGTCGAAGCGTAATTTACTAAATCCTGACCGCTGAGAGAATGCGTTCATGACACCTGTCAGTTGGTCTTGATTTGTCATCATCTGCCTAGCCTTCTTTCCCAACTGAGTTAGGGTCGGTTACCAGTCTTACCAAATTCAGCTAAATACATACACATACCACCACACTCAAACCTATTCCTCGTATCCAATGAGCCACCTTCTGTCTTTTTTGATAATGCTTTCATATTTAAAATTAATTTTAGTTATTGTATTTTCCTATATTAAACATTAGATTAACATTTTTGATCTCATAGTTTTAGCTTTGGTTTAAGTTAAGAATATTATAATTAACTTTAGAATTCTCTCTCTATTAATACTTTTGTGTCTCTTCGGAGGGTAGCCTGGTGATCTGTAACTCAGGGTTTACCTATCACAGACACCAGTGTCTATATAAGAACCTAATTGCTAACTGTACAATATTATGTAATGATGAGAAATAAACATCTTTATTATTATTATATTATTATTATTACACGGAGCTGCTGCCTATCTGACCTCCACAAACCACTTTACTGGGTAATCCAGTATCCCATAGCAAGACTAGTTGCCAGAATTGACTTAACGACTGTCAAAGATCAACATATTATTATGACAGTCGGAACCTAGAGCTTAACATGCTATCCGAGACACGGAGGGGTCTCGGTATATTTGGAAAACGGTCACCCATCCACGGCTTAGCCTGTATTATCGGTCAAACCGTACGGCTTACACTTAACCACGAGCCCCTCTAAGACCTTGAATTGTATGGGGAAATAAAAAGCCAAATATTTTTTTGTAATAAACTCTTTGCCACATTAAAGCTACATCTTCCTATTTATCACCACCTGCTAGGAACGCAGTTTACCTCCCCTAAGAATCAGTTGTCTGGTTACTATGACACAAGCTCTGGGATCAGATAACCGTGTATGAGATGCCCCGGAATATAATTATTATGATGTATCTCTTATCGTTCACAGATTATCCTCAGTGACGACAATAGCCGGTCCTTTGAAAGGCTTACATGGGGCACAGGTCCAACACGCAGCAGCCTTGTTGAGATAATAATGAGACCAATGATGATAATACTGATTAGTTATTAATGTTTTTACTTGGCTACTTTTTATATTTTGACTGATTGTAAAATTGTGATTTCTATGAGTACTTTGTTCCTACTAAATATTATAATTTTAAGACATTTTAAGAGTTTTCTTTAATTATTCTCTCGAAGATACCGATAGCAAAATTATTTTACATACTCAGCTTTTAATGATTACGAAAATATGACTTCCGAAAATTTCCTATAAAATACGGGTTACATTACTTTACCTTCTTATGGTTATTTGTAATTTTACCATAATAAGTCGGTAACTGAAGATTACAATATCTCTCTGTAATGAAAAAACACGTTGAATAATCCAGTAAAGCACTATTATGCCAAAGATTTTTAAGAAAGTTACAATAATAATTCGGTAAGTTAACATTACTGGAATAATATTGATAAGTCAGGATCGTAAGATATCAGTACCCTAAAAATTGTTTGAAACCATTTTCGGTAATATGTATTTTGGTGAATAACTAATTCTGTGTATATCTAATAGTTACACTTAATACTTTACACTGTTCGGGTAAAAATTAGCTTTTCCGTCATATAACAATGTTTTCATTATTCCTCTTTGTTAAAGAGATATACTCGAAAAACACTAAATCATTTTTTCTGTAAAATTTGATTTTTGCGATTACCGGTTTATTCCCCGGGGACGTCGAACTGTACAATATTATGTGATGATGAGAAAATAAACATTTTTATTATTATTATATTATTATTATTACATGGAGCTGCTGCCTATCTGACCTCCACAAACCACTTTACTGGGTAATCCAGTATCCCATAGCAAGACTAGTTGCCAGAATTGACTTAACGACTGTCAAAGATCAACATATGGCAGTCGGGACCTCTCGATATGTTTGAAAAACGGTTACCCATCCACGGACCAACCGCGGCGAGGGTGGCTTAGCCTGTATTATCGGTCAAACCGTACGGCTTACACTTAACCACGAGCCCCTCTAAGACCTTGAATTGTATGGGGAAATAAAAAGCCAAATATTTTTTTGTAATAAACTCTTTGCCACATTTAAGCTACTCCTATTTGCAAACACCATAATAGGTATAAATTGAATGATCACATTACTATTAGGACAGCCGAATTGTTCGCTATATCAGAAGCATTGAAGTATATTTTAAATCTAAATGTTAACAATATTGTCATATGTAGTGATAGCAAAAGTGGATCAAAAGGGTTAGCTATAGCGTACACAATATTAAAACAAATACAATTGTTGCAATTATTAAATAAAAGAATTTGTATTCGATGGCTGCCTTCCCATGTTGGTCTAATGGGTAATGAAGAGGCTGACAGGTTAGCTAAAGAAGCAATCTCAACGGGCATTCAAACGCAGTTACTACCAAGTTATTCTGAAATACTGTGTAAGTTTAGAAAACTATGTTATGCAGATTGGAAAGAATACTTCAATGAGAGATCAAAGTCGAAAGGCATCTGGTACAGAAGCATACAATGTGAGCCTCTTCATATTCCATGGTTTCTTAATTTTATTTTATTCCATTAAACAAGTTTGCTTACCTCATGAAAAAATCTAATTCTCCAAATTGTGATTTATGTGGTACTGTGGAAGATGTACAAGACGTGTTGGTGGAATGTGTCAGCCACGCGAGCAAAAGAAAAGCTCTCATTGACTCCTTGGGGCTATCTCCAACGGATGTCGGTTTTTTTCCATAATGTATTAGCAAGGCCGACATCAGAGGCAGCAAAAATATTGTGTTCGTTTGTAAAACCTTTTTTTTTTCAATACTCAATACTCAATATTTATTGCACTCCATATGTTACATTAAGGTGGTGGTTACATTAAAGGGTCGGTACAATATGGACCCTGTAGGGCACGGCAACATACAATGTAATTTATATAAACTAAAAATACTAATCAACTTAACTACTTAAAAACTATTTTACAAAAAAAATGATGATTAGAATTTATGAACTTAATTAATCATAATGTTGTAACTTGTATCTATGTATAAATTTATGTTGTAACTAGCTGATCCCCGCGACTTCGTCCGCGTCAATTTCTGTTATTATGACCGCGATTAAGAAGTTAAAAAAAAAAAGTATTTCTGCGTAAATGATAATTTTAGTTAATATTATGTTGATAAAACTCTGTAGCAAATAATTGGCAATAATGCATTAATTTCGACCAAATGATTACCTTAAAAAAGGTTATAGTGAGTCAATCTTAAAAAATAGACATATACTGTCGCAGACATTTTTTTAGATCATTTAAAGAGGAACAATTCTTTCATACATATATTTTGGGTAACTCGAACCGTTTACGCAGCGCACGCAACGGAAGCTTTCAAGTATGAATATTTTTCCCCGTTTTTGTGACATTTTTCACTGCTGCTTAGCTCCTATTGGTCGCAGCGTGATGTTATATAGTGCGTTGGGGTAAGTTCGGATGGTTTTTAGCTACATTCGTAAGAAGTTGGCAATTTATTTTTTTCTCAAAATCTATATCGGCTAGCGTAATAAAATAAAGTAGAAACTGATAATCAATAAACAACCTATCACAAAAATATTTTCATGTTTGCATAGATTTAACGGCTGCTGTGTTACGGGAGTTTAAAGTATAGACATGCATTTAAAAATTCATGAGAAAGATCGGACGATGTTGGGGAAAGACCGGACTACCCTCTAAAATCACTCGTGTGGCTAAGAACACAAGGTTCATAAAAAGAACATATCTGACCTTATACTTGCTACAGCATTCTTCTTGTAAAATTTAATTACTTTAAAAACATAGCAGGAACTGAACATGATGCGGACTATTGCGGACTGCAGGGAGTAGCAAAACAAAATGGCGCCTTGCGCTATGTTGCCAGAATAAAAAAATAATCGCAGAATCGGTAGATATTTAACTTATACGTTCTTACCCCATTCACGACCTTACCCCAACGCACTTATATCCTAAAGCCTTCCTCGATAAATGGACTATCTAACCCAGATTTTTTCAATTCTAACCAGTAGTTCCTGAGATTAGCGCGTTCAACCAAACAATCAAGCAAACAAACTCTTCAGCTTTATAATATTAGTATAGATTACACGCTGTGGCACGATGGGATTGACATAGTCGCAATAGCGTGCTTAAATCCCTAAAAATAAAATAGACTAAAAAAAAAAATACATTTAAGCTACATCTTCCTATTTATCACCACCTGCTAGGAACGCAGTTTACCTCCCCTAAGAATCAGTTGTCTGGTTACCACGACACAAGCTCTGCTTAGCTTGGGATCAGATAACCGTGTATGAGATGCCCCGGAATATAATTATTATGATGTATCTCTTATCGTTCACAGATTATCCTCAGTGACGACAATAGCCGGTCCTTTGAAAAGCTTACATGGGGACACAGGTCCAACACGCAGCAGCCTTGTTGAGAACTTTACTCTAAGATGGGATGGGCATCTACCAGGAGCCATTCATCCCTGCCCTATGGAAGAACAGACATGAACGGCCCAAGGTAGCTACAGAACTATTGTGAATTATTATTATTTTACCGCTGAAAGAATGCGTTCCTGACACCTGTCAGTTGGTCTTGATTTGTATGGGAATATACAAAACCGAGTAATATTAAACATCGTAACCCGGCATTATGATATAGTTTCAAAGATATTATTCGTTTATAGGACAAATAAGTGATAGTCATTTATTTGTAGTAAATTCTTCGCCACATTAAAACCCAAGGATTCATGGAGACAGCTATTATTACTTATTAGCAAACTTAATTCACGCACAGACGGTACAGGAAACGTTGGCATCACAACATGCAAAAAAAAAAATATCCTTATATCCTGGGACAACTCACACACGGTCATCTGATCCCAAACTACCAGACAACTGATAAACATACTTATGTTTCTAAATACATACATATTATAGATAAATTACACCCAGGCACAGAACAAATGATCGTGCTCACCACACAAGGATTTGTCCTGGAATTATGCCCTCCGGTATAGCAGTCAGGGTCACTAACCACTAGACCAACAGGCCAATCAAAATGAATGGGAACAAGCTATAGAACAGTATGAGACACTCATTAGTAATTATTAATAAAACATGGATCATAACAATAACATACATTTAATATCCACTTAACAAGAAAGTGCTGCCATGTTAATGGATATAATACTAAAACATAACAAAGGTAACATAAATAAAAAAATAAATGAGGACAACATCACATACATTGCTCTGAACCCAAAGTAAGTAGCTAAAGCACTTGTGTTATGGAATTCAGAAACAACGAAGGTACCACAAACACCCAGACCCGAGCCAATGTAGATCAGTATGTTTCTACATTGACCCGTCCGGAGATCGAACCCGGGACCTCAGAGCTAGCGACACCTTGAAACCGGTGCGTACGCCACTCGACCACGGAGGTCGTCAAACATACAACATGCTAAAGCAACACTTACAATGAATGTACTCCCGTTGACTGCCTGCTGTTTACTTCTAACAGCAAAACATGATCTTAATATGGACCAGATAGATGCTGTATCTATCTTTCTTCATTGACACAGATCTATATTTCACTCTCAAAAATGTATGAGAAAGGAAAACAGGAATGTTATTTGCACAAGTCTTTAATTGAAACAAGCTATCATTCGGCCGAAGAGAGAATGCGTTCCTGACACATGTCGCTTGGTCTTGATTTGTGTGGATAAATAAAAACCGTGTTATTTTATTAATTGTTACCTGGCTCAATGATAAATATTTGAATTACATTATTCGTTTATAGGACAAATAAGTGATTGTAATTTATGTTTAGTAAATTGTTCGCCCCATTAAAGTAATATCTTCGTACTATAGCAGATGAAATAAGACAAAACTGCAATAAATAGATCTGAAAAGGTCTGAAATAGATCCATGTGTGTACCTAAATACTTATAATAAGACATTTGTTGTGTTATGGGTTCATGATTGAGACGGGCCTATTGGTCTAGTGGTTAGTGAGTTTGACTGCTAATAAAGGCATAATTCCAGTCAGGACAAATCCTTGTCTGACGAGCAATGAACATGTTCTGTGTCTAGGTGTAATTTATCCACAATATCTATAAAATATATAAGCTATCAGTTTTCTGGTTATCATAGTACACACTCGCCTAGTTTGTGGTCAGATGACCGTCTGTGAGTTGTCCGGAGATATTATATGTTTCACACCAACACATTGTTTAGTGTGGCCTGCTGGTCTATTAACTCTGCTGTGTGTACATAGCCTGTCTTCAGATACCTAGAGCTGTGGTGTAGGCAATAATAGGAGCTTGGCCTAATATGTTTAAAAAAATAGAATTGTTCCATATGCATCTAGTATGTTGTAACTATTTTACTTTTGTATCCGTGTTTGCTTGCTTGATGATACTCATTGTGTAATGTGCCTACCCGCTAAAACATTATTTTTTATGTACGCTTGTTATTTAATCATAAAATGTAAATCTTTTTTCTCAGTAAGTGAATTATTGTGATTCTTGTGAGGAAATAAGTTCTTAAATCATATTTCAAGTCTACTCCTTATTTAGTGATAACCAAATTACAATTCATATAGTTTATAATATTTGGTACCTACTAGACTTAACATATAGACATTACATTTCATTTTATACAAGCTTATTTAACTTGCAATGTATATATGTTTGCTCTTAGAATCTTGCAACTCAATTTTTGATGTATATATCTTTAACCGATGGACTGAAATTTTGTATACATGTTTAGATTGGATGTCAATAAAATATTATGGTTCTTTTGAGCTGATTTCCAAATCAAAATCAAAATGTTTTTATTTCTTATAAACCAAAAAAAGTTACGTTAAAATCTACTGACTCTAGTACGCGCGTTATCATCTGAGTCTTAGGGCCATAAATCATTTCTCTATATCTATCTCGCTTGCACTTATGGGTCTTATGAAGCCGTTTAGTGAAGGGCGTAACAATTATAGACATAATATATTATCGATAAGTAACGTTTATTCTCTTGTATATACATAGGTAAATAGTATCTTGTCCAAAAAATAAAAAACAATATTCGAACGCACTGCAATTACATTGGAAACCGACCCATCAGAATCGTACAAATAAATTAACGACTCATCGTTAGAACGTGCGCAGGTAGCCGTTTATCGATAACTAGGGTCCGGCCCGCTGCACATTCCTATCTTTTTTTTACTTTTATGACCTGTCGACTTAGATGATAACGCGCGTACTATAGTTGCTCGGTTCCAAAGTGTCCTTCCTAAGGGGAGAGCCGGCAAGAAACTCCATAGGATACTCTTTTAAAAATTAAATTGTGACAATTATTTGTAGATTATTAGTTAAATATATGCGTCAACAATTTGATTACATGTTTTATTTAATATGCATTGTAAGTAAGTTTTTACTCGTAGAACCTTACAATACAATTTTGAAGCAGATAATTATTAATAGGTACCCGATTGGTCTGAAATTTTGTATACATATTTAGTTTGGATGTCAATACAATATTATAGTAGTTTTAAATAAAGATGCATTTATATTGTGTAATTAATATCGGTTTGCATTCAGAGACAATGAATTTTTGAAAAAAATCTTATTGTGACGACCTCAATATTATCTATGTCTCTTCCATGTATGTATATGTTATTGTATCGTCTTAAATATACTCGATTATTATAAGCAAATAGTTTTCTTTGAACTAACCCACGAAAATCTATCAAATAAGAGTCTGGTGTATTGGTTAACAGAGCATTAGTTAATATTAAAGATAAAATTAACATAAAAGGGAGAAAAATGAAAGACGAATGCACCACATCAATAGAATTTATTCAGAAAACCTGACAATATAAAAATGTTATAGATATACAATATGTACCTACCTATTATTTAGTAGAAACTTATTACTAAAAGAGACTTTCTGATATTCCTCTCGTCTAGCAGCTAGCACACGCACAAATGTCAGTGGAGGAGAGGATTGAGGGACCAGTTTCAATCATCGCTATCTTCGAAATGGTCTGATATTATTTCTTCATTTCTTTTTTACAAAATGTTTTAAGTCTCCTACTAAAACTTTATGTAGAAAAAGAACGGTTTTATTCAGTAATGTTCACTAAAATATTTATCTTTGTTGTGTGGACTGAGGGACCACAGTTCAGTCGTTATATTGTTTTTTATCTTTAATGCTTTGTGGTCTGTTATTTAGTAAATATCTTTACAGATTCTCTACTAAATGTCTGTATTCACAAAACCTTCGTTTATAAGATACTTTCCGAGATCTGGCTGATCGCCTGTGAGAACTGAGGGACCACACTTTATGAGTCGTAATTCTTAATATGTTTGGCTACAAATTCGCAGACTCGTTCTACAATTGTTTTAATATATGTAAATGTGCGTGTAAACTGAGGGACCACACTGGGAATTCGCGAAATGAATATCCTAGGATTTAGTAGTAGACTTCTTATATAATACTTATAATAATACTTTCCCCAACTATGTTGGGGTCGGCTACCAGTCTTACCGGATTCAGCTGAATACCGTATTTTACACGGAGCGACTGCCTATCTGACCATTTTACTGGGTAACACAGTATCCCATAGTAAGACTGGTTGTCCGAATTGACTTAACGACTGCCAAAGATCAACGTATGACAGTCGGGACCTACGGCTTAACGTGCTATCCGAGGCACGGAGGGGTCTCGGTATGTTGTAGAAATGGTCACCCATCCACGGAGCAACCGCGGCGAGCGCGGTTTAACCTGTATTATCGGTCAAACCGTACGGCTTACACTTAGCCACGAGCCCCTCAATCTAGAGACTAGAATCATCAATTAAAATTACATTTTGAAAGTAATGTATTACTTTTAAATTCCAAAAGCTTATCCTATTTACCCTGGGTTTTTAAAATGTTGTGAGAATGTCAGATAATATAGCCAAGCTTATATCTTGATTTGGCAAATGATTAAAAAGTATGTCTGTTCAACAGTATTTCAGAAACGCAGGGCAACTTACACAAAATATAATTATGCTTATTATAATATTAATACTTCACACCAAATGATGGTAAGATGATATTTGATATATTAATGAGATCATATTTGATGGTGAGTTGTGACACACATCGACTAACATCAAAACATTTCTATAAATGATTGAAAGCTGACCTAAAGTAAATGTAATGTGATTTTTATATCGTATTTAAATAATTATTCTGTATGGGTGTTTGTCACCTAACTCCTAAACGGCTGGACCGATTTGGTTGAAATTGTATGTGTATTTGAATGAGTACGGATGTTGTTAGGTTCTGTAGGTAGGTACTGCTGTTCAAGTACCATACTAATATTTTTTGTTACTGATGTAGAGGTTATACAGCTCATATCACATTTACTTTAGCTCAGTACATACTAAGTAATTGCCTTATATGGGCACATAAATATAGACACAAAATTACTACACTGCAAAATTATTTGCAACACACCGAGCTTACACACTAATAAATAAATGTTATGCAATAGAATTTAAACAATACATACGAAAATCTCAAATAAATAAGTCTTGTAATTTAAGTAACCAACCTCAGACTTTGATTATACTCTCTCTTTTAACCGCTAATCTCATAATTAAAACATTACAAGAGTAAAACAAATACGAAAATAATAAAAAAATCAGGTACCTAAATAAATTCTAAATTGGCATCAATTTTGAGCAACAGAATCAGAAAACAACAAAAAATCTCAAAATAAACGATCTAGCCGGCTCGCGCGTTGCTGACCCTACCGGTCCTTACAAAAAATAGAAGGAGTCCCATTATCTCCTTCAGTCCAAGGTAGCGGGTCACAAAGGCCCTGAGTTCACGCCTTGGCATGTTCGCTCTAAACTGTAGCCGCATTTTCGCCAGCATGGCGGAGGCCTGTCTGAGCATTTTGGCGAAGCGCCGCTGGGCGCGTACGTTCTCCATCAGGACTTCAGGAGTCAAGCAACACCTGAAATTATTATAATATTAAATAAATAACAATGTTTTGTTATTTAATAACAGTGTAAAATTATTATTATTAGTAGCCTGAAATGTCCCACTGATGACCCATTGACCAGTGTAAAATATAGTATTAATAAAAAATAAATAAATTTAAAAAATAAAAAAACCCGACTGCATAAAAAAAACAAAAGTAAAAAACAAGTACATACAAAAAAGTAAAAAACTGAAAAGTAAAAACAAGTTCAATAAAGTCTAGATAGCAATGTAACTGTAACAATCGGGACCCATTAAATAAGCTAGACTAAAATCTAGATTATGGGTATTTTTATTTAACACTTTTTAGTTAAAATCATAATCCACCTAGCGTACGGCATTCGAGTATGTATTTAGTTTGAATAAAGAACAATTTTTCACATAGTATTTTTTTTATACGTAAATGATATACCATTTTGGAATCCTCGTTACAAGCTCTTTAATTTGATACCCATATTGTAGCAAACATATTTCTTTTATTTTTTTTTACCTCAATCTATGGCACCTTGTGGCCGCCATGTTGGTTTTTGTTTGACGTGACATATCTAAGAACACTTGGGTAATCGATACGAATCCAACGATACTCTAATTATCGAAATCCATTCGGCCGTTTCGAAGATATGAGGTAATAAAGAATATTACACACATACATACAAGATACGCGCGAAAAACATAACACTTCTTGGCAGTCGGGTAAAAATGTGCCTGCTAAATGTATCTATGTTATAATAGTATATTATAGACAATTAATTTCTAAAAATGTTTGTAGGTACGCCATATTATGGCAGAATATGTCGGAATTTCCGGACCATAGTAAATTCTTGCAAATAAAAATTTATTATTATTATTTTCCTGAACCCAAGCTAAAGCAATTGTGTTATGGAATTCAAGGGAAGGTTCATATCTGACGGAACATGCGTCGCGTATTATCGGTCTCGTCGGTTCCCTAAGAGACAGTCAACAGACATGGTCAACAAGAATCGCGTGTCGTAAATAAGATAAGAGATTGTACTTCAACAGCTGTCAGTGTCAGACAGATTCTTGCCGCGTTTAAACGTCTCGAAAATATTTTTGCAATTTTGAACTTGTTTTGAATAATTTTAATGCAAACAAAAACAACCATATGCTCATCCCCGCAAAGTCCAAATTGTCCCTTTACCTGGCTTATTGATTTTTGAATAGTTAAGGCCACTTAAGGCATTGCTTGCGAATATTTTAATTAAGTTCTAAATATTAAAATTAGGTTACAGCGCCCTAGTGTCGAGTTGCTGAACTAATAAATTAGAATATAGATATTTTTATGAAAAAATAATCGTCTTTCTTGTTAGCGTCATGTGAAGTAAAAGCAACTTTCGTTGGGTGGAGTTAGACATAATTTAAGACAGCAATTGAAATTACGACCTTTAACGTTAGCTTTACTAATTTATAGCAAATTAACTTTTTGACATTGAGTATGAAGAGGGATCTTATAAGATTGTCGTGTCGGACAGTCCGCGGCATCTTAAATGCCTAACGAATGGACCGATTGCGATGCGGTCTTTTTCTTTGAAAGCTGACGTGATCGAGATGGTTTTTGGCTATTGTTTACGATGATCTATTCAGAATTGCGAAATATAACAATGTTTTAATTTTTTAATTTTCTTTTATACTAGCTGACCCGGCGAACTTTGTACCGCCTAACAGTCGATTCCTTAATTATGATTATTTAATTATTTTTTTCGTAAAAACCATCTTGTGTTTCAAGAAATATTAAAAAAATAGAATTAGCGAAATCGGTTCTGCTGCTCTCGAGATGTGCGCTTAGCAATACATTCAGCGATTCATTTTTATATTATAGATCATTAGGCTAGGGTAAAATAATATTACCAATTATGCGTGGTTTGCGACCCTACTTCTCATCATATTTCGAGCAGTGCCAGCACCGAAATCTGACCCAAAAACCTCAAATATACCTTGCATATGGAAATTGGCGACGCACTAATTACTCTAGTACGTCTTTTGAGCAGAAATATAAATTAATCACTTAAAAAACGCAATGATTGTATGTAGATAAAAGCACTCAGATAGCTAGTTTAAAAAGGTTCAATATTAACATTTGTAGACGAAAAACTTACCGAATAACAAGGTCCACGGGTGAAACACTTTATTTATAATCTTAGATAGCTGTAGACTTCCACTAAAACGCAGAGGATAGGTAATTTAAAAAGAAACTCTAAACGAATGCAGTGATAAGTATTCAGTGTCAATTATCGCGAGACCCCGCACTTTAGTGCCGACGTTCCAATCTTAAATTACCAACCCACCATAGATTGGATAGACTATCGATTTTTGAACAAAACGATGGTTTTTTAAGAGAAAATTATTTGCTATACCCATGCCTTTTCGTCATGATAAAACATTTTTTTTTCACTAATCTGATTCTCTTAAATGCTTCCAGGTTGTGAGTAATTAATAGATTTTTCTAAGCCAGTGTCATTTTATTTTTTAAACCAATTTCTTTTAGATTATAAAATATAGTTATATGCATAAAACTTCACTCTTCCCTCATATTACCTACATTTTTTTCCTCTCAAATTATCCACAGAGTTATGATATTTCCCGTCTCTTGGGGTGACTATTCAGCAAGTTGGCAACACTGATCGACGCTGCATTTTGCTTCAAGTTCAGTGCGTGCAGTTTGCTAAAGCAACAAAATCAATAAACCTAACCATAAACCAAACCTGTTTATGCCTGCTTTCTAGACTTAAAGCTTTTGACCTCGTGTCATTTAGCTTGATATGAGATAAGCTAGAAAAAGATACAACTGTTTCGCCTGGAATTATATCTCTAATATCTATCTATCTACATATCCTTTGATTATATATTAATGTCTAGATGGAGCGTCGCACTACAATCATACAAAAAAGGAGACCACAATTTCAAGTGTATGTAAATAGTGATACCAGCTATTACAAATTCTCACAATCTATTACAATCTACTCCCAGCTATTACAATCACATTAAATAAAGACTAATTTATAATAATAAAAAATATTTTAGTTTTATGTGTACTTATGTGGTATTATTCAGTTTAAGTGTATTTTTATTAAGTAGGTAGTTACTTTTTTAAATAATTAAAAAAAAATAGATTTGTGTGTTTGAATGGAGTATTAAATCAACTAAGTTAGTACAATATTTTGAGCAGTTAGGATTTTGAAATTTGAAATGAAAGATCACATAACTAAAATAAATATGAAGTTTCTTGGTGTCTTGTCTACGGTGATAGGTGATGTGTTTGGTATTTTTTAGCCTTCCTTTATAATTCCGGCACACTTTAAAAGCACATACTGTCATTTTATCGCTGTTAAGTGGTTATTCCTTAGAGCGCGTAAAACGTAGTGACACGAAGGCGGCACGATCTGAACTGGTTGGCGGGAAAGTATTTTTTGCAATTTTTTGACACGTCTGCGCGCACTTGACAGTCCATCTAGACATTATAAAATTATTATCAAAGTATATATTATCCTATATTATCTTAAATATCTGGGTCATTGGGTTACCGAGGATCTGTCAGATAATATTGATGTTGAGAGGGAACGCAGGGCGCTGTCGGTTCGCTGCAATATGTTAGCTCGCAGGTTTGCGCTCTGTTCTGAGTCAGTGAAAGTGACACTTTTCAAAGCTTACTGCCAGTCTTTTTACGCAAGCAGCCTGTGGGTGAAATATACGCAGAGAGCTTACAGCGCTCTGCAAATGCAATTTAATAATGCTGATGAGGTTGCCACGCTATTGCAGCGCCTCGGGCATGTTCGCGGAGGCGCAAGTTGACGGCTTTCATGCCATCATGAGAAAGCGTTGTGCCTCGCTCCTTGGTCGCTTACGTGGCAGCCCCAACAGCCTCCTGAGTGTATGGGCTGAAAAGTGGGAGTCACCAATGTTGTGGCACTGGATAAAACTGCATACACAAAGAAATTAGTTCCTGAATTTATTTTAGTTTTAAGTATTGTTTATGTTTTCATTTTAATTTTATAAAAACTTTGCTTTGTTTTGTATTATTTTATTATTATTTATTTTAATTTTATTTTCGTGTTATTTTGTGTATTTGTGTAATTTTTGTTATTTTTTTATGTGTCAATACCTGAAAATAAACGAATTTGAATTTGAATAAAAAAAAACAATATTCGAATTTCTTTAAATCAAATTTTAATATTCTAATAAACAAAGTTATGGAATTATTATTGCCAATTTAATTAAATGATACTTTTGTTTTTGTGTGTCAAATAAAATTTTATATACTGAATATGTTTTCTATGTTAAGTACTTTGATTATATAATGTCTAGATGGACTGTCAAGTGCGCGCAGACCCGTCAAAAAATTACAACCAAATTTGGTTGTTATGTAATTTCCCGCAATTCCCGCCAACCAGTACAGATCGTGCCGCTTTCGTGTCACTACGTTTTACGCGCTCTAAGGAATAACCACATAACAGCGATAAGATGACAGTATGTGCTTTTAAAGTGTGCCGGAATTATAAAGGAAGGCTAAAAAATACCAAACACATCACCTATCACCGTAGACAAGACACCAAGAAACTTCATATTTATTTTAGTGTTTTTTTATGATTACCAAATTGCGCCATATTTTATCAGTGTTGCCAGTTTCTGTTTCTTATTCTCCCATTTTTTGGGTAAATTTTTTGGTTTATCATTACGTTTATAAAATTTCGTTGATGTACTTCGAACGATCGCCTGTAATTAAAACTCATTCCTAATTAACGAGATATGATCTTTCATTTCAAATTTCAAAATCCTAACTGCTCAAAATATTGTATTAACTTAGTTGATTTAATACTCCATTCAAACACACAAATCTAGTTTTTTTTTTAATTATTTAAAAAAGTAACTACTTAATAAAAATACACTTAAACTGAATAATACCACATAAGTACATAAAACTATTTTTTTTTTTATTATTATATATTAGTCTTTATTTAATGTGATTTATGGGAGAATTTGTAATAGCTGGTAACACACACTTGAAATTGTTGCCTCGTTTTTTTTTTATGATTGTAGGGCGACGCTCCATCTAGACATTATATAATCAAAGGTTAAGTATTGTAATTGATGTTTTTGTGTTAATCCTAAAGAGAGGAAATAGCTATTTAAAGATTATAAAATAAAATTTTAATAAGAATGCATTTGTATTCAACCTCTTTTGTTTATTATATCTACCGGTACCGTGGCCTAACATAGAGTTAAAAAGTAAATTATAGAAACTACCGCTAGGTTATAGATCTTAGAGTAATGCTTTAGTAATTTCTCTAAGTTATAGTCTGTGATCTAACTAAGTGTGATCTATATTTCTATATTATCTGTGGGTAGAGTGTGGTTGTATTGTTTTGTTTCTCCTGTTTCTCACTTTCTCGTCATAGATTATTCTATTACTACTGTAAACTGTTTTATCTGTGGATTATTCAGGGAAACGTCTTGCGTGCGCATTCTGTGCGTCTTGCTTACGTTACCTTCTGAAAACATACTCATCGTTTTAATTAGTTTACTTTGAATAAACCCACGGAAATGAGAAATCTCTTAGTAGCAAACATAATTTGCTCAATCGCGAACAAAAAACAAACAGTGAAGTTAAAACGACAGAGCCGGCACCGCTCCGAAAAGGCGCCATGGCGCCAACCAACGCTAACTTTCCGCCATTTTTTCGAGGATAAAAAATTAGAAAACTGTACCGAGCAATAATAAAGAGAAATACGAGCGGATTGTCTTCACGACACACTTTAATTAATCTGAAGAAATTGAACAGTCGTGAATACTTTTTACCGTGGGAATTTGATGTGAAACGTTTGGTGGCAAACTTGGAATACGCATGGCTGTCGGAGTGCGTCCAGCCAAGCGGTACCTACAAAACCTTTCGATCCTAATTCTATTGCTAAATACATCAAACTACAACCATGTACAGAAATTCGTGAATGCAAAAGACGTTTGGCAAAACTTTGAACAGAAAGATTGGACTACTGAATATCTATTTAAAACATCTTTCAAATCAAGTAAGTTCTAGGCACCCTAATGTCCCTAATGTTGTCAAGGACTAATACAAGCCATACAAGGTAATGATCATTTGTTTTAAAGTCAGGATTTGGTTGGAGTGTAGCCTTAGGGGCGCTATGGAGCAAGGACTTAGTCAATTTTTCGAAGTTTTTTTTTTTTCGGAATTTTTCCGATTTTTTTGCAGTATCGGGTTGACCTTGTCTGTAGCAACCATTTAGGGTCTGAGAAGCATGGGGATAAACTTTCCTTTAGTGGACGTCGAGTTGGACGTTCATATTTTTTTTGTAGATAGCACTCATAATCACAAAGCTTTTTACAAATTTTTAAGTTGCGGAGACTCACGGTTTACGAGATATAAATTTTTAAAGTTTCCATATAAATTGATAATATATCGCCATGGTAGATGTCAAATTTGACGTTTTACGTTCCTGTTGACGGTGGAGGTATGTTTATTCAATTTCATCGTTTTATGTCTTTAAATAAAATAATATATTCACATAGAAAATTAAAAGTAAAATTAAAAAAATAAAAGTAAACTTAATTCGTAATTAATTTCGCTCTGAAAACGCGCTGTACTATGCAATTACATTGACTTTTTCACATACAAAATAACGAATGTTTTTTTTTAAACTGTGGAACGGAACGTAAAGCGACGCCGTTTTGTTTTTTATTCGTCACTGTCAGTCATCGTTCGTTTGTTGCCTTAGTTTTGTGTTACAAAAGTTAGTAATAGTGACAGAACCGAATCGCTGCAAAACCGACTTCACGTAGTCTTGTCTGCCCTACCCTAGAGTGTTTTTTAGAGCCGCGTAGGCGCGGAGGGGTGAGGCGGCCCGCGGGCTGAGGAGCAAGCGGCTGCGAGCGAGCCGCCGCGGCTGAGGCTGGCCGGTGAAGCCGGCCAGTGAGCCGAAGCTGCGGTGGTGAGCGAAAGCCGTTTGTGACGATTAGCACGCGTGGGGCCGCCGGAGACCTGCAGCGCCGGAGCCGTGACAAAAACCTGCATGTTGAAAGCTTGAAATTTGTGTTTTTACCGATCCTAACCTCAAAACTTTAACCATGGATATCTCCATAACCATGGGGTTCCGCGGGGTGGGGGTGGTACTGGGGGGTAGCCCCCCTCCCCCCTCTCCCCCCACCTCCCCCCCGGCCCTTAAATCGACGTCCACTAAAGGAAAGTTTAACCCAGAAAATTTTGATCATTATTTTTTTTTCGAAGTTTTTGCTAATTTTTTTACATGACCTCATTCATGGCTTTTGAGTAGAGCAACAATTTCTTTCCCGAAAACAATCTCATACGAGCTACCATTTTGGAAATATAAATTGTTTTATATAAAATAATAAACCGGTAGAAGGCTGATATCTCGGAAACGGTGCGTCGTAGGGCCATGCTTCTCAGACCCTAAATGGTTGCTACAGACAAGGTCAACCCGATACTGCAAAAAAATCGGAAAAATTCAGAAAAAAAAAAACTTCGAAAAATTTACTGTCCAAAAAATTTTTTTTAACCAAAAATTTTTTTTTTTTGTTTTCTTTGCTTTTCATAGTGCCCCTAAGCGTATACTCCAACTCCTACACTCCGCCCCTAAGATGACCCACTGACCCAGGATTTACAATCATATAATCAATACAATCATAAGAACATAGTTTGTGTAATCGTCCAGCCTCTTGGGCTGTCCCAGATGTGTAGTTACTCATCGTTTTTATCGCGACTGCACTATTTTATGGCATTAAAGTATAATAATTACATAGTGGTCTGGGGCAATTCCTGTGACATTGCGAGGGTGTTCATAGCACAGAAAAAATGCATTCAAGCACTGTTCGGCATGGGGTGGTCAGAATCATGCAAACCAATATTTAAGTCGAAAAATCTTCTGACTGTACCCTGCTTGTATATTTACGAAGTAGCTAAATTTGTAAAATATCACAGTCATCTCTTCGCCTCCAATGACAACACGTTTAAACGTAAAATTAACCAGCTTCCTCTACAAATGCCTGTACCTAAACTTGAAATGTTCAGGAAAAGCTGTGCCTACATGGCACCTCTAATATATAACTCCCTGCCCAGAGGAATGACTGACCTGCCATATAAAAGGTTCTGTTGTGCCTTGCGTAAGTGGTTAGTACAGGAGAGTTTCTATAGTGTAAAAGATTTAAAAAAAAAAGCACATGCCGATTTGGTGCCCACTAAAATACTGTCTTTATTTGATTTGTTTTATTGTAGTAATTTAAATATTTTAAAAAAAATATTCAATTGTGATTATATTATATTGTATATTGTAAAACTTAGATCTAATGAATGATAATAGCATTCGTAAAACTGTAAATTTACTGAGTACTTATAATGTTTTGCATGCCCGTAATGAGGGTGAAATATGTCATGTACTGTACCTACATAAATTGAACATCTTTTGTACCACCATATTTCAGGCAAATAAATGATTTGATTTGATAATAGCATCCAACCATCTCATAGGTGCCACATGCTTGTCTACCTTCCACTTGGCCCAGCAAAACATAAACAGAAGACTACCACAAATATGTCAAAAGTTTGAAGGCTCTAGTGTTATAATTGTAATAGATTTGGACACCTAGCAGAATACTGTAAAACAAGTAGACAAACAAGAGAGTTAATACTTTTTTTTGTAACTTTTCAGCAATAAAGCATTAAGTTATAGAAAACAGCAGCCAGACATATGACAAGCAGGAAGGACTTGATGTACAATATATTTTGTGAGCCATCCTTCAAAAAGATCACCATAGCAAATAAGGGAACAACACCTGTGAAAGGTCATTCATTTGGGAATATGAGTAAATAAGAAATATAATGGTGGAAGGTAAATATATACAAAGTGTTCTGAACATATTCTGTCTTAAATAAAACTAATTTTTGAATAGATTCTGTCACAGTTTAATTAGGTTTCAGAAACTGTTCAAAAAACAGTTTTATTACAATGTCTATCATTTGTGTAAACATCAGAGAGCAATATATTCTGTGTTTTTTATTAAACCTATATAAGATCCCACTGCTGGGCGAAGGCCTACCCTTTTTCTGTCAAAACCTTTGAATGAAGAAGTTTTTAATATTAATATATTTACAAGTTTTAACCTGCCTTTTGCGACTTCTCTCCATATGTGCCCTGCATATCTGCCTTTAGGCATGCAAAATATGTATTATTTGCAAGTAATGTTTATAATCACCTATACTCCTAAAATTACTGAAAACAAGTTAATTAACTTACACAGCTAATAATAATCACCATTTTAAGAAAACAAGTTAATGTTATTTTTAAGTTATGAACTTATATTGAATTTCATTATAGCTTATTACCTAAGTATTTTTCAATATTATTGTTACACCTAAGCGTACATCGAGTTTGCTATTTTTTTATTTTTTTTACATTCTTGTTGGTATTTGTATATAGACTAATATGCTCTGTTATTGTAACCACTTCCCTGTTTATTTAGTCATGTTATAAACATTCCCTTGTTTAACAATTGTTTCTATAGGCAAGCATAGCATAGCAATTGTATAGATATACTGACGAGATATAGTGACGACCTCTGTGGTCGAGTGGCGTACGCAACGGTTTCAAGGTGTCGCTATTTCGAGGTCCCGGGTTCGATCCTCGGATGGGTCAATATAGAAACCAATTTTTCTACATTGCCTCAGGTCTGGGTGTTTGTGGTACCTTCATTGTTTCTGAATTCCATAACACAAGTGCTTTAGCTACTTACTTTGGGTTCAGAGCAATGTATGTGATGTTGTATGCATTTATTTATTATTATTCTTTCTAGATATTAATATGATATAGCTGCTAATCTCACTTCTAAACTAACAATAAAGATCCTATCCTATGGCATCAATGAATGGGTCACTTGCATTTTCCAGATACAAGCAAACTACCAACTGCTGATGTGACTTGGTTCCTACAAAGAATGATGTCTTATCCATCAACACCAGATGCCTTAAAGGAAAACTGGCAAGGTTCCTATTCAAAAGTGATCGTTTTCAAGTTAAGAAGCTGATGATCTTCATTTGATCTGACTCATGTGGCCTCAAGAATGGAATGTTCTAGACAATGGAGGTATGAAATGTTCTATCACTTTTATAGACAACTGTACAAAAGTTAGAGATATAACAGAAAAAACTGAAAAACAAACTAGTTCTTAAGTCCAAAAAATAATATTTTTAGGGTTCCGTACATCAAAAGGAAAAAACGGAACCCTTATAGGATCACTTCGTTGTCCGTCCGTCTGTGGCTATTATTGTGCCCACAACACCACGAACTTGTATAGAAGTAATCCTGTGACATTGAAATAAAACTACTTTTTACGGATTTTTTCGCGGTTTATATTTAGGTTTTATGTCCCGACGTTTCGACACCTTTGCAGGTATCATGGTCACGGGCAGACTGAGATGGCGTTCGTCTTGACAGTAGATGTTGCTCGTTCTACCTTCATATTTTAACTAATTATTTGAGTTCCGACCTACGCAATATGAGCTCACTGTGTCTTGATGTCTTGCAGCGCTGCTCTTGGGTTTGGCCTTGAGTTTATGTATTATTGGGTCCCAAGTAGGTGATATCTTCCAGCCATCTTCTCTATTGAAATTAGGGTGTTTTTTAATTTCAATAGCCTCGCGAAACATCCTAGGTAGGAATTTGGGTTCTTTAGCGAGGATCTGTGGTTGGTCAAATCTAATATAATGGCTGGAGCCTTCAGCATGTTCGGCGACTGCAGACTTCGTTGAGCGGCGGTGTTTCACGTCAGCTATGTGCGAAGTCTGCAGTCGCCGAACATGCTGAAGGCTCCAGCCATTATATTAGATTTGACCAACCACAGATCCTCGCTAAAGAACCCAAATTCCTACCTAGGATGTTTCGCGAGGCTATTGAAATTAAAAAACACCCTAATTTCAATAGAGAAGATGGCTGGAAGATATCACCTACTTGGGACCCAATAATACATAAACTCAAGGCCAAACCCAAGAGCAGCGCTGCAAGACATCAAGACACAGTGAGCTCATATTGCGTAGGTCGGAACTCAAATAATTAGTTAAAATATGAAGGTAGAACGAGCAACATCTACTGTCAAGACGAACGCCATCTCAGTCTGCCCGTGACCATGATACCTGCAAAGGTGTCGAAACGTCGGGACATAAAACCTAAATATAAACCGCGAAAAAATCCGTAAAAAGTAGTTTTATTTCAATGTCTAACATTCGCGTAAACCTAAGAAACCAATAATCCTGTGACGTCATATCCGAACGAGTTTCAAGGCCACGGTGACGTTGTGCAGTTTAGTGCAGTGCAATGTTTACATCCAGTGATGCCAACTTAGCAACTTTATAGCTAGATCTAGCTATTATTTGGAGACTGACAGCTACTATTTAATAAAACTTGTAGCTAAACTTTTCTATGAAATTCTCAGTAGCAGGTCGGAGTTTAGATTTGTGCCCGGTTAGTGGCAATAGACTCGCCCCCTATTACATGGGACCTAAACACATCCGACATCCCACACCCGAAGGGTTAGGCAGAGGTGTACATTGGTACACCTCTGCCTAACCCTTCGGGGATACAGGCGTGATGGTATGTTATGTTCTAAACTTTTTATTATACTCCCACAGCTGATGGTACATTAAATATGTTTGGGTTCTGTGTTGAGCGGTTACGGTTCCGTAACAAGACAGAAAACATTAATTACATTAATAAAAGGTCGTTGTAATTTCTTTCCAGGTATAAAGGAGTAATTACGGAAGGAATGGGATGGTTCGGAGATATTTTCACGGACATCACGAGAGGGCCTGATGAGTGTATGGTGAGATATATATATATTGATAATTGAAATTAGAATCGACTTATACGTCGCGTAACTATTACCGGAATAACGGACAACACTAGAGAGAGCGATATGACATAGCGTTGCGTGCGATTCTCATTGCTTTTTTTATTATTTGCCTAAATTACATCCCACTGCTGGGCAAAGGTCTCCCCTTTCTTCCAAACCTCTCTGCTCTTGGCGATTTCTGTCATCGTGCTTCGCGCATAACTGACTAGATCATCACACCACTGATGGTGGTAGTTGCATTATATACATTCATAATAATCATAAAAAAAGGCCTTTAAAAGTATTGTAATTGTAACGTTGAATCCATTCTTACGATAATATATTGTAAGGTTTAAAGAATCAGTGGTTTCCTTGTATCAATATATATACTAGCTGTGCCCCGTGGTTTCAGCCGCGTGAATACCTAGGTCCCGTTTCCGGTGCCTTTATATTATTGGGGGCGGAGATGAATCCAACAAATCACTATCGTAACAAAAGTCTGGATTGCTTAATATGGTGGTTAATTATTCTTAAATTTTCCGCGCATTTTTCCTTATTTTTTCTTTGATAAGAACCTTCTCCTGACAATAACAAATACAACAAAAAAAGAATTAGCGAAATCGGTCCAGCCGTTCTCGCGTGATGCCGTGACCAAGGAAAATAGGGATTCATTTATATATACAACGAGTAATACAATTTACTCAAGTTAAGAAAGTAGTCGGTTCAGAATAGGCTTCTTAATCGAATTCCGAAATAAAAAATACATGTTAATTTTTCAGGAAAACTCCCTTCACATGTCTTGAATTAGGACCACCACCTCATAAAAAATCTTTAGTTTAAAGTAATTTAAACCTTATGCCAAAGGAATAAAGTCCAATTTGTATTTCGTTCTTACGTCGCTAGCTTTTCTTACACACACATAAACAATAAAAACATTTTAAATATTTAAGTTGTTAGAACGCGAATAATAAATATTCAAAGAAATTTGGAACTTACTGCAACGAAATAAAGCATAACTAAATGTACTTCCGACTGTGGTCTGCATTTTACATTGTTGTGTCAAAAGACGCGAAAACCCTAAAAAAATATGGTACGTCATTTGCTAATGTAAACATAATGCAAAAGAGCGAGACGCAAACATTTCCCGGCCACCCTCTGACCTATGAGCGCCGCACGCGCCGCGGCCGCTCGCGCTGCTGCAGCGCCGCCGCCAAGAGCGGGCAGCGGCAACCGCCCGCCTTACATCAAAGACGATTAGTCATCCGCCGACAGCGTGCTATGATTGTCTCGTTATTTATGTTGTGACCTGTGACCTTGACGTGAAGTATTGCACCCGATAGATTGGTAGCTGGGGACCCATGCAGTGGTCTTCCTGCGTGTGGACGCCAGAGGATTTTTATTTGTGGATCTTATAAAATCGCTAGTGTAATTAGGTAACGTTCAACTGTCGATGACTTCAAAAGTAAAATAAAACTCGCGTTTGTGACAGTGAACAGTGATACTCGAGTACTAAACTAACTAAAAATACCTTGATAAAGCGGGTAATACCTAAAGTGAATCGAAAAATACGGCGGACTTTTGAGCCATTGTTGTGAATGTGACGAAGATACAAAGAAAGTTAGTGTTTCTACCATTGGTTCCTACATAATGTTCAGTTTTGTAAGTACAACTTTGTTCTAATTCTAATTCCTTCTATGCCGCCTTTAATTACCTACGAGTGTAATACGGCGACTCGGGCGCCAACCCCTCCACGTTACGTTATTGACGATAGGTACCTACACCTAAACGGTTGAAAGTCGCACACCGATTAAAGTAACATACCGTTATTATGTCCTATTTTTTAAGTTTGATTTACTACCTATTAAACACAATTACTGTGAAATCAACAAAACGCCAAACACGCCAGTCCGAACAGCCGTGTGATAGAAATACAGAATCTTAATTACCTACCTATTTTACTAGTTGGAAAACTATCTACCTACCTATTTTACTATCAATAACTTATACCATGATAATATCCAGCTAAGTGTGAACAGTAGTTATTAGAAATAATTTGAGTGTAGAATGAAGATGATGAGAATGTTCGATCATTGAACTAGTGCCCACCTAAACAGCTGACGAACAATCGAGTTTGCGTGCAAATACCTACGCACACACGCAGAGCACAGTACGCGTACTGTGCTCTGCGTGTGTGCGTATGTTATACGACCATACGTTTAACGTAAAGTTAGGGTACTTATTACTTGAAAAATGACTGGGTTTGGTTTGACTAAATTAAATTATAGACCTTATTTTGATATTATAATTTAATAAACTAATTGGGGTGTGTGAGGGCTAGAATTAATTGTTATACACCTTGTATACATTAATAATAATCATCATGGCGTCGCTGGCCTGTAACGTTGCACGTTATTTTGTGTAATAATAAATAGTTAATATCGAAGAAAGCCTATTTAAAACTAAAATACTCATTATGATATAATGAGCCGTGAGCCGCGCGCCGCGCGTCGCGATAGCTAACCGCGCCACGGAAACCAGTTTTGCGAACGATCCCTTCCACCTAGACTGCGAGTCGCCGCTGGTGCGGAATACTCGAGAACCTTGAAGATCACACTGGCTACACGCAGCCGCGAACAGACGCTTCCTGTCATTTAAATCGTCTCCAATTTGCAGCAATACTATTTTATTATTTTCGCACACGTATTTTAATAAGTCTAAAACTTTTTACTACGTTAACTTCTACAAAGTGCTTTAAATACAGTGTAAACCCCAGATCGGGTGAGTGTTGCAAAACAAATCTTTATTACGCTAATTAGCTAGTTTATCATTGCATGATTTGCTATTTTCATTAGAGCATTGTTCTGTGTTCGTAAATGTACCTCATAATGTTTTAGATCAGTCGTTAGCGTTTAACTGTAATTAGTAATGTTTTGTGTTGTTTTATATCGTGTTTAAAAGGCTAATATAGTATCTAAATACTATATTGTCATTTACTATCCGTTAATTCAAATTGACGGTTGACTTTGACCCTCTCATAGAGGTCATACATTTTCTTTGTTCTCATATTTTAAATTCTACCAGTAGTAATGTGTACCTACCTACATGTTTTAATTATCTTTAATATTTCCGTTTTTGTTAATTTTAAATTAATTATTTTTGCAAATCACCAATTAACTTCGTGCTTTTGCTACTGTACCACGCTGCCTAGACTGCCCATCTCGATAGCTGCTTAGTGCTAGAACACTGCTTCCTTTTGAGTAGGCCGTGTTTGTGGATATCGGGATGTTGCAGTCATAGCATGGATTCGGTCATTTACTAAGACGACCAATTACCGAATTCCAGGGTTCAAGCATCTACCTACTATCTTCTTCACTCTTCTTCTTCACCTTCCTTCCTACTGTCCGTGTTGGCTGACCTTCGTGACCTTCGCTAACTTCGTGACTTCGTGACTTCGTGAACTTCGTGACTTCGTGAACTTCGTGACCTTCGGGAACTTCGTGACCTTCGTGACCTTCACGCCGAAGCCAGCGGATCTACCCTGCATCGTCGACGGCTGTGCTGCTGCAGAGCTGCGAGCGACCTACCTACACAACCGGCTACTGATCCAGGACAGTGGTGTTTCTACCGGCGAACTAAAACTCGTTACGCGCTCGATATCCAAACTCACTCCCGGCTCAACCGATATCTACTTACTACCTACAACTAATAAATTGTAACTAACTCTAATATATTTTTAATTTCTACTACCTACCTAGACACTAACGTTACAGGCCTTTAAAAGTATTGTAATTGTAACGTTGAATCCATTCTTACGATAATATATTGTAAGGTTTAAAGAATCAGTGGCTTCCTTGTATCAATATATAATAATATACTAGCTGTGCCCCGTGGCTTCACCTGCGTGAATACCTAGGTCCCGTTCCCGGTGCCTTTATATTATTTGGGGCGGAGATGAATCCAACAAATCACTATCGTAACAAAAGTCAGGATTACTTATGTAATATGGTGGTTAATTATTCTTAAATTTTCTAATTTTCCGCGCATTATTTTTTTTTTTCAAAATAACCTTTTGACAATAACAAATACAACAAAAAAGAATGAGCGAAATCGGTCCAGCCGTTCTCTCGTGATGCCGTGACCAAGGGAAATAGGGATTCATTTATATATGTAGAAACTTGGTTATCATCATCGTTCATTGCGATTGCCGAGCTATCGTGGGTAGGCGGGCGAGGAGAATTAAGAACAGCGACACTCCACCGAACACGTCTTGCTTCAATGCGGAGCCACCAGATTCCTCTTCATCCGACGGCCGCGAGCAAAAGAGCCCGGAGTTGCGTCACTGTCAAGAAACGTCAACCCGCTTGTCATGTTTCAGCAGTTCCTTTTCACGTTTCTTAACACTAGAAATAGCGCAGCGCCTACATATATAATAATATATTTATTTATTTATAATAACCAATTTGAATTTACAGTTTAAAACCACACACTCAAGTTATAGGTCTGTACAAAACATACTGACAAGCAAAATCTATACATATAATAAATCTGTAGAAAAGTAATTTTTGTACATTGAAGAAATTGAAAAAAAAAATAGCCAGCGTGTTAAAGGATAACTAACAGAACCCATTTCCATCATTTTTGAAATTTTTGTCTGTTTGTCTGTTTGTTTGTGCACACATCACGTAAAATCTACGAATTCAATGCAGACAATGTTTATATACAAAAATTATACACAACTTGAGGTATAACTTAGTTTTTGTTTCATCGAAATCGGTTCACTCTATCAAAAGATATGATTAATTTAGTGAGTTCAAGAAGTAAAATATTACAACACGCAATTCAGTACAGTAATTGCATAACAACTCTCTTTTGCCGGGGGTCAGATTTTATGTTACAGTATCAAACATAAACTACTTAATCGAATGGTGTAAAAAATTGGGAGGTTGTTTTCAAGAAATCGTAGATGGTTGTTAGCTATGTTGAAACATGCTATTGAATCTAGCTGATAAGGGGTGGAGCTTTAAATTTCCAAAAACATTTTCTCAACTGCACACATAAATTGGCATTATTGACAGATAAACAAGAGGGTAACCATGGCAGACTGAGGTAGCCATAGCAATCTTCAATTTGATTAGTACCTATATTTTAGTGAACTAGCTATCGAAGTAAACAGCTTGGCGGTTGAACGATTGGAAATGAGTGATCTTGCTGCAAGTTCAAATCCGGTTGTTAATGTTTGTATTTTTTTCATGCGTCCATTTTCTTATATAAGTTTGAATTTTTTGATACCCAAGTTCAAATCTCAGTAGAGATAACTCTTTTTGTGTTTTACTAACGTATCTTTTTTAAGTAAAAAAATATTTGTAACATTTTGTTGTATATTTAGTCGCAATAAACGACATCTTTAAGTCGTGATTTTTTTCTCAACCGATATATAAACTTACAATTATTTAGTGTTTGTATTTACTAATCTCCGTAGGTAAGTTTGTTCCTCATTGCTGATCATGGAGGAACAAACGTGCATGGCATATACCGTAAAGTGATTCAGGCGTAAATGTCCTGGCCATTTGCCTGGAAATTTACGCATTCGCTTCTGACTTGAAAACGTAAGCTTCCCCATAGATCACTTTATAGTTGGTTAAAAACTTTAATCCACTTTCAAACTATTTTTCCAACATAATGTGTAATGTTTTCTATTGGTCATCTATATTATATTCCATGGACAAGATCTTTTTGTATTTGTTATTTATTTTCTTTTACCCAAAAACCCAATGATCTTTTTATCACACAATCTTTAGTATGTACTACCTCTTTAATATCTATATATAATCTTTAAAAGGTAGCTTGCTTCTCATGTAGGTTTTTATGCGTACATGATGTTTTATTTATGTGTTTAAATTTCATAAAGTTTTTGAACCCTATTACCGGAAGGTTCTGCCAAAACCCTAAATAAAATGAACTTTCTATCGCATTCTCTACATTTTAAAATATATGTACGGTATTTAAGCCCATCACCTTATGCTGCACCTTACACTTAATTAAGCGAATTGTACAGGATACAGCCTCTGACTTTAATCAGGGTAGAATGAGATTGTCCTTAGACAGCTATTACTTAATCTTTCCAAACAAATAATTTTAAACACAGTTTTGGTAATTCTGCCACTGCGCCTCTCAAACCGTACGTCAACTTTTTGTAACTACCTCCTCTTTCAGTTTCATGGGTCTCATGTCAGTCACTGCCTATCTGATATCTACTCTCAATTTAACGGCGTAGTTCAATTTCCAGGTTTCGCACCAAAACCTCGCGCCCTGTAGTCTCACTAGGGACTACGGTACCAACAAGAACTATAGCATAAAAAATGGACTAATTTGTTTTTATGGATTCGGTTTTTGGGTGCCCTTTGCCATTTACTGCCTAGAGCGACAGCTGCTTTCACTTTAACTCAGAGTTAGCGCTGCCAGTAGACTCAATACCAAAACATTGACCTTCAATTATTGTAACCAACTGGGTAAAGCACAAAAGAGAAAACATACTACATATATAAAAATATTTTGGACATTGACATCGAAAGCCACCATGAAAATTATAATTTTTTCTCACGGTTCTGGACTTGGAAGATAAATCTAAAAATTTTAAACAAAGTAGCATCAAAACCAATCCTTAAATTTTTTTGAGGTAAGCTAATTATATAATTATGACCATGGTACTTTTTTATTTTGAGATTTTATACAAACAGCAACATTTGTGACAAAATTTACTCGGCAGTAGTCAGTTCGTGTTAGTGGCCCTCTATATCACAGTCAAATATTTATTCATAAAGATGAATGATAGGTATATGTATAAGCGAACAACGTCGCGGGTACAGCTAGTTATAAATATAAACGGAAACAATAGTAATAATAATAAATGTATATTAAATAAAAAATCAATAAGTAATTATATGTATAAATCAAATATATTATAGCGGTCGCCTCCTTCTGTATTTTATCTATGATTGCGCTCGCTAGCACTGCGACAATACTTCACTGAGACCAGCGGGTCCCGCGTTCACTAAGACCCCTGAGTTTGTTTCGACATTTCTTCTCAGGGTAGTCAGTCAGTTAGGAAATGTCGACTTCATCTAGCTTAGGAAGACATTGTTAAAGTGATTTATATAGTCCTACTTACAAGAATAAACTAGAGTACCCGTCACGAGAAGCTATAAATTTTGTAAACACACATTCAGGGGTTTGCAATCTTTGGGTAGAATAAAATAAAAACAGTTTTGTACTATTTTTTTACAGGGATATAATTATATTAACACACATAACATAACATACATAACGTAACATACCATCACGCCTGTATCCCCGAAGGGTTAGGCAGAGGTGTACCAATGTACACCCACAGTTCGCCGGTATGTTTAGGTCCCATGTAATAGGGGGCGAGCCTATTGCCACTAACCGGGCACTAATCCAAACTCCGACCTGCTACTGAGAATTTCATAGAAAAACCCAATAACACCTTGGTCGACTTTGGAATCGAACCCAAGACCTCTAGCGTAGCAGTCGCGCTTAGCACCACTAGGCCAACGAGGCAGTTTAACAACACCCCAGTGTTTAACACACACATCTAATAATTGTCTTCAGACGATTCTGAATATTCTGTTCATAAAATTCATACACTCGAAAAACCATTACTCTCTTTTTGACGCAATCAGTCAAATAAACACATATCTTTTGAAGTTCTTTTCGTGGCGAAATAATTTCCTTGGACGTAATGGGTCCTAGATCCATTATAGGAAGTAAAAAAATAACAATTCCTTATACTATAATTAACAATAACAAACAATATAACCTAATCCGCGAAAACACCACAAACAAACAGACGCATTCGAAACTCCAAAGAGACAACGTCAGCGTGAACTTAACGTTCCATGAATCAGATGCGTTCCAGTACCACAAAACCTTAGACGACAGCGCTTTATATCGCTAAAATATAACCCGATCAAGTGAAATTGCTCATTAGTTTCGTATAACACGTACGTCATTTTGACATTATTGAATTTGGGATTATTGGTTGTTGATTATATTGTCGCTACGTAACTTGGTAGAAGTTCTTTGTTTACAAAAATTATAGCTTCTCGTGGCGGGCACTTTATTTCATTTCACCGCGAGCACCAGCTGACATTCCCAGGCCGCATTGCTTCGCAGTCATTCGTGAAGCGGGACTCAGCACTGTCGAAGCGTAATTTACTAAATCCTGACCGCTGAGAGAATGCGCTCCTGACACCTGTCAGTTGGTCTTGATTTGTCATCATCTGCCTAGCCTTCTTTCCCAACTGAGTTAGGGTCGGCTACCAGTCTTACCAAATTCAGCTAAATACCGTATTTTACATACACATACCACCACACTCAAACCTATTCCTCGTATCCAATGAGCCACCTTCTGTCTTTTTTGATAATGCTTTCATATTTAAAATTAATTTTAGTTATTGTATTTTCCTATATTAAACATTAGATTAACATTTTTGATCTCATAGTTTTAGCTTTGGTTTAAGTTTAGAATATTATAATTAACTTTAGAATTCTCTCTCTATTAATACTTTTGTGTCTCTTCGGAGGTGATCTGTAACTCAGGGTTTACCTATCACAGACACCAGTCTCTATATAAGAACCTAATTACTAACTCGACGCCCCCAAGGAATTAACCTGTATTATACTATTACTGACTTTTTACTGTTATATCATTTTCGGCATCTATAGGTCGGGATTCACCTATACAATTTTTTTTATTTTTTTTCTGCGGTAATTTCTAATGATTTTCCTTATAACACTTTTATTCTTTGGAAATTAAAATATTTTTTTTATTAGAAAAATAACGTAATACATTATTACAAATTAAGTTCTGTGGCTACATTTCGGTAAAGTAATAATACTGTTAAATATATCAGAAAAAAATTTGGTTAATGCGATTACAGGTTTATTATCGTAAATATTGTGGTAGTCATTTTCGGCAATGCACTGTTACAGTTATCATCCCGGTAAAAATTCATACCTTACTATACGTATTGGTGGGATGGGTAGGGAACATATTATATCGAGAACGAGGCACTTCGTATAATAATGATCGAACATCAGGTAAGTTCGTGTGATCATCTATTATACACTCCATGCCTCGTTCTCGATATATGTTATTTACCATGCAGATGTTCAAGAGATGGTAAAGTTGAGATAAAACTTAAGATAAATAAGTAGGCATGTCCTATACATAAATACATGCTATGCACTTGTGCAGTCAACTCTTTCTAGTTAGATGCAATCATTTAAATAAACTAAACTTGAGTTGTTCTGTTTTGAATTATCCTGAACAAGTTCCTTAATCAACAATCGTAGTCACACAATGTTACAAAATAACCAGTATTATTTATAGAATAACAATCAATGTCTTAAGACACCTCATAGCTATCCTGAGAACAATAGTATTAAGTTTAAATTATTCTGCATTAAGCGCAACAAAACCTGGCCAAATTCTAATAGAAAATTACAAATCTTGAAATAAAACTACTTTTACGGATTTTATCGCGGTTTGTATTTGAATTTTAGTTCCCGACGTTTAGGGAACTAAAATTCAAATACAAACCGCGATAAAATCCGTAAAAGTAGTTTTATTTCAATGTCTAACATTCGCGTAAACCTCAGATTACAAATCTTGCTAATGTTATCTACACTAACTAATATTATAAAGAGGAAAGATTTGATTGTTTGTTTGTTTGAAATGAATAGGCTCCGAAACTACTTGACCGATTTGAAAAATTCTTTCACTGTTGGGAAGCTACACTATCTCCGGTGAACATAAGTTATATAAAATTTTCAAAAAAGTTAGGGATCCATACTAAAACTCCAATAATGTAACCCAAGGTGTGAACAAAATTACCAAAAAACTTTCTTACATCGCGTGCGCTGCGAAAACTATTGATTATAGAACAAAATAATGTACTACGTCTTTGCAGAACATATAATTATCTACAAAAAATATCGCGACAGCATATTATGTCTAACTACTATAGTTATGTCACAATAAGTGTATTTTTCATTTTTAATAATTTATATAAATGCCACCGCTATAAAAGGTCTTGTATTTATACTTTGGAATTAATCCTTATCAAAATAAATAATTTATATTTAAGTTTGCTTTAATACCATTATATGACTTTTTGAATTATTCAATTTGGACATTCCATTCGAAAGATCACAAGTATAATAATGTAAGTTATTTAAAAAATACGGCACCATAATAATAAGCGAATTGATAATAATAGCAATTTAGCCTTTCGGGAATAAAAGTTGTTTGTAAATGTTTATTATTCCATAGTAAGTTTACTATTAACACATTAGTAAAGGAACCAATGACGTAACGGGGTTAAAGAGGTAGTACGAGATAGGTATGGAACCACGAGGTGTTAGTTACACTATTCTTATCTCAAGAACGGGTAGACCGATTTTTTTAATCTTTAATTTGTTGGATACGTCTCCGCAACTATAAAGACATCGGGAACGGAATATAGGTATTAACGCGGGTGAGCCGCGGGGCACAGCTAGTTTAATATATTTATCCAGCAGTCTGTGTAATTACATCTAGTAGTACAAAATCTTTTTGTTTTAACCATAGGTGCAGAAGCATGGCGTGTACTATCATCATCATCTCCCGAGCCTTTTCCCAACTATGTTGAGGTCGGCTACCAGCATGCAAGCATGGCGTGTACTATATGCCCTGAAAAAAAAAAACATAAGTATCAATACCGCCTACTGAAACAGTAGGTACTTTCTAATCCATCTTCTACTAGGGACTGAAGACAAAAAAACAATTTAACTATGTGTGAATTTAATTGTTCTTAATTAAAAAATGTGATATAATAATATGGTGTTTTCTTTCTTAACTTGTTTCAGTTGTTGCACTACATAGGTATATAAATTATTTAATTAAGTATTCTATCTCTAAAATCTGTAGTAAATATTAGGCTGAGAAAATCTCAATTTATCCAAAAATGCTAAGTAAAGATTTGGCTGCGTACAGCCCATTGCCAGGTGTTTAAAGTTATCAGTAATGATAATATTGACGCAATCTTCACTCAACTTCACTTAACCCATATTCAGTCATCTATTTATTTTAATAAACATAAGTACACTATATTTTAATGAAATAAGTTTGTGCCCGCTGTGCTGTGCTGAAAAACTGATTTCAATAAAGTAGCGTTAAATGTTAAAGTAGCGTTCCTGTAAGCGTCGATGGAGTAAGTAACCCTGTCGATATTGCCAACTTATTCAAAGATCAGTTTACTGTAAAGTCTCCCCTTGGTCCGCCGTCGAGAGAGTTCGACGTTAAAACCCAAACAAAATTAACAACTACTTTTTTTGCTAAAGATATTAAAGCCGCAATTAAAAACATGACTGGAGGTAAATCACCAGGCCATGATGGGCTCAGCGTCGAACATCTCAGACACGCCGAATCGGATGGTTTTTTGCTTGCACTAAGCATAGTGCAAGCAAAAAGCCATCCGATTCTTGGTGAGACTACCAAGACTTAACCATTTCCCTGTCCAAGTCTATAAAGACTCACGTCTTTAAATATGATTTTGATGAGGAATATTCTGAATTAAATATTTCAAATTAATTCCAAACCAAACGACGTTCAAAACCTAAGCCAGATGCTTTGATAGAAGATACTGTATTGGAACGTCCTTATCGTCAACCTCTTCCTCTATGAAAGGCATTTTTCATTTAAATTCTTTGTGCAATAGTGGTGCGATTCCACGGTATTACCACACATTTTATGAGTCTTTGATTTTTGTAGAAAATTGTAATGATCACGGCGATAATAATGAGACCAATGATGATAATACTGATTAGTTATTAATGTTTTTACTTGGCTACTTTTTATATTTTGACTGATTGTAAAATTGTGATTTCTATGAGTACTTTGTTCCTAATAAATATGTATTATAATTTTAATACATTTTATGAGTTTTCTTTAATTATTCTCTCGAAGATACCGATAACAAAATTATTTTACATACTCAGCTTTTAATGATTACGAAAATATGACTTCCGAAAATTTCCTATAAAATACGGGTTACATTACTTTACCTTCTTATGGTTATTTGTAATAATACCAGAATAAGTCGTTAACTGAAGATTACAATATCTCTCTGTAATGAAAAAACACGTTGAATAATCCAGTAAAGCACTATTATGCCAAAGATTTTTAAGAAAGTTACAATAATAATTCGGTAAGTAAACATTACTAGAATAATATTGATAAGTCAGGATCGTAAGATATCAGTACCCTAAAAATTGTTTGAAACCATTTTCGGTAATATGTATTTTGGTGAATAACTAATTCTGTGTATATCTAATAGTTACACTTAATACTTTAAACTGTTCGGGTAAAAATTAGCTTTTCCGTCATATAACAATGTTTTTATTATTCCTCTTTGTTAAAGAGATATACTCGAAAAAAACTAAATCATATTTTCTGTAAAATTTGATTTTTGCGATTACCGGTTTATTCCCCGGGGACGTCGAACTGTACAATATTATGTGATGATGAGAAAATAACCATTTTTATTATCTGGGGGCACGGCAGTGCCCCAGCCAAGTCTCGAGCAAAACGGGCACGGCCGTACCATCCTTTTCTCGAAGCGTTTCGCGGCTATTTCACCCCCCCTGTATCATCGATGCGGACAAAGCTAGGGGTTTAGGTTTTTTATTATTACATGGAGCTGCTGCCTATCTGACCTCCACAAACCACTTTACTGGGTAATCCAGTATCCCATAGCAAGACTAGTTGCCAGAATTGACTTAACGTCTGTCAAAGATCAACATATGGCAGTCGGGACCTCTCGATATGTTTGAAAAACGGTTACCCATCCACGGACCAACCGCGGCGAGGGTGGCTTAGCCTGTATTATCGGTCAAACCGTACGGCTTACACTTAACCACGAGCCCCTCTAAGACCTTGAATTGTATGGGGAAATAAAAAGCCAAATATTTTTTTGTAATAAACTCTGCCACATTTAAGCTACTCCTATTTGCAAACACCATAATAGGTATAAATTGAATGATCACATTACTATTAGGACAGCCGAATTGTTCGCTATATCAGAAGCATTGAAGTATATTTTAAATCTAAATGTTAACAATATTGTCATATGTAGTGATAGCAAAAGTGGATCAAAAGGGTTAGCTATAGAGTACACAATATTAAAACAAATACAATTGTTGCAATTATTAAATAAAAGAATTTGTATTCGATGGCTGCCTTCCCATGTTGGTCTAATGGGTAATGAAGAGGCTGACAGGTTAGCTAAAGAAGCAATCTCAACGGGCATCCAAACGCAGTTACTACCAAGTTATTCTGAAATACTGTGTAAGTTTAGAAAACTATGTTATGCAGATTGGAAAGAATACTTCAATGAGAGATCAAAGTCTAAAGGCATCTGGTACAGAAGCATACAATGTGAGCCTCTTCATATTCCATGGTTTCTTAATTTTATTTTATTCCATTAAACAAGTTTGCTTACCTCATGAAAAAATCTAATTCTCCAAATTGTGATTTATGTGGTACTGTGGAAGATGTACAAGACGTGTTGGTGGAATGTGTCAGCCACGCGAGCAAAAGAAAAGCTCTCATTGACTCCTTGGGGCTATCTCCAACGGATGTCGGTTTTTTTCCATAATGTATTAGCAAGGCCGACATCAGAGGCAGCAAAAATATTGTATTCGTTTGTAAAACCTTGATAGTGTATTAGAATTTATGAACTTAATTAATCATAATGTTGTAACTTGTATCTATGTATAAATTTATGTTGTAACTAGCTGATCCCCGCGACTTCGTCCGCGTCAATTTCTGTTATTATGACCGCGATTAAGAAGTTTAAAAAAAAAAGTATTTCTGCGTAAATGATAATTTTAGTTAATATTATGTTGATAAAACTCTGTAGCAAATAATTGGCAATAATGCATTAATTTCGACCAAATGATTACCTTAAAAAAGGTTATAGTGAGTCAATCTTAAAAGATAGACATATACTGTCGCAGACATTTTTTTAGATCATTTAAAGAGGAACAATTCTTTCATACATATATTTTGGGTAACTCGAACCGTTTACGCAGCGCACGCAACGGAAGCTTTCAAGTATGAATATTTTTCCCCGTTTTTGTGACATTTTTCACTGCTGCTTAGCTCCTATTGGTCGCAGCGTGATGTTATATATCCTAAAGCCTTCCTCGATAAATGGACTATCTAACACAGATTTTTTCAATTCTAACCAGTAGTTCCTGAGATTAGCGCGTTCAACCAAACAATCAAACAAACAAACTCTTCAGCTTTATAATATTAGTATAGATTACACGCTGTGGCACGATGGGATTGACATAGTCGCAATAGCGTGCTTAAATCCCTAAAAAATAAAATAGACTAAAAAAAAAATACATTTAAGCTACGTCTTCCTATTTATCACCACCTGCTAGGAACGCAGTTTACCTCCCCTAAGAATCAGTTGTCTGGTTACCACGACACAAGCTCTGCTTAGCTTGGGATCAGATAACCGTGTATGAGATGCCCCGGAATATAATTATTATGATGTATCTCTTATCGTTCACAGATTATCCTCAGTGACGACAATAGCCGGTCCTTTGAAAAGCTTACATGGGGACACAGGTCCAACACGCAGCAGCCTTGTTGAGAACTTTACTCTAAGATGGGATGGGCATCTACCAGGAGCCATTCATCCCTGCCCTATGGAAGAACAGACATGAACGGCCCAAGGTAGCTACAGAACTATTGTGAATTATTATTATTTTACCGCTGAAAGAATGCGTTCCTGACACCTGTGAGTTGGTCTTGATTTGTATGGGAATATACAAAACCGAGTAATATTATACATCGTAACCCGGCATTATGATATAGTTTCAAAGATATTATTCGTTTATAGGACAAATAAGTGATAGTCATTTATTTGTAGTAAATTCTTCGCCACATTAAAACCCAAGGATTCATGGAGACAGCTATTATTACTTATTAGCAAACTTAATTCACGCACAGACGGTACAGGAAACGTTGGCATCACAACATGCAAAAAAAATAATATCCTTATATCCTGGGACAACTCACACACGGTCATCTGATCCCAAACTACCAGACAACTGATAAACATACTTATGTTTCTAAATACATACATATTATAGATAAATTACACCCAGGCACAGAACAAATGATCGTCCTCACCACACAAGGATTTGTCCTGGAATTATGCCCTCCGGTATAGCAGTCAGGGTCACTAACCACTAGACCAACAGGCCAATCAAAATGAATGGGAACAAGCTATAGAACAGTATGAGACACTCATTAGTAATTATTAATAAAACATGGATCATAACAATAACATACATTTAATATCCACTTAACAAGAAAGTGCTGCCATGTTAATGGATATAATACTAAAACATAACAAAGGTAACATAAATAAAAAAATAAATGAGGACAACATCACATACATTGCTCTGAACCCAAAGTAAGTAGCTAAAGCACTTGTGTTATGGAATTCAGAAACAACGAAGGTACCACAAACACCCAGACCCGAGCCAATGTAGATCAGTATGTTTCTACATTGACCCGTCCGGAGATCGAACCCGGGACCTCAGAGCTAGCGACACCTTGAAACCGGTGCGTACGCCACTCGACCACGGAGGTCGTCAAACATACAACATGCTAAAGCAACACTTACAATGAATGTACTCCCGTTGACTGCCTGCTGTTTACTTCTAACAGCAAAACATGATCTTAATATGGACCAGATAGATGCTGTATCTATCTTTCTTCATTGACACAGATCTATATTTCACTCTCAAAAATGTATGAGAAAGGAAAACAGGAATGTTATTTGCACAAGTCTTTAATTGAAACAAGCTATCATTCGGCCGAAGAGAGAATGCGTTCCTGACACATGTCGCTTGGTCTTGATTTGTGTGGATAAATAAAAACCGTGTTATTTTATTAATTGTTACCTGGCTCAATGATAAATATTTGAATTACATTATTCGTTTATAGGACAAATAAGTGATTGTAATTTATGTTTAGTAAATTGTTCGCCCCATTAAAGTAATATCTTCGTACTATAGCAGATGAAATAAGACAAAACTGCAATAAATAGATCTGAAAAGGTCTGAAATAGATCCATGTGTGTACCTAAATACTTATAATAAGACATTTGTTGTGTTATGGGTTCATGATTGAGACGGGCTTATTGGTCTAGTGGTTAGTGAGTTTGACTGCTAATAAAGGCATAATTCCACTCAGGACAAATCCTTGTCTGACGAGCAATGAACATGTTCTGTGTCTAGGTGTAATTTATCCACAATATCTATAAAATATATAAGCTATCAGTTTTCTGGTTATCATAGTACACACTCGCCTAGTTTGTCGCCTCTGCTTAGTTTGTGGTCAGATGACCGTGTGTGAGCTGTCCGGAGATATTATATGTTTCACACCAACACATTGTTTAGTGTGGCCTGCTGGTCTATTAACTCTGCTGTGTGTACATAGCCTGTCTTCAGATACCTAGAGCTGTGGTGTAGGCAATAATAGGAGCTTGGCCTAATATGTTTAAAAAAATAGAATTGTTCCATATGCATCTAGTATGTTGTAACTATTTTACTTTTGTATCCGTGTTTGCTTGCTTGATGATACTCATTGTGTAATGTGCCTACCCGCTAAAACATTATTTTTTATGTACGCTTGTTATTTAATCATAAAATGTAAATCTTTTTTCTCAGTAAGTGAATTATTGTGATTCTTGTGAGGAAATAAGTTCTTAAACCATATTTCAAGTCTACTCCTTATTTAGTGATAACCAAATTACAATTCATATAGTTTATAATATTTGGTACCTACTAGACTTAACATATAGACATTACATTTCATTTTATACAAGCTTATTTAACTTGCAATGTACCTATGTATGTTTGCTCTTAGAATCTTGCAACTCAATTTTTGATGTAGATATCTTTAACCGATGGACTGAAATTTTGTATACATGTTTAGATTGGATGTCAATAAAATATTATGGTTCTTTTGAGCTGATTTCCAAATCAAAATCAAAATGTTTTTATTTCTTATAAACCAAAAAAAGTTACGTTAAAATCTACTGACTCTAGTACGCGCGTTATCATCTGAGTCTTAGGGCCATAAATCATTTCTCTATATCTATCTCGCTTGCACTTATGGGTCTTATGAAGCCGTTTAGTGAAGGGCGTAACAATTATAGACATATTATCGATAAGTAACGTTTATTCTCTTGTATATACATAGGTAAATAGTATCTTGTCCAAAAAATAAAAAACAATATTCGAACGCACTGCAATTACATTGGAAACCGACCCATCAGAATCGTACAAATAAATTAACGACTCATCGTTAGAAGTTAGAACGTGCGCAGGTAGCCGTTTATCGATAACTAGGGTCCGGCCCGCTGCACATTCCTATCTTTTTTTTACTTTTATGACCTGTCGACTTAGATGATAACGCGCGTACTATAGTTGCTCGGTTCCAAAGTGTCCTTCCTAAGGGGAGAGCCGGCAAGAAACTCCATAGGATACTCTTTTAAAAATTAAATTGTGACAATTATTTGTAGATTATTAGTTAAATATATGCGTCAACAATTTGATTACATGTTTTATTTAATATGCATTGTAAGTAAGTTTTTACTCGTAGAACCTTACAATACAATTTTGAAGCAGATAATTATTAATAGGTACCCGATTGGTCTGAAATTTTGTATACATATTTAGTTTGGATGTCAATACAATATTATAGTAGTTTTAAATAAAGATGCATTTATATTGTGTAATTAATATCGGTTTGCATTCAGAGACAATGAATTTTTGAAAAAAATCTTATTGTGACGACCTCAATATTATCTATGTCTCTTCCATGTATGTATATGTTATTGTATCGTCTTAAATATACTCGATTATTATAAGCAAATAGTTTTCTTTGAACTAACCCACGAAAATCTATCAAATAAGAGTCTGGTGTATTGGTTAACAGAGCATTAGTTAATATTAAAGATAAAATTAACATAAAAGGGAGAAAAATGAAAGACGAATGCACCACATCAATAGAATTCATTCAGAAAACCTGACAATATAAAAATGTTATAGATATACAATATGTACCTACCTATTATTTAGTAGAAACTTATTACTAAAAGAGACTTTCTGATATTCCTCTCGTCTAGCAGCTAGCACACGCACAAATGTCAGTGGAGGAGAGGATTGAGGGACCAGTTTCAATCATCGCTATCTTCGAAATGGTCTGATATTATTTCTTCATTTCTTTTTTACAAAATGTTTTAAGTCTCCTACTAAAACTTTATGTAGAAAAAGAACGGTTTTATTCAGTAACTAGCTGTACCCGCGACGTTGTTCGCTTATATACCTATCATTCATCTTTATGAATAAATATTTTGACTGTGATATAGAGGGCCACTAACACGAACTCACTACTGCCGAGTAAATTTTGTCACAAATGTTGCTGTTTGTATAAATTCTCAAAATAAAAAAGTACCATCGCCATAATTATATAATTAGCTTACCTACCGCTAAAAATTTTAAGGATTGGTTTTGATGCTACTTTGTTTAAAAAATTTAGATTTATCTTCCAAGTCCAGAACCGTGAGAAAAAATTATCATTTTCATGGTGGCTTTCGATGTCAATGTCTAAACTATGTCTACCTTGGGCAGTTTTGAACTGACTCTTTTATCTTCTTTTTTAGTATACTTTCTCTTTTGTCTGAAAAACTGCCTCGTTGGCCTAGTGGCGCTAAGCGCGACTGCTACGCTAGGGGTCTTGGGTTCGATTCCCAAGTCGACCAAGATGTTATTGGGTTTTTCTATGAAATTCTCAGTAGCAGGTCGGAGTTTGGATTTGTGCCCGGTTAGTGGCAATAGGCTCGCCCCCTATTACATGGGACCTAAACATACTGGCGAACTGTAGGTGTACATTGGTACACCTCTGCCTAACCCTTCGGGGATACAGGCGTGATGGTATGTTTTCTCTTTTGTGCTTTACCCAGTTGGTTACAATAATTGAAGGTCAATGTTTTTGTATTGAGTCTACTGGCAGCGCCAACTCTGAGTTAAAGTGAAAGCAGCTGTCGCTCTAGGTAGTAAATGGCAAAGGGCACCCAAAAACCGAATCCATAAGATCAAATTAGTCCATTTTTTATGCTATAGTTTTCGTTGGTACCGTAGTCCCTAGTGAGACTACTGGGCGCGAGGTTTTGGTGCGAAACCTCGAAATTGAACTAAGCAGTTAAATTGAGAGTGGATATCAGATAGGCAGTGACTGACATGAGACCCATGAAACTGAAAGAGGAGGTAGTTACAAAAAGTTGACGTACGGTTTGAGAGGCGCAGTGGCAGAATTACCAAAACTGTGTTATAAATTATTTGTTTGGAAAGATTAAGTAATAGCTGTCCAAGGACAATCTCATTCTACCCTGATTAAAGTCAGAGGCTGTATCCTGTACAATTCGCTTAATTAAGTGTAAGGTGCAGCATAAGGTGATGGGCTTATACCGTACATATATTTTAAAATGTAGAGAATGCGATAGAAAGTTTATTTTATTTAGGGTTTTGGCCCAAACTTCCGGTAATAGGGTACAAAAACTTTATGAAATTTAAACACATAAATAAAACGTCATGTACGCATAAAAACCTACATGAGAAGCAAGCTACCTTTTAAAGAATATTAAAGAGGTAGTACATACTAAAGATTGTGTGATAAAAATATCATTGGGTTTTTGGGTAAAAGAAAATAAATAACAAATACAAAAAGATCTTGTCCATGGAATATAATATAGATGACCAATAGCAAACATTACACATTATGTTGAAAAAATAGTTTAAAAGTGGATTAAAGTTTTTAACCAACTAAGGTAAATGTACCATATTACGGTATATTAAGGCGTTGTACACTTTGAGGACGATTTAAAAAAAATACGAAGGTGCTAAAAGTAACAACTCTTGTTCATTCTAGAGATTGTTCGTTTAAGATGGGTTTTGGATATTATTTTGCCTCATACCTCTTAATTTATAGAAATAATTGATATTTTGCTAAATCATTTCTTTGGCTCTAATTCCGTGACAAAATTAGGCTCGTGATTTAATTCCGGGATTTGATGCACGTAATTCCGTTACACCTTAACCGTTCATAATTTGGGCAGGTAGTTTGAAATAAAAATTAAAAAAAATCTTAAATCTTTTATTTATATTATAATCTTGAAGTAGAATCACAACATTTGTTATTGCTAAACATAAAATCACATTATAAACAATAAGAAACATAATGCTTTTTAAAATTATTTTTTTTACTTAATAATTAACATAACTTTGCAGAAACAAATATAATAAAACATCAAAAATAAAATTAAACTTTCTCAACAAAATCAAAGTTTCTTAAAACAAAAACAAAATTAAACTACTTATTCCCTATTAGGCCGTGGATCGAACCCGAAATATCTAGCTTCAATATAACATAATGAAATTATACATTTATTGCATAAAAATATTTACAAGTGCACACACACAAAATAGTTATTGCAAGCATTTCTCGCATTTTTAGTTCATTTGCTTAAATATTTTACTAATATCGAATATACCAGAATAAGAGACATTAGTAGAAAATCTGCGTTCATTATTGCGGGAGTGAAAAAAAGTGTGTAAATTAAATATTTTTATTAAAAATTCTTAATAAGCTGGAAGGTGATATTACTATTATAAGCATGACATCGATATAAATAACTCTACTGTATTACTTATATAATCTATCATTAATTTATTTTTCATGTCATACTCCATTTAACTTAAGTAAAACGTGGTTATCATTAATTTTAGACCTGAATGTAAGACTAAGATTCCAAAAAAAACATATACCGTAATTACGTCTTCATAATCTACAGTCATTACTTCGCTTATTCAAATAAAATTTATGAAAAAATGTAGCCCCAGATATATTTATGGAATTAAAACATTTCTGACTGAGTTTCTTTAATTGCGTGAGTATCACGCAATTACGTACATCGCGTCTCGGCTGTGTACATAATTACGGGAATCACAAAATCGTCTATTTCCCTTAAAATATTATTTAAATAAATTTGATATGACTACAAAACCTTCTTCTAATAACTACTTAACAATAATTTTACAATGATACATTAAATAGACTTACCGGCATCACAACAAATCCTTACGAAGTTTCCGGTGTTACCTTACGCCCACCGACAACAAACTGTTAGAAACGACTGCGTAGTTCCGACTGGCGATTTCGGAGGTGCGAAAAGGCTTTTAAAACTTGTCCAGTGGTTTCAAAAAAAATATTTTCCTGGAGTATTATAACTAGACTTGATTTAGTAATATAGTAAATATAGATTTAACTGTTTCTTTTCTTATTCTACGTCAAAAATCAAAATATCGCGGCATAATGTACTATCCCGTAATATAGTACATTTACCTTATAAAGTGATCTATGGGGAAGCTTACGTTTTCAAGTCAGAAGCGAATGCGTAAATTTCCAAGCAAATGGCCAGGACATTTACGCCTGAATCACTTTACGGTATATGCCATGCACGTTTGTTCCTCCATGATCAGCAATGAGGAACAAACTTACCTACGGAGATTAGTAAATACAAACACTAAATAATTGTAAGTTTAAATATCGGTTGAGAAAAAATTCACGACTTAAAGATGTCGTTTATTGTGACTAAAAATACAACATAATGTTACAAATGTTTTTATACTTAAAAACGATACGTTAGTAAAACACAAAAAGAGTTATCTCTACTGACATTTGAAATTGGGTATCAAAAAATTCAAACTTATATAAGAAAAACGACGCATGAAAAAAAATATAAACATTAACAACCGGATTTGAACTTGCAGCAAGATCACTCATTTCCAATCGTTCAACCGCCAAGCTGTTTACTTCGATAGCTAGTTCACTAAAATATAGGTACTAATCAAATTGAAGATTGCTATGGCTACCTCAGTCTGCCATGGTTACCCTCTTGTTTATCTGTCAATAATGCCAATTTATGTGTGCAGTTGAGAACATAGAGAAAAGTAAATAAGGGTTGAGAAAATGATTTTGGAAATTTAAAGCTCCATCCCTTATCAGCTAGATTCAATAGCATGTTTCAACATAGCTAACAACCATCTACGATTTCTTGAAAACAACCTCTCATTTTTTTACACCATTCGATTAAGTAGTTTATGTTTGATACTGTAACATAAAATCTGACCCCCGGCAAAAGAGAGTTGTAATGCAATTACTGCACTGAATTGCGTGTTGTAATATTTTACTTCTTGAACTCACTAAATTAATTATATCTTTTGATAGAGTGAACCGATTTCGATGAAACAAAAACTAAGTTATACCTCAAGTTGTTTATAATTTTTGTATATAAACATTGTCTGCATTGAATTCGTAGATTTTACGTGATGTGTGCACAAACAAACAGACAAACAGACAAAAATTTCAAAAATGATGGAAATGGGTTCTGTTAGTAATCCTTTAACACGCTGGCTATTTTTTTTTTTCTATTTCTTCAATGTACAAAAATGACTTTTCTACAGATTTATTATATGCATAGATTAGATTAACATTTTTGATCTCATAGTTTTAGCTTTGGTTTAAGTTTAGAATATTATAATTAACTTTAGAATTCTCTCTCTATTAATACTTTTGTGTCTCTTCGGAGGGTAGTCTGGTGATCTGTAACTCAGGGTTTACCTATCACAGACACCAGTCTCTATACAGGGTGTTAAGAAACCGCTGTCCGACCCGAAAGGGTCATAGAGGGTTCACAATCACATGCCCAAATAAAATATCAAATTTGGAAAATTCAGGACAGAAACAATAATAATGGATTTTGAAATAACCATTTTTTGTCCCGAAATTCCCTAAATTTGAGAATAAAACAAAAACTACAACACCAATTTCGTCGGTATTTTTGGGGGCCTTTTGTTTGGTAATTAGGTATCATCTGTGACAATGCAGACACTCTCTCGACATTTGAGAAAAAAAAAATTTTTAGGTTATATTTTTTTTTCTTTTTTTTCCACATTTTTGTAATCAGTTATCGATACCTAACAACACCTTAACGGATCGGACAGGGGTTTCGTAACACCCTGTATAAGAACCTAATTACTAACTCGACGCCCCCAAGGAATAAACCTGTATTATACTATTACTGACTTTTTACTGTTATATTATCATTTTCGGCATCTATAGGTCGGGATTCACCTATACAATTTTTTTTATTTTTTTTCTGCGTAATTTCTAATGATTTTCCTTATAAAACTTTTATTCTTTGGAAATTTTTTTTTTTTTTTTTACTAGAAAAATAACGTAATACATTATTACAAATTAAGTTCTGTGGCTTCATTTCGGTAAAGTAATAATACTGTTAAATATATAATAAGATATTATTTTTTACTTTATGTGGAAATAAAACGAATGTGTTGCTCTGTAGAACAAAGAAACGACATTTAATGTTAAATTTTCCTATTTCTATTAAATATAGCAATATCACATGACATCTTTTTATATCCGTCACCGTAGACCAGCATTCCGCTGTCAAACGCAAAGCGCGGCAAAAAGGTTTAATATGAAGAGAGCCATTCTCTTTACATCTCCCTCCCAAGGGAAGAAAATTTTCATAAATTTTCTCTATTCCATTCATCCTTTTTACATAAAGCTATTTTCAAGTACGGGTACTGGCATCAGTTTGGTGATATGATATAGGTTTGATTCCATCTTTCTGTGGCCTGTATCTATCCTATATATGGTATTAGAAACTTTCTCAATTATTTTATATGGTCCAACTTTTAGTTCATCTAATTTTTTCCTGTTCAATTTGTTTCCATTTTCTATGTACACCATATCTCCTACGTTGAATTCCCATTCTTTTAGTTTCTTGTCATATAGTGTTTTGTTATAATTGTGTGACTTAATTGTATTGTCTAATGTTATCTGTCTGTCCCTGATCCAGTCACTGTGTGATTTTTCCAATTTAAATTCGTTTGGTAAAATTGAGACATCTGTACCAAACATGAGATATTTTGGTGAAAAACCCGTAATAGAATGCTTAGTTTCATTGTATTTATTAACACATTCTTTTGCGATTGTCGTCCAGGCCTTTTTATTTTCTTTTTCATTGATTTTGCATCTAATTTTGTTAACTAATGTTTGATTCAATCTCTCATTAAGACCATTCGAAAACGGTGCATTTACAGCTGTAAATATTATTGGTATCTGCTTTTCTTCTAAGAAATCCTTGAATTCTTTGGAATTAATTCCTGGATACTGATCGGCGAGGAGCATGCCGACATTTTCTGTTTCTGCTATATCGTTGATTAATTTTATAAAATCATTTGCACTCTGGGTTTTTGATGTTATAAAAAATGCATATCTAGTAAAATGGTCCACCAACAGATGAAGATATTTCTTTGTGGATCTAGAATTATTGCGCTTTTTGGAATGTATTTATGGTAGAAATTTATTTTTCCTAGGAACTGCCTTACGTTTTTCTGTGTTTTTGGTACCGGAAACTCCTTTATTGAAATCAGGTTATCCTTCACTGGTTTTATTGAATTATTTTTAATTATGTGTCCAAGGTATATCACAGAGTCTGCTGCAAATGTGCATTTTGTAAACTTTAACCTAAACCCTTCTTTTTGGATTGCTTCCAGCAATTGCGATAGATGTTGAATATGTTCATCAAATGTTTTCGAGTATATAAGTATATCATCAATATAATTAACAGCAAAATCTGTTAATTTATGTTTTCTCAATATGTTACTTAGGATTCTCTGGAAAATTGCTGGCGAGGTCTTTAATCCGAACGGGAGACAGGTCCACTGGTAATGTCCTTCCTGCGTTATAAATCCTGTGTTTTCTCTGTCTTCAATTCTTAATGGGATTGACCAAAACGCAGAATTAATATCCAAAGTTGAGAAATATTTGCAATTCCTGGTTTTTATCATCAGATCTTCTATGAGCGGGAATGGTTGAGCTTGAGGTACCACTATTTTATTCAAGTCTCTAAAATCTATGCATAGCCTACTTTTCTTATTTTCTTCCTTTTTGTATGCCAAAGTAACAGGTGCAGCAAAGGGACTGTGAGATTCTTCTATTAACTTGTTATCTAATAAATTTGCAATTTGTTCTTCTATTTCTTTTTTCTCGTCTAGTGTACACCTGTAAGGTCGCTTACTACAATATTTGTCTATCATTAAGTCTATCCTTGCTTCGTACCCACCAACTTTTCCGACATCATATTTATTTTTTGCGAATACTGTTTCATGTTTTTGTATAAGTTTATTTATTTCAGTCTTCTCTTTGTCATTCATATGATTAATTTGTATTTGAAAATCTTCCACGTTAACGTGTTCATTGAAATTTATTTCATACTAGCTGTACCCGCGACGTTGTTCGCTTATATACCTATCATTCATCTTTATGAATAAATATTTGACTGTTATATAGAGGGCCACTAACACGAACTGCCTACTGCCGAGTAAATTTGGTCACAAATGTTGCTGTTTGTATAAATTCTCAAAATAAAAAAGTACCATCGTCATAATTATATAATTAGCTTACCGCTAAAAATTTTAAGGATTGGTTTTGATGCTACTTTGTTTAAAAATTTTAGATTTATCTTCCAAGTAAAGAACCGTGAGAAAAAAATATAATTTTCATGGTGGCTTTCGATGTCAATGTCCAAAATATGTCTACCTTGGGCAGTTTTGAACTGACTCTTTTATCTTCTTTTTTATATATGTAGTATGTTTTCTCTTTTGTGCTTTAGTTGCCCAGTTGGTTACAATAATTGAAGGTCGATGTTTTGGACTGGTTTTATTGAATTATTTTTAATTATGTGTCCAAGGTATATCACAGAGTCTGCTGCAAATGTGCATTTTGTAAACTTTAACCTAAACCCTTCTTTTTGGATTGCTTCCAGCAATTGCGATAGATGTTGAATATGTTCATCAAATGTTTTCGAGTATATAAGTATATCATCAATATAATTAACAGCAAAATCTGTTAATTTATGTTTTCTCAATATGTTACTTAGGATTCTCTGGAAAATTGCTGGCGAGGTCTTTAATCCGAACGGGAGACAGGTCCACTGGTAATGTCCTTCCTGCGTTATAAATCCTGTCTTTTCTCTGTCTTCAATTCTTAATGGGATTGACCAAAACGCAGAATTAATATCCAAAGTTGAGAAATATTTGCAATTCCTGGTTTTTATCATCAGATCTTCTATGAGCGGGAATGGTTGAGCTTGAGGTACCACTATTTTATTCAAGTCTCTAAAATCTATGCATAGCCTACTTTTCTTATTTTCTTCCTTTTTGTATGCCAAAGTAACAGGTGCAGCAAAGGGACTGTGAGATTCTTCTATTAACTTGTTATCTAATAAATTTGCAATTTGTTCTTCTATTTCTTTTTTCTCGTCTAGTGTACACCTGTAAGGTCGCTTACTACAATATTTGTCTATCATTAAGTCTATCCTTGCTTCGTACCCACCAACTTTTCCGACATCATATTTATTTTTTGCGAATACTGTTTCATGTTTTTGTATAAGTTTATTTATTTCAGTCTTCTCTTTGTCATTCATATGATTAATTTGTATTTGAAAATCTTCCACGTTAACGTGTTCATTGAAATTTATTTCATACTAGCTGTACCCGCGACGTTGTTCGCTTATATACCTATCATTCATCTTTATGAATAAATATTTGACTGTTATATAGAGGGCCACTAACACGAACTGCCTACTGCCGAGTAAATTTGGTCACAAATGTTGCTGTTTGTATAAATTCTCAAAATAAAAAAGTACCATCGTCATAATTATATAATTAGCTTACCGCTAAAAATTTTAAGGATTGGTTTTGATGCTACTTTGTTTAAAAATTTTAGATTTATCTTCCAAGTAAAGAACCGTGAGAAAAAAATATAATTTTCATGGTGGCTTTCGATGTCAATGTCCAAAATATGTCTACCTTGGGCAGTTTTGAACTGACTCTTTTATCTTCTTTTTTATATATGTAGTATGTTTTCTCTTTTGTGCTTTAGTTGCCCAGTTGGTTACAATAATTGAAGGTCGATGTTTTTGTATTGAGTCTACTGAAAGCAGCTGTCGCTCTAGGCAGTAAATGGCAAAGGGCACCCAAAAACCGAATACATAAGAACAAATTAGTCCATTTTTTATGCTATAGTTCTCGTTGGTACCGTAGTCCCTAGTGAGACTACTGGGCGCGAAATTGAAATTGAACTACGCCGTTAAATTGAGAGTGGATATCAGATAGGCAGTGACTGACATGAGACCCATGAAACTGAAAGAGGAGGTAGTTACAAAAAGTTGACGTACGGTTTGAGAGGCGCAGTGGCAGAATTACCAAAACTGTGTTATAAATAATTTGTTAGGAAAGATTAAGTAATAGCTGTCCAAGTACAATCTCATTCTACCCTGATTAAAGTCAGAGGCTGTATCCTGTACAATTCGCTTAATTAAGTGTAAGGTGCAGCATAAGGTGATGGGCTTATACCGTACATATATTTTAAAATGTAGAGAATGCGATAGAAAGTTTATCTTATTTAGGGTTTTGGCCCAAACTTCCGGTAATAGGGTACAAAAACTTTATGAAATTTAAACACATAAATAAAACGTCATGTACGCATAAAAACCTACATGAGAAGCAAGCTACCTTTTAAAGAATATTAAAGAGGTAGTACATACTAAAGATTGTGTGATAAAAAGATCATTGGGTTTTTGGGTAAAAGAAAATAAATAACAAATACAAAAAGATCTTGTCCATGGAATATAATATAGATGACCAATAGAAAACATTACACATTATGTTGGAAAAATAGTTTAAAAGTGGATTAAAGTTTTTAACCAACTATAAAGTGATCTATGGGGAAGCTTACGTTTTCAAGTCAGAAGCGAATGCGTAAATTTCCAAACAAATGGCCAGGCAGGACATTTACGCCTGAATCACTTTACGGTATATGCCATGCACGTTTGTTCCTCCATGATCAGCAATGAGGAACAAACTTACCTACGGAGATTAGTAAATACAAACACTAAATAATTGTAAGTTTATATATCGGTTGAGAAAAAATTCACGACTTAAAGATGTCGTTTATTGCGACTAAAAATACAACATAATGTTACAAATATTTTTTTTACTTAAAAAAGATACGTTAGTAAAACACAAAAAGAGTTATCTCTACTGAGATTTGAACTTGGGTATCAAAAAATTCAAACTTATATAAGAAAAAGGACACATGAAAAAAAATACAAACATTAACAACCGGATTTGAACTTGCAGCAAGATCACTCATATCCAATCGTTCAACCGCCAAGCTGTTTACTTCGATAGCTAGTTCACTAAAATATAGGTACTAATCAAATTGAAGATTGCTATGGCTACCTCAGTCTGCCATGGTTACCCTCTTGTTTATCTGTCAATAATGCCAATTTATGTGTGCAGTTGAGAAAATGATTTTGGAAATTTAAAGCTCCACCCCTTATCAGCTAGATTCAATAGCATGTTTCAACATAGCTAACAACCATCTACGATTTCTTGAAAACAACCTCTCAATTTTTTACACCATTCGATTAAGTAGTTTATGTTTGATACTGTAACATAAAATCTGACCCCCGGCAAAAGAGAGTTGTAATGCAATTACTGTACTGAATTGCGTGTTGTAATATTTTACTTCTTGAACTCACTAAATTATTCATATCTTTTGATAGAGTGAACCGATTTCGATGAAACAAAAACTAAGTTATACCTCAAGTTGTGTATAATTTTTGTATATAAACATTGTCTGCATTGAATTCGTAGATTTTACGTGATGTGTGCACAAACAAACAGACAAAAATTTAAAAAATGATGGAAATGGGTTCTGTTAGTAATCCTTTAACACGCTGGCTATTTTTTTTTTTCAATTTCTTCAATGTACAAAAATGACTTTTCTACAGTTTTATTATATGTATAGATGACCTTGACGTACAATATTTTCCTTCATTTTTAATATCTGTAGAGTATTCTGTCTGTTTTATGTTCATTTTTAGTGTTATTTTTAAGTTCTCGTTTTGTATCAATTGGAAAGACTCTATCAAGTCCAATCCTATCAAAAAGTCATAAGCAAAATTTTCTTCATCCATTATATACACATCAACATATTTTTCCAAGTCCAAGATTTTTATTTTCAGGTTTGTCAAACCACTTGTTTTTTTAACACCATTAATAGTAATTAAGTTTGTTTTATTTGAGCTGGTTTCCTGTCCTCTGAGTATAAGTAATTTTGAATTTATCAGAGATACGTTTGAACCTGAATCATAAACTCCATATACCTCTAATTTATCATTTAGTAGTAGTTTGACCTTTATTAATGGTGTTGCTATTCGTTTTTTTGATCGGACTCATTTAACTCGGCTTCAATTCTAGTGTTATTAACATGTCTGATGTAATTTTTCTTTGTCTTGTCCTCCTCTTTGGATTTAAACCAGCATGTAGCTTCCGGGTGATAACGAGTACCTTTATTTAATTTTTGACAAATGTTGCATGGCGTATGTTCTTCATTTATGTTATTTGTTCTGAAATTTACATATCTTTTCTTTGGCCAGTAACTTTTCTTATTAGTCATATGTTCATATTTGCTCACCTCGTTAAATAAACTTACTGTATCTTCTATTGCTTCTCTATCAATTTTATTAAGTATGAATTCTGGTAAACCCGCTGCAATAAGATCAATCATTGTCCCTGAATCAATTGAATTTCTCATCTCTAGTAAAAGCTTTTCTTTCTTAATAGCATAATCTAACAATAAACCCTCTTTGTATTTGAACAGTAATGCATTTGTAACAGGGCTCCACCCCTTGTTTGTAAATGATTCACAAAATTTTTCTTTCCATGTTGACCATTCCGAGTTCATTGTCAATTTTACAATCATGGAACTGTACCAGTCTACGCAGCTCTTATCCATAAAAAGTCGAAGGATTTCAATTTTCTTCTCATCTGATGTTACATTAAAACGTATGCATTCTTTTTCAAAAATATCAATCCACTGGTTAGCGTTTGCATTTTTACTAGTGAATTTATCAATAACAAATCTTTCTGCAACATTCTTAAGGTTTTGCTGTTTGTTTTCCTGAGTATTTTCTAACATTTTCTCAAACAGTTTTTCCAATGAGGAAATTTCTTTTTGTTGTCCTGTAACCGCTTCGTCATGCTCTAATTCTTCCAAAAATTGACCATTAAACTGAACATTATTATCTTCATCCAGGTAGGTATCTCTAAGATCATCTGTTAAAGTGACCCAAACTCTTCTTTTTTGGTATCTTTTCACTAAACTTTTTTTTACTTTGGCAAAAGCATTTGTTTTTACTAATCCTGTATGATGACCCGCTGACTGAAGATTTTCCGGTATTACATACGTTATATTGTCACTAGTTGTTATAGAGGTTATGCCAAATATGTTCGAATTTCCATCACTTCCAGGTAGCAAATTAAATTCAAAGCGAAGTTTCTCCATGTTTTGTTAGAATCTTCTAACAAAAATGTCGTTTTATAATAAGATATTATTTTTTACTTTATGTGGAAATAAAACAAATGTGTTGCTCTGTAGAACAAAGAAACGACATTTAATGTTAAATTTTCCTATTTCTATTACATAAAGCAATATCACATGACATCTTTTTATATCCGTCACCGTAGACACATGAGTAAATAAACGGAACAGAGGCAAAGCTTCTTAAGAACGTGCAAAATTGTTACCTATTTTGTTAGGGTTGTCACAATAGGTGAAGACAAATCAAACAAAACGTTTTTTAAATAGTTTTAATAGTCAGTATAATAGAATATATAATAGTATGATAGAATAGTTTACAAATTACTTACTCTAAGAATTTTCTTTTTATAATTTTGGTTTTTTGTAAATAAAAAATACCTACCGTGTTGTACAAATTACTCTCTTCTTATTATAAAAAGGATCATACAATAAAATAAAGGTACTTGCTTGAAAAAGTATCTAATAACCAAATATTTACTTACCTAATTGTACTCCTTGGGATAGTTAAAGTATGATATATTTTTGTTTTCTCTATTATTATTCATACACACGGTACAATAAACAACCATTATTATTAATATAATACAACGTTTTTACAACTAAACTTATAAAAACTTAAACTTGCAACTAACAAAACAAACAGCGTGCGTCGGACTGACCCTTAGATTGTACACTGGCTGTGCCAGCGTAAACTGGTTTTCTCCAGTCTCGCCGCGTATGCGACAAGCGGCCAGTGGTCACGCACACATGCCCCGCGCGCTTGTGTGCGTGCAACCGATTCGAGCGGTTGTTCGAAGCTTTGCCTCTGTTCCGTTTATCTACTCATGTGCCGTAGACCAGCATTCCGCTGTCAAACGCAAAGCGCGGCAAAAAGGTTTAATATGAAGAGAGCCATTCTCTTTACAAATATATCAGAAAAAAATCTGGTTAATGCGAATACAGGTTTATTATCGTAAATATTGTGGTAGTCATTTTCGGTAATGCACTGTTACAGTTATCATCCCGGTAAAAATTCATACCTTACTATACGCATTGGTGGGATGGGTAGGAAACATATTATATCGAGAACGAGGCACTTCGTATAATAATGATCGAACATCAGGTAAGTTCGTGTGATCATCTATTATACACTCCATGCCTCGTTCTCGATATATGTTATTTACCATGCAGATGTTCAAGAGATGGTAAAGTTGAGATAAAACTTAAGATAAATAAGTAGGCATGTCCTATACATAAATACATGCTATGCACTTGTGCAGTCAACCCTTTCTAGTTAGATGCAATCATTTAAATAAACTAAACTTGAGTTGTTCTGTTTTGAATTATCCTGAACAAGTTCCTTAATCAACAATCGTAGTCACACAATGTTACAAAATAACCAGTATTATTTATAGAATAACAATCAATGTCTTAAGACACCTCATAGCTATCCTGAGAACAATAGTATTAAGTTTAAATTATTCTGCATTAAGCGCAACAAAACCTGGCCAAATTCTAATAGAAAATTACAAATCTTGAAATAAAACTACTTTTACGGATTTTATCGCGGTTTGTATTTGAATTTTAGTTCCCGACGTTTAGGGAACTAAAATTCAAATACAAACCGCGATAAAATCCGTAAAAGTAGTTTTATTTCAATGTCTAACATTCGCGTAAACCTCAGATTACAAATCTTGCTAATGTTATCTACACTAACTAATATTATAAAGAGGAAAGATTTGATTGTTTGTTTGTTTGAAATGAATAGGCTCCGAAACTACTTGACCGATTTGAAAACTTCTTTCACTGTTGGGAAGCTACACTATCTCCGGTGAACATAGGTTATATTAAATTTTCAAAAAAGTTAGGGATCCATACTAAAACTCCAATAATGTAACCCAAGGTGTGAACAAAATTACCAAAAAACTTTCTTACATCGCGTGCGCTGCGAAAACTATTGATTATAGAACAAAATAATGTACTACGTCTTTGTAGAACATATAATTATCTACAAAAAATATCGCGACAGCATATTATGTCTAACTACTATAGTTATGTCACAATAAGTGTATTTTTCATTTTTAATAATTTATATAAATGCCACCGCTATAAAAGGTCTTTTATTTATACTTTGGAATTAATCCTTATCAAAATAAATAATTTATATTTAAGTTTGCTTTAATACCATTATATGACTTTTTGAATTATTCAATTTGGACATTCCATTCGAAAGATATCACAAGTTTAAAAATGTAAGTTATTTAAAAAATACGGCACCATAATAATAAGCGAATTGATAATAATAGCAATTTAGCCTTTCGGGAATAAAAGTTGTTTGTAAATGTTTATTATTCCATAGTAAGTTTACTATTAACAAATTAGTAAAGGAACCAATGACGTAACGGGGTTAAAGAGGTAGTACGAGAGGTAGTACGGAACCGCGAGGTGTTAGTTACACTATTCTTAACTCAAGAACGGGTAGACCGATTTTTAAAATCTTTAATTTTTTGGATACGTCTCCGCAACTATAAAGACATCGGGAACGGAATATAAGTATTAACGCGGGTGAACCGCGGGGCACAGCTAGTTTAATATATTTATCCAGCAGTCTGTGTAATTACATCTAGTAGTACAAAATCTTTTTGTTTTAACCATAGGTGCAGAAGCATGGCGTGTACTATCATCATCATCTCCCGAGCCTTTTCCCAACTATGTTGAGGTCGGCTACCAGCATGCAAGCATGGCGTGTACTATATGCCCTAAAAAAAAAAACATAAGTATCAATACCGCCTACTGAAACAGTAGGTACTTTCTAATCCATCTTCTACTAGGGACTGAAGACAAAAAAACAATTTAACTATGTGTGAATTTAATTGTTCTTAATTAAAAAATGTGATATAATAATATGGTGTTTTCTTTCTTAACTTGTTTCAGTTGTTGCACTACATAGGTATATAAATTATTTAATTAAGTATTCTATCTCTAAAATCTGTAGTAAATATTAGGCTGAGAAAATCTCAATTTATCCAAAATCGCTAAGTAAAGATTTGGCTGCGTACAGCCCATTGCCAGGTTTTTAAAGTTATCAGTAATGATAATATTGACGCAATCTTCACTCAACTTCACTTAACCCATATTCAGTCATCTATTTATTTTAATAAACATAAGTACACTATATTTTAATGAAATAAGTTTGTGCCCGCTGTGCTGTGCTGAAAAACTGATTTCAATAAAGTAGCGTTCCTGTAAGCGTCGATGGAGTAAGTAACCCTGTCGATATTGCCAACTTATTCAAAGATCAGTTTACTGTAAAGTCTCCCCTTGGTCCGCCGTCGAGAGAGTTCGACGTTAAAACCCAAACAAAATTAACAACTACTTTTCTTGCTAAAGATATTAAAGCCGCAATTAAAAACATGACTGGAGGTAAATCACCAGGCCATGATGGGCTCAGCGTCGAACATCTCAGACACGCCGAATCGGATGGTTTTTTGCTTGCACTAAGCATAGTGCAAGCAAAAAGCCATCCGATTCTTGGTGAGACTACCAAGACTTAACCATTTCCCTGTCCAAGTCTATAAAGACTCACGTCTTTAAATATGATTTTGATGAGGAATATTCTGAATTAAATATTTCAAATTAATTCCAAACCAAACGACGTTCAAAACCTAAGCCAGATGCTTTGATAGAAGATACTGTATTGGAACGTCCTTATCGTCAACCTCTTCCTCTATGAAAGGCATTTTTCATTTAAATTCTTTGTGCAATAGTGGTGCGATTCCACGGTATTACCACACATTTTATGAGTCTTTGATTTTTGTAGAAAATTGTAATGATCACGGCGATAATAATGAGACCAATGATGATAATACTGATTAGTTATTAATGGTTTTACTTGGCTACTTTTTATATTTTGACTGATTGTAAAATTGTGATTTCTATGAGTACTTTGTTCCTAATAAATATTATAATTTTAATACATTTTAAGAGTTTTCTTTAATTATTCTCTCGAAGATACCGATAGCAAAATTATTTTACATACTCAGCTTTTAATGATTACGAAAATATGACTTCCGAAAATTTCCTATAAAATACGGGTTACATTACTTTACCTTCTTATGGTTATTTGTAATTTTACCATAATAAGTCGGTAACTGAAGATTACAATATCTCTCTGTAATGAAAAAACACGTTGAATAATCCAGTAAAGCACTATTATGCCAAAGATTTTTAAGAAAGTTACAATAATAATTCGGTAAGTTAACATTACTGGAATAATATTGATAAGTCAGGATCGTAAGATATCAGTACCCTAAAAATTGTTTGAAACCATTTTCGGTAATATGTATTTTGGTGAATAACTAATTCTGTGTATATCTAATAGTTACACTTAATACTTTACACTGTTCGGGTAAAAATTAGCTTTTCCGTCATATAACAATGTTTTCATTATTCCTCTTTGTTAAAGAGATATACTCGAAAAACACTAAATCATTTTTTCTGTAAAATTTGATTTTTGCGATTACCGGTTTATTCCCCGGGGACGTCGAACTGTACAATATTATGTGATGATGAGAAAATAAACATTTTTATTATTATTATATTATTATTATTACATGGAGCTGCTGCCTATCTGACCTCCACAAACCACTTTACTGGGTAATCCAGTATCCCATAGCAAGACTAGTTGCCAGAATTGACTTAACGACTGACAAAGATCAACATATGGCAGTCGGGACCTCTCGATATGTTTGAAAAAAGGTTACCCATCCACGGACCAACCGCGGCGAGGGTGGCTTAGCCTGTATTATCGGTCAAACCGTACGGCTTACACTTAACCACGAGCCCCTCTAAGACCTTGAATTGTATGGGGAAATAAAAAGCCAAATATTTTTTTGTAATAAACTCTTTGCCACATTTAAGCTACTCCTATTTGCAAACACCATAATAGGTATAAATTGAATGATCACATTACTATTAGGACAGCCGAATTGTTCGCTATATCAGAAGCATTGAAGTATATTTTAAATCTAAATGTTAACAATATTGTCATATGTAGTGATAGCAAAAGTGGATCAAAAGGGTTAGCTATAGCGTACACAATATTAAAACAAATACAATTGTTGCAATTATTAAATAAAAGAATTTGTATTCGATGGCTGCCTTCCCATGTTGGTCTAATGGGTAATGAAGAGGCTGACAGGTTAGCTAAAGAAGCAATCTCAACGGGCATTCAAACGCAGTTACTACCAAGTTATTCTGAAATACTGTGTAAGTTTAGAAAACTATGTTATGCAGATTGGAAAGAATACTTCAATGAGAGATCAAAGTCTAAAGGCATCTGGTACAGAAGCATACAATGTGAGCCTCTTCATATTCCATGGTTTCTTAATTTTATTTTATTCCATTAAACAAGTTTGCTTACCTCATGAAAAAATCTAATTCTCCAAATTGTGATTTATGTGGTACTGTGGAAGATGTACAAGACGTGTTGGTGGAATGTGTCCGCCACGCGAGCAAAAGAAAAGCTCTCATTGACTCCTTGGGGCTATCTCCAACGGATGTCGGTTTTTTCCATAATGTATTAGCAAGGCCGACATCAGAGGCAGCAAAAATATTGTATTCGTTTGGAAAACCTTGATAGTGTATTAGAATTTATAAACTTAATTCATAATGTTGTAACTTATATCCATGTATAAATTTATGTTGTAATTATTTTACATGCTGTGGCACGATGGGATTGACATAGTCGCAATAGCGTGCTTTAATCCCTAAAAATAAAATAGACTAAACAAAAAAAACATTTAAGCTACATCTTCCTATTTATCACCACCTGCTAGGAACGCAGTTTACCTCCCCTAAGAATCAGTTGTCTGGTTACCACGACACAAGCTCTGCTTAGCTTGGGATCAGATAACCGTGTATGAGATGCCCCGGAATATAATTATTATGATGTATCTCTTATCGTTCACAGATTATCCTCAGTGACGACAATAGCCGGTCCTTTGAAAGGCTTACATGGGGACACAGGTCCAACACGCAGCAGCCTTGTTGAGAACTTTACTCTAAGATGGGATGGGCATCTACCAGGAACCATTCATCCCTGCCCTATGGAAGAACAGACATGAACGGCCCAAGGTAGCTACAGAACTATTGTGAATTATTATTATTTTACCGCTGAAAGAATGCGTTCCTGACACCTGTCAGTTGGTCTTGATTTTTAAGGGAAGATACAAAACCGAGTAATATTATACATCGTAACCCGGCATTATGATATAGTTTCAAAGATATTATTCGTTTATAGGACAAATAAGTGATAGTCATTTATTTGTAAAGTAAATTCTTCGCCACATTAAAACCCAAGGATTCATGGAGACAGCTATTATTACTTATTAGCAAACTTAATTCACGCACAGACGGTACAGGAAGCTTTGGCATCACAACATGCAAATAATAATAATATCCTTATATCCTGGGACAACTTACACACGGTCATCTGATCCCAAACTACCAGACAACTGATAAACATACTTATGTTTCTAAATACATACAAATTATAGATAAATTACACCCAGGTACAGAACAAATGATCGTGCTCACCACACAAGGATTTGTCCTGGGTTGGAATTATGCCCTCCGGTATAGCAGTCAGGGTCACTAACCACTAGACCAACAGGCCAATCAAAATGAATGGGAACAAGCTATAGAACAGTATGAGACACTTATTAGTAATTATTAATAAAACATGGATCATAACAATAACATACATTTAATATCCACTTAACAAGAAAGTGCTGCCATGTTAATGGATATAATACTAAAACATAACAAAGGTAACATATAAATAAATGCGGACAACATCACATACATTGCTCTGAACCCAAAGTAAGTAGCTAAAGCACTTGTTTTATGGAATTCAGAAACAACGAAGGTACCACAAACACCCAGACCCGAGCCAATGTAGATCAGTATGTTTCTACATTGACCCGTCCGGAGATCGAACCCGGGACCTCAGAGCTAGCGACACCTTGAAACCGGTGCGTACGCCACTCGACCACGGAGGTCGTCAAACATACAACATGCTAAAGCAACACTTACAATGAATGTACTCCCGTTGACTGCCTGCTGTTTACTTCTAACAGCAAAACATGATCTTAATATGGACCAGATAGATGCTGTATCTATCTTTCTTCATTGACACAGATCTATATTTCACTCTCAAAAATGTATGAGAAAGGAAAACAGGAATGTTATTTGCACAAGTCTTTAATTGAAACAAGCTATCATTCGGCCGAAGAGAGAATGCGTTCCTGACACATGTCGCTTGGTCTTGATTTGTGTGGATAAATAAAAACCGTGTTATTTTATTAATTGTGACCTGGCTCAATGATAAATATTTGAATTACATTATTCGTTTATAGGACAAATAAGTGATTGTAATTTATGTTTAGTAAATTGTTCGCCCCATTAAAGTAATATCTTCGTACTATAGCAGATGAAATAACACAAAACTGCAATAAATAGGTCTGAAAAGGTCTGAAATAGATCCATGTGTGTACCTAAATACTTATAATAAGACATTTGTTGTGTTATGGGTTCATGATTGAGACGGGCCTATTGGTCTATTGGTTAGTGAGTTTGACTGCTAATAAAGGCATAATTCCACTCAGGACAAATCCTTGTCTGACGAGCAATGAACATGTTCTGTGTCTAGGTGTAAAATATATAATATATAAGCTATCAGTTTTCTGGTTATCATAGTACCTACACACTCTGCTTAGTTTGTGGTCAGATGACCGTGTGTGAGCTGTCCGGAGATGTTATATGTTTCACACCAACACATTGTTTAGTGTGGCCTGCTGGTCTATTAACTCTGCTGTGTGTACATCATATCTAGTATCTACGTCTTCAGATACCTAGAGCTGTGGTGTAGGCAATAACAGGAGCTTGGCCTAATTTGTTTAAAAAAAATATATAATTGTTCCATAATATGCATCTAGTATGTTGTAACTATTTTACTTTTGTATCCGTGTTTGCTTGCTTGATGATACTCATTGTGTAATGTGCCTACCTGCTAAAACATTATTTTTTATGTACGCTTGTTATGTAAACATAAAATGTAAATCTTTTTTCTCAGTAAGTGAATTATTGTGATTCTTGTGAGGAAATAAGTTCTTAAACCATATTTCAAGTCTACTCCTTATTTAGTGATAACCAAATTACAATTCATATAGTTTATAATAATTGGTACCTACTAGACTTAACATATAGACATTACATTTCATTTTATACAAGCTTATTTAACTTGCAATGTATGTATGTTTGCTGTTAGAATCTTGCAACTCAATTTTTGATGTAGATATCTTTAACCGATGGACTGAAATTTTGTATACATGTTTAGATTGGATGACAATAAAATATTATGGTTCTTTTGAGCTGATTTCCAAATCAAAATCAAAATGTTTTTATTTCTTATAAACCAAAAAAAGTCGCTCAAGAAACGTTACGTTAAAATCTACTGACTCTAGTTGCTCGGTTCCAAAGTGTCCTTCCTAAGGGGAGAGCCGGCAAGAAACTCCATAGGATACTCGTTTAAAATTAAATTGTTACAATTATTTGTACATTATTAGTTAAATATAGGCGTCAACAATTTCATTACATGCTTTATTTAATATGCATTGTAAGTAAGTTTTTACTCGTAGAAGCTTACAATACAATTTTGAAGCAGATATTAATACCCAATTGGTCTGAAATTTTGTATACATATTAGTTTGGATACAATATTATAGTAGTTGTAAATGAAGATGCATTTGTATTGTGTAATTAATATCGGTTTGCATTCAGAGACAATGGATTTTTGAAAAAATATCTTAGTGCGACAACCTCAATGTTATCAATGTCACTTCCATGTATGGTCTTAAATATACTCGATTATTATAAGCAAATAGTTTTCTTTGAACTAACCCACGAAAATCTATCAAATAAGAGTCTGGTGTATTGGTTAACAGAGCATTAGTTAAAATTAAAGATAAAATTAACATAAAAGGGAGAAAAATGAAAGACGAATGCACCACATCAATAGAATTCATTCAGAAAACCTGACAATATAAAAATGTTATAGATATACAATATGTACCTACCTATTATTTAGTAGAAACTTATTACTAAAAGAGACTTTCTGATATTCCTCTCGTCTAGCAGCTAGCACACGCACAAATGTCAGTGGAGGAGAGGATTGAGGGACCAGTTTCAATCATCGCTATCTTCGAAATGGTCCGATATTATTTCTTCATTTCTTTTTTACAAAATGTTTTAAGTCTCCTACTAAAACTTTATGTAGAAAAAGAACGGTTTTATTCAGTAATATTCACTAAAATATTTATCTTTGTTGTGTGGACTGAGGGACCACAGTTCAGTCGTTATATTGTTTTTTATCTTTAATGCTTTGTGGTCTGTTATTTAGTAAATATCTTTACAGATTCTCTACTAAATGTCTGTATTCACAAAACCTTCGTTTATAAGATACTTTCCGAGATCTGGCTGATCGTCTGTGAGAACTGAGGGACCACACTTTATGAGTCGTAATTCTTAATATGTTTGGCTACAAATTCGCAGACTCGTTCTACAATTGTTTTAATATATGTAAATGTGCGTGTAAACTGAGGGACCACACTGGGAATTCGCGAAATGAATATCCTAGGATTTAGGGCCTGGCCACAGCTTCTGGCGGTGCGGCGCGCGGTGCGGCGGGAGGTGCGGTGAGCGGCGTGATTTGCGGTGGTATGCCATAGCTCGACTAGTTGCGACTGCGGCGGCGTCAGCGGTGGACGTATTTAGAGAACGGCTAAACTATTAAAATGGTCCTATCAAAAGTGGCACAGTATTGCCTTGAATCAAGTGCGTTCTTAGCTCAAGATATCATTCAGTTAATCAGAGAACTTGGCGAATTTAACACTTTTTATTATGAATATAGGAACTATCCCGATAAATTTATTGATTTTTGAAAATTAAATTGCCGTCTCTAATTAAATTACTTGTAAAAAATAGGTAATAAATACTTAAGTACCACTATTACCAGGAAATTGTTGTTTTATTTCTTCCCACATTTTTTTTATAATATGCCTATATTTATGATGTGGAGTTTTTGACATCCATATTGCTGGTCTACTCAGTATTTCACTAATGAATTGTTCCGTTTCCATTACTTTTATAAACTGTACGCGCGGTAAAAACAAAATTATTTGTTTCGGTCGCGCGATGTCTGAATGCGTCCGCCGATGCCGCCGCGCGCGCCGCTCTGAGCTGTGGCCACCTCGATACTCGCTAGTACATTTGTTTCACTCGCACACCGCGCAGACCGTCGCCGCCGCGCGCCGCGCGCCGCTTCCCGCGCCGCAAGTCGCACCGCAGTTCGCGCCGCCGGTAGCTGTGGCATACTTCATAGGTTGTCTACCATTTATTTTCGCCGCTCACCGCTCGCCGCGCCGCACGCCGCGCCGCAATTCGCACCGCGCTCGGCTGTGGCCAGGGGGTTAGTAGTGATTTCTTATTTAATACTTATTATAATACTTTCCTCAACTATGTTGGGGTCGGCTACCAGTCTTACCGGATTCAGCTGAATACCGTATTTTACATGGAGCGACTGCCTATCTGACCTACACAACCCATTTGACTGTGTAACACAGTATCCCATAGTAAGACTGGTTGTCCGAATTGACTTAACGACTGCCAAAGATCAACGTATGACAGTCGGGACCTACGGCTTAACGTGCTATCCGAGGCACGGACGGGTCTCGGTATGTTGTAGAAATGGTCACCCATCCACGGAGCAACCGCGGCGAGCGCGGTTTAACCTGTATTATCGGTCAAACCGGGCTTACACTTAGCCACGAGCCCCTCAATCTAGAGACTAGAATCATCAATTAAAATTACATTTTGAAAGTAATGTATTACTTTTAAATTCCAAAAGCTTATCCTATTTACCCTGGGTTTTTAAAATGTTGTGAGAATGTCAGATAATATAGCCAAGCTTATATCTTGATTTGGCAAATGATTAAAAAGTATGTCTGTTCAACAGTATTTCAGAAACGCAGGGCAACTTACACAAAATATAATTATGCTTATTATAATATTAATACTTCACACCAAATGATGGTAAGATGATATTTGATATATTAATGAGATCATATTTGATGGTGAGTTGTGACACACATCGACTAACATCAAAACATTTCTATAAATGATTGAAAACTGACCTAAAGTAAATGTAATGTGATTTTTATATCGTATTTAAATAATTATTCTGTATGGGTGTTTGTCACCTAACTCCTAAACGGCTGGACCGATTTGGTTGAAATTGTATGTGTATTTGAATGAGTACGGATGTTGTTAGGTTGTGTAGGTAGGTACTGCTGTTCAAGTACCATACTAATCTTTTTTGTTACTGATGTAGAGGTTATACAGCTCATATCACATTTACTTTAGCTCAGTACATACTAAGTAATTGCCTTATATGGGCACATAAATATAGACACAAAATTACTACACTGCAAAATTATTTGCAACACACCGAGCTTACACACTAATAAATAAGAAATGTTATGCAATAGAATTTAAACAATACATGCGAAAATCTTAAATAAATAAGTCTTGTAATTTAAGAACCAACCTCAGACTTTGATTATACTCTCTCTTTTAGCCGCTTATCTCATAATTAAAACATTACAAGAGTAAATCAAATACGAAAATAATAAAAAAATCAGGTTCCTAAATAAATTCTAAATTGGCGCCAATTTTGAGCGACAGAATCAGAAAACAACGAAAAATCTCAAAATAAATATATAATTTTTAAATTTTTTGTTGTTTTCTGATTCTGTATCTAGCCTACGACTTTATTTTATAAGAAAATTATTTAAAAAATCTCAAAATAAGCAAGGATCTAGCCTAGATCCTAGCTTATTTTGAGATTTTTTGTTGTTTTCTGATTCTGTATCTAGCCAAAGGCTCGAACCATGTTTTCTTGATTCTTTAGAATTCGGAGGCATCGCCTCATCTCATTCAGTTCACGGTAGAAGTAACGTAGGGACCTCAGCAGTCGCCTTTGCATCTTCAGCAGGCCGGCGTCGTGCAGAACAATCCTGTCCATTACGCTGAGCCTGTTGCGGACATCCGCCAGCCCTGCGGAGAGCTCGCGGATGTCTTCAGTCAAGAGCTGCTGGAGTTGTAAGTTGTTCATCGTTCAGTTATTTAATATTATAATTCAGTTCAGTTTCAGGAGTCAACAACACCTGAAACAATTATAATATTAAATAAATAACAACGTCATTTGATTAAATAACAGTGTAAAATATAGTATTAAAAATGTGCCTACTAATTGTTTCTATAGTAATAATGTAATATTATGTATGTACTAGCTGTACCCGCGACGTTGTTCGCTTATGTATCATACATCTTTATGACTAAATATTTTGACTGGGGTATAGAGGGCCATCAACACGACCTGCCTACTGCGAGTAAGTTTTCCGTTTGGCACAAAGAAATCGAATTTGGTGTGTTCTTTTTTAAATATTCAAAAGTTCATAAAACATAATATGATCAAAATTCCAATACATTGTTTCGCTGGATTCATGTTTGTATGTAGTCTACTACTACTTACCTAGAGTTTTGTCACAAATATTGCTGTTAGTATAAATTTTTATGTAGTAGGTATGTTTTTTTTTGATACAGTGTTTTTGGTGTGTGGCACATTTGATATTAACTTCAAAAGGATACTACAACGCGTTACAGATACAAAAATGGACAGAGCGTGTTGGATAATACGGTTGGTTTAACCACACCGCCGGCTACCGCCTTTTGTTTATACCTAATCGACTTCAAGAAAGGAGGTAACTACTCAATTCGACTGTATTTTTTTTCTGTTTGTTACCACAGAACATTTGACTGGGTGAAAGCTGGTGATTCCCGTGTGGTCCCATTTAATTTTGGTCCAGTTTTGACAGTGGGATCCATATGAAATAAATATAAGACTATCATTCGCTTTACGGTTGTTCGTAGTACATTTGTTAGCAGCGTTCGTTGGCGTTCGGTAATGGTATACCAGAATCAAAAACAGAAGACGGTGGCGCTTCGGAATTGGGCCGTATGACTTAACTATGGGCTGTCAATGGTAATTCTGTACTTAGAGACATGGTCAACAAGAGTCGCGTGTCGTAAATAAGAGATTGTACTTCAACAGCTGTCAGTGACTCACGTGTCAGATTCTTGCCGCGTTTAAACGTCTTAAAAATATTTTTCTAATTTTGAACTTGTTTTGAATAATTTTAATGCAAACAAAAACAACCTCATGCTCATCCCCGCAAAGTCTAAATTGCCCCTTTACCTGGCTTATTGATTTTTGAATAGTTAAGGCATTGCTTGCGAATATTTTAAGTTCTAAATATTAAAATTAGGTTATAGCGCCCTAGTGTCGAGTTGCTGAACTAATAAATTAGAATATAGATATTTTTATGAAAAAATAATCGTCTTTCTTGTTAGCGTCATGTGAAGTAAAAGCAACTTTCGTTGGGTGGAGTTAGACATAATTTAAGACAGCAATTGAAATTACGACCTTTAACGTTAGCTTTACTAATTTATAGCAAATTAAATTACCTATTTTTTTTGACATTGAGTACGAAGAGGGATCTTATAAGATTGTCGTGTGGGACAGTCCGTGGGATCTTAAATGCCTAACGAATGGACCGATTGCGATGCGGTCTTTTTCTTTGAAAGCTGACGTGTTCGAGATGGTTTTTGGCTATTGTTTACGATGATCTATTCAGAATTGCGAAATATAACAATGTTTTAATTTGTAATTTTCTTTTATACTAGCTGACCCGGCGAACTTTGTATTGCCTAACATTCGATTCCTTAATTATGATTAATTAATTATTTTTTTTTGAAAAAACCATCTTGTGTTTCAAGAAATATTTAAAAAATAGAATTAGCGAAATCGGTTGTGCTGCTCTCGAGATGTGCGCTTAGCAATACATTCAGCGATTCATTTTTATATTATAGATCATTAGGCTAGGGTAAAATAATATTACCAATTATGCGTGGTTTGCGACCCTACTGCTCATCATATTTCGAGCAGTGCCAGCACCCAAATCTGACCAAAAAACCACAAATATACCTTTCATATGGAAATTGGCGACGCACTAATCACTCTAGTACGTCTTTTGAGCAGAAATATAAGTTAATCACTTAAAAAACGCAATGATTGTATGTAGATAAAAGCACTCAGATAGCCAGTTTTTAAAGGTTCAATATTAACATTTGTAGACGAAAAACTTACCGAATAACAGGCTCCACGGGTGACTGACTTTATTTATAATAAATTTTAAGCGTTAAACACTTGATACTGTAATCTTAAAACGAACGAATGTCAGGGATAATCAGTCTTAATACTGTCAATTATCGCAAGGAAGGAAGGACGCCAGACGCCGCCGAGTCCCCGCACTTTGGTGATACCACCGCGCACCAATATAATTATCGATTTTTGAAACTTGTGATTTTTTATTAAGAGAAAATTATTTGCTATACCCAAGCGTTTTTGTCATGATAAAAAAATCTTTAAATCAAATGTTCTTAATAAACAAAGTTATGTATGGAATTATTATTGCCAATTTAATTAAATGATATTTTTTGTTTTTGTGCGACAAATAAAATTTTATATACCGAATATGTTTTCTATGTTTATTATAGTAATTGATGTTTTTGTGTTTTTTGTGTCTTCTTAATTTCAGCGTGTAAATCAGTGGCAGTTTTTTTTCCCGCACCAGTTACGCGGCAATAAATGTTGGCCGAGCGTTGCCAATTGATGGCCAATACCAACGGCCAATATAAAGACATTGTATTGGTCTTGTCGTGCGATCGCTTGATATCACTCGCCTAATTGATTGAATATAGGCCAACAAGGAATAAAGATCATTTTTGGCGTAGCTTGTCACTGCTGTCAGCTGTCACTTCGGTGTCAGGGTTTCTGCACCAAGGCGCGCTCGGTTGGTAGTGGTCGCATGTGTGCGCTATATGTTCGCCCCCAACATCTCTTCAAAACTCGTCTATAATATTGGCCATTTGCGGCCATGGCAATGGCGCTTGCTTTGTATCAGTATGACATAATGCTGCAAAGTTCGTGCACCAGCGGAAATAGTATTTTATTTGACAGTCGTTGACAGCGTGATTGAAAAACGACAATTAAAAATTAACTTTATGATTACTAATAAAATACAATAATAAAATACAATACAATGAATATTTGTATTGAATAAAGATAATTTGTAAAAAAATGACAAATAAATAACTGTCACAAACTGTCAAGCTGACATTGACAGTTCATGATGGCGATTTGTTACAGTCTAAGCTAGTGGTGCCATCTGCGCTGCGCTCGCGTTGGCCTAAGCACGACCAATGTCTACAAGTTGTTGTACAAGCTTGTTTAAGCAGTAATTAATAAAAAATATAATATTAACAAAATGGTGTCTTAAAAAACCACCAGGTAATAATCCTAAAAAGAGGAAATAGCTATTTAAAGATTATAAAATAAAATTTTAATAAGAATGAATTTGTATTCAACCTCTTTTTACACGACTGCCCAAAAAGGAGTGTTATGTTTTCAGGGTTCATGTATGTATGTATGTATGTATGTTTGTGAGTTTCTTTATTCCACCATAACTTCTAAAAGGCTTTGACCGATTTCAATGTTTGTGGTATCATTAGAAGCTTTGAGTTATCCCGAGTGACATAGGCTATGAGGACATTAAAAAATGGTCAAGTGTGAGTCGAAATAGCCTGCAAAGGGTTCCGAACGATTTCTTTTTTTGCTCAATATTGGTCATTATATCACTAAGAGGTATGAAATAAAAAACAAATAATTAAAAAACACGCCTGCCATGACAAAAACAATGAACTAAAAAAAAATTTTTTAATTATTAGTTTTTTTGTTTATTATCTTTGATTATATAATATCTAGATGGACTGTCAAGTGTGCGCAGACGTGTCAAAAAATTGCAACCAAATTTGGTTGCAAAGTACTTTCCCGCCAACCAGGACAGATCGTGCCGCTTTCGTGTCACTACGTTTTACGCGCTCTAAGGAATAACCACATAACAGCGATAAAATGACGGTATGCGTTTTTAAAGTGTGCTTGAATTATAAAGGAAGGGTAAAAAAATGCCAAGCACATCACCTATCATCGATATGTATCCAAGAATCTTCATATTTGTTTTTTGTTTTTATTTTTACCAAATTACGCCATATTTTATCAGTGTTGCCACTTTCTGTTTTTCATTCTCCCTTTTTTGTGGGTAATTTTTTTGGTTTATCGTTACGTTTATAAAATTTCGTTGATGTACTTCGAACGATCGCCTGTAATTAAAACCTTAATTAAAACTTATTCCTAATTAACGAGATGTGATCTTTCATTTTAAATTTCCAAACCTACTAACTGCCTAAAATATTGTACCTAATACTAACTTAGTTGATTTAATAGTCCATTCAAACACACAACTCTAAATTTGATTTTTTTTTATTTATTTAAATAAGTAACTACTTAATAAAAATACACTTGGCTATGGCTCCAAGGGGGGCTGTGAGGCTGCCGTACACGCGTTGTCGGCCTATCTAAATTCTGGCAAAGGAGAGGTCATTCTGAAGGTTGACATCAAAAATGCCTTCAACTCTGTTAATAGGGATATCTTGCTGGCAGAAACTAGAAAAGAATTAGGTACCCAAAATTTTTTGTTTTCTTTGGCAATGCTACAGACGTCCATCAAAATTACTGTATCGGGAAAATCTATTAGAATCTGCAGTTGGTTGTCAGCAAGGTGATCCTCTCGGGCCGGTGATTTTTAGCCTAGCCATCCTCCCAATCATTCGGCAACTAAATTCAAAATTCAACGTGTGGTATCTCGATGATGGGACCCTCGGAGGCGATGTGGATACAGTTGTAAATGATCTTATATTTTTAAAAAATAAATTTAATACTATAATTGGTCTTCAGCTCAACTTTTCGAAATGTGAACTTTTCTTAAATAACGTGACTGACAGACAACTGACTCTTTCAAAATTTATCACAATAGCCCCTGAGATAAAAATTACTGAAAAAAGCTCTCTCCGTCTCCTTGGGTCTCCAATCTTCGACGATGCCTTTCCCACTTTTATAGACGAAAAAATTCAAAATTTCAATGAATTTTCAGATAGACTGCACCAAATTAATATGCATTCGGCCATTACCCTAATTCGGTTTTGCTGTTTCGGTCCTAAATTAATTTATTTCCTTCGTGCTTCACATTTATGGAAGCATCCTCAACTTTTGGAAAAAATTGACCAAATTATGAAACACACTCACTTCAATTTTAAATGTGGCCATGGACGACCGAGCTTGGGCTCAGGTAATTTTGAGGTGCCGTGCTTCACCGAGGCTGTGGATGCCTGGAAAATTGCCTGCCCGAATTCAAATACTCCTGTCCACCCATCTTCCCAGAGACAGTGGGACGAGCCGCTCTGCAGAGTAGTTAAGGAAAATCTAATCTCTTCTTCCAATACTACTGCTGAGCGTGCGCGCTTACTGGCTGTGGGAGAGTGGGAGTCAGGCCTTTGGCTTCAAGCATTGCCTTCGTCGAACATAGGCACCTTGTTCGACGACACTACTTTCCGCCTCGCTGCTGCTCTACGCCTAGGGGCTTCGAGTTGTACCCCGCATCGCTGTCACTGTGGCGAAGTTGTCAACAGCCTCGGACACCATGGCCTACCATGTAGCCGTAGCGCGGGCCGCATGGCGCGGCATGCGAATATAAATGACATTATTCGACGAGCTCTTGTCGCCGTCGGCGTTCCGGCTGTACTCGAACCTAATGGCCTGGCACGCGACGACGGCAAGAGACCGGACGGCATGTCTTTGTTCCCGTGGAAGGTGGGTAGGCCTTTAGTGTGGGACGCTACTTGCGTCGATACTCTTGCGCCATCCCATCTTCCTAGTACGTCGTGCTGTGCTGGCGCTGCTGCTACGGCTGCTGAGAACCTCAAGCGGCGGAAATATACCAACCTAGTTGGAAGTTATATATTCGAGCCGTTTGGGGTTGAGACCCTTGGTCCGTGGGGTCCGAGTGCACACTGATTTTTTAAAGATTTATCCAAACGCCTGGTTGACACTTCGCGTGACCCAAAGGCTGGCTTCTACCTAGGTCAGCGAATAAGCATTGCCATACAACGTGGCAATGCTGCCAGCCTTTTGGGCACACTCCCAGTCGACAGCGATGTGGATGAATTTTTTGATGCCTTGATTAGTTCTTAGTTTCATTTAGTTTATAATTCTTCTTATTTCTTGTGTAGGCTTAGTTTTTATAATATTGTACATATTTTAAGTTTAATTTCATTAATAAAATATTTTAATACTTAAAAAAAAAAAAAAAATACACTTAAACTGAATAATACCACGTAAGTACATACAACTAAAATAAGTAAATATTTTTTTTTATTATTAACTAGCTGTGCCCCGCGGTTTCACCCGCGCGAATGATAATTCATACACTATATTTATAAATTATAGCCTATGTGTTATTCTGATGTATAAGCTGCATTATTGTAAAGTTTCATTAAAATCCATTGAGTAGTTTTTGCGTGAAAGAGTAACAAACATCCATACATCCAAACAAACTTTCGCATTTATAATATTAGTAAGGATTCGTCTTTATTTAATGTGATTTATGGGAGAACTAGCTTTTGCCCGCGACTTCGTTCGCGTGGAATAGTGACTTCCGGCAGATTTTTGGTTTTACCCACATACCCACACCCGATCTCGCGGGATCTCTTCAAAAATGAAATGTGGAAGATATTCTAGGGAACTCTTAAAAAATCAACATTATGAGCTCTGCGTTTGAATCTCACTTAGGGCATTAAAGCCGTTATTGCCGATCGAAAAAGGCGAAAATTTAATTTTTCCCTTATTTTCAAAATATTATTTTGATTTGCCATTTCAGAAAAAAATACTGTTTCTCCCTTGACAAATTTTCTATTATTTTAGGCTTTAAAGATTATTAAAGTTTCTTACACCAAGACATTTCTGTATACCACGTTTTTAGTTTTCGATCCCAACGCCATCTATCGAGCATAGTGACAACTCGGATTATTTATCTATACTCCGTTCGGGCATTTTCTTTGTACTAAAAGTTTTATTATATTGATATTATTTTTTTCATACCTTTTTACTATTTATTTACTTTTTTCCGATGAATTAAAACAATAACATGAACCGAACTCGTGTAACGATCAACACCATTGCGCGATCACCAACTCGACCTATAGTACTAATAGAATTATCTATACTCCGTTAGAGCATTTTCTTTGTACTAAAAGTTGTATTATATTATATTTTCATACCTTTTTACTATTTTTTTACATTTTTCCGATGAATTTTCAGTACTGAATTGATGCCGACGCTTGACCAATAGATGGCGCTGTATGTCCGGAATAAATTTTATTTTTTATTTTATTTTTTGTAATAAAAACTATCCTATGTCCTTTCTCAAGTTCCAAACTATGTCTGTACCAAATTTCACACAAATCGGTTCAGTAGTTTAGGCGTGAAGCAAAGACAGACAGACAGACAGAAAGACAGACAGACAGACAGAGTTACTTTCGCATTTATAATATTAGTTTGGATTTGGATTTGTAATAGCTGGTATCACTATTTACGCACACAGAGACATTGACGTATAGTGTAAAACGACGCCTGCACGCACACATACTTAAAATGGCGGTCTCGCTGTCTTTGTTATGAATGTAGGGCGACGACGCGACGCTTCATCTAGACATTATATAATCAAAGAGTTAAAGTTAACTACTTCAGCAACGTCTACTAAGGGCACCTCCTGCGGGTTCCGGACCTCGACTTAGTGAGTTGCTAACGATCTTAATAAAGCAAAGCAACAAAGGAGACAAGATAATATCCAGGGACAACTCACACACGGTTATCTGATCCCAAACTAAGCAGAGCTTGTGTTATGGTAACCAGACAACTGATAAACATACTTAGGTATATATTATATTTCTAAATTCATACATATTGTAGACTAGCTGTTGCCCGCGTGACTATCAATTATCGTGGTTGTATGGATATATATTTATTGATTACCGCGACTTCGTCCGCGTCAATTTCTTGAAATTGCGACTATAATTTGAGATTTAAACTATCCTATCTCTCAAGTTGGATCGAACTGCACATGGTGTGCGAATTTTATTATAATCGGTTAAGTGGTTTAGGAGTCCATTGAGGACAAACATTGTGACACGAGATTTATATATATTAAGATGTGTTATTCTGATGTATAAGCTGCATTATTGTAAAGTTTCATTAAAATCCATTGAGTAGTTTTTGCGTGAAAGAGTAACAAACATCCATACATCCAAACAAACTTTCGCATTTATAATATTAGTAAGGATTCGTCTTTATTTAATGTGATTTATGGGAGAACTAGCTTTTGCCCGCGACTTCGTTCGCGTGGAATAGTGACTTCCGGCAGATTTTTGGTTTTACCCACATACCCACACCCGATCTCGCGGGATCTCTTCAAAAATGAAATGTGGAAGATATTCTAGGGAACTCTTAAAAAATCAACATTATGAGCTCTGCGTTTGAATCTCACTTAGGGCATTAAAGCCGTTATTGCCGATCGAAAAAGGCGAAAATTTAATTTTTCCCTTATTTTCAAAATATTATTTTGATTTGCCATTTCAGAAAAAAATACTGTTTCTCCCTTGACAAATTTTCTATTATTTTAGGCTTTAAAGATTATTAAAGTTTCTTACACCAAGACATTTCTGTATACCACGTTTTTAGTTTTCGATCCCAACGCCATCTATCGAGCATAGTGACAACTCGGATTATTTATCTATACTCCGTTCGGGCATTTTCTTTGTACTAAAAGTTTTATTATATTGATATTATTTTTTTCATACCTTTTTACTATTTATTTACTTTTTTCCGATGAATTAAAACAATAACATGAACCGAACTCGTGTAACGATCAACACCATTGCGCGATCACCAACTCGACCTATAGTACTAATAGAATTATCTATACTCCGTTAGAGCATTTTCTTTGTACTAAAAGTTGTATTATATTATATTTTCATACCTTTTTACTATTTTTTTACATTTTTCCGATGAATTTTCAGTACTGAATTGATGCCGACGCTTGACCAATAGATGGCGCTGTATGTCCGGAATAAATTTTATTTTTTATTTTATTTTTTGTAATAAAAACTATCCTATGTCCTTTCTCAAGTTCCAAACTATGTCTGTACCAAATTTCACACAAATCGGTTCAGTAGTTTAGGCGTGAAGCAAAGACAGACAGACAGACAGAAAGACAGACAGACAGACAGAGTTACTTTCGCATTTATAATATTAGTTTGGATTTGGATTTGTAATAGCTGGTATCACTATTTACGCACACAGAGACATTGACGTATAGTGTAAAACGACGCCTGCACGCACACATACTTAAAATGGCGGTCTCGCTGTCTTTGTTATGAATGTAGGGCGACGACGCGACGCTTCATCTAGACATTATATAATCAAAGAGTTAAAGTTAACTACTTCAGCAACGTCTACTAAGGGCACCTCCTGCGGGTTCCGGACCTCGACTTAGTGAGTTGCTAACGATCTTAATAAAGCAAAGCAACAAAGGAGACAAGATAATATCCAGGGACAACTCACACACGGTTATCTGATCCCAAACTAAGCAGAGCTTGTGTTATGGTAACCAGACAACTGATAAACATACTTAGGTATATATTATATTTCTAAATTCATACATATTGTAGACTAGCTGTTGCCCGCGTGACTATCAATTATCGTGGTTGTATGGATATATATTTATTGATTACCGCGACTTCGTCCGCGTCAATTTCTTGAAATTGCGACTATAATTTGAGATTTAAACTATCCTATCTCTCAAGTTGGATCGAACTGCACATGGTGTGCGAATTTTATTATAATCGGTTAAGTGGTTTAGGAGTCCATTGAGGACAAACATTGTGACACGAGATTTATATATATTAAGATATAATATACTTCTATTATAGCATAATATTAGAAGTTGTTTTTTGGGTTTTAAGCCAAAAGTACAAAATTTCGCCATAATCGAGTCAATACTTGTTTTAGTTCAATAGTTGAGACAAATAATAGTGTTCATTTTTCAAAAATGAATATCCCTTTTAAGGGCTTGCATCGCATCGCAAATATTTGTGAGCTTGCGTTCCATTTTGAAATAAAAAAAGTTCAAAATGTAACGCAAGTGAACAAAGGTATTTTAATAAAAGCAATCCGTTACCAGTCTAATTAATTATTATTTTTTATGTGGCACATCTGTTACAATCTTCAAACAAGAACGGTTGAATAATCGCGTATTCTACATAGCTAGATTAACATTTCACATTCACAAACTCCAAGGTTACCTTGTATATCTTTCTGTTTGAAATCACAAGATCAGAGATCACAAGTAATCCACAACGACCATGTTAGTTGCTGGCAGGTACAGATGTAGTGACTGCATTGAAGGTGTTGTGTATTACATTATAAATCCAGTCAATATGAGGACTGACTGCTGCGTACGATTCTTTCACTTTTGTAGTATCGATTGATCCAGAAGAGCATACTCCAATAATGCGGCCATCGTATAACAAAGGCCCTCCGGAGTCCCCGTACCATGGCTTTTGGACTTCATCGGTTTTATTGCCGCAATTCGCGACAAGACAAATTACATACTTGTGTTGTGTATCACAGGACTCGATCGCAGCTTCACCGACCTGCAGTTGCCTTATACCATCCCGTCCTGGGTTTGTTTTATCTGTGCCTCCACCACCGACGTATATTACAGGCAGTCCAACCATCGTCAAGTGATCGACGGCTAACAGTCTCCCGAAGTTGCTCAAAGCCAACTTTGTGACGAGCAACAAACTTACATCATTATACAAAAATGACTTTCCTTTTTTATGATTTACATAAGCTGGATGCACAATAATTTTTTGAACAGAGGATTTCATTTCAAATGGAACAGGTTGTGCAGTAAAATTAGTATGCCAAATTAGTAAGGAATTCATTTGTTTACCGACCACACAGTGAGCGGCGGTCAGTATCCAGTTTTGGGAAATAGCGGATCCTGTGCAGAACCTCAGTGAGCTTGTATTACTCTTAAGTCTCAAAAGTACAACAACGAAGGGAAATTCTCCATCCACGACGTCCCGGCCGTGTCGGACTCGTAGATAAGATTTAGACTCACAAGGTTCGTCCAGGCTTAAGAGAAACAATATCGCAGTTATCCAAAACATGGCGCCCGCTTGTGAAACTCTTGAAAGTTTTATAATTTTTGAATTTCAAGTCAAGAAAAATTGATTTTAGAAGTCGTAAATACACTGTAAAGTTTAGGATTTATTATTTGATGTGATTTTCACGTTGTTTCAATTTTATCGTTTGGTTTATTATGAGTAATAAAACATATCGATAACTGCAGCATTTCACAATATTTGCATAACAAATTATTTTTACTAGCTGTACCCGCGACGTTGTTCGCTTATATATCAGTCATCTTTCATTCAATGAATAAATCTTTTGACTGTAATATAGAGGGCCACTAACACGAAGTCGAACTCCAATATCTTGTTTCGCTGGATTAATGTTTCTATGTAGTCTACTATTCGCAAATTAGATGTAATAGGCCTACAGGGGAAACAACTTTTTGAATCGTTTTACTTATCTCAGAAGTGGTGCTTTTAGAAAAAAAAATATGAAGACCTTTTTTATAGATAATTTTATGATCTACAATTTTTGTCGGAGGTAATTTTACGATAAAACTTACCGTTTTGAAGAAAATCGCGAAAAACCCATTGTTTTGGCCTTTGACCTTGAGAATTTTTTTTTTCATGGGTCGTAACGATGGGGAGTTTCGAGGAGTTGTTTTTAATTGTGTTTTAAACAAGTTTACTCAGTTTCAGCTTGATGGTAATTTTTGTAGCTTTGCTCTTGTTTTTTGACCTAATTTGACCGGACTAATGTGGAACCTAGAGTTTTGTCACAAATTTTGGTTGACATAAGCATACATAACATACCTAGAATAAATTCTCAAAAAAAAATGTACCGTCATTATAATAATGTAATAATATATTCCTATCTTACTATCATTAATATTCAAAGTACTTATCATATTTTATTTTTAATACTCTAAAATCATTTTGTGTAGGTATAGGTATAATAATATGTCAATACTTCTAATTACTGTGGCGAATAATAAGACCTTTAAAAGTCGAGTTAGGAAATAGGTACAAGGTACAAATCACAGCGTTTAGAAGAACATTTTTCAGATTTTAATACACTTTTCAAAAAACATTGTGTCAGAAGTATGCTTATTGATCGAGTTAACTACATAATAAGTGGCCCGTACACGCTCAAATTGTTTGTTAAATTTTACGTGTTTGTCAAATTATTTGATAGTGTATAGCTGTGTTTGAGGCGTCTGTCAAACAATCTAGGTACCGTAAAATGCTACAACATTGCCTGTATTTTGAAGGTTTTATTTGATAAATCCTTCATGTTAAAGAAAGTCATATGTTTTTTCAATTACAATTCAATATTGTACTCTAAGGTATGGAGATAAAGTTCTTTCTAGCCAAAAAAACTCCTATTAATCACCAAAAAGTGCATTTAAAAAAGGAGGCAAAGTTGAGTTGAAAACTGCAACATTGCCTAGCTAAAAATCTCATTGACTACAGGTGGGTGCTAAGGGAACGATTTGGCGCCTATTTTGCTTATGATTTCTTTTCCATGTAAGACTTCATCTAGTTTTGAATTACAGTGTAATATTTTTTTTAACGTTGATAGGCAAAGTTGAGCACGTTTTTATAAAGCTCTCATACAACAGTGAAAAGGACTGTAGGGCTGCCTCCAAGGTAGATCAATAAAAAAAAAAACAATTTAATATTTCAATATATTTTTAAAATAAAATCAAAGTACACAAACAATAAAGAACATTCTCGTTTTTTTAATTATTATATAGCTACTTGCATTCTAATCATAGATTGATCATCCCTAACAAATCTGTAGGTAACAAAAAACAATGTAACATAGGTACTTAATTATAATCATTTATGGAAACAAAATTTAATAACTAACATAGTAGCAAAAAGCATATTATGTTTTTAAGTAGCAAGAGAATAATTTTACGAAAAACATTCATCAAAAATATTATAACATTTTAACAATAACATTGTAATTAAATTATATTAAGAAAGTAGGAACTTGCGTAAGAATTTTGCTTCTCGGCTTCATAAGATGATAATTTTTTACACGCTACTAAATCAACCGCTATGGTTAACATCTCTTGCGTATAATCGGAGTAATGTCTAGCCCCTGGTTTTCTCCTGTTCCTTGTTTGCTTACCCATATTCAATACCTGTCGAACAATTATACGAGTCCATTAGATTTCGATAATACTACGAACCAAAACATATCGAAGCAGATTATATAAATAAAAATATGTCTAACTACAAACAAAATACGCAAGTGAACTCATGGTCGATTACTAGTTACGTTAAAAAAAAACAAGTGGCAGCCCTAACCCTAGGCAATGTTACGTATTTTTTTTTCGGAAACCTGCTACAAATTTGCCTGCGATGATTTGACTCTTTAAAATAAGATTTAATGCAGAAAAACTAGTTAAATAACAGAAAACAGCATATTCTCTTTGCTATACAACTTATTACGCTAGTAAATGAAGGATAAATACTTACCAAATAAAATTTTCTCCGGAGCCGGTATAAACACGTGCACTGCCACAGACATTGAAATTGACACTGACCGTTTATTTTTGAAATATTTGAATGAATTATATGTCAGTGTTGCCATATAGATTGCCGACTTGCTTTTCATAGTACCATTTACAATAAAAACGTTTCTATACAACAATAATTTAACTTTTTTAGAATTTAGGCAATGTTGGACAGTGATGGCAATGTTGTAGCATTTTACGGTACGTGTTTGTCGCGTTTGATGAACTTTGATGAAAATCATGGAGGACGCTACGCCAAGTGACAAATTTGTTTGATATTTTGTTTTAACGTTTGTACGTTAACGGGGCGCTATAGATTGGTCAATATCTTTGTGGTAGACACAGAGCAAAGTAATAAGTAAGGTGGTAGATTCAAATGATATGTTTAAATTTCGTGCGCGTAGTTGCGTTCTTTCCAGTGGCGCCAACTTGTGAACGGAAATGGCAGCTTTCTCGATTATTGATCGGCTTGAGTGGCTTCGGTCCCTCAGAGTAAATATAATAAACTAAAGAGTGCTTATTTCAGGGTATGAAACGTGAGCACTAGTATGAACTAGTTTCATTGTAAAAATAATAGCAAAATAAAGCGCGCCGTTTTAATAAAACTACTAGTATCTCAGAAGTCGGACCCCAAAGTTACTAATACAGATTAAACATGCTTACGGTCGCGGTATGGTTACTATAGTTTTACTTTTTAACTCTACGTTGGCCACGGTAGATATAATAAACAAAAGAGGTTGAAAACAAATTCATTCTTATTAAAATTTTATTTTATAATCTTTAAATAGCTATTTCCTCTTTTTAGGATTATTACCTGGTGGTTTTTTAAGACACCATTTTGTTAATATTGTATTTTTTTATTAATTACTGCTTAAACAAGCTTGTACAACTTGTAGACGTTGGTCGTGCTTAGGCCAACGCGAGCGCGGCGCAGATAGCGATGTTAACGTAACAAACCGCCATCATGAACTGTCAATGTCAACTTGACGATTTGTGACAGTTATTTATTTGTAAATTTTTTACAAATTATCTTTATTCAATACAAATACGGATTTTTCATTGTATTTTATTAGTAATCATAAAATGAATTTTTAATTGACGTTTTTCAATCACGCTGTCAACGAAATACTGTCAAATTAAAATACTATTTCCGATGGTGCACGAACTTTGCAGCATTATGTCATACTATGCGATTCAAATGAGAATAGGATCGACTTTGCGCCATATTGTGACGTCATAGCTGTCAATTCTAACCAGTTAGGTAGGGTGAGCAAAACAAGTTTCTTTTCGATATTTAAGATTCGAGTGAAAAAATAATAAATCGGAATCCAGTTCTTCCATTCCACTCATCTCTGTATTACTGTCCGAGTAGTCATCGCCGTCGTCATCACCATCACCATCACTGCTGCTTTCCGCATTAAAATAAAATGGATTATTGTAGGTTTTTAAAATTTATTACACCAACTGTTATTTAAAATAAAAATGGGCATTCTGTATTTATAATAAAACTAAAGTTATCATCGTCTTCAAATATTTCTCTTTGCCAGTACTCATTTTCTATACGTTTTACGTGATTTATTTCTTTCTTCCAATCGTCGCTCGTAATAATTAAATTAAATATTATAAACTTTAAATAATTAAATATTATATTTAGATAATTTACTACTATTTAACGTTTTTATTTAAATTTGATGTAAGACTAATATTATTGATGCAAATAAGTTTTGTTTGCAAACCGTACTTTTCAAGTGACATTTGACAGATAGAGGTTATTGACATTCCTATTCTTATTTGGATCGCTTAGTACTGATACAAAGCAAGCGCCATTGCCATGGCCGCAAATGGCCAATATTATAGACGAGTTTTGAAGAGATGTTGGGGGCGAACATATAGCGCACACATGCGACCGCTACCGACCGAGCGCGCCTTGGTGCAGAATCCCTGACACCGAAGTGACAGCTGACAGCAGTGACAAGCTACGCCAAAAATGATCTTTATTCCTTGTTGGCCTATATTCAATCAATTAGGCGAGTGATATCAAGCGATCGCACGACAAGACCAATACAATGTCTTTATATTGGCCGTTGGTATTGGCCATCAATTGGCAACGCTCGGCCAACATTTATTGCCGCGTAACTGGTGCGGGAAAAAAACCGGCCACTGATTTACACGCTGAAATTAAGAAGACACAAAAAACACAAAAACATCAATTACTATAATAAACATAGAAAACATATTCGGTATATAAAATTTTATTTGTCACACAAAAACAAAAAATATCATTTAATTAAATTGGCAATAATAATTCCATACATAACTTTGTTTATTAAGAACATTTGATTTAAAGAATTTTTTATCATGACAAAAACGCTTGGGTATAGCAAATAATTTTCTCTTAAAAAAAAAATCACAAGTTTCAAAAATCGATAATTATATTGGTGCGCCTGCGCGGTGGTATCACCAAAGTGCGGGGACTCGGCGGCGTCTGGCGTCCTTCCTTCCTTGCGATAATTGACAGTATTGAGACTGATTATCCCTGACATTCGTTCGTTTTAAGATTACAGTATCAAGTGTTTAACGCTTAAAATTTATTATAAATAAAGTCAGTCACCCGTGGAGCCTGTTATTCGGTAAGTTTTTCGTCTACAAATGTTAATATTGAACCTTTAAAAACTGGCTATCTGAGTGCTTTTATCTACATACAATCATTGCGTTTTTTAAGTGATTAACTTATATTTCTGCTCAAAAGACGTACTAGAGTGATTAGTGCGTCGCCAATTTCCATATGAAAGGTATATTTGTGGTTTTTTGGTCAGATTTGGGTGCTGGCACTGCTCGAAATATGATGAGCAGTAGGGTCGCAAACCACGCATAATTGGTAATATTATTTTACCCTAGCCTAATGATCTATAATATAAAAATGAATCGCTGAATGTATTGCTAAGCGCACATCTCGAGAGCAGCTGAACCGATTTCGCTAATTCTATTTTTTTAATATTTCTTGAAACACAAGATGGTTTTTTCGAAAAAAATAATTAAATAATCATAATTAAGGAATCGAATGTTAGGCAATACAAAGTTCGCCGGTCAGCTAGTATAAAAGAAAATACAAATTAAAACATTCTTAATAGATCATCGTAAACAATAGCCAAAAACCATCTCGATCACGCCAGCTTTCAAAGAAAAAGACCGCATCGCAATCGGTCCATTCGTTAGGCATTTAGGATGACACGGACTTTCCGACACGACAATCTTATAAGATCCCTCTTCATAGGGTAAATACGCTAAATGTCGGCCCCCTTACGGATTTTCTAACTTTGGAACGCTCTGGCTGCACCAGTTTGCAACAAAGGATAGCTTGTGTTGCGGTTTTAGACAGGTTGATAAATCAATTTTATGTTTTTAGGCATAAATTTGACTCTTCTACTAAAATAAAAAAGGATTAAGGTTTAGATGCGTTGAAGACGAAAAAACCCTAAAGTTGGCCTTTCGCGGCCTATGGTCGGCGGTGTTTTTCCTAAATGTCGGCCGGATATAGGGTGTTTAAAATTAAGACAATGAAAAATATAATCAAAATGATTTATTTTGACAGGAGTATACATTTGTATTTGTCTTAGGGTAATTTGTTTAAAAGTTACTATAATTATAACTAAGTTAAACATCGGAATAAATATAACCAGCAAATTAAAAAAAAAAAAAAATCAATTGTATCCCAAACCATATTTAGCTATTTTTTTTTTTTTTTTTTTGGGAAACAAACAGATACTACATAGCACATAATACAAACATAGTAAACTATAAATAATCCAAAACAGTTTCCACATTAAAAGCTAAACATTTGCGCCAAATTAGAAAGAAAACTAAAAGAGAATAAACAAACAATAAACAATTAAAAACGTGAACAAAAATAGCATTAGGTACTAATCTAATGCATACATAATGACTTAGCATCAATTACTCGGAGTTGGTGAATAATATACATATGTCTTCGATACTGTCAACTTCTACATCCAAACTTAACCTATTTATAATGTTAATAAATTTTTGTATTAGGTACATAACATATATTCAATTTCGAGAAAATAAGTTTGATAAATAAATTAGAAATGACTACCCACGCAATCAATGAAAAAATACAAAAGTAATCAGCCTGTATATTAGCGTTCAAATTCGAGGCTGGCCGACATTACGATATTTAATATATTTAAAGTCGGCCCCTGTTGTGTGTGCCTCATTTCTCGACATTCAACTAAGATCACCCCGGCCGGTATTTAGCGACTAAACGTAAAATATATTTATTAACCTATTAAGCTTTGCAAATACTCTTATTAAGCAAATGGAATTGGTAGAATTGGAATTTGAAAAACAGACTGCATTTACTTTAAGTCGGCCCCGGCCGAGAATTCGGTTTTAAGCCGAAACTGGTATTCTAATGGCGGCCTCCTATTTTTCATTTAAAATAATACGAAAAACGTTAAAAAAACTATGTCAAAATATAGTAAAAATAACTTTTTAGTGATAACAAAGCTTAAAACGAAAATAAAGAAACGTCTTACCGTTGTAATATCAATCCCCGAAGCGTGGGTATTCTCATCAAGTAAGCTACTTTAACTAAGAACTTGACTCTTCAACGGCGCGATCGCTGCTGACGCTCAGTGTGCGAAGACCGGGTGACGTAATAGGATAGTGACAGTTTGTGCGTATAGAATATGAACTTAGTTTGCAATTCGAGTAGTAAAATTACCACTTCATTACCCTTGGAACGAACGCAAGATAAAAATGTGCAGACGGCCGACGATTGGGGGGGGGGGGGCCGAAATATGGCGTATTTACCCTACTCAATGTCAAAAAAAATGATTTAATTTTTATAAATTAGTAAAGCTAACGTTAAAAGTCGTAATTTCAATTGCTGTCTTAAATTATGTCTAACTCCACCCAACGAAAGTTGCTTTTACTTCACATGACGCTAACAAGAAAGACGATTATTTTTTCATAAAAATATCTATATTCTAATTAATTAGTTTAGCAACTCGATACTTGGGGCGCTGTAACCTAATTTTAATATTTAGAACTTAAAATATTCGCAAGCAATGCCATCTATTCAAAAATCAATAAGCCAGGTAAAGGGACAATTTAGACTTTGCGGGGATGAGCATAAGGTTGTTTTTGTTTGCATTAAAATTATTCAAAACAAGTTCAAAATTAGAAAAATATTTTCAAGACGTTTAAACTACTTTAAACGCGGCAAGAATCTGACACTGAGTCACTGACAGCTGTTGAAGTACAATCTCTTATTTACGACACGCGACTCTTGTTGACCATGTCTCTAAGTACAGAATTACCATTGAAAGCCCATAGTTAAGTCATACGGCCCAATTCCGAAGCGCCACCGTCTTCTGTTTTTGATTCTGGTATACCATTACCGAACGCCAACGAACGCTGCTAACAAATGTACTACGAACAACCGTAAAGCGAATGATAGTCTTATATTTATTTCATATGGATCCCACTGTCAAAACTGGACCAAAATTAAATGGGACCACACGGGAATCACCAGCTTTCACCCATTCAAATGTTCTGTGGTAACAAACAGAAAAAAAATACAGTCGAATTGAGTAGTTACCTCCTTTCTTGAAGTCGATTAGGTATAAACAAAAGGCGGTAGCCGGCGGTGTGGTTCAACCAACCGTATTATCCAACACACTCTGTCCATTTTTGTCTCTGTAACGCGTTGTAGTATCCTTTTGAAGTTAATATCAAATATAACACACCAAAAACACTGTATCAAAAAAAAACATACCTACTACATAAAAATTTATACTAACAGCAATATTTGTGACAAAACTCTAGGTTCCACATCAAATATATTTTGGAAATAGTAGACTACATACAAACATGAATCCAGCGAAACAATGTATTGGAATTTTGATCATATTATGTTTTATGAACTTTTGAAAATTTAAAAAAGAACACAACAAATTCGATTTCTTTGTGCCAAACGGAAAACTTACTCGCAGTAGGCAGGTCGTGTTGATGGCCCTCTATACCCCAGTCAAAATATTTAGTCATAAAGATGTATGATACATAAGCGAACAACGTCGCGGGTACAGCTAGTACATACATAATATTACACTATTACTATAGAAACAATTAGTAGGCACATTTTGAATGCTATAACACACTTATTACACTGTTATTTAATCAAATTACGTTGTTATTTATTTAATATAATAATTGTTTCAGGTGTTGTTGACTCCCAAAAAACTATGAACAACTTACAACGCCAGCAGCGCTTGATCAAAGATATCCGCGAGCTCTCCGCAGCGGTGGCGGATGTCCGCAACAGGCTCAACGAAATGGACGGGATGGTTCAGCACAACGCCCGCCTGCTGGAGTTGAAAAGGCGACTGCTGAGGTCCCTACGGTACTTCTACCTTGCACTGAAAGAGATGAGGCGATGCCTCCAAATTCTAAAAAAACAAGAAAACAAGGTTCGAGCCTTTGGCTAGATACAGAATCAGAAAACAACAAAAAATCTCAAAATAAGCTAGGATCTAGGCTAGATCCTTGCTTATTTTGAGATTTTTTAAATAATTTTATTATAAAATAAAGTCGTAGGCTAGATACAGAATCAGAAAACAACAAAAAATCTCAAAATTATAAATATTTATTTTGAGATTTTTCGTTGTTTTCTGATTCTGTCGCTCAAAATTGGCGCCAATTTAGAATTTATTTAGGAACCTGATTTTATTATTATTTTATTTATTTATATAATACTTTTTGCACACTGTTGCACAAAGGCGGACTTAATGCCAGAAGGCATTCTCTGCCAGATGCCAGCCAAGCCAGCAAGGTGATGCAGAAAACAAATCGTGGTAGATGCAAGAGCACAAAATTGAGAAAAAATAAAAGTGTAAATAAATTATGTATTACTTAATTAAAAAAAATACATACAAGTATATAATATAAAATAAAAAAATATACAATATAATATTTTCGTATTTGTTTTACTCTTGTAATGTTTTAATTATGAGATTAGCGGCTAAAAGAGAGAGTATAATCAAAGTCTGAGGTTGGTTACTTAAATTACAAGACTTATTTATTTAAGATTTTCGCATGTATTGTTTAAATTCTATTGCATAACATTTCTTATTTATTAGTGTGTAAGCTCGGTGTGTTGCAAATAATTTTGCAGTGTAGTAATTTTGTGTCTATATTTATGTGCCCATATAAGGCAATTACTTAGTATGTACTGAGCTAAAGTAAATGTGATATGAGCTGTATAACCTCTACATCAGTAACAAAAAAGATTAGTATGGTACTTGAACAGCAGTATCTACCTACACAACCTAACAACATCCGTACTCATTCAAATACACATACAATTTCAACCAAATCGGTCCAGCCGTTTAGGAGTTACACCCATACAGAATAATTATTTAAATATACGATATAAAAATCACATTACATTTACTTTAGGTCAGCTTTCAATCATTTATAGAAATGTTTTGATGTTAGTCGATGTGTGTCACAACTCACCATCAAATATGATCTCATTAATATATCAAATATCATCTTACCATCATTTGGTGTGAAGTATTAATATTATAATAAGCATAATTATATTTTGTGTAAGTTGCCCTGCGTTTCTGAAATACTGTTGAACAGACATACTTTTTAATCATTTGCCAAATCAAGATATAAGCTTGGCTATATTATCTGACATTCTCACAACATTTTAAAAACCCAGGGTAAATAGGATAAGCTTTTGGAATTTAAAAGTAATACATTACTTTCAAAATGTAATTTTAATTGATGATTCTAGTCTCTAGAATGAGGGGCTCGTGGCTAAGTGTAAGCCGTACGGTTTGACCGATAATACAGGTTAAACCGCGCTCGCCGCGGTTGCTCCGTGGATGGGTGACCATTTCTACAACATACCGAGACCCCTCCGTGCCTCGGATAGCACGTTAAGCCGTAGGTCCCGACTGTCATACGTTGATCTTTGGCAGTCGTTAAGTCAATTCGGACAACCAGTCTTACTATGGGATACTGTGTTACCCAGTAAAATGGGTTGTGAAAGTCAGATAGGCAGTCGCTCCGTGTAAAATACGGTATTCAGCTGAATCCGGTAAGACTGGTAGCCGACCCCAACATAGTTGGGGAAAGTATTATAATAAGTATTATATAAGAAGTCTACTACTAAATCCTAGGATATTCATTTCGCGAATTCCCAGTGTGGTCCCTCAGTTCACACGCACATTTACATAATAATATATTAAAACAATTGTAGAACGAGTCTGCGAATTTGTAACATGCTGCCAAACATATTAAGAATTACGACTCATAAAGTGTGGTCCCTCAGTTCTCTCAGACGACCAGCCAGATCTCGGAAAGTATCTTATAAACGAAGGTTTTGTGAATACAGACATTTAGTAGAGAATCTGTAAAGATATTTACTAAATAACAGACCACAAAGCATTAAAGATAAAAAACAATATAACGACTGAACTGTGGTCCCTCAGTCCACACAACAAAGATAAATATTTTAGTGAATATTACTGAATAAAACCGTTCTTTTTCTACATAAAGTTTTAGTAGGAGACTTAAAACATATTGTAAAAAAGAAGAATGAAGAAATAATATCGGACCATTTCGAAGATAGCGATGATTGAAACTGGTCCCTCAATCCTCTCCTCCACTGACATTTGTGCGTGTGCTAGCTGCTAGACGAGAGGAATATCAGAAAGTCTCTTTTAGTAATAAGTTTCTACTAAATAATAGGTAGGTACATATTGTATATTATTATCTATAACATTTTTATATTGTCAGGTTTTCTGAATGAATTCTATTGATGTGGTGCATTCGTCTTTCATTTTTCTCCCTTTTATGTTAATTTTATCTTTAATATTAACTAATGCTCTGTTAACCAATACACCAGACTCTTATTTGATAGATTTTCGTGGGTTAGTTCAAAGAAAACTATTTGCTTATAATAATCGAGTATATTTAAGACGATACAATAACATAACATACATGGAAGTAACATTGATAATATTGAGGTTGTAGCACTAAGATTTTTTTTCAAAAATTTATTGTCTCTGAATGCAAACCGATATTAATTAAACAATACAAATGCATCTTCATTTACAACTACTATAATATTGTATTGACATCCATACTAAATATGTATACAAAATTTCAGACCAATCGGGTATTAATATCTGCTTCAAAATTGTACTGTAAGCTTCTACGAGTAAAAACTTACTTACAATGCATATTAAATAAAGCATGTAATGAAATTGTTGACGCATATATTTAACTAATAATGTACAAATAATTGTCACAATTTAATTTTTAAAAGAGTATCCTATGGAGTTTCTTGCCGGCTCTCCCCTTAGGAAGGACACTTTGGAACCGAGCAACTAGAGTCAGTACGTTTTTACGTAACGTTTCTTGAGCGACTTTTTTTGGTTTATAAGAAATAAAAACATTTTGATTTTGATTTGGAAATCAGCTCAAAAGAACCATAATATTTTATTGTCATCCAATCTAAACATGTATACAAAATTTCAGTCCATCGGTTAAAGATATCTTAATAGACATCAAAAATTGAGTTGCAAGATTCTAAGAGCAAACATACATACATTGCAAGTTAAATAAGCTTGTATAAAATGAAATGTAATGTCTATATGTTAAGTCTAGTAGGTACCAATTATTATAAACTATATGAATTGTAATTTGGTTATCACTAAATAAGGAGTAGACTTGAAATATGGTTTAAGAACTTATTTCCTCACAAGAATCACAATAATTCACTTACTGAGAAAAAAGATTTACATTTTATGTTTAAATAACAAGCGTACATAAAAAATAATGTTTTAGCAGGTAGGCACATTACACAATGAGTATCATCAAGCAAGCAAACACGGATACAAAAGTAAAATAGTTACAACATACTAGATGAATATGGAACAATTCTATTTTTTTAAACATATTAGGCCAAGCTCCTGTTATTGCCTACACCACAGCTCTAGGTATCTGAAGACAGGCTATGTACACACAGCAGAGTTAATTGACCAGCAGGCCACACTAAACAATGTGTTGGTGTGAAACATATAATATCTCCGGACAGCTCACACACCGTCATCTGACCACAAACTAGGCGAGTGTGTACTATGATAACCAGAAAACTGATAGCTTATATATTTTATAGATATTGTGGATAAATTACACCTAGACACAGAACACGTTCATTGCTCGTCAGACAAGGATTTGTCCTGAGTGGAATTATGCCTTTATTAGCAGTCAAACTCACTAACCACTAGACCAATAGGCCCGTCTCAATCATGAACCCATAACACAACAAATGTCTTATTATAAGTATTTAGGTACACACATGGATCTATTTCAGACCTTTTCAGATCTATTTATTGCAGTTTTGTCTTATTTCATCTGCTATAGTACGAAGATATTACTTTAATGGGGCGAACAATTTACTAAACATAAATTACAATCACTTATTTGTCCTATAAACGAATAATGTAATTCAAATATTTATCATTGAGCCAGGTCACAATTAATAAAATAACACGGTTTTTATTTATCCACACAAATCAAGACCAAGAGACATGTGTCAGGAACGCATTCTCTCTTCGGCCGAATGATAGCTTGTTTCAATTAAAGACTTGTGCAAATAACATTCCTGTTTTCCTTTCTCATACATTTTTGAGAGTGAAATATAGATCTGTGTCAATGAAGAAAGATAGATACAGCATCTATCTGGTCCATATTAAGATCATGTTTTGCTGTTAGAAGTAAACAGCAGGCAGTCAACGGGAGTACATTCATTGTAAGTGTTGCTTTAGCATGTTGTATGTTTGACGACCTCCGTGGTCGAGTGGCGTACGCACCGGTTTCAAGGTGTCGCTAGCTCTGAGGTCCCGGGTTCGATCTCCGGACGGGTCAATGTAGAAACATACTGATCTACATTGGCTCGGGTCTGGGTGTTTGTGGTACCTTCGTTGTTTCTGAATTCCATAACACAAGTGCTTTAGCTACTTACTTTGGGTTCAGAGCAATGTATGTGATGTTGTCCTCATTTATTTTTTTATTTATATGTTACCTTTGTTATGTTTTAGTATTATATCCATTAACATGGCAGCACTTTCTTGTTAAGTGGATATTAAATGTATGTTATTGTTATGATCCATGTTTTATTAATAATTACTAATGAGTGTCTCATACTGTTCTATAGCTTGTTCCCATTCATTTTGATTGGCCTGTTGGTCTAGTGGTTAGTGACCCTGACTGCTATACCGGAGGGCATAATTCCAGGACAAATCCTTGTGTGGTGAGCACGATCATTTGTTCTGTGCCTGGGTGTAATTTATCTATAATATGTATGTATTTAGAAACATAAGTATGTTTATCAGTTGTCTGGTAGTTTGGGATCAGATGACCGTGTGTGAGTTGTCCCAGGATATAAGGATATTATTATTTGCATGTTGTGATGCCAAAGCTTCCTGTACCGTCTGTGCGTGAATTAAGTTTGCTAATAAGTAATAATAGCTGTCTCCATGAATCCTTGGGTTTTAATGTGGCGAAGAATTTACTTTACAAATAAATGACTATCACTTATTTGTCCTATAAACGAATAATATCTTTGAAACTATATCATAATGCCGGGTTACGATGTATAATATTACTCGGTTTTGCATCTTCCCATACAAATCAATACCAACTGACAGGTGTCAGGAACGCATTCTTTCAGCGGTAACATAATAATAATTCACAATAGTTCTGTAGCTACCTTGGGCCGTTCATGTCTGTTCTTCCATAGGGCAGGGATGAATGGCTCCTGGTAGATGCCCATCCCATCTTAGAGTAAAGTTCTCAACAAGGCTGCTGCGTGTTGGGCCTGTGTCCCCATGTAAGCCTTTCAAAGGACCGGCTATTGTCGTCACTGAGGGTAATCTGTGAACGATAAGAGATACATCATAATAATTATATTCCGGGGCATCTCATACACGGTTATCTGATCCCAAGCTAAGCAGAGCTTCTGTCGTGGTAACCAGACAACTGATTCTTAGGGGAGGTAAACTGCGTTCCTAGCAGGTGGTGATAAATAGGAAGATGTAGCAGCTTTAATGTGGCAAAGAGTTTATTACAAAAAAATATTTGGCTTTTTATTTCCCCATACAATTCAAGGTCTTAGAGGGGCTCGTGGTTAAGTGTAAGCCGTACGGTTTGACCGATAATACAGGCTAAGCCGTGGATGGGTGACCGTTTTCCAAATATACCGAGACCCCTCCGTGTCTCGGATAGCATGTTAAGCTCTAGGTTCCGACTGTCATATGTTGATCTTTGACAGTCATTAAGTCAATTCTGGCAACTAGTCTTGCTATGGGATACTGGATTACCCAGTAAAGTGGTTTGTGGAGGTCAGATAGGCAGCAGCTCCGTGTAATAATAATAATATAATAATAATAAAGATGTTTATTTCTCATCATCACATAATATTGTACAGTTAGCAATTAGGTTCTTATATAGAGACTGGTGTCTGTGATAGGTAAACCCTGAGTTACAGATCACCAGGCTACCCTCCGAAGAGACACAAAAGTATTAATAGAGAGAGAATTCTAAAGTTAATTATAATATTCTTAACTTAAACCAAAGCTAAAACTATGAGATCAAAAATGTTAATCTAATGTTTAATATAGGAAAATACAATAACTAAAATTAATTTTAAATATGAAAGCATTATCAAAAAAGACAGAAGGTGGCTCATTGGATACGAGGAATAGGTTTGAGTGTCGTGGTATGTGTATGTATTTAGCTGAATTTGGTAAGACTGGTAGCCGACCCTAACTCAGTTGGGAAAGAAGGCTAGGCAGATGATGACAAATCAAGACCAACTGACAGGTGTCAGGAGCGCATTCTCTCAGCGGTCAGGATTTAGTAAATTACGCTTCGACAGTGCTGAGTCCCGCTTCACGAATGACTGCGAAGCAATGCGGCCTGGGAATGTCAGCTGGTGCTCGCGGTGAAATGAAATAGTTTATTCTTGTAAGTAGGACTATATAAATCACTTTAACAATGTCTTCGTAAGCTAGATGAAGTCGACATTTCCTAACTGACTACCCTGAGAAATGTCGAAACAAACTCAGGGGTCTTAGTGAACGCGGGACCCGCTGGTCTCAGTGAAGTACTGTCGCAGTGCTAGCGAGCGCAATCATAGATAAAATACAGAAGGAGGCGACCGCTATAATATATTTGATTTATACATATAATTACTTATTGATTTTTTATTTAATATACATTTATTATTATTATTATTGTTTCCGTTTATATTTATAATTTTGCTTGTCAGTATGTTTTGTACAGACCTATAACTTGAGTGTGTGGTTTTAAACTGTGAATTCAAATTGGTTATCATAAATAAATAAATATATATATGTAGGCGCTGCGCTATTTCTAGTGTTAAGAAACGTGAAAAGGAACTGTTGAAACATGACAAGCGGGTTGACGTTTCTTGACACTGACGCAACTCCGGGCTCTTTTGCTCGCGGCCGTCGGATGAAGAGGAATCTGGTGGCTCCGCATTGAAGCAAGACGTGTTCGGTGGAGTGTCGCTGTTCTTAATTCTCCTCGCCCGCCTACCCACGATAGCTCGGCAATCGCAATGAACGATGATGATAACCAAGTTTCTACATATAAGGTGCTATAAAAATATCTGCCACGGCTTTAATGGAAGGTAGTATTGTGTTTATAGATTACAATAGTGAAGAACTTTCGTACCCCGGAACAGTTAATTAAATTTTAGAAAATAAAATTGTTAAATTAACATTGACTCTATTCTGCGTAACGTGGTTCACAAATTACGTGAATTCGGTGCGGAGCGGCAACAGCTTAGGACACGGGATGGTTTTATACTAATAAATCAATTCAAATTTATACGTTATTTTTTTTTGTATGAAAAAAAAATATGATAAATAATCGATAATTTATCTATACTATTGTAATCTATAAACACAATACTACCTCCCATCAAAGCCGTGGCATATGTTTTTATATCACCTTATATATAAATGAATCCCTATTTCCCTTGGTCTCGGCATCACGAGAGAACGGCTGGACCAATTTCGCTCATTCTTTTTTGGTGTATTTGTTATTGTCAAAAGGTATTATGAAAAAAAAAAAAAAATGCGCGGAAAATTAGAGAATTTAAGAATAATTAACCACCATATTAGGTAAGTAATTATGACTTTTGTTACGATAGTGATTTGTTGGATTCATCTCCGCCCTCAATAATATAAAGGCACCGGGAACGGGACCTAGGTATTCACGCGGGTGAAACCACGGGGCACAGCTAGTATATATATTGATACAAGGAAACCACTGATTCTTTAAACCTTACAATATATTATCGTAAGAATGGATTCAACGTTACAATTACAATACTTTTAAAGGCCAGCGACGCCATGATGATTATTATTAATGTATATAATGCAACAGACTACTACCATCAGTGGTGTGATGATCTAGTCAGTGATGCGCGAAGCACGATGACAGAAATCGCCAAGAGCAGAGAGGTTTGGAAGAAAGGGGAGACCTTTGCCCAGCAGTGGGATGTAATTTAGGCAAATAATGAAAAAAACAATGAGAATCGCACGCAACGCTATGTCATATCGCTCTCTCTAGTGTTGTCCGTTATTCCGGTAATAGTGACGCGACGTATAAGTCGATTCTAATTTCAATTATCAATATATATATCTCACCATACACTCATCAGGCCCTCTCGTGATGTCCGTGAAAATATCTCCGAACCATCCCATTCCTTCCGTAATTACTCCTTTATACCTGGAAAGCAATTACAACGACCTTTTATTATTGTAATTAATGTTTTCTGTCTTGTTACGGAACCGTAACCGCTCAACACAGCACCCAAACATATTTAATGTACCATCAGCTGTATGCAACTTCATACTAGCCACCTAGTTTCCAAGTGCAACGTCAGCAGAACGTGGAAGCGAATGACGTCAATGCGTTTGTGCAGTTTGTGTGGGACCGGAAATATTTTATATCATTGTTGTAGTGTTGTTATCAGTGTTTTATTAAATCGAACCTCAATTAGGTCATGTTTTACTCTTAATGCGTGACTCCTACTCCTTTTTCATAGTATAATAATAATAATAATACCGGCCTATAACCGTCCCACTGCTGGGCACAGGCCTCTTCCCATGTAGAGAAGGCACGAGCATTGATCACCACGCTTGCTCACTAGCGGATTGGCGATTTTAGATCCTACATGTTGGGAAGCCAGGTTTCCTCACGATGTTTTCCTTCACCATTTGTCAGAATTGTCTTATAATAATTAAAAAAGAACATCTAACTTTGACAAAGTCACATTGTTACTTGCCCGGGTTCGAACCTGCAACCTTGTGCATACAAATCCGTTCATTAAACAACTAGGCCACCACGACATTTGTTCCATAGCCTTATCATAATATTATAGCTTGTCCCCATTTATTTGCATATTGTGATTCTCTGTCCAAGAACTATTTGGTAACAAGCAATTACAATAATAGTTTATACAGGGTGTTAAGAAAACCCTGTCGGATCCGTTACGGTATTGTTAGGTATCGATATCTGATTACAGGAAAGTAATAAAAAATGGAAAATAAAAAAGAATTATATCCTAAAAAAATATATTTCTCAAAAGACAAGAGAGGGAGTCGGCTTCGTCACAGGTGCTGCCAAATGATCATACAAAAGGCCGCCAATAATACCGACAAAAATGGTGGTGAAATTTTTGTTTTAATCTCAAATTTAGGGAATTTCGCGGAAAAAAATGGTTATTTCAAACTTCATTATTATTGTTACTATCATGAATATTCCAAATTTAATATTTTATTTAGGCATGTGATTGTGCGACCTAACTATATCACCCTTTCGGGTCGGACAGGGTTTTCTTTGGGGTCACTGTATGATATTAAATGAAGTACCTTGGAGGCTGATAACATCTAATCGGGATGTCCAATTGTTTCATAGTGACTTGACTCTGCATGAGGACATAATGGTCTCTTCTGATGTTATAAGAGTATCAGCCAGTTCAATGTCTTTGCTGGTGAAGGCATCTACATTTCCTTTAGGCAGGTTATCTGAAATTATTATATAAGCATACAGTACATAATTTGTTAGTTGTACATAATTGTATATAAGGATAATGAATAATAAAGGATCCAACCCTAGTTTCCAGATACATTTGCTTGGATGGCAGGTAAATCACATGGAATCTTAACAACTTCCCTGTCCCGTGAGTCACATATGAACATTTCCATTGTTTAACTATTGTGTCTACTGGCGGGACAGTTAAGTTGTTAAGGTGCGTACAGACTATATAACATAACATGTTGTACAAATTGCGATATAACATGTTTCAGATAATGTGGACACTGAATGTTATAAAACATTTTATTCTTGTGTACAATATTGTTTTATGTTGCAATGTTGAATAACAAGGTTACGTAATTTGGACGTGTTATAAAACATAACATAAAATACCATCACGCCTGTATCCCCGAAGGGTTAGGCAGAGGTGTACCAATGTACACCCACAGTTCGCCGGTATGTTTAGGTCCCAAGTAATAGGGGGCGAGCCTATTGCCACTTACCGGGCACAAATCCAAACTCCAACCTGCTACGAAGAGAATTTCATAGAAAAACCCAATAACACCTTGGTCGACTTGGGAATCGAACCCAAGACCTCTAGCGTAGCAGTCGCGCTTAGCGCCACTAGGCCACAAAACATAAGTTATATTATATGTTACATAGTCTGTACGCACCTTTAGGGATACTAAGCAATCATTAGTTCATTTACATGCATTACTTCTAGAACTTAACACTATACAACAATCTTTAATTTTAAACCAAACATTGTTTATGCCAGTTACATTTTTTTTATTAGCCTTCGGTAGACCCCACTGCTGGGCAAAGACCTCCTCTTTCTTCTTCCAAACCTCTGTGTTTTTAAACCTGTAGGTGTTTATGTGATAATATGTAACTAAAAATTTAAGGATTTCGCGATTTTTTCCTTTATATGTGCTACTAGCTGTACCTGCGACTTCGTTCGCGTGGATGACGAAACTTATCAATGAGTTTTTAACCGCAAAATTAAGTTTGTTTTTTCCGGGATAAAAACTACCCAGTGTGGTGCCCAGGATAATAAAGAATAATTATACCAAGTTTCATCGTAATCGAACCGGTAGTTTTTGCGTGATACCTGAACAAACAGACAGACAGACAGACAAAAAATTTTTTTTTCACCCTTTTGGGTTCGGTGTCGGTCTAGTAACACCCCTCGCCATTTATTTTTTTGATATTTTCAATGTACAGAATTTTCACTTCTACAGATTTATTATAAGTATAGATTAAACATTGCTCCATGCCAAATTTCAAGATTCTAGATCGACTGGAAGTACCCTTTAGGTTTTGATTCCCTCGCGAGTAGTTGCGAGTTGGAAAATATGCGGCTTTAATTGCTATTTCTTTTGATTGCGTTGACATAAAAGTTTGATTTTGTTACAGCTTAAAGGTATTATAGACCTGAGTATTTGATATGAATTTCAATTTAATACCTCTACGCGTTCATGAGAAAAGAAAGTAGTAACTAGAAATTTTCAAATATATTTTTTACTATATGATGTAACTAAAAATTTACGGTTTTCGCAATTTTTCCTTTATCTGTACTATAATAAATAAATAATAAATGCGGACAATATCACATACATTGCTCTGAACCCAAAGTAAGTTGCTAAAGCACTTGTGTTATGGAATTCAGAAACAACGAAGGTACCACAAACACCCAGACCCGGGACAATGTAGAAAAGTGGTTTTCTACATTGACCCGTCCGGGGATCGAACCCGGGACTTCAGAGCTGGCGACACCTTGAAAACCGGTGCGTACGCCACTCGACCACGGAGGTTGTCAAAAAACTATAAGACGTTACTTCGTACCAAATTTCAAAATTCTAAGTTCACGGGAAGTACCCTGTAGGTTTTGATTCCCGTGCGAGTTTCGAAAATATGCGGAAATTTGCGGCATAAACGGTTGTATCTTTTGAATGCTTTGGCTTAGAAGTTTAGTAGTAGACCTGAGTATTAGATATAAATTTCAGTTTGATACCTCCACGCGTTCCTGAGAAAAACAGTCTTGACAGACGGACGGACGGACGGACGGACGGACAACGAAGTGATCCTATAAGGGTTCCGTTTTTTCCTTTTGAGGAACCCTAAAAATAATATTTTTTGGGCTTAAGAACTAGTTTATTTTTCAGTTTTTTCTGTTATATCTCTCTGTTTCCAACAATGTACAATCAAGGTAAGTAAGTAGTATTGTTATATGTATTTACTAGCTATGCCCCGCGGTTACACCCGCGCGCATCACAGTTCATACACTATCTTTATAAATTATAGCCTATGTGTTATTCCGATGTATAAGGTACATCATTGTAAAGTTTCACTAAAAACCATTCAGTAGTTTTTGCGTGAAAGAGTAACAAACATCCATACATCCAAACAAACTTTCGCATTTATAATATTAGTAAAGATTATTTCCACTTGTGCAATACCTGATGAGTGATCTGATAGACTGTTTGGTCACTAGATGTGTCGGTAACATTACTATTCCTAGCAATGAACTATTATTGACAATAGACGGGCCTGTTGGCTAATGGTTAGTGACCCTGACTGCTATACCGGAGAAACTGCTTAAAGTCTGGTGAAGCAGTCAAAGCCTGCGCTCAGGCTGACAGCAAAGATCTCTACCAAAAAAAAATGCTAACTTGGAGGTTGTGTGTATGCTTTACACCCAGGACAAATCTTTATGTGATGAGCATGATGATTTGTTCTGCGTCTGGGTGTAATATATCTATAATATGATTGTATTTAGAAATATAAAGTATTTTTATTTTATTTTATTTTTATTAGGGAAACAAACAGATACTATATAAAAACAATTACAATCACATAACCAACACATAATCCAAAACAGTTTCCACACTTAAACAATACATTCGCGCCAAGAACAATGTTTAAACAGGTATGAAAAAAAAAACAATATTTAAGTATCAAAAATAAAACAGTTATATCTAACTAAAAATTCTCAAATGTTGAGAGGAACCAAACAATCGTGTATGATTTTTTTTAATTTAGGAAAAGAAAGGTGAAAAATATCTATAAGGGTACTATTACCGTTATTTATAAGATCATTATACAGTCGGCATGCTCTTGAAATAAATACATTTTTTCCATAATTAGTTCTTGCAGTAGGAGTAAAGAATAAAGATTTCTTTCGAGAATTAATACGTGGACATCCCAAACCTATCCTACTTAAGAGGTAAGGAGAGTCAACTTGGCTTCTTAATATTTTATATAAAAATAAAAGGTCTCGTTCCTTTCGTCTTGTCTCTAACGAAGGTACATGAAGTATTTTTTCTGAATAATTATTTTTATTTTTATGACTTCTCCATAATATATGCCTATTAAATTTATCTTGGATCCATTGTATTTGCTCAATATAGACTTTGTATTGTGGATTCCATACAACAGACGCATATTCGAGTATTGGCCTGATAATCGTCTTATACAGCAACAATATTGTCGACAAACGCTTAAAATCTTTAGTAACTCTCAGCACAAAAGCCAACATACGATAAGCCTTACTAACAATGAATGTGATCTGTTTATCAAAGATCAGTCTACTATCTAACTGGACTCCCAAATCTCGCACCTCAGACACCCTCTTGATATTTTCATTATTTAATTTATAACAATACTCAATATATTTCTTCTTCCTTGAATATGTAATTATGTGACATTTCTTTACATTGAGGTAAAGCATATTATTATTGCAATAGTTAGATAAATTATTTATATCATTTTGTAGTCCTCGGCAATCATCTATATTTTTAATTACTTTATAAACTTTCTTATCGTCTGCATATAACAAGAAATTTGAATTATTAAAGACTGAATGAACATCATTAATATATATGTTAAATAAGAGGGGTCCGAGATGCGAGCCCTGGGGTACGCCTGATGTAATCGGTATAAATGTTGAACAGAAACCCTTAATAGTAACGGCCTGACTACGATCTCGCAAGTAAGACTCCAACCACCGAAGCAAGTCGCCGTGTATACCGATGCTCTCGAGCTTACGTATCAGTATTCTATGGGAAATTTTATCAAAGGCCTTTGAGTAATCGGTATACACGACGTCAACCTGATAGCCCCCATCCATAGCCAAGGTCACATTATCAATAAAGTCACACAAGTTAGTCTCAGTAGATTTTTTGCTAATGAAGCCATGTTGCTCAGGTATCAATAAGGGCTTAACGAGCGGCGTAATCATATCACACAATTCTCTCAAATTGTTTAGGTATTACACTAAGCTTAGAAATGGGACGGTAGTTCTTAATATCATGTTTGTCACCACTTTTGAAGATGGGGACAACAAATGACCGTTTCCATAACATGGGCATGATACCTGATCGCAAGGATGCATTAAATAATTTATGTAAAGGGACTGACAGAGCTCTGTGACACTGTTGCAGAAATAAAGGAGGAATGCCGTCAGGTCCAGATCCCTTTTTAGTGTCTAGTTTTTTAAGGTAATTCGAAACAGTATTCAATGGAATATTAATTACACTAAGATTTAAAAACGTCTGATTTTGACAAACAACACTTGAGTTAGTTGGAAAATTTATAACATCATTTTCAAAAGCGGAGCTGAAATAAGTGTTAAAGAGATCTGCTACATTTTTACCATCCGAGGATGCAGCACCATCCAGGTGTAGACTGTCAGGGAGATAATTTGATTTCTTTTTACTCTCAATGAAAGCCCAGAATTGTTTACTATTATTTGATATATTATTTTCAATTTTTTTAATATAATTATCATAACATTCCTTAGCAACCCTTTTTTGTCTGTCCCTTAAAAGAACAAAAGTTGAATAATCTTTATATTGACCATAACACTTCCATTTCTTGTGAAACTTTAATTTTTCTTTAATAATTTTAGTTAAGGCTGAGGAGTACCATACGGGATACTTATTTTTATTATATATAGATTTACTTGGAACGTGAGCACTTATCACTTCCTCTAAAACACTGTAAAATCTTAATAAAGATTCATCAATGTTATGCTCATCTATGATAGTTTCCCAATCTGTACAACAAAGAAGTATGTTTATCAGCTGTCTGGTTACTATAGCACAAGCTCTGCTTACTTTGGGATCAGGTGACCGTGTGTGAGCTGTCCTAGGATATTATTATATAAAATAATTATTATGTGTTTAGATTCAATATACTCTTAATAAGTAATATTCAACTCAAACAGCTCTAGCTAAACAAATTAACCAAAAATAACTCTAACAAACAAATCATTTTGATTGTAATCACATTTAGATACAGTCAATCTGGGTAACTTAATTTTTCGGTAATGTCGTGGTGGCCTAGCGGTTCAATGAACGGATTTGTATGCACAAGGTTGCAGGTTCGAACCCAGGCAAGTACCAATGTGGCTTTTTCAAAGTTATATGTACTTTCTTAATTATTCTAAGACACTACTGACAAACAGTGAAGGAAAACATCGTGAGGAAACCTGGATTCCAAAATTTGGGATCTGAAATCGCCAATCCGCAGAGAGCAAGCGTGGTGATCAATGCTCGTGCCTTCTCTATATGGGAAGAGGCCTGTGCCCAGCAGTGGGACGTTTATAGGCTGGATTATTAATCTTTCGGTACAACTTTGACTCACCACTTCCAATACCGATTTTTATTTTATTTTCTGGCTCTGTACAAAACTTTACGCGTTATGCAATATTGAATTTGAAGGATCTCTTTTCCCCGGCGCTATAATAGGTTTCGATGGTAAAAAGCTTAAAATTTCGCTCATGCAGAAGGCGATGGAGGGTTGGAAGCTACCTAAGCCAGATATTTTACGCTGTTTCCCAAATAATGTCATGAAATATTTGCCTAATACTAAAGTGACCAAAAGAAAGAATTTTTTTATCATTGATGATGATTTTCTTTGTATGGAATGGGAAGAGTAAGACTGGTAAAGAGCTGATTTTGTAATTTTCATTTTGAATTTTTATGTTAGTTTTTATAATTGATTAGGATTTGTTAACTTAGTTTTGTTATTAATTAACAATATAAAGACTTTTAAGACTGATCAGATATGTTCTAAAACCCGTCTCCTATTAAAAACTTGTGATTTTCCTAACTGCTAACTTTATTTTTCATGTTTTCAACCTTAAACTTTTGAGAAAAAAATAAAAATTGTTTATGGTGCTAGTTTGTTTCATATTATGGCATACAAAGAGGCTTAAGTTCACCAAATATAACAAAACCTAATTTAAAATAGCAAAATCCGTATCATTAAATGTATGAGACCACCGACGATCTCCGAAACTACCTATAGATACATGTTAAGTTTGGATAACAATGTATGGATGGTTAGCTGTGTGACATCACTCAAAATCCACCAGTATAATTATAAAAATACTAGCTGTACCCGGCATGCGTTGCAATGCAATTTTTTCTACCTAGCACCTGCCTACTACCTACCTACTACAACTTAGGGGGTATGAAAAATAGATAGTAGCCGATTCTCAGACCTACTGAATATGCATATAAAATTTCATAAAAATCGGTCAAGCCGTTTCGGAGGAGTATGGTAACTAACATTGTGACACGAGAATTTTATATAAAAGATGATTTCATAACTTGTGCTTAAAACAATATTTTACATAAAACTTATCTAGATTTAGATCAAGCTCTCTCACTACATGACTTTTTTAAATCTTTGAGAATGTTTAGTACATTCATTTTATCCTTTAAAAATTACACATGAACTTTTCTGATACAGTTGTCTATACAAGTGATAGAATATTTCATACCTCCATGGTCTAGAACGTTCCATTCTTAAGGCCACACAAGTCAGATCAAATGAGATCATCAGCTTCTTAACTTGAAAACCATCATTATTGCCAGGGAATCTTGCCAGTTTTCCTTTAAGGCATCTGGTGTTGATGGGTAAGACATCATTCTTTGTAGGAACCAAGTCACATCAGCAGTTGGTAGTATGCTCGTATCTGGAAAATTCAAGTGACCCGTTCATTGATGCCATAGGATAGGATGTTTATTGTTAGTTTAGAAGTGAGATTAGCAGCTATATCATATTAATATCAAGACACTATAATAATAAATAAATGCATACAACATCACATACAATGCTCTGAACCCAAAGTAAGTAGCTAAAGAACTTGTGTTATTGAATTTGGAAACAACGAAGGTACCACAAACACCGAGACCTGAAGCAATGTAGAAAAGTTGGTTTCTACATTGACCCATCCGGGGATCGAACCCGGGACCTCAGATCTAGCGACACCTTGAAACCGTTGCGTACGCCACTCGACCATAGAGGTCGTCACTATATCTCGTCAGTATATATATACAATTTAATTGTCTTGCCAGCAGAAACAATAGATAAACAATGGGAATTGATCATGTGTTAACTTTTAAACCATCGCGCTGCATGTTTATAGTAGTGTAATACACGGGAATAAGCGCGTACATGCATAAATAACCTAAGCAGACTGCTTGCGACCACGGCCGGTGTAACCTGGTCGAAACTTCAAGCCCAAAACGGGTATTTATGCATGTACGGTAATGCATATAATTCACGGGAATAAGCATTCCCGTGAATTACTATTGATCATATGTGACTCACTGAAAGTGGTTACAATAGCAGAGAATATTAGATTATATAATAATAAAAACTAGAATGTAAAAAAAATTAAAAAATTGCAAACTAAGATGTACGCTTAGGTGTAACAATAATATTGAAGAATACGTAGGTAAGAAGCTATTTAATAATGAAATTCAATATAACTTCATAACTTAAAAATGATGATTATTATTCGCTGTGTAAGTTAATTAACTTGTTTTCAGTTAATTTAAGAGTATAAACATTACTTGCAAATAATACATATTTTGCATGCCTAAAGGCAGATATGCAGGGCACATTGTCATATGTAAAGAAGTCGCAAAAGGCAGGTTAAAACTTGTAAATATATTCATATTAAAAACTTCTTCATTATCAAGGTTTTGATAGAAAAAGGGGAGGCCTTCGCCCAGCAGTGGGATCTTATATAGGTTTAATAAAAAACACAGAATATATTGCTCTCTGATGTTTACACAAATGATAGACATTGTAATAAAACTGTTTTTTGAACAGTTTCTGAAACCTAATTAAACAGTGACAGAATCCATTCAAAAATTAGTTTTATTTAAGACAGAATATGTTCAGAACACTTTGTATATATTTACCTTCCACCATTATATTTCTTATTTACTCATATTCCCAAATGAATGACCTTTCACAGGTGTTGTTCCCTTATTTGCTATGGTGATCTTTTTGAAGGATGGCTCACAAATATTGTACATCAAGTCCTTCCTGCTTGTCATATGTGTGGCTGCTGTTTTCTATAACTTAATCCTTTATTGCTGAAAAGTTGCAAAAAAAAAGTATTAACTCTCTTAGCTGTCTTCTTGTTTTACAGTATTCTGCTAGGTGTCCAAATCTATTACAATTATAACACTAGAGCCTTCAAACTTTTGACATATTTTGTGGTAGTCTTCTGTTTATGTTTTCCTGGGCCAAGTGGAAGGTAGACAAGCATGTGGCACCTATGAGATGGTTGGATGCTATTATCAAATCAAATCATTTATTTGCCTGAAATATGGTGGTACAAAAGATGTTCAATTTATGTAGGTACAGTACATGACATATTTCACCCTCATTACGGGCATGCAAAACATTATAAGTACTCAGTAAATTTACAGTTATACAAATGCTATTATCAATTATTAAATCTAAGTTTTACAATATAATATAATCACAATGGAATAATTTTTTTTACAAATATTTAAATTACTACAATAAAACAAATCAAATAAAGACAGTATTTTAGTGGGCACCAAATCGGCATGTGCTTTTTTTTTTTAATCTTTTACACTATAGAAACTCTCCTGTACTAACCACTTAAGCAAGGCACAACAGAACCTTTTATATGGCAGGTCAGTCATTCCTCTGGGCAGGGAGTTATATATTAGAGGTGCCATGTAGGCACAGCTTTTCCTGAACATTTCAAGTTTAGGTACAGGCATTTGTAGAGGAAGCCGGTTAATTTTACATTTAAACGTGCTGTCATTGGAGGCGAAGAGATGACTGTGATATTTTACAAATTTAGCTACTTCGTAAATATACAAGCAGGGTACAGTCAGAAGATTTTTCGACTTAAAAATGTCCAGTCGCGATAAAAACAATGAGTAAGTACACATCTTGGACAGCCCAAGAGGCTGGACGATTACACAAACGATGTTCTTAAGTAAATGCAGCAGTAACAAACTAAAACACGTGCACGTACCTTGGTCTGCTAATTCTGCTGCCGATGATCCGCCTGTGCTATGATTCCACCACAGTTGATTGCTGAAGGTCACAAGCTGCTCGGAATAGGGATTTCCAGCAGAATATCGGTCGAGTTGGAGCGTTTAAAAGGTTTAAAATCTTTCTGTTCAAAGTTTTGCCAAACGTCTTTTGCATTCACGAATTTCTGTTTCTGTAGTTTGATGTATTTAGCAATAGAATTAGGATTGAAAGGTTTTGTAGGTACCACTTGGCTGGACGCACTCCGACAGCCATGCGTAATATGCGTATTCCAAGTTTGCTTTCACATCAAATTCCCGCGGTAAAAAGTATTCACGACTGTTCAATTTCTTCAGATTAATTAAAGTGTGTCGTGAAGACAATCCGCTCGTATTTCTCTTTATTATTGCTCGGTACAGTTTTGAGTTTTCTAATTTTTTATCCTCGAAAAAATGGCGGTTAAGGTTAGCGTTGGTTGGCGCCTTTTCTGAGCGGGGCCGGGTCTGTCGTTTTAACTTCACTGTTTGTTTTTTGTTCGCGATTGAGCAAATTATGTTTGCTACTAAGAGATTTCCGTGGGTTTATTCAAAGAAAACTAATTTAAACGATGAGTATGTTTTCAGACGGTAACGTAAGCAAGACGTTTCCCTGATAATCTATGACGTCTGACGAGAAACAGGAGAAACAAAACAATACAATAGGTATGGGCGTTATTTAACGTCACTAGTTATACTAGTTATACAATAACTGGCTACAGACAGGGCATGTAACCGGTTAACTAGTTTCGAGTCACAGATAATCACGTGATTTTTGTAACCAGTTACATTACAATGCAGTGATCGAATGAGAAACGAGAAACGAAACAAAACTATGTTGCCAGCGCATGTCACTTCTTCGCGCGTAATATGTGATCTTACTAGTTATTTATACTGATCGGCAAAGCGAGCCGAGAGTTCCCGAAATCACGAGTGATGACACGATGAAATCCGAACTAATCCGAACATGCACGTGCCAAGTCGCCAACTTACTAACAATAAATAGTTCTGATTGTGATGCGTTTGATTTTCATACGTATTACTTAGGCTTTAGAGATTAGTTTAGATTGATCATTATTATAAACCTTCGACGGGCGGCGTACGAACACTAATATGAAATTGGTATTTGTATGTTTACTTTGACAAGTAAAATTTGTTTAGTTCGTTCGTAAATATTGCTTTAATAAGTAATTATTTATTGCGAAAGGGACTTCCATGCATGTTTTTGTAATATTTTTGTATAGTGTAAATAGCGTAAATAGAAAAAAAATAAATAAATAGTGTTAAAATATTAAAACTGTAAATTGTGTAAATAGAGAAAAAAAAAACTAAATAGTGTTAAAATATTAAAACGTAAATTGTGTAAATAGAGAAAAAAAAAACTAAAAAGTGCAAAAACAATTATCCAATTATAATATTTTTTTAGATTATTTGTTTAGATTACGTCAGTTACAAAAACTTATCCGTTCAAAAAACTTAAAGCTTACGTAACGTTATTTAACCGTTTTGTATTTTCGTTTCGCTAATAACTGTAATACTTTGATAAAATCACCATGTCGAATCACCGAATAGAATATGAAAAATCACTTGTTACAAAAATCACCTGTTACCAAAACAGGTTACGCGTTCGAAGTAACTAGTTACGTTACGTTTCGCGAAAACCACGTAACGACCCATACCTACAATACAACCACACTCCACCCACAGATAATATAGAAATATAGATCACACTTAGTTAGATCACAGAACATCTATAACCTAGCGGTAGTTTCTATAATTTACTTTTTAACTCATAATGTTAGGCCACGGTACCGGTAGATATAATAAACAAAAGAGGTTGAATACAAATTCATTCTTATTAAAATTTTATTTTATAATCTTTAAATAGCTATTTCCTCTTTTTAGGATTAACACAAAAACATCATCATCTCCCGAGCCTTTTCCCAACTATGTTGGGGTCGGCTACCTGTCTTACCGGATTCAGCTGAATACCGTATTTTACATGGAGCGACTGCCTATCTGACCTCCACAACCCATTTTACTGGGGAACACAGTATCCCATAGTAAGACTGGTTGTCAGAATTGACTTAACGACTGCCAAAGATCTAAGCTAAGTATGACAGTCGGGACCTACTGTTTAACGTGCTTTCCGAAACACGGATAACACAAAAACATCAATTACAATAATTAACATAGAAAACATAATTATTCAGTATATAACATTTTATTTGACACACAAAAACAAAAGTATCATTTAATTAAATTGGCAATAATAATTCCATAACTTTGTTTATTAGAATATTAAAATTTGATTTAAAGAAATTCGAATATTGTTTTTTTTTTATTCAAATTCAAATTCGTTTATTGTTAGGTATTGACCCATAAAAAAAAAAACAAAGTTACACAAATACACAAAATAACACGAAAATAAAATAAAATTAAATAATAATAAAATAAAGCAAAGCAAAGTTTTTATAAAATTAAATTGAAAACATAAACAATACTTAAAACTAAAATAAATTCAGGAACGAATTTCTTTGTGTATGCAGTTTTATCCAGTGCCACAACATTGGTGACTCCCACTTTTCTGCCCATACACTCAGGAGGCTGTTGGGGCTGCCACGTAAGCGACCAAGGAGCGAGGCACAACGCTTTCTCATGATGGCATGAAAGCCGTCAACTGGCGCCTCCGCGAACATGCCCGAGGCGCTGCAATAGCGTGGCAACCTCATCAGCACTATTAAATTGCATTTGCAGAGCGCTGTAAGCTCTCTGCGTATATTTCACCCACAGGCTGCTTGCGTAAAAAGACTGGCAGTAAGCTTTGAAAAGTGTCACTTTCACTGACTCAGAACAGAGCGCAAACCTGCGAGCTAACATATTGCAGCGAACCGACAGCGCCCTGCGTTCCCTCTCAACATCAATATCATCTGACAGATCCTCGGTAACCCAATGACCCAGATATTTAAGATATATACTTTGATAATAATTTTATAATGTCTAGATGGACTGTCAAGTGCGCGCGGACGTGTCAAAAAATTGCAACCAAATTTGGTTGCAAAGTACTTTCCCGCCAACCAGTACAGATCGTGCCAATTTTTTTTTTAATTTTTAAAAAAGTAACTACTTAATAAAAATACACTTAAACTGAATAATACCACATAAGTACATAAATCTTTAATATTTTTTATTATTATAAATTAGTCTTTATTTAATGTGATTTATGGGAGATCTTTTTCTAGCTTATCCCATAACAAGTTATATGACACGAGGTCAAAAGCTTTTGATAAGTCTAGAAAGCAGGCATAAACAGGTTTGGTTTATGGTTAGGTTTATTGATTTTGTTGCTTTAGCAAACTGCACGCACTGAACTTGAAGCAGAATGCAGCGTCGATCAGTGTTGCCAACTTGCTGAATAGTCACCCCAAGAGACGGGAAATATCATAACTCTGTGGATAATTTGAGAGGAAAAAAATGTAGGTAATATGAGGGAAGGGTGAAGTTTTATGCATATAACTATATTTTATAATCTAAAAGAAATTGGTTTCAAAAATAAAATGACACTGGCTTAGAAAAATCTATTAATTACTCACAACCTGGAAGCATTTAAAAGAATCAGATTAGTAAAAATTAAATGTTTTATCATGACGAAAAGGCATGGATATAGCAAATAATTTTCTCTTAAAAAAACATCGTTTTGTTCAAAAATCGATAATCTAACCAATCTATGGTGGGTTGGTAATTTAAGATTGGAACGTCGGCACTAAAGTGCGGGGTCTCGCGATAATTGACACTGAATACTTATCACTGCATTCGTTTAAAGTTTCTTTTTAAATTACCTATCCTCTGCGTTTTAGTGGAAGTCTACAGCTCTCTAAGATTATAAATAAAGTGTTTCACCCGTGGACCTTGTTACTCGGTAAGTTTTTCGTCTACAAATGTTAATATTGAACCTTTATAAACTGGCTATCTGAGTGCTTTTATCTACATACAATCATTGCGTTTTTTAAGTGATTAATTTATATTTCTGCTCAAAAGACGTACTAGAGTGATTAGTGCGTCGCCAATTTCCATATGCAAGGTATATTTGAGGTTTTTGGGTCAGATTTCGGTGCTGGCACTGCTCGAAATATGATGAGAAGTAGGGTCGCAAACCACGCATAATTGGTAATATTATTTTACCCTAGCCTAATGATCTATAATATAAAAATGATTCGCTGAATGTATTGCTAAGCGCACATCTCGAGAGCAGCTGAACCGATTTCGCTAATTCTATTTTTTAAATATTTCTTGAAACACAAGATGGTTTTTACGAAAAAAATAATTAAATAATCATAATTAAGGAATCGACTGTTAGGCGGTACAAAGTTCGCCGGGTCAGCTAGTATAAAAGAAAATTAAAAAATTAAAACATTGTTATATTTCGCAATGCTGAATAGATCATCGTAAACAATAACCAAAAACCATCTCGATCACGTCAGCTTTCAAAGAAAAAGACCGCATCGCAATCGGTCCATTCGTTAGGCATTTAAGATGCCGCGGACTGTCCGACACGACAATCTTATAAGATCCCTCTTCATACACAATGTCAAAAAATTAATTTGCTATAAATTAGTAAAGCTAACGTTAAAGGTCGTAATTTCAATTGCTGTCTTAAATTATGTCTAACTCCACCCAACGAAAGTTGCTTTTACTTCACATGACGCTAACAAGAAAGACGATTATTTTTTCATAAAAATATCTGTATTCTAATTTATTAGTTCAGCAACTCGACACTAGGGCGCTGTAACCTAATTTTAATATTTAGAACTTAATTAAAATATTCGCAAGCAATGCCTTAAGTGACCTTAACTATTCAAAAATCAATAAGCCAGGTAAAGGGACAATTTGGACTTTGCGGGGATGAGCATATGGTTGTTTTTGTTTGCATTAAAATTATTCAAAACAAGTTCAAAATTGCAAAAATATTTTCGAGACGTTTAAACGCGGCAAGAATCTGACACTGACAGCTGTTGTACAATCTCTTATCTTATTTACGACACGCGATTCTTGTTGACCATGTCTGTTGACTGTCTCTTAGGGAACCGACGCGACCGATAATACGCGACGCATGTTCCGTCAGATATGAACCTTCCCTTAAATTCCATAACACAATTGCTTTAGCTTGGGTTCAGGAAAATAATAATAATAAATTTTTATTTGCAAGAATTTACTATGGTCCGGAAATTCCGACATATTCTGCCATAATATGGCGTACAAACATTTTTAGAAATTAATTGTCTATAATATACTATTATAACATAGATACATTTAGCAGGCACATTTTTACCCGACTGCCAAGAAGTGTTATGTTTTTCGCGCGTATCTTGTATGTATGTGTATAATATTCTTTATTACCTCATATCTTCGAAACGGCCGAATGGATTTCGATAATTAGAGTATCGTTGGATTCTTATCGATTAGGTACCCAAGTGTTCTTAGATATGTCACGTCAAACAAAAACCAACATGGCGGCCACAAGGTGCCATAGATTGAGGTAAAAAAAAATAAAAGAAATATGTGTGCTACAATATGGGTATCAAATTAAAGAGCTTGTAACGAGGATTCCAAAATGGTATATCATTTACGTATAAAAAAAATACTATGTGAAAAATTGTTCACTATTCAAACTAAATACATACTCGAATGCCGTACGCTAGGTGGATTATGATTTTAACTAAAAAGTGTTAAATAAAAATACCCATAATCTAGATTTTAGTCTAGCTTATTTAATGGGTCCCGATTGTTACAGTTACATTGCTATCTAGACTTATTGAACTTGTTTTTACTTTTCAGTTTTTTACTTTTTTGTATGTACCTACTTGTTTTTTACTTTTGTTTTTTTATGCAGCGGGTTTTTTTATTTTTTAAATTTATTTATTTTTTATTAATACTATATTTTACACTGGTCAATGGGTCATCAGTGGGACATTTCAGGCTACTAATAATAATAATTTTACACTGTTATTAAATAACAAAACATTGTTATTTATTTAATATTATAATAATTTCAGGTGTTGCTGACTCCTGAAGTCCTGATGGAGAACGTACGCGTCCAGCGGCGCTTCGCCAAAATGATCAGACAGGTCTCCGCCATGCTGGCGAAAATGCGGCTACAGTTTAGAGCGAACATGCCAAGGCGTGAACTCAGGGCCTTTGTGACCCGCTACCTTGGACTGAAGGAGATAATGGGACTCCTTCTATTTTTTGTAAGGACCGATAGGGTGGTCAGCAACGCGCGAGCCGTAGGCTAGATCGTTTATTTTGAGATTTTTTGTTGTTTTCTGATTCTGTTGCTCAAAATTGATGCCAATTTAGAATTTATTTAGGTACCTGATTTTTTTATTATTTTCGTATTTGTTTTACTCTTGTAATGTTTTAATTATGAGATTAGCGGTTAAAAGAGAGAGTATAATCAAAGTCTGAGGTTGGTTACTTAAATTACAAGACTTATTTATTTGCGATTTTCGCATGTATTGTTTAAATTCTATTGCATAACATTTCTTATTTATTAGTGTGTAAGCTCGGTGTGTTGCAAATAATTTTGCAGTGTAGTAATTTTGTGTCTATATTTGTGTGCCCATATAAGGCAATTACTTAGTATGCACTGAGCTAAAGTAAATGTGATATGAGCTGTATAACCTCTACATCAGTAACAAACAAGATTAGTATGGTACTTGAACAGCAGTATCTACCTACACAACCTAACAACATCCGTACTCATTCAAATACACATACAATTTCAACCAAATCGGTCCAGCCGTTTAGGAGTTAGGTGACAAACAGCCATACAGAATAATTATTTAAATACGATATAAAAAGCACATTACATTTACTTTAGGTCAGTTTTCAATCATTTATAGAAATGTTTTGATGTTAGTCGATGTGTGTCACAACTCACCATCATTAATCATTAATATATCAAATATCATCTTACCATCATTTGGTGTGAAGTATTAATATTATAATAAGCATAATTATATTTTGTGTAAGTTGCCCTGCGTTTCTGAAATACTGTTGAACAGACATACTTTTTAATCATTTGCCAAATCAAGATATAAGCTTGGCTATATTATCTGACATTCTCACAACATTTTAAAAACCCAGGGTAAATAGGATAAGCTTTTGGAATTTAAAAGTAATACATTACTTTCAAAATGTAATTTTAATTGATGATTCTAGTCTCTAGATTGAGGGGCTCGTGGCTAAGTGTAAGCCGTACGGTTTGACCGATAATACAGGTTAAACCGCGCTCGCCGCGGTTGCTCCGTGGATGGGTGACCATTTCTACAACATACCGAGACCCGTCCGTGCCTCGGATAGCACGTTAAGCCGTAGGTCCCGACTGTCATACGTTGATCTTTGGCAGTCGTTAAGTCAATTCGGACAACCAGTCTTACTATGGGATACTGTGTTACCCAGTAAAATGGGTTGTGAAGGTCAGATAGGCAGTCGCTCCATGTAAAATACGGTATTCAGCTGAATCCGGTAAGACTGGTAGCCGACCCCAACATAGTTGGGAAAAGTATTATAATAAGTGATTAGTTATGTAATCTACTTTTTACTAAATACACATAAGCCATGTAAATGTAATATAGCATTAAGTTAACCGTAAAACCTTGTTTTCGTTTCGTCTTAATAATGATATATTAAATAAAGTATAATAATACTGTCTACATTTTACCTTTTGACCGCCAGAGCGTACCTAAATGCATCGGCGCCTCTTCTACGCCAAGCCACAAATTCAGCGCAATTACCTACAAAAAAAAATAGGGATTCCAACATCTTATCGATAACCAATTAATCATTATGTTGCTTTTCGTGCCATATTTTTTAAATAAAATACTACTCGTTGCAGAATTCTTTTATTTAATTCAACCTTATTTGGTATCATAATATCATTAAACACCAGTTACAATGTTCTAAACAACCTAAAAGCAGACATTAGAACGACAAACGAATAAATCAAATAATAATAAGCTACATCACTAATCTTGTTTTGACGTCTTCCGTTGTCACCTATGACTGTGGCGTGACTGGCACGACTTTTGACAATTTCCTCGCATGCGAATAGGGATGTGATAATGTGGGACATTTAAATATTTTATATTATCGATTTTGTTTCCCTAACGCATCATTTAAAATTAAATAAAAATTACATAGGTACCTATCTATATGAAAATGTTTGGTTAAAAATAAAACTTACCTCTAAATCATCCTCGTATAGAGATATTGCATCGGAAAATTCATCATTCTCTTCTAAATTTTCTAACACACACAGGAGTTCTTCAGTAGTCATTTGACTGTCAGCCATTTTTATTATAATCAATTATACTCGCACAATATTAATGCCGATTAATGATTTTTTTCCACAATTTTATAAATTTTATGCATTAGGAATATTCAGATACAAATAGATTTCAATAAAAGTAATTTTCAAAGTAATAGTAAGCTACTTTTAATAAAATTTTTCATAAATTTTTCATAAATTTGAATAATAACTTATCTTACTTACCCATCACTAGCTGTGTGTATAGATGACTGTGGCGTATAGGGGCACACTTTTTTACGGATTTCGATTACCAATTTTTGAATATTGTTTTTTCTAGTGAAATGTAAGTAATGTATATATATTTGTGTCATTATACAATATTTCATTAATTTAGTTTTAAATAATAGGAAAAAGAAACACAGACAACTTATTTAAGTATATTTATTTTGTACTTAAAAAATGTCGTTTTCTTGTCATCTATACATGACCGTGGCGTTCAAAGGGTTAAATTGTGTGGTCACAATACTCCATAAGATTAAAAATACATTATTATCTCAGCGAATAGGTAAGAGATACACAATCTTATGTACCTATTATTTAGTAGAAACTTATTACTAAAAGTTAAGTACACTAGACTTTCTGATATTACTCTCGTCTAGCAGCTAGCACACGCACAAATGTCAGTGGAGGAGAGGATTGAGGGACCAGTTTCAATCATCGCTATCTTCGAAATGGTTCGATATTTTTTCTTCATTTCTTTTTTACAAAATGTTTTAAGTCTCCTACTAAAACTTTATGTAGAAGAAGAACGGTTTTATTCAGTAATATTCACTAAATTATTTATCTTTGTTGTGTGGACCAGGGATGTTATGGATATTTAATTTCGGATCCGGATATGGATATGGATATTGGTAAAATATAATATCGGTTTCGGTTACGGTTATTATATTAAATTATTTCGGATTATCCGATAGTTTCGGTTACGGATATGGATATCCATAACAACACTGGTATGAACAAAGATGTTCGATGGCTTAGATAAGGCGCAGGCGCAACGGAAGTTGCCATAAGTAAGGCGTATGGTACGTAGCGGGAGAGGCATTCCAGTATTTCCAGCGGAGTGCACAGTTAATTCGTACGAGTGTAGTATTTAGTTAGACTCCGCCCTAACCGAAACTATCCAAAACTTTTATTCCGGATTCGGTTACGGTTGCGGATATTTTTTTATTTCGGATATCCGATAGTTTCGGTTACGGATATGGATATCCATAACAACACTGGTGTGGACTGAGGGACCACAGTTCAGTCGTTATATTGTTTTTTATCTTTAATGCTTTGTGGTCTGTTATTTAGTAAATATCTTTACAGATTCTCTACTAAATGTCTGTATTCACAAAACCTTCGTTTATAAGATACTTTCCGAGATCTGGCTGATCGCCTGTGAGAACTGAGGGACCACACTTTATGAGTCGTAATCTATAGGTATAGATTGACCTTTCTACAGATTTATTATAAGTAGGTACTTATAATAAATCTGTAGAAAGGTCAATTCTGTACATGAAATATATTTTATCATCTCGGTGAGTCTAAGATTTCTAAGAACTCAGTTCTCTTTGGATGTGATCTACCCACATAAGACCCTAAGTTCAGGTCTTCAGTTCTAAGTCACCCTTGTAAAAATGTATAGGTAGGTACCTACTATTTCCTTTTTGATGTTCAACGGTGGATAGATTATCATATCGCTGGATATATATATCATTTCGGTGCATATACTTATCATATCGGTGTACAGAAAAAAATAGTCGGTGCCGGTTTTTCATATCGGTGGAAACCAAAATTCAAACTGAATTTACTCCTTAGTCTTAAATGATACGTTGATGATATTAAATTTGGGGATATTTAATATCCTAAGGATTACATAAAACCAGAAAAATATACAAAAAACTTACAATTGTAAAAGTTCACCGATATGATAAAAAAAATGGCATTTGTTAAAATTCACCCTACTGTAATGTGGATAAGAATTAGTCCGGCATACGTTATTCTTAACTGGGTTCAAAGCAGCTACGACACACCATTAATAACCATGGCTATCGTTATTTTGTATATTGATACAACTTTTAGAATTGTTAATTTTTTTGGTAGTTCTAAGTAAGTGCCACCTCTCATTGGAAAATATTTATTAATATTGATTTCAAGATGGCTTACTGAATCATAAGACCATCCTGATTCATAGTGCTCGAATTCTGTCATTTTACATTTTAAAACTTGCGTTACATTCGAATAGAAATCGTGTATATCGGTATTATGACAAATTACTTCATATTTAGTACTGAATGATTTCAATTGCTGCTTATTCGTTTTTGGTACTACGAAGTAAGCAAACAATTCGAAATTGATCTTGAGACAAGTACTTTTCTTTATACATACCATCACGCCTGTATCCCCGAAGGGTTAGGCAGAGGTGTACCAATGTACACCCACAGTTCGCCGGTATGTTTAGGTCCCATGTAATAGGGGGCGAGCCTATTGCCACTAACCGGGCACAAATCCAAACTCCGACCTGCTACTGAGAATTTCATAGAAAACCCAATAACACCTTGGTCGACTTGGGAATCGAACCCAAGACCTCTAGCGTAGCAGTCGTGCTTAGCGCCACTAGGCCAACGAGGCAGTTTTTCTTTATAGACATGTCTATTAGTTTGAGAATATCGTTTTTATTCTGATACAAGAATGTCTCTGGTGTCTCTCTCTCTGTAATATATTTAACATCTTGTTTAGAATTTAAACGATATGTTACGATTCTGTTTTTAAAAGCACTTGCAATTGTGTATATATTATCAAATTCGGTTCGTAATAAATTATTTGACTTGTGTACATTGGTTCTCAAATGATATTTAAACTGATTTATCATCATTCAGCCAATCATAGTCCACTGCTGGACATAGGCCTCTCCCAATTTGCGCCACAACACCCGGTCCTCCGCCCTCCGCATCCAGTCCCTTCCAGCGACCTTTTTCAGGTCGTAAGTCCACCTGGCGGGGGGGGCGTCCTAACTTACGCTTGCCGAGTCGCGGTCTCCATTCTAGGACTCGTCTGCTCCAACGGCTATCGGTCCTTCGACAGACATGGCCAGCCCATTGCCACTTCAGCGAGCTAATTTTACGAGCTATGTCGGTTACCTTGGTTCTTTGTCGGATGACCTCATTACGAATTTTACCCTTCAAAGAGACTCCGAGCATAGCTCGCTCCATAGCCCGCTGCGCGACTTTAAATTTGTGGACTAGTCCAACCGTTAATGTCCACGTTTCGGCACCGTAGGTCATAACAGGTAGGACGCACTGGTTGTAAACTTTCGTCTTCAGGCATTGCGGTATAGGCGAAGAGAAGACTCGACGGAGTTTGCTAAACTGATTTCTCGGTATTTCAATATTACATTTTTTGCATTCTGTTAATTCTGGATTTATGTTATACTAGCTATGCCCCGCGGTTTCATCCGCGTGATTTACAATTCATACACTATCTTTATAAATTATAGCCTATGTGCTATTCCGATGTATAAGCTACATAATTGTAAAGTTTCATTAAAATCCATTTAGTAGTTTTTGCGTGAAAGAGTAACAAACATCCATACATCCAAACAAACTTTCGCATTTATAATATTAATAAGGATAGCTCTCTATGACTAGATGAGGGTTGCACTGCAAAGTAAAAACAAATTACAAATTTCAAATATAATGTCACAAGTAAATTACACACATAAAATAATGACTATAATAAACCAACGAATACACAAAGACTATACCTATGAAAATGAGTAAAACATGAAGTAAATAAGTTTATCTTCTTTACTACTAGTAATAATTACTAACAAAATCCATCGGACACTGTTTGAACTCTCGGTGAGTATCATTTAAATAATGTTTCAAATGCCTCCATGCTGGCGTATCATCATCGGTACGATTTTTCACTGTTACGATGGAATTTCTCCATCGATTATTTGGTGCTACACGTTCTATCTCTCCATAATCAAAAATTTTTATTTCCACGTAATACCTTCCCTTCTTGTTTTCATATGTCTGCTTGCTTATACCATTCGCTACTCTACGCATATAATATGAATTAATTGGTACTATTCTTTTACCCGGAGTGCTTCTTAAGAACTCGTCTTCTCTGCTGTCGTCTTCGTCGTCGTCGCTGTCGGTGCCGAACAAATCATGAAAGGTCGGTTTCATACTCGAACTGATGGGATGGATTGTAGGCTTCTTTTTCTTCTTGTTCTTATTCGACGTTTCTACCTTAGCTGTCCTCTTCGCAGGTAACGACGACTTAGATGCGGATGATTTCGAAACCTTGGATTTCTTGACCTGTGGTGGTTGTTGCTGCTGCGGCTGCTGCGGCTGCCGCTGCTCGCCTTTATCATCGGATGAGAAAAGGTGGCTTGCTGTTTGCTTCGACCTGGAATGGGAAACATTGTATTAATAAAGTAAATTAATTGATTAAATATTGATCAAATGGGTAAATGAGTAATTAAATGAATCGAGTTGGTATATCAAGTAAAATAATAAATATAGTGAACTGGAATATTTTGGGTACAAACTTATAAATATTGAATTGATTGCGGATTAAGTAAAAATTTGAACTGGGTGAGTAAAATAACTAAAAGACGTGAGGACTAAATGGATGAAATGACTTATTAAGAAGATGAAATGACTTAAGCCTGTATTTCCTGAAGGCACTTGACATGCCTTGACATTCCTGTTAGGGTATTTTTTTTTTGTGACTACATATGTATTGTATGTAAAATTGTTTTACCTTTTATTATTATTACTTTTTTATTTTTATTTTTTACTTTTTAAATTTTCATATTTTGTACTTTGTTTTTTATGTGAATGCGTCAACAGCGTAGTTTTTATTATTCACTATTTAACAGATTGGTTTCTTTGACTTCTTCGGTTGTCAGAGTGATCAGTGATCATTCTATTACAGATTAAATTATTTTAAATTTTCTTTTTTATAACGTAGTTTGTACTGCGTTTTTGACGCAAATATTTTAACAATAATGTACAAATAATTGTAACAATTATTATTTTTTAAAAGAGTAACCTATGGAGTTTCTTGCCGGCTCTTCTCCATAGGAAGGACACTTTGGAACCGAGCAACTAGAGTCAGTAGTTTATAACGTAACGTTTCTTAAGCGCCTTTTTTTTTGGTTTACAAGAAATAAAAACTTTTTGATTTTGATTTTGATTAGATGAATTGATCTATAGATTAATGCATTATCTGTACCTACACGAAACAGATACAATGGTTAAACAATTTTCATGACCCAGATGGGGTAACTACTCTGTGAAAGGCTTAATAACATAATAAAATAATTAAAAAATAAACTACTTACATTTGGAATCCTGTTGAGATGATTTCATGCTTGCTTGCTTGCATATTAAAAATAAGCTAATTAAATAAGGGCCAATTCACACATGTCAGCGATGGTGCCGGTGCCGATCCATCAGCTCCGGTCCGGTTTTTTTAATACATTATTTGCCGGTGCCGGCACTGACAGTCAAAAAACGTATGAAAAAAAATCGGCCCTGTGACGGATCGGTACCGTCCCTGACAAGTGTGAATAAGCTCTAAGAGCGTAATGCCAGCAAAGCATTTTTCTATTTTATGGATAATAATAACAATAATAATATTCCGGGACAACTCACACACGGTTATCTGATCCCAAGCTAAGCAGAGCTTGTGTTTTGGTAACCAGACAACTGATAAACATACTTATATATTTCTAAATACATACATACTATAGATAAATTACACCCAGACACAGAACAAATGATCGTGCTCATCACACAAACATTTGTCCTGGGTGGGAATCGAACCCACGACCTCCGGTATAGCAGTCAGGGTCACTAACCACTAGACCAACAGGCCGTCTGTCACAGACGAGCGTTAGAACCGTTGCGTTTAAACGTCTAAGAAAAAACAATGTAAACTTTAAATACAGCTTCTTGACTCTTGTTAATATACTAGAAATTTAAATACAAAAACTAAAAAAATTAATGTTACAGTTAGATTACCTATTACGCGTTAAATAAACGCTACGATTTTGACGCTCATCTGTTGTGCATCTGGCTTACACGTGTTCACTTCCAAATTTGTAAAATTAATTAAATAAATAAATGCGGACAACATCACATACATTGCTCTGAACCCAAAGTAAGTTGCTAAAGCACATGTGTTATGGAATTCAGAAACAACGAAGGTACCACAAACACCCAGACCCGGGACAATGTAGAAAAGCGGTTTTCTACATTGACCCGTCCGGGGATCGAACCCGGGACCTCAGAGCTAGCGACACCTTGAAACCGGTGCGTACGCCACTCGACCACGGAGGTCGTCACTGATGAAAATGCATACATATGAACAACTGATGAAAATGCTGAAAATGCATACAATGATGACAAAACTGATGAAAATGCATACAATGATGACAAAACTGATGAAAATGCATACAATGAAATTGCATACATATTAAAAATAAGTCAATTGAATAAGTACATAATGCCAACAAAGCATTTTTCTGTTTTATCAATGCGATTCTATAGACGAGCGTTTGGACCGCTGCGTTTAAAAGTGTGAGAAAAAACACTTAAATAATTAATGTTCACTTAGATTAAATAAACGCTACGATTTTGACGCTAGTCTGTTATGCATCTAGTTTGCATGGTTTTCATCATTTAGCATGGTGTTCAATTCTAGGTACCGCTAAAATGGGAATCGTAAGTTTCGGATGACATTACGTTTTGTTCCTGTTTCGTCTCGAAATAATAATTTATTATTTCATTCTTGTTTGGCCCCATTTTTTGTTCCTGTTTCGTCTCGCATAGTAATTTGTGTACTTTTTAGCATGTTTTGTACGGACAGCATCAAAATCAATGTTAATATTTTATCTGATTTTATTTTTAATAACAAATTTGAATTCAATATTTTAGTAGCTACTTAATACCATTGAAGGTAATATAATATATTAAATCTTTGCACCTGACTACTTTGGAATAACTGTTAAAGGCATACTACTTTTGCGTATTCTTTTAGTCAAACTGTAATAGTAATGTTATGTAAAACTCTTAGATATAATTTAGTCTATATTCATTTGATCTAACTTTAAATAACACTAATTTATAAATGACTAAATACTATCACCACTTGTAATGATAATTTATTGGTTTTAAAACTATCTTAAAAACACGTTAAAAACTGTGTTCGGTAGAGAAGCAGGTAATGTCATAAAACTGAAACAATAGGATTTGCGAGCCGCTACCCTTTGAGTTCAAGCCCAACGAACTAGTAGTGTTCAAAGTTGCTATATGGCAATCACTTGCTTAATGCTATATGCTTTATATTTTAAGCATGTTATTTTATATGCTTTATTATAAGCATGCTTATTTTATAAGCGTACTGCGACTGCGACTGCGTACGTGCGAACGTGCGACCGTGCGTAGGTACCTACTTTTACGGGCGCCAAACGGGCGGGAGCGCCGAGCGACTATAGGTAGCAACCACTGTGCATCGCGTTTATGAATTTGTTATGATAAAACGGAACAGAAAAAAAACAATGGACTTTCCTTCATACTTTCCAGGCTTAGGACTGTCTATAATTGATTTGATTAAGTGTTATGAATAACCTATCACTGTTTATTTACATTAAAAAGCACGAAGTAAAATAATATTACGTGAGCCGCCCGAGATCGCGGATAAGCAAAATCGCAAGCGGTGCTTAAAACGATTACACACACGACCGAAAGCATGCGACGACTGGCCGCCCGGCCGGCCGCGCTTGCTTAATGCTTAATATGCTTATATTGCTTTTTCATTCATGCTTTGCCTGCGATTTTGTGATGCGCAACCAGCGCAACTGACAGAGACAGAGAGTGCGATGTAAATAAGCATTAAGCAAATAGCAAGAAGTGAGAGCCATGATAGCATTTGCTATTTGCTATGTATGAAAAGCACGGTGCTTTATTTTGCTATATGATATACTAGCTGATCCCCGCGACTTCGTCCGCGTCAATTTCTGTTATTATGACCGCGATTAAGAACTTAAAAAAAAAAGTATTTCTGCGTAAATGATAATTTTAGTTAATATTAAGTTGATAAAACTCTGTAGCAAATAATTGGCAATAATGCATTAATTTCGACCAAATGATTACCTTAAAATTGGTTATAGTGAGTCAATCTTAAAAGATAGACATATACTGTCGCAGACATTTTTTTAGATCATTTAAAGAGAAACAATTCTTTCATACACATTTTTTGGGTAACTCGAACCGTTTACGCAGCGCACGCAACGGAAGCTTTCAAGTATGAATATTTTTCCCTGTTTTTGTGACATTTTTCACTGCTGCTTAGCTCCTATTGGTCGCAGCGTAATGTTATATATCCTAAAGCCTTCCTCGATAAATGGACTATCTAAAACAAAAAGATTTTTTCAATTCTAACCAGTAGTTCCTGAGATTAGCGCGTTCAACCAAACAAACAAACAAACTCTTCAGCTTTATAATATTATATGATATATTAACCATCACTACAACGAACTAACCCATCCTGTCATCGAATTATCATTTTTAGAAACAACGGTGACGAGGATTAGCCAGACTTTGATGTTATTGGCCGAAAGCACAAACATTGACGATCGACGGGCCTGTTGGTCTAGTCGTTAGTGACCCTGACTGCTATCCCGGAGGTCGTGGGTTCGATTCCCGCCCAGGACAAATGTTGTGTGATGAGCATGATCATTTGTTCTGGTGTCTGGGTGTAATTTATCTATAATATGTGTGTATTTAGAAATATATAAGTAAGTTTATCAGTTGTCTGGTTACCATAACACAAGCTCTGCTTAGCTTGGGATCAGATAACCGTGTGTGAGTTGTCCCAGGATATTATTATTGACGACTGCTGTGCACTCGGCGGCATAGTTGCTTATATTATAATGATATGATGAATTTTAAATTGTTAACAAGAATCAGTATTTTTAGCATTACAAATAATGTAAGTGATCTGTGATTCTGATTAAGAAAGTAATTGTTGACTGAGATACAAGTTTTCATTTATTAATAAATACTCTTTGTTTAATCTTGATATAGAATTTTATTTATGAATCCAATCCTATCATTTATCTGCCCTACTTATTACTTTGATCTATGCATTCCACCGTTTAGTCTTCCCTACTTAATTACTTTTCTCTATGGTTTAGTCAGGTAAGCTGTTCTTACATGTATATTAGGATATCGTTGCAAATAACTATTTTTTCCGACTTTACACAAAATTAACAGTTTATCAAGTGAGACGAAACAGGAATTTTGTGGATTGTGGGGCGAAAATCCGGGAAAGTCTGATTTTTTACTGTGATGACAGCGTGCTGCCATCTATTGATTGGCAACACTTTGTCGATATCATCACATTTATAAACTTTCACTTCTACATAGTGGGTACCAGCTTTCGCGGTGTGGGTTTGTCTAGAGTATCCATTAGCAGTTCTTCTTCTACATGATAACAAGGATCCTTTTTTACCCTTTGAAGAAGAAACCTTTGGCTGATCTTCTTCGCTGTCGCTGCCGAATAACTCAGCAGCAGTAGGTTGATCCTGCAGCTTCACTGGGTTGATTTTCGGCTTCTTAACTCTCGGCTTGGATGTTGATAAAGCCGAGGTTGACGATTTGCTTCTTTTCGCCTCAGCTTGCGTCGACATCTCAACTGGAACTGCCTCAGGGACCCCAACACTCTGAGACTCATCGTCAGATAGGAAAAGATCTTCCGCTAGCTGAGCTGAATGTGACCTGAAATATTATTATTAATACTCAATTAGACACATAAACTTTAATTAATTCACATAGATTATTGGGTAAATTATTAGTCTTCATTTCAGTAGTACAAAGTATAGTTAACAACAAATTAGTGGTAATAATTTAACATTAACAGAGTTGGTATAAAATTTGGTTACAGAGCTGGACACATTCCGCAGTTATAAAACAGCATGCAAATGTTTGAGAAAACTTAAATACCTACATACATCAGTTTTAACATACAAGGCATACGACACATTATAATAATATTCTTTGTAAAGAATTCACCACACAAAAGAAACAACACCTACATAATAAAAATATGAAAATTTACAATGCATTTCTAAAATGGTAAGACTGAGACGAATACTGTTTTATAAACTCCTCTACAGAATAGAAATTATCTTCTATTAACCAAATTCGTAGAGACCTACTGTCTGAGGCAGACAGTTATATATTAGTGGTGCCATGTACACACAACTACGTCTGCACATTTCGAGACGAGGGATTGGCATTTTTAAATACGAATGAGTGCTAAGTAGAATCTTGTAGCTAAGGTTACTATAATAATATAAACACAAAGATATTTACATTTCATATCTGGTGCAGTGGTGACTCCTTACAGTTGAACTTTGTTGGTGCTCTTGTTGAACTTCCTTCGCAGGAGGATGCAGTGGTGCTCCACAACTTCTATGGATGGCTTAAATACACATAAGTTCTTTGAGATGCATGCCCAAATATGGTACACGTAAACATGGAATCAAAGTATTGCAAAGATAAACTAAATTCATGGACTAGTTAAATAACCTGGTGTTACCTCGCGAGTTTATTATTAACTAGCTGTGCCTGCGACTTCGTTCGCGTGGATGACGAAACTTATCAATGAGTTTTTAACCGCGAAATTAAGTTTGTTTTTTATTTTTTATACTTTTCCGGGATAAAAACTACCCAGTGTGGTGCCCAGGATAATAAAGAATAATTATACCAAGTTTCATCGTAATCGAACCGGTAGTTTTTGCGTGATACCTGAACAAACAGACAGACAAAAATTTTTTTTTTTCATACTTTTGGGTTCGGTGTCGGTCTAGTAACACACCCCGCCATTTATTTTTTTGATATTTCCAATGTACAGAATTTTCACTTCTACAGATTTATTATAAGTATAAATTTAATAAAGGAAAACTTAAAGAATTTTTGTATAGTTAAGAAAAAAATTTAAGTGTGTACTTTTGTAAATACCTACTAAAGGTTTTTTTCTCAAAAACTTTTATAAAATGACAATTAATAAATAATATTGGTACATGTAAGTAGTAGTTGTTACATACGATTGCATAGGCTGGTTAGTATATATTATAGTTAATTCTGATATATGACTTTACACATATCCTGACTTTATAATAATAATAATAATATAATAATAATATCCTGGGACAACTCACACACGGTTATCTGATCCCAAGCTAAGCAGAGCTTGTGTTATGGTAACCAGACAACTGATAAACATACTTATAAATTTCTAAATACATACATATTATAGATAAATTACACCCAGACACCACTTTGCTTGCCTAATTACCCTACCGCTTCAGAAGGAGGGTTATGTTTTTGCGCAACTTATTGTTTATTGTGTTTGTTATTCAACACGATTCAACTCCATCACAGGTTCAGTTGAAAACCAGCGTCAAGCATTAGCTGCTTGACATATGCTGAACTGGACCTTTTTGGCACAGCCGCTAGGCACACATGAGCAAAGTGTTGTGTCTTTCTTTTTATTGTATTTTTTTTATTTCTTTTTGTTTTAACTTTGTTCTTTTTACTTCCTGTGCTTGTGTGTTGCTGTGACAAATAAATTTTTCTTTCTTTCTTTCTTTCTAACTAACATATTTGGATGAAATTTTTCACACAGGCACAGGTAAACCATGAGCTGAATCAACATAATATATACTTTTAAATACATAGGATACTTTTTAATGCCGGTAATGGGCTCGATAATTTTCAACTATAACGCGACAGAAGTCGCGAGCAAAAGCTAGTAGTTCAATAATGAACATCGAACAAACAGACAATTCATTCTATTTTATTATTATAAGTGCTGCGTAAACAATGTTTGACGACCTCCGTGGTCGAGTGGCGTACGCACCGGTTTCAAGGTGTCGCTAGCTCTGAGGTCCCAGGTTCGATCCCCGGACGAGTCAATGTAGAAACAAACTTTTCTACATTGCCTCGGGTCTGGGTGTTTTTGGTACCTTCGTTGTTTCTGAATTCCATAACGCAAGTGCTTTAGCTACTTACTTTGGGTTCAGAGCAATGTATGTGATGTTGTCCGCATTTATTTATTTAGTTAATGCAATTGTAGGCGCCCAGATCATTCCAAGGGTTAAATTTCATCTAACCTTATTTGGATAGTAAAGTAAATATTTGGAATGCAACTATTATTTTCAATCTTATTGAACACATTTTTTTAAAGTATTTCTCATATAAATAATTGCTCAAACTCATTCGAAATAACAAACGTCTTTCAAAACTGCAGGGTTCAAGACCTAATCACGATAATACTTGGCCTACAATGTCGGTAAGTAAATCTATACTTATAATAAATCTGTAGAAGTGAAAATTCTGTACATTGAAAATATCGAAAAAATAAATGGCGGGGGGTGTTACTAGACCGACACCGAACCGAAATGTGTAAAAAAAAAATTTTTGTCTGTCTGTCTGTCTGTTTGTTCAGGTATCACGCCATCACTACCGGTTCGATTACGATGAAACTTGGTATAATTATTCTTTATTATCCTGGGCACCACACTGGGTAGTTTTTATCCCGGAAAAGTATAAACAATAAAAAACAAACTTAATTTTGCGGTTAAAAACTCATTGATAAGTTTCGTCATCCACGCGAACGAAGTCGCAGGCACAGCTAGTTATTAATATTTTGTTAAATATAAATATTAGCATTTATCATCGATTATTTTCTCTCTTACTCATAAGTAAGTAAGTATTTTAATCATTATATTTTATACTTTCAGGACTCGGAAGAACTGTTTAACTTCATACCTTTAGAAAAAGGTGCTGCTCTTGCTCAAGGACATGGAGTAAATCAGAAATATCTGGGTCTTGCTGAAGCATCTCGCAAAGTATCGAAGAATAAACGGATAGTTTACTCCTACATTAAAAAACCTGTTACAAGAACTTCGAAAATCATAAGAATACAAATTATCGATGCAGAAAATTTTGGATCTGAAAGATAGTTCAATTTGTAATCATTATTGTGAAGCAGAGGTCTGCGCTCAGCACGTCGTGAAAAATATTTAAATGGATGACATATTCACTAGCGCTAAGGAATTAATAAATAAAATTCAGGAGAACATGGAGAACTAATGTATTCTAAATCCTTACTAATATTATAAATGCGAAAGTTTGTTTGGATGAATGGATGTTTGTTACTCTTTCACGCAAAAACTACTGAATGGATTTTAATGAAACTTTACAATAATGTAGCTTATACATCAGAATAACACATAGGCTATAATTTATAAAGATAGTGTATGAATTGTAATTCTCGCGGGTGAAACCGCGGGGCACATCTAGTATTTTATATGTTTTAGTGTACTTATGTTAAGATTCCGTGTATAGACGTGTCGTTTAAAATGCGATAAAAATATATGCATAGGCGCATACATTTTTATTTGAATAACAGATTTCTATATCAAGATATCAAAAGAATGCATCCTATTTAGAATACGTTCTAGTATGTCTGTTTTATTGTAATTAGAATATTGTAATCACTGTTGTGCTTGTTTCATGTGTGAGCTGTGTTTCATGCTAGAAATCATTTGAGTGTATAAAATGCAAAATAGTTATGTCTCTAGTAAATATATTCATTTTATTAAACTTGTGTTAAATATATAACCTTAAAAACACGGGAAACTAATTGTAGTAGTTGTAGTAGCATATCCGTTATTTTAAATTGTCTACAGGGTGTATTTGATAGGACCTGACCTAAGGTATCAGCCACCACAGTTTGTCGGACTATTTACCGGGCACCCTGTATAAATAAATAAATTCGTACTTGAGATTGACTGATTTTTATTTAATACTAGCTGTACCCGCGACGTTGTTCGCTTATATACCTATCATTCATCTTTATGAATAAATATTTTACTGTGATATAGAGGGCCACTAACACAAACTGCCTACTGCCGAGTAAATTTTGTCACAAATGTTGCTGTTTGTATAAATTTTCAAAATAAATAAGTACCATCGTCATAATTATATAATTAGCTTACCGCTAAAAATTTTAAGGATTGGTTTTGATGCTACTTTGTTTAAAAATTTTAGATTTATCTTCCAAGTCCAGAACCGTGAGAAAAAAATATAATTTTCATGGTGGCTTTCGATGTCAATGTCCAAAATATGTCTACCTTGGGCAGTTTTGAACTGACTCTTTTATCTTCTTTTTTATATATGTAGTATGTTTTCTCTTTTGTGCTTTAGTTGCCCAGTTGGTTACAATAATTGAAGGTCAATGTTTTTGTATTGAGTCTACTGAAAGCAGCTGTCGCTCTAGGCAGTAAATGGCAAAGGGCACCCAAAAACCGAATCCATAATAACAAATTAGTCCATTTTTTATGCTATAGTTCTTGTTGGTACCGTAGTCCCTAGTGAGACTACTGGGCGCGAGGTTTTGGTGCGAAACCTCGAAATTGAACTACGCCGTTAAATTGAGAGTGGATATCAGATAGGCAGTGACTGACATGAGACCCATGAAACTGAAAGAGGAGGTAGTTACAAAAAGTTGACGTACGGTTTGAGAGGCGCAGTGGCAGAATTACCAAAACTGTGTTATAAATTATTTGTTTGGAAAGATTAAGTAATAGCTGTCCAAGGACAATCTCATTCTACCCTGATTAAAGTCAGAGGCTGTATCCTGTACAATTCGCTTAATTAAGTGTAAGGTGCAGCATAAGGTGATGGGCTTAAATACCGTACAAATATTTCAAAATGTAGAGAATGCGATAGAAAGTTTATTTTATTTAGGGTTTTGGCCCAAACTTCCGGTAATAGGGTACAAAAACTTTATGAAATTTAAACACTTAAATAAAACGTCATTTACGCATAAAAACCTACATGAGAAGCAAGCTACCTTTTAAAGAATATTTAAGAGGTAGTACATACTAAAGATTGTGTGATAAAAAGATCATTGGGTTTTTGGGTAAAAGAAAATAAATAACAAATACAAAAAGATCTTTTCCATGGAATATAATATAGATGACCAATAGAAAACATTACACATTATGTTGGAAAAATAGTTTAAAAGTGGATTAAAGTTTTTAACCAACTATAAAGTGATCTATGGGGAAGATTACGTTTTCCAGTCAGAAGCGAATGCGTAAATTTCCAAGCAAATGGCCAGGACATTTACGCCTGAATCACTTTACGGTATATGCCATGCACGTTTGTTCCTCCATGATCAGCAATAAGGAACAAACTTACCTACGGAGATTAGTAAATACAAACACTAAATAATTGTAAGTTAATATATCGGTTGAGAAAAAATTCACGACTTAAAGATGTCGTTAATTGCGACTAAAAATACAACATAATGTTACAAATATTTTTTTACTTAAAAACGATACGTTAGTAAAACACAAAAAGAGTTATCTCTACTGAGATTTGAACTTGGGTATCAAAAAATTCAAACTTATATAAGAAAAAGGACGCATGAAAAAAAATACAAACATTAACAACCGGATTTGAACTTGCAGCAAGATCACTCATATCCAATCGTTCAACCGCCAAGCTGAGTACTTCGATAGCTAGTTCACTAAAATATAGGTACTAATCAAATTGAAGATTGCTATGGCTACCTCAGGTCTGCCATGGTTACCCTCTTGTTTATCTGTCAATAATGCCAATTTATGTGTGCAGTTGAGGAAATTATTTTGGAAATTTAAAGCTCCACCTCTTATCAGCTAGATTCAATAGCATGTTTCAACATAGCTAACAACCATCTACGATTTCTTGAAAACAACCTCTCAATTTTTTACACCATTCGATTAAGTAGTTTATATTTGATACTGTAACATAAAATCTGACCCCCGGCAAAAGAGAGTTGTAATGCAAGTACTGTACTGAATTGCGTGTTGTAATATTTTACTTCTTGAGCTCACTAAATTAATCATATCTTTTGATAGAGTGAACCGATTGCGATGAAACAAAAACTAAGTTATACCTCAAGTTGTGTATAATTTTTGTATATAAACATTGTCTGCATTGAATTCGTAGATTTTACGTGATGTGTGCACAAACAAACAGACAAACAGACAAAAATTTCAAAAATGATGGAAATGGGTTCTGTTAGTAATCCTTTAACACGCTGGCTATTTTATTTTTCAATTTCTTCAATGTACAAAAATTACTTTTCTACAGATTTATTATATGTATAGATTTAGCTTGTTAGTATGTTTTGTACAGATCTATAACTTGTGTGTGTGGCTTTAAACTGTGAATTCAAATTGGTTATCTATAATAATAAATCTGTAAAAGTGAAAATTCTGTACATTAAAAAATATCAAAAAAATAAATGGCGGGGGGTGTTACTAGACCGAAACCGAACCCAAAAGAGTGAAATTTTTTTTTTGTCTGTCTGTTTGTTCAGATATCACGCAAAAACTACCGGTTCGATTACGATGAAACTTGGTATAATTGTTCTTTATTATCCTGGGCACCACACTGGGTAGTTTTTATCCCGAAAAAGTATAAACAATAAAAAACAAACTTAATTTTGCGGTTAAAAACTCATTGATAAGTTTCGTCATCCACGCGAACGAAGTCGCAGGTACAGCTAGTTAACCACCATAGAAGAATGAATAATTAACCACCATATTAGGTAAGTAATTATGACTTTTGTTACGATAGTGATTTGTTGGATTCATCTCCGCCCCCAATAATATAAAGGCACCGGGAACGGGACCTAGGTATTCACGCGGGTGAAGCCACGGGGCACAGCTAGTATATATATTGATACAAGGAAACCACTGATTCTTTAAACCTTACAATATATTATCGTAAGAATGGATTCAACGTTACAATTACAATACTTTTAAAGGCCAGGGACGCCATAATGATTATTATGAATGTATATAATGCAACAGACTACTACCATCAGTGGTGTGATGATCTAGTCAGTTATGCGCGAAGCACGATGACAGAAATCGCCAAGAGCAGAGAGGTTTGGAAGAAAGGGGAGATGTAATTTAGGCAAATAATAAAAAAGCAATGAGAATCGCACGCAACGCTATGTCATAATCGCTCTCTCTAGTGTTGTTCGTTATTCCGGTAATAGTGACGCGACGTATAAGTCGATTCTAATTTCAATTATCAATATATATATCTCACCATACACTCATCAGGCCCTCTCGTGATGTCCGTGAAAATATCTCCGAACCATCCCATTCCTTCCGTAATTACTCCTTTATACCTGGAAAGCAATAACAACGACATTTTATTATTATAATTAATATTTGTTCTGTCTTGTTACGGAACCATAACCGCTCAACACAGCACCCAAACATATTTAATGTACCATCAGCTGTATGCAACTTCATACGAGCCACCTAGTTTCCAAGTGCAACGTCAGCAGAACGTGGAAGCGATTGACGTCACTGCTGGGCAAAGGCCTCTTCCCATATAGAGAAGGCACGAGCATTGATCACCACACTTGCTCACTAGCGGATTGGCGATTCTAGATCCTACATGTTGGGAAGCCAGGTTTCCTCACGATGTTTTCCTTCACCATTTGTCAGAATTGTCTTATAATAATTAAGAAAATACATATTATAACTTTGACAAAGTCACATTGTTACTAGCCCGGGTTTGAACCTGCAACCTTGTGCATTTGTTCCATAGCCTTATCATAATATTATAGCTTGTCCCCATTTATTTGCATATTGTGATTCTCTGTCCAAGAACTATTTGGTAACAAGCAAATACAATAATAGTTTATACAGGGTGTTAAGAAAACCCTGTCCGATCCGTTACGGTATTGTTAGGTATCGATATCTGATTACATGAATGTAATAAAATATTTGAAAAAGAAAGAATTATATCCTAAAAAAATATATTTCTCAAAACACAAGAGAGGGAGTCGGCTTCGTCAAATGAAATTGGTGGGTGGTGAAATTTTTGTTTTAATCTCAAATTTAGGGAATTTCGAGGCAAAAAATGGTTATTTCAAACTTCATTATTATTGTTACTATCATGAATATTCTAAATTTAATATTTTATTTAGGCATGTGATTGTGCGACCTAACTATATCACCCTTTCGGGTCGGACAGGGTTTTCTTTGGGGTCACTGTATGATATTAAATGAAGTACCTTGGAGGTTGATAACGTCTAATCTGGATGTCCTATTGTTTCATAGTGACTTGACTCTGCATGAGGACATAATGGTCTCTTCTGATGTTATAAGAGTATCAGCCGGTTCAATGTCTTTACTGGTGAAGGCATCTACATTTCCTTTAGGCAGGTTATCTGAAATTATAATATAAGCATACAGTACATAATTTGTTAGTTGTACATAATTGTATATAAGGATACTGGATAATAAAGGATCCAACCCTAGTTTCCAGATACATTTACTTGGATGGCAGGTAAATCACATGTAATCTTAAGGTGCGTACAGACTATATAACATAACATGTTATACAAATTGCGATATAACATGTTTCAGATAATGTGGACACTGAATGTTATAAAACATTTTATTCTTGTGTACAATATTGTTTTATGTTGCAATTGCGATATAACATGTTTCAGATAATGTGGACACTGAATGTTATAAAACATTTTATTCTTGTGTACAATATTGTTTTATGTTGCAATGTTGAATAACAAGGTCACATAATGTGGACGTGTTACAAAACATAACATACCATCACGCCTGTATCCCCGAAGGGTTAGGCGGAGGTGTACCAATGTACACCCACAGTTCGCCGGTATGTTTGGGTTTCATGTAATAGGAGGCGAGCCTATTGCCACTAACCGGGCACAAATCCAAACTCCGACCTGCTACGAAGAGAATTTCATAGAAAAACCCAATAACACCTTGGTCGACTTGGGAATCGAACCCAAGACCTCTAGCGTAGCAGTCGCGCTTAGCGCCACTAGGCCATAAAACATAAGTTATATTATATGTTACATAGTCTGTACGCACCTTTAGGGATACTAAGCAATCATTAGTTCTTTTACATGCATTACTTCTAGAACTTAACACTATACAACAATCTTTAATTTTAAACCAAACATTGTTTATGCCAGTTACATTTTTTTTATTAGCTTTCGGTAGACCCCACTGCTGGGCAAAGGGCTCCTCTTTCTTCTTCCAAACCTCTCTGTTTTTAAACCTGTAGGTGTATATGTGATGTAACTAAAAATTTAAGGTTTTCGCGATTTTTTCTTTATAATAATAATATGTGCTATTAAACATTGCTCCATGCCAAATTTCAAGATTCTAGATCGACTGGAAGTACCCTTTAGGTTTTGATTCCCTCGCGAGTAGTTGCGAGTTGGAAAATATGCGGCTTTAATTGCTATTTCTTTTGATTGCGTTGACATAAAAGTTTGATTTTTTTACAGCTTAAAGGTATTATAGACCTGAGTATTTGATATGAATTTCAATTTAATACCTCTACGCGTTCATGAGAAAAGAAGTAGTAACTAAAAATTTTCAAATATATTTTTTATTATATGATGTTACCAAAAATTTACGGTTTTCGCAATTTTTCCTTTATCTGTACTATAATAAATAAATAATAAATGCGGACAACATCACATACATTGCTCTGAACCCAAAGTAAGTTGCTAAAGCACTTGTGTTATGGAATTCAGAAACAACGAAGGTACCACAAACACCCAGACCCGGGACAATGTAGAAAAGTGGTTTTCTACATTGACCTGTCCGGGGATCAAACCCGGGACTTCAGAGCTGGCGACACCTTGAAAACCGGTGCGTACGCCACTCGACCACGGAGGTCGTCAAAAAACTATAAGACGTTACTTCGTACCAAATTTCAAAATTCTAAGTTCACGGGAAGTACCCTGTAGGTTTTGATTCCCGTGCGAGTTTCGAAAATATGCGGAAATTTGCGGCATCAACGGTTGTATCTTTTGAATGCTTTGGCTTAGAAGTTTAGTAGTAGACCTGAGTATTAGATATAAATTTCAGTTTGATACCTCCACGCGTTCCTGAGAAAAACAGTCTTGACAGACGGATGGACGGACGGACGGACGGACAACGAAGTGATCCTATAAGGGTTCCGTTTTTTCCTTTTGAGGAACCCTAAAAATAATATTTTTTGGGCTTAAGAACTAGTGTATTTTTCAGTTTTTTCTGTTATATCTCTCTGTTTCCAACAATGTACAATCAAGGTAAGTAAGTAGTATTGTTGTATGTATTTACTAGCTATGCCCCGCGGTTTCACCCGCGCGAATCACAGTTCATACACTATCTTTATAAATTATAGCCTATGTGTTATTCCGATGTATAAGGTACATCATTGTAAAGTTTCACTAAAAACCATTCAGTAGTTTTTGCGTGAAAGAGTAACAAACATCCATACATCCAAACAAACTTTCGCATTTATAATATTAGTAGGATTATCCTTATATACAACTAGCTGTGTCCCGCGGTTTCACCCGCGTGAATACCTAGGTCCCGTTCCCGGTGCCTTTGTATATAATAACAGACAAATAATTAGCAATAAATTAAAATTGCGACTATAATTTGAGATTTAAACTATCCTATCTCTCAAGTTGGATCGAACTGCACATGGTGTGCGAATTTTATTATAATCGGTTAAGTGGTTTAGGAGTCCATTGAGGACAAACATTGTGACACGAGATTTATATATATTAAGATTATGTACAACTAACAAATTATGTACTGTATGCTTATATTATAATTTCAGAAAACCTGCCTAAAGGAAATGTAGATGCCTTCACCAGTAAAGACATTGAACTGGCTGATTATTTCCACTTGTGCAATACCTGATGAGTGATCTGATAGACTGTTTGGTCACTAGATGTGTCGGTAACATTACTATTCGTAGCAATGAACTATTATTGACAATAGACGGGCCTGTTGTTCTAATGGTTAGTGACCCTGACTGCTATACCGGAGAAACTGCTTAAAGTCTGGTGAAGCAGTCAAAGCCTGCGCTCAGGCTGACAGCAAAGATCTCTACCAAAAAAATGCTAACCTGGAGGTTGTGAGTATGATTTACACCCAGGACAAATCTTTATGTGATGAGCATGATGATTTGTTCTGCATCTGGGTGTAATATATCTATAATATGTTTGTATTTAGAAATATAAAAGTATGTTTATCAGCTGTCTGGTTACTATAGCACAAGCTCTGCTTACTTTGGGATCAGGTGACCGTGTGTGAGCTGTCCTAGGATATTATTATATAAAATAATTATTATGTGTTTAGATTCAATATACTCTTAATAAGTAATATTCAACTCAAACAGCTCTAGCTAAACAAATTAACCAAAAATAACTCTAACAAACAAATCATTTTGATTGTAATCACATTTAGATACAGTCAATCTGGGTAACTTAATTTTTCGGTAATGTCGTGGTGGCCTAGCGGTTCAATGAACGGATTTGTATGCACAAGGTTGCAGGTTCGAACCCAGGCAAGTACCAATGTGGCTTTTTCAAAGTTATATGTACTTTCTTAATTATTCTAAGACACTACTGACAAACAGTGAAGGAAAACATCGTGAGGAAACCTGGATTCCAAAATTTGGGATCTGAAATCGCCAATCCGCAGAGAGCAAGCGTGGTGATCAATGCTCGTGCCTTCTCTATATGGGAAGAGGCCTGTGCCCAGCAGTGGGACGTTTATAGGCTGGATTATTAATCTTTCGGTACAACTTTGACTCACCACTTCCAATACCGATTTTTATTTTATTTTCTGGCTCTGTACAAAACTTTACGCGTTATGCAATATTGAATTTGAAGGATCTCTTTTCCCCGGCGCTATAATAGGTTTCGATGGTAAAAAGCTTAAAATTTCGCTCATGCAGAAGGCGATGGAGGGTTGGAAGCTACCTAAGCCAGATATTTTACGCTGTTTCCCAAATAATGTCGTGAAATGTTTGCCTAATACTAAAGTGACCAAAAGAAAGATTTTTTTTATCATTGATGATGATTTACTTTGTATGGAATGGGGAGAGTAAGACTAGTAAAGAGCTGATTTTGTAATTTTCATTTTGAATTTTTATGTTAGTTTTTATAATTGATTAGGATTTGTTAACTTAGTTTTGTTATTAATTAACAATATAAAGACTTTTAAGACTGATCAGATATGAATATGTTCTAAAACCCGTCTCCTATTAAAAACTTGTGATTTTCCTAACTGCTAACTTTATTTTTCATGTTTTCAACCTTAAACTTTTGAGAAAAAAATAAAAATTGTTTATGGTGCTAGTTTGTTTCATATTATGGCATACAAAGAGGCTTAAGTTCACCAAATATAACAAAACCTAATTTAAAATAGCAAAATCCGTATCATTAAATGTATGAGACCACCGACGATCTCCGAAACTACCTATAGATACATGTTAAGTTTGGATAACAATGTATGGATGGTTAGCTGTGTGACATCACTCAAAATCCACCAGTATAATTATAAAAATACTAGCTGTACCCGGCATGCGTTGCAATGCAATTTTTTCTACCTAGCACCTGCCTACTACCTACCTACCTGCCTACTACAACTTAGGGGTATGAAAAATAGATAGTAGCCGATTCTCAGACCTACTGAATATGCATATAAAATTTCATAAAAATCGGTCAAGCCGTTTCGGAGGAGTATGGTAACTAACATTGTGACACGAGAATTTTATATATAAGATGATTTCATAACTTGTGCTTAAAACAATATTTTACATAAAACTTATCTAGATTTAGATCAAGCTCTCTCACTACGTGACTTTTTTAAATCTTTGAGAATGTTTAGTACATTCATTTTATCCTTTAAAAATTACACATGAACTTTTCTGATACAGTTGTCTATACAGGTGATAGAATATTTCATACCTCCATGGTCTAGAACGTTCCATTCTTAAGGCCACACAAGTCAGATCAAATGAGATCATCAGCTTCTTAACTTGAAAACCATCATTATTGCCAGGGAATCTTGCCAGTTTTCCTTTAAGGCATCTGGTGTTGATGGGTAAGACATCATTCTTTGTAGGAACCAAGTCACATCAGCAGTTGGTAGTATGCTCGTATCTGGAAAATTCAAGTGACCCGTTCATTGATGCCATAGGATAGGATGTTTATTGTTAGTTTAGAAGTGAGATTAGCAGCTATATCATATTAATATCAAGACACTATAATAATAAATAAATGCATACAACATCACATACAATGCTCTGAACCCAAAGTAAGTAGCTAAAGAACTTGTGTTATTGAATTTGGAAACAACGAAGGTACCACAAACACCCAGACCTGAAGCAATGTAGAAAAGTTGGTTTCTACATTGACCCATCCGGGGATCGAACCCGGGACCTCAGATCTAGCGACACCTTGAAACCGTTGCGTACGCCACTCGATCTCGTCAGTATATATATACAATTTAATTGTCTTGCCAGCAGAAACAATAGATAAACAATGGGAATTGATCATGTGTTAACTTTTAAACCATCGCGCTGCATGTTTATAGTAGTTTAATACACGGGAATAAGCGCGTACATGCATAAATAACCTAAGCAGACTGCTTGCGACCACGGCCGGTGTAACCTGGTCGAAACTTCAAGCCCAAAACGGGTATTTATGCATGTACGGTAATGCATATAATTCACGGGAATAAGCATTCCCGTGAATTACTATTGATCATATGTGACTCACTGAAAGTGGTTACAATAGCAGAGAATATTAGATTATATAATAATAAAAACAAGAATGTAAAAAAAATAAAAAAATTGCAAACTAAGATGTACGCTTAGGTGTAACAATAATATTGAAAAATACGTAGGTAAGAAGCTATAATGAAATTCAATAAAACTTCATAACTTAAAAATGATGATTATTATTCGCTGTGTAAGTTAATTAACTTGTTTTCAGTTAATTTAAGAGTATAAACATTACTTGCAAATAATACATATTTTGCATGCCTAAAGGCAGATATGCAGGGCACATATGTAAAGAAGTCGCAAAAGGCAGGTTAAAACTTGTAAATATATTCATATTAAAAACTTCTTCATTCAAAGGTTTTGATAGAAAAAGGGGAGGCCTTCGCCCAGCAGTGGGATCTTATATAGGTTTAATAAAAAACACAGAATATATTGCTCTCTGATGTTTACACAAATGATAGACATTGTAATAAAACTGTTTTTTGAACAGTTTCTGAAACCTAATTAAACTGTGACAGAATCTATTCAAAAATTAGTTTTATTTAAGACAGAATATGTTCAGAACACTTTGTATATATTTACCTTCCACCATTATATTTCTTATTTACTCATATTCCCAAATGAATGACCTTTCACAGGTGTTGTTCCCTTATTTGCTATGGTGATCTTTTTGAAGGATGGCTCACAAATATTGTACATCAAGTCCTTCCTGCTTGTCATATGTGTGGCTGCTGTTTTCTATAACTTAATCCTTTATTGCTGAAAAGTTGCAAAAAAAAAGTATTAACTCTCTTAGCTGTCTTCTTGTTTTACAGTATTTATTTATTTATTTATTTATTTAAACTTTCATGTACAATTGTGGTACATAAGGCGGACTTAATGCCGCAAGGCATTATCTACCAGTCAACCTTTGGGTCAAATGGAAAAGCAGCTGGGATAGGTACGACAGTACAATAAGAAAAAAAAAATTAAAACTACTACATCTAGCTATGGCTATTTATAAATAATATACAAACACATATGACAATATATACCTATATAAATATGCCTACATAGATAAATAATATTTGATAAATAAAATATGCAAATATACTTAAATATAAATAAAATATATAATATATGGATATATAATATGACATGACGACGACCATATCAATAATCGAAAACCTAAGGAACGAGTGTTTTCAAAAAGTATTCCCGAACTTGTCGTTTAAAAGAAAATTTACTCGGAGCTTTTTTAATGTCAAGGGGAAGCGCATTCCAGAGTTTAATTGCCGTAACCACGAAGGAATTGGAAATAAAACCGGTACGGTGAGACGGTATCTGAAGGAGCAAATTTTCAGCAGCACGAAGGGTACGATCGTGCGAGCTACCCAGGATCTGAAAAGAACTTTTTAAATAATTAGGAGCACAAGGATCGTTAATAATAGAGAAAAGCAAGCAGAGTGACCTGAGGGATCTTCTCTGGCGAATAGGCAGCCATTTAAGCTGAGAACGGTAACTGGAAATGTGATCAAATTTACGAAGTCCGAATACAAAGCGAATACAGTTATTCAAAAGTCGATCCAATTTGTTCAGAAGATTTTGGGATACATCAGAGTAACAAACATCCGCATAATCAATAATAGGGAGCACAAGAGCCTGGACAAGCAGTAGTTTAGTGCTAGATGGAAGAAAGTGCTTAAATCTATAGAGAGATCGCAGTGTGGCGGTAACGTTCCGACTTACCAAATTGACCTGCTTTTCCCAGCTAAGTCGATCGTCGATTTGTAAACCCAAATCCTTAACGTGAGGAGACAAAGGAATGATTATGTTATTAAATGTAATAGGTACTAGACCATGAACATTGAGGCTACGCATATGGTAGACGCTACCTATTACCATGGCTTGACATTTACTCACGTTGACTGATACCCCGAACTGCCTGGACCAGTCACTAATACTACGCAGGTCGTCGTTTACGGTGGAAATGCAGTCATCCAAACAGTTGACATCGGCTTGAGCGTAAAGTTGCAAGTCATCAGCATATAGATGGTAAGAGCATTTGAGGACGTCAGTAATAGAATTAATAAAAAGCGAAAATAGTAAAGGAGAGAGTATACCGCCTTGTGGAACACCAGTAAGCAGATCATGCCAGTCAGAACATGCCTGCTTAACACGAACCGCCTGCCGGCGACCACGAAGATAAGATGAGAACCAATCCCGTGATGAATCTGAAATCCCAATCTGTGACAAAATAGCAAGCAGAATGTCATGGTCAACGGTGTTAAATGCGTTGGAAAAGTCAATTAAAATTAAAACCGTCAACTTGGAACTCTCCATGCCGGACCTGATATCATCAGTGACTTTGAGTAGAGCAGTAGATGTACTATGTCCTGGACGAAAACCAGATTGAAATTGGGAAAGACAGTTATTTTTTAAGATGAACGAAGAGATTTGTTTGTGAACAACAGCTTCTAGAATTTTAGAAAGGAAAGGAAGAATGGAGATCGGCCTAAAATGACTAGTTAAACTGGGATTTGGAATTTTTGGAAGAGGAATTATGAAAGCTTTACGCCAGATTAGAGGAAAAACACCAGAATATAAAGAAAAGTTAATAATATGTGTGAGAACGGGAATAAAACTATCAAGGATTAAAGTCAGCATCTTCCTGCTCACTCCATCACATCCGACAGCATTTGTCTTAATGGTCTTAAAGATATTGAGAACTTCGAGTTCAGTCACGGGTAAAAATGAGAAAGTATTTGGTGAAAGTGATGGTTTGGAAGATATTTTAAGAATAGTGTCTCTTCTTACATCATCAGCCAGACTGGTAGTTGCCGAAAAATGCAAGTTAAGGCTATTCAGAGACACATTCGAAGGTAAAACATTGGATGGTGACTTAGATATGCCAAGTGATTTGAGAAACTTCCAAATATTAGCCGGTGAGGAGTTGAGAACATTCTCACAAATGTATCGGCGTTTAGCTACTCTCACCATCTGATTACACCGATTTCTAGCCAACTTGTACAGACCCCAGTTTTCCTCACTGCGATCCCCTCTATATTTTCGGAAAGCCCTATCGCGCCGCTTCATTGCCATTCGAACCCCCAAAGTTACCCAGGGTGCAGGGGGACGCTTAACTCTCACAGCTTTCAAAGGTGCATGTGAATCAAAAAGCTTTAATAAAGAATTATTGAACAGAGCAACCTTATCATCTACTGTCGGCGCCTCGAGAACGTTAGTCCAATCTATAGATTGTGCATCCCTGTTGAGTTGTTCTCTATCCAACCTCGCAAAATTCCGGAGGAAAATTATTGCCGGCCGCTGCTTCGGGGGTTTAATTTTGTAGGCAAGAAAAATTAAGTCGTGTCGAGAAAGCCCCGGAGCTGCAACCTGACCGTGATTGGCAACTAAATCTACGGAGGAGGTGAGCATAAGGTCAAGCCATGAGTCGTCAGTATTATTATTCTGATGTGTTGGATTGAGGTCAAGGCAAGAGATATTAGTCGACTCTAAGATTGCCCTCAGCTCACGTGATCTAGCTGTATCTTTTACGAGGTTGGTATTAAAGTCACCCATGATTATGAGATGTTTGTACTCTGAGGAAACAGATTCCAAAAGACTTTCTAAGCTGGTGAAATAATCAATAGTGGGAGGGCAATAGACAACCCCCAGAACGGCCTTAACCCCTTTGACAATTATCTCAAGTAGTAAGAACTCCGGATTACTGTTATACAGGGAGGGGGAAGAAAATAAAATTTTGTAAGGAATGTCACTACGGAGATATATAGCAACACCACCGGCCCTTTTCCCTGTGCGATCGTTGCGAATTAGAATAAAACCCGGTAGACTATAAAAAGTTGAAGGGAGTTCGGGTTTTAGCCAGCTTTCAGAAATCAAAATTGCGTGAAAAGGAACACCAGTAAACAAATCCAACAATTCCGAATGGTGTTGGGGAATACTTTGTGCATTAACATGACAAATATTTAAAAACTTTGGGTACCTCTGACATTCTTGTAATAAATAACTATTTACTGAAAAAGAATCATTAAGAGATGTATAGGAGTCAGAAGAATTGTCACTAGCAGAATAAAATGAGTCGTCAGACATCAATGAAAATATAACTAAATAAAAATATGTGTATATAAAAATAATAAATACTAATAATAGAATGAAAAGGAAGCTAAAATTAATTTCTAAAACTAACTTGACTAAAATTAAAATTGCATAACCTGCCGGTCGACTGTTAACAAATATAAATTAAAAACAAAAAAAAAACAAAATTATCCGAACGCATCCTTTACGTGACATTATTACTTTTATCTATGATGACATTTGACAACTGTCACTGTCAGTGTGCAACATAATGTCAACACAGAACACTACGAAATAAAAGAATTTTAACAAAAATAAATATCAATTGTCGGTAGACCGCAAAAAGGAAAACGTTTACACAAAGGAGTGCCATCACTTCTTCTGTACATTGCGTTTTGGCCTTACCGACACCTGCACCACCGGCGACGGACTTGGAATCTTCGCAGTAGCTGTGGGTACAGACGGAGCCTCAGTTTCAAGCGACTTGCCATGTTCCTTACCCAGCGCCATCACCTCTTCGTGACTAAACACACGGCGACGGTTACCATCGGGGAGCTTGATGTATATAGTGCCGTCCAACGTCCAAACATTTGTTACGCCGAACAGCTTACGGGCCGTTGTAAAAGACACTTGTCTCTGACGAGTGAGAAACTCCGAGAGCACAAAAGATGAGCCCTTCAGCTTGGTTTTGGACTTCCATACCTCAGTCCTCACCGCAAGATCAGAAAACCGGAACAATATAGGCCGTGGCCGTCCCTCAGATGCTGTACCAAGTCTGTGACAAACAGTAAGGCAGGAAGGCTGAAGATCCCCTAGGCCCAGGTTGCGTTTCATGATACATAGCACAGTATCTGTCAGCTGTTCATCTGGCTTCTCCGGGACACCACCAAGCAAAAGAAACTTCTTCCTGTGCCGCATCTCGATTACGTCAATACCTCTGCTGACCTCCATCAGTTGTTGCTGAAGGACACTGAAGACGCTCCACACATGATCCTTGAAACTACTGAAGTCTTTGTGAAGGTTACTCAAGTCAGCTCCAGGAGATGACGCTTTCAGATGAGCTTCAAAGTCTGCCATACGCTGGCTGAGGGATGTCAATGCCAAGCGTTGGGTCTCCGCAATATCAGCAATAGTGGTCATTTTACTGGCAGCTTGTAATTAATGTTGTTGTGAAAGTTGTAGGTTAGAAGTCACCGGCAAGTAAGTGCAATTTTCTTAGCTTACAACATAGGTTTCTTGTTGTCCACACAATATATGGTTTGTAGTAACCTTGTATCAAATTTTAAGTAGCCTTTATAAATGTAATTTGTGAATTTATTAATTAAACTAATTTATTACTTTAGAGAACATGTATCTACTTTCAGTACTCTGCTAACAGTATTCTGCTAGGTGTCCAAATCTATTACAATTATAACACTAGAGCCTTCAAACTTTTGACATATTTTGTGGTAGTCTTCTGTTTATGTTTTCCTGGGCCAAGTGGAAGGTAGACAAGCATGTGGCACCTATGAGATGGTTGGATGCTATTATCAAATCAAATCATTTATTTGCCTGAAATATGGTGGTACAAAAGATGTTCAATTTATGTAGGTACAGTACATGACATATTTCACCCTCATTACGGGCATGCAAAACATTATAAGTACTCAGTAAATTTACAGTTATACAAATGCTATTATCAATTATTAAATCTAAGTTTTACAATATAATATAATCACAATGGAATATTTTTTTTTACAAATATTTAAATTACTACAATAAAACAAATCAAATAAAGACAGTATTTTAGTGGGCACCAAATCGGCATGTGCTTTTTTTTTTTAATCTTTTACACTATAGAAACTCTCCTGTACTAACCACTTACGCAAGGCACAACAGAACCTTTTATATGGCAGGTCAGTCATTCCTCTGGGCAGGGAGTTATATATTAGAGGTGCCATGTAGGCACAGCTTTTCCTGAACATTTCAAGTTTAGGTACAGGCATTTGTAGAGGAAGCCGGTTAATTTTTCATTTAAACGTGCTGTCATTGGAGGCGAAGAGATGACTGTGATATTTTACAAATTTAGATACTTCGTAAATATACAAGCAGGGTACAGTCAGAAGATTTTTCGACTTAAAAATGTCCAGTCGCGATAAAAACAATGAGTAAGTACACATCTTGGACAGCCCAAGAGGCTGGACGATTACACAAACGATGTTCTTAAGTAAATGCAGCAGTAACAAACTAAAACACGTGCACGTACCTTGGTCTGCTAATTCTGCTGCCGATGATCCGCCTGTGCTATGATTCCACCACAGTTGATTGCTGAAGGTCACAAGCTGCTCGGAATAGGGATTTCCAGCAGAATATCGGTCGAGTTGGAGCGTTTAAAAGGTTTAAAATCTTTCTGTTCAAAGTTTTGCCAAACGTCTTTTGCATTCACGAATTTCTGTTTCTGTAGTTTGATGTATTTAGCAATAGAATTAGGATTGAAAGGTTTTGTAGGTACCACTTGGCTGGACGCACTCCGACAGCCATGCGTAATATGCGTATTCCAAGTTTGCTTTCACATCAAATTCCCGCGGTAAAAAGTATTCACGACTGTTCAATTTCTTCAGATTAATTAAAGTGTGTCGTGAAGACAATCCGCTCGTATTTCTCTTTATTATTGCTCGGTACAGTTTTGAGTTTTCTAATTTTTTATCCTCGAAAAAATGGCGGTTAAGGTTAGCGTTGGTTGGCGCCTTTTCTGAGCGGGGCCGGCTCTGTCGTTTTAACTTCACTGTTTGTTTTTTGTTCGCGATTGAGCAAATTATGTTTGCTACTAAGAGATTTCCGTGGGTTTATTCAAAGAAAACTAATTAAAACGATGAGTATGTTTTCAGAAGGTAACGTAAGCAAGACGTTTCCCTGATAATCTATGACGTCTGACGAGAAACAGGAGAAACAAACAAAACAATACAACCACACTCCACCCACAGATAATATAGAAATATAGATCACACTTAGTTAGATCACAGAACATCTATAACCTAGCGGTAGTTTCTATAATTTACTTTTTAACTCATAATGTTAGGCCACGGTACCGGTAGATATAATAAACAAAAGAGGTTGAATACAAATTCATTCTTATTAAAATTTTATTTTATAATCTTTAAATAGCTATTTCCTCTTTTTAGGATTAACACAAAAACATCATCATCTCCCGAGCCTTTTCCCAACTATGTTGGGGTCGGCTACCAGTCTTACCGGATTCAGCTGAATACCGTATTTTACATGGAGCGACTGCCTATCTGACCTCCACAACCCATTTTACTGGGGAACACAGTATCCCATAGTAAGACTAGTTGTCAGAATTGACTTAACGACTGCCAAAGATCTAAGTATGACAGTCGGGACCTACTGTTTAACGTGCTTTCCGAAACACGGATAACACAAAAACATCAATTACAATAATTAACATAGAAAACATAATTATTCAGTATATAACATTTTATTTGACACACAAAAACAAAAGTGTCATTTAATTAAATTGGCAATAATAATTCCATAACTTTGTTTATTAGAATATTAAAATTTGATTTAAAGAAATTCGAATATTGTTTTTTTTTTATTCAAATTCAAATTCGTTTATTGTTAGGTATTGACCCATAAAAAAAAAAAAAACAAAGTTACACAAATACACAAAATAACACGAAAATAAAATCGTACCCGATTATCGACTCAAACGAATGCAAACTCTGCAAAACCGTTTCATGCGTAGAGCCACAGGCGCTCCAGGTTACGTCCGTAACTTGCAGTTGCACTGTGACTTAAAGCTGCCAACAATCAAGCAGTTCATGAAACGCGCCGCGATCCGATTCTTCGACTCCTCCGAAAGCCACCGTAACCCGCTAATCGTAGCGGCCGCGCGATACGTACCTTCCGTAATATCTAAGATTAAACGCCCCAGACATACTCTCTCCTACCCTGACGATAAAACAACGCTTCTCCAAGGAGCATTCGATTTAGCTAGCAGTAGCATTACACAACACAACCGCCGTATATTACGTCCTCGCCGGCGAGGCCCGTCGCGTATTATAAATAATAGTAACGTAAATGTTATCCTCCCGTCCCTAGACCAAGCTGGCCCGAGCCGGCCAAACTAGCAATAAAAATATGTCCCTAAATAATAAAAACTTAGATCCAGCCATCCCTTGTTGTTTTCCTTTATTAAGATTGTTAGCAACGCACTAAGTCGAGGTCCGAACCCCGCAGGGGGTGCCCTTAGTGGACGTTGCTGACGTAGTTAGTTTTTCCTATTGCTCTGGCTGGAGGCCTTAAGGTCCTCGCCAAAAGTCCGGTGAAGCAGTCAAAGCCTGCGCTCAGGCTAACTGCAAAAATCTCTACCAAAAAAAAAAAAAAAAAAACGAAAATAAAATAAAATTAAATAATAATAAAATAAAGCAAAGCAAAGTTTTTATAAAATTAAATTGAAAACATAAACAATACTTAAAACTAAAATAAATTCAGGAACGAATTTCTTTGTGTATGCAGTTTTATCCAGTGCCACAACATTGGTGACTCCCACTTTTCTGCCCATACACTCAGGAGGCTGTTGGGGCTGCCACGTAAGCGACCAAGGAGCGAGGCACAACGCTTTCTCATGATGGCATGAAAGCCGTCAACTGGCGCCTCCGCGAACATGCCCGAGGCGCTGCAATAGCGTGGCAACCTCATCAGCACTATTAAATTGCATTTGCAGAGCGCTGTAAGCTCTCTGCGTATATTTCACCCACAGGCTGCTTGCGTAAAAAGACTGGCAGTAAGCTTTGAAAAGTGTCACTTTCACTGACTCAGAACAGAGCGCAAACCTGCGAGCTAACATATTGCAGCGAACCGACAGCGCCCTGCGTTCCCTCTCAACATCAATATCATCTGACAGATCCTCGGTAACCCAATGACCCAGATATTTAAGATATATACTTTGATAATAATTTTATAATGTCTAGATGGACTGTCAAGTGCGCGCAGACGTGTCAAAAAATTGCAACCAAATTTGGTTGCAAAGTACTTTCCCGCCAACCAGTACAGATCGTGCCATTTTTTTTTTTTAATTTTAAAAAAAAGTAACTACTTAATAAAAATACACTTAAACTGAATAATACCACATAAGTACATAAATCTTAAATATTTTTTATTATTATAAATTAGTCTTTATTTAATGTGATTTATGGGAGATATTTTTCTAGCTTATCCCATAACAAGTTATATGACACGAGGTCAAAAGCTTTTGATAAGTCTAGAAAGCAGGCATAAACAGGTTTGGTTTATGGTTAGGTTTATTGATTTTGTTGCTTTAGCAAACTGCACGCACTGAACTTGAAGCAGAATGCAGCGTCGATCAGTGTTGCCAACTTGCTGAATAGTCACCCCAAGAGACGGGAAATATCATAACTCTGTGGATAATTTGAGAGGAAAAAAATGTAGGTAATATGAGGGAAGGGTGAAGTTTTATGCTTATAACTATATTTTATAATCTAAAAGAAATTGGTTTAAAAACTAAAATGACACTGGCTTAGAAAAATCTATTAATTACTCACAACCTGGAAGCATTTAAAAGAATCAGATTAGTAAAAAATAAATGTTTTATCATGACGAAAAGGCATGGATATAGCAAATAATTTTCTCTTAAAAAACCATCGTTTTGTTCAAAAATCGATAATCTAACCAATCTATGGTGGGTTGGTAATTTAAGATTGGAACGTCGGCACTAAAGTGCGGGGTCTTGCGATAATTGACACTGAATACTTATCACTGCATTCGTTTAAAGTTTCTTTTTAAATTACCTATCCTCTGCGTTTTAGTGGAAGTCTACAGCTCTCTAAGATTATAAATAAAGTGTTTCACCCGTGGACCTTGTTATTCGGTAAGTTTTTCGTCTACAAATGTTAATATTGAACCATTATAAACTGGCTATCTGAGTGCTTTTATCTACATACAATCATTGCGTTTTTTAAGTGATTAATTTATATTTCTGCTCAAAAGACGTACTAGAGTGATTAGTGCGTCGCCAATTTCCATATGCAAGGTATATTTGAGGTTTTTGGGTCAGATTTCGGTGCTGGCACTGCTCGAAATATGCTGAGAAGTAGGGTCGCAAACCACGCATAATTGGACGTAGTTATGCAAAATGGATCCAACCACATAAAAATACTTTTGAGAAAATAAGGGTTTTAGTAAAACTTAAATAACAAAATAACAAGATCATAGTTTGTTTAGAAATTAATCGTAATTATAGGGTATCTTTATGTACTTCCTGTATAATGTTATTTCAATGAGTTTCATGTAAAAATAGTGCTTTTTTTTTTAAAAAAACTCGCTGGATCTATTTTACAAAATTAGAAATGTGGGATGGATCTTTTTGTTTTAATATGAGGCAGTGAGTGAAACGCTTTTAAGAATACTAAAGGTATTTGTTTAAAGGTAGGAAATATAAAAAAAGTTTGAAATGGTCACTAACAATATCATTAGAACTTGAAACGGGACATTTACCATGTTTATTAATTTCTGATCGCCATGATAACGGCGAATGATCTCGGATCAGCGCCGTGATCATGTCGCTTGCAACAGTGCCGCTATCAGTGGCGTAACTACAGGGTGGCAGGCCTGCCAAATGTCACGGGCCCCCGACCTAAGAGGGCCCCGGCCCAAGAGGCCGCGAGCGCAGTTTTTTTTAAGTTAATACCTGAGTATTTTATTCAGTGGCGTAGCGTGACTTGGTGGGGCCGCATTCAAATTTGTTTAGGGGCCCTTATGAAGGGTAAATAATTCTTACAGGAGAAAGAAGACATTGCATATTTATTGAATCATTTATAGCTGATGATGACTTTAGTTTTTCTAAAGCTTCTGCCTCTATGGACAATAGTCACAGGTCTGTCAGGCGTTCATGTCCCATTAAAGTAAAAAATTATAAATACCTACATATTTATCAGTTTTATTTTATTCTTATTTACATTTTATAAAATTTGGTTTACGCACGTCGGGGGCCCCCGTGGCCCGTGGCTTTCCGCACATACTCTAGCTACGCCCCTGATTTTATTTTCCATGAAAACGTGCTACTTAAAATCAGTTAAAGTGAGTCAACTAAGACCATGAATTAAGAGACCACCATAAATTAAGTAGGCACTTTGAAAGTTAAGTTGATTGTGAAAGTTAGATATTAAAATGTCTAGTTCCAGAAAATTGTTTAAGTGGGAGCGGGAAACGAAAGAGAAAGATTCAAAACGTAAGGAGGTTTTGTAAAACAACAAAAGAAATATATTTTCCTCAAATTATACGGAACTACGATCAGCATATGGGTAGAGTCGACTTGCTTGACTCATTCCTGGGATAGTACAAAATAAAGATGAGGACAAAGAAGTGGTATCTGGACTGTTTTACCATTTCCTCGATATAGTCCAAACATTTTTCTCTATTACTATTAGTTTTTTTTTCACTTTACCTATACTTCCCGTGTTTTTGACCAAAAATATGATCTGGTATGATTAAATAAAATAACTGTAAGTAATATACTAATATAGGGACAAACCCATGCTCTTGAAAATAAAATTATTTTCGGCGTTAGAAAAATTGTAGTTTATTAAAATTTAACTAAGTAGTAAAAATCGTAGAAAAATTACTAATAGGGCCCCATAAAAAAAAATTGCCACGGGGCCCCAGATAGAATAGTAACATCACTAAAACTAACTCATAAAAATTACGTGGTTCTTTTTTGCATTTTTAAATTTTACCATTATACTAATTTGCAAAATAGATTCAAATGGCATGGTTCCTGTTTTATAATAATAAATCGAGTTAACATACAGATCCAAAGTATTTTGGATCTTTTAAAACCAGATATATAGGTTACCACGACACATGGTTCTATTTTAACTCTGCGAAAATGCTTAATATGATGTTGGTATCTTTGATGTCTGTGTTTTTCACTAGAAAAGAGGCACTTTGCGGCTTGGATATTTTTTGCATATGCTAAAGTTGATGTGTAGATGACATTTACGACAGAAACTCAAAAAATCGGGTTTTGTGGGTTGGATCCATTTTGCATAACTACGTCAAATTGGTAATGTTATTTTACCCTAGCCTAATGATCTATAATATAAAAATGAATCGCTGAATGTATTGCTAAGCGCACATCTCGAGAGCAGCAGAACCGATTTCGCTAATTCTATTTTTTAAATATTTCTTGAAACACAAGATGGTTTTTACGAAAAAAATAATTAAATAATCATAATAAAGGAATCGACTGTTAGGCTGTACAAAGTTCGCCGGGTCAGCTAGTATAAAAGAAAATTAAAAAATTAAAACATTGTTATATTTCGCAATTCTGAATAGATCATCGTAAACAATAGCCAAAAACCATCTCGATCACGTCAGCTTTCAAAGAAAAAGACCGCATCGCAATCGGTCCATTCGTTAGGCATTTAAGATGCCGCGGACTGTCCGACACGACAATCTTATAAGATCCCTCTTCATACTCAATGTCAAAAAATTAATTTGCTATAAATTAGTAAAGCTAACGTTAAAGGTCGTAATTTCAATTGCTGTCTTAAATTATGTCTAACTCCACCCAACGAAAGTTGCTTTTACTTCACATGACGCAGAACATGAACAAGAAAGACGATTATTTTTTCATAAAAATATCTATATTCTAATTTATTAGTTCAGCAACTCGACACTAGGGCGCTGTAACCTAATTTTAATATTTAGAACTTAATTAGAATATTCGCAAGCAATGCCTTAACTATTCAAAAATCAATAAGCCAGGTAAAGGGACAATTTGGACTTTGCGGGGATGAGCATATGGTTGTTTTTGTTTGCATTAAAATTATTCAAAACAAGTTCAAAATTGCAAAAATATTTTCGAGACTTTTAAACGCGGCAAGAATCTGACACTGACAGCTGTTGAAGTACAATCTCTTATCTTTAGAGATGCGCTAATCATGTCCTCTAGCGGATTGAACATGGAACGTTTCTTTCCACTCTCGGAACTAGGTGCAGGAAACATGTTCGCGGAACTAGAAGGGTACCTAGTATATTCATGTAATTCCGCACATGCACAATTTACATAGTTCCTCGCATAATCGCGGAACTGTTAAGTGTTGCGTTGTTTTTCTTAGAGAAGAGAAGACCTATGTCATGACCTCGCCTCATTTAAAAAACGGCTCAGTACAAACTTACAAATTTTTTTTCAACTCATTTCCTGCCCAACTTTACTATCAACTATCAATATAGTTATTATATTATTTGTAAAATACAAGCAAAAAGAATGTTCATTAACCTAACAGTAGATATAGTGAATAGTCAGTCATTTTGCACACGAATCATTCCAATTTGACCCTTAAGTAAATGTATTAAGAGTCACATAGCTCGTCATCGCTGACACGCAGTCGTCCATAGCGCGTTTCAGGTGTAGCTTTTAGTACATTGTAATAAGGTTCAAAATTGAAATGATTCACGCGTCTTTGTGACGTCCGGTCCGCAGTTCGTTCGTTCCGAGTAAACCACGTGACCGCGTGGCATCCAGGAACTGGCAGGAACGATGGACCGACTTCAGTTGACGGTTCGGATTGGACCGATATCGTTCCTCTGAAGGACATAGTTCCGAGAACTATTACGGTCCGGAACGACCCACCTCTACTTATCTTATTTACGACACGCGATTCTTGTTGACCATGTCTGTTGACTGTCTCTTAGGGAACCGACGCGACCGATAATACGCGACGCATGTTCCGTCAGATATGAACCTTCCCTTAAATTCCATAACACAATTGCTTTAGCTTGGGTTCAGGAAAATAATAATAATAAATTTTTATTTGCAAGAATTTACTATGGTCCGGAAATTCCGACATATTCTGCCATAATATGGCGTACAAACATTTTTAGAAATTAATTGTCTATAATATACTATTATAACATAGATACATTTAGCAGGCACATTTTTACCCGACTGCCAAGAAGTGTTATGTTTTTCGCGCGTATCTTGTATGTATGTGTGTAATATTCTTTATTACCTCATATCTTCGAAACGGCCGAATGGATTTCGATAATTAGAGTATCGTTGGATTCGTATCGATTACCCAAGTGTTCTTAGATATGTCACGTCAAACAAAAACCAACATGGCGGCCACAAGGTGCCATAAATTGAGGTAAAAAAAAATAAAAGAAATATGTTTGCTACAATATGGGTATCAAATTAAAGAGCTTGTAACGAGGATTCCAAAATGGTATATCATTTACGTATAAAAAAAATACTATGTGAAAAATTGTTCTTTATTCAAACTAAATACATACTCGAATGCCGTACGCTAGGTGGATTATGATTTTAACTAAAAAGTGTTAAATAAGTAAATTTAAAAAATAAAAAACCCGACTGCATAAAAGACACTTTAAATAAAAACTTAAAAGTAAAAAACAAGTTCAATAAGTCTAGAAGTGTAGATAGCAATGTTACTGTCACAGTCGGGACCCATAATGATTGATTTTAGTCTAGCTTATTTAATTGGTCCCGACTGTTACAGTAACATTGCTATCTACACTTCTAGACTTATTGAACTTGTTTTTTACTTTTAAGTTTTTATTTAAAGTGTCTTTTATGCAGTCGGGTTTTTTATTTTTTAAATTTACTTATTTAACACTTTTTAGTTAAAATCATAATCCACATATCAGTGGGACATTTCAGGCTACTAATAATAATAATTTTACACTGTTATTAAATAACAAAACATTGTTATTTATTTAATATTATAATAATTTCAGGTGTTGCTTGACTCCTGAAGTCCTGATGGAGAACGTACGCGAACAGCGGCGCTTCGCCAAAATGATCAGACAGGTCTCCGCCATGCTGGCGAAAATGCGGCTACAGTTTAGAGCGAACATGCCAAGGCGTGAACTCAGGGCCTTTGTGACCCGCTACCTTGGACTAAAGGAGATAATGGGACTCCTTCTATTTTTTGTAAGGACCGGTAGGGTGGTCAGCAACGCGCGAGCCGGCTAGATCGTTTATTTTGAGATTTTTTGTTGTTTTCTGATTATGTTGCTCAAAATTGATGCCAATTTAGAATTTATTTAGGTACCTGATTTTTTTATTATTTTCGTATTTGTTTTACTCTTGTAATGTTTTAATTATGAGATTAGCAGTTAAAAGAGAGAGTATAATCAAAGTCTGAGGTTGGTTACTTAAATTACAAGACTTATTTATTTAAGATTTTCGCATGTATTGTTTAAATTCTATTGCATAACATTTCTTATTTATTAGTGTGTAAGCTCGGTGTGTTGCAAATAATTTTGCAGTGTAGTAATTTTGTGTCTATATTTATGTGCCCATATAAGGCAATTACTTAGTATGTACTGAGCTAAAGTAAATGTGATATGAGCTGTATAACCTCTACATCAGTAACAAAAAATATTAGTATGGTACTTGAACAGCAGTACCTACCTACAGAACCTAACAACATCCGTACTCATTCAAATACACATACAATTTCAACCAAATCGGTCCAGCCGTTTAGGAGTTAGGTGACAAACACCCATACAGAATAATTATTTAAATACGATATAAAAATCACATTACATTTACTTTAGGTCAGTTTTCAATCATTTATAGAAATGTTTTGATGTTAGTCGATGTGTGTCACAACTCACCATCAAATATGATCTCATTAATATATCAAATATCATCTTACCATCATTTGGTGTGAAGTATTAATATTATAATAAGCATAATTATATTTTGTGTAAGTTGCCCTGCGTTTCTGAAATACTGTTGAACAGACATACTTTTTAATCATTTGCCAAATCAAGATATAAGCTTGGCTATATTATCTGACATTCTCACAACATTTTAAAAACCCAGGGTAAATAGGATAAGCTTTTGGAATTTAAAAGTAATACATTACTTTCAAAATGTAATTTTAATTGATGATTCTAGTCTCTAGATTGAGGGGCTCGTGGCTAAGTGTAAGCCGTACGGTTTGACCGATAATACAGGTTAAACCGCGCTCGCCGCGGTTGCTCCGTGGATGGGTGACCATTTCTACAACATACCGAGACCCGTCCGTGCCTCGGATAGCACGTTAAGCCGTAGGTCCCGACTGTCATACGTTGATCTTTGGCAGTCGTTAAGTCAATTCGGACAACCAGTCTTACTATGGGATACTGTGTTACCCAGTAAAATGGTCAGATAGGCAGTCGCTCCGTGTAAAATACGATATTCAGCTGAATCCGGTAAGACTGGTAGCCGACCCCAACATAGTTGGGGAAAGTATTATTATAAGTATTATATAAGAAGTCTACTACTAAATCCTAGGATATTCATTTCGCGAATTCCCAGTGTGGTCCCTCAGTTCACACGCACATTTACATAATAATATATTAAAACAATTGTAGAACGAGTCTGCGAATTTGTAGCCAAACATATTAAGAATTACGACTCATAAAGTGTGGTCCCTCAGTTCTCACAGGCGATCAGCCAGATCTCGGAAAGTATCTTATAAACGAAGGTTTTGTGAATACAGACATTTAGTAGAGAATCTGTAAAGATATTTACTAAATAACAGACCACAAAGCATTAAAGATAAAAAACAATATAACGACTGAACTGTGGTCCCTCAGTCCACACAACAAAGATAAATATTTTAGTGAATATTACTGAATAAAACCGTTCTTTTTCTACATAAAGTTTTAGTAGGAGACTTAAAACATTTTGTAAAAAAGAAATGAAGAAATAATATCGAAATATGATTGAAACTGGTCCCTCAATCCTCTCCTTCACTGACATTTGTGCGTGTGCTAGCTGCTAGACGAGAGGAATATCAGAAAGTCTAGTGTACTTAACTTTTAGTAATAAGTTTCTACTAAATAATAGGTAGGTACAATATTGTATATCTATAACATTTTTATTTTGTCAGGTTTTCTGAATGAATTCTATTGATGTGGTGCATTCGTCTTTCATTTTTCTCCCTTTTATGTTAATTTTATCTTTAATATTAACTAATGCTCTGTTAACCAATACACCAGACTCTTATTTGATAGATTTTCGTGGGTTAGTTCAAAGAAAACTATTTGCTTATAATAATCGAGTATATTTAAAACGATACAATAACATATACATACACGGAAGAGACATAGATAATATTGAAGTCGTCACAATAAGATTTTTTTCAAAAATTCATTGTCTCTGAATGCAAACCGATATTAATTACACAATATAAATGCATCTTTATTTAAAACTACTATAATATTGTATTGACATCCAAACTAAATATGTATACAAAATTTCAGACAAATCGGGTACCTATTAATAATTATCTGCTTCAAAATTGTATTGTAAGCTTCTACGAGTAAAAACTTACTTACAATGCATATTAAATAAAACATGTAATCAAATTGTTGACGCATATATTTAACTAATAATCTACAAATAATTGACACAATTTAATTTTTAAAAGAGTATCCTATGGAGTTTCTTGCCGGCTCTCCCCTCAGGAAGGACACTAATTTGGAACCGAGCAACTAGAGTCAGTAGATTTTAACGTAACGTTTCTTGAGCGACTTTTTTTGGTTTATAAGAAATAAAAACATTTTGATTTTGATTTGGAAATCAGCCCAAAAGAACCATAATATTTTATTGTCATCCAATCTAAACATGTATACAAAATTTCAGTCCATCGGTTAAAGATATCTACATCAAAAATTGAGTTGCAAGATTCTAAGAGCAAACATACATACATTGCAAGTTAAATAAGCTTGTATAAAATGAAATGTAATGTCTATATGTTAAGTCTAGTAGGTAGCAATTATTATAAACTATATGAATTGTAATTTGGTTATCACTAAATAAGGAGTAGACTTGAAATATGGTTTAAGAACTTATTTCCTCACAAGAATCACAATAATTCACTTACTGAGAAAAAAGATTTACATTTTATGTTTAAATAACAAGCGTACATAAAAAAAATTGTTTTAGCGGGTAGGCACATTACACAATGAGTATCATCAACCAAGCAAACACGGATACAAAAGTAAAATAGTTACAACATACTAGATGCATATGGAACAATTCTATTTTTTTTAAACAAATTAGGCCAAGCTCCAGTTGTTGCCTAAACCACAGCTCTAGGTATCTGAAGACAGGCTATGTACACACAGCAGAGTTAATAGACCAGCTGGCCACACTAAACAATGTGTTGGTGTGAAACATACAATATCTCCGGACAACTCACACACGGTCATCTGACCACAAACTAAGCAGAGGCGACAAACTAGGCGAGTGTGTACTATGATAACCAGAAAACTGATAGCTTATATATTTTATAGATATTGTGGATAAATTACACCTAGACACAGAACACGTTCATTGCTCGTCAGACAAGGATTTGTCCTGAGTGGAATTATGCCTTTATTAGCAGGCAAACTCACTAACCACTAGACCAATAGGCCCGTCTCAATCATGAACCCATAACACAACAAATGTCTTATTATAAATATTTAGGTACACACATGGATCTATTTCAGACCTATTCATTGCAGTTTTGTGTTATTTCATCTGCTATAGGACGGCCGCTGAGATAATGACTTCCTGACAGGTGGTGCTCAACAGAAAGATATTACTTTCATGGGGCGAACAATTTACTAAACAATAATGTAATTCAAATATTTATCATTGTGCCAGGTTACAATAAATAAAATAACACGGTTTTTATATTTCCACACAAATCAAGACCAAGAGACATGTGTCAGGAACGCATTCTCTCTTCGGCCGAATGATAGCTTGTTTCAATTAAAGACTTGTGCAAATAACATTCCTGTTTTCCTTTCTCATACATTTTTGAGAGTGAAATATAGATCTGTGTCAATGAAGAAAGATAGATACAGCATCTATCTGGTCCATATTAAGATCATGTTTTGCTGTTAGAAGTAAACAGCAGGCAGTCAACGGGAGTACATTCATTGTAAGTGTTGCTTTAGCATGTTGTATGTTTGACGACCTCCGTGGTCGAGTGGCGTACGCACCGGTTTCAAGGTGTCGCTAGCTCTGAGGTCCCGGGTTCGATCTCCGGACGGGTCAATGTAGAAACATACTGATCTACATTGGCTCGGGTCTGGGTGTTTGTGGTACCTTCGTTGTTTCTGAATTCCATAACACAAGTGCTTTAGCTACTTACTTTGGGTTCAGAGCAATGTATGTGATGTTGTCCGCATTTATTTTTTTATTTATATGTTACCTTTGTTATGTTTTAGTATTATATCCATTAACATGGCAGCACTTTCTTGTTAAGTGGATATTAAATGTATGATATTGTTATGATCCATGTTTTATTAATAATTACTAATGGGTGTCTCATACTGTTCTATAGCTTGTTCCCATTCATTTTGATTGGCCTGTTGGTCTAGTGGTTAGTGACCCTGACTGCTATACCGGAAGGCATAATTCCAACCCAGGACAAATCCTTGTGTGGTGAGCACGATCATTTGTTCTGTGCCTGGGTGTAATTTATCTATACTTATATTAAATCTGTAGAGAGGTCAATTCTGTACATTAAATATATTTTCAATATAACAATCAGGGGGTGATTAGTGATCGATACTGATGCCAAAAATGCAATCAGTAAAATTTTTGTCTGTCTGTCTGTATGTTCCTTATAGAAACAAAAACTACTCGACGGATTTTAACGAAACTTGGTACAATATTCTTCATACTCCTGGGCAGGTTATAGTATACTTTTCATCACGCTACAATCAATAGGAGCAGAGCAGTGAAGGGAAATGTTGGGAAAACGGGAGAAGTTACTCAATTTTTTAAGCTTCCGTCGCGTGTGCAGCCTTAATGGTTAAAGACTCATTGATAAGCTTCGTCATCCATGCGAACGAAGTTGCAGGCACAGCTAGTCTATAATATGTATGTATTTAGAAACATAAGTGAGTTTATCAGTTTTCTGGTAGTTTGGGATCAGATGACCGTGTGTGAGTTGTCCCAGGATATAAGGATATTATTTTTTTTGCATGTTGTGATGCCAAAGCTTCCTGTACTGTCTGTGCGTGAAATAAGTTTGCTAATAAGTAATAATAGCTGTCTCCATGAATCCTTGGGTTTTAATGTGGCGAAGAATTTACTACAAATAAATGACTATCACTTATTTGTCCTATAAACGAATAATATCTTTGAAACTATATCATAATGCCGGGTTACGATGTATAATATTACTCGGTTTTGTATCTTCCCATACAAATCAATACCAACTGACAGGTGTCAGGAACGCATTCTTTCAGCGGTAACATAATAATAATCCTTACTTATATTATAAATGTGAAAGTTTGTATGTATGTTTGTTACTCTTTCACGCAAAAACTACTGAATGGATTTTAATGAAACTTTACAATAATGTACCTTATACATCGGAATAACACATAGGCTATAATTAATGAAGATAGTGTGTGAATTGTTATTCGCGCGGGTGAAACCGCGGGGCACAGCTAGTTCACAATAGTTCTGTAGCTACCTTGGGCCGTTCATGTCTGTTCTTCCATAGGGCAGGGATGAATGGCTCCTGGTAGATGCCCATCCCATCTTAGAGTAAAGTTCTCAACAAGGCTGCTGCGTGTTGGGCCAGTGTCCATGTAAGCTTTTCAAAGGACCGGCTATTGTCGTCACTGAGGATAATCTGTGAACGATAAGAGATACATCATAATAATTATATTCCGGGGCATCTCATACACGGTTATCTGATCCCAAGCTAAGCAGAGCTTCTGTCGTGGTAACCAGACAACTGATTCTTAGGGGAGGTAAACTGCGTTCCTAGCAGGTGGTGATAAATAGGAAGATGTAGCTTTAATGTGGCAAAGAGTTTATTACAAAAAAATATTTGGCTTTTTATTTCCCCATACAATTCAAGGTCTTAGAGGGGCTCGTGGTTAAGTGTAAGCCGTACGGTTTGACCGATAATACAGGCTAAGCCGTGGATGGGTGACCGTTTTCCAAATATACCGAGACCCCTCCGTGTCTCGGATAGCATGTTAAGCTCTAGGTTCCGACTGTCATATGTTGATCTTTGACAGTCGTTAAGTCAATTCTGGCAACTAGTCTTGCTATGGGATACTGGATTACCCAGTAAAGTGGTTTGTGGAGGTCAGATAGGCAGCAGCTCCGTGTAATAATAATAATATAATAATAATAAAGATGTTTATTTCTCATCATCACATAATATTGTACAGTTAGCAATTAGGTTCTTATATAGAGACTGGTGTCTGTGATAGGTAAACCCTGAGTTACAGATCACCAGGCTACCCTCCGAAGAGACACAAAAGTATTAATAGAGAGAGAATTCTAAAGTTAATTATAATATTCTTAACTTAAACCAAAGCTAAAACTATGAGATCAAAAATGTTAATCTAATGTTTAATATAGGAAAATACAATAACTAAAATTAATTTTAAATATGAAAGCATTATCAAAAAAGAAAGAAGGTGGCTCATTGGATATGAGGAATAGGTTTGAGTGTGGTGGTATGTGTATGTATTTAGCTGAATTTGGTAAGACTGGTAGCCGACCCTAACTCAGTTGGGAAAGAAGGCTAGGCAGATGATGACAAATCAAGACCAACTGACAGGTGTCAGGAGCGCATTCTCTCAGCGGTCAGGATTTAGTAAATTACGCTTCGACAGTGCTGAGTCCCGCTTCACGAATGACTGCGAAGCAATGCGGCCTGGGAATGTCAGCTGGTGCTCGCGGTGAAATGAAATAGTTTATTCTTGTAAGTAGGACTATATAAATCACTTTAACAATGTCTTCGTAAGCTAGATGAAGTCGACATTTCCTAACTGACTACCCTAAGAAATGTCGAAACAAACTCAGGGGTCTTAGTGAACGCGGGACCCGCTGGTCTCAGTGAAGTACTGTCGCAGTGCTAGCGAGCGCAATCATAGATAAAATACAGAAGGAGGCGACCGCTATAATATATTTGATTTATACATACTACTCTGTGTAAAAAGTATCGGGAATATGTCAATAAAAAGACCCGCGTAAAAGAGGTCGTTCTAATTTTTTTACTGCATGTTGGTAGCACTGTACTGATTTAACGCGCAAGGTTGAGCGGGATCTGTCATTTAATTTGTTTTAAACTACACTTTTTGTTGGTCATAGTTTTGAGTTCTCGGCGATTTTTACTTGGCCGTGGTTTTTTGGGTTTCGGCTCGTTTTCGAGACGCCATTCTGAAGACTGTTGGCTTGTTTGCCTAGTGGATAAATGAATCCCTATTTCCCTTGGTCTCGGCATCACGAGAGAACGGCTGGACCAATTTCGCTCATTCTTTTTTGGTGTATTTGTTATTGTCAAAAGGTATTATGAAAAAAAAAAAAAAAAAATGCGCGGAAAATTAGAGAATTTAAGAATAATTAACCACCATATTAGGTAAGTAATTATGACTTTTGTTACGATAGTGATTTGTTGGATTCATCTCCGCCCCCAATAATATAAAGGCACCGGGAACGGGACCTAGGTATTCACGCGGGTGAAACCACGGGGCACAGCTAGTATATATATTGATACAAGGAAACTACTGATTCTTTAAACCTTACAATATATTATCGTAAGAATGGATTCAACGTTACAATTACAATACTTTTAAAGGCCAGCGACGCCATGATGATTATTATTAATGTATATAATGCAACAGACTACTACCATCAGTGGTGTGATGATCTAGTCAGTTATGCGCGAAGCACGATGACAGAAATCGCCAAGAGCAGAGAGGTTTGGAAGAAAGGGGAGACCTTTGCCCAGCAGTGGGATGTAATTTAGGCAAATAATGAAAAAACAATGAGAATCGCACGCAACGCTATGTCATATCGCTCTCTCTAGTGTTGTCCGTTATTCCGGTAATAGTGACGCGACGTATAAGTCGATTCTAATTTCAATTATCAATATATATATCTCACCATACACTCATCAGGCCCTCTCGTGATGTCCGTGAAAATATCTCCGAACCATCCCATTCCTTCCGTAATTACTCCTTTATACCTGGAAAGCAATTACAACGACCTTTTATTATTGTAATTAATGTTTTCTGTCTGTTACGGAACCGTAACCGCTCAACACAGCACCCAAACATATTTAATGTACCATCAGCTGTATGCAACTTCATACTAGCCACCTAGTTTCCAAGTGCAACGTCAGCAGAACGTGGAAGCGAATGACGTCAATGCGTTTGTGCAGTTTGTGTGGGACCGGAAATATTTTATATCATTGTTGTAGTGTTGTTATCAGTGTTTTATTAAATCGAACCTCAATAAGGTCATGTTTTACTCTTAATGCGTGACTCCTACTCCTTTTTCATAGTATAATAATAATAATAATACCGGCCTATAACCGTCCCACTGCTGGGCACAGGCCTCTTCCCATATAGAGAAGGCACGAGCATTGATCACCACGCTTGCTCACTAGCGGATTGGCGATTTTAGATCCTACATGTTGGGAAGCCAGGTTTCCTCACGATGTTTTCCTTCACCATTTGTCAGAATTGTCTTATAATAATTAAAAAAGAACATCTAACTTTGACAAAGTCACATTGTTACTTGCCCGGGTTCGAACCTGCAACCTTGTGCATTTGTTCCATAGCCTTATCATAATATTATAGCTTGTCCCCATTTATTTGCATATTGTGATTCTCTGTCCAAGAACTATTTGGTAACAAGCAATTACAATAATAGTTTATACAGGGTGTTAAGAAAACCCTGTCCGATCCGTTACGGTATTGTTAGGTATCGATATCTGATTACATGAATGTAATAAAATATTTGAAAAAGAAAGAATTATATCCTAAAAAAATATATTTCTCAAAAGACAAGAGAGGGAGTCGGCTTCGTCAAATGAAATTGGTGGGTGGTGAAATTTTTGTTTTAATCTCAAATTTAGGGAATTTCGAGGCAAAAAATGGTTATTTCAAACTTCATTATTATTGTTACTATCATGAATATTCCAAATTTAATATTTTATTTAGGCATGTGATTGTGCGACCTAACTATATCACCCTTTCGGGTCGGACAGGGTTTTCTTTGGGGTAACTGTATGATATTAAATGAAGTACCTTGGAGGCTGATAACATCTAATCTGGATGTCCTATTGTTTCATAGTGACTTGACTCTGCATGAGGACATAATGGTCTCTTCTGATGTTATAAGAGTATCAGCCAGTTCAATGTCTTTGCTGGTGAAGGCATCTACATTTCCTTTAGGCAGGTTTTCTGAAATTATAATATAAGCATACAGTACATAATTTGTTAGTTGTACATAATTGTATAAAAGGATAATGGATAATAAAGGATCCAACCCTAGTTTCCAGATACATTTGCTTGGATGGCAGGTAAATCACATGTAATCTTAACAACTTCCCTGTCCCGTGAGTCACATATGAACATTTCCATTATTTAACTATTGTGTCTACTGGCGGGACAGTTAAGTTGTTAAGGTGCGTACAGACTATATAACATAACATGTTATACAAATTGCGATATAACATGTTTCAGATAATGTGGACACTGAATGTTATAAAACATTTTATTCTTGTGTACAATATTGTTTTATGTTGCAATGTTGAATAACAAGGTCACATAATGTGGGCGTGTTATAAAACATAACATACCATCACGCCTGTATCCCCGAAGGGTTAGGCAGAGGTGTACCAATGTACACCCACAGTTCGCCGGTATGTTTAGGTCCCAAGTAATAGGGGGCGAGCCTATTGCCACTAACCGGGCACAAATCCAAACTCCAACCTGCTACGAAGATAATTTCATAGACAAACCCAATAACACCTTGGTCGACTTGGGAATCGAACCCAAGACCTCTAGCCAGGCCATAAAACATAAGTTATATTATATGTTACATAGTCTGTACGCACCTTTAGGGATACTAAGCAATCATTAGTTCTTTTACATGCATTACTTCTAGAACTTAACACTATACAACAATCTTTAATTTTAAACCAAACATTGTTAATGCCAGTTACATTTTTTTTTATTAGCCTTCGGTAGACCCCACTGCTGGGCAAAGGCCTCCTCTTTCTTCTTCCAAACCTCTCTGTTTTTAAACCTGTAGGTGTATATGTGATGTAACTAAAAATTTAAGGTTTTCGCGATTTTTTCTTTATAATAATATGTGCTATTAAACATTGCTCCATGCCAAATTTCAAGATTCTAGATCGACTGGAAGTACCCTCTAGGTTTTGATTCCCTCGCGAGTAGTTGCGAGTTGGAAAATATGCGGCTTTAATTGCTATTTCTTTTGATTGCGTTGACATAAAAGTTTGATTTTGTTACAGCTTAAAGGTATTATAGACCTGAGTATTTGATATGAATTTCAATTTAATACCTCTACGCGTTCATGAGAAAAGAAAGTAGTAACTAGAAATTTTCAAATATATTTTTTACTATATGATGTAACTAAAAATTTACGGTTTTCGCAATTTTTCCTTTATCTGTACTATAAGACGTTACTTCGTCGTTAAGTCAATTCGGACAACCAGTCTTACTATGGGATACTGTGTTTCCCAGTAAAATGGGTTGTGGAGGTCAGATAGGCAGTCGCTCCATGTAAAATACGGTATTCAGCTGAATCCGGTAAGACAGGTAGCCGACCCCAACATAGTTGGGAAAAGGCTCGGGAGATGGTGATGATAAGACGTTACTTCGTACCAAATTTCAAGATTCTAAGTTCACGGGAAGTACCCTGTAGGTTTTGATTCCCGTGCCAGTTTCGAAAAGTTATGGCATAAACGGCTGTATTTTTGATAGCTTTGGCTTAGAAGTTTGATTTTTTTCACAGCTCCAAGGGACAGTAGACTTGAGTATTAGATATCAATTTCAGTTTGATACCTCCACGCGTTCCTGAGAAAAACGTTCTTGACAGACAGTCGGACGGATGGACAACAAAGTAATCCTATAAGGGTTCCGTTTTTTCCTTTTGAGGTATGGAACCCTAAAAACATGAATAAATAACTTGTGTTAAAACAATACACTACAATAATAGTAGTTATAAAGTTAAAGCTCATTATCCACCTTGTTTCTTTGAGAATGTTTTGAGTTAAGCTCGCCTTTGTACATCAATGTTAATGTATGTCTATTAAATGTAATGTATATGTGTACATTAAAGAATTATGAATGTTTAGTACATTCACTTCGTTCTTTAGATAATACACATGAACTTTTGTACAGTTGTCTATAAAAGTGATAGAACATTTCATACCTCCACTGTCTAGAACATTCTTGAGGCCACATGAGTCAGATCAAATGAAGATCATCAGCTTCTTAACTTGAAAACCATCACTTTTGAATAGGAACCTTGCCAGTTTTCCTTTAAGGCATCTGGTGTTGATGGATAAGACATCATTCTTTGTAGGAACCAAGTCACATCAGCAGTTGGTAGTTTGCTTGTATCTGGAAAATGCAAGTGACCCGTTCATTGATGCCATAGGATAGGATCTTTATTGTTAGTTTAGAAGTGAGATTAGCAGCTATATCATATTAATATCTAGAAAGTATAATAATAAATAAATGCATACAACATCACATACATTGCTCTGAACCCAAAGTAAGTAGCTAAAGCATTTGTGTTGTGGAATTCAGAAACAATGAAGGTACCACAAACACCCAGACCTGAGGCAATGTAGAAAAATTGGTTTCTATATTGACCCATCCGGGGATCGAACCCGGGACCTCGAAATAGCGACACCTTGAAACCGTTGCGTACGCCACTCGACCACAGAGGTCGTCACTTTATCTGGTCAGTATATCTATAACAATTTAATTGTCTTGCCTATAGAAACAATTGTTAAACAAGGGAATGTTTATAACATGACTAACTAAACAGGGAAGTGGTTACAATAGCAGAGCATATTAGTCTATATACAAATACCAACAAGAATGTAAAAAAAATAAAAAAATAGCAAACTCGATGTACACTTAGGTGTAACAATAATATTGAAAAATACTTAGGTAATAAGCTATTATGAAATTCAATATAAGTTCATAACTTAAAAATAACATTAACTTGTTTTCTTAAAATGGTGATTATTATAAGCTGTGTAAGTTAATTAACTTGTTTTCAGTAATTTTAGGAGTATAGGTGATTATAAACATTACTTGCAAATAATACATATTTTGCATGCCTAAAGGCAGATATGCAGGGCACATATGGAGAGAAGTCGCAAAAGGCAGGTTAAAACTTGTAAATATATTAATATTAAAAACTTCTTCATTCAAAGGTTTTGACAGAAAAAGGGTAGGCCTTCGCCCAGCAGTGGGATCTTATATAGGTTTAATAAAAAACACAGAATATATTGCTCTCTGATGTTTACACAAATGATAGACATTGTAATAAAACTGTTTTTTGAACAGTTTCTGAAACCTAATTAAACTGTGACAGAATCTATTCAAAAATTAGTTTTATTTAAGACAGAATATGTTCAGAACACTTTGTATATATTTACCTTCCACCATTATATTTCTTATTTACTCATATTCCCAAATGAATGACCTTTCACAGGTGTTGTTCCCTTATTTGCTATGGTGATCTTTTTGAAGGATGGCTCACAAATATTGTACATCAAGTCCTTCCTGCTTGTCATATGTCTGGCTGCTGTCTGTCTTTAACTTAAAGCTTTATTGCTGAAAAAGTTGCAAAAAAAAAAGTATTAACTCTCTTATCTATCTACTTGTTTTACAGTATTCTGCTAGGTGTCCAAATCTATTACAATTATAACACTAGAGCCTTCAAACTGTTGACATATTTTATGGTAGTCTTCTGTTTATGTTTTCCTGGGCCAAGTGGAAGGTAGACAAGCTCGTGCCACCTATGAGATGGTTGGATGCTATTATCAAATCAAATCATTTATTTGCCTGCAATATGATGGTACAAAAGATGTTCAATTTATGTAGGTACAGTACATGACATATTTCACCCTTATTACGGGCATGCAAAACATTATAAGTACTCAGTAAATTTACAGTTATATATGAATGTATATATGAAATTTATATATGAATGCTATTATCAATTATTAGATCTAAGTTTTACAATATACAATATAATATAATTACAATTGAATATTTTTTTTTACAAATATTTAAATTACTACAATAAAACAAATCAAATAAAGACAGTATTTTAGTGGGCACCTAATCGGCATGTGCTTTTTTTTTTAAAATCTTTTACACTATAGAAACTCTCCTGTACTAACCACTTACGCAAGGCACAACAGAACCTTTTATATGGCAGGTCAGTCATTCCTCTGGGCAGGGAGTTATATATTAGAGGTGCCATGTAGGCACAGCTTTTCCTGAACATTTCAAGTTTAGGTACAGGCATTTGTAGAGGAAGCTGGTTAATTTTACGTTTAAACGTGTTGTCATTGGAGGCGAAGAGATGACTGTGATATTTTACAAATTTAGCTACTTCGTAAATATACAAGCAGGGTACAGTCAGAAGATTTTTCGACTTAAATATTGGTTTGCATGATTCTGACCACCCCATGCCGAACAGTGCTTGAATGCATTTTTTCTGTGCTATGAACACCCTCGCAATGTCACAGGAATTGCCCCAGACCACTATGTAATTATTATACTTTAATGCCATAAAATAGTGCAGTCGCGATAAAAACGATGAGTAACTACACATCTGGGACAGCCCAAGAGGCTGGACGATTACACAAACTATGTTCTTATGATTGTATTGATTATATGATTGTAAATCCTGGGTCAGTGGGTCATCTTAGGGGCGGAGTGTAGGAGTTGGAGTATACGCTTAGGGGCACTATGAAAAGCAAAGAAAACAAAAAAAAAAAATTTTTGGTTAAAAAAAATTTTTTGGACTAGTCAATTTTTCGAAGTTTTTTTTTTCGGAATTTTTCCGATTTTTTTGCAGTATCGGGTTGACCTTGTCTGTAGCAACCATTTAGGGTCTGAGAAGCATGGCCCTACGACGCACCGTTTCCGAGATATCAGCCTTCTACCGGTTTATTATTTTATATAAAACAATTTATATTCCCAAAATGGTAGCTCGTATGAGATTGTTTTCGGGAAAGAAATTGTTGCTCTACTCAAAAGCCATGAGGTCATGTAAAAAAATTAGCAAAAACTTCGAAAAAAAAATAATTATCAAAATTTTCTAAGTGTCGGTCGTCGATTCAGCTAGAGTATTCTTAGGGGAGGGGCAAAGGACAAACGGTGCGGGTGCGTCGTAGGGCCATGCTTCTCAGACCCTAAATGGTTGCTACAGACAAGGTCAACCCGATACTGCAAAAAAATCGGAAAAATTCCGAAAAAAAAAAAAACTTCGAAAAATTGACTAAGTCCTTGCTCCATAGCGCCCCTAAGGCTACACTCCAACCAAATCCTGACTTTAAAACAAATGATCATTACCTTGTATGGCTTGTATTAGTCCTTGACAACATAAGGGACATTAGGGTGCCTAGAACTTACTTGATTTGAAAGATGTTTTAAATAGATATTCAGTAGTCCAATCTTTCTGTTCAAAGTTTTGCCAAACGTCTTTTGCATTCACGAATTTCTGTACATGGTTGTAGTTTGATGTATTTAGCAATAGAATTAGGATCGAAAGGTTTTGTAGGTACCGCTTGGCTGGACGCACTCCGACAGCCATGCGTATTCCAAGTTTGCCACCAAACGTTTCACATCAAATTCCCACGGTAAAAAGTATTCACGACTGTTCAATTTCTTCAGATTAATTAAAGTGTGTCGTGAAGACAATCCGCTCGTATTTCTCTTTATTATTGCTCGGTACAGTTTTCTAATTTTTTATCCTCGAAAAAATGGCGGAAAGTTAGCGTTGGTTGGCGCCATGGCGCCTTTTCGGAGCGGTGCCGGCTCTGTCGTTTTAACTTCACTGTTTGTTTTTTGTTCGCGATTGAGCAAATTATGTTTGCTACTAAGAGATTTCTCATTTCCGTGGGTTTATTCAAAGTAAACTAATTAAAACGATGAGTATGTTTTCAGAAGGTAACGTAAGCAAGACGCACAGAATGCGCACGCAAGACGTTTCCCTGAATAATCCACAGATAAAACAGTAGTAATAGAATAATCTATGACGAGAAAGTGAGAAACAGGAGAAACAAAACAATACAACCACACTCTACCCACAGATAATATAGAAATATAGATCACACTTAGTTAGATCACAGAATATCTATAACTTAGAGAAATTACTAAAGCATTACTCTAAGATCTATAACCTAGCGGTAGTTTCTATAATTTACTTTTTAACTCTATGTTAGGCCACGGTACCGGTAGATATAATAAACAAAAGAGGTTGAATACAAATGCATTCTTATTAAAATTTTATTTTATAATCTTTAAATAGCTATTTCCTCTCTTTAGGATTAACACAAAAACATCAATAATTACAATAATTAACATAGAAAACATATTCAGTATATAAAATTTTATTTGACACACAAAAACAAAAGTATCATTTAATTAAATTGGCAATAATAATTCCATAACTTTGTTTATTAGAATATTAAAATTTGATTTAAAGAAATTCGAATATTGTTTTTTTTTTATTCAAATTCAAATTCGTTTATTTTCAGGTATTGACACATAAAAAAATAACAAAAATTACACAAATACACAAAATAACACGAAAATAAAATTAAAATAAATAATAATAAAATAATACAAAACAAAGCAAAGTTTTTATAAAATTAAAATGAAAACATAAACAATACTTAAAACTAAAATAAATTCAGGAACTAATTTCTTTGTGTATGCAGTTTTATCCAGTGCCACAACATTGGTGACTCCCACTTTTCAGCCCATACACTCAGGAGGCTGTTGGGGCTGCCACGTAAGCGACCAAGGAGCGAGGCACAACGCTTTCTCATGATGGCATGAAAGCCGTCAACTTGCGCCTCCGCGAACATGCCCGAGGCGCTGCAATAGCGTGGCAACCTCATCAGCATTATTAAATTGCATTTGCAGAGCGCTGTAAGCTCTGCAAATGCAATAATATTTTTATAATCTAAAAGAAATTGGTTTAAAAAATAAAATGACACTGGCTTAGAAAAATCTATTAATTACTCACAACCTGGAAGCATTTAAGAGAATCAGATTAGTGAAAAAAAAATGTTTTATCATGACGAAAAGGCATGGGTATAGCAAATAATTTTCTCATAGAAAACCATCGTTTTGTTCAAAAATCGATAGTCTATCCAATCTATGGTGGGTTGGTAATTTAAGATTGGAACGTCGGCACTAAAGTGCGGGGTCTCGCGATAATTGACACTGAATACTTACTTATCACTGCATTCGTTTAGAGTTTCTTTTTAAATTACCTATCCTCTGCGTTTTAGTGGAAGTCTACAGCTCTCTAAGATTATAAATAAAGTGTTTCACCCGTGGACCTTGTTATTCGGTAAGTTTTTCGTCTACAAATGTTAATATTGAACCTTTATAAACTAGCTATCTGAGTGCTTTTATCTACATACAATCATTGCGTTTTTTAAGTGATTAATTTATATTTCTGCTCAAAAGACGTACTAGAGTGATTAGTGCGTCGCCAATTTCCATATGCAAGGTATATTTGAGGTTTTTGGGTCAGATTTCGGTGCTGGCACTGCTCGAAATATGATGAGAAGTAGGGTCGCAAACCACGCATAATTGGTAATGTTATTTTACCCTAGCCTAATGATCTATAATATAAAAATGAATCGCTGAATGTATTGCTAAGCGCACATCTCGAGAGCAGCAGAACCGATTTCGCTAATTCTATTTTTTTAATATTTCTTGAAACACAAGATGGTTTTTACGAAAAAAATAATTAAATAATCATAATTAAGGAATCGACTGTTAGGCGGTACAAAGTTCGCCGGGTCAGCTAGTATAAAAGAAAATTAAAAAATTAAAACATTGTTATATTTCGCAATTCTGAATAGATCATCGTAAACAATAGCCAAAAACCATCTCGATCACGTCAGCTTTCAAAGAAAAAGACCGCATCGCAATCGGTCCATTCGTTAGGCATTTAAGATGCCGCGGACTGTCCGACACGACAATCTTATAAGATCCCTCTTCATACTCAATGTCAAAAAATTAATTTGCTATAAATTAGTAAAGCTAACGTTAAAGGTCGTAATTTCAATTGCTGTCTTAAATTATGTCTAACTCCACCCAACGAAAGTTGCTTTTACTTCACATGACGCTAACAAGAAAGACGATTATTTTTTCATAAAAATATCTATATTCTAATTTATTAGTTCAGCAACTCGACACTAGGGCGCTGTAACCTAATTTTAATATTTAGAACTTAATTAAAATATTCGCAAGCAATGCCTTAAGTGGCCTTAACTATTCAAAAATCAATAAGCCAGGTAAAGGGACAATTTGGACTTTGCGGGGATGAGCATATGGTTGTTTTTGTTTGCATTAAAATTATTCAAAACAAGTTCAAAATTGCAAAAATATTTTCGAGACGTTTAAACGCGGCAAGAATCTGACACTGACAGCTGTTGAAGTACAATCTCTTATCTTATTTACGACACGCGATTCTTGTTGACCATGTCTGTTGACTGTCTCTTAGGGAACCGACGCGACCGATAATACGCGACGCATGTTCCGTCAGATATGAACCTTCCCTTAAATTCCATAACACAATTGCTTTAGCTTGGGTTCAGGAAAATAATAATAATAAATTTTTATTTGCAAGAATTTACTATGGTCCGGAAATTCCGACATATTCTGCCATAATATGGCGTACAAACATTTTTAGAAATTAATTGTCTATAATATACTATTATAACATAGATACATTTAGCAGGCACATTTTTACCCGACTGCCAAGAAGTGTTATGTTTTTCGCGCGTATCTTGTATGTATGTGTGTAATATTCTTTATTACCTCATATCTTCGAAACGGCCGAATGGATTTCGATAATTAGAGTATCGTTGGATTCGTATCGATTACCCAAGTGTTCTTAGATATGTCACGTCAAACAAAAACCAACATGGCGGCCACAAGGTGCCATAGATTGAGGTAAAAAAAAATAAAAGAAATATGTTTGCTACAATCTTCTTCTTCCTGCCCTTATCCCAAATTAATTGGGGTCGGCGCACCATGTTTTTTCCTTCCATTCCACTCTATTAGCTGTCATACTCTCATTCACTGCTTTTTCATTCATATTACCTCTCACGCAATCAAGCCACCTTTTTTTCGGCCTTCCTCTTCCTCTCCAGCCATCCACATTCAAATGCATCACTCTCTTATTCACATGCCTTTCATCCCTCCTCATTACATGCCCATACCAGGCTAGGCGATTCCCTTTCACTTTTTCAGTTACTGGCGCAACTTTCAAACTTCCTCTTATATACTTGTTCGGGCGAAGTCCAAACACAGATTTAAGTTAAAATATAGGTTTATTTGTAGTATTTATAGCACACCTTTGAATATTGGATTGTTTATAAGAATAATAGCACAATGTTAGAGCACAATGGCGCGCGGACGTTTCGCGCTGTATTAGGTGGCCGACTAGCGAGGTGGGGCGCGCGCGCCGGTCGCGGTGGCGCGGCGACGCTATCCCCTCTCCCTGGCGTCATGGCGGTTGGCGTTGGCGTTGGCGCGAACATCCTCCACGGCGTTGAAGGATTCTTCAACTCTTTATTTCTCTTCTTCTTTAGTTTTATTAGGCAGTAGGTTTTATGGGTTGGTGGGCAGGCATCGGCAGTAGACACAGTTTGTTTACAGCTCGTCTGATGGTTCCCTTGGCTATGTAGACGTCCGCCACTCTAGGTATGCCATCTCGTCCTGGGTATAGTTTGGTAACTCTTCCCATTCTCCATTGCAGCGGCATCAAGTTGTCCTCCTTCACAACGACCAGGTCTCCTACTTGCAGGGGCGGGCAGTTCTTTTTCCATTTGCCTCGCTGTTGGAGCTCAGCCATGTACTCCCGGCGCCATCGCTCCCAGAATTGCTGCCTTATTTGTTCGATGCGTTGATATCTAGTCGGGGTCTTGATGTCGATAGGCGGTGACGGAAGCGATATTAATGGTCGACCGATTAGAAAGTGCCCTGGAGTGAGAGGATTTAAGTCCATGGGATGGGATGAAAGTGGGGTGAGCGGACGGGAATTGAGTATAGCTTCTATTTGTGAAAAAAGTGTAGTTAACTCCTCAAAGGTAAGATAGGCATTGCTAGTTACGCGTTTTAAAAGGTTCTTTGAGGAACGAACTCCGCTCTCCCAAATACCTCCGAAGTGTGGTGAATAGGCTGGACTAAAAATGAATTTAATGCCTTCATTCGCTGCGAAGTCTGACGCTGACTGACGACTGGATCGCAACATTTTGCCCAACTCATTGTTTGCGCCCACAAAGTTTTTGCCATTGTCGCAATAGATCGTGTCAGGCTTGCCTCGACGTGACGTAAACCTGCGTAGACACATAATAAATGCCGCGGTGGAAAGGTCGCTGACTACCTCAAGATGCAAGGCTTTGACGGATAGGCAAACAAAAATACATAAATAAGCTTTTGTAACACGATTTCCTTTACCTTTTTTGGAAGAGATCATAAAAGGACCCGCAAAATCGATCCCGCAGACACTGAAGGGAAAACTCTCATTGACTCTCACATCCGGTAAGTTGCCCATTATAGGCTGCATTGTTACAGCGCGCATACGGGTACAGATAGTACACTGTTTACTGATAGCGCGAACCAAGTTTCTGCCTCCTAGAGGCCAGAAATTCTCACGAAAAGAGGAAAGGAGAAGCTGAGGACCCGCATGAAATAATTTGTTGTGTTCATATTTCAGCATTAATTTGGTAAGATGATGCTTAGCATCAAGTATGATAGGGTGTTTTTTGTTATAGTCAAAAGCAGATTGTTCTAACCTACCCCCTACTCTAATTAGACCGTAACTGTCGATAAACGGATTCAGAGGTAATATTCGGCTTTTGTTGGGAACTGGTTTACCTTGCTTAAGACATGGTACGTCATTTGGGAAAGATGCTAACTGACTGAACTTTAGTAATAGTGTCAGGGAGGATTCTAGTTCGGACGTTGTTAGGGGACCGCTAAGTTTGTCTGACTTTGGTGTGCTGTTATTAATAAACCGTAGTACGTAAGCATAGGTTCTTTTTAATTTTAGATAGTTGGAGTGATCTTCAAAGTTGATTATAGGTTGCCTATCAGAAGTGTCATCAACCGTCAAATGAACTTTAACTTCAGCTTCAGGTAAGTCGAGTTGATGAGGTTGGGTAGGCCAATCCGAAGTGTCTTTCTTTAAGAAGAAAGGACCCTCCCACCACAACAAACATGAACGCAGATGCTGTGGCTCAACACCCCTTGAACCTAAATCGGCTGGATTCAAATTAGTAGGAACATGCCTCCATTGAAAGTCCTGAGTAAGCGTATTGATTTTATTTACTCTATTGCGTACGAAAACTGGTAGTGTTTTGCTTTGTGATTTTAGCCAACAAAGCACCACGGTTGAATCGGTCCATAAGAACGTACCTCTGACACTACCCGGTATTGATTGTAAAACCTTTGAACATAGCTGACTACCCAGTAGCGCCGCGCACAACTCTAATCGCGGAATCGTCAGGCTTTTAATGGGTGCTACTCTTGTTTTGGCACAAATTAACGTAACATTTATACTGTTATCTGCATTAAAAGATCGCGCATAACAACACGCAGCGTATCCGCTTTGAGAAGCATCGACAAAGATATGCAAGTCTACCGGCTTCGCGGAGCAGTCACTGAACACATAGCGAGGTAAGGACAATTCTGAGATGTGGTGCAAGTTATTAATAAAATTTAACCATTGCTTTACATACTGTTGCGGCACTGGATCATCCCAGTCCAATTTGGCATTCCATAAGCTTTGCATGAGCATTTTAGGTAAAATGATGCTACACGACACTAAGCCTAAAGGGTCAAACAGCTTGCATGTGGTTGAAATAATTATTCTTTTAGTCACCTTTGGATTTACTTCGATACTACTAGGGAACTGAAGGCTGTCTTCTTTAGGTGCCCATTTTAAACCCAACACATTGCCTTCGGTACTAAAATCAAGTGGCGAGGGGCTATTTTTAAAATCAAGGGGGCCGTTTGAGTCATCAAATATTTGTGGGCAATTCGTCTTGAACTTTCTCAACGAAAACCCAGCTGACGCTAAGACTTTGGTTACATTTGTGTAAATATGTTTTAACTCTTGTTTAGTGAAACTACCAGTATTTAGATCATCGATGTAGAAATGAGATCTGATAACATTGGCCACTATTGGATCTTGACATTCGAGTGCAAGCTGGAGCAGACACCTAGTACTTAAAAACGGGGCCGATGCCATGCCATAGGTGACTGTGTTCAATTGTTTTATTTTTATAGGATCATTAGCATGTTCTCGCCACAATATCAGTTGTAGATGGCGCTGCGATTCATCTAAATTGACCTGCCGATACATTTTTTCTATATCTGCAGTCAGCACAAACGGATAAATACGAAAGCGAATAAGTATAGAAAACAAATCACTTTGTATTACTGGGCCTACAGCTTGAATGTCATTTAAAGATTTTGATGTGCTAGTCTTAGCGGACGCGTCGAAAACTACTCTCAACTTTGTAGTTTCGTGATTTTCTCGAACTACGCCGTGATGTGGTAAGTAAAAGCCAAAAGGAGGTCGGTCGATTTCTCGTAAGTGACCTAAGTTTTCATATTCCCTCAAAAATTCTGAATATTGTTGCTTTAAAATAGGGTTTTTATCTAATTTCTTTTCGAGCGATAAAAAACGTTTCATAGCCATTGGAAATGAACTACCTAGAGCCTCCTCAGCAGACTCTTTAAGTGGCATCATTACTGAAAATCGTCCATCTGATAAGCGATGGGTATTGGATACGAAATGCGATTCACAAAACTGTTGATCTATCGAAGTATCATTTTCTGAGGGTAGCTCTTCTACCTCCCAAAATTTTTGTATAGACTTATGGATGTCTTGAAGTGACGATTGGGTTTGCACAAAGTTGCATTGTATATTATTATTTTTTAAATGTCCTGTTGGACCTGCTACTAGCCATCCAAAGACGCTTTCTAGTAAGACCGGGTTATTTGGACCTAGTGTTATTCGTTTAGACGACACAATGTCAAAGAAATGATCAGCGCCTAGCAGCATATCTAATTTAGCAGGTTTGTAAAAGTTTGGATCGGCTAAAGTAACATTATCGGGTAGGCATAATCTCTTAACATCAACTTCAACATTAGGTAAGTTACCAGTGACCTTCGGAATAACGAAACAATTAATATTTCTGGCGAATGAGCTTGTGCGTGATTTTATGCTCACTTGACACCGCTCTGTTATAGGACAAGCCACTCCGTTTATGCCGGACACATTTAATATATCTATATTTTCAGTTAATAGGCCTAATTTATCTTTCAGGTTGTTCGTGATGAATGATGACTGGCTACCAGTATCTAGCAACGCGCGAGCAAGGTAAGTAATTTTATTTTGTTTATTAATAACTTCTATTTGTGCAGTACATAGGAGGACTTGTCCGGAGGAGACCGCAGCTAAGCTAACCGGAAGACTAGAAGACTCCCCACCCTCGGTAAGTACTGTATTTGTTTCAACCTTGTGTAATAATGTGTTATGTTTTTTCTTACAGGAACGGCAAGACCCCTTTAAAGTACACTGGACATTGGAATGTCCACCTCGTAAACAATTGGAACACAACTTGTGTTTTGAAACCTCGCCTAACCTATCCTCAACACTCAATTCTTTAAACTTGTTACATAGGTGCACGAGATGAGGCTGGTTGCAAACGGGGCAGGTTTTGTTTTGTGGCGTGCCCTTAGCGTTAGAGAAGGTTGCAAAAGATTTAGTGGTCCTGCCTTCTTTGTTACTATTATTACCTTGAGTAGACTTATTTTCGGAATTGCGATAGTTCGCAGTTTCTAAAACATTAGCCCTATTTTCAATGAATTTTTTAAAATCTTCTAAAGTAGGTAGGTTAGACAATCTGCCTTTATATTCCTCCCACTTATTGCTAGTACTAGAATCTAGCTTTGCTGACGCCAAGAATATCACAAGCGGGTCCCAGTTTTCAGTGGAAACGTCCAACGTGTTTAAAGCATTTAAGTGTTTAGACACCTGATCAATTAAATACCGCAAAGCCTTGAATGACTCCTTTTGTATGGAGTTATGGTTTACTAATGCGTTCAAGTGATTATTGATCAGAATATTCTTATTGTTATATCGATTGCACAATGTATCCCACGCAAGTTCATAATTTTTCGCGACAAATTCCAACGACCTAATTACGACACTGGCACCCGACTGTAAACAATTTCTTAAATAGTGAAATTTATTGATTGGCGCTATCGAATCGTTGTCATGAATAAGAGTTTTATAAGTATCCCTGAATTCAAGCCATTTTGTATGACTACCATCGAAAGTAGGTAGGTTAATAATTGGTAGCTGCACAGAATTATTATTATGACCATGACAACAACTCGAGTTTGCTCCATTAGAGGCGCGATCTTCTTTATTTTTTGTAGAAAACAAGTCGACTAACTCTTGAGCGAAAGCTATTTGTGAAAAAAACTCAGTTTCGGTGATATCTCGTTCCGAAATCTGTTCATCCAAATTATCTGAATATTCTTCAATCTCAGTTTGTATACAATTAAAGTTACACATTAATTCGTTAAGCTGATTTAATCTTAAAGAAATTTCTTTTATCTCAACGTTCGATACGCTTGTAATATCAGAAATATTATATTTTTCTAGAAATTTTTTTATAACTGTTAGTCGGCTTCGAAATCCCGCGCGTTTTTTAATTAACGACTTCGAATAATCCTTAACATCGGGCTTACCGGTTGAATCTACTTTTAATAGTGGAAGCGGACCTTTATCTTTAATAGTAGTTTCCATTTTAATGCTTAAATGAGTGGGGCAAAATAATAAAAAAAAACATAAATAATTAAACAACAATAAAAAAAAACAATCCAGTAGGCAGCAGTCCAAACCTCACAGTTGCTGCCGAGCCCGAAAACCGGGAGCAGCACACGAGAAACCGGCGCGGGGCGTGTAGGTATGTAAGCCGAAACGCCGAGCGCGCCAACACCGGCAGCGCTAGGGGGCCCGCGCGGGAGAGCGCGGAGCGCACGACACAGCGCGGGCACCGGGCACCCGTACGCGTAAGGATTCCTAAGGATATTTAGGATCGGCAATGCCGATCGAATCGAAGTTCGTAATTTATAGTTATAGTATAAAGTTTATTAGTTAATTATATTTATTAGGCATTAGTTTTTAACGTGCGTGTTAGGCAGACACAAAGAAAAACGTTAGTTGCAAACTTTGTAAGCTAGTAGCAGCAATTTAGACGAGATAAAAAGGTTCTCGGCAATTAACTAAGCATTTGTTTTCACCAATGTTATTGCAAAATAAATAGGCTGCAATATAAACGAAGTGTGAGTAAAAGAGCCGGCCGGTATTATTAGATAATAATTTCAATTGAAATTATAACGAAAGCTGTCAATTTAGCGTGAATTACCGTTTACATTTACATAACACGTGCAATAGGAAGATACGCTTTAAGCTAGATACCCTCTCACGCTCTGATCGGTTAGCATTCACTTAGCACAGCAAATAAAAGTTGGAAAATAGGTAATAGACAAGGTAGGTACACGTAAATGTCCGAGGAATGTAAGTGTTATAAAAGGAACGGGCTTACTTTCTTTCGGTGATCACCTCTGTGGTGCTCTGCACGCCCTCGAAGTCCTGTCACGGTCGCCACTTATGTTCGGGCGAAGTCCAAACACAGATTTAAGTTAAAATATAGGTTTATTTGTAGTATTTATAGCACACCTTTGAATATTGGATTGTTTATAAGAATAATAGCACAATGTTAGAGCACAATGGCGCGCGGACGTTTCGCGCTGTATTAGGTGGCCGACTAGCGAGGTGGGGCGCGCGCGCCGGTCGCGGTGGCGCGGCGACGCTATCCCCTCTCCCTGGCGTCATGGCGGTTGGCGTTGGCGTTGGCGCGAACAATACTCATTCCTAACCTTATCCATTCTCGTCACTCCACACATCCATCTCAGCATTCTCATTTCTGCTACATGTAATCGTCTTTCATCCGTCTTCTTTAGGGCCCAACATTCCGATCCATACATTACGACAGGTCTAATAACTGTTTTGTAGATTTTACCCTTCAACTTGAGGGGCATCCGTGGGTCACAAGTTGTTCCAGTGACCTGTCGCCATTTCATCCATCCTGAATTGATCCGCTGTGTAACGTCTCGGTCTACATCACCGTCGCCTTGTATTAGCGACCCTAGGTACCTAAAATCGGAGCAAACCGGTAAAGGTACTCCGGCAAGAGTTATGGGTACAGGGCTGGAGAGACCGCCGAAGTCGCAGAACATATATTGAGTTTTGGTTCTGCTTATCCTCAGGCCAACATTCTCCAGTCTCTGACACCACATATCCAATCTGCTCTGGACCTCTGGGCCACTTTCGGCAACCAGCACAATGTCGTCGGCGAACAGCATACACCAGGGTGCCTCCTCCTGAATGTCCGACGTCAGAGCATCCATTATCACCAGGAAGAGATAAGGGCTGAGAGCCGAACCCTGGTGCAAGCCTACCGCCACATCAAAACTGGTTGTGTCACCCACAGTAGACCGGACTTGGCTACTACATCTACTATACATAGCTCGGATCAATTCTACATACTTCCCAGGCACTCCTTTCATCTTAAGGGCCCACCACAATACTTCACGTGGTATCCGGTCGTATGCCTTTTCGAGGTCAACGAATACCATGTGCAAGTTCTTGTGCGCACTTCTATATTTTTCGCATAATTGGCGGATAGCAAATATGGCATCCGTTGTTCCTCGACCAGGCATAAAACCAAATTGGTTTTGTGAAACCTCACTCTCTTCTCTCAGTCGTCGCTCTATAACTTTCTCCCAAACTTTTATACTATGTGACATTAGCTTTATTCCTCTATAGTTGTTGCACTCCAGCACATCACCTTTATTTTTAAATATGGGCAAAACTAAGCTTTTGCACCATTCATCTGGTATGGCTTCCTCCAGCAACAACTTATTGAAGAACAAAGCTAACCACTCCCATCCATCCGCACGCAATAACTTCCACACTTCAATTGGTATACCGTCTGGTCCTACTGCTTTTCCATTCTTCATCCCATGTTTGCTACAATATGGGTATCAAATTAAAGAGCTTGTAACGAGGATTCCAAAATGGTATATCATTTACGTATAAAAAAAATACTATGTGAAAAATTGTTCTTTATTCAAACTAAATACATACTCGAATGCCGTACGCTAGGTGGATTATGATTTTAACTAAAAAGTGTTAAATAAAAATACCCATAATCTAGATTTTAGTCTAGCTTATTTAATGGGTCCCGATTGTTACAGTTACATTGCTATCTAGACTTATTGAACTTGTTTTTACTTTTCAGTTTTTTACTTTTTTGTATGTACTTGTTTTTTACTTTTGTTTTTTTTATGCAGTCGGGTTTTTTTATTTTTTAAATTTATTTATTTTTTATTAATACTATATTTTACACTGGTCAATGGGTCATCAGTGGGACATTTCAGGCTACTAATAATAATAATTTTACACTGTTATTAAATAACAAAACATTGTTATTTATTTAATATTATAATAATTTCAGGTGTTGCTTGACTCCTGAAGTCCTGATGGAGAACGTACGCGTCCAGCGGCGCTTCGCCAAAATGATCAGACAGGCCTCCGCCATGCTGGCGAAAATGCGGCTACAGTTTAGAGCGAACATGCCAAGGCGTGAACTCAGGGCCTTTGTGACCCGCTACCTTGGACTGAAGGAGATAATGGGACTCCTTCTATTTTTTGTAAGGACCGATAGGGTCAGCAACGCGCGAGCCGGCTAGATCGTTTATTTTGAGATTTTTTGTTGTTTTCTGATTCTGTTGCTCAAAATTGATGCCAATATAGAATTTATTTAGGTACCTGATTTTTTTTTTATTTTCGTATTTGTTTTACTCTTGTAATGTTTTAATTATGAGATTAGCGGTTAAAAGAGAGAGTATAATCAAAGTCTGAGGTTGGTTACTTAAATTACAAGACTTATTTATTTGAGATTTTCGTATGTATAGTTTAAATTCTATTGCATAACATTTCTTATTTATTAGTGTGTAAGCTCGGTGTGTTGCAAATAATTTTGCAGTGTAGTAATTTTGTGTCTATATTTATGTGCCCATATAAGGCAATTACTTAGTATGTACTGAGCTAAAGTAAATGTGATATGAGCTGTATAACCTCTACATCAGTAACAAAAAATATTAGTATGGTACTTGAACAGCAGTACCTACCTACAGAACCTAACAACATCCATACTCATTCAAATACACATACAATTTCAACCAAATCGGTCCAGCCGTTTAGGAGTTAGGTGACAAACACCCATACAGAATAATTATTTAAATACGATATAAAAATCACATTACATTTACTTTAGGTCAGCTTTCAATCATTTATAGAAATGTTTTGATGTTAGTCGATGTGTGTCACAACTCACCATCAAATATGATGTCATTAATATATCAAATATCATCTTACCATCATTTGGTGTGAAGTATTAATATTATAATAAGCATAATTATATTTTGTGTAAGTTGCCCTGCGTTTCTGAAATACTGTTGAACAGACATACTTTTTAATCATTTGCCAAATCAAGATATAAGCTTGGCTATATTATCTGACATTCTCACAACATTTTAAAAACCCAGGGTAAATAGGATAAGCTTTTGGAATTTAAAAGTAATACATTACTTTCAAAATGTAATTTTAATTGATGATTCTAGTCTCTAGATTGAGGGGCTCGTGGCTAAGTGTAAGCCGTACGGTTTGACCGATAATACAGGTTAATCCGCGCTCGCCGCGGTTGCTCCGTGGATGGGTGACCATTTCTACAACATACCGAGACCCCTCCGTGCCTCGGATAGCACGTTAAGCCGTAGGTCCCGACTGTCATACGTTGATCTTTGGCAGTCGTTAAGTCAATTCGGACAACCAGTCTTACTATAGGATACTGTGTTACCCAGTAAAATGGGTTGTGTAAGTCAGATAGGCAGTCGCTCCGTGTAAAATACGGTATTCAGCTGAATCCGGTAAGACTGGTAGCCGACCCCAACATAGTTGGGGAAAGTATTATAATAAGTATTATATAAGAAGTCTACTACTAAATCCTAGGATATTCATTTCGCGAATTCCCAGTGTGGTCCCTCAGTTCACACGCACATTTACATAATAATATATTAAAACAATTGTAGAACGAGTCTGCGAATTTGTAGCCAAACATATTAAGAATTACGACTCATAAAGTGTGGTCCCTCAGTTCTCACAGGCGATCAGCCAGATCTCGGAAAGTATCTTATAAACGAAGGTTTTGTGAATACAGACATTTAGTAGAGAATCTGTAAAGATATTTACTAAATAACAGACCACAAAGCATTAAAGATAAAAAACAATATAACGACTGAACTGTGGTCCCTCAGTCCACACAACAAAGATAAATATTTTAGTGAATATTACTGAATAAAACCGTTCTTTTTCTACATAAAGTTTTAGTAGGAGACTTAAAATATTTTGTAAAAAAGAAATGAAGAAATAATATCAGACCATTTCGAAGATAGCGATGATTGAAACTGGTCCCTCAATCCTCTCCTCCACTGACATTTGTGCGTGTGCTAGCTGCTAGACGAGAGGAATATCAGAAAGTCTCTTTTAGTAATAAGTTTCTACTAAATAATAGGTAGGTACATATTGTATATCTATAACATTTTTATATTGTCAGGTTTTCTGAATGAATTCTATTGATGTGGTGCATTCGTCTTTCATTTTTCTCCCTTTTATGTTAATTTTATCTTTAATTTTAACTAATGCTCTGTTAACCAATACACCAGACTCTTATTTGATAGATTTTCGTGGGTTAGTTCAAAGAAAACTATTTGCTTATAATAATCGAGTATATTTAAGACGATACAATAACATAACATACATGGAAGTAACATTGATAATATTGAGGTTGTAGCACTAAGATTTTTTTTCAAAAATTTATTGTCTCTGAATGCAAACCGATATTAATTAAACAATACAAATGCATCTTCATTTACAACTACTATAATATTGTATTGACATCCATACTAAATATGTATACAAAATTTCAGACCAATCGGGTATTAATATCTGCTTCAAAATTGTATTGTAAGGTTCTACGAGTAAAAACTTACTTACAATGCATATTAAATAAAACATGTAATCAAATTGTTGACGCATATATTTAACTAATAATGTACAAATAATTGTCACAATTTAATTTTTAAAAGAGTATCCTATGGAGTTTCTTGCCGGCTCTCCCCTTAGGAAGGACACTTTGGAACCGAGCAACTAGAGTCAGTACGTTTTTACGTAACGTTTCTTGAGCGACTTTTTTTGGTTTATAATAAATAAAAACATTTTGATTTTGATTTGGAAATCAGCTCAAAAGAACCATAATATTTTATTGTCATCCAATCTAAACATGTATACAAAATTTCAGTCCATCGGTTAAAGATATCTTAATAGACATCAAAAATTGAGTTGCAAGATTCTAAGAGCAAACATACATACATTGCAAGTTAAATAAGCTTGTATAAAATGAAATGTAATGTCTATATGTTAAGTCTAGTAGGTACCAATTATTATAAACTATATGAATTGTAATTTGGTTATCACTAAATAAGGAGTAGACTTGAAATATGGTTTAAGAACTTATTTCCTCACAAGAATCACAATAATTCACTTACTGAGAAAAAAGATTTACATTTTATGTTTAAATAACAAGCGTACAAAAAAAATAATGTTTTAGCAGGTAGGCACATTACACAATGAGTATCATCAAGCAAGCAAACACGGATACAAAAGTAAAATAGTTACAACATACTAGATGCATATGGAACAATTCTATTTTTTTAAACATATTAGGCCAAGCTCCTGTTATTGCCTACACCACAGCTCTAGGTATCTGAAGACAGGCTATGTACACACAGCAGAGTTAATAGACCAGCAGGCCACACTAAACAATGTGTTGGTGTGAAACATATAATATCTCCGGACAGCTCACACACCGTCATCTGACCACAAACTAGGCGAGTGTGTACTATGATAACCAGAAAACTGATAGCTTATATATTTTATAGATATTGTGGATAAATTACACCTAGACACAGAACTTGTTCATTGCTCGTCAGACAAGGATTTGTCCTGACTGGAATTATGCCTTTATTAGCAGTCAAACTCACTAACCACTAGACCAATAGGCCCGTCTCAATCATGAACCCATAACACAACAAATGTCTTATTATAAGTATTTAGGTACACACATGGATCTATTTCAGACCTATTTATTGCAGTTTTGTGTTATTTCATCTGCTATAGTACGAAGATATTACTTTAATGGGGCGAACAATTTACTAAACATAAATTACAATCACTTATTTGTCCTATAAACGAATAATGTAATTCAAATATTTATCATTGAGCCAGGTCACAATTAATAAAATAACACGGTTTTTATTTATCCACACAAATCAAGACCAAGCGACATGTGTCAGGAACGCATTCTCTCTTCGGCCGAATGATAGCTTGTTTCAATTAAAGACTTGTGCAAATAACATTCCTGTTTTCCTTTCTCATACATTTTTGAGAGTGAAATATAGATCTGTGTCAATGAAGAAAGATAGATACAGCATCTATCTGGTCCATATTAAGATCATGTTTTGCTGTTAGAAGTAAACAGCAGGCAGTCAACGGGAGTACATTCATTGTAAGTGTTGCTTTAGCATGTTGTATGTTTGACGACCTCCGTGGTCGAGTGGCGTACGCACCGGTTTCAAGGTGTCGCTAGCTCTGAGGTCCCGGGTTCGATCTCCGGACGGGTCAATGTAGAAACATACTGATCTACATTGGCTCGGGTCTGGGTGTTTGTGGTACCTTCGTTGTTTCTGAATTCCATAACACAAGTGCTTTAGCTACTTACTTTGGGTTCAGAGCAATGTATGTGATGTTGTCCTCATTTATTTTTTTATTTATATGTTACCTTTGTTATGTTTTAGTATTATATCCATTAACATGGCAGCACTTTCTTGTTAAGTGGATATTAAATGTATGTTATTGTTATGATCCATGTTTTATTAATAATTACTAATGAGTGTCTCATACTGTTCTATAGCTTGTTCCCATTCATTTTGATTGGCCTGTTGGTCTAGTGGTTAGTGACCCTGACTGCTATACCGGAGGGCATAATTCCAGGACAAATCCTTGTGTGGTGAGCACGATCATTTGTTCTGTGCCTGGGTGTAATTTATCTATAATATGTATGTATTTAGAAACATAAGTATGTTTATCAGTTGTCTGGTAGTTTGGGATCAGATGACCGTGTGTGAGTTGTCCCAGGATATAAGGATATTATTATTATTTGCATGTTGTGATGCCAAAGCTTCCTGTACCGTCTGTGCGTGAATTAAGTTTGCTAATAAGTAATAATAGCTGTCTCCATGAATCCTTGGGTTTTAATGTGGCGAAGAATTTACTTTACAAATAAATGACTATCACTTATTTGTCCTATAAACGAATAATATCTTTGAAACTATATCATAATGCCGGGTTACGATGTATAATATTATTCGGTTTTGCATCTTCCCATACAAATCAATACCAACTGACAGGTGTCAGGAACGCATTCTTTCAGCGGTAACATAATAATAATTCACAATAGTTCTGTAGCTACCTTGGGCCGTTCATGTCTGTTCTTCCATAGGGCAGGGATGAATGGCTCCTGGTAGATGCCCATCCCATCTTAGAGTAAAGTTCTCAACAAGGCTGCTGCGTGTTGGGCCTGTGTCCCCATGTAAGCCTTTCAAAGGACCGGCTATTGTCGTCACTGAGGGTAATCTGTGAACGATAAGAGATACATCATAATAATTATATTCCGGGGCATCTCATACACGGTTATCTGATCCCAAGCTAAGCAGAGCTTCTGTCGTGGTAACCAGACAACTGATTCTTAGGGGAGGTAAACTGCGTTTCTAGCAGGTGGTGATAAATAGGAAGATGTAGCTTTAATGTGGCAAAGAGTTTATTACAAAAAAATATTTGGCTTTTTATTTCCCCATACAATTCAAGGTCTTAGAGGGGCTCGTGGTTAAGTGTAAGCCGTACGGTTTGACCGATAATACAGGCTAAGCCGTGGATGGGTGACCGTTTTCCAAATATACCGAGACCCCTCCGTGTCTCGGATAGCATGTTAAGCTCTAGGTTCCGACTGTCATATGTTGATCTTTGACAGTCATTAAGTCAATTCTGGCAACTAGTCTTGCTATGGGATACTGGATTACCCAGTCAAGTGGTTTGTGGAGGTCAGATAGGCAGCAGCTCCAAGTAATAATAATAATATAATAATAATAAAAATGTTTATTTTCTCATCATCACATAATATTGTACAAATCAAATCAAATCAAATCAAAATGTTTTTATTTCTTATAAACCAAATAAAAAAGGCGCTCAAGAAACGTTACGTTAAATCTACTGACTCTAGTTGCTCGGTTCCAAAGTGTCCTTCCTATGGAGAAGAGCCGGCAAGAAACTCCATAGGTTACTCTTTTAAAAACTAAATTGTTACAATTATTTGTACATTATTGGTTAAATATATGCGTCAACAACGCAATAAAACTACGTTAATAAAATAAAGGAAAAATACTAATAATAATTTAAATTAAAAAAAAAATACTAATAATAATTTAAGGCAATCAGTCCGTTATAATGAATAATAAAAAACCACGCTGTTGACGCATTCACATGAAAAAAGCACAAAATAAATAAAATTGTATATAAAATAAAAAGAAAACCATTTTACATACAATATATATATGTAGTCACACAAAAAAAAATAAAAATAATAATAATAAAGAAATACCCTAACAGGAATGTCAAGGCATGTCCAGTGCCTTCAGGAAATACAGGCGGCTTAAGAACTCATTTAAAGTAAACAAGCAAATCTTGAGGACCGCCAGGGAGGCCACATGTGCAGATATTAAATACTCCACGCCCTTTTGTCTTCCACGTAGTCTTTAACTTTATAATACAGTTTATAGTACAGTTTTTTCTTTATAGTACAGTTAGTAATTAGGTTCTTATATAGAGACTGGTGTCTGTGATAGGTAAACCCTGAGTTACAGATCACCAGGCTACCCTCCGAAGAGACACAAAAGTATTAATAGAGAGAGAATTCTAAAGTTAATTATAATATTCTAAACTTAAACCAAAGCTAAAACTATGAGATCAAAAATGTTAATCTAATGTTTAATATAGGAAAATACAATAACTAAAATTAATTTTAAATATGAAAGCATTATCAAAAAAGACAGAAGGTGGCTCATTGGATACGAGGAATAGGTTTGAGTGTGGTGGTATGTGTATGTATTTAGCTGAATTTAATAAGACTGGTAACCGACCCTAACTCAGTTGGGAAAGAAGGCTAGGCAGATGATGACAAATCAAGACCAACTGACAGGTGTCATGAACGCATTCTCTCAGCGGTCAGGATTTAGTAAAATACGCTTCGACAGTGCTGAGTCCCGCTTCACGAATGACTGCGAAGCAATGCGGCCTGGGAATGTCAGCTGGTGCTCGCGGTGAAATGAAATAGTTTATTCTTGTAAGTAGGACTATATAAATCACTTTAACAATGTCTTCCTAAGCTAGATGAAGTCGACATTTCCTAACTGACTACCCTGAGAAGAAATGTCGAAACAAACTCAGGGGTCTTAGTGAACGCGGGACCCGCTGGTCTCAGTGAAGTACTGTCGCAGTGCTTTTACTTATTGATTTTTATTTAATATACGTTTATATTTATAACTAGCTGTGCCTGCGACTTCGTTCGCAATGCAATGAGTTTTTAACCGCAAAATTAAGTTTGTTTTTTATTGTTTTTACTTTTCCGGGATAAAAACTACCCAGTGTGGTGCCCAGGATATTAAAGAATAACTATACTAGCGATGGGTCGTTGAAGGTTTTTCCGTCAACGAAACGTTAACGTTGATTTGCGTTTGTCAACTAATTGATCAACTAGTTAATTTCGTCAACGAGTTAACGTGTTACGATTGTCAACTTGCATGAACGATAAACGCCTATCCCGCTCTTATTAACTTATGCTGTTGTAATGTTAATTAAGCGAACAATTTGATGCCGTTTTTTTGTTGTTTTTTTTACTATTAATCTTGTTTTTAGTAATTTTATGTACATTCGTAATTTTTTTATCTTATATTTTATTCATAGCCCTTGAACCTGTCTTCAGGCAAATTTACGTTCAGGAAGTTTTAGAGTTCAAATTATTGTGACTATCGTGTCGTAGCGGGAGTTTTATTGTCAAAGAAATACAATTTACGTACGTTGAAAATAACAAAATGTTGGGTTAAGTTTCTCGTTTCGTCAAACGAGTTGAAGTCGTAAACGTCGTTGTCTCGTAACTCGTTGACGAATTCAACGAGTTGATTTGTTCACGGTCAACGTTAACCCCGTTGAAGAGACATCAACGTTGATTCAACTAGTTCGTTGATTCAACGCCCATCGCTAAACTATACCAAGTTTCATCGTAATCGAACCGGTAGTTTTTGCGTGATACCTGAACAAACAGACAGACAGACAGACAAAAATTTTTTTTTCACACTTTTAGATTCGGTGTCTGTCTAGTAACACCCACCATAATTTTTTTTTGATATTTTCAATGTACAGAACTTTCACTTTTACAGATTTATTATAAGTATAGATTTTGCTTGTCAGTAAGTTTTGTACAGACCTATAACTTGTGTGTGTGATTTTAAACTGTGAATTCAAATTGGTTATTATAAATAAATAAATATATAATAAATGAATCCCTATTTTCCTTGGTCACGGGCCACGGCATCACGAGAGAACGGCTGGACCGATTTCACTAATTCTTTTTTGTTGTATTTGTTATTGTCAAAAGGTTTTTATGAAAAAAAAAGAAGGAAAAATGCGCGGAAAATTTAAGAATAATTAACCACCATATTAAGTAATCACTATCGTAACAAAAGTCTGGCTTTTGTTACGATAGTGATTTGTTGGATTCATTTCCGCCCCCAATAATATAAAGGCACCGGGAACGGGACCTAGGTATTCACGCGGCTGAAACCACGGGGCACAGCTAGTATATATATTGATACAAGGAAACCACTGATTCTTTAAACCTTACAATATATTATCGTAAGAATGGATTCAACGTTACAATTACAATACTTTTAAAGGCCAGGGACGCCATAATGATTATTATTAATGTATATAATGCAACAGACTACTACCATCAGTGGTGTGATGATCTAGTCAGTGATGCGCGAAGCACGATGACAGAAATCGCCAAGAGCAGAGAGGTTTGGAAGAAAGGGGAGACCTTTGCCCAGCAGTGGAATGTAATTTAGGCAAATAATAAAAAAAAACAATGAGAATCGCACGCAACGCTATGTCATATCGCTCTCTCTAGTGTTGTTCGTTATTCCGGTAATAGTTACGCGACGTATAAGTCGATTCTAATTTCAATTATCAATATATATATTATATATCTCACCATACACTCATCAGGCCCTCTCGTGATGTCCGTGAAAATATCTCCGAACCATCCCAATCCTTCCGTAATTACTCCTTTATACCTGGAAAGCAATTACAACGACCTTTTATTATTGTAATTAATGTTTTCTGTCTTGTTACGGAACCGTAACCGCTCAACACAGAACCCAAACATATTTAATGTACCGTCAGCTGTATGCAACTTCATACGAGCCACCTAGTTCCTAGGTGCAACGTCAGCAGAACGTGGAAGCGAATGACGTCAATGCGTTTGTGCAGTTTGTGTGGGAACGGAAATATTTTATATCATTGTTGTAATCAGTGTTTTATTAAATCGAACCTCAATTAGGTCATGTTTTACTCTTAATGCGTGACTCCTACTCCTTTTTCATAGTATAATAATAATAATACCGGCCTATATAATAACCGTCCCACTGCTGGGCACAGGCCTCTTCCCATATAGAGAAGGCACGAGCATTGATCACCACGCTTGCTCACTAGCGGATTAGCGATTTTTGATCCCAAATGTTTGAAGCCAGGTTTCCTCACGATGTTTTCCTTCACCATTTGTCAGAATTGTCTTATAATAATTAACCTTTTGGACGCCCATCTATATAAAACACGATGCGTCCTCCAGCGCGACGCTACAAATGTATAACACATCTATGGTAAAACGTAGGGATGGGAGTGATTTCCTATCGAGAAATAACATTTATAAGTTTGAATGAATGTTTATTCACCAATTTTCGAAGTTAAATAAAAACTGATACCGTATTTTTATATATTGTTTTATTTCATAAAAAAAACAATAAGAAAACCTGGATATATTTCCCGTAATAAAAGAAAAGAGTCGTAAATTTATTAGAGGTGTGTTCTAAAGGACACATTCCGTTGCTAGACAAAGTAGCTAAAAAGTTTAGCTACAAGTTTTATTAAATAGTAGCTGTCAGTCTCCAAATAATAGCTAGATCTAGCTATAAAGTTGCTAAGTTGGCATCACTGGATGTAAACATTGCACTGCACTAAACTGCACAACGTCACCGTGGCCTTGAAACTCGTTCGGATATGACGTCACAGGATTACTTCTATACAAGTTCGTGGCGTTGTGGCCACCGAAAAATAGCCACAGACGGACGGACAACGAAGTGATCCTATAAGGGTTCCGTTTTTTCCTTTTGATGTACGGAACCCTAAAAATATTATTTTTTTGGACTTAAGAACTAGTTTATTTTTCAGTTTTTTCTGTTATATCTCTCTCTCTCTGTATCCAACAATGTACAATCAAGGTAAGTAAGTAGTATTGTTATATGTATTTACTAGCTATGCCCCGCGGTTTCACCCGCGCGAATCACAGTTCATACACTATCTTTATAAATTATAGCCTATGTGTTATTCCGATGTATAAGGTACATTAATGTAAAGTTTCATTAAAAACCATTCAGTAGTTTTTGCGTGAAAGAGTAACAAACAACCATACATCCAGACAAACTTTCGCATTTATAATATTAGTAAGGATTATTTCTACTTGTGCAATACCTGATGAGTGATCTGATAGACTGTTTGGTCACTAGGTGTGTCGGTAACAGTACTATTCGTAGCAATGAACTATTATTGACAATAGACGGGCCTGTTGGTCTAATGGTTAGTGACCCTGACTGCTATACCGGAAACTGCTTAAAGTCTGGTGAAGCAGTCAAAACCTGCGCTCAGGCTAACTGCAAAGATCTCTACCAAAAAAAAAATATGCTAAACTGGAGATTGTTTGTTTGATTCATACCCAGGACAAATGTTTGTGTGATGAGCTTGATCATTTGTTCTGTCTTAGTGTTATTTATCTATAATACTTAACTTAATTTAAGTTATTAATGACAATTTTAATCATATTATAATTTATTTTTTCAACATTTTCTATGTTAAAATATATTAACTGTATCAAGCCAACTTAATTTTGTTATTTCAATATTTCTATATAATTGTTATTTAATAAATCCTGTATTAACTATATATTTAATATCTGTTTTGGAGCATGATTGTATGGAGTCTACTGTAAATGGTGTGCATACCTGTAAGTGACGTATTTACACTGTACATAAATTATGGAAATGATGTCACAAATCCTAATTGTAAATATGTCGTTGGTTTGCCTTATCAATAAATAAATAATACGTAAGTATTTAGAAATATATAAGTATCAGTTGTCTGGTAACCGTTCTACAAGCTCTGCTTAGGTTGGGATCAGATGACCGTGTGTGAGTTGTCCTAGGATATTATTATATCATTACTAGCTGTACCCGGCATGTGTTGCAATGCAATTTTTTCTACCTAGCACTTGCCTACTACCTACCTACTACCTACCTGCCGATGCGATACATGCGTAGTAGCCGATTCTCAGACCTACTGAATGTGCATATAAAATTTCATAAAAATCGGTCAACCCGTTTCGGAGGAGTATGATAACTAACATTGTGACACGAGAATTTTATATATAAGAAGATTATGTGTTTAAATTCAATATACTCATAATAAGTAATATTTAACTCAAACAGCTCTAGCTAAACAAATTAACCAACAAACACTTACAAACAAATCACTTAGATTGTCATCACACTTAGATATTTGACAAGTTTTTATTTAACTTGCAATGTTTGTATGTTTGTTGTATCTGTTAATAACTCAAGAAGCAGATGTCTTTTAACTAATTGAGCTGAAACTATCTATACATGTTAAGTTTGGATAACAATGTATGGATGGTTAGCTGTGTGACATCATTCAAAATCCACCAGTAAAATTATAAAAATATGATTTCATAACTTGTGCTTAAAACAATATTTTACATAAAACTTATGTAGATTTAGATCAAGCTCTCTCACTACATGTTTTTTTTTAATCTTTGAGAATGTTTAGTACATTCATTTTATCCTTCAAAAAATACACATGAACTTTTCTGATACAGTTGTCTATACAAGTGATAGAATATTTCATACCTCCACTGTCTGGAACGTTCCATTCCTAAGGCCACACAAGTCAGATCGAAGGAGATCATCAGCTTCTTATCTTGAAAATCTGCATCTGGTGTTGATGGATTCATTCATTCTTTGTAGGAACAGGAACCAAGTTACATCAGCAGTTGGTAGTTTGCTCGTATCTGGAAAATTCAAGTGACTCGTTCATTGATGCCATAAGATGTTTAATGTTATTGGTGAGGACTGCTTTAAAATATTAATATCTAGAAAGTATATATACTAACTTTTAAACTATCGCGCTGCATGTTTATAATCCAGCCTATAAACGTCCCACTGCTGGGCACAGGCCTCTTCCCATATAGAGAAGGCACGAGCATTGATCACCGCTTGCTCTCTGCGGATTGGCGATTTCGGTACCCAAATTTTGGAATCCAGGTTTCCTCACGATGTTTTCCTTCACCGTTTGTCAGAAGTGTCTTAGAATAATTAAGAAAGTACATATAATTTTGAAAAAAGCCACATTGGTACTTGCCTTGTGCATACAAATCCGTTCATTGAACCGCTAGGCCACCACGACAATGCTTGTTGCTGCTGCATGTTTACAGTAATATAATTCAACGGGAATAAGCGCGTACAATGCATAAATACCTTTTTTTGGGGTCGATCGGGTTACACTGGTCGGGAGATGTGGTGTCATCGTTCCGTACACGAAGTAGAGGATTTTTTAAGTATCCTACATACTGCACTGACTGTGTCCGTATCCTGTTCATTATCCGACTTTGTAGAAAAGCGCGGTTGTGGTGTTAAGCGAATGATTGGATACCATGAAGCTGATAGTAAAACCCTCTTTTCGATTGAATTTGGATGTTTCTTGATTTCAATCGCTTCTCGCATTGCTCTCGAGTGAAAGTTGCGATTGGTGGAGAGGACTTAATTGCGCGTGATGGAATTGAATCCAGTGACTTACGCCAGGCTATGTAGGTGGGCGCGGTGTTCCACAGGGGTCAGTCTGGGATCACCGTGGAGGCGATCCGCCCACATCTCCCACCGTGGGTGGAGGCGGTCCGGCCTTTGGCCATTACCTGTGCCGGGTCGCCAGGAGGGAGGGGACCACGGCTTGCCACCAGTGCGGTGCCAGTGATGACACCGCGCTGCACACCCTGGCCGTGTGCCACATTCGAGGAGCCTTCAAATACACCGTCACATGATGACGTCACGTTCGTTGGACATAGACGATAGTGAATACGAAATTTTCGTTTTGACAGTTTTCTATTATCATTTTCACTCTCGCGAGAGTTAGTGAACACCGCTGCTGGCCGTGTGTCCCACATGCGTCGCTCTCCAGGCGGAGCTGGGAGGCGGGGACGTTTCCGCGCTGTCCTCCTGTGAAAAATGAAAATGAAAAAATGAAAATCTTTATTCGCAGAGACATGGTAAATACAAAAGGTGGTAAAACAAAATAAGTCTCTTAGCATATCTCGCTTTCAGTAGGCATGCGAAAATTTATAGCATTAATGTGTTTAAACTTATACTAACTAGTACACATCTATTTTCTAAAATTAATATACTCTACTATTGTGTAGAAGCACTTTTCTATAAGCCAAGCTTTTAACTTTTTTTTAAATCTTGATTTAGGTAGCTATCTAATCTCTCTAGGAATTTTGTTATATAAAGTAATTACCATCATTAGACTATTTTTCTTATGTAAAGTACTTCTACATCTTTCCATTCTTAATTTAGTAGGATCCCTCTGTTTAAATTTGCAATGTTCACTAACTTTGGGATAAAGGTGAGGATGGTTTCGAACAAACATACCTATCTCAGCTATATATAGGGATACCAGAGTCATTACACATAGTCTTTTGAAAAATGGTCTACAAGATTCTAATGGGCCAACACCGTAAATAGCACGAATACACTTTTTTTGTACAATAAAAACTTTGTTTATGTCAGTAGCATTACCCCAGAGAACCAAACCATACCTCAAAATTGATTGAACATAACCATAATATGCTGTAAGGGCAGTGTGAGAATCAGCGCATTGTCTTAGTTTCTTTAGGGCATATACAAAATTATTTAGCTTATTACAGACAGTATCAATGTGCCACTTCCAATTACAGTTTTCGTCCAAAATTAATCCTAAAAATTTGGCACTGCATTGTTTTGTTAACTGTTCTCCGTTGAACTCAAGTTTGAATTTTTTGTGTCACTTGCTTATAATTAGAAAATTGTGTGCGAGACCGTCATGTCAGATACGCCAGCCAGCCAGCCCAGATACGCCGACGTCGAGTGGGGCGGCGCAGAGCCGCGCATGAGCGCGACCTCCCGCCCTAACTAGGGCCCTGGGCGACAGGCACGGGGGTGCATGTCGTCCGACTATAGGACCCACGACGGGGAACCACATTTCGTAGCATCGGGTGTGGTTCCAATACGAGGCGGGGAGGCCGAAGCCTTTTACACTTCGGCCTCCAATCACGAAAGTGAGCCATCGGCTTATTCGCATGATATATTGCAATAGACGACCTCCGTGGTCGAGTGGCATACGCACCGGTTTCAAGGTGTCGCTAGCTCTGAGGGCCCGGGTTCGATCCCCGGACGGGTCAACGGGTCTCGGGTCTGGGTGTTTGTGATACCTTCGTTCCATTTCATTCTGAATTCCATAACACAAATGCTTCAGCTACTTACTTTGGGTTCAGAGCAATGTATGTGATGTTGTCCGCATTTATTTATTTATTATTATAACGCATTGCCACACGCCAACACTAAACGCGGATGACGATGCACGGCGGTTCGGGTTTAGTCAGTAAGAGTCTGACACTACCCATCCACTCCCCCGAGTGGGTGGGTGTCCACGAGGATTCCCTCGCCTTACCAAAAAAAATCTGTAGTAGATATTCTGCTAATGCCGATTTAAAAGTCTGACGGTACTTTACAGCTGCAATATGTTAGCTAAGCCTTTCCACAATGGTTCACTTAGTTTGACCTATGTATAACTTACCACAACTGCAGTTGATGTTATAGACACCTGGTTGTTGTAAGAGTAAAACATCCTTCGATATGCCTACCATGTGTTGTAGCTTTGCCCCAGGAGTGTAGACAGTCAGGATGGAAACCAATTTTTCCAATTAGTCCTCTGATGTAAAGCTTGTAGGCTCGTTGCCTGTTTACGTCAGGATGCTGAAACCGCTTCGAACGTCGCTTCATATTTCCTTTCACCCGAAATCCATTCTTTTGTAGAACCTCCTGAACAGGGTCTCTGACCCTGAACTTTAAAACATCTGGTATTGATGGATAAGACATAATTCTTTGTAGGAACCAAATCACATCAGCAGTTGGTAGTTTGCTCGTATCTGGAAAATTCAAGTGACTCGTTCATTGATGCCGAGGATAGGATGTTTATTGTTAGTTTAGAAGTGAGATTAGCAGCTATATCATATTAATATCAAGACAGTATAATAATAAATAAATGCATACAACATCACATACAATGCTCTGAACCCAAAGTAAGTAGCTAAAGAACTTGTGTTATTGAATTCGTCACTATATCTCGTCAGTATATATATACAATTTAATTGTCTTGCCAGCAGAAACATAGATAAACAATGGGAATTGATCATGTGTTAACTTTTAAACCATCGCGCTGCATGTTTATAGTAGTGTAATACACGGGAATAAGCGCGTACATGCATAAATAACCTAAGCAGACTGCTTGCGACCACGGCCGGTGTAACCTGGTCGAAACTTCAAGCCCAAAACGGGTATTTATGCATGTACGCAAGCGCGTAATTCACGGGAATTACTATTGATCATATGTGACTCACTGAACAGGGAAGTGGTTACAATAGCAGAGCATATTAGATTATATAATAATGGAAACTAGAATATAAATAAAAAAAATAATTAGCAGATTAAGGAGTATGCATAGGTGTTACAATAACATTGAAGAAGACGTAGGCAAGAAGCTATAATGAAATTCAAAATAAGTTCATAACTTAAAAATGATGATTATTATTCGCTGTGTAAGTTAATTAACTTGTTTTCAGTTAATTTAAGAGTATAAACATTACTTGCAAATAATACATATTTTGCATGCCTAAAGGCAGATATGCAGGGCACATATGGAAAGAAGTCGCAAAAGGCAGGTTAAAACTTGTAAATATATTAATATTAAAAACTTCTTCATTCAAAGGTTTTGGTTGGAGAAAAGGGAGGCATTCGCCCAGCAGTGGTATCTTATATATAATTAATAAAAAAACACAATATAACGATCTCTCTAATGTTTACAGAAACGATAGACATTGAAATAAAACTGATTTTTAAACGGATTCTGAAACCTAATTAAACTGTGATAAAATCCATTCAAAAATTAGTTTTATTTAAAAAAGAATATGTTCAGAACACTTTGTATATATTTACCTTCCACCATTATATTTCTTATTTACTCATATTCCCAAATGAATGACCTTCCACAGGTGTTGTTCCCTTATTTGCTATGGTGATCTTTTTGAAGGATGGCTCACAAATATTGTACATCAAGTCCTTCCTGCTTGTCATATGTCTGGCTGCTGTCTGTCTATAACTTAAAGCTTTATTGCTGAAAAAGTTGCAAAAAAAAAAGTATTAACTCTCTATCTGTCTACTTGTTTTACAGTATTTTGCTAGGTGTCCAAATCTATTACAATTATAACACTTGAGCCTTCGAACTGTTGACATATTTTGTGGTAGTCTTCTGTTTATGTTTTCCTGGGCCTGGTAGAGAAGCTCGAGGCACCTATGAGATGGTTGGATGCTATTAAGAAGGCTATAGGCGGTAGCATGCACCGCGCAGGCAATACTGTGTACAACCAAGCTCAATGGAGAGGCTTGACATGTGGTTGTGATCCTCAGTAGTGAGGGACTGAGGATGAAGAAGAATGACTGTTTATGTAAAAGGCAGTACTTACTAGACACCATTTTTATCCTGATGTAACTTATTCTTTGCAAGATCTGATTGTAAACCCTGACTTTAAAGCAAATGATCATTACCTTGTATTAGTCCTTGACAACATTAGGGTGCCTAGAACTCTATGCTGAAGCCAATGTTTCTAAATTTTTGGGCATACAAACAACAAATTCTTCCGACACTTGCTTGATTTGAAAGATGTTTTAGATGGATATTCAGTAGTCCAATCTTTCTGTTCAACGTTTTGCCAAACGTCTTTTGCATTCACGAATTTCTGTACATGGTTGTAGTTTGATGTATTTAGCAATAGAATTAGGATCGAAAGGTTTTGTACCGCTTGGCTGGACGCACTCCGACAGCCATGCGTATTCCAAGTTTGCTTTCACACCAAATTCCCACGGGAAAAAGTATTCACGACTGTTCAATTTCTTCAGATTATTTAAAGTGTGTCGTGAAGACAATCCGCTCGTATTTGTCTTTATTATTGCTCGGTATAGTTTTCTAATTTCTTATCCTCGAAAAAATGGCGGTTGAAGTAAGCGTTGGCGCCTTTTCTGAGCGGTGCCGCCGGCTCTGTCGTTTTAACTTCACTGTTTGTTTTTTGTTCGCGATTGAGCAAACTACACTCTGCTACTATGAGAGATTTCCGTGGGTTTATTTAAAGAAAACTAATTAAAACGATGAGTATGTTTTCTGAAGGTAACGTAACGCTAACTAAACGGTCGTAAGTAAAATGCGTAAAAAATGGTCGTAAGACCGCCAGACGTAAACAAGACGAGAAACGGAGAAACAGAGAAAAGCCACTACCATACCACAGATAATATAGAAATATAGAGAGTGTCAGTGTGACACTAGAATATAAAAGTTGCGTTACAATTTTCTATAGCGGTTCTCAACAAAAGGATTTCGTTTTAATAATAAAGCAATTTTTATCGCACTCGCAAAAACAATAATTGCTAAAATAAAAATCCTGTGATAATCTCAGAAGTGAAAATAATATATTTTTAATTAAATATACATTTAATTGACTTCCAAAAAGGCGAAGGTTCTAAGTTTAGATATCAATTTTATTTATATGCATGGTTTCACATCTGACCAGTATTTAGGAGGGAGGAGCCCCGTCAGGAGCCCCGCCGCTCAGAGTAAAGGCTCAGATATTAATACGCAGCTCAATATCCGTGCACAGACAGGTCCTCCCGGAAAGCGGACAGCTGTGATTTATATTCAAAGGTTACTGAGCCTTCAGTCTTATTAAAATGACAGTGAGAGTTAGACAATCAGATAGTAAATAAAACACAAATCTAGATTAAAAATACTTGAAATCAGGTCTTAGCAACATTAAAAAATCAGTAAACAATTTAAATTTAATTAAAATTAAAATCGAAAATCAAAGTCTGAGCCACCACTGGCCGGCTCTGAGTCGGGTGTAGTCGGGCATCGACTCCGTGGGCCCGACGGCGGCCACGGCTGGGCAGCGGTCGTAGAGCCATTGGTCGGCCACCTGGCGCAGGTTACCAACCTTCATGCAGTCGAGCGGCGCAAGCAGGTCGTCTAACGAGCGCCGCCCGCACGTGTACAACATCTGCACGCCAATGTCCCGCGACGAGCGCACCACGCCGTCGTACCGCCGCGCCAGCTCCATCCGCAGCGAGCCAATCCCTCTCTCCACGTCCGTCTGCTGTATCGTCGTGCACAGCTTCAGCCACTGGTCCTGAAACCGCCACAACGTCTCGTCCAGTCTGAATTTACTTGCCACGAAGTACACACCCCACAGCCCGATGTCTCGATACGCTATGTAAAATGCCTCGTAGTTCTCGCATGTATTGTCTAGCGCTAGCCCGCGAGCCGCCGGCGCAGCGTTGGCCACGCCGGGCCACTGACTCCGGTCCCACGAGCCCACGATGTGCTTGAGCAGCAACATTTGCAAGTACTCGGAGCTGCAGTAGCCCGGCGCCTCGAACGCCACGGCCACGTACGCTAGAGGCATGGAATCGTCGCGGTACATCACCGAGGAGCCGGTGAACCGGTTCGGGCCTGGCTCCGGCTCGCAACACGGCTGCGGGGCTATGCACCCGAAGCGCGGCTCCGCACAGCTCATGATCTGCTCGTGCGACACGTTGCCTGACGTCGCCAGCACCAGCCGGTACGGTTGGTAGTGCTCGCACATAAAAGCTGCGGTGCTGCATGGCTCGAACCTGGCTAAGTTGTCCGTGGTGCCAATGACGCGCTGCCCGAGCGGCGTGCCCTGGAAGGCTGTAGCGTGCAGGTAGTCGAACACCACCTTCTTGGGGTCGTTGTCGTCGTCGATGAGCTCTAAGTCGATATTCGCACGCTCCAGCTCCATCTCGTTCTCGTTGAGGTCGAGGTCGGTGATGATCTTAGAGAGCTTGTCCACGGCGGTCAGGGCGTACTCTGACGGTAGGATAGCGGAGAATACTTGCATTTCCCTGGACGTGTGAGCGGTGAGCTTTCCCGCGGTACAGAACATGGATTCTTCGAGCTTAGCTTTGGGTAGGGTTTTGAATCCCTTGAAGGCCATGTGCTCGATGAAGTGTGTGAGGCCATTGTTGCAGTGTGTCTCGTAGCGCGAGCCAGCGGCCACGATCAGCGACACGCAGGCTAGCGGCGACCACACGTGCTCGGTGGCGATGCGCACGCCGTTGTGCAGGATGCTGATCTGCGTGCACGGGTCCACGGGCCCCTGCGGACACCAGCTGCACGAGCACTTCCGAGAGCCGGCGACGCTCAACTTTGGTATAGATTGCACTACTTTCCTTAACATTCTTACAAAAGTTATTTAGTATTGTTGTAACGTGTTATAACGTCATTTCTTTTTCTTTCCGTGTTTGACGTTGGTGAAAATAAATAAGTTCCTATCGATTTACTAAAGAGGTTATAATAATTAAAATTAAATTCGTAAATCTATTCACAATAAAGTGGGGAAGGAGTGCCATTTAAAACAATTATTATTATTTTTTCTTTTATTTTATTTTTTCTTTTATGCATTTTTGAATTATTTAAAATGTAGTTAACATTGTGCTGTCACACAATAAACCAGTTAGTCTAACCAGTAATCCTGGGCCACCAAGATACAGGCTGTGCCTAGTTTGGGGCCCGTGGTCAATTCTGTTTCATTCTCTGTGTATTTTATTATTATTTCTGTGAATGTACTTTCTTTTTTTTTGTAATAACCTGTGTGTGCCAAAATTATTATTATTATTATTATTTAGCGGTTTATTTAAAACTCAGGTCATTTAAAATCGAGACCTAAGTACCCATTGTCTTGTTTATTTTCAATATAACTGTGATAATCTTTTATTAAGACTAGATGGAACTTTATCCTGTATCGAGTATGTATTATCATAACAGACAGTGACTCAACATAACTGATGCCTTACTAGTACACAACGAATAAAGTATTAGTTTTTGTTCCTGCCTATACCTACCATGATCGCTCGCTGAGAGAATGCGTCCCTGACACATGTCACTTGGTCCTGATTTGTATGGGGAAATAAAAAACAGTATAACATTAACCTCGCCAATGACGCTGCAGTTAGTGTGGCCAACTACTGGGAGCATTTAAATTTTAGTAAACATGATGCCTCGTTGTCCTAGTGGCGCTAAGCGCGACTGCTACGCTAGAGGTCTTGGGTTCGATTCCCAAGTCGACCAACGTGTTATTGGGTTTTTCTATGAAATTCTCAGTAGCAGGTCGGAGTTTGGATTTGTGCCCGGTTAGTAGCAATAGGCTCGCCCCCTATTACATGGGACCTAAACATACCGGCGAACTGTGGGTGTACATTGGTACACCTCTGCCTAGCCCTTCGGGAATACAGGCGTGATGGTATGTTATGTTATGTAAACATGATTACCATCGACTCGAAAAGAAGAAGATTGCAACCTAGCGTAATGACATAATGTTTATAGGACAAATATCTTCCTGTTGATCACCACCTGTTAGGAACGCATTTCATCAGCGGCCGGACTATAAGCAAGTTCAACTTAACTTGCGATTTTATCACATCTTAAGTTCCAATTTGAAATTAAATTACAATAAAGTGTGTTTTTTTTTTAAGTAACCTATTAAGTACTGGGCAAAGGTCTCCCCCGTCTGATTCCAGACATTCCTGTCTCGACGAGCCATATGAAAGTGTGTTATCATGTTTTAAATAGTTCCTTTAATCTTTATGGAGACGATAAATTCGTTAAAAACCTAAGGGCTGAAACTGCGTTAAGCGGGCGCCCGCGACGGGCAAACGTCGCGAGTCTACGCGCGTGGACACGCGGGTGGGCTACGTGAGAACGCGACGCGGCGACGGTCCACGTCGCACGGAGGCGGGCCCCGTGGCGTGGGTGCGGGGCGAGCTTCCCCGTGACGGACGCCCGCGCATGTCCCCGCGACGGATCACTTTTGTATAAAACTGCGCAGGTGCCCGCTTAACGTAGTTGTGGCCCTAAAACTATAAACATTTGATTACACAACAATATTTTCACGTAATATTTATGATATATTGGCAATTACACGGTTGTGACCTTGATAAGTGAGTGAAAATAAATTGTGTAAGAATTTTACATGGGAACCGAGTGGCCTCACTCGATATACTTATGTCAGAGCATACGGTGAAATTAGGTTATCTTATTAGTTCATTAATGGTAAAGTTTTTGCTCAGTGCCTCGGTACGTCAGTGTTTTCAATCCTGTACCCGTACCATGATGTCTTAAAGCATTACTGTCGCGGTTGTGGAAGTGAGACGGCGCACTACACTGCGCTTAGCGCTGTCTCCCTTACTCACGGAAACAGTCCTGCTTTAAGAGCTCATGGTAAGCGTACTGGGGCCCGAGTCTGCTATTTACACTCCGTGTCAGTGTGCTCATAGTTGCATCGTCCGGCGGCGCTCGGGCCCTCTCGGGTGCACTCGGGCCGGTTCGGGCGCGTTCGGGCCGCCTGAACGATGCAACTATGAGCACACTGACACGGAGTGTAAATAGCAGACTCGGGCCCCTGATCTAATACCGGCCGTTTCAGCCTACTGTCACATCGAATGGGCGACAGTGTTCGCGCTCACATTATTGCTAATAATATCTCAAGTGCTGATAAAGTTGAGAGCTTCGAAGACCGAAATTAATTATCATCTAGTAAGTTGTTTAGATAAGATTTACCTTCCTCTTATATATGTAATCCGCAAATGAGCAAGCGTGGTGATTAATGCTCATGCCTTCTTTATATTCGAAGAGGCCTGTGTCCTGCAGTGGGACGTTTATAGGCTGGTATTATTGTTCTATTTGTAAAACAAAGAAGGGTTAGTTAAATAAATAAATAAATAATAATAAATAAATGCGGACAACATCACATACATTGCTCTGAACCCAAAGTAAGTAGCTAAAGCACTTGTGTTATGGAATTCAGAAACAACGAAGGTACCACATACACCCAGACCCGAGGCAATGTAGAAAAGTTGGTTTCTACATTGACCCGTCTGGGGATCGAACCCGGGACCTCAAAGCTAGCGACACCTTGAAACCGGTGCGTACGCCCCTCGACCACGGAGGTCGTCAAACTCGGGTTACTCCATTCATAACATAAGAAAAAGTCCACCCCGAATAATAGAATTACAAAGAATAAAAACATCGAAGGAAGTCAAGCAACATTTCTCATGGAGATGGAGATGGCTGATGAGAACATGACGTTGTTTGTTCAGCTTTAATACATTAAACTATGGTTTCAAATCACGCAGTTGCATTCGTGAATAAAAGTAGACAGTATGTTGTGGCTTAGCGGTTCGATGATCAAAATCGGGTGCGCGAGGTTGCAAGGGTAATCCCAGTATGTAGAAATTGACGGGCCAGTTGGTCTAGTGGTTAGTGACCCTGACTGCTATACCGGAGGTCGTGGGTTCGATTCCCACCCAGGACAAATGTTTTTATGATGAGCACGATCATTTGTTCTGTGTCTGGGTGTAATTTATCTATAATATGTATGTATTTAAAAATATATAAGTATGTTTATCAGTTGTCTGGTTATCATAACACAAGCTCTGCTTAGCTTGGGATCAGATAACCGTGTGTGAGTTGTCCCGGAATATTATTATTATTATAAATGTTTCCTTGTTTTCAATGTACACACATTTGGTTGCCGATAGTGTTACAATACATCCCCTTTGAAATCTCGAATCATTGAATACTTGAATAGTGAACAAGCTTGTGTGAAAGTGACAACAGTCAATGCCCGTTCTTTTTCTATATGAGAAGAGGCTTTTGCCTGACAACTACAGGCTGTTATTATAATTATGTTTTTACTCTTTAATTTAATGATTTTGTCTCACACGATGATATAACTTCAGTATTTTTTATTTTATACAGGATCTGAAGAAACAATGAAAAAGTCGCGTTCCTCGACAGTTATAAATTGTTCTGTATCTACACGTAGTTGTGTCCTAAGCTGTGCAGTGCGCAGCGTGTGTTGCGCGGTGGTGGTGGTGACGACCTGTGCGGCGCTGGTGGCGGCCTCACCGCGAGGGTGGCCCCGACACCAACGAAAACCTTCCCTACGCATTTTCGAAGGCTCTGAGGACCGCGGCAATGATTACTCTTTCGTCGTCGGCTTACTTCGCAAAAACAACATAAGAGTTTGCACAGGCTCGCTAATCGCACCAACTTGGGTTCTGGCCACAGCACATTGTAAAAAAGTAACTCACGTACAATATGGTGATATGACGATACCGCGCGGAAATATTACTAGCTTGAGTGTTATATTGAAATTTATAAAACATCCCAACTATCTATATTACAAATATTTGCCAGGAGAACAGATTCATTATAATGACATTGCATTAGCGTTGGTTGAACGTATACAAGCTGAGCCTGGGAAACTTTCGGGGCTCGACTACCAAAGTCTGATCGGGACTAAAGTGAAGTACGCAGGTCTTGGGATTACTAACATGTCTATGAAAAACACATTCGACAATACGCAGCCTCGACAGCTTGCGTACGGGATTGTCGCGTCGTGTCGAGACGTGGCTAGACAATTGTTTATTTTTCCTAAGATTTGCGTGGCATCGCAATGCAGTCAACGACAGTCGGGGATGCCAGGAGACTCAGGCGGACCGGTATTAATCGAAAATAAAATAATTGGGATCACTGTTGCAATCCTCTTTGGCCCAAGAATTACGATATTTACGCCCGTAAGCCCCTATTTGTCGTGGATACGTAAGATTATGGATCAGAATGAAGGGCCTCAATTTTAACAAAGCTGTAGGCATTCGTTTAGGATATCCTAAACGTACAAGATGAACAAAGTATTTTGCTGATCCTATTATGTTTAATAAACAAAGACTACTTTCCGGCTCAATTTACTATAATAAAAAAAAAATAATTAAAAAAAATAAAAAACAGGCCTGCCATGTCAAAAAAAATTAAAAACAAGTCAAATATTTGCAGTCGGGGGACCTGTAATGAATTGTTCCAAGTAACCGACCCCGACTGCAAATATTTGACTTGTTTTTTTTTGACACGGCAGGCGTGTTTATTATTTTTTTTATTATTTTTTTTTATTTAATAGCTTTTAGTGAACAACAAAAAAAAAACATGACACAACACAAAAAAAAATATCGTTCGGAACCCTTTGCAGGCGATTTCGACTCACACTTGACCATTTTTTAATGTCCACATAGCCTATGTCACTCGGGATAACTCAAAGCTTCTAATGATACCACAAACATTGAAATCGGTCAAGCCTTGTAGGAGTTATGGTGGAATAAAGAAACTCACAAACATACATACATACATACATACATACATACATACATACATACATACATGAACCCTGAAAACATAACACTCCTTTTTGGGCAGTCGTGTAAAAATAGTATAATATGTAATGGCGCTCAAAAGCGCCCACATGGCGGCACGAGTAGCAAAGTAAAAATTCAAAACTTTTGATAAACCTTTTAGGTAGAACTACCAAATGAAGGACTTACAACCTTAGGTGTAAGAAAAGGTAAATAAAGTGTAAAAATAGTTCTAGGTTCTATTAAACATATTTCTATAATACTATTGTTTTTTTTTACGATAAAAATAGGGAGTTGCACAGAACAAGTCCATCTTTATTAGCATAAAAATTATAAATAATAATAATCCAGCCTTTAAACGTCCCACTGCTGGGCACAGACCTCTTCCCATATAGAGAAGGCACGAGCATTGATCACCACGCTTGCTCTCTGCGGATTGGCGATTTCAGATCCCAAATTTTGGAATCCAGGTTTCCTCACGATGTTTTCCTTTATTAGCATAATATTAAATAATTATTTGAAGTAGGTTAGATATAAAACATATTAATACATAAATTTAAGTATCTAAATGTTTTATTTCATGGCTTTTAATGTTTATCGATTGATGAAATAGGTATTCAATACTGAGTACAATTCGGCACACCCAGTCACATTTAAGTCGGTAACAAAAACTTGTACGTTTTTCATCATTTCAGATCCATAGGTAACCTGTTAAATGAGCCAGTTCTTCAAATTCTATGTTAAAATTAAATGCAGTAACTAAATCAGAAAATAAAAAAATATCAGTTAATTATAGTTCCCAGTTTATGAACCATAAATATTGCTTTATTTTTTATTGCATTATTATTCCTAACAGGTTTATAAAAACAATAAAAAAAATGTATAAATTAAGACTAGAATCGATAAAGCGACATTCGTCGTATCGTTAATACTATCCTACGATATAGGTAGGCCAATTTCTAAATTACAAATATGTTCTTAATATAAATTGCTAGCAGTATAAAAAGTCACATCTATGAGTATAATTTTTTATACTACTCAATGCTCAATTCTTTATAGCATTCCATATATGTGGATGGAGTTAAATAGTTGGTACAAAATAAAATATCAATATGGACCCCGCCGGATTAATCGAGAGTTTTTAAACCAACCATGTAAAGCAGAATTAATTTGCAACTTCTGCTGCAAAAACTGTTTGTTCATCAATTCCAAGATAGCTTGTTCGAAATCGGTGAAGTTCGGTTTTCTGTTCATTACGTCATAGATCCACTGTAGGTATGGACTGACAGGCGTGTAGTACGACACCGAGAGCGGCAAGATGGGGCCTCCGTGGAGGACCGCCACCAGCTTGCCGTTGATGAACAGCGGCCCGCCAGAGTCGCCTGGTAGCGTGTCTTGCAACTTGTTGCTACACCGCGGCGAGACGCAAAGAAACGGGCCAATGGTGACCCCGGTCGGGTCGCTCTCGCACCGCGTGACCACACCGTCCCCGATCTGTAGCAGCCGCTTGTCGTCCTTGTCGCTCTCGCTTTTGTTAGATTTCGTCGCATGGGTCACGCCGAAACCTGCGTACTGCACCGCGTGGCCGACTATCGCTTTATAATCTACCGCCGACAGTAGCCCAAACTGCTTCATGGAGATTTTGCTGACTCGTAACAAGCCGATATCGTTTGTTGAGAACCTACGAGAAGGTGGCAACACCATCTTTAATATCGGTCGAGTCTTCGCTTCTGTCGGATGGATGGACATGTTACCGAACTGTACTTGTGAGGCGTGATACAAACAGTGTGCAGCGGTCAGCACCCAGTTAGGAGATATGAGGGTACCGGTACAATGCCGGTACCGGTCGACTAGAGCTACAACGTAGGGGTACTTTCCTTCAGTATCGTCGCTGCCCTTGAATATACGCTCTATTTGACGCCCATTTACCACCTTAACAAAAGTTGCTGATTGCAACAGCAACACCACAAAAACGATACTTATATTCGTCATCTTTCTTACTTGTTTGAACAAGAATAAGTCCTAAATCAAAGTACAATTAGGTAACAGTTATATACGCAGAACCTAAAAGCAATTTCAAAAGTTAATTCACAAAGTTTCGTAATCGTAGAAATCAATAACAATTTATGTCATAAATATTGTTTTACGACTTTAAGAAATTGGTTCACTTTTCAAGACGAGTTTTATATAGTAAAATGTGAGCATGTTTATCGAGGGGTTGTCCGCTAGTTGCGCGTGAGACACGTCCACGCGGGCGCTGGTGGCAGCGCTGCGCGGTGTTGGTGGTCGCGGCGACGTTGCACGCTGCACAATGCTCTGTGCCCGCGGCTGCCAGCGCGTGTGCGGCTGTGACGGTCACGCCGCCGGTAACTACCCCTAAGTCGTCACTTCGCTTCAGGACAATCCCGTAGTAATATAAAAAAACCGAAGAATAGCCAGACTGTAATCATCGGTGCATTAAACAAACGTAAGTGAACTTAAATATTACATAAAGAAAGGCAGATGATTATCAGTAGATAATCTAGAACCCTGTTGCAATTTGCATGAAATTCATCAACCGTCTATGAAAAATTTAACAAAAACTCTTTTAAATTATGATTTTACTACAGAATTGTGGTCCCAAGTGAAGAGACAACGTAGGGGTACTTGCCGGCGGCTTCACCGTGACCGTCGTACACGCGCAGTTGGCCGCCGTCACTGCGCGGTGCGCAGCGCGCAACAGCGGCCGCGGTCAGCTACTGCGCGCAACGCAATCGACAGTACCCACCTGCACAAGCTGCGCGCGCAACTTGTACAAGACTCTACTATAAATATTTTCACATTTTATTACTTTGTTTTTTTTGCCCACAATTGTGACAAAACTTTATATCAACTTTGTTAAAGTCGGTTTACATTCTCACCGAGTATTTTTCGTGGAGATATGCCTATCTATCCTCAAAAACCAGTAACTAGATAAAACAGTAAAAAACTCTAATCTGCAAACAAATAATTCATAGTCAAATAAATGTACATGGCAGTAGTACATGGCAGTCACATAAGGTATTGGTTTCGTTGTCACAGCACACGCCGCGCCGTGACGACACCCCTGACATGCAATCAGTCGTGTACCAAGCATACGACGCAGCACGTCACGCTTAGGTACAACCCCGACCGCAGGCCAAAGGTGCCCTGTATAGGCCATCCTCAGCAACGCCCAATAACTCAATATTGCAGAGCGTGCCTCGAACAAGCCTAGTTCTGTCTCAATGTATTTGGTAATAACAGTCATAAGATTGATGTCGAATAACTCAATCTTATGATTGTTATTGGCGAGTACTGCGCGCCGCGGGACCCTAACCAAACTCGTGTAACGAAACCATTGCGACATCTATTTCGACATGTAACACCATCTATCGAGTGAGGGGAGAGTTTCGCGCGCCGGCTACTCGCAATCCCGCGCAGGTCATGGGTGAGTGGAGCGTGACCCCAAACTGACCTTTATTGTGTGCGCATTACGGCGCCCTGCGCGGAATGCGTCACCCTTGTGGTGATACTCGTCTGACTAGGGGGCGCTCACTGAGCTCGATACTCTACAATTTATATTTTAATCATTTCACAGATTTATTAAGTCTTCTAGATACAATTTTTTTTTAATAAAATTAATCCGGTCGTAGATATTATTTTTAAATCTACGGTCGATTATTCTATTACATTGTGAGTACGTTCATAAAGCCATCCTCTGTGTAGATGTTATGACACGACAGACAATATAGTTAGCTAAATGTAACATCGTTTTTGGGACGATTATGGATTGGAAACTGAATATTTTCCAGCATTTCCACATTTTGCGGCGATAGAGAAACCACTCTATATTAGTGCATCTTATGTTACTGTGCAATATGTCAATATGATGGTGAGAAGATAACCATATCATTTATTACGTAAGTAAACTACACTAACATGTTTTGATGAACGTACGAGTGTGTAGGCACTACAAGGAGGGTCAAAAAAACAGTCAAATTGAGAACCTCTTTTTGAAGTCGGTTAACTGTAGGTTTCAGTCCACAATAACTGCTACGGCGTAGCACATGAAAATCTACCTGATGTCATTGTTATTATTTCATAACTGAAAAGTTAAAAGTAACTAAAGGGCTTCAGATCGAATACCAAATAATTTGAGTTCAGGTTAGCTGCAAAATTGTGTCTGCCGAGGGCGCTACAAAGAATGCGATAAAAACCAAAGCAGGAAGGCTATAGACAAAATGTGTGTATAATATTCAGGATAAATCGTTAGAATTAAATATTCTCTGACTGTAAATACCGGGGTTCTTTAGAATTTGAACGTTTGTAATTTTCTATCTTTCAAACATCGCTAAAGTACTGTGTGCTTTTCTAAACAGATGAAGTAAGAAAATATTGTTGAAAGAAGTAAGCAATTGAAGAACGATATCTAGAAGACTAAATCTTATATATAAAATTCTCGTGTCACAATGTTAGTTACCATACTCCTCCGACACGGCTTGACCGATTTTTATGAAATTTGATATGCATATTCAGTAGGTCTGAGAATCGGCTACTATCTATTTTTCATACCCCTAAGTGGTAGTAGGCAGGTAGGTAGTAGGCAGGTGCTAGGTAGAAACAATTGCATTGCGACGCATGCCGGGTACAGCTAGTTATTTTATAAAATGATTAAAACATAAATTGTAGAGTGTCGAGGTCAGTGAGCGCCCCCTAGTCAGACGAGTATCAACACAAGGGTGATGCATTTAGCGCATGCACCGTAACGCGCATACAATAGAGGTCAGTTCGGAGTCACGCTCCACTCACCCATGACCTGCGCGGGATTGCGAGTAGCTGGCGCGCGAAACTCTCTCCTCACTCGATAGATGGTGTTACATGTCGAAATAGATGTCGCAATGGTTTCGTTACACGAGTTTGGTTAGGGTCCCGCGGCGCGCAGTACTCGCCAATAACAATCATAAGATTGAGTTATTCGACATCAATCTTATGACTGTTATTACCAAATACATTGAGACAGAACTAGGCTTGTTCGAAGCACGCTCTGCAATATTGAGTTATTGGGCGTTGCTGAGGATGGCCTATACAGGGCACCTTTGGCCTGCGGTCGGGGTTGTACCTAAGCGTGACGTGCTGCGTCGTATGCTTGGTACACGACTGATTGCATGTCAGGGGTGTCGTCACGGCGCGGCGTGTGTTGTGACAACGATGTAACACGAATCCATGACGACATTTTTAAGAAAGTGTTGGTCCTTGTGTTACTGTAATAAGGTACATTAACCTGCATGTAATGTTACTAGCCCTGTGTATATTCCGTAACGCGTATACCCCAAAGAGTGTTATAAGATGAAACGATGTATTGTAACTCTCAAACGGCTGGACCAATTACCACATACGACATAGTTACTTGTATAAAGTTATTGATTATTTCTTGGAAGTGGCACATACGTCACTGTTAATGGTAAATACCAGACCAATGTGTGTCGCATCTAAATCAAAATTATAAATAAACAATTTTTTAAATATTAGTAACTAGACATTTATTACAAAAATCAACCTCAATCAAAATAAAAATTAAACTGCTTCACTTTTATACGACCTTATAAACAACGAGAAGCTTATCAATTTAATGTAAGAAAAAATCTCCAGAAGTTTAATAAAAATAAAACAACCTGACTTAACAACACACCGTCAAAAAAAAAATGTTTTTATAAGTAATTAATAAGAACCATCAAAAGGATAAAAATTATCAAAACAAAAAACTTATAAAAATCAGACTCCTTCAAAATAATATAGAAACGGCTTGAACTGCATATATGTAGTTCAAGCCGTTTATATTATACTAGCTGTGCCCCGCGGTTTTACAAAATTTCTTTTATTTCAATTAATAAAGACCGCTAGATAATTTGGTGAACCGCAAGGGAGCGTATTAGGTCCATTATTATTTATCATATAAACGACTTAACTAATGCTATAAACAAACCTATGTCACTTTTTGCAGATGACAGTGCTGCAATAATATAATGTATTGATAAAAATAATTAGTAGTCTGATATAAATAATACTTTGGCACAAATAATTAACTGGATGAACAATAATAATTTAAAAATCAACTTAGCTAAAACTATTATAGCTAATACAATTTAACCAAAGACTAACTCCTCCATCACTTAACACATACTATCAAAATACAAAAATTAATGAAGTCAAACATCATCATCATCATCATCTCCTGAGCCTTGTCCCAACTATGTTGGGGTCGGCTACCAGTCTTACCGGATTCAGCTGAATACCGTATTTTACATGAAGCGACTGCCTATCTGACTTCCACAACCCATTTCACTGGGGAACACAGTATCCCATGGTAAGACTGTTTGTCAGAATTGAAATAACGACTGCCAAAGATCTATGTAGGTATGACAAAAAAATTAATGAAGTCAAACATGATACATAATTCCTAGGAGTAGTATTAGATAACAATATAGTTGGAAGCCACACATTGATGGTTTATGCAAAAAGATTAGTAGCGCAGCGTTCGCTCTATTTAAACTATCGCGTGTACTGGAACACGATGCCTTACTTTCAGCCTACGACGGCATTTCAGAATCCATTTTACGTTACAGCATTATATATTATGGAAATTCCACAGATAAAGACAAAGTATTTAAATGCCAAAAAAGATGCATTAGAGCAATGTTCAATTTAGGAACACGAATTATTTGCACAAAATTTTAACAATGCCATCACTATATATTTTTGAATTAGCTTGCTTTGTCAAAGTAAATCCAGAACCTTTGGAATCTTTAGGAGAATCCAATCAGCGTACTGCGTAGTCGACGAGACGAGTCCGTAGAGCCAGCACAGAACTATTGCACAAAAAAAAAAGAAATAAAAATGACAACTATTTAATTTCTTTTTTTTTTAAAAGAGAACCGCCTTCAAAAACGCCGATTCACTGAAAAGTATGAAATAATTTTAAATGTACTGCTTATCAAATAACCAAAATATTTGGATAATAAGTGTAATTCTTTGATTATATAATGTCCATACATCAGCCACTTTAAAGAAATAATGAACGTGCTTTGGGATTATGAACCTTAATTCGATGACTAATAGTTCAGTTTCCATCACATTTAAATTACTTTTAGGCCCTTTTCGGTAATATTTGTCATTCTAAAATTAACTTAAACTCATGTCGTCAAAGTTGATAATTGCGTATTTAGTAATAACGTTTAATTCTCTTTCCATATTGGCTTTAGTATAGATGGAGCGTCGCCCTACAATCATAAAAAAAAACGAGACCACAATTTCAAGTGTGTGTAAATAGTGATACCAGCTATTACAAATTCATTCATTCACTAGTTATCATTTTTTATTTTCTTTATTACTAACGTAATTATACATTTATACTTTTATACTTTGTAAGCAACAGGGAGCATAAAATCCTTCTTTCAATAATTTAAGATTAAAAATCTCATGCTAGGTACCAGTTCCGACTTCCGGGGATAAATTCACTGTAACTACAGTGATGACATTAATATTATGGAGAAAGTGAGGTTCATAAAAAAAAATATTTGAAACATTTTATAATGTACAAAGACAGACAAGACTGATATTAGCTACAATACGTGTCCTATTTTCGTCATTCTATTTATATTTTATTTATTTCGCTAAAAAAAGCGCCTGATAAATAACGGTAGGTACGCAATAAAACGCGATGCGACATCGAAACTATGTGTTTCTCTTCAGGCGCAACATTACTTTGAAAATTGCTGTCCTTTAGAACCCCAGAAGGTACTCTAAAGAAAGTATTCCAGTTTCGTCTGTCGGACCTGTTGGTCTAGTGGTTAGTGAACCTGACTGCTATAGAGGTCGTGGGTTCGATTCCCACCCAGGACAAATGTTTGTGTGTGTGATGAGCACGATCATTTGTTCTGTCTCTGGGTGTAATTTATGTATAACATGTATGTATTTAGAAATATATAAGTATGTTTATCAGTTGTCTGGTTACCATAACACAAACTCTTCTTACCTTGGGATCAGATAACCGTGTGTGAGTTGTCCCGGAATATTATTATTATTCTTATTGAAGAAGTCACGAAGCATTTCATTCAATTTAATGCACTCATTTTGGAAAGCATTAGGTAATGGAGATTCTCTATGAACTGAAAACAAGTTAGGTACCTACTTATTTAGCAACTAGCTGTACCCGCGACGTTGTTCGCTTATATATCATTCATCGTTATGAATAAATATTTTGACTGTGATATAGAGGGCCACCAACACGAACTGCCTACTGCGAGTAAGTTCCGTATATTCCGTAAGTATCCGTATGGCACAAATAAATCGAATTCAGGGTGTTATTTCTAAATATTTAAAAGTTTATAAAACACATTTTCAAAACTCCAACACATTGTTTCGCTGAATTCATGTTCCTATGTAGTCTACTATTCGTTATATATAAGATGTGGAACCTAAAGTTTCATCACAAATATTCCAGTTAGTATAAATTCTTAAAAGAAGAAAGTACCATTATATAATAAGCTTACCTCTAAAACATGTAAGGATTGGCTTTGATGTTATTTTGTTTAAAAATATTAGAGTTATCTGCCAAGACCAGAACCGTGAGAAAAAAAAATCGTGGAGGCTTTCCATGTCCATTGTCCCTTAGGTATATGATGTAATTTTGGTCTTTTTTTAGGGTCCGTACCCAAAGGGTAAAACGGGACCCTATTACCAAGACTCCGCTGTCTGTCTGTCCGTCTGTCTGTCTCCAGGCTGTATCTCATAAACCGTGATAGCTAGAAAGCTGAAATTTTCACAAATGATGTATTTCCGTTGCCGCTATATCAACAAATATTAAAAACCACATAAAATGAATATTTAAGGGGGGCTCTCATACGACGGTGGTACGGAACCCTTCGTGCGCGAGTCCGACTCGCACTTGGCCAGTTTTTAACACGCTTTTATTAGCTTCACTTGTATTTATGTATGTATGTATTGTATGTAACCGACTCCTTTGGACTCGATTTTGACCCACTTTAAACGGACAGATTTACTTCAAACTTTGTACACTTATTAAGAATCAGCGACAATATAATAATTTCATACGTTTATCTCATTATCCTGATTAGGATCACCAGGATTAAATAAAAAAAAAAAAAAATTTTTAGTCCACAAAGCAATACGTTTGAATTCAGACAACACGTATTGCTGCTAGGACTAAAAAGTGAAAAATAAATATAGTTTAAAAAAACTAAAAAACACGCTTTTAAAGTACTTCTAACTAAAAACATGTGAAAAAGCGTGGGTTGCTCGATAGACGAAAAATGTGGCACAGAGCGCCCCACGCTTTTTCACAATAATACTAGTGTTTTTTGTTCATTACCAATTTCAGCTTACATGAGGAATTATTTTTCACTTTTTTAGTTAGAAGTACTTTAGAAGCGTGTTTTTTAGTTTTTTTATTTTATAGATTCTGTTAATTTTTCCTCTTTTTGTTTTTGGTTACAGTAATTAATTTTAGATTAATCTTTTTGTATTGAGTCTTTTGGCAGCGCCAACTTAGCAAAAGTGAGAGCAGCAGTCGCTCTAGGCAGTAAGTGGCAAAGGGCTCCCAAAAACCGAATGCGTAAAAACTATTTACCCCATTTTTAACCAACTTTAGAAAAGGAGAAGGTCCTCAATTCGAACGTTTTTCTACATGTTTATTACCTAAGAACTTTCGACTGGGTGAACCGATTTTCATGATTCTTTTTTATTTGGAAGCTGGGGTTTTCCGTGTAGTCCCATTTCAATTTTGGCAGTAGGATCCATAAGAAAACCATATAAGACTTATTTTGAAGTCGGTTTCTTTGTTACAATTATTTTTCTTATGCTATAAGTTCTCGTTGGTACAGTAGTCCCCAGTGAGACTACAGGGCGCGAGGTTTTGGTTCAAAACTCCGAATATTGAAATTTTATACCAAGAAATACTGAACCACGCAGTATAATTGAGAATGGATGTCAGATAGGCAGCGGCTCTTGCACCTGAGACCCATGAAACTGAAAGAAGAGGTGGCTACAAAAAGTTGACGTACGGTTTGAGAGGCGCAGGGGCAGAATTACTAAAACTGTGTTTAAAATTATTATCTATTAATTTTAACAATGAGCAACAAACTTACCTACGGGAAAATAGTAAAAACAAACATAAAATAATTGTAAGTTTATACATCGGTCCAAAAAAAATGAACGACAAAAAGATGTCGCTTATTGCGACTAAAAAACAACATAATGCTAAAAGATTTTTAACTAAAAGAGATACGTTAGTAAAACACAAAAAGGGTTAGCTCTACTGAGAAAAAAATTAAAAACTACATGAGTAGCAAGCTTCCTTAAAATGAATATTAAAAAGTTAGTACTTACTAAAGATTGTGTTATGAAAAGATCATTGGGTTTTAGGTAAAAAAATAAGAAATATCAAATACAAAAATATCTTTTCCATGGAATACTATAGATGACCAACAGAAAACATTACACATTAAGTTTTTAAAATTATTAAAAAAGATTAAAACTTTTAAACTATCGCGCTGCTTGTTTCTTCTTCTTCTTCTTGCGGTGCCTCTCCACTACTGGAGGTTGGCCGTCAACTCCGCATATCTCTCCTTGTCCCTCGCCAGACGAAAAAGTTCTTCTACGTTGGCGATACCGGTCCATTGTCTAACGTTTCGGAGCCAAGACATGCTGCTTGTTTATAGTGTTATAATTCCACGGGAATAAGCGCGTACAAAGCCGAATCGTTTAGCCCAAAACAGGTATTTATGCATGTACGCGCTTATTCCCATAAGTTATACTATAGGTAGATTACAGTTTTTAACCAACTAAAAAGCTGTGATCTATGAGGAATCTTATTTCAAGTCAAAAGTGAATGAGCGTAAATGTACTGGCCATAGATTTAATATTTATGCCGGATTTTATGGACTAGCTGTGCCGGCCACTTCGTCCGCGTGGAGTTCGGATGCTTGAGTTTTGTTTTTGAAAATAATTATTGATTCTGAATATAATAAGATCACGATACCCATCAAACACCGACAAAATCAAAATGAAAGAACACTCCAAGCTATTTTAGATACATCACGCTGTTGATCAGTAAGAGTTGAACTATAGTAAAAAATGTCACGGGAATAGGAATAACAAAAGAACGCTGGGAAAAAATACTGGGGGGTTATAAAATGTGGATATGTAATAATATTCTATGGGTATTTATATAATTTAATTAGCAGTATTTTTGTAGCAAGTATTCTAAAGTACTTCTGCGTACACGATATTTTTAGTTTTATTATCTTGTGGTAGATGCGCGCATAGTACTTAATCGTTATTTTGTGCGGAGTTATTTTAAATCTATGATATCTCTGAGGAAATTCATTGAATTCAAATGATGTCACGAGCAATTTTGTTCAAAATTAAATAGAATAACATGTTTATTTGGATATGGATTTATATCATGTTTATAAAAACACCTTTGCAAATAATGCATTATTTTAGAACAACTTTGATTATCATAAAAAAGGTTATTGTGAATCAACCTTAAAACCTCCTTTTTTTAAGTCGGTTAAAAATAACCTAACAAAACCATAATCTAAATAAAAAATAAAATAAAATCATCGCCTCTAGCGAAATAGATCAAAATACCTTCAAGAATAGGTTAGTGTTTATGTGTAGGCAAACAATAAAAAGGTACTAAAATGGTGGGCTATTTCAAAATATCAGTTATGAGGTTATTAAATTCATGTAGTAAAATTTTGTGAACGCAATAACGATAACATGATTTCGCTGATGTGGGGGCGCCGGGTATCGATCCCGATACCTCTCGCTTGCCAAGCGAGCGCTCTACCATCTGAGTTAATATATTTTACTGTTTTTTTAAGTCTGTATGTGCTTGAAGTATAATTATACTTATTATACGGCACGACAGGGCACGGCGACATAAAAACGCAGTAAAATAAAATAACTCTATCCGAATAGCTATTTTGACACGATTTTCGTCAGAGGCGTAGCTCAGATGGTAGAGCGCTCGCTCAGCAAGCGAGAGGCACCGGGATCGATACCCGGCGCCTCCATTAGCTGTCATCAATGCGGATTTTATATTTTGCGTTTACAAAATTTTACTACATCATTTAATCTATACTAATATTATAAAGCTGGAGAGTTTGTTTGTTTGTTTGGTTGAACGCGCTAATCTCAGGAACTACTGGTTAGAATTGAAAAAATCTTTTTGTGTTGGATAGTCCATTTATCGAGGAAGGCTTTAGGATATATAACATTACGCTGCGACCAATAGGAGCGAAGCAGCAGTGAAAAATGTCACAAAAACGGGGGAAAATATTCATACTTGAAAGCTTCCGTTGCGTGCGCTGCGTAAACGGTTCGAGTTACCCAAAATATATGTATGAAAGAATTGTTCCTCTTTAAATGATCTAAAAAAATGTCTGCGACAGTATATGTCTATCTTTTAAAATTGACTCACTATAACCTTTTTAAGGTAATCATTTGGTCGAAATTAATGCATTATTGCCAATTATTTGCTACAGAGTTTTATCAACATAATATTAACTAAAATTATCATTTACGCAGAAATACTTTTTTTTTAAACTTCTTAATCGCGGTCATAATAACAGAAATTGACGCGGACGAAGTCGCGGGGATCAGCTAGTTACCTTATAACTGATATTTTGCTTTGTTATTTTATTAGTTCATAATTATCTAATAGATGTTATGTTTGATGTTTTATAACATTGTTAACAAACAAATAATTGTGCAACAATGATTGTTATTCCTTGCGCCCTATACATATGGTTCATCATTTGTTCCTACGTACTGGGGCCCGATGCCGCTATTTTAAGTCAGTGAGTGGCGGGTTAATTAACGTTCCAGTGTACCTGTTATTGTGCCTAATTTTCATATAGAAAAATAATAAAAGCGTGGGGCGCTCTGTGCCATATTTTTCGTCTATCGAGCAACCCACGCTTTTTCACAATAATACTAGTGTTTTTTGTTCATTACCAATTTCAGCTTACATTAGGAATTATTTTTCACTTTTTTAGTTAGAAGTACTTTAAAAGCGTGTCTTTTAGTTTTTTAAACTAATTTATTAAATAACATATTGATACTTAAAAGGATTACTTGTAAGTCGTTCGTCATTCGTGGAGAGGTTGATCAAAATGAACAAATTATTTTATAAAATACGCTATCCTGTTAATCGTTTGTGAGTTATTTAATGTATACATATATATATATTATGTTATTGCTTGGGCGTACAGAAAATAAAACGGAAAATAAAAAACTTACTTATAATTTAAATTATAATGAAAAATAGGTAATATTTTTATTACAAAATATTTAAAAGATGCACAAAACGGGGAAAACTGCAAGTATTTGCTTCGGCGGGGCCTCGAACCCCGGTCTCCGGCCCTCCGGCCGGTGTATTTACCGACTATACTACCGAAGCTTGAGTTTTCCTGTCGAAATAAGGGTAGCTTTCCAGGAAACCCAGGCAAAAAATTGAGGATAACTCCTAGCTTCCTGATAATTTTTCAACACCCTTCTACGGTAATGTTTTCAGAGAGTTGAAGCTGTGTCACATTTTTTGTCTAAACAGAGAAAAAAAAATCTTTAACAAACAATAACCTTTATCATAGGAGTTATTGATTATAATTGTAAATCTGTTATTTTCCATTGACTAAAGGCTATGCCAAAAGCAAATTAAATTTTCTTTGTAAGGAATGACTTCTGAAATTCGTCGAACAAGGCCGTTTTAAATTTTTAATTTATCCGTGCATACAGCCATCTGTTAGCGAGGGGTGGTGTTAATACGGCCGGCTCACCCCGCTGGCTAACCTACTTCCCATGAAACGAATGAGGGTTGTAACAGATGGCGCTACACCGTTAACTTGGACCATATTTAAGTTAGCTTTTAAATCTTTCTTTTAGGCAAAATACAAAAAAAGTGATGTATTAAATAGTCCCAAACATAATTCCTCTGTACGCACATATTAATATCTGTTATGTATTGCACTGTCATTTTTTTTACAATATTTTTTCACGAGGTTTTCTAATACGGTTTGGCCATTTGTTCACCAATAAAGATTGCCTTGTCAACAAGTTTGATATCCAGAATACATTATCAACCACATTCATAGCGCGGAGACTCCACACTGTGGTTTCATGATATTTTAAAATATATTTTTTTCGTGCGTACTCATCACACAGCAACTTAGCTATTTGTATTGGTTGTCGAAAAAAGGGTTGCTTTCCAGGAAATAATAAAATACTTAATACCTAATACCAATAACCATACCTTAAGATTTAAGAAACTCACGACATGTCCTTTGTGAACTACGATGACAAAGATACGCAGACACTTCAAACAACCTACATATTTTAAGTTTGATAATTTATAAATGCGACTATAATTCAAAATACACCCAAAGATAGTTTATTCAATATACTGATTGAAGGATCGTCTCCCATGCAAAGAGAAAAATAATTATATTTTGTCGCAAAAAGCTACGAGTCTAGAATGAAAAGACCGACGCATTAGTTCGATATCAGATATCAGATTCCATTTCAAAACAAGGACATACCGAAAATTACATACTAACCTAGCATAAAGGTTTTATACTAAGTCTAGATCTACCTAGGTCTGGGGCCCGATGCCGCTATTTTAAGTCAGTGAGTGGTAGGTTAATAAACTTTCCAGTGTACTTGTTATTGTGCCTAATTTTTGTATTCAGATAATTTTAGTTTTTAAATGTACACCTACTTGCCACTGTAATTGTCATTGTAGGATTGCAAGTGACTGTTCTTATCTGAATACGAAAATTAGGCACAATAAAAAGTACACTGGAAAGTTTATTAACCTACCACTCACTGACTTAAAATAGCGGCATCGGGCCCCAGACCGAGGTAGATCTAGACTTATACTAAAGCCAATATGGAAAGAGAATTAAACGTTATTACTAATTACGCAATTATCAACTTTGACAACATGTGTTTAAGTTCATTTTAGAATGACAAATATTACCGAAAAGGGCCTAAAAGTAATTTGAATGTGATGGAAACTGAACACACAGAATGACTAACATCATTGAATTAAGGTTCATAATCCCAAAGCAGGTTCATTATTTCTTTAAAGTGGCTGATGTATAGTATACATATATTTGTTTGCTAACAATGTTATAAAACATCAAACATAACATCTATAATTATGAACTAATATAATAACAAAGCAAAATATCAGTTTTGAGGTTATTAAATTCATGTAGTAAAATTTTGTAAACGCAAAATATAAAAATTGCATTGATCAACTGGAGGCGCCAGGTATCGATCCCGGTACCTCTCGCTTGCTAAGCGAGCGCTCTACCATCTGAGCTACGCCTCCAACGAAAGTCGTGACAAAATAGCTATTCGCATAGAGTTATTTTATTTTACTGCTTTTTTTGTCGCCGTGCCCTGTCGTGCCGTATAATAAGTATAATTATACTTCAAGCACATATAGACATAAAAAAACAGTAAAATATATTAACTCCATGCATAAAGATAGCAGCTATTTTGACAAGATTCACATTGGGGGCGTAGCTCAGATGGTAGAGCGCTCGCATAGCAAGCAAGAGGTACCGGGATCGATACCCGGCGCCCCCACATCAGTGAAATCATATTATCTTTTTTTGCGTTTACAAAATTTTACTACATGAATTTAATAACCTCATAACTGATATTTTGAAATAACCCACCATTTTAGTACCTTTTATTTTGTTTGCCTACACATAAACACTAACCTATTCTTGAAGGTATTTTGATCTATTTCGCTAGAGGCGATGAATTTATTTTTTATTTAGATTATGGTTTTGTTAGGTTATTTTTTTCTGAGTTAAGTTTGTATAACGTTGTAAATAGCCCATTCTAATTTTAAAGGAAAACTAGAGGGTAGGTAAAAATCAGTTCCAAGTAATAAGAATAAAGGAGATCGCCAGAAATCCATACATCGTTGGGCCAAATGTGAACAGTAATCATTTATGTGTTATTTAATAGATAAAACACATACATATTCATATCAGAAAGATTTTTTTCAAAATTCTATCGGAATTAGGAAGAAAATAAGTATTTTGGGTCAGATGGTAAGAATTGTATTGCCAAAATGTATTGTAACTACCAAAATCAAATAGACACATTGATTTAATTGTTTGAAAACATATTTGTATGTTTCTATTAGCATATCATTGCATAGCACAAAAAAGGAATTAGGTACGTAAAATAAAAATAAGTTATTTTTTCAATGACGGGACTTGACGGGAGTGACGTGACATTGACATTTTGACAAATATCGATATTTTTTCGTTTTGAAACAGTCGCCCGATACACGATTTTGAACGATGTTATGAGTATGTTATATATTATATGTATGTTAAATAAATAAATAACTATTACTGAAACAACAATAATTTCATAAAATGTCCTTTTTTCTTTTATAAATGATTATAATGTTCATGACAAATGCGAAATCAAAATAAATATCTTTTTTTAATAACTTCTTTAGAACAACTTGTTTTAGAACGAACTTAAAATGACCTGAAAGCTTGTTTACGGAGCTAGTTATAGAACTACATTCAATTAAAAACAATATTTCAAATTGTAATTTTTAGCTCATTCCGGTAGAAAGTTATTATTGAATAATAATAATATTCCGGGACAACTCACACACGGTTATCTGATCCCAAGCTAAGCAGAGCTTGTGTTATGGTAACCAGACAACTGATAAACATACTTATATATTTCTAAATACATACATATTATAGATAAATAAATTACACCCAGACAACCAGAACAAATGATCGTGCTCATCACACAAACATTTGTCCTGGGTGGGAATCGAACCCACGACCTCCGGTATAGCAGTCAGGGTCACTAACCACTAGACCAACAGGCCCGTCGAATATTGTTACATGTTATTTTTAATCAGTGAAAAATCTAGTCTTTTTTTATATACATATCGTCTTAAGTAATTTACTGTTTTATTATAATAATATGTATAGAAGAAAATGCACAACTCCATCTATGAATTTTAAAAGTTGTTTTTAAAATTCATCGATCTCGCCAACATGATCAAATTTAAATTATTTATATCCAAAAAGGGGTCACACATGAAATTCGACTTGATGTCTTTGTTATCTCATAGATGGTGCTGCTTTAAAAATGTCTTCACATTCCACGTGTCCACATTCATTTAATTATGTTTATCGGCCTAAGTTACATATTGCGTGATTTTTATAGTGTAAAGCTAGCTTATAACATGGTCAACATAAGAGCAACATTTAAATATGCGTCGTTAGATTACACGTTGTTACAGAATGCGTTGAAAAAATAAAGGTTCACTGCTCATTCCCCGTAAGTGATAGCGTAATAATATTTATGTTGACTTGACTTCTAAATAATATTCGTGCTAAATTTGAAGTAAATCCATGCAGTACTTTTTGAGATTATCCCGGACATACATACAGACAAACAGACAAAAATTCTAAAAACTATATTTTTGGCTTCGGTATCGATTGTAGATCATACCCCAAGTATTCTTTAAAAAAAAATATTCAATGTACAGTTTTGAATTTCCTACCATTTTAATATAATATGTATAAGTATATAATAACGGTCTACGCCTTATAAAAGTAAACCTAACCACCTATCTAATTAAAAAAATAAAAACTCAATAACAGAATAATAGAATATCTATACGAATGACTAATCCTACCTAACAGTATTATAAAATAACATACGGTCACTACGTACACTATCAAATATACTACCTATACTTTAAAATTAAAAGGTATACCTACGACTTATAAAAATAAAACCTAAATAACTGTACCCTAAAGGTGACGAAACCTACGACAAACTTATTATTTGCGGTTGGTACAGTAATCGGGTCTAGGGATCGAACCGCAAAATTAAGTTTGTTTTTTATTGTATATACTTTTCCGGGATAGAAACTACCCAGTGTGGTGCCCAGGATAATAAAGAATAATTATACCAAGTTTTATCGTAATCGAACCGGTAGTTTTTGCGTGATACCTGAACAAACAGACAGACAGATAGACAAAAATTTTGTTAATCACAGTTTTGGGTTCGGTTTCGGTTTAATAACACCCCCCGCCATTAATTTTTTGATATTTTCAATATACAGAATTTTCACTTCTACAGATTTATTATAAGTACCTAGGTATAGATATAGATTAATGAAAGTCCATTTTCTGGGAAACAATATCAATGCCGTTGTGAAACAGACCATACATCTTTAGGAAAATCAACCTTATACGCTTGTGAATAGAGGCGCTATCGATGTCAAAGAGCTGGCAATGTGCGGAGTTTATTAATGTACAAAGAGAACGGATTTTATTTTTTCGTTTTGGTATTAACTTTTATAATGGTAGTTTCAGCGAGGTTGCTCTGTAATTTAAACCGACATCTAAAAAGAAGAAATTGCTCAATTCCACAGTATTTTTAACCGACTTCAAAAAAGGAGGAGGTATGCGACTGTATTTTTTTTTATGTTTATTACCACAGAACTTGTTACTGGGTTAACCAATTTCGATTTGATCCAGTTTTGACAGTGCGATCTATTAGAGAACCTAATGGACTTATTTTTAAGTCAGGTTTTTGTTAGAATTATTTTAAATGTAATTATTAGAAGAGTGTTTCTAGTTTGAATTAATTACTGATAGATAGATTTTGATGATTCTTTTATTATTTGAAAGCTGGTGCTTCCCGTGTGGTCCCGTTTTATTTTGGTCCAGTTTTGACAGTGCGATCCATAAGAAATATACAAAAAAAATTAATAAAAAAACCCGACTGCATAAAAACACTTTAAATAAAAACTGAAAATTAAAAGCTAGCTGTGACAGTCAATTATGTTTCTCATTAGATTGATTGTGTATTGATTATTAAATTTTTGTACTTATAACATTGCTATCTACACTTCTAGACTTATTGAACTTGTTTTTTCGCGCGTATCTTGTTACTTCTCAGTTTTTATATAAAGTGTTTTTTATGCAGTCGGGTTTTTTTATTTTTTAAATTTATTTAGTTTTTATTTAACACTTTTTAGTTAAAATCATAACACGTCTAGCTGTTGCTTAAGGTTTCACCAGCGTACCAAGAGAACTACTTCCAATACCAGGGTTACTTAACTTTTTAATCACTATAACTGCATAGTATAAAAACAAAGTCGCAAGCTGTCTGTCTGTCCCTATGTATGCTTAAATCTTTAAAATAATCAAAACTAAACATGAAAAAAAAACAGCACAATCTTGCAGCCCTGGTAGGCTTTTATGTACTTTCATGGTGGTGGAACTGGCTATCCACATAGCGTACGGCATTCGAGTATGTATTTAGTTTGGATAAAGAACAATTTTTCACATAGCATTTTTTTTAAACGTAAATGATATACCATTTTGGATTCCTTGTTACAAGCCCTTTAATTTGATACCCATATTGTAGCAAACATATTTTTTTTTTTTTTTTAACTCAATCTACCTATGGCACCTCGTGGCCGCCATGTTTTTGTTTGACGTGACATATCTAAGAACACTTAGGTAATCGATACGAATCCAACGATACCCTAATTATCGAAATCCATTTGGCCGTTTCGAAGATATGAGGTAATAAAGAATATTACACACATACATACATACATACATACATACAAGATACGCGCGAAAAACATAACCCTTCTTGGCAGTCGGGTAAATAGCTTGGTTTTCAAAGCATCCAAAGGGATGCCTATACAAAAATTTAATCTTGATTGATTATAATGAACTCCTGCCACTCAACAAGCGGGCACTGGACCTAACCAAGTTGGTGTAACGAAACCATTGCGACTTCTAATTCGACGTCAGTCGCCATCTAGGCAGGCAATGAGCAAACATTTTTCAATAACAAACGACAGATTGTTGTTTTATTTACGTCGATTGTAATTATACAATTTTAATGTAGCTTGTTTGTTGGTTGAAAGTATTTTTTTCAGTTCGCTATTTTTTGTTTTCGAGACGTCAATTTTGTTTCATGTGTAAGCAGCGCCCCCTTGCGGCAATTGCAAGCCCTACGGCTTTCCACACATTTTCCGCGCAATACAACGTTGAATATCCAGTTTCTTTGACTTTAATTTGATTTGTTTCAAAAGAGGAGTGCTATTCTAGTGTTTGGGGTTAATAATTATAACAAAAAAAAACAACTTCAAAATAAGTCTTATATAATATATTCCTAAGACTTATTTTGAAGTCGGTTTTTTTTTGTTAGAATTATTTATTTTATTTTATAATATGATTTTAAGTTTCTGCATTTTAATTATAATTATGTGGCTCGAAGCAAGAGGGAACATTAATTTGCAGCTTGACTTTTGACATTGTGACTTTTTATGATAACTTTGCATCAAAGGACTCTCGTGTTCTTATAATCTTAATTGCTTATTATTTTAATGAAAATGACGTGTTTTCTGTTCTTATTGGAGATTTTTGTTATTGCATTGGTGGACTTGTAGTTGAATGTTAATGTTTTTAATTCAATCTTACTAATAGGTATGTCCGAAGACTATGTTATTATAATGTGGGTAGTACTCGGGTATCTTATTTTTAAAAAAATATTGTTAATAAAAATGTTCTCAAATAATCTAATACACGTATTGCTGCTAGGACTAAAAAGTGAAAAATAAATATAGTTTAAAAAAACTAAAAAACACGCTTTTAAAGTACCTACTTCTAACAAAAAAAGTGAAAAATAATTCCTCATGTAAGCTGAAATTGGTAATGAACAAAAAACACTAGTATTATTGTGAAAAAGCGTGGGGCGCTCTGTGCCATATTTTTCGTCTATCGAGCAACCCACGCTTTTTCACAATAATACTAGTGTTTTTCGTTCATTACCAATTTCAGCTTACATGAGGAATTATTTTTCACTTTTTTAGTTAGAAGTAGGTACTTTAAAAGCGTGTTTTTTAGTTTTTTTAAACTATATTTATTTTTCACTTTTTAGTCCTAGCAGCAATACGTGTTGTCTGAATTAAAACGTATTGCTTTGTGGACTAAAAAAAAATTTATTGTATTTTTTTATTTATTTAATCCTGGTGACCCTAATCAGGATAATGAGATAAACCTATGAAATTATTATATTGTCGCTGATTCTTGATAAGTGTACAAAGTTTGAATTAAATCTGTCCGTTAAAAGTGGGTCAAAATCGAGTCCAAAGGAGTCGGTTACATACATACATACATACATACATACAAGTGAAGCTAATAAAAGCGTGTTAAAAATAGTAACAAAAAAAACCGTCTTCAAAATAAGTCTTATATTAATTTCTTATGTCACTGTCAAAACTGAACCAAAATAAAATAGGACCACACGGGAAGCACCAGCTTTCAGATAAAAAAAAAGAATCATCAAAATCGGTTAACCCAGTCAAAAAAAAACAGTCGAATTGAGTACCTCCTCCTTTTTTGAAGTCGGTTAAAAAATATATTGATTTTTAGGTATGTAAAATAACATTTTCTCAAAAAATACTAACACACGTTATACATACCTAGGTACCTTAAAACAGTCAAAACACAATCTGCACCCCATTTCAATTTAAAAACCCGTTTTTCGGTTTCCTCTTACTGTCTCATCATTTTCCCCTTTTTACCCGACTGCCAAGAAGGGTTATGTTTTTCGCGCGTATCTTGTATGTATGTATGTGTGTAATATTCTTTATTACCTCATATCTTCGAAACGGCCAAATGGATTTCGATAATTAGGGTATCGTTGGATTCGTATCGATTACCCAAGTGTTCTTAAATATGTCACGTCAAACAAAAACCAACATGGCGGCCACGAGGTGCCATAGATTGAGGTAAAAAAAAATAAAAAAAGTATGTTTGCTACAATATGGATATCAAATTAAAGGGCTTGTAACGAGGATTCCAAAATGGTATATCATTTACGTATAAAAAAAATACTATGTGAAAAATTGTTCTTTATCCAAACTAAATACATACTCGAATGCCGTACACCAGGTGGATAGCCAGTTTAGATTTTAACTAAAAAGTGTTAAATAAAAAATAAAAAATAAAAAAAATAAAAAAACCCGACTGCATAAAAAACACTTTAAATAAAAACTGAAAAGTAAAAAACAAGTTAAATAAGTCTAGAAGTGTAGATAACAATGTTATTAGTACAAAAATTTAATAATCAATACACAATCAATCTAATGAGAAACATAATTGAATCATTCATTATGGGTCCCGACTGTTACAGTCAATTTTTATTTAAAGTGTTTTTTATGGGGTCGGGTTTTTTTTTTTTTTTTTTTTTTTTTTTAATATAGTAAGCAAACAAATACCGTACAAAATAATTCGTCCATATTAGATCCTAAAGAGACGTCAACGGTGATCAGATAACACACCTGTCACGTGACTTCGATATCTCGCGTCAACAGAACAATATCGAAATTCAAGAAGAAACCAAATTCCTACCCTTCACTGAAAAACCACCCTTATACCCTCTAGTTTAAGGTCAACATTTCTATGGCACGATATATGTTTTTGATCCGACAGTACGCTGAAACTAGGTATACTATCTTTAATGAATAATCGACCTTATATACTCTAGTTGAAGGTTACAATTAGATTGCTTTGTCTCGTATTTTTGATCTGCCAGTCTGCGGTGTAGCGTGAAGGGCGTTACCAAGGCAACGAGGTCCAGTGTTCGTCAGATTTCTGTTTGTTGTCCTGTATTGTTCAGATATTATACTATCTTAATCATAGTAAGGTACTCATTTTTTTACAAAAATAACAATTGGTAAACCCCAAAGCTCCTGGACATTAGATTTACAGTAAATAGAAACATGAAGAAATGAAAAAAAAAATAACTTAAATGACAAAAAAACAACACTCTGATCACTTCATTCTACATGATTAATGCTAAATTACCACGGGCTAAGTAGCTAATGCTTAAAATCAGTCACTTTTTCTTGTCGCTTAGTAAATATGTAGTATGGGATTCTATTCACTCTCACTAGCAGTTTTAATTAAACTAAGCAATTAATCAGCCCTATTATAAATAGGGATTTAGAGTTCACTGACGATTACTCCAGTGTTGAACTGATTTTGAAAATTAATTTCCTTTTTTAGTGCTATACGAATATTACCTAGCAATATAGGCTGTAATTAAATTTACTCAAGGTGCGAGAAAAAATACTTTTATAGTGTCGTGCTAATAAATTTGCTAATCTTCTTCTTCTTCTTTTAATATATAAAATTCTCGTGTCACAATGTTAGTTACCATACTCCTCCGAAACGGCTTGACCGATTTTTATGAAATTTTATATGCATATTCAGTAGGTCTGAGAATCGGCTACTATCTATTTTTCATACCCCTAAGTGGTAGTAGGTAGGTAGTAGGCAGGTGCTCGGTAGAAAAAAATGCATTGCAACGCATGCCGGGTACAGCTAGTTTATTATAAAAGTTATATAAAAAGCTAACTGTTTCCAAGACGTTATTGAGAAAACAAGTAACAAACTATAAAGTCAATCAAAGTATCTTGCTTGTTTAAAACACTATTAAACTTCGTAACAAGTTAACTACTTCCGTAAGCCTCATCAATTGGACGTACTTAGTTACACGATAAGGATCCAATCCACATTTAGCTAGTTTTGAGATATTGAATTTTAAAGTTTGCATCGGAATTCTTCTATGATGCAGTGCTGTAAATTTGTTGGTTTTATTGAAATTAGAAGGAAAACTATTTATATTTTAACTTTAAATCAAATTTACTAAGTTTAATTTCATATTTTAAATATTATTCAAGAAAATATGGGTTTGGATCCTTTTTGATAAATTGTATTCTCAATAAAACCAGCATAAAATGATGTTTCGCAATAAGGAACCACATCATGAACTGTTAACTAAATCTTGAAAAATAAATAAAACTACTAATAATTCACGTTAAAAGTTTTATTCATATAACCGCACACATCTTTTCTTATCAATACAAAAATAAGTTATAAGTAAGTACAAAAATTATTATAAAAAATGAGATTCATTGCATAATCATTATTCTAATATGCTTATTCTTTCTGACTTTCATATTCAATACGAAAATCAGGCTGACCACTGAATCCTTCGAGGTCATCCTCTATATTTTCATCCCCCTGTAGAGACTTGTAAAAGTCTAAACAAGCTTTTGGAATTAAGTGGAACATTGACCTCAGATCGTCTAGTTTAGGACTTTATATATTGAATATGGAAGTCAGGAAGAATAAGCATATTAGAATAATGATTATGCAATGAATCTCATTTTTTATAATAATTATTGGTACCTACTTATAACTTTTTTTTTATATTAATAAGAAAAGATGTGTGCGGTTATATGAATAAAACTTTTAACGTGAATTATTAGTAGTTTTATTTATTTTTCAAGATTTAGTTAACAGTTCATGATGTGGTTCCTTATTGCGAAACATCATTTTATGCTGGTTTTATTGAGAATACAATTTATCAAAAAGGATCCAAACCCATATTTTCTTGAATAATATTTGAAATATGAAATTAAACTTAGTAAATTTGATTTTAAGTTAAAATTTAAATAGTTTTCATTCTAATTTCAATAAAACCAACAAATTTACAGCACTGCATCATAGAAGAATTCCGATTTAAACTTTAAAATTTATTATTAACTAATTCAAAACTAGCTTAATGTGGATTGGATCCTCATCGTGTGACGACGTCCAATTATCAGAAAGAATCCAAGTGAATTGGATCTCTTTTAAGATTATTTATTTTTAACTATTACCAATAAATATTGTTTCTCACTAATGATCCATGAAGATTGGATTTTTTCAGTAGATTCATAATAAATGCCTGCCATACATGTGGACTGGTACCTCGTGTTTATGACAATGTCATGTGTTCGTATTTCACTGGGATCTTTTTGCTGAACGAAAGTATCGACCTTTACGGTCTCTTTGGTATAGTTAACTAAATCTTGGTAGTTTTGTGGATTGGATCCTTATCGTGTAACTACGTCCAATTATGTATAGAAAATACTTAAAATATTGCAGAATAAATATTTATCTAGAAAGTGCAGTACATTGCTGTCGATGATCGATCCCATAAAATACCATAGCCGCGCGGCCACGCAATGTACTGCAAATGTAACGATATTTCATAAATCGGGCCTGTTGGTCTAGTGGTTATAGCAGTCAGGGTCACTATAGTGACCCTGACTGCTATACCGGAGGTTGTGGGTTCGATTCCCACCCAGGACAAGTTTGTGTGATGAGCACGATCATTTGTTCTGTGTCTGGGTGTAATTTATGTATAATATGTATGTATTTAAAAATATATAAGTATGTTTATCAGTTGTCTGGTTATCATAACACAAGCTCTGCTTAGCTTGGGATCAGATAACCGTGTGTGAGTTGTCCTGGAATATTATTAAACTAGACTTAAAAAAGTCTAGTTTGGTCTCCATGATAGTTGATAACTCTTCTCAGTTAAGGCTGCTTGTACTCCGACTGTTTAAAATAGGTGGTATCGACCGCTTTTAGCTATAACTGCGTAGTAAACTATACACTTGTATGACCGCCAGCAGACTGACTGCTTGAAGCAGTTTGATTGCTGCAAACAGTCGAAGAAACAAATAGCAAGCGTTCCCGCTCGCTTGCTTGATAAACTTGTTTTTTTTTTATAATAATGTTGATTCCACTAAAGATATAAGGAGATTCGAGAAGACTTAGCTATGATTTATAATTAAAATTGACGCTTAAAATTAAGATAGGTACATAGCCAATTTTTGTCGTAAGTATATAAAAGGTCCTAGCACACGTATCAACTCGGAAAGGGATGGTCACCGTATCAACTCGAGCCTCTCAGTATTATTTGTATAAAACCTACTGCAACTAGAGGATTCGATACCGGGATCCTCTCAAAAAAAAGTCCCCAATGATACACAAGGATGTAAGTTGACCCCAAAATGATTTCCATGTTCTGGAGTCTGCGATTTTATTAGTTGTAAAATTAGAAATTATTTAGTTAGACTATGCGAGCAAAAATTGTCTTTTCATTTTTGTTTGACTGATTTAGCGCACCTAGTGTACCTAGTGACCTGCTTTGCACTTCGTAAATCGTGGGTTCGGTTCCCGCAACAGGTACACACAGAGTGGTGAACAATTTTATTGTTCTTGTCTTTAAGACAAACATGTATTGTCTTAAATTGGTATGTATCTAAATTTAAATAAGTCTTATCTCATTTCCACTCCATACCTACTTATAGTAGAACAAAATTACACATTCGTTGTTTTCGAAACTGACTCACACTTGGCCGATTTCAGATTTTTAGGTACTTTATTTCGACCTAAAGATAAACCTTAGAGCCAAATTTCAAGTCAGTACGACCATTGGAAGTGGTCTAGGATTTTGATGAGTCAGTGAGTCAGTGAGTGTATAGTAAAAATAGCGATTTTCTGACGTCAATATCTCAAGAACTGCTATAGGTAGAATAATGAAATTTTGTATTCTAGACAATATGCGTAGATAAAATATGTTTTGAGTTATAGGGTGGTCGAAATTGGCCCGAAATGGTTCGTGTAATAACCCACGGCCGGTGTGTCGCTTTTTAACCGACTTCAAAAAAAAAAGGCATTGCTAATTTTAATACTTTATTATAAGGACCGACACCGACTCCAAAAATAACAATAATTGTGCTTGAAGTATAATTACACTTTTTATCCTAATATTTTGGTCATTTGATAAGCAGTACCTACATTACATACATATTAAAATTACATTACAGGTACATTTAAAATTATTTCATACTTTTCAGTGAATCGGATTTTTGAAGCCGGTTCTCTTTTTTTTTAAACAGAAATTAAATAGTTACTATTTTTATTTTATTTATTACTAACGTAATTATACATTTATACTTTGTAAGCAACAGGGAGCATAAAATCCTCCTTTCAATAATTTAAGATTAAAAATCTCATGCTAGGTACCAGTTCCGACTTCCGGGGATAAATTCACTGTAACTACAGTGATGACATTAATATTATGAAGAAAGTGAGGTTCATAAAAAAAATATTTGAAACATTTTATAATGTACAAAGACAGACAAGACTGATATTAGCTACAATACGTGTCCTATTTTCGTCATTCTATTTAGTATTTTATTTATTTCGCTAAAACAAGCGCCTGATAAATAACGGTAGGTACGCAATAAAACGCGATGCGAAATCGAAACTATGTGTTTCTCTTCAGGCGCAACATTACTTTGAAAATTGCTGTCCTTTAGAACCCTAGAAGGTACTCTAAAGAAAGTATTCCAGTTTCGTCTGTCGGACCTGTTGGTCTAGTGGTTAGTGAAGTGACCCTGACTGCTATACCGGAGGTCGTGGGTTCGATTCCCACCCAGGACAAATGTTTGTGTGTGTGATGAGCACGATCATTTGTTCTGTGTCTGGGTGTAATTTATCTATAATATGTATGTATTTAGAAATATATAAGTATGTTTATCAGTTGTCTGGTTACTATAACACAAGCTCTGCTTAGCTTGGGGTCAGATAACCGTGTGTGAGTTGTCCGGGAATATTATTATTGTTAACCGACTTCAAAAAGGACTCAATTCGACTGTTTTTTTTTGTTGAAAGCTGGTGCTTCCCGCGTGGTCCTATAAGATTATTATTAATATAAGACTTATTTTGAAGTCGGTTTCTTTTTTGTTGACAGAAAAAATAAATGTAAAAGTTTTTATTAGGTTAGACGAAAATATTTAATTCATCCATATTCAATAGGAAGGTCATTTTCTACTAGCTTCTTAGAGATAATTCTAGTACAATCCTTAACTAGTAGGCATGTGAACAAGGACTGTAGGTACATCAAAACTAACCATTACTTAATTGTCATGTAGACGTAGGTGTCCCATTGACAAAAATATGGTATGAATCCTTCACAAACGCTGTCGTGTTGCCTCTAAGTGGTGATAGTATTTTAGCGACGTGTTGAGCCAATCTGTAAGTTGGTGTGTCGATTTGGCTGGCAATAGGACGTAGCGGGGCTTTCGGTTTGTGTATCTTAGGTGACCCATACAGTTTTGGTGGTTTCGCGCATTTATGTGCAGTATTTGAACACTTAATACTATAAAAAATCCGATTAAATTCCGTAGCAATACTTTAATTTAACCAATGCAATACTTTAATTTTAAATAAAAAAAAGAATTTTGAAACTTTCATTTCACTAAATGACACATTAGGAATAAAAATTAAGTGCGTCGTTACACGAATAAACGTGTAAGCTGCTATTATACTAACGACAAATCTCAAGAAATTACAGAAGAAGGCAAAATAAATATATAACATTACCTACATACAATCAATATGTAATCCTACAAGCGATGTTACACATTTAACTATATTCTCGTGTCCTAACATCTACCCAGTGGATGGCATGGTGAAAGTACTCACAATGTAATAGAATAATCGACCGTAGATTTGAAAATAATATCTACGACAGGCATAATTAAAAAAAATAAAAATAGTATCTATCTAGAAGACTGAATAAACGAAGATAAATCCGTGAAATTATTAAATTGTAGTGTCGAGGTTAGTGAGCGCCCCCTAGTCAGACGAGTATCACCACAAGGGGTGATGTATTCCGCGCATGTGCCGTAACGCGCACACAATAGAGGTCAGTTCGGAGTCACGCTCCACTCACCCATGACCTGCGAGGGATTGCGAGTAGCCGACGCGGGAAGCTCTCTCCTCACTCGATAGATGGTGTTACATGTCGAAATAGATGTCGCAATGGTTTCGTTACACGAGTTTGGTTAGGGTCCCGCGGCGCGCAGTACTCGCCAATAACAATCATAAGATTGAGTTATTCGACATCAATCTTATGACTGTTATTACCAAATACATTGAGACAGAACTAGGCTTGTTCGAAGCACGCTCTGCAATATTGAGTTATTGGGCGTTGCTGAGGATGGCCTATACAGGGCACCTTTGGCCTGCGGTCGGGGTTGTACCTAAGCGTGACGTGCTACGTCGTATGCTTGGTACACGACTGATTGCATGTCAGGGGTGTCGTCACGGCGCGGCGTGTGTTGTGACAACGATAATAGCATGAATCTATGACGGTTTTTTTTAAGAAAGTGTTGGTCCTTATGATATTATAATAATTTGTCACCTAGCTGGCACAATATGTTAGAAGCCCTGTGTATATTCCGTTATACGTCTTTTGCAGTCATTATAATTGAACCCCAAAAGGTGTTATAAGATAAAACGATATATTGTAACTCTCAAACGGATGGACCAATTATGTGATTTATTGTGATTGAAAGATGACTGGATCGAATTGGTTCTTAGATATATTTATATCTAGCATATCCTATTTTAAAAAGGTTGGAATATTACTTAACGGTATAGTTAAAAAACCTACGTATCTACTACAATTTTTTTTTTAAGTTTTCGGGTAGAGCTATAGAAAGACTGTTGAACTTATTTTTAGGCAGAGATTTATATTATGCAATTTAGGTAGATAACAACAGCGGGCGACTAACAGACAGACTTGTGAATAGGAGTATTTATCCACTCAAAAGCTACAAAAGTAAATCCTCTTTGCAGAACTACATCTGTCATCTTATTACTTTGCTCTATGTCTGTCATTCATAAAGATAAATATCGCGTAACCAGTCAACAGAAGACAGCAAACATCAAACGACAAACTATTATTACGCATTTACATAACATTAAATATTAATATATTATAGAATAATGAATAAAGTGGTTCTATTGAAACAAGCATGGCGGCCTCTGAGGTTCGCGGTCAGGACGGCCGTGACCAACGCCCAGTTCGCGCAGTACCTGCAGAACTTGCCCAACGTGCAGTACTCCAAGCTCTGTAACGGTCTGACGGTAGCCACGGAAGAAAGAGAGAGCTACAACTCCGTGGTCGGCCTCTTCATGGACGCCGGAGCCAGGTACGAAAGCAACTTCGAGAATGGCATAACACATTTCTTCGAACATATAGCTTTTAAAGGCACGAGAGCGAGAACGAAACAGGAACTAGAAGCGCAGATGGAGTGCGTAGGTGGGAGGTTCAAATGCTTCACGACGAGGGAGATGTCTGTCTACTTCGTCGAGTGCCTCTGCCAGGACACGCCGATCGCGACCGATTTGCTCACCGACTGCGTTTTCAACAACTCCTTCTGCACCACCGACATCGAGAATCAGAAACGGACGGTTTACGCTGAGATGTTAGAGCACGACAATAATCCCGTGGCGGTGGCTTACGACTACCTCCACAGCTCGGCATTCCAGGGCACGACGCTTGGCCATACTGTTATGGGTCCGAGCGGCAACCTGTACAACTTCACCGACGCCACCATCTGCCGCTACCTGTCCAAGTGCTTCGACCCCTGCCGGACGGTGATGGTGGCTGTCGGCGGCGTCAAACACGAGCAGATCGTAGCACTCGCGAACTCTTACCTGGTGAGATTGGAGCCGCTCAAATGTATGGACATCGACGCTTATAGATTCTCTGGGTCTGACGTCCGTTTCCGCGATGATTCCATGCCTGTAGCTAACGTGTTGGCGGCTGTTGAAGCGCCGAGCTTCACTCACGACGATCACGTTGTCCTGGAGGTGGCTCGGCACATAATGGGCGGATGGGATCGCTCGCAGCCCACCGGACAGTCGCACTACTCTCAACTCGCGCGCATGGCGGACACCTTCAAAACTTGCGACTCGTACAAGACTTTTAACATCACTTACAAAGACTGCGGCCTATGGGGCGTGCATTTTGTTGGAAAATCTAAACAGCTGGACAACATGATGGGGGTTATACAAGACGAGTTTATGTATCTCTGCTTCTGCGTGACGGATTCGGAGGTTGAGCGTGCCAAGAACTTTTTAAAAACGAAGATTTTGTCTAAGAACGAGAGTGCTTTAGGTACATGTATGGACATCGGTCGCTGGACATTATACAACGGGTACCGTCCGTCACTGCTGCAGAAGATGAAGGCAGTGGACAAGGTGACGGCGAAGGAGGTTCGCCAGGTGTGCGAGAAGTACCTCTACGACCGGTGCCTGGCCATCGCCGCTGTCGGTCAGGTCGAAGGCCTGTATGATTACACCAGGTATCGCGCGCGCATGTACTGGCTCAGGACTTGAGGAATATATTGTTTGTTAGTGCTTACTTGTATTGTCTATTTATCGTTTTTTAAGCTCCCGAAATAAAATATACCTAACTATTAAAAAGCGGTTCAATGAACAGCTGTGACTTTTCCAAAGTTATTTGTACTATTTTATTGATTATTCTAAGACACTTCTAACGGTGAAGGAGAACATCGTGAGGAAACCTGGATTCCAAAATGGATCTGAAATCGCCAATCCGCAGAAAGCAAGCGTGGTGATCAACGCTCGTGCCTTCTCTATATGGGACGTTTATAGGCTGGAATTATCTATATATATAAAAGAAAGTCGTGTTAGTTACACTATTTATAACTAAAGAACGGCTGGACCGATATGGCTGAAAATCGGTGGGGAGGTAGCTTAGAGCCAGGAGACGGACATAGGATACTTTTGTACATTAAAAAAAAAAAAAAAACAATTAGGTAGTAGGTAGGTAGTAGGTAGGTGGTAGGTCCGTAGGTGGTAGGTAGGTGGTAGGTAGTAGGTAGGTAGTAGGTAGGTAGTAGGTAGGTAGTAGGTAGGTAGTAGGTAGGTAGTAGGTAGGTAGTAGGTAGGTAGTAGGTAGGTAGTAGGTAGGTAGTAGGTAGGTAGTAGGTAGGTAGTAGGTAGGTAGTAGGTAGGTAGTAGGTAGGTAGTAGGTAGGTAGTAGGTAGGTAGTAGGTAGGTAGTAGGTAGGTAGTAGGTAGATAGTAGGTAGAAAAAATTGCATTGCAACGCATGCCGGGTACAGCTAGTTTAAATATAAATTAAAAAATTACAACTTAAAAATACTTTACAGCCCTCTTTTTGCATCGGGGGTAGAATAAGAGTCCTGTTTGAATACTCGCGACAGACATCGGTAATCTGTTTGTAGTTGACTGAGAATGTACCGTGTTTAATATATTCCCTTTACTGATAATAGCTGTATTTACAAAACTTCTTTCAATTAGAAAAATAACAAATTGTTTTTATGCGACTAAACTTTATACAGCTACTTCATAAATTATAGGCAGGTTTCCTTACCTTTAAACTATCTTTAACCTTTTAAGCGCTTGGCTAAATATCAATTTTGCCGTGCCCCTAGCGCCCGGCTACGAATCGGTGAAATAAAAGCTCCTCTCTTTCTGCTCCTCTTAAGCTCCGATTTGTAAAGTATCATGGTGTACAATAAAAAGTAATTCTATCTGTCTATCTACATAAATAGAGAGATATAGAATAGATGCAATAAAATCCAACAAAACAACAAAAATCGTGAATATTTTTTGTCGCATAAATACGACACGGGCGGTAGGGGCACGGAAATATTTGTCGCATACGACTCGGGCGGTTAAAGGGTTAAAATACTTGCCTGTTTCCGTGGAATCCGCTGTTTATCGGAATGGGAAAGTAGATGAATACTAGTATTTGTAAAATAGTATTAAATTAATATTTAAGCATTTAAAAAGAAAACTAAAATGCCAACATACATAATAATATTTCTTGAGCAAAGGCAAAATTTACGCTCGAGGTCTGCCAGAGAGCTATGGAACGAAGTATTCTGGGTATCAAACTCATAGACCGGGTTAGGAATACAATTATTCGTTCCACTACGAAAATCACTGACGTCACTCGGAAAGCTGCCACGCTAAAATGGAACTGGGCTGGCCACATCTGCCGCATGTCAGACGACCAATGGGCCAAACGAACGACCCAATGGGTCCCTCTAAATGGCAAGAGACATCGCGGTAGGCCCAGACGGAGATGGCGAGACGAACTGGAGTCCTTTGATAAGGAGTGGATGACCACGGCCCTAGCTAGAGAGAGATGGAAGGAGGGTAGAGCGGCCTTTGCCCTGCAGTGGGACAGAAACGGCTAGAAAAAAAAAAAAAAAAAAAAAAGGCAAAATAATTGGAACTGAAGAAGGCATAGGATAGATAGCAAAAATAAAACATCTTCTATAGAAAATTATAATTTATTATGTAGTAAAACTAAAATATAAAAATATAAAGGTATTTGAGTATAAACAAAGCACATTATGTCTTAGTGACAGTACCATATATACATTACCTCTTATTCAAAAAAACTAATAAAGATTATTCAAGAAACCAAAATATAGTACCAAAAAAAACATCTTTACGATTTACAGCATTTTTTTTGTCTTAATATTCTGATCAATTAATTAATTTATTAGCTTAGGAATAAGGGTAAGAAATGAACACCCAAATCAAATTACTTTATGAAGAGACAATTTCGTCTCTTGGTGGGGTGGAAATACTTAAAAATTATGTTTTTCTCAGGTCACAAACCAACCCTACACTTTTCCTTGACTAAGGGCTGATTTTTCCAACGCCAGATAATTTTATCAGAGGAATAATTTAGAATTTTCGACAGGTCTTCAATACAAAATCTGTCAAACACGAATTTTATCTCTCGAATAAAAATTATCTGGCGTTGGAGAAATCGGCCCTAAATATTATTAATATCGATGTCGACAAATATTAGTTTGAGGCTCGTTTACACTGAGCTAGTTACTTGCGCCAGTAGCGAAGTACAGTCTGTCTCTAAAATCAGTATACTCAACTCAGACATTTTGAATGAGGCGTTGACTTGTTTGGTTTGAAGACAGTAACTTACTCATAGTAAATGAGGCTTAAATAGTTTTGTTATAATGAAATACGCTCGCAAGCGAATCAGTGGTTTATTTTAAAGCATTATTGTTGATTTATCTAATTAGATTTTTCTACTGTTGAGCTATCAATTCTGTACGTTTTTAATTAAATTTGTGTTAATTTTCTTGAAATCTAGGTACATACTATATATTGCAGTCATGAGTAAAATATGTTTACATCCCTATGGTTTTCAAATTATCAAATTTGAAATTAAAAATTCATAAAATTTTAAGACTACATATTGCTACTAGTGCATATTTGTAAGCACTTGAGTATGTTACAGTAAATTATTCAGAATAACATCTATTTTGAATGGAATATTACATTACAAAAATAAAAAATTACAGCCGAATTGAGAACCTCCTCCTTTTTTTGAAGTTGGTTGAAAAGAAAGCTTATATCTCAGAAACATATTTTTTTAATGTTTTAGAAAGTCTAGTAAATCATTTTATTTTATATTATGCAACAATACGGGTAATTCTTAACTGGATTAGAACAAAATATTGTATTAATTGTTACATTCAAACAAAAAAAGCAATAATATAATATCATCGATATTAATTCTCTAATGAGCGTCCATTGTAACGAGGGCTTATAAACAAAGCCATCTCATTACTTCGTGAGATACAATATACCAGCATTGAATTGGCTTAAACTATATAAAATGCAATAATTTTGAAAAACAAACCATGTGCGTATAAATAACATCTATAAGTTGTATAAAAATTAAGTAAGTACGCAAACATATTTAACTCACGACTCAAAATGAATAGCAGTAAAAACAGGAACCATTGGGCCATGGTTGTTTTAGGTACAAAAAAAAAAATAAACGAAAACAAAATAGAGAAAAAACATCAAAACTAATAGAATCTCAATTTCGTTTATTTCCATATTTATCGACATAATACATGTAATAACATTCAGTTGGAGAAATAACTTAAACATGATCACAACTTAGAGAGCATAGTGAAATTTCAAGAAACAAATTTGTTCGTTGTATTAAATTAAAATAATTATTTTCAAAAAGGGAGCGGTGCGAAGGCGTACCGGTCGACGTCGCCATGCCTTATACACTCGTAAATTACCAAAAAAAAAATACTAATTTTGAATCTAATATCAACAAACTAGCTGACGTGAATTGGGACGTTAATCAAATTACAATTAAAAGCAGTTTTGAAATACTGCCAAGATTAAAACAAACAATTTAAGTTAATTTAATTCTACTGTTACACACCGAAAGCTTACTAAGATTATCTTGTATCAGAGTGTTACAAGGAGTCAAGGACACGGCGACAACACAACGACTCGGATAACAGCCGGCCACCATAAATGGGTACAAAATATATATACCTATTTAAATTCGATACATGAATTCATTAAATTCGATAAGGCTTACATCGAAAGTTATATTTTTAATACTAAAGTCAGAGAGTATATTGAGCAATTTTGTAAAAATTGGAAATGGGATTCTACGTATACATTAAAATCTGCAAAGCAGTTTACACACTAAAGTTAATAATTATTATGATAATGACACTACGTTTTTAATGATATAAACACCGATACAAGTTGATACATGACAAGACACCGTCTAAGAATTCCGCAGTCCAATGTTATATGTTATACAATAGTTTCGTTTAGCAGCCTTTTTACGAGATTCAATCTCTTTCGGACGAATACAAATCACTATCATCATATACCGAGCGTGGTCGCGACTCTGCACCGACGTTAAAGTCACACTTTATTCACGTTACGCTGCCTAACTCGCTGCCATGTCCCTTCGCTTGTCTTAAGTAAAACAGTTTGACGTAAGAAAAAAATGCTCCAAATGTCTTAAGTCGGACACTTCACTTAAGGGCTTGGTCAGGATTGGTTTTATCGACCAATTCTGACCAAGCCCTTAAGTGTAACTGTCCGACTTAAAACATTTTTTTTCATTTTTTTTCTTATGTCGAACTGTGTAACTTAAGGCACGCGAAAAGCTAACCCCAAACATATCAAATATTCACTCGAAGTGGGTTCCCTCGTTATTTAATAAGAGTGCAGAGTCGAATACGCGAGCCATCTAGACCTACTCTCGAAAAATACTGGCCAATTTATAGGACAATTTATTGTCATTTTTAATATAACATTATATCCAAAGTTTACATTAAAAATACATATTATATATTATTATATAAATATTATTTATAATGGAATGTTTCTGTCATACAGTAGACAGGTAAGGTTAGATAGAAAATTAATGATAAAAAAAAATTATATCCTAGACTATTCATAGGGATCTATTGGTTACTTTGCTTCGTGAAGAATACTTAAATATTGAATGTTGCAGACGGACAATTTTATATGTGTGTAGTTGCCTAGACACGGGGTATGGCTGGGATCGTCGCCTCGCCTAACTTTAATTAGGGTCGAGACACGATCTGCTTCAATCGACTATGAATTTCAATTTTTTTGATGGACAATTATTATGTTTTATTTTAAAAGTATAAAAATTACATAAAATGGCGAATTCGGCCCATTGCACAGAAATTATAAGAGGAACGGCTAAAATAATATTGCAAAAGGTCCGGAATTGTAAGGTGTGTTTGGTCACATGATAATAAATGTATAACATATTAATTGAACCTCTAAAAATAAATATAAAATTGTGATACCAATCAGTTTCTTTCTCTTAGTTAAATTGTTTTGTATAATTACTTGGATTATGATTTATTTTATTATTTTTGATTTATTTTATCTTTGCAGCGCGAGCATTAAAATATAACACTTGCGATCTTAAAATAAATAAGTACAAAATACCAAAGAAACACACGTTTCTCGCAATATTGAAATTCAAAATCGACTGAAACCGCTTAAAAACTATACATTTGTCATGGATACATAGATCTGTGTACTTTAAAAAGAATATCAAACTTACTATTGTACGGATAAGATACGTTTAGACAGCAATTAATATCGATAACATCGACACGTACATTTATCGATAAATGTGCAACACTACTGCGCGTCTTATTCTAAAATATGTAAAATGTAGATTAAAATCGTTTTTAATTTCGAGGCCGCCTCTTCCTTTGAATAATTATAATAATTATTATTATTATATCGAACCCCCCAACTGCAATACGCTAGAGCTGGTGGGGTTAACGAAAACAGGACAACGTTGATTGCCAACCATGACTCTAAGTCTTAGCTGTAAGTTAAATTTTATTCATCTTGTATGTGTATGGCTATGGAAACCACTATTGTATTGGATCACTCTGTAATGATAGTGTGTGTATGTTTAATAATAATAAATAAATAAATAAGAATTTACTTAACTTGAAATGTTTTTTCTTTGAATATGAACTTGGCCTGAACGCAAGCATTGACTGATTGTATTAAGTTTCAGGAAAAAAAAAACTTGTAAGCATTGAGCTTACTCGAGATAAAATTTTGCAAATAACTTTAATTCTGATGTCAATCAATCTATGGAAACCTTACATGTAGATACAAATTTATTGGGCTCTAGCTCTTATAGCCGATTTTAGACCATTTTGATCTTAATGGTTTTTCCCACACTGTTATCCAGTTGAAATAATATGCAGTAATTAATCTGTATTAAAGGTTTTTTTGACACAGGTCTCTTAGAGCTGTTTTTAAACCATTTTCATAATAATAATATTCCGGGACAACTCACACACGGTTATCTGATCCCAAGCTAAGCAGAGCTTGTGTTATGGTAACCAGACAACTGATAAACATACTTATATATTTCTAAATACATACATTTTATGGATAAATTACACCCAGACACAGAACAAATGATCATGCTCATCACACAACATTTGTCCTGGGTGGGAATCGCACCCACGACCTGCGGTATAGCAGTCAGGGTCACTAACCACTAGACCAACAGACCAGTCGAAAAACACCTATATCCAGCAAGCTAGCTGTTTACTATCATCATGGCTGACCGTTGATCTGTTTCCGTATATTATCACACAGATTATATCAGGCCAATGTCTAAACCTCCTATATAGACAGACATACAGATATTAAAATACTAATTGAATTTACTTATAAATCGAGGCTACCTCAAACGATATGTTCAACATACTAATGACAGTACATCTATTTGGCAACACATTATACTGAGTATTAAATAGAATAAACTTTAAAATATATTTCTGAGCTGGCAACATAGACGCACTTCAGACGTACTGGGGGGAAAATTATTGTAAAATATTAAAAAAAAAACTTATTTGTTTGTAAAATCGAGTATTTTGTGTCACTATAGGTAATTCAAGAGTATCATTGTAACGGCAGCTGCCTGGGACGAGATTCCGCTATTTTAAAGTCAGTGAGTGGCAGTTCAATGAACTTTCCTGAGTATTTGTCATTGTGCCTAATTTTAGTATTCAGATAATTTTAGTTTAGTTTGATCACGATGGCCATGTTGCCATCGTAAGATTGCCACTGACTGTTCATTGTAGGCTAATCTGAATAAGAAAATTAGGCACAATGACACGTACATTGGAATGTTCATTAAACTGCCAACCAATGCCTTTAAAATAGCAGAATCGCGCCACTGTACGTCTGTCAGTCTGTTTGTCAGTGAGATTCCGTGTCATGTCTTACTATGATAAGTGAGCCATCAGATCTAAACATGTTTCCCGCCAGTACTCTTAAAGATCTATTTTTTTCTAAGTTTCGTGAGCATTTCGTGGATATCGGTCGCCTACACAGCATATACTAATGTAAATAGCATTGGTATAAAAAAAATTTGGTAAAAAAACACATATTATCAATATAAATGCTAAAAAACTAAAAGACCTAACGTTACTATGGAATGTCCTAAACTCATACTTCTTAATAATCTCTTTTACAAACTTAATCGCTAAGTCACTTAAAATAAGAAAATATATTGATTAGCAAAAAAAAATAATGTTTTTTTTTTCGAGATTATGCATTCTTATCCTAGTGGAATGTAATTTTTTTTTTCTTTATCATAATGTTAGTCACAATTCCCCTTAAGAATAATGGTTAGTTACCGAAACCTTTGTAGATAATAGCAAATATTGGACGTATTCCTTACAGTTTTCAACTCGATCGAAGGCGTCAGTACCGACGTACACATATAAGGTACACCTCCACACGATAAGAGAGCTAATGACTACATTCGACTTCATTGCGATGGGACAATTGTTAAAACGTTAAAGCTATTGTCGCTTTAGAGCCTGACCAGAGTAACGCGACCTGTTTCCCGCACAATTTAATACCTTAAAACATAATATTGGAATGTTCTCTGCTCTGAAACAGTTCCGGCCGATCTGTTATTATAAATAAACATTTTCAGTCCGAATTTAAATCATTTCAAAATATACATAAAAATTAAAAAAAAAATATTTTTAAATTCAACATGGATTTGGAGTAAAAAAACACAATCCACGCTCGCATCGGGCGGCCTAGATACCGCCGTGGACATCTTAAAAAATACACTCGCTCGAAAACTGAGGTACAATTTTATATACTAAAAAAATATCTAAACAACCCTTGTATAGTAAAAAAAAAATGTATACATCACTAACTATGTTGTACGTAAAAAAAAATTGTTCACGTTTATTGTTACTTAATTATACAACTTAACATAAAAAAAATCAACTTAATTCCTAAGTAAAGCATACATAGATGATAATTATAAGATATAGTATTTTGTACTGTAAGGTTATGCTTTATAAGTGTTCGGCCGGTGTCGGCCTGCGTCTTATATTAATTCCGTTTTGTACACTTCGAAGTGGAATGGCAACGTTTGTTTGTTTGTATGTTCTTTAAAATCTAATCGGTTCTGTTCTAGCTGCCTATTATAACTTGTACTTGGACTATTTTTATTATGATTATTATTACTCGGGCTCGTTCAACATCAATTCTTGATACTTTATTGAATTTATATTAGATTTGTGGCCTACGCAGACCGGGACGGCATGGCGAAGCATTTCATTTTTTTGCCAATGGACAATCAACCGTATTGTTATAGAAATATGACATAAATTGGTGTGCTTAAAAATGATGCCGTGGCATCGACAGGATTTCATTGCATCGTTTTGAAGCAGAGCAATCTATGCCGTATTTCTATAACGATAGGTTTCATTGTACATTGTTAAAGAATTAAATCCCTTGCCATGCCGTCCCGGTCTGCGTAGGCCATTGTACGTCAAGTAGCAAGAACGTTGGTTTTTAATAAAAGATTGGGCCAAAGAATACAAGTCAGTTTGTGTAATCTCGTTAATATAAAAGCGCAGGATGTCGAAGCACACTGAGTGATAATTTCGTTTCCCCGAGTGCTGACTATTATAACAAACATTAAAAGAATCCTTACGTAATACTAATTAGTTAAAGTTAAGAGTAAAGTAGAGTATATAGTATAAGAACAGAATGGCATCAATCGCAGTCTTAAATCGAAGCAAAATTGCAAAATAAATGTGTAAAGTGCCCTGTAAACGATCAAATTGTTTGTCAAGTTTTACGTGTTTGTCAAATTATTTGATAGTGTACAGCTGTGTTTGAGGCGTTTGTCAAACAATCTACGTGTTTGTCGCGTTTGATGAAGTTTGATGAAAATCTGGATTGAGTGAACGGCGGTGTTGGTCAAGAAAAATCTCACTAATTTTGTTTGCGTCATGGAGGACGCTACGCCCAATGACAAATTTGTTTGATATTTGGTTTGATCGTTTAAGCTATTGTTTGATGAAAACGTGAAGTTTGACACGCAAATTTGTCCGTTAACAGGGCTCTTTAGTGTGTCATCCTGCGCTTTTCACAATACTACGTAATAATGCATGTTTGCTGTTTCAGTCTTTGGAATTTGTGTATTGGAATGTTATACATAATATCATAAACACGTTTCAAACAACAGTCTCAGTTACCGAGGGACCTTGATGTTCATTACGTCACTTTTACAAAATGGCCGCGGGAATACTGTGCAATTTCGATCGTCCGTATATTTTTTCTTTTATTTTGTATTTAAATAGCAAATTAATATGAGAATACAGACTGTGTAGTACCGTCGATGACTGTCAATATTATATTGGTTAAATACACGATTACACGAACATCAAGGTTTACAACGCGTCCCAGAGAAACCCCTTTATACTGGGTTGCTATCACAAAAAAAAAATTACTGTGTCCTAAAATTTTCATGACAAAAAAAGTAAAAAAAAATGGCATATTTAAATTGTTATTGAATGATATCAGTCAAAAATATTTTTTATAAAACCTATGTCGTATGTAACGTTTTTGAGCGACACTTTTGTACATTTCAATAAGCCAGCGTAAAAAGGGTTCGTTTGGGAGACGTTGCAAATGTATAGTTACATTTAATACTTATTTATATAATGTTAAAATGCTGAGTATAATAAACTCACCACCTTCTAATCTCATGTTTTTCAAATGCTTTTCATAATACGTCCGTTTATACAAATTTAGGTCAACGTGGGGAGCGCCAAAATATATCGTCAGGTGGTGTTAGGGATTGACTTCATAACTTATATATAAAATGAGCCAATACTGGTTAAATTAATTGAAATCAGATAAAATCGGATAAAAAAAAATACAAACATCCGAATTGAGAACCTCCTCCTTTTTTAGAAATCGGTTAAAAACATTTTAAAATCGTTAAAAAAATATTCAATCAAAATATACCCTCCATCATTATCATAAATCATCATAAAAAATAATTTAAATCGTATTAATAATCAAAATCATTTAAATATAAACTTATAAAATGATTTTTAATACAATCAATTCGATCAATTCTCAAGTCAATCCCCCAACATCACCAGTACCTACCTGAAGTATACTTTAAACTAGAAACGAAATTACAATGATCATGTTACATAAATAAATGCGGACAACATCACATACATTGCTCTGAACCCAAAGTAAGTAGCTAAAGCACTTGTGTTATGGAATTCAGAAACAACGAAGTTACCACAAACACCCAGACCCGAGCCAATGTAGAAAAGTTTATTTCTACATTGACTCGTCCGGGGATCGAACCCGGGACCTCAGAGCTGGCTACACCTTGAAAACCGGTGCGTACGCCACTCGACCACGGAGGTCGCCATAAATTTTAATTACATGTTTATGTATACTTGCTTTTTATTTAAATTAAAGTTATTAACGACTTTTTCACTGATTTAAGTTACATTTTGTGTGTGTCGTGGTGGCCTAGCGGTTCAATGAACGGAATTTTATGCACAAGGTTGCAGGTTCGAACCCAGGCAAGTACCAATGTGGCTTTTTCAAAGTTATATGTACTTTCTTAAATATTCTAAGACACTTCTGACAAACGGTGAAGGAAAACATCGTGAGGAAACGTGGATTCCAAAAAGTGGGATCTGAAATCGCCAATCCGCAGAGAGCAAGCGTGGTGATCAATGCTCGTGCCTTCTCTATATGGGAAGAGGCCTGTGCCCAGCAGTGGGACGTTTATAGGCTGGAATTATTATTTATGTTTCAAATGCGTTCAAATTATTTTCAATCCAACATACTACCACAATTTTTGATTGAACAAGCATAACTTTACAATTCTTACACTGTATTTGACAGTAAGGGAAGGTTCATATCTGACGGAAAATGCGTCGCGTATTATCAGTCGCGTAACGCCAGAACAGACAAATGTATGGAAAAACACTTGACCGTTCACACTCAACCGATGACACTTTTAGTCTGTTGAGTGAGAACGGTCAAGTGTTTTTCTATACATTTGTCTGTTCTGGCGTTACGCGACCGATAATACGCGACGCATTTTCCGTCAGATATGAACCTTCCCTAAGTCGCCAAAACATTATTATTAATATACTGTAGATTTTCTCAAATGAGTTGCGAAAAAAAAAGGCTGGATTATTATTATTATTTATGAGTTGCGAAAAATACCTTTCTTTATGTAACTCAAACACAGTGAAAAACGCCATACTGTTGTTCAAAATCGTTTCAAGTTCGTTTTCAATAACACAAATTAGCACTATTTTTGATTCAAAAGTCTACATATCATTTAGGTTTTTACCAAATCAAGTAAACAGTATTTTTTTTCAAATCAAACCGCGAAAAATACCGTTCTTTATGGACATAATAATATAACATGATCATCACAAAAAAATCGTTTCTAGTAAAAAAGACACTTCAAACACAAAACCAACCCATCAACGGCGACAATGCTTACCAATACCTTATCTGAAACACAAGGCCGTCGTCGAAGTACGAGTTCTGCGTGTAGATCCTGTAAAGCCGGTCGGCGGGCATGAAGTCGTAGGGGGGGTCGTCATCGGTGAGCGTGCATCATGCCGACTCCGACTCCGACTTCGGTACGACCGGCTCGGTTGCTGTGGTCGCTTCGGCGGCCTTCGATTCCAAGTTCGGGGGGAAACTGGAAGGGTTTTTCGTTGTTGTTAGTATAAATATTTGGGCAATACTGTTTACAATTTATTTGGGTCGCCTGACCGATGTGCTTAAAACTTTTTTTCGAGTCGATGTAAGATTAGAAATTAAATTCTAATAAATAATTAATTCTGTGAGTACACAATTTTCCTATACATCAGCCACTTTAAAGAAATAATTAACGTGCTTTGGGATTATGAACCTTTATTCAATGACTAACAGTTCAGTTTCCATCACATTTAAATTTCTTTTAGGCCCTTTTCGGTAATATTTGTCATTCTAAAATGAACTTAAACACATGTTGTCAAAGTTGATAATTGCGTAATTAGTAATAACGTTTAATTCTCTTTCCATATTGGCTTTAGTATAGTTACATTATAAACACATTAATTTTATATTCTGATTCATTCATAGGAAATTAAAATATAAAAATTATGTTATTAATTCAATGACCCAAACAATGCTGTAGTATACCTTATTATTTAAAGGGAAATTATAAGTCTAGCCACAAAATTATTTATTGGACACGTGATAAAACTTCTAATTTTATAACTAAGCAACGGGAAAATGACATAGCCTCTAATAAACTAATTCGTCTTTTTTACAACGCCCACTAAATATTCTATAGAAAGCGTCAAGTAAAGATCATCAATTATTGTGACTTGTCCTTCTTATTTATGCATTGCCACCTAATTTACTAACTCGGCCTCGGATTTTACATCTCGTCACCATTTTACGTTTTACAGCTTCAACGCAATGTCCTCAAAAAAAATATAATTCAAGCTTCTACAGAAAGCATCATTTATTATAACTTAGCATGTAAAATAATACATCATATTCTTTTATCGTGAAAATAGCCACTGCATGATTTGGCGTGAGTACGCGAGACGACAGCGACCGGCCATTTGCACCAATCAGAGAGCGCCATTCGAGTCATGTGACGACGAGTTGAGTTGTTCAAAATTCATCAAGCTGAGAAGAAATTCAGGTGTTTTGACGAATACAAAAAAGTGTTTTTTTCATCTTGGAACGTATTACTACCAAACAATCAGACCGAGTGGATTACTGGTTGCTGTGATTGTCCAGACTTTTATCGCAAGTACAACTGCAAGCATCTAATAGGCCTTGTAATCAGACTGAAATACGTGACGCCACCATTAGAGGCAAAGTCTTTTATTTTGTCTCTCCTCAATAGCTTCTGATAATATCAGTGGCCAATATACCGACTATTTGATGACATTTTTAGCAAAATTTTGACGATCAATTAATATGGGATGAGTTACATTTTAAACGTACTGAGTTAAAAAGTTAGAAGCTAAATAAATATATTATTTGATGTCATTTAATAGTATTTTAGAAATTTACTTTTAGAATGCATGCTACAAATTTAGATGCTAAAAAATAATCATTATGCTGAGTTGCATTTAGAGTCGTTTACATAGAAGATAACTAGTGGCTAAGATAGTATTATTTAGATGCTCGTTAATTGTGGCTGACTTAGTAATTTAGAAGGCAACATACATTTTTGGGGGCGAATAATGATATTAAAAAGAAGCCTGTTTAATTAGCACCCTTATTTAAATATCTTAGTGTATTATTTTGCCGCACCATTTCAGGGTATTTTTATCTTGACCTTGTCAGCCCTGTTGGTCTAGTGGTTAGTGACCCTGACTGCTATACCGGAGGTCGTGGGTTCGATTCCCACCCAGGACAAATGTTTGTGTGATGAGCACGATCATTTGTTCTGTTCTGGGTGTAATTTATCTATAATATGTATGTATTTAGAAATATATAAGTATGTTTATCAGTTGTCTGGTTACCAAGATACAAGCTCTGCTTAGTTCGGGATCAGATGACCGTGTGTGAGATGTCCCGAAATATTATTAACCAGACGACTGATAAACATACTTCTATATTTCTAAATACATACATATTATAGATAAATTACACCCAGACACAGAACAAATGATCATGCTCATCACACAAACATTTGTCCAGGGTGGGAATCGAGCCCACGACCTCCGGTATAGCAGTCAGGGTCACTAACCACTAGACCAACAGGCCCGTCAGCCAGGAATTGTTGTGCGGAAAGACAGATAGATACTTACGCCTGCCTCAGCGCGTCCCCTTGGTTCATCTGTGCGAGAAAAGCCTTGTTCGGTTCCGGAGTAGAAGCTGGCGAGAAACTGTGGACAAACATGATGATAGATTTAATATTAAACTCATTATTTTAAATATCAAGTTTTATCTTTAGTAAAGTACTTATAGTTTGTCAAAATATAAAAGGTCCGTTTTGACATTTGAGAAAGACCCTAGAATGTACAGCCCGCGCCAAACTTTGTGACCGCCCTGAAGTTAGGCTCATTGCATTGCGCAGGACACAAAAATCAGGTATTAACGGGACGCACAAGAGCTTTTTTCTCACATTTTTAATACTTATAAAAAATGTGAGAAAAACGAAAATTGTTAGGTTGATTACGTATTGTCCACTCGTCTGTATCATGCGCAAGTTTGGACTTGCGACTATATTCAAAGCGGTCACGAAGTTTGGCGAGGGCTGTAACTTGGAACGAAACTACATTACTAGTTACGTCGCGATGACAAATGTCAAAACGGTCAAAACCTTTTATATTTTGACAACTTTAGGGCCATCACCAAAATACAGGGAACAGGGACAATAACTAACATGTGTACATTAAGTTGTCAGGACCTTCAAATGATCTCAAGTACAACAATATTTTACATAATATGTGCTTGGCGCAAAACGCATATATATACCATCACCTAATGACTGGGTACAGGTTTAATACTTATATCTATACTTATAATAAATCTGTAGAAGTGAAAATTCTGTACATTGAAAACATCAATAAAATAAATGGCGGGGGGTGTTACTAGACCGACACCGACCCAAAAATGTGAAAAAAAAAAATTGTCTGTCTGTGCGTTTGTTCAGGTATCACGCAAAAACTACCGGGGTTCGATTACGATGAAACTTGGTATAATTATTCTTTATTATCCTGGGCACCACACTGGGTAGTTTTTATCCCGGAAAAGTATAAACAATAAAAAACAAACTTAATTTTGAGGTTAAAAACTCATTGATAAGTTTCGTCATCCACGCGAACGAAGTCGCAGGCACAGCTAGTTCACAATAATATCGCCAAACAATTACAAAATTCGCTGTTAAAAGGTTTGCAATATATGCATAGGCAGTAGTCTAACTTAGATATAAATAATTTTACTATTGCGCGTTTGCAAGTACAGAGTACACCTAATAATAATAATAAATAATAATAATATTCCGGGACAACTCACACACGGTCATCTGATCCCAAGCTAAGCAGAGCTTGTGTGATGGTAACCAGACAACTGGTAAACATACTTAAATATATTTCTAAATACATACATATTATAGATAAATTACACCCAGACAACCAGAACAAATGATCGTGCTCATCACACAAACATTTGTCCTGGGTGGGAATCGAAACCACGACCTCCGGTATAGCAGTCAGGGTCACTGACCACTAGACCAACAGGCCAGTCACCTAATGGAATTGGCATAGATATTTTTAGCCTGTAATGTCCCATTGCAAGGCAAAAGCCTCCCTTTTCTCTTTCCTCTTGGTTCTGTTGTTGAGAACTCGTTGCCGCCACTTCTTTATTTATAGATACACTAGCTGTACCCGGCATGCGTTGCAATGCAATTTTTTCTACCTAGCCTGCCTACTACCTACCTACTACCACTTAGGGGTATGAAAAATAGATAGTAGCCGATTCTCAGACCTACTGAATATGCATATAAAATTTCATAAAAATCGGTCAAACCGTTTCGGACGAGTATGGTAACTAACATTGTGACACAAGAATTTTATATATAAGATATACAGATAAAACTAGATATTTAATTTGTTTACTCTTCCACCTTCTCAACCACTTATACCATCACGGCTGTATCCCCGAAGGGTTAGGCAGAGGTGTACCAATGTACACCCACAGTTCGCCGGTATGTTTAGGTCCCATGTAATAGGGGGCGAGCCTATTGCCACTAACCGGGCACAAATCCAAACTCCGACCTGCTACTGAGAATTTCATAGAAAAACCCAATAACACCTTGGTCAACTTGGGAATCGAACCCAAGACCTCTAGCGTAGCAGTCGCGCAAAACCACTAGGCCAACGAGGCAGTTTTTTTTTTACATCATTTACTTAATTCATTTTACAACTAAAGTCGCGCAAAGTTAATGCGTTTGCATTGTCCCACTGCTGGGCAAAGGCTTCTTATATGCGGAGATACTTAAAAGAAAATGGCACAGCAAGAAAAAATTACTATAACCGGATTAAAAAAAACTATCCATCAAACATGACAAGACCTAATCAGGTATAATCAAATCGGTAAATATCAAAAAAAAACTAAAAGCCGAACAATCTATACTTATAATAAATCTGTAGAAGTGAAAATTCTGTACATTGAAAATATCAAAAAAAATTATGGTGTTACTAGACCGACACAGAACCCAAAAGTGTGAAAAAAAAAATTTTGTCTGTCTGTCTATTTGTTCAGGTATCACGCAAAAACTACCGGGGTTCGATTACGATGAAACTTGGTATAATTATTCTTTATTATCCTGGGCACCACACTGGGTAGTTTTTATCCCGGAAAAGTATAAACAATAAAAAACAAACTTAATTTTGCGGTTAAAAACTCATTGATAAGTTTCGTCATCCACGCGAACGAAGTCGCAGGCACAGCTAGTTAATAAATAAAATAGATCAAAGTGAATTCTTATCAAAACAAAACAATTTGATCAACAATCGATTGTAATGCTTTACTCTTTACAATCACCGACAAGGCGACACTGACATTTCTTATCGCACAGATAACATATCAATATAAGATCTGAATTTAATAACGATGTTTTATAATAATGTAAAGGTATTTATACTAATTAGATTTAATAGATAATGTTGAATATAATAATTGATCACCATGTTAATATTGATAAGAAAATAAGCCTCATAACATAATAATTAAAATCGGTATCTAGGATTTTTTGATTTATCGATATTGAGTAAGTCTTGAAATTTAGGCGCCTAGCAGTCATTTTTTCTGACTGGCCTGTTGGTATACTGTTTAAATTGACAGGCCTGTTGGTCTAGTGGTTAGTGACCCTGACTGCTATACCGGAGGTCGTGGGTTCGATTCCCATCCAGGACAAATGTTTGTGTGATGAGCACGATCATTTGTTCTGTGTCTGGGTGTATTTTATCTATAATATGTATGTATTTAGAAATATATAAGTATGTTTATCAGTTGTCTGGTTACCATATCACAAGCTCTGCTTAGCTTGGGATCAGATAACCGTGTGTGAGTTATCCCGGAATATTATTATCATTATTATATTATTAATGACCCTGACTGCTAAATTGAAGATCGTGAACTAAATATGATGCACGGGAAAATTATATGAATTACTAAGCTTGTCAAGTAACAGTAAAAACATAAGGATGATACTTCTTCTTTAAATAAGTAATGAAATCGGTGTGTAAGTGATAAAAAATGTAAATAATGTTTTGAATATAAAGAAAAATAAAAAAAAATCGCAAGTATAGCTTATGCAACAAAACAAAAACAATCGCATAAAATAATATTAGCTATGATTAAAAAAAAAAAGGTAAAGGTGAGGTGTGCATGAAACATACAAGCTGAGATGATGTTTAAAATCAGGGCCTTATGAAGTTCAAAGTTCCTAAAGCTCCATGGTAATTCCAGTGCACCTTTTAGTTCTTTTGCTCGAATGATCCAACGAAGATTACATCAAAACCATAAAGTCTTAAAAAAAGCTATCTGAAATTCATCAGCTTTAAATTTGGTCCGCGTAGCTGAGTACTGGTCCGGAAAAATTAGCTCTAACGCAACGCAAGCAAATATATTAGACTCCTTTTATGGAAGACACACCAATGCATTGTTTAAATTGAGTACGTTATATTGTTTGATCTAGACTAACATCATTACCGCGTGATGATTTATGACAAACAACTGAGCTTCTTGTTTACTTGTGTAGTAATCTGTAAGATTTGTTTGTTTGTACACAATCTTTAAAAATGACATTATTATCTGCATTGTTAATACACTCCTTGAAACGAACAAAAAATCACGAACGAACAAAACGAACAATAAAACACAAAAAAAAAAAAAAAAAACAAATACAATTTGAACACATTAGCAATATGCATACGATTGCAAACCGTACATTCGCTGAGCAGTACTTAATCGCAATGAAAAGAGCAATAGCCTAGCAAACGCTAAACAACCTACATCCGTTGGCGAAGATACGTTTGGATGACTACTTATAATATCCTGGGACAACTCACACACGGCCATCTGATCACAAACTAAGCAGAGCTTGTACTATGGTGACCAGACAACTGATAAAAATACTTCATATTTCGAAATACATACATATTATAGGTAAATTACACTCAGACACAAAACAAATGATCGTGCTCATCACACAAACATTGTCCTGGGTGGGAATCGAACCCACAACCTCCGGTATAGCAGTCAGGATCACTAACCCCTAGACCAACAGGCCCGTTATTATTACTACTTATACTCTTCACATATGATTAAGTGATTGAACACTTTTCTGTGAGAGACACTTAAAATTACTGGAGTATTTTGTTGACTAGCAACTATGGTCTGGCCGCTGAGAGAATGCGTTCCTGACAGGTGGTGGTCAACAGGGAGATATAACTTTAATTTTTAATTACTTCTCTTTAACCGAATAATATCATTAATAAATAAAGTTTAAAAAACTAAATAACTCGCTCTGAAAATATGGCGCTCTGTGCCATATTTTTCGTCTATCGAGCAACCCACGCTTTTTCACAATAATACTAGTGTTTTTTGTTCATTACCAATTTCAGCTTACATTAGGAATTATTTTTCACTTTTTTAGTTAGAAGTACTTTAAAAGTTTTTTAGTTTTTTTAAACTATATTTATTTTTAACTTTTTAGTCCTAGCAGCAATACGTGTTGTCTGAATTCAAACGTATTGCTTTGTGGACTTAAATAAAATTTTATTGTTTTTTTATTTATTTAATCCTGGTGATCCTAATCAGGATAATGAGATAAACCTATGAAATTATTATATTGTCGCTGATTCTTGATAAGTGTACAAAGTTTGAATTAAATCTGTCCGTTTAAAGTGTGTCAAAATCGAGTCCAAAGGAGTCGGTTACATACATACATACCTACCTACATACATACATACCTACATACAAATGAAGCTAATAAAAGCGTGTTAAAAACAATTAACTATGTATGCCAGCTTACAATGAATAATATAACACGGTTTTTTATTTCCTCATACAAAAATTAAGACAAACTGACATGTGTCAGGAACGCAGTCTCTCAACGGCCGGATTATAATAACAAGATTATATTGGCCGAATATTGAAACGTCAATCAATATTAAGTCGAGAGTCTCATGCTATGTCTGTTACTTTAAGTTGTAAAATAGCAATGGATATACGTTTAAGAATTTCTTAAACGGCGAAAGTATAATAACCTAATGGGTAATTATATTTTCGAGCCGTTTGGGGTTAAAACGCTCGGGTCATGGGCTCCGAGTGCACGAAATCTTTTTAAAGAACTGTCAAAACGTTTGGTAGACTCTACTCGTGATCAGAGAGCTGGTTTGTTCCTTGCACAGAGAATCGGCATAGCCATTCATTCTGGGCACGTTTTCCGCCATTGACAAGGATGACGATGAGTTTTTTGACGCGTGTTTGTTTTATTTATTTATATTTAGATTTAATTTTAGTGTAGTTGTAAGTGTTTGTCCTTGTATTAGATTTAAGTATTAAAAACAACATTTAATAAAATATTTTAAGAATGTCTTGAAGTTAATTCACGTTTCTGTATTTAAGGCATTTATGCAACATAGATCATCCGCTTACATATTTGTAAGTTAGTTTAACTATACAAAAAGTATTTTACACCCTGCGTCGCTTTGACATTTCTTCTCAAGATAGCCAAGAATAGGCTAGTTGACTAATTTCGAAACACTGTTTAATTCCTTACTATGGGTACCTGATCTAAACAAAAAACAATACAAATGCAAGAAAAACCATCATTTACATTATGTATTTTCGTTTTCAAAAAGTTGATTTTAATTTAGCTCAAAAATGCTCAAAACTGTCATGGCGTCTCGGATGACGGTTTGATGTGCAAAATAATCCTATTATTTAGCTAAAATGTTATCAACATAAATGAGGTTTCGGACATGTTTCGAACTTTGTGACGTCACGCATCTGATTGGTGTTTTCCGTCACGTGACTGAACACCTAATTTTGCTAAATTTATTTTACGAAAATAAGAATAATCTTTTGGGTTTATTAATAACAACTTTGTTTATAATTTTCACATCAAAAGTAATCCATGGAAAGTCTTAACCATCCAATTTGCTTCTAATGGAAACAAGCCTATACATAAATTCAACCAGCTCATAAATTTAAAATTCTAGCGATTGTATTATAATTTAATTGTCTTCGTGCCCTCTACCCAGTCATTTTGCAATTGTATACCACTATTTCATTCCTATATCATCTCCTCCCATCACCTTGTTAATACCATATAAAATCTTCAATTTACACAAAATTACAACACAATAAATTCAAAGTTTAAACAAGCCCGACATGTTTTACAAATATGGATATTGACTGACAAATGCTGAACCTTCATAATCGTAGCTTAGAACGACCACCTTGGTAATACAACTAGCTTTCAAACAAAACAAACTCCATTATCGGTCCATTCGTTTAGGAGCTACGATGCCTCACAGTCACACACAGGCCAACACGTCAAACACATAACACCCCACGATTTGTGTCGCGGGTTAAACATCAAAATTAGTATAAACACAGTTAATCTTACAAGTTAAAAACAGACCAAATCCACCACCATTAATAATTACAGAGTAGTATACCAATAAAACTTGATTTTGTAAAACCACGCCAACTATAAAATCCTATACCAAAACCCTTCCTATAGTATCAAACCCAAAATGTTACTGATTTCTCAATGTGTCAGTTTAAACTCACCAGTAACCGTTGACACAAATCTCACGTGCAATCATGCGATAAGGGTACGTTATAAATATACATTATCTTGACTAACAAAATATACATTATCTTCTAAAATATATTTTTTTAAATTTTTTATTAATCATTCTGCTCAAAACTATCCTTCTCTTTTGTATTCTGTGGATAACGGTGTGAGTTACACGTTTGTATCATGTATTAGTTTTGTAAGTTAGTTTATAAGATCTAATGTGTAACTGTTTGTTATTCCAAATAAATAAATAAATAAATTTGCCTCAAATAATTAGAACCTATATACAAAGTTGATAAGACAGAGGGGCTTTTCTTTAAACTGTCTATACTAGATACCATTTTCAAGCTCTGTACCAAAAATCAATTAAATAGGAGCAGTAATTTAGTCGCAAATGATTTTTTAAGATTTTGCACCGTTTCAACACGATGTATCTTTCCTAACAGCTGATTATGTCTAAGCATTGACGCATGTCACAAGTAAGTAAGTAAGTCAGTCAAATTTATTTACACAGGGTGGTTGCGTTTTATTCTATTCTACAAATTAGAATAAAACGCAACCACCCACCCTGTTAAGTTAGTTTGAAAAAAATATTTTCTCATTTTCTGCTTTTCATTTTTATACCGTATCGAATTAATACTAAGCACGTATAGTATACGTAGTGTAATTTAATGCCCCTCTGTCATATCAACTCTGTATATTAAAGGATGACGCAAAAACTTTGTAAATTTTGAGGAAAATTACGAGGACGGAGGGGGATATAATTTAACAAGTTTATATAAGAAAGTAGTGCAGTACGATAACTTTTTTAACAACATATTACACACTATCATGCGTGTGACAGACACACATACATTGTTACTTACAGCTTCTGTCAATTGAAAACTGTCATATATTTTTTTGTTTTTTTTTAAAACTTACCACCCGAATAATGTTTGTACTATGAAATACATAGTACATACTACATACAGGTTGTAAAGAAAACCCTGTCCGACCCGTTAAGGTGTTGTTAGGTATCGAAATCTGATTACATTAAAATAAAAAAAAATTGAAAAAAGAAAAAGAAATTATAACCAAAAAATTTTTTTTCTCCTTATTCGTGATAGAGATTTGGCGTCGTCACAGGTGCTGCCAAATTATCAAAATAAAAGGCCGCCAATAAAACCGACGAAAATGGTGTTGTAATTTTTGTTTTAATTTAAAATTTATGGAATTTTGCGGCAAAAAATGGTTTTTTCAAAATTCATTATTATTGTTACTATCAAAAATATTCCGTATTTAATATTTTATTTGGGCATGTGACTATGAGCCTTTCGGGTCGGACAGGGTTTTCTTAACACCCTGTATAATGTATCAGTAATTATGAAACTTGAAATGAAATCGAATTCTGGTCAATTTTCAACCACTACAAATTTCTGAGAAGTTAATCGTCGGTAAAAAATTAAAGTTAATAGCCGCACTAAAATTGTGTACGTTATTTGTGAAAAACTATATCAAGTGTAATGTTAAAATTGTTCTGTACTCAAAATATTTGTGTAAGTAATATGTCTATTTATGAAAAAAAATATATAATAAAAAAAAACTGTGAAAAATACATTCTACTAACAACTAAGTCCATTCTATTAGTACAACAGGCAACGTTCACCATAAAGCCAGACAAATAGTAATTAAATCGTTATACTTACCTTTCCCATTTACTCACAAGTAATTTAAACGATAATTAAGCTGAAAAACCATTCATCTTAACATCTACACACCGAGAAATTTTAATGGTTGTTTTCCCGTGGCGAAATGATCTTGTCTTTGTAATACAATCGTTTTATAAACATATAAAATATTAGAAAACAAAAATGGCAGATTAAACCAAGATTAAACCATTGTTACCACAAACCAATCGTATTACCTTTCGATACCTACGCTCGGCGCAAGCCGGCCGACCGGCCGCGCAGCCGTTGACCCGCGTGCTTTTCAATCAGCTGATAACTTATCATTTATAAAAAAAAACAAAAACCTCCAATTCACCCAAAAAGTTGTTAATTTTTTTTATTATTTTGAAACAAAGACAATCTTAATTCTTCTTTTTAATCCATATTTCGAAAGTACTCCTTATGGCTAGTTGTTCAGCCGCGGGAAAACAACCATTCAAATTTCTCGGTGTATAGATCATCATAACGACAGGACATTTTTTGTATTGAAGTTCAGCTTAAATATAGTTTCAATCCGTTTACAAGTAGGTATTGAGTCGCAACGAGCAAGCGTGATCAATGCTCGTGCCTTCTCTATATGGGAAGAGGCCTGTGCCTTCTCTACATGGGAAGAGGCCTGTGCCCAGCAGTGGGACGGTTATAGGCTGGAATTATATATTATTATTATATTTAAAGTGTGTACTAACTTATCAACGTCTTTGAAGTCACCACTGGCCAAAGACGAGTCCGTACGCCATTTGCCACCCACCATGTTCTGCACGCTGCAATGTTGCGAGTAGCCAAATGAAAATAACAAAAAAATAAAACAAGGAAAGATTTGTACTAAGATATAATAAGCATAATAAGCTTATAACCTACCTTAAATATATTGATGATTATTACGACCTACTTCTGGTTAATATTTATTCAACTTATGACAGATGCATGATCACAATGAGACACAAGAAAGGTACCCCTAAAACTCAGACCCGAGACAATGTAGAAACTTCTACATTGACCTGTCCGGGGATCGAACCCGGGACCTCAGAGCTACGCCTTGAAAACCACTCAACCACGGAGGTATTCATGCTTTGAGTACATTTTAAATTTTCATCATCTACGTAGCCTCTTCACAATCTGTGTTGGGGTCGGCTTCCAGTCTCACCGGATTCAGCTGAATACCGTATTTTACATAGAACGATATGATTGTATTTTTTATCAAATTTTTTGGTATTGAAAGGCTCTTTCAGCTCTTGCCTTGTGAAGATAATGCTTTTAAGCCAGACGCGAATAGAGGGTTGTCCGTGTATTTTGTACAACATGTAATAAAACTCCGAAGTTATACCTCATCTATTTCTCCTATAGTAATATAATTGCGACCACGGCCGTGTAACCCGGTCGAAACGTCAAGCCCCAAAAAAGTTATTTATGCATGTACGCGCTTATTCCCGGGAATTATATTACTATAAACATGCAGCGCGATAGTTAAAAGTTAATATTTCTCCTACATGAAATAATATATTTAGAATTTGAATTTAATAAAAAAAAACCCATAAAAGAAAGAGTATTTTTGAAGACATGAGAAAATTCTTTATTCTACATGTAACTTCGTGTCGGGATAACAACGGTATTTTTTGATCATTCAAAAAATATTGTTTATTAATAGGGAATTTTTCAGATGTGATCCCATATAAGTTAAATCATTATATAAGGTAAACTACGCGGGCAAAACCACAAGTCACAAGTAGTATAAAATAATTATATTTATTTTCTAATTTAGATAATCAAATAGATCTAGAGATAATATTATATATATTGCTTTTAATTAAAGTAAATGATAAAAAATAAAATACGTAATCTTTTTCAATTCATTCGAGGTTATTCACCGTTTATTAATTACCAGCTGATTTCAAATAGTAACAACATCACATAACATACCATCACGCCTGTATCCCCGAAGGGTTAGGCAGAGGTGTACCAATGTACACCCACAGTTCGCCGGTATGTTTAGGTCCCATGTAAAAGGGGGCGAGCCTATTGCCACTAACCGAGCACAAATCCAAACTCCGACCTGCTACTGAGAATTACATAGAAAACCCCAATAACACCTCGGTCGACTTGGGAATCGAACCCAAGACCTCAAGCGTAACCTCAAGAGTAACCTATGGAGTTTCTTGCCGGCTCTTCTCCATAGGAAGGACACTTTGGAACCGAGCAACTAGAGTCAGTAGATTTAACGTGACGTTTCTTGAGCGCCTTTTTTTTTTGGTTTATAAGAAATAAAAACATTTTGATTTTGATTTTGAAGCGTAGCAGTCGCGCTTAGCGCCACTAGGCCAACGAGGCAGTTACAATAGTGTTTAAAATAATTTGTAATTAGCCCTTATGCCTATAAAACATAACTTCGAACTTTTTTACATGTTGTATAATACATTCCTTTAAGGTATCTAATAGGTAACGTCCTCTCTGTGTCCTTTTCCTATTACCTCCTGATTCTTAAGGCGTCTAGCTTATTTTTTTTTTGTTGAATACTTGTATATTTAAGGGTTTGAGGTGAGAAGATAGATATCTAAATGCCTAAGGACTATATTCCACATAAAATTTTGGTAATTCATTCTACCTACTTGCTAGTCGTTTTCTACCTATAGGGCGTTGCCTAAAGGATTTTTTTTTAACTTAACGTTACTTAAATTTTCAGTATTCCTAAGGACTATTTTCGAACTGAAATTTGTTAATTCATTATTCCTATTTGGTAGTCGTTTTATACCTATCCTATGCCTATATTTAGTGATATTGTTTTGCACGATACTCACACATGCTTCATCTGTTCGCCCTGCGAGCTCAGCTGCGCCAGATAGGCGGCCTGCTTGCGGTGATGGTACATGTGCACGCGCAAGCACGAGGGGTTCCGCATCCGCTTCTGGCAGATGTCGCACTGCAGCGTACCCTCGCGCGTGTCGTGCTTGTCCCGGATGTGCACCTTCAGGTTGTAACGGTTCGCGAAGAATCGGTGGCAGGAAGGGCATTTCACGCCACCCGTTTTGCAGTTCCAACCTGATGGTAAATTTTTTGTATATCAAATGCCATCACCGTCTGCCCCATTTTCTTCTATCTTTATCAACTTGCGTTGGTAATCCGGTGTCCAATCCGTTCACCATCATCATCTCCTTGCCCTGTTCGGTCGGCGCAATGCGTATTCAGCTTCCATTCATCTCTACAACTCGTCATCTCAGCATTCACTCCTTTCTTTCTCATAATATCATCTTTCACACAATCTATCCATCTTTTTTGCCGAATATAAGTTATTAAATTTACTTCCGATAATCCGTTTCCGAGGGTAGCAGTTTAGTACTAGCTAAAGTAAATTGAAGAAGAAATTTTGCCAAAAAAAAATTGAACAAAAAAAAAATTTTTTGAAATCGAAAAATCACCATATCATTTGGATTAAGTTACCTCTTCAAAACCGTTAAAACCGTTGAATCTCAGCAGTGCTATCACTAATTTAAGGATCCTAAGACGCTATCTAGTGTGACTACATTAACTCCCGATTAATGAAAGGCTGATCAACTTGATCTGTTGTCAAATCAACTGATCACGACTGCGATTAGTTGACATTCGACAGTAATGACTGGTTTAGATTATACGAGAAATATCGTGCAAGTTGCTGTCCATTGCCGTCTATAATCGATCATTTATGACAACAAAGCCACGCGGTGCCGCAATGTACTGCAACTCGCACGATATTCCTGGCACCGTCTAAACCAGGCCTAACTGTTGATTTACAAATATTCGTGTTCGTGTTGATAAACATTTCATAAACTAGAGGAAAGATTCGTGTGTATCTAAGACAAATGAACATAAAAAGCAGAACTCACCGGATTCCTTAGCAGATTCGGGTAAGACGAGAACACTGTGAAACAGGTCGTTGTCGAAGTCGATCAGTGGTTCGCTGGAAGCACGCAACGTAAATGGGTAAAGCGGTGCCTAAGAGCAAGCTAACTTATAATGGTAATGCGTTAAAAGGTAGAAATTAAAATTACTACTGAATTTTATAAAAATTTAGCCCAAAATGTGCGAAAAAAAAATTTTGAAAAAAAAAATTGTGTTTGATATGTGGAAGTGTTTTTTTTTCATACAGACCAGTTTCTGTAATCATACATTTTCTAGTAAACATTACTGTCTGAAAACATGATAGTTTGAATAATACACATTTGTTATATCTGCACTTAAAAGATAAATATTATCATTAATAGGTATCTAGAATTATGATATTACAATGAAATTAATGTTTATAGTATGTTTTACTTCTACGTAACCGCCTTAAGTAGTCTCTAGTTGAAAACAAACATGTTCTTTTCCTGACTTCAATATGAATAGTGGAAAACCAGTTATATATACCCTTTTGTTTTCTTTTTTGATAACAACATAATAGATATATTTAAAAGCATAAGAACCCTCCAATCACCCTTTAATTGGAGGATTCTAGAGCCCTTAAATAAAAAAAAAAACATAGGAGTATACAACTAAAGTGTACCTACTTATATTAATGCAAAAATAATTGCTTTAATAAGTGCATGAACCTGCAAGAGCGTTTGTATGGTGAAAATACCTCCCACCTTACCTCTTAACGAGGCGTGGGTTGTAAGCCGCTCGTTATTGCAAACGTTTACGAGAACCCTTGTAAACGAAATACCTTGAAATTGATAATACTCTTGTGAAAAACATCTATTTTAAAATTGTGATAAATATTCCCTTTAAAATTATTTTCCATTTGTAGTTTTCACCCACGGGTCTTGAAAGAGTTTGAGGAAAAACATTATTATGCTAAAATCTGTATGCTTCTAAAAAAATTATGTGCATAATTTTGTATACAGGAGAACAACATAACATACCATCACGCCTGTATCCCCGAAGGGTTAGGCAGAGGTGTACCAATGTACACCCACAGTTCGCCGGTATGTTTAGGTCCCATGTAATAGGGGGCGAGCCTATTGCCACTAACCGGGCACAAATCCAAACACCGACCTGCTACTGAGAATTTCATAGAAAAACCCAATAACACCTTGGTCGACTTGGGAATCGAACCCAAGACCTCTAGCGTAGCAGTCGCGCTTAGCGCCACTAGGCCAACGAGAACAAAACTGTACAAAATAGTAAAATTAAGTGCATATAGTGTCACCACAAAACTTGTGCTCACATAAATTACTGTTTTAAAAGGTTTGAAAAAGGTGCAACTAAAATACCTATCTTGTGCCTATTTTTTCTTGTATCACAATCTTGTGGTAACAAAATTCGAGCTAACAGCATGCCCTGTGATATTGAAGTATAAATCACAATAACATAAATAATAATTTAACTTTATAATTATCCAAAAGTCTAAAACCTAATCTAGACTAATCAATAAATTCGTGCAAGTGAGATTTGGTCTGTAGTTGTACTGATTATGATAAAACAATATAATAAAGACCTACCCCGATTCCCTCTAAATTCTGTATGACCAGTCGAGCTACCAAGAATAATACCGTATTACCAATAAAAATAAAAAAATATAAATAAAATAAATAAATGCGGACAACATCACATACATTGCTCTGAACCCAAAGTAAGTTGCTAAAGCACTTGTGTTATGGAATTCGGAACAACGAAGGTACCACAAACACCCAGACCCGAGGCAATGTAGAAAAGTTGGTTTTCACATTGACCCGTCCGGGGATCGAACCCGGGACCTCAGAGAGCGTCACCTTGAAAACCGGTGCGTACGCCACTCGACCACGGAGGTCGACTATAATAACTTGAAATTATTATTTCCCTGACTCAATGTAAATGAATACTCCTGACAGCTGTTTACCACAATGTCAAATATTAATTGGCCGTTACGCTTAGCCCCTTAAAACCCTTTGCACCTATCTTAAGCAACCTTTCAAGAAAACATGATTTATTCATCGAAAGCTGCTATTTTTTCCCAACTCCTATACATTCCACCTCCTTAATGATTTGATCACCTGAAGCCGTGGTTCCACCTCACAACATTTAAAGCCACGAATTCACAACAAATGTACTTCCCTTGACTTTACTCGTAGTTGTATATACACCTTTACAGTGACTTGTTCACTTAAAGCCGGCTATACCTTACAATTTGTTCACTTAAAGCCGGCTATACCGTTAGTCTTGTTCAATTAAAGCCGCGGTCCACCTGTATGAGTACTCACCCATCGTAAGCGTATTCAGAGTTCTCGGGGTGCGTCGGGCTGTCCTTAAGCGGCCTCGGCTTCTTTTTGATGCTGTGGCTGTTCCTGGTCGGTGTGTTCTTCAACAATCTGTAGAGGTTTATATTTAAATGTTAGATTAAATTTTATTTTTTGAATAAGTAGTTCTGGGGATGTTCCATGATCTCTTGCAGCAGTGCTGTTACGGTCGTGGAAGCGAGACGGCGCACTACACTGCGCATAGCGCTGTCCCGCTTACTCAACCGCAACAGTCCTGCTTTAAGAGCTCATGGTACGGCCTCAGTTCTAACTTTTAAACTATCGCGTTGCATGTTCATAGCAGCCTGTTTGCGACCACGGCTGGTGTAACCTGGTCGAAACGTCAAGCCCAAAAATCTTATGAGAGTGTAATTCCCGTTGATATTACTGTATAATAATAATAATAATAATATCCTGGGACAACTCACACACGGACATCTGATCCCAAGCTAAGCAGAGCTTGTGTGTGTATGGCGTTCATTTATGCCAACAATTACCGATTGAAACAGGCGGATGAAGTTTACGCGCGAATTCCTGTTACATAACATTACAGTTATATATTTTAGCAGATGAAAGGATGAACTGGACGCATACAAAAAGGAGCAACAAATAGCAAGCAATAGAAACCTGTGGAAAGAAGAAACGTAGGCCTTTGCACTGCAGTGGGACAGTTCCGGCTCTAAATAATATCCTGGGACAACTCACACACGGTCATCTGATCCCAAAGTAAGCAGAGCTTGTGCTATGGTAACATACTTTATATTTCTAAATACATACATATTGTAGATAAATTACTAGACACAGAGCAACTGATAGTGCTCATCACACAAAGATTTGTCCTGGGTTGGAATGGAACACACCTCCTGTTCAGCAGTCAGGGTCACTAACCACTAGACCAAAGGGCCCGTCACGGCCTCCAGTATAGCAATCAGAGAAGGGTATATGGAACTTACCTCTTGAGCGGGCTCCTGGCAGCTTCCTCCTTGATGACGACAGCATCGACTGGTTCCGGCGGCGGCTCGGACGAGTTCGTGTCCTCGACGGCGGGCAACCACTCCGGCTGCGGCTCGACCGGCTCGGGCATCGGCGCCATGATGTTGGCTGGCTCCTCGGGCAACGCGGACGGGGACTCGCTTCGCTGTGGAACGAAGGTGGAGGGATGTACGCGGTTGTCATGGCAACGAGACATCTTAAGATGGCGGTGCTGGACGAATGTACGCCGTTGTCATGGCAACGAGACATCTTAAGATGGCTGTGGTGGAAGAATATTCGCGCTTGTCATGGCGACGAGACATCTCAACATGGCGGAGGTGGAAGAATGTACGCGGTTGTCGTGGCAACGAGACATTAAAGATAGCGACCATGCAATAATGGGAAGGAAGCTCGATATTAATTCCCAACAACATCTTTTGGGCGACCAGGAACAAGCTTCACTAATTGCCTAACCATTGATATTATAATAATAATAATATCATTTATTTCGGACGGGGTTCAATATCTTAGTGAGGTGACCTAAGACAGTCTTGAAAATTTATGAGATATGAGAATTCTGACAACCAGTCAGTTTCATAGAAAGCTAGACGCATAAAGATAGTTTTGTGTTATTTAAGACTGGGTGATTATGATTATAGTATTTAGTATTGAATTAAAAAAAACTGGCCAAGTGCGAGTCGGACTCGCGCACGAAGGGTTCCGTACCACCGTCGTATGAGAATCCCCTTAAATATTCATTTTATGTGGTTTTTAGTATATTTGTTGTTATAGCGGCAACGGAAACACATCATTTGTGAAAATTTCAGCTTTCTGGCTATCACGGTTTATGAGATACACCCTGGAGACAGACAGACCGACAGACAGACAGCGGAGTCTTAGTATTAAAAAACGATTATTATTAGTGTGACATAAAAAAATTACGGCATACAAATTGCTTAATAGCAATTATTGATGTTATCGATGATTAAAGATAACAATTTAAATAAACAAACTATGTTAGAATTTGTATTGATAAGTCCCTAGATAAAGCTGGTACTTATGATGGTCCTTTTAATTATATTTATATTGATGTTCAAGTTTTTAGTTGTCACCATTGCAAAGAAAAAGAGGAAGGAGATATATCGAAATAAAAACTGCAAATATAGAAGCCCAGTATTCTGAAGATTTCACCTTAACAATCATACCTAGATAATAATAATAATAATTTTCCGGGACAACTCACACACGGTTATCTGATCCCAAGCTAAGCAGAGCTTGTGTTATGGTAACCAGACAACTGATAAACATACTTCTATGTTTCTAAATACATACATATTATGGATAAATTACACCCAGACAACCAGAACAAATGATCGTGCTCATAACACAAACATTTGTCCAGGGTGGGAATCGAACCCACGACCTCCGGTATAGCAGTCAGGGTCACTAATCACTAGACCAACAGGCCCGTCAGATTGTAAGTAAAACAAAAGCTATTAATAAATAAAAGCTCAAGAAATTAATATCACCGTAAATCCTCTGAACATCAATTTGATAAGAAAATAATATTCTTAATATAGCTAAGAAAACTATTTTTCTCTTCGTTTCATTACTAATTAACGGATGCCATCATTAGGGAGAAAATAACAGCTACAATTATTTTATCTTTAATTAAGACATCCGTTCTATATTTATTATCTGATATTAAAAGAATAGAACTATTTTCTATCAAGAAAATATTATTAATAGTTCAAAGAAAAAGGACAAAGCGACGAAGGCCGTGAAGCTAGATAAATAATTATAATTAGAAACTAGCAATTAATTAAATATAGAACTCAATCATCTTTATTCAAGCAAATGCGATACTTTATTTGTTTTGTGTTTTTAGCCCCCGACGCAAAAAGAGGGGTGTTATAAGTTGGACTTGTCGGTCTGTGTCTGCTGTCTGCGGCATCCTGAGTTTTTAATAAATGGATCGGTTTTTTTATTTTTAGACAGTTATCGTGTTCTAAATGTTTATTAGCTATAATTTATTTACATTTTTTATTCTTTTATAATTCTAAAAAAAAACCGAAATCGCAATAAGTCTTAAGTATATGGTTTTCTTATAGATCCCACTGTCAAACCTGGACCTTTCAAATAACAAAAGAATCATCGAAATCAGTTCACCCAGTCGAAAGGTATGAGGTAACCAACATAAAAAAAATACATTGGAATCGAGCACCTCCTTTTTTTGAAGTCGGTTACAAAGTAATAAGAATTTTCTGAAATTAAAAGTTTCTTAAACTCTTTGTACTCTTTGTTAAAACTGCACTACATAATCTGAAGGCTGTAGTTATAATCTCTGTATGCAATGTTTTTCCAACCGACAGGTGTAAGCGTCAGATGGCCCCTCACTATAATTATCCACATGAATGGTTTGTAAACTTGGGGCGTAAGGCAAACGCACAACTTCGCAAGACACAGTCATGATTGTGTAATTTGCAAAATTATAGATGAATACTGACCTATTTTAAAAGTGTCATCTACAAGGTGTTAAGAAACCCCTGTCCGACCCGAAAGGGTGATAGAGGGTTCAAAATCACATGCCCAAATAAAATATCAAATTTGGAAAATTCATGATAGAAACAATAATAATGGATTTTGAAATAAACATTTTTTGCCCCGAAATTCCCTAAATTTGAGAATTTATAAAACAAAAACTAAAACACCAATTTCGTCGGTATTTTTGGGGGCCTTTTGTTTGGTAATAAGGTAGCATCTGTGACGACGCCGACACTCTCTCTCGAAATTTGAGAAAAAAAAAAATAAGGATATATTTTTTTTATTTCCACATTTTTGTAATCAGATATCGATACCTAACAACACCTTAACGGATCGGACAGGGGTTTCTTAACACCCTGAATAATGAGTTTAATTTTTCAGATAATAGGCTATGTTTCATTGAGTCACACACTATTGACTGCCAATTATCACGACTTCTCGTTTCGCAGGTCTACTTGCAGAAATTACTTAATAAATAAGCAGCACGTCAAATCAATCATCTTCGTACATCAAAATTGAAGACTTTCTTGGGTGCCAAACCAAATAGCAATCACCCGCCCAACCCTTAATTTAAGAGTTGCTTGAATTGACCGAATGGCCTGCTTTAGTTGGTAATTTTTACGATAATTGGAATTCTGCTAACTGTCATTACGATCATTAATTGGTCATTACGATCATACTCTTCGAGAGTTCAATGAGATTTTATTGTAGGCTTATCTGAATACGAAAATTAGGCACAATGACAATTACACTGACCGACCACTGACATGCATTTAAAATATCTGAATCGAGGCCCTGTAAGAGCGCCAGCGACCCAACTTAGAAGTTCTTCTTTTCAAGTCGAAGGTTTATTTTTAATAGAAAATTTGATGCACCCAGTAGTGACCACACTAACTGCAGCACCATTGGCGATGAAATCCTCCAAAAAGAAGGAGTGCAGACACTGGGCACTCCAATAAATGCAACACTGTCAAGGTACCTATGATAATAAGGGCCTATGATCCAAATGCCAAAAACTGTCTTTGTAGTGACCTACTCGAGTTCACCACCTATGGATTAAGTTCTTAGCACTTGACATAGGGGTCCGTCCAGATCTGAGGAACGCGCACCGAATGTGCGAACTGTTCGCGAGCTACGCGCGAGCATTTCATGTTCGCGTATCGATCGCGAACAGTTCGCTAGCCAGCTACGAGCTGCTCATTCGATGTACGTTCGCCAGATCTGGACGCACCCTAAGGTCTGACAGATGTCTTACCTCGCGCCCTCCGGTGAGGCCCTTGACCTGCAGCAGCTCGGCGGTGTGGAGGAAGCCGGACAGCTCCTGGCGACGCACGTGCACTTCGCCGCGGTACATAAACTGCAGCAGTTGGCGGAGCTCCTGGTGCGGTACGTCTTTGAGGATCACTATGGGATGCTCGCACGGGTTCATCTGAACAAATAAATAACAAAAAAACTCAGTAAAAATCGAAATCAAAAAGTTTCTTCTTCAAGTAAGTTTTTCAGGCACTTTAAAACACAGCTTAGTAATTAAGAAAAATAAAGCTAACATTTCCAGGCACTTTGTAAGCGTTAAGAGCTCGAATGTAGAATAAAATAGAATCGCTTAACACATAGTGAATAAAGAGGTATATAGTTAAAAAAAATAACTTGACACTGCTGGCCTTCAGCAAGAATCCGATTTTGAAAAACTATGACTCAACGTTAGTTAACGTAACAGATAGATTTCGCTACAAACACACATCACTGGTAAAGACAAACCAAGCCTAAAAACGATTGGAAATGTATTGAGACATGACCATCATAACTATACCTGTAAGCCACAATCTACAATAATTATAATCATCAACAAACCTTTACACTTACATAAGCTCAGTGAGTTCCATTATAATAATTAATTCGACTTGAAACCCCACAAACAAATTAATTATAAGTAAATTTCGAAGGAAACATTGTTCCTTAATTACGAAATCATTGGAATATTACAAACTTTTCAAAGTAATTAAAAATTTGTGAAACTGTTGCTCAACTTTTTCCTGATTTCACAACATTTTTAGCAAAGGACATTCATGAGCTTAAACCAAATTCACCGTAACAAATGAAGTTCATTACTGGTTTATTGTGAAAGAAGAAGACTATACATAATTCTATACCTCTTTGTCACAGAAACTATCATGAAAACATATCCACCCTACTTAAAGCTTAATTGACAGATGTTAATGGCTACTTAAATAAGGGAATCCTTATTATCAATTTAAGTATGCAATCTCTTGAACTTCTGGAGTGTTTTCCTATTTATATTGGTAATCAGCAATCAATCAAATCAATTTAAGGAAGCCAACTATAAGACTTCTAAGAGTTCTACTATATAACTATAAAATTTTGTCCAATATTTACTTTTCATAAGTTCTAACAAAAGAAAATCTGATAATAATCATCAACAAATACTTTTCACATACAAAATGGGAACCACAGTCTGACTAATATATTGATACAATAAATTAGAATGTTTGTGTCAATAATAATTCACAACTTTCAAGTACTTAAGTACCATAACACACAAGTAATAAAGTGTCAATTGCTATACAAAGCCTGGTATAAGGTGACAATGTGATGTTGAATCAGCGCCCAAGAATAGGTCACTTGTAGTTGTTGACTATATGATATAATGATTGTGCATTAAAGACATTTGTTAAAGAAATAGTTAAATGAGAATGTAGTGATAAGTCTATCTTACTATGCTATACCTGCCCGTATAAAACAAAAGTCAGATTAGTTATATCATTGAGCGGTAACTACTCATAGTTATATAGTCTATTAGTTTGTTGTACACTTCTGTCTGCCTCACAACTTGTTTGAATCATCAATTCACTTTCACTCAAAGGTTTGCTGGAAGAAAACTCAATTTTGAGTTAAGCTCGCCTCTGTACATCAACTTTTATTAATGTATATCTTTTAAATGTTTATGTGTACAATAAAGAATTATGAATTATAAAGGTGAACCCCAAGACACCACTAGTACCTTATTAAAATACGTCCTTCAAAAACTTATCTTATTTGATATGAAAGTTTAACTTAAATATTGCATCACAAACATTCACCTATCTATCTATGGCTAGCTAAACAGCTTGAAACTTATAAGTATTCTTTTGCTAAACAGTAATTCCAGTAATTTAACTACATAGTCATAGTATTCCAGATAATTATAGGGCGGCCTAAGTGGCAGATATCTAAACAATCTATATCTCATTCAGTAAATAGTAGGAATGAACATTTATTGTCATTCATCATCATCGTCATCATGTCATTGGTACCTTCGTTGTTTCTGAATTCCATAACACAAGTGCTTCAGCTATTTACTTTGGGTTCAGAGCAATGTATGTGATGTTGTCCGCATTTATTATTTATAATTTGAGAGACATGTGTGCCCATCAACACAGGCTGAGCTGATTATTCATAGGCACTACAATGTTACAATTTAATTTACTTATTGTCTTATACTAACTAGAAATGCATTGAAAACTATATAATACATCACAAATCTAAAAACATTAGAGCATTTCCTCAAGTAAACCAAACACTCAAGCATGCGTAAACACAAGAAGGATAAGCCAAGTATTTATATAATATCAAACAACTATTGTCTTGGCTTCCACTGTATCAATACAATACCTACACAGTTTTTATTTGTTATATATTTAATACACAGTGATATGGCACAAAGGTCACCACGGCTATAATAATGTGACTAACTGACATTTGCCTCCATTTTATTATGCTGAATACAAAAAGAATGTTTCTTTTTGTTACATAAAGAGAACCAGAAGCTTAGGACACGTTGAGAGACATGTTATGAATGTTGATTATTGAAAAACTTGTTTTAATCTCATGTGTAGGTACAATGATGCAAATCTAAGGGAGTGTCCACATCTGACAAACGTGCATTACACGAGCAGCTCGCGAACCGCGCGCGCAGTCTATCAGACGGCGTAATTGACACTAGTGCGTTCGCGGCATGGTCGCAAGCGGCTCGCGAGCTGCTCGTGTAATGCTCGTTCATCAGATGAAGACGCACCCTAACAAGAATACCTATTTTGTGTAGGTAAAATGTTACAAAACTACGAAACCTATCATAATTACATATTTGACACACCAGTACTCTAGGTGTTGTTAACTGTGAAGATCCCAGTTCGATCCCCGGATGGGTCAATGTAGAATACCAGTTTCCTTAGTCTTGGGTCTGGGTGTTTGTGGTACTAGCGTTGCCTTTGATTCTATAACTTATGAACTTTAGCTATGTACCTACTTTGGGTCCAGAACAATGGATTATATGTTGTCCACTTTTAAGAATCCTATTTGCATATATAAATCTAAATATACCCACTGAAAAGATTGTATAGCTTAACCATAAGCTAAACTTGTAAATTTGTACTAATTAATTGATTGAAAGATCTTCAAATAACAAAGGGATGGCTTTGGAATTTTCAGCAAGTTGATTTCAATGTATAGAGAAAGTAATTAATCCTAACATTGTTTTAAAGAACTATAAGAAAGATACTTATTATTAATATAATCAATAACAATACTTTAAAAGGGCAAGGGTCAAGACACACCTGCACTTTGATGCACTTTTGTTTAAGTTTATGAAAAAATCAATATTTCCACCAAACAACATGTCAATCACAATGATTAAAGTAGATTGAAGCTAAATAACTATAAAGTAATAAATATATTGAACTAAACAGCTACTTTAAACAACTTTATTCAATTATCAATGTTTTTTGACAATGCTTTTTAATTTATATCATTAACATGCAGAAGAATCTAAAAATGCATTTTGCAGAAAACACCTAAGTACTACATCCAAACTCTATCAATTATACAAAATAAACAAAGAAAACAAACTAACAAAACTGATTTTACAACTAAAATAAATAATTGTGATGATTAAATTAATAAAATAATAACTTACAAACTGATGCAGTATCAAGCTCAACAATGTAATGTCCACCACTTCAGAGTAGCATACACAGTACACACTAGGGTAGGGGAGCTCACCCTCTGTCTACTCTCACACAACAGTGTGCTTGTGTGAGTGTACAGTAAAAACCCCTAATTTATTATGTATAGCTCAAAGATCAATACATCTGTCTGACAACCACGACGCATGAGCAAAATTTAATCTCGTAACAATAGATCTGCACACAGCATCCCTAGTACACCTACATGTAAACCTTTTTACAGGCATAGACAACTTCAGGGAGGAGTAAACAATGAAAATGCTCGCTTTTCGTAATAAAACAACAGGATTAGATTAAAATGAGGCTAAATCCGTCTAGATTGCGCTAGTTGATGAGAATTTCAGGTACCTACTATTGCGTAAAATCAATACGAGTTGTATCATACCTTAAAAAGTTCCTTGAAGTATGGGCTGCATACTGAGAGGATGAGCTTGTGCGCCTGCACGTACTGTCCCTCCGCGGCCAGGGTCACGTCCACCAGGTCCTCGCCTTCCAGCAGGGCGTGAAACGATTGTGATAAATTCGAGTGGAAATCGTTCCATCGAAGCGAGAACTGCTCGGGCACAGCCATACCGCCGACAAATACCGAAAATCACGTAAAAAAAACCACTAGACGCCCACCTAACACTACCTGTACCACTTTCAGACCAGCTACGCGTCCCGACAGTGATACATAACTGAAATCTAAACGCGAATTAATGCCCACGTATACGAATCGGGTAGGAACGAACTATTCCTCGAACATTATTTATTTACAACGCATCACTACGACGTTACCCGCAATTATTTATAATACACAAACAATATTGACTGACATGGCAATACAATGGAATAATAATCAAAATGTCGCTTGGTGGATTGCTCACGGATTCTTTACAATGCACCGTTCATTGTCCGACAAACAACATTATGTCAGAATGTATGAAAAAACTGAAAATGTGCGAAAATGTTGATGTACTAAAAGAAACGGAAATAATTTTATATTTATTTTTTATGCATTTAAAACTTGTATTTATTTTATGATGTTTTTATTTGAATATAAATTAAATTACATTAAAATTATAGAACCATAGACAAAGTTTTTTTTCAATGCTTTGTTGTTTGGAATGTTATAGACTTTTTCATCATCTGTAAGGACCACAGATAATATACAAATATATTGTCAAAATATGACTACTCGCGAAAAGTCTTGATACTTTATCTTGATATTTTATCAAATTCTAACTTTCTAAGCATCGGGCTGAATGTTTACAGTAAAATAATTCACGGGAATAATATATATATTGCATGCATAAATATTTAATCACATTGTTAGCACACAATTACCAAATTGAAACTGCTTACAGTAATAATATCTTTGGATAAGTTTTGTTTTTTGAAAGCTCTAGTTGGACTTTTAACACAGAAAATTAAAATGAATACAGAAAAAAATAACTTTACTATAATGGAACGGCGGATTAATTATTACAAATGTCGTCTGATTGGTAGTATTGGTACTAAAGATTGGTTCTGTATATTTATCTTGGCTATAATTATGATTATGTAATAATTATGACAGAAATGAAAATTTAATTTAAATCAAACTAATCAAAATCAAAAACTTTTAAATTTGAAAAAGGATTAATTGATTCATTACTTAAAACTTGTATCTATTTTCGAGATAAATACTTGATTATTTCCTCGTTAATTTCTTTAAAATAAGTTTGTATTTTTGACACGATACAAATATTTCAAGATTTTCAAAGTTGATCGTTAAGCCGAGTGTTTACGTCTGCCAAATGTCAACCTCAATGTCAAGTCGTTGATCTGTCATCAGTAGTTAATAAGCACCGCTCGGCATGCGGTGTTATCAGGCTTTATTTCTTTTATTTACTTTTTAATGAAAGGAACATTGAATTGACCATGAAAGTGTGATGTGCGTTAAAGAACACCCATAGTATGTTAAATATCGTGACTGACCGTGAAGTTTTATGACGTTTTTTTTAACCGATCATGTTAGTTTAGCTCATTATTAGTTTAACTACATACGTGTTGGCACGATGTCGGTTCTGAGCGCGCAGGAGCAAGCGGAAGCGGCGGACCGAGCTCATCTCGTCAAGAAGATACTGAGCGCGGGGTTCTACGCGCTGGCGTCGTTCATGATAACGGTGGTGAACAAGACGGTGCTGACGACGTACGCGTTCCCGTCCTACCAGGTGCTGGGGCTGGGGCAAATGGTGGCCACGATCTCGGTGCTGTGGGCGGGCCGCTCAGCGCAGGTGGTGCAGTTCCCGGCGCTGGACAGCGGCGTGGCGCGGCGTATATGGCCGCTGCCGCTCATCTACCTCGGCAACATGGCGACAGGCCTGGGCGGAACCAAGGAACTTAGCCTGCCGATGTTCACGGCGCTGCGTCGCTTCAGCATCCTCATGACGATGTTGGGCGAGAGGTTCGTGCTGGGCATCCGCGCTTCCTGGCCCGTGCAGTCCAGCGTCTTTGCCATGGTCGGCGGCGCGCTGCTCGCCGCCGCTGATGACGTCACATTCTCCTGGTCCGGATACACGCTGGTCCTGCTCAATGATGGCTTCACTGCTGCTAATGGTGTGTACATGAAAAAGAAGCTGGATTCAAAAGAGCTTGGTAAATATGGTCTGATGTATTACAATGCCTTGTTTATGATAGTCCCTGCTACTATAGTGGCTTGGGCCATGGGAGACCTGCACCGCTCAGCAGAGTACCAGAACTGGGGAGACTCACTGTTCCTGGCACAGTTCCTGATGTCTTGTGTGATGGGATTTGTGTTATCCTACAGTGTGATGCTGTGCACACAGTACAACAGTGCTCTCACAACTACTATCATAGGGTGCTTGAAGAACATCTTGGTCACATACTTGGGGATGGTCATCGGTGGAGACTACGTGTTCTCATGGATGAACTTCATTGGGCTCAACATCAGTGTGCTAGCCAGCCTGCTGTACACGTTTGTTACGTTCAAGCGCAAGGCCACTCCCTCCTACGTGCTGGTGGAGAATGCTAAAGTGGACACCGTATAGCAGGAGCATTCCCGGAAAAGGAGACCGACTCAGTGCTCTACGTACTTTGTATAGTACTGAAGGTGGTGCCAAAGATGACTGTTCAACAGTGAGTAGTGCTACACGTTAATGTTTTAACTCACACAGACCACATCCAGTGGTACTACGGTAACCACTGGGCAATTGTGTTTTATACTATATTAATTATTTTTGTAAATTAGTTTGCATCTCTATTAGTTATAGAAGTGGCCAGGTTTTGTGGTTAGGAATATTTTTCTATGTTTTGTATTATCAGAGTATGAAAATCTATGATGTGAGTGGTCTGTGTGAGTTGACACTCTAAGTCCCATAATTTAATGCCATTCATGTTGGCATGACAAATAGTTAAGTTATTATATTTTTATTATAATTATTGCCAATATAAGAGATACATATTTTAGTATTAAAGTTGATCTGTGTGAGACAGATGTGTGAACATCCGATCTTGAAGTTACAGAAATGGTTTCAGCAAGATAATGATATGCTGTTGTGTACTGTTTGACTGCCATTTATAGTTAAGTTGACAGCTAGCCTAGCTTACATATACTCTGGCAGGACTGATATAGGAAGTTATACCTCAGACTAGACTGGAATAGAGTATCTATAAAATGTGCAATATTGCTTAAATAAAGTAATATATATTTATTTTTATATTATGAATTAATCATGCAATTAACGTATTGTATCTATGGGGAAGTGACATCAATTGTGTGTGTGTAGCACACAAGCTGCACACACTGTACCCATTTAAGTGTCATCAGAGTTTGGAACACATGAATAAATATACAAGTAAGACAGAACACCATTTCAGTGGCTATAAATAACAGGAAAAACGTATTCATATTTAAATTAAAATACAAAAAAAAAAACTTTATCTTAATTAATTCACTGTAAATATGGCCCAAGCACGTAAATGAGATTACATAAGAGTAATGTTTGAGCTTTTATATAAAAAAAAACGAAAATGTGAAAAGTGTCCAATTAGTAAATATATTACGCATAAAAAAAGTTAAGAGAAATGTAAAAAATATACATTAGGAGACTGGACCGCAACATCTTAGCCACATACAGTTTTATTATACTTAAAAAATGTTTTGCTTAAACACTTCAAAAATAATCTTAAAGATTTTCCAAATAAAACCTCGTTAAATACCACATCCATTCTTATGAAGACAACATAATTAGTTTCATTAGACGACCTCCGTGGTCGAGTGGCGTACGCACCGGTTTCAAGGTGTCGCTACCTCTGAGGTCCCGAGTCCGATCCCCGGACGGGTAATAAAAAATCACATTTCTACACTGCCTCGGGTCTGGGTGTTTGTACTTCCGTTGTTTCTGAATTCCATAACACAAGTGCTTTAGCAACTTACTTTGGGTTCAGAACAATGTATGTAATGTTGTCCGCATTTATTTATGTAACATTTAATTGAGTAAAACCTCTTTACAGTGTTAATTAAGTTTATAGTCTAAAACGGAGCATCGAAGCGAAATCTGAAGCTATTCTACGTTACGTGGTTAGGAATGGAACCTACGTTGAAACTAACGGGAAGTTGTTTGAAACTCGGTCCTTTATATCATGTGAGACCTAACCATGTTATCGGCGAACTGTACAACTTTAATAGTGCCCTCTGAAGTTATGTTAACTTAGATAACGTGAGCCGCGAAATAACTTCGTTACCTCTAGTTCAAAACTGTTTCGAGCTAAGTTAGCTAACACATAATTTATATAGGAAGTCAATTTAGATGGGTTTTGTTGTTGTAAGCAAATAAGCGAGGAATATCGTAAACACGAACAGAGAGTCGTGTGTATACAAATACATGACTCATTAATAATTTTAGCAAAAATACATCGACTTCAAAATAAGGTTTGCTTATGGATGCCGTTGTCAGAAGTGGACCAAATTGAAATGGGACAACACGGAAAGCACCACCTTTCAAATAAAAAATCAAAGAATCATCAAAATCTGTTCAACCAGTCGAAAGTTCTGAGGTACAGTCGAATTGAGTACGTCCTCCTTTTTTGAAGACGGTTAACAATAAGCGAAATGGCTTCATTTTTAGAGCTTTGTTCTCTGTTTTTTTTGTGGTCTTAACATTGTCTTGGAATTTCGCAAAACAATAAGTAATTAAATAATAATAATAATATTCCGGGACTACTCACACACGGTTATCTGATCCCAAGCTAAGCAGAGCTTGTGTTATGGTAACCAGACAACTGATAAACTTACTTATATATTTCTAAATACATACATATTATAGATAAATTACACCCAGACACAGAACAAATGATCGTGCTCATCACACAAACATTTGTCCTGGGTGGGAATCGAACCCACGACCTCCGGTATAGCAGTCAGGGTCACTAACCACTAGACCAACAGGCCCGTCGTAAATAAAACGTATGTTGGTTGAACGGTGTTCCTTACAAACTTGTCCAGTCTCCGATCTCTTATGAAACTTACTTGCAGACACGTAAACATATTTAGCTTATGCTACGCCAAATATCTATGACTGCCTCAATTTCATGTTGTACTAAACTTAAAGTCGTAAGACACTAAATTATTAATTTCTACTTATTCTTGTATGCACAGCATTCAATTAGTCCACATTGTTCTAAATGAAATTAATTGCTAAGATGTATAAATTACTTTTAACAATAAAACAAGGAATTTTAAATATGACCAACTGCTTACAACGATTGGTCATAATGAAAGGAACTGTATCCACTTGAGACAAAGAACAATTTCAAACGAATGAAGTATAAAATTAAATCTAAATGCATTCTCAGATTACAAGTTAAATAAAATTAGCATCAGGGCCTCGATTCAGCTATTTGAAAAGCATGTCAGTGGTAGTTCAGTGTACTTGTCATTGTGCCTAATTTTCGTATTCAGATAAGCCTACAATAAAATCTCATTGAACTCTCGAAGAGAATGATCGTAATGACAGTCAGCAGAATGCCAATTATCGTAAAATTGACCAAATGAGGCGGGTCATTTAAACAAGTCAAGCAACTCTTAAATAGCTGAATCGAGGCCCTGAATAATGTTTTTAACAGCTCATTTAACTATATGCAAGAAAAATCCAAACAGTTAATGTGAAACAGCAAAACACAGCATCCAATAAAGATTTAATAGTCCTTGATAATCAAAACTACGCTTAAAATGTTTTGAGCGGTAAATTTTTAATAGATGCCTTTAGCTAAACTTTAATTCCGCAAGTACGATTCAAGATTAACATTGAAGTGGAATAAAACTGCATTCCGAGAATCTTTCAATACTACGTTCCTATAAAGATTCAACTTTCTTAGAATCCCTGTGAGAAATTGCCGATTAACTGCTCTGAAATGTAACCTTCTTAAAAATAGCCTGACCATTAATTTATTATACACTCTTTTACAGTTATACAGGGTGTTAAGAAACCCCTGTCCGATCCGTTAAGGTGTTGTTAGGTGTTGATAACTGATTACAAAAATGTGGAAATAAAACGGAAAAAAAAAGAAAAAAAATTATAACTTAAAATATTTTTTTTTTCTAAAGTCGAGAGAGAGAAAACAAAAGGCCCCCAAAAATACCGACGAAATTGGTGTTGTAGTTTTTGTTTTATTCTCAAATTTAGGGAATTTCGGGGCAAAAAATGGTTATTTCAAAATCCATTATTATTGTTTCTGTCATGAATTTTCCAAATTTGACATTTTATTTGGGCATGTGATTGTGAACCCTCTATGACCCTTTCGGGTCGGACAGGGGTTTCTTAACACCCTGTATATCAATACTTATACACAAATCGCTTTTTAAACTCTAGACAAGCTTAGTATCGTAAGTTTAGAAGTAAACTATAAATCTGGTTTGAAAAACTAAATCATAAATGCCGTGACATAAGCTAAATATGTAACAAACAAAAAAAAGCTCCGATTATGATTATAGAAGTTAAGAAATATTAATCAATATTTTATTAAATCTCACAATAATAATCAAATTAGTACAAATTTTGTAAATTGTAAGCGATAGTATTTTTATTGTATTTATGATACGGTATGTATTTTATCGGCGTTGTATCGCAAGCTAAGTGCTCTGCATGCTTACCATGAGTTCTCAAAGCTGTACTGTTGCGGTTGTGGAAGCGAGACGGCGCACTACACTGAGCATAGCGCTGTCTCGCTTACTCAACGGCAAGAGTCCTTGTTTAAGAGGTCATGGTACAGGGGCTGGGGCCCGAGTCCGCTATTTTAAGTCAGTGAGTGGTGGGTTAATAAACGTCGCGTTCCAGTGTACTTGTTTTTGTGCCTAATTTTCGTATTCAGATAATTTTAGTTTAATGACAAATGTACACCTACTTGCCACTGTTGTCATTGTAGGATTGCAAGGGACTGTTCTTATCTGAATACGAAAATTTAGCACAATAATAAGTAGGTACACTGGAACGTTTATTAACCCGCCACTCACTGACTTAAAATAGCGGACTCGGGCCCCTGTTCTCGTGTTTTGTTGCTCGGCCGAGGGTAGGTAGCCGAGCCGGCAGACTGCGTCCTTCATCCGATTCAAGTGGTCGCCGCAATGTCGTGCTCGAGAACCCACGACGTTTTTCGTCACTTTGTAAGTTTCTACCTAAGCAATAAGCTGCTGACGAGACATTAAATAATGCATTGTTCGCCTCGCTAACGACTGTCACGAACTATATAAAACAACTGATGTACATTGTACCTAATACACGTGTCGTTTCTTTATGTTTTTCACTTCTTAATCTTGTACACTACCTAAAGCAAATGTAGACCATATTTTCCTGTTATCATTAAATTTACTGTAGATCGTACTTATTTATTATTATACTATACAACCTTTATCTTTACCTATATATAAATACTAAATACTAGCTGTGCCTGCGACTTCGTTCGCGTGTACCTATATATAAATACTAGCTGTGCCTGCGACTTCGTTCGCGTGGATGACGAAACTTATCAATGAGTTTTTAACCGCAAAAATTAAGTTTGTTTTTATTGTTTTTCCTTTTCCGGGATAAAAACTACCCAGTGTGGTGCCCAGGATAATAAAGAATAATTATACCCAAGTTTCATCGTAATCCAACCGGTAGTTTTTGCGTGATAGGTAGGTACCTGAACAAACAGACAGACAGACTGACAAAATTATTTTTTTTCACACTTTTGGGTTCGGTGTCGGTCTAGTAACACCCCCCGCCATTTATTTTTTTGATATTTTCAATGTACAGAATTTTCACTTCTACAGATTTATTATAAGTATAGATGTTACAAAAATTGTTAAGTATCCGATGTAAATGTAGTATTTTTTTCTGTAATTACTATTGGTTAGACTGCCTCGTTGGCCTAGTGGTTCTAAGCGCGACTGCTACGCTAGAGGTCTTGGGTTCGATTCCCTATTCGACCAAGGTGTTTTTGGGTCTTTCTATGAAATTCTCAGTAGCAGGTCGGAGTTTGGATTTGTGCCCGGTTAGTGGCAATAGGCTCGCCCCCTATTACATGGGACCTAAACATACCGGCGAACTGTGGGTGTACATTGGTACACCTCTGCCTAACCCTTCGGGGATACAGGCGTGATGGTATGTTATGTTATATACGATTCGTGGTTTTTACGTTTGCGCATACATTTAACTAATAGCCACGATAAGATAACGCCCAGAGAACAAATGTAATTGTATTTTATGATCTATTTGCGGTTTATTTGTCGGTTTCCTCGTGTTAATTGTACTTTTTCGTTGAAACTTGTGATTTTGATACTCTGTTTTTGATAATAAATGCCTGAATATAGTGACAGTTTCAGCCCAGTATGTCTATTCTGTAAATAATTTCGGTATCGAGCTTCACCTGAGTGACAATGAAGCTCACTTCAAAAGTGAACCCAATTGGCCTTGATTTAGAATTCAAATTCGAGAATACGTATTTGACATCTCACCGCGGATTCCGCTGTCGAGACATGAAAATAATGTTACAGAATAGCACTACTGATCTGGGATGATACTCCTCTCGACAAAAGACATTTCTGCAATCATTAACGCTGATAGTTTTGTTCAAATGTATGAAATAATAATAATAAATAATAAATGTGGACAACATCACATACATTGCTCTGAACCCAAAGTAAGTAGTTAAAGCACTTGTGTTATGGAATTCAGAAACAACGAAGGTACCACAAACACCCAGACCCAAGGCAAAACCGTCCGGGGATCGAACCCGGGACCTCAGAGCTAGCGACAACTTGAAACCGTTGCGTACGCCACTCGACCACGGAGGTCGTCAACAACTAGTCTGTTATCCGGCCGCTGAGAGAATGACTCCCTGACAGGTCGTGGTCAACAATAAGATATAATTGTAAAGTGGTAAATAAATTACTATCACTTAATTGTCCTATAAGAATAATATTTTGACAGGCCTGTTGGTCTAGTGGTTAGTGACCCTGACTGCTATACCGGAGGTTGTGGGTTCGATTCCCACTCAGGACAAATCTTTGTGTGATGAGCACGATCATTTGTTCTGTGTCTGGGTGTAATTTATCTATAATATGTATGTATTTAGAAATATATATATACATTGTTTATTACTTGTCTGGTTACCATAACACAAGCTCTGCTTAGCTTTGGATCAGATAACCGTGTGTGAGTTGTCCCGGAATATTATTATTATTATAATATCATTCAAAACTATATCATTATGTCTGGTTACAATGAAAATATAACACGGTTTTTATTGCCCTATACTAATCTATAATAACATGTGTCAGGAAAGCATTCTCTCATCGGCAGAACTATAGGTCTCGTTATTAAAAAGACATTTGAACCCATATAAGCAATTTCTATCATTTTTAACGCTTGCATTAATGTCACTAGTCTGCAGGGGTCGGTACTTGGTAGGTAACTAAGGAGGTTGTTTACAGCTAGTGCCTCTCGCCGCTCGGTACCGCGCTAGTGTCGTTTGATGTCCGTACGATCGACTGGCTGACTCAATTGCCTTTGATGTCGGACGCAGAACAGCCACTATATTGCATGTTCATTGCGCCATAATAATAATACCTATATTCATGTCAAATACCATTTTAACGATCACCTAGGGACGCTTGAAAATATGTAAAATCATACTTATACATCAGCCACTTTAAAAAATTAATGAACGTGCTTTGGGATTATGAACCTTAATTCAATGACTAATAGTTCAGTTTCCATCACATTCAAATTACTTTTAAGCACTTTTCGGTAATATTTGTCATTCTAAAATGAATTTAAACACATGTTGTCAAAGTTGATAATAGCTTAATTAGTAATAACGTTTCATTCTCTTTTCATATTGGCTTTAGTATAGACACAATATAAAAATCAGGCGAATTAAATATCTTCACCCTTATTGAAATCAATTAAGAAATCTTGTAATACAGGTTCCGTGATACATCCTTCATTTAACCTTATCTAAAGCGAAACGATAAATCGTGCTACTATGCTATTTAAATTACCGTATAAGCATAGACTTACTATACATGGCACTCAATGAGTCATCAAAGAATACATGTGTACTATTGTCGCCGATAACGTCAGTACAAATTGTCTAGCAAACACTGTTGTTTCATTGTACAAACAAACAATTGATTAAGCTATTTTATTTATCTTTCACGACTGCGTTTATTGTTTTTCGTTATGTATATCGATTATATTTATCGATACGAAATTGTATTGATCCAGTATTATGGTTTTGTCAGCTCTTTTCTTAGTTTTTTGCTACACAGCGTTGAACGCGTTGCAAAAAAATCAGGCTTTTTTTTTGGCATACATTAATTTTCTAGCTCGGTATTTTCTCGGCCTCATTCAGAACACCGTACCAAGTTTCATCACAATCCGATCACTGGTTTCGCGCATATAGGACAAACAATGAAAAACAATTCCATAATCATATTTAACTTTGGGAAACCTACTACAACTACAGGTTTCCCAATCTTTTTGCCGTTAAAACATCTTTTCTTGGGTTATTTCCCTTTATATTGTTACACGCAGTAAATGAGTTCGGTTTTTAAACGTCACCGTTAGGCGCCATGACACTTTAATGTCACAGTTGCTTCACGGGCCAAAAGGCTTGAGTGTACGCTCCAAATGCTTAGCTAATGCTCTTACATTAGTATAAAGACTGTTACAAAGCAATCCAACACAGTCACAGTTATAAAACATACTACTTTTTAATTCTGATGGCTTTTTTTCTATGTTTTTTTAAAGGAAAAAGTAAATAGACCATACGAGGTTTTTAAACTCATTGTTAATTTACTACGAGTTCTAGGCAAGTCAGTGCTACTCTATATTTCATCGACGAAACTTTCGCGGAAAGAATATTTTAAAGCTAGTCTCCACTGGCGCTAGTTACTGGTTCAATGTAAACGAGCCTCAACACGATTATTCGTTCCCTATATGCAATAACGCCATGCTAATTACCACGATGTTTTTATGCGCGAACTTTTCAATCTAACGAATGCAACTCGTTAGACATAATGACCTAGTTTTTATGACTGTAATTGTGCTATGTCCGGCGGTGTCGTATCACTTGCGGAGCTAATTATTTTGTATGCTCCATCGTTTTTGTTATTTTTTTTAATTCGATCAAGTTATTAATTTTCTTTCACACATTACTGCGGTTCATTACACAGTTGTACGCGATTATTGCAGCCTTATTTCAAGGCAGCAAGGTTCATTATCGTAACGATTAGAGTGCGCGGTGAATTCTTTCAAATTGACGCGGTCGCGGTACGAGCGAGTGATAAGCGCCAGATAATAAAGTTTTAGAATTCCCGGATCAGGGCTCCGATCCAAGCATATGACAACTTATTAAGTACCTTCTAGCATTTGTAATAGAGTTCAAATTCAATTGAATAGTTATCGAGAGTTTAAAGGCAGCAGCGAACGGTCAAATGTATGAAATTGTGACTATTTTTCTACTATATATCAGCCACTTTAAAGAAATAATGACCGTGCTTTGGGATTATGAACCTTAATTCAATGACTAACAGTTCAGTTTCCATCACATTCAAATTACTTTTACGCCCTTTTCGGTAATATTTGTCATTCTAAAATGAACTTAAACACGTCATGTTGTCAAAGTTGATAATTGCGTAATTAGTAATAACGTTTAATTCTCTTTCCAGATTGGCTTTAGTATAGTTTAAATTGTTAAAGAAATATTAATATAATAGCGAGCGTGTGAGAATAAGAACACACATAATTACAAAAATCGTTAAGTAATATTATAAGATCTTGAAGCATTCATTTAACTAGTTGCGTAGTTTGCGGACTTTTGATCCGATGTGTGGAGATCACGATTCGTATAGTTGTCTTATCGCAACGAAAAATATGTTGTAGGAAGAATAACGAGAGATTAAATATATTGCTAATACGAGTATATTTTTATCGTGATTATATCTGTTATAGATTTTAATCGTTATCAAAAATGTGTTTGCGGAAATAATACGCACCGAAGTCTTTCTATGTAATATGCTGTTATATGATATTGTTTATTGCCAAATTAAGCTGTGAAGGTAAATAACTGCAATATACAAGTTTAATGGTACTAGAATTGCTTTATAAGTTTATAGGAATAGTAGGTATACTTTAAATTCCGATGATTCAAAGATTTAACTTTATAATGGTCGGCCGGAAATCCACGCGAATAATTTACAAATATCGCTTTGTAACTAACTGTTCATTCACATTTTGGGAATTTATCTATACTTATAATAAATCTGTAGAAGTGAAAATTCTGTACATTGAAAACATCAAAAAAATAAATGGCGGGGGGTGTTACTAGACCGACACCGACCCCAAAAGTGTAAAAAAAATATTTTTGTCTGTTTGTTTAAGTATTACGCAAAAACTACCGGTTCGATTACGATGAAACTTGGTATAATTATTCTTTTTTATCCTGGGCACCACACTGGGTAGTTTTATCCCGGAAAAGTATAAACAATAAAAAACAAACTTAATTTTGCGGTTAAAAACTCATTGATAAGTTTCGTCATCCACGCGAACGAAGTCGCAGGCACAGCTAGTTTCGAAATAATTATGCTGAACGAGCGGATGTCTGACGTAGCAGTTGTAGAACAAATAACGTTCGAACAAACTTCATAGTAATCTTTACGTACGATTGTACGAAGTTCATGCCTATATAAAGTAACTTGTAAACTTTGTGAAAATTAAACTCGAAAGTCCGAGGTATTTAACCTTAGCAATGCATAGTCTGCGAAATGCAGCGTTCTTAAAACTAGTAGGTAACTAGCCACCACAGTTCTCGCAAGTTTCTAATAAAATAAACACTGCTGAAACTTACCGTTCGAATAGAAGTTTGTGTACGAAACTGCCGAGTTGTGCCTTTTGTACCTTTTCCTCCTCATTTAGTCGACGTAGTTTATCAAAAGACTAGCACGAAATCTGGGGCCCGAGTCTGCTATTTACACTCCGTGTCAGTGTGCTCATAGTTGGCTCATAGTGGGACGATTTTACTATACTAACTTAGTAGAATGCCAATTATCGTAAAATCGTCTCACTATGAGCCAACTCGACTGATCTCCAAACATCGAAGTCACAGTCTCATTGTACCCTAATTTTTAAAGGGAATAAACCTCAATTCATTGTCTTCCTTATACACTCAACAGACTGTCATGGATGGACGCCATTTTGTATTTATGCAGAAGTGGTACCAATTTAAAAAATATGTAGATTATCCTTCAACGTAGTGATGTTTAATCTATTTTCCTTGTCGATAATTAATAAATATTATATGAATAGAGCTAGCTATGTTCATTGCTAGGTTAGTTAGCTGAACTTAATAATGGATGGCAAGTAACGAGCAACATATATCAAATTGATTTTTCAAGTGCTTGGATTACCGGAATTGTGTCATTACTTCTCGGAACCGATACATTTAAGTAGTACTTTTGTTGTACTTCACTTGCTAGTTCACAAAGCACTTACCTATCTAAGTAGGTATGCTTCAACGTAACATTTATCATAAATAACAAATATGCTAATTAAAATACATTTTTCAATGTTGAAGCAAAATTTTAATGAAACCAATATGGCCGACTTATTGAAATACTAGCTGTGCCTGCGACTTCGTTCGCGTGGATGACGAAACTTATCAATGAGTTTTTACCCGCAAAATTAAGTTTGTTTTTTATTGTTTATACTTTTCCTTCCGGGATAAAAACTACCCAGTGTGGTGCCCAGGATAATAAAGAATACCAAGTTTTATCGTAATCGAACCGGTAGTTTTTGCGTGATACCTGAACAAACAGACAGACAGCCAGACAATATTTTTTTTTTTCACACTTTTGGGGTCGGTGTCGGTCTAGTAACACCCTTCGCCATTTATTTTTTTGATATTTTCAATGTACAGAATTTTCACTTCTACAGATTTATTATAAGTATATAGATATTGAGGCCTCATTTTTGTACATAATATGCTTAGCTATCTACTTCGTTATAAAGGTATGTGTAATGTGTTTCTCAGGTAAATTATTAAATACTCTTTTGGTCGGGTTCTTTGTTAGGTACCTGTTTACTACTAAAATGTATCGATTCTGCACAGCTAATGACAGTTTGAAGAAGCTTGATGAAGTACCAAATTGCTTAAAATACTTGAGTATATTCGTGATTTGAATATTGCACAAATATATTTGTCTTCTATTCTTCTTTCGTGAATATTAAAACTATAATAAGTAGATAAAATACAGACCAGGAAAGTCTGACGGAGCGAATGCAACAAATACAAGTTACAGGATTTAATAAAAATATATATTTAAATATTCCAAAATTTGGTATCTTCTACCCATCGAAATAAACAAATTACATCTATGTGTAGTTAAATTGTAAAAAAAATATTGGACCTACCGTGGGAATTACCAAACAAAATCATTATCAGTTGATTAAAATAAGTATGGAAGGTCCATTTTTTTTCAAAATTGGCTTGTACATGGAGAAATTTTGTTATTTCTATAGGCAGAAACAGTATTTCAAATATGATCACGCATTTACGTAACACCCTATATATAAAAAAATATGACTCTTTTTAATTTTGGTCATCAGTCTTTTGGCCTTCATAAATTATTTTTGCTTCGTATTTTTTCTGGTTTTGGATACTTGGAGTAATTGTTATCACTGCTATCTTATTGTTAAGTCCGGTGTAATCCTACCAATGTCTACGTCATATTGTTGGGACCACACGTTCTCGGTTAAGGTAATATAGATTCTATTGTCGTTGTAATAAAACTTAAATTTGATTGCGATTTTGAGCCTTACGATCGCAGTTTTGTGCTTACTGTTACGTGGCCGAAAAAATATTTGGAAAAATAGTTTGGTTTTTTTTTATATTTATTATTGAATTGAATTGAGGCTAGTATTAATAAGTTGGGCTTATTCGATAAAATGCTGACTGCATTTTTATTTCTAGAATTAGGTCTTGTTAAAGACGTCTGAAATTGTTCCTTAAATTATTTACGAATTAGAATGACCTTTGAATGTTTATAGAGACGAGACTGGTTGGTTTTTAACCTCCAACTTGAACGAAGCCATTTGCATAAAGTAAAAAAAAAGAAAAAAATGATTAGCGGGCATTACGACGACCTCCGTGGTCGAGTGGCGTACGCACCGGTTTCAAGGTGTCGCTAGCTCTGAGGTCCCTGGTTCGATCCCCGGACGGGTCAATGTAGAAACCAACTTTTCTACATTGTCCCGGGTCTGGGTGTTTGTGGTACCTTCGTTGTTTCTGAATTCCATCACACAAGTGCTTCAGCTACTTACTTTGGGTTCAGAGCAATGTATGTGATGTTGTCCGCATTTATTTATTTAAATCAGGCCCTTAATTTAAGAGTGCCTAAATCTTATTACACCTTTCTTCTGTAATACCCGTTTTAACGTCCTTCACAACTGTCAAAATAATTCAAAATTTATTTGAACGTTGAAGGTCTTAGAGTATAGATAAGAAACTAAAGAGTGAGCCTATCCGTGTATGAACCGTGAGCACTAGTATGAACTAGTTTTATCGTAAATTTTGTATCAAGACGGAGCGCGCCGTTAATAAAACTATCTGAAACCCTAATATTATCCTAACAATGTCGAAACCATCGATATTTTCGCAAATAAGTCTGTCGTTGCGCGAAAAATAACTTTAAATCAGTAAACGAATGTACTAGATACAGACAAAAAGTGCTCTCGCTTGGCACGAAGGAAAACTAGCGATACTAGCGGTCTATAGTTATCTATAGTCTAAGTTGAAGGTCGTTTAAACAATGTCAAAGTTAGAAAAAAGTATTTATTTCAGCCAAAGTTTTACAAAACTATTGTCGTTCAGTTATAGTTACAAAAAGTAATTTTCCATGATATCGAAAAGAAATCGATAACTCGAGGACAGTTTGTAGCTCGGTATATACGTCGTAGCATAATTGCCACCCCATGCAGTGTGAGTTAAAGCTGCGTTCACACTACGACACAAATATGGCTGACTGGAGTCTTGTAGTGTAAACGTACCCTAAGACTTTCCAATCATACTTCTTTGGCCACGTAACAGTAAAGCAATAATTAAACGAGGTTTATATTAATTAACCTGTAATCAATATTCTATCTTAGAATAGCACATATTTATCATAACGTAAGATGTAACTTCATGTATTATAATCTGAACACGCTTTAGCAATAATATTTAATTCTTAGGCAGTAAAATATATATATTTAGAGATAATATATTAAATAACATTTCACAAATATTTGTGTCTTTACTAAAGTATGCATAGTTTATAACATACCGAGTACTCATGATCAAAACTTAGCTGCGCTGCGTTGCAATAAAATAATTACATAACTAATATTTAATATATTTCATTATTAGTTATAATATTAAAACATGTTTAGTAAACCTACTTTATTCAAGCAAATTGTAATACGTATTTTCGTGTAAGTACAGTTGAAACAAACCGAAGTGTCAAGTTTTCCCGCCACAACGCCGGCCGTCATGGCTGCCAATACTTCAGACATTCAATTTAAAGTTGCATTTTCAGTATCGCGTTCTCTTTCTCTCCTATTGAGTCCACTAAGGTTCGACAGTCAGGTATAAACTCAATAACACTTCGAAACTGGGTAGTAAACTAACTGGGAAATTACAAATGTCATCCATGCTCCATTGTCGTCGAACTATGTTCATTGTTCCTTCCATGCTCATTTTGTGGGACATGACGTAACACGTCAGTATTGTAATATGGTATAAAGGACAAACTGATTGGACAAGTGCCCGCTAGCAGTAACGGACGGACAGACAGATCAAATTGTCTGCTACATCTTGTGATGCGAATTGAGCTCGTTAAAATGCCAATTGGGTGTCTTTAACTAGTTTATCCACTTTGCTCGGGTGATCGAATCATACGCGCAATCATGATCGATTTCTACACGTACAACCTTTAAAGATGATTTTATTACAAACATAGACATTGGTTGGCTTCAATTGTATTTATTGGTAAATAAAATTCATCACATAATTTACAAAACGTTGTTTTACGATATTGTATTTTATAAAACTTCATATTGGTCGGTCTTTGTTGTAAGTACCTACCTATGACATTATTTCGTTATATTTATAACAGATTTAAGCAAGACTGTTGTTGTAATCAATACAGATCGTTTACGTTACTAAAGTCTTCTGTTTCTTTATATAAAGTAGTTTTAAATAGCTTCTACATATGTTTACATTATTATACAAAGTGCAGACGATAATTCGAAGTTAAATTGATATACTGGCAATCCTATCTTGTAATATATTTCGATGATGTCAAAATAACGGTAACACCCATGTAAATATTGTTTATTGAATTTCGTATATTATGTCATTTAATTATTTATTATATTAGGGCGCGTTCCCACTATGTCGTAACGATTGATTTATCGTTGGACGACTGTCGTATCTAGCCGTTCCCATTGGATCGCGACGACATTTTATCGTTTGGCTGCGATAGAGTTGCCGTCACGATTTAGTCGTAACGATTTTATCACTGTAAAACATGTCGTAGACGACAGTAAGTCGTGTCGTTCTATACGTGAACACCTGCGTTTAAACATATATAAGGTGCTATAAAAATATCTGCCACGGCTTTAATGGGAGGTAGTATTGTGTTTATAGATTACAATAGTGAAGAACTTTCGTACCCCGGAACAGTTAATTAAATTTTAGAAAACAAAATTGTTAAATTAACATTGACTCTATTCTGCGTAACGTGGTTCACAAATTACGTGAATTCGGTGCGGAGCGGCAACAGCTTATGACACGGGATGGTTTTATACTAATAAATCAATTCAAATTTATACGCTATTTTTTTTGTATGAAAAAAAATATGATAAATAATCAATAATTTATCTATACTATTGTAATCTATAAACACAATACTACCTCCCATTAAAGCCGTGGCAGATGTTTTTATAGCACCTTATATATAAGCCACGACACTTAAAACTACACGACTATCTCCGTGGTCGAGTGGTATACGCACCGGCTTTCAAGGTGTCGCCAGCTCTGAGGTCCCGGGTTCCCCGGACGGGTCAATGTAGAAAACCACTTTTCTACATTGTCCCGGGTCTGGGTGTTTGTGGTACCTTCGTTGTTTCTGAATTCCATAACACAAGTGCTTTAGCAACTTACTTTGGGTTCAGAGCAATGTATGTGATGTTGTCCGCGTTTATTTATTTATTTATCTGTCGTCACGTCAAAGTGGGAACGCGCCCTTAGTTAAGTGTCGTAGTGATTATAGAGACTATAAGAAGGTATATTTATAATATAGCTACATGCTTAAAACGTAGTGCAAAATGTAATTGTCGATGAAAATTTTAAATTAAAAAAAAAACATTCTGTGAACATTTTGCTATAGATTTCTTTTCATGTTTATTTTATAACCAACTCAGTATATATCAGACGATAATAATTCTAACAAAAAAAAACCGACTTCAAAATAAGTCTTATATTTATTTCTTATGTGTCCCACCGTCAAAACTTGACCAATCAAATGGGACCACACGGGAAGCACTAGCTTTCAAATAAAAAAAGAATCATCAAAATCGGTTCAACCAGTCAAAAGTACTGTGGTAACAAATATAAAAAAAAAATACAGTCGAATTGCGCCCACGGAATACTTTCTCCCTTTTTTGAAGTCGGTTATTAATTACGTTCAACGATAGGAAAGGGTTGAAAAGATGCTGTAAATTTATTTATACTAAAGTTTGTATAAATACTGAGTTGTGTTTATAGAATGTCGCCATTATCGCTCCTTCAAGTAATATGTACGAGTAAGGCAATCGATATTTTGTCATATCTTGTGATAATGAGTTTGTATGTTGTTTAGATACTGCTTTCTAAATAAATAAGTAACCTTTATTGTGTATATTTAACTTGTTTTTTTATTATATCATAGATAAGGAGTAAATTTTATCTCATTTTTGTATGTCGTCTGGGGCCCGATACCGCTATTTGAAGTCAGTGAGTGGCGGGTTAAAAAACGTTCCAGTGTACTTGTTATTGTGCCTAATTTTCGTATTCAGATAAGAACAGTCACTTGCAATCCTACAATGACAACAGTGGCAAGCAGGTGTACATTTGTCATTTAACTAAAATTATCTGAATACGAAAATTAGGCACAATAACTACACTGGAACGTTTATTAACCCACCATTCACTGACTTAAAATAGCGGCATCGGGCCCCTGTTTAGAGATGAAGTCGGTTGAAAAAGAAAGGGCTTGTAGTTCTATTATGTTTTAGTACTTACTAGCTGTGCCAGCGACTTCTTTCGCGTGGATGACCAAACATCAATGAATGACGAACTTATTACTATTGATTGTAGCGTGATGAAAAGTATACTATAACCTGCCCTGCTGTATGAAGAATAATTGTACCAAGTTTCGTTAAATTCCGTCTAGTAGTTTTTGTTTCTATAAGGAACATACAGACAGACAAAAATTTTACTGATTGCTATTTTGGCATCAGTATCGATCACTAATCATCACCCCCTGATAGTTATTTTGAAAATATATTTCATGTACAGAATTGACCTCTTACAGATTTATTATAAGTATAGATTGAGTGTATTCTGTGAATCGATAAAAGTGAGTTATAAATGTTATCATGGTGGTAAAACTGGCAGGAAGTTCAGTGGGTAATACCGCCTTTGTTATTTTCTGTATTTATAACCTACTACAAAATATTTTAGGTTTTGTATTCTCTAATCTACTAATACCCTGGTTTTTACGTACCAGTTCAAATCAGGATAGAGTGGGTTTTTAAATCAACAAATATACACCGAGAAATTTGAATGGTTGTTTTCCCGCGGCTGAACAACTAGCCATAAGGAGTACTTTCGAAATATGGATTAAAAAAAAAGAATTAAGATTGTCTTTGTTTCAAAATAATAAAAAAAAAATAACAACTTTTTGGGTGAATTGGGGGTTTTTGTTTTTTTTTAAACAAGATGATTTCGCCACGGGAAAACAACCATTTAAATTTCTCGGTGTATTTTACAGTATTGAAGCAGCAACTATAGAAAATCAGCTTTTACAACACGGAAAATTTCATAAGTTTCTAAAAGGGTACGAGTGAAGCCTGACTTTTTAACGTATTTCAAATAAAAATTTAAGAAACTCCGAGCTAAAGGCCAAATTCTATTCGAGACGTCAAAATAATGTTTTCTATAGAAATAAAATCTTATTCCGACCTAAGAGCTGTACAATGGCGCCAGCATTCAAGAGGTCTCGTTTTAAAAATGGAACGTTATAATTCTTTTTCTTTTACAACTGGCTTTATTCTCTATGCTTTATATTTGTTGTCAGGTATTAGTTGTCTATGGTATGTTATTTTCATTTTTTTCCATCTTGTGGTCACAAGTGATCATATGGCTGTGTCATTAGTAACGTTTTTGGCTATTCTCACTAGTTCCTTTCAAATAAGTATTTTTTAAATTCAAAATTTAATAGTGATGTAACTAGCATTTATTTTTATTTAATGTGAAGAAGCCATATTATTTTGTATACCTAATTCAATTTCGATAACTGAATATAGATATTTACAAATATTGGCATGTTGTTTTATTTAACGAACCTTACCTTACCTTTTTTTGTGTTGTAACTACTGGGGCCCGAGATAAGAACAGTCCCTTGCAATCCTACAATGACAACAGTGGCAAGTAGGTGTATATTTGTCATTGAACTAAAATTATCTGAATACGAAAATTAGGCACAATAACAAGTACACTGGAACGTTAATTAACCCGCCACTCACTGACTTAGAATAGCGGCATCGGCCCCTGATAATTTTAACGACACCGTTTATCTATTCATCATTCCTATCATATCTATTTCCATTATAATCCTATTGAATTACCTATAATTCAATTAAATTATTTAAATATTTCTAATGACCCCAACCTACGTAAAACCTCTTTATCACTGAAATTAAGGTTGCCTGGAAGATATTGCCAGGTGCAATAGGGCCGCCTTTTGTACATGCTTCCTCCTTTTTTTGTGATTTACATAATATATATACAATAAAGAAAAAAATAAATAATTTAGGCTGCCAGTACGCGGACCGCTCTCGTGCGTTTCGTGCTTAGAGAGTTTCGTGCGCCTCCCGCCCGCTAGCCTTTTGTTTTTTTGACCGTCAAACTGCAAACAGGGCCTCGATTCAGCTATTTTAAATGCATGTCAGTGGTCGGTCAATATACTTGTTATTGTGCCTAATTTTCGTATTTAGATGAGCCTACAATAAAATATCATTGAACTCTCGAAGAGAATGATCGTAATTACCAATTAATGATCGTAATGACAGTTAGCAGAATGCCAATTATCGTAAAAATTACCAAATGAAGCAGGTCATTCGGTCAATTCAAGCAGCTCTTAAATAGCTGAATCGAGGCCCAGTCCGTGTGTACGCGGCCTAACATGGTTTTTCCAACTATAGATAGGGTTTTGATAAGAGACATCGATTCGTCTATTACTTCCTATCGCTGTACAATTTAAGCGTTACCATGGCAACGAGTTGGAATATAAGTAAGTTTATATATCTGTATAATGACTGGCCTGTTGGTCTAGTGGTTAGTGACCCTGACTGCTATACTAGAGGACGCGGGTTCGATTCCCGCCCAGAACAAGTCTGAGTGATGAGCATAATCATTTGTTCTGTGTCTGGGTGTAATTTACCTATAATAAATGTATATTGAAGTTACAAGTGTTTCTTTTATTGGGGTTTACAATTATGAAACTTAAAATATTTACAATAATATAAAAACATATATGTTTGTCAGTTGTCTAGTTACCATAGTAGGTACCCAACCAAGTTAGTTCCCAGTTAGCTATACGATTAAAAAATATTTAAGTTTTTAGGTGTCCACGTTTTGAGGGGCTCGTGGCTAAGTCTGTTATACAGGTTAAGCCGCGCTCGCCGCCGTTGGTCCGTGGATGGGTGACCATTTCTAAACATACCGAGACTACCCCATGCCTCGGATAGCACGTTAAGCCGTAGGTCCCAACTGTCATACTATGATCTTCGACAGCGTTAAGTCAATTCTGACATCCAGTCTTACTATGGGAGACTGTGTTACCAAGTAAAATGGGTTGTGGAGGTCAGATAGGCAGTCGCTCCATGTAAAATACGGTATTCAGCTGATTCCGGTAAGACTTGAAGCCGACCGCAACATAGTTGGGAATAGACTCGGGAGATGATGATGATTTATAACACGTTTCGTTGCCCTCACACCGTCTGAACTAATCGTACTTATTTGTAAGTAATAGCCAGTAATAGGTTTATTCACAATCAAATAAATTCGCAAAGAAACTACATAAAATCATTCAAATGTAAAACCTACATCTAAACTTCCTCAGTGAGGCAATACCAATTCATGTGCAAATACTTAAACGACTATAAATACCTATCTGCTCGACAACATGTCATGTTAGACACTTAGATCAAATTGTCGTCCTTATGCCAAGGGAGTAAGGTTTATTTCAGTGTGGTTATAACTGAAGCGTCTGTCTGCGAGATACTACATTAACCACGTGAATGAGCAACAGGACCCATTCAGCTGAACGAATGCAACGAGCTAAAACCCATTTACACTTGTCGGTTGCCGGTCCGGCGATCCGGCGACGAATGTTCGGAAAAATAAGTGACAATTAATTTGACGGGCCTGTTGGTCTAGTGGTAAGTGACCCTGACTGCAGAACTGGAGTTTGTGGGTTCGATTCCCATCTAGGACAAATGTTTGTGTGATGAACGTGAACATTTTTTGTGTTTCTGGATGTTGTTGGATGTAAAAATAAATACGTAAGTATGTTTATCAGTTGTCTGGTTACCATAGTGGCTCTGTCTTGGGATCAGTAGTGCTATTCTGTAACATTATTTTCATGTCTCGACAGCGGAATCCGCGGTGAGATGTCAAATACGTATTCTCGAATTTGAATTCTAATTTTGAAATGAGCTTCATTGTCACTCAGGTGAAGTTCGATACCGAAATTATTTACAGAATAGACATACAGATGGCGTGTGTGAGTTGTCCCAGAATATTATAATACACATGATGTTGGCCATAAATTGCTAAGCTAGTTAATGACGGCATAGTAAAATATTTTAATATCGATGAAAATTGTACTGCTTCCTACGTTAGAAGTTACTCGACCCATTAATTAAAGAGGTAATATTTATTGATTTCTAATTTTATTTATTTTGAGTTTGACTTACTAGAAATTGATTTCTAATTTTGAAAAATTATCATAGTCAAAAATAATAACATCCATACCTACCTCCTTATTTTGCGCATGTTTTAATAGCCACATAGACTGTACAAAATACATAAACCATAATAACTTTTAATCTATCGCGCTGCATGTTTATAGTAATATTTTAGAACGGGGATTATCGCGTACATGCTTAAATACCTTTAGGGCTTGAGACCTGAGGGTCTGCTTGAGACCACGGCCTGTGTAACCCGGTCGAAACGTCAAGTCATAAAGGTTTTTAAGCATGTACGCGCTAATCCCCGTTCTGTAATCTTCTTCTTATATATAAAATTCTCGTGTCACAATGTTAGTTACCATACTCCTCCGAAACGGCTTGACCGATTTTTATGAAATTTTATATGCATATTCAGTAGGTCTGAGAATCGGCTACTATCTATCTTTCATACCCCTAAGTGGTAGTAGGCAGGTGCTAGGTAGAAAAAACTGCATTGCAACGCATGCCGGGTACAGCTAGTACCTATTACTATATACATAAACCATTTCAACAATATACAAACATACTGCAATAAGTATTTATTTAACCTTTGTAAATCAGGTAAAAAAAGGTGTAAGTAAAAACATATTGCCATCTCTGTCACACACGACAGACAGCCGTTACTTGTACGGTATCTGGAATGTGTAAACGGTCTTTAACTTCTGTGGGACTGCATTTACGCCTGAAATACTTCGATGTGTGAATTTTAATTATATTTCATATTTCCATCCCTTTATGTGAAATAATTGAAGCATGTCTCCTACATGCTTCATTTATTTCGTTGTTGCATAAACATTTCTGTAAACTATGTAACGTTAAGGAATATCATCATCCACAGCCCTTGTCCTCCCACTGCTGGGCACAGGCCTCTCCTTTCTCGTGCCATTTTCTACGGTCCTGTGCCAGACTGGACCCGAGACTTTTGTAATGTCCTCCATCTTGCTCCCGGACGACCAACGCTTCTTTTGCCTTAAGTACCTTTGAAAAGTTTTGTAGCTTCCCGGAGCAAGCTGCTTTGTTCGATTATATCTCGCCTCGTTGGCCTAGTGGTGCTAAGCGCGACTGCTACGCTAGAGGTCTTGGGTTCGATTCCCAAGTCGACCAAGGTGTTATTGGGTTTTTCTATGAAATTCTCAGTAGCAGGTCGGAGTTTGGATTTGTGCCCGGTTAGTGGCAATAGGCTCGCCCCCTATTACATGGGACCTAAACATACCGGCGAACTGTGGGTGTACATTGGTACACCTCTGCCTAACCCTTCGGGGATACAGGCGTGATGGTATGTATGTATGTATATCTTTGAAGTTAAGCCTTTTTCCTTTTCTTTGTAGATTGGGCTCGAGATTCTGGAAGGTTTCTATTTCCACACAGGTTTCTGTGAACTGGGCCTCGATCAAGCTATTTTAAATGCATGTCAGTGGTCGGTCAGTGTACTTGTCTTTGTGCCTATTTTTCGTATTCAGATAAGCCTACAATAAAATCTCATTAAACTCTCGAAGAAAATGATCGTAATGACAGTTAGCAGAATGCCAATTATCGTAAAAATGAATCGCAAACGAAGCAGGTCATTCGGTCAATTCAAGCAACTCTTAAAATAGTCAACAGTATTACCATATAAACTCATTGCTTCAGAGTCAGTTTTGTAAAAGTATTGATAAGCTAACATTATTTTGAGTGTTATAAAAAATGTGATGTAGTTTGCTTTAGTACCTATGTTACTTATGTAGTATTCACCTTCACGGTTCACCCCTTTCCAACTGACTATAAAGGGAGGAGGTTCTTAATTCGTTTGTATGACGACCTCTGTGGTCGAGTTGCGTTCGCACCGGTTTTGAAGGTGTCGCTAGCTCTGAGGTCCCGGGTTCGATCCCCGGACGGGTCAATGTAGAAACTTACTTTTCTACATTGCCTCGGGTCTGGGTGTTTGTTGTACCTTCGTTGTTTCTGAATTCCATAACACAAGTGCTTAATAGCTGCTTACTTTGGGTTCAGAGCAATGTATGTGATGTTGTCCGCATTTTATTTATTTATTTTATTTTTTGTTTGTTATGGGATATCTACGGCAACTGTGTACCACTTTCAAAAAATCTTTTTTTGTGCCTCACTAATACTGTTTTCCATTCAGTTTGCAGTGAAATGACCTTGGTGAAAGGTTGTAGTCAAACCTATACTTACCAACGGGAAACTGTAAAAGCTTCCACATTACAATAATTACTAATATTACCTTCCCTTCATACTTTTTTTGTATCGGATATCGAATCGCCATCCATTTACATAGAAGGACAAACTCAAATCCACGCCGCCAATCAGTCTACAAAATAATTTAATAGTACGTACGAACAAACCAGAGGTTTCACAGATCAATTAATGTCAACATCAGATGACTTTGTATTTTGAACCTTAACACGTAAGACGAAAGCTCGATTGTTGGTCGTACTTGTTTAGAAATTGGCCGTGACAACCGCTGATGTAACCTCTTGCTCATGTCGTGTTCATCATGAACCTCGACAAGGCAACAAGATGCTACTCAGAATTTGCATATCTTTATAAATATTTGTATATTTTTCAACCGACTTCAAAAAGAGGAGGTTCTCAATTCGAGTGTATGTTTTTTTTTTGAAATCTTTTTAATTTTTTTTTTTTTCGGTACGGTACACCTTAGAGTTGGTCCAATATAAATTTTATCAAAGTCGGTATACCAGTTTAGTTTTTTTTGTTCGTAATGAAGTCGTTTTTTTTTTAATTATATGCAATCTGTTAATATCAATAATTTTACTTGCCCGTCGAGAATAGGTATACATCTATGTGTAGGTAAATAGATTAACACCTATTTTCGACGGACAGCTATCTGGGTTTGTCTGTCAAAGTAGTATCCACACGAATGGGCTAATTTTGATTGGATTTCGAGTTTAGTTTACATTTGAAACTGTTCCTACATTTTCCAAGTACACTTGTAGTTAGTCAACTATAAAACACGACTATCCGTGCAGGTAATTCGTTGATGACTACACTGATTGGTCATTACGAACTCCCGAGCTAACCTGAGTAAGCTTTAAATCCCATTATATCATCAAATCTATACTATGGAACAAAATTGAGGAAAAAGAACGGGAGGATCAATTTACACTGCAATGTGGGGCGTCCGGGCGTCCGGGCGTCCGGGAGTGCGCTTTTATAATAATAAGGCGTGTGCTTTTATGTAGTGCAGTAGTGCTTTATTATTACTGCCTTATATTATAACGCTATATATTGGGAGCAGGTGTCACATACACTACAACACGATCTATTTTATATTTTTAAGTTTACAATATTATAATTAACTTTAGAATTCTCTCTCTATTAATACTTTTGTGTCTCTTCGGAGGGTAGCCTGGTGATCTGTAACTCAGGGTTTACCTATCACAGACACCAGTCTCTAAGAACCTAATTACTAATTGTACAGTATTATGTGATGATGAGAAAATAAACATTTTTATTACCTATTATTATTTGTTGCATTAGTTTCAGCCCCGAATAGCAGAATAACTACTTACTTATAACAAAACGACTTATACAGGGTGTTAAGAAAACCCTGTCCGATCCGTGAAGGTGTTGTTACGAATCGACATCTGATTACAAAAAAAGTAACGAAAATTGAAAATATAAAATAAAATTACAACCTAAAAAAAAAAATCTCGAAAGGCGACAGAGAGAGTGTCGGCGTCGTCACAGGCGCTGCCAAATGATCAAAGAAAAGCCTCCAAAAATTCCGACGAAAATAGTGTTGTAATCTTTGATTTAATCGCATATTTAATAATATTTATGGAAAAGGTGGTTATTTCAAAGTTAATTATTATTGTTACTATCATGAATATTTCAAATTTAATATTTTATTTGGGCTCTTAACACCCTGTACAACAAATTATACATGAATTCAACCGCTGAAAGAATGCGTTCCATGTCAGTTGGTCTTGATTTTTGTATTTAGAAATCAAAAACCGTGCGTGCCAAATCTATACTTATAATAAATCTGTAGAAGTGAAAATTCTGTACATTGAAAATATCAACAAAATAAATGGCGGGGGGTGTTACTAGACCGACACCGAGCCCAAAAGTGTGAAAAAAAAAATTGTCTGTCTGTTTGTTCAGGTTTCACGCAAAAACTACCGGTTCGATTACGATGAAACTTGGTATAATTATTCTTTATTATCCTGGGCACCACACTGGGTAGTTTTTATCCCGGAAAAATATAAACAATAAAAAACAAACTTAATTTTGCGGTTAAAAACTCATTGATAAGTTTCGTCATCCACGCGAACGAAGTCGCAGGCACAGCTAGTAATACAATAATTCAGTATATTAGCGTCAATCAATCAAGATCCAAACTGAGCTTATGTTTCAATAATCAAATCAGATTCCTGATACACGAGAGGTTTCCGCGTGTTAGATCAGGGGCGCAATTCCGCTATTTTAAAGTCAGTGGGTGGCAGGTTAATGAACGTTCCAGTGTGTACCTAATTTTCGTATTCAGATGGTTTTAGTTTAATGACAAATGTACACCTACTTGCCACTGTTGTCATTGTAGGATTGCCACTGACTGTTCATTGTAGGCTGTCAACAAGTACACTGGAGCGTTCATTAACCTGCCACCCACTAACTTTAAAATAGCTGAATCGAGGCCCTGTTAATTATCCTACAAACCATGCACTATTGATGGCGTTGCAGATATTCTATAAGTCTATATACCTATCTATACGTATTGCATAGAGCATAATTGCATAGAGTTCAAATAATAGATTTTAATAATAGACTGACCTATATGGTTTCCTTATGGATGACGAAATTAGGACCATACGGAAATTATCAAAATCGGTTCACCTAGTCGAAAGTTCTAGGGTAAAAAACATAATAAAGTGGTTTTTGTGCCTAATTTTCGTATTCAGATAGTTTTAATTTAATGACAAATGTACACCTACTTGCCATTGTTGTCATTGTAGGATTGCAAGGGATTCTTATCAGAATACGAAAATTAGGCACAATAACAAGTACACTGGAACGTTTATTGACCCGCCACTCACTGACTTAAAATAGCGGACTCGGGCGTTTAATGAACTAAAACTCATCACAATTCCGACACAGAAATTCACTTCCATTAGCATTACAGCTTTATGCAAGTTGCAACAAAGTGCATATTCTAGTTTATGGTAAGTCAAAAGGACTTGTAGCTATTAAGGTTTTGGATTAGATATCATTATCATCACAGTGCGTTTCAAAATAACAAACTATATATACAACTAGCTGTGCCTGCAACTTCGTTCGCGTGGATGACGAAGCTTATCAATGAGTCTTTAACCACACTGCACACGCGACGGAAGCTTAAAAAATTGAGTAACTTCTCCCGTTTTCCCAACATTTCCCTTCACTGCTCTGCTCCTATTGATTGTAGCGTGATGAAAAGTATACTATAACCTGCCCAGGAGTATGAAAAATAATTGTACCAAGTGTCGTCTATAAGGAACATACAGACAGACAGACAGACAGACAGACAGACAAAAATTTTACTGATTGCATTTTTGGCATCAGTATCGACCACTAATCACCCCCTGATAGTTATTTTGAAAATATATTTCATGTACAAATTTGACCTTTCTACAGATTTATCTTAATATATATAAATCTCGTGTCACAATGTTTGTCCTCAATGGACTCCTAAACCACTTAACCGATTATAATAAAATTCGCACACCATGTGCAGTTCGATCCAACTTAAGAGATAGGATAGTTTAAATCTCAAATTATAGTCGCAATTTTAATTTATTGCTAATTATTTGTCTGTTATTATATACAAAGGCACCGGGAACGGGACCTAGGTATTCACGCGGGTGAAACCGCGGGACACAGCTAGTTATAAGTATAGATTATACTAAGTAGAGACCTATTTTAGTATTTAGGCGAGTTTTACTCAAAATTGAGGTTACTTTTAGGTTTAAGTATGAGTGAAGAAGACAAAAACCAAAACATAACATAACATACCATCACGCCTGTATCCCCGAAGGGTTAGGCAGAGGTGTACCAATGTACACCCACAGTTCGCCGGTATGTTTAGGTCCCATGTAATAGGGGACGAGCCTATTGCCACTAACCGGGCACAAGTCCAAACTCCGACCTGCTACTGAGAATTTCATAGAAAAACCCAATAACACCTTGGTCGACTTGGGAATCGAACCCAAGACCTCTAGCGTAGCAGTCGCGCTTAGCGCCATTAGGCCAACGAGGCAGTCGTATAAACGTATATTCATTACTATATATAGAAAATCTCGGCTTTTCCGTACTATCATATCCATGTATTATTTAATAAATAATTAAATTATAAATAAACTTTCCTCTTGAAACTCTCTATCTATTGCTTCAAACTGCATTAAAATCTAATGATTATGAGATCTAAGCGAACAGACAGCGGAAGACTTAATTTTTTACCGACTTCAAAAAAGGAGGACGTTCTCAATTCGACTGTATTTTTTTTTTGTTTTTACCACAGAACTTTCGAGTAAGTGAACCGATTTTGATGATTCTTCTTATTTTATTTGGAAGCTGGTTTCTCTCGTGTGGTCCCATTTCTATTGTTGGAATGAACAAATATTCATTCAACATATAAAACCTCATTACGTTGACTTCTTACTGGCAGTCAATAATCAGCCAATACTTCATTGTTCAAACGTTCTTAAAACGTACTATGCTTCACTTGAAATAAAATATGGTTGACGCAAGTTGCTGTTTTACTTTTTCCTGAAACCATTTTTCCTATTTCCAATATCTTTAATTTGAACCATACCATACAAGACTTATTTTAAAGTCGGTTTTTTTTTCTTAGACTAACATTTTCTGTAAATATGTAGGTAGGTATACAATAAATAATATATCTGTAATCGTGGTGACTCACGGCTAAATTTAACCCACTGCCTTACCTGTTCCTACGAGTTACAGGTGAGCCAGTTGTAAAAGAGTTATTTATAAAGACTACCTACATGTTCAAATAATTGGAATGGTGCTTGGTCCCGCTGAAAACATCCGAGAGATCTGAACTCTTCAAAGGAAATGCAACCTTATGTCCTTGCCTTAGAGTTGAAGTGATACAGCATGGAATCGCCAACGTTTCTGTGTACATGGTACTAGCTTTAGATACTTGACCGGTCATGCTCACGTAGATCTGTTTATCAAGCATTTCGCTCGAAAATATTTCGAACATACTAGTTTTAAAATAAGTTTTTTTCGTCGACTGATATTATAGTTTAAGTTTAAACTTACACTTTTAACTTGAATGATTTGACGATCATGTTATTCGCATAATAATGAACTTTATGCACACTATTGCAGGATAGAATATAATTTATAGGCATTTTGAAAGTACATATATGCTATCATAATCTGCAAGACACAATGACTTAATTTGATGGAGAACAGTGTGACGAAATTTCAATTAAATCATCTGAAATCATCCGTTCTCAGCAAGCGTTTCCAATCGTTTTCTCGTACACGTGGGCGCAAAGATTCATGCCATGAACTAATGGAAAAGCACGATCGAACGAACTTCGTATGATCATTTGCACTTTCGTACAACACACTACTTAGTTGTGTAGTTGTGTTTCTACACGCTGCTTAGTTTGGGATCAGGGGCCCGAGTCTGCTATTTACACTCCGTGTCAGTGTGCTCATAGTTGGCTCATAGTGGGACGATTTTACGATAATTGGCATTCTACTAACTTTAGTATGGTGACCATCATAATATATACCAAACTAAGCAGAGTTACTATGGTAACCAGACAATTGATAAACTTACTTACGTATTTCTTAATACATACATATTATTATTATTATAGACACAGAACAAATGATCATGCTCATCACACAAAGATTTGTTTTGAGTGAGAATCGGACCTACGACCTCCGGTATAGCAGTCAGGGTCACTAACCACTGCTAGACCAACAGGCCCATCAATTCGGCAATGCGAGTGTGATTTAGTGTTGTATTCTATGGATAGGTCCTATATTCTAAGTCAGACTTGTATTAAAACTTTATGCAGTATCGCAATCTATACCTACTTATAATAAATCTGTAGAGAGGTCAATTCTATACATTAAAATAATATATTTTCAATATAACTATCAGGGGGTGATTAGTGATCGATACTGATGAAAAAAATGCAATCAGTAAAATTTTTGTCTGTCTATCTGTCTGTCTGTCTGTCTGTATGTTCCTTATAGAAACAAAAACGAAACTTGGTACAATTATTCTTCATACTCCTGGGCAGGTTATAGTATATTTTTCATCACGCTACAATCAATAGGAGCAGAGCATTGAAGGGAAATGTTGGGAAAACGGGAGAAGTTACTCAATTTTTAAGCTTCCTTCGCGTGTGCAGCCTTAATGGTTAAAGACTTATTGATAAGCTTCGTCATCCACGCGAACGAAGTTGCAGGCACAGCTAGTAATAAATAGAACATCATAGTTGGAAAGGCATTGAAGTAAATATTTGAGTAATTACCAGTCGTGACGGTGCCCTGAGAATTTTCCATTTCAGTTAGCGCGTTACGTTCGAATGAAGTATTTTAATTATTAAATAACTACCGTTGAATGCTACGAGGTACTCGTTTTTATTTTCTGTAGCTAGACTCCAATTGCTTGTTGTGCAATATGAAAATTAAAATACTTAATTGTTTAAGTCGAAGAATGAATTGAGGGCCAAATGGTTTAGTGATCGAGGCAATGTAATTTCTTAAATTTAAAGTTGGTAATTCTGTACCTGAAAAAAATGGATAAAAGTTGTTGTAAAAGTGTGTTGTAGATGAATTTCTCGCCGCAGACGGACTTTTCAATCAAAGGAACGCATTTAGGCACCTACTTAATTACAATCAGCAATAATCGTCCATAATAGACATGGATATCTTAGAAAAATGTAGTATTTCAGCAGACTTTGTATGTATCTATATAATGTTATAGATGTATACACAGTCTGCTTACATCTTTATACTTTTCCACAGTTATAACGCTAGTAGAACGAGTGAACCTGTAGCGAGTAAGAGATGCTACGAGGATTCTTCAGCTCAGCGGTAGGTAACCTAAAGCTTGTTAATTAAAATACGGTCGACGTAACTTGGTGAAGCAAAAAATTGGATATCAACTCTATAAACATAACATAACAAACCATCACGCCTGTATCCCCGAAGGGTTAGGCAGAGGTGTACCAATGTACAATAGTACAATTTGATGAGATATTTTGTAAACTGAATTTAGATCAGATCTCTTCGCCCCTTTTCGATAGATATACCCTTTCGGTAAAAACCTAATATGTAAAAAGCTACTCCCAACAAATATATCTACACATTGTTTGTAATTTCTAATCAACGTTCGTTGATAATTCATTTTGCTCGCTTTGTACCACACAATAATTAATACTTCGACGTAGTCTTACGATTTTCAGTTACATAAATCGATTAATCCATACGTACAATATCATCATCATCTCCCTGCCCTGTTCCCAATTATTTGGTGTCGACGCTATGCGTATTCAGCTTCCATTCATCTCTACTACTCGTCATCTCAGCATTCACTCCTTTCTTTCTCATATCATCTTTCACACAATCCATCCGTAGAAAAACGGAACCCTTATAGGATCACTTCGTTGTCCGTCCGTCCGTCTGTCAAGACCGTTTTTCTCTGGAATAACATACCATCACGCCTGTATCCGCGAAGGGTTAGGCAGAGGTGTACCAATGTACACCCACAGTTCGCCGGTATGTTTTTAGGTCCCATGTAATAGGGGGCGAGCCACTAACCGGGCACAAATACAAACTCCGACCTGCTACTGAGAATTTCATAGAAAAACCCAATAACACCTTGGTCGACTTAGGAATCGAACCCAAGACCTCTAGCGTAGCAGTCGCGGTTAGAACCACTAGGCCAACGAGGCAGTACAAAATTATCATCAACGAATTGAAGTTAGCATTCAATCTATTTTTCGGAACAAAACCTTAATTTCTTGGAGAAAGTTTTATGTCAAAGAGTTTCAAATATGACCACGGATTTCCTCATCATATAGATAGCTATAAAGGATATAGCTAGTTGCAACTCGGGTCTCGGCCGCCTTTGCAGATACTTTACTTACTTACTGTTAGCTTTCCTTTACAAAGGGGTGCAAAGAGGATTCCCCGACAGCAAAAAAGTTTAAAAAGTCTACTATTATGTACCGCCTTAGTGATGTCATGGTTTTGTTTCCTCATTGCAAAAAAAATGCGAGGCTTGCCACCTAACTATAAGGGTTAAGGCGCCGCGAAAACGTTGAGTTTTTTTTTTTGCCGATATGATACACCGTAGGGTATTTGTAGTGTTCGGTGGGGGCAAACGGACACGGTTGCTTGTTACCGACACAGCACACCAACTGGAACATACGAAATGTGTCCATACAGGACACAAATTGTCAAGCAATTCGTTAATGTTAGTTGTGTCTTCAACTGACCAATTTTAGTTGCTCCTTGCCGACACAGAACATTTTCTATGTGACATGTTTGGCCAACTAGACCAGAACCGGTATAATATAAAATAGATTATAATAAAAGTGTTATATATTATAATAATAATAAATGCGGACAATATCACATACATTGCTCTGAACCCAAAGTAAGTAGCTAAAGCACTTGTGTTATGGAATTCAGAAACAACGAAGGTACCACAAACACCCAGACCCGAGGCAATGTAGAAAAGTTGGTTTCTACATTGACCCGCCCGGGGATCGAACCCGAGACCTCAGAGCTAGCGACACCTTGAAACCGGTGTGTACGCCACTCGACCACGGAGGTCGTCAAATTACAAGTCTCGGTCGTCAATCACAAAAATTACAAGTCTCCTCTCGATAACACCAAAACGTTTTTATTCTAAGCTGAGTTAGACTAACACTTGCATCGCGTGCGTGTAGAGTGTGCCAGAAAACAATCATCATTGTATAAAATTTACAGTTGTATTTTACTTCTTGCTGTTATTTTATATGAAGGTACCTAGCATTCAGTTAAAAATTAATATCCTGGGACAACTCACACACGGTCATCTGTAGTGCTATTCTGGAACATTATTTTCATGTCTCGACAGCGGAATCCGCGGTGAGATGTCAAATACGTATTCTCGAATTTGAATTCTAAATCAAGGCCGATTGTGTTCACTTTTGAAGTGAGCTTTATTGTCACTCAGGTGAAGCTCGATACCGAAATTATTTACAGAATAGACATACAGATCCCAAACTAGGCTGAACCTGTTATATACTTATTTCTAAATACAAACATATATAGACAAATTACATCCAGACACAGAACAAATGATCTTGCAAATTGTGACGATCAAAAATTCTGACGACCTCCGTGGTCGAGTGGCGTACGCACCGGTTTCAAGGTGTCGCTAGCTCTGAGGTCCCGGGTTCGATCCCCGGACGGGTCAATGTAGAATATCACATTTCTACATTGTCTCGGGTCTGGGTGTTTGTGGTACCTTCGTTGTATCTGAATTCCATAACACAAGTGCTTTAGCAACTTACTTTGGGTTCAGAACAATGTATGTGATGTTGTCCGCATTTATTATTTATTTAAATCACACAAAGATTTGTCTCCTCTGTAGGCTTCGAATACACGACTTCCGATTCAGCAGTCAGGGTCACTGACCACTAGACCAACAAACCTTTATTGAGTTTACTTAATTAAATCTTACTATTCATAAATGAGCAAACAGGTGCGAATGGATGGCTCTTTGTTCCTAAATCACGGAAACATTATTGAACTGTGAACAGCTACTCTATTTCCTAACGATCATTGTCGTTGGCAGCGTCGAACTCATTGACAAAATGACAATTATGACATGGATGCATAGTCGCTGCATAGCGGTGAGAATGACGCTTAAAGTTAACAATAGGGCTGCAGATTTGATTGACATTTGGAACACAGGTAAACAACCTGGATTCAGCTTAGGATTCGTTTTTTTTTCATAAGATAATGGAGTTCGTTATACTTAGTGTAGTAAACGTTTTTTGGCTTCATATACATACATATAGTCACGCCTCTTTCCCTTGTAGGGGTAGGCAGAGACCACTTCTTTCCACTTGCTACGATCCTTACACACTTGTTTTGCTTTGTCCACTTTCATTATTCCCTTCATACATGCTGTTCGGTTTATGGTACTCTTCACCTGGCCTTTTTTCATTCACAGTCGCCTTATACACTTTTTTTATCAATCGTACTTCACTCATTCTCTCGATATAGCCAAACCATCTCAGCATACCTTTCTTAATTTTTGTCTCAACATCCATCATCTGACATACTTCATCCACCTTACCATCCATTCCTCCTCGTACATATAACGTGCTCTCCGTGGGCCACTTTTCGCCCGCGCGAGAAACGAGACGTGATGGGTGGCGAACCACATCGCCGCCAGTTTGGATAATTAAATTATTTTTATGATTGTCCATTTGAAAATCTTCTCTCACATTATCCGACACGATATGATTTCGGACAATAGAAACAACGAAATATAGGGGGCAACAAAATGTGTTCCGGATAATGTGAAAACAGTTTTGGCGTATGACCTAAATAATCTTGACATATCCACAGTTCCATTTGAGCTTAGCTCTGCCTTTGACCAACCCCCATGACCCTGGAAGACAGGGGCTCGAGCTGCCCAATCTAGCAATCAAAATGATGTCCCTAACAAACTTAGATCCAGCCCTCTTGATGTTTGACTTATCAAGATGTTAGCAACGCACTAAGGCTGCCCACGGACGTCCGATAATCGATGCCGATCTTTTGTAGGAGACAAATAGAGCCCACTGATTGCAATAGTGCAATGCACACGTCCTACAAAAATTAGGTTAGAAATAAAATCAGCGCAAACCGACCGATCTTTTCTTTCTTCTGTTTCTCAAAAGCCAAAGTCAAAACTTCCTCCTTAGATAGGCGTCGAGACACCCACAAAATCGGTCCTAAGAATTAGAGGAAAAATCGGCCCGATTATCTGTCCTACAAAAAGTCGGACGTGGGCGGGCAGCCTAAGGCCAGGACCTAAGCCCGCAAGTACCCTCAGTAAACGTTACTTACGTATCTAATAAGTCTTTTTATATCTCTAGCTGGATGCCCTATTGATTTAGTCGTAAATCCTGGTAAACCATCATGCTACTGCTTTTAACCTTACAAAAGAAAATTTCTCAAAAAAAATACCTTTTATAAAAACAAGCTTTTATTATTTGTTATTAAAATATACATCAAAAGTAATTAACTCTAATCACAAGAGCATTATAGATAAGATTCATAGTGTTTTAGAGTTAAAAAAGCTTCTCTCGAAAATCTCACCATGAAGGTTTTATGTCAATTCAAAGTACGTATTACTACAAAAGGTATATTTCATACTACTCTATTTTTTGATTTCCTAAAAATTTAACTTTCTCCGTAACTTGAATGATTACAGTTTAGACACGTGTAATTTATTTATTTATTTATTTATTATTGGATCTCCAACAAAGAATACACAAAAACACATAAACAGACAAAAATAATAGTGTACATTTGAGTTGTGCTCCCTCAGTTACAGGAGATCACAGCATAAATAAATATATACGGACAACATCACATACATTGCTCTGAGCCCAAAGTAAGTAGCTAAAGCAGTTGTGTTATGGAATTCAGATACAACGAAGGTACCACAAACACCCAGACCCGAGGCAATATAGAAAAGATAATTTCTTAATTTACCCGTCCGAGGATCGAACCCGGGACCACAGAGCTAGCGACAGCCGAAACCGGTGCGTACGCCACTCGACCACGGAGGTCGTCAGTAATAGATTTTTCTTACCTCTAGACCTCTAGCGTAGCAGTCGCGCTTAGCACCACTAGGCTAAGGAGGCAGTCTCAGAGTTAAACTGAAGTCTAAATTATTAGATTTTTTAATGTCAATTATATTTGATTACTAGCTGTACCCGGCATGCGTTGCAATGCAATTTTTTCTACCTAGCACCTGCCTACTACCACTTAGGGGTATGAAAAATAGATAGTAGCCGATTCTCAGACCTACTGAATGTGCATATAAAAATTCATAAAAATCGGTCAAGCCGTTTCGGAGGAGTATGGTAACTAACATTGTGACACGAGAATTTTATTTAAAAGATTTAGTAAGTATGTCATGTAAACGGTAAACCTAAATTAAAAACTATCATTAGACGACATTAACGCTTTTATTTTTAAAATTGATAGTGTTAAAAACGGGAAGAGGTAATTTATTTTTAACTTTGTAGTTAATTTTGTCAAAAAATAATTAAAAAAAGCTTGTTTTCAAAAAAAAGTTAATTTTTCTATTATTACTTGAAAAAAGTATTTCCGAAAATTAGGAACCTATTCAATACCCTGAAGAGTTGTTCTACTTACCGTGATTTAACTTACCTTATACAGCATGCACTGCAAACAGCCTCTGTGTAGATGTAACGGCCATCGCAACGGCAATCACTGTGCGACGGGCTGCGGGTTCGATCCTCGCACGGGACAAACAATCGCGTGATCTAATATTGATAGTTTAAAGTTTGGTATACCTCGTCTTGGATTTAATATATATATTTTTTTCTTTTTTATTAACGCAGGTTTTTTATCCACGTGGACACGCCAACCCCATCGTACCCTTTTACATTTAATAACACTCATCTACTGAAACAACTACTTTGTGTGAGAGGGACTCATCAATTAGATGGTCTTGCTAAACTATCTCGTCGCTAACTGTGAATTAGGATTTGCTAAAATTGATTGAATTAAACCAACAGAAAATACTCTTTAACTAATAACTCTGTCGTCTTTGTTTCTTACACAATCCATCAGCAAATGTAGAATATCTTCAACTTTACACTACGATTTAATATTTGATGTCCCCAAGCAACGTAAGGACTTAATGTCAAAGTTTGTGAAGTCTTATTTTGAACTGAATTATTTGGTTGAAGCCATCCAATAAGTCACACGAAGGGGTTAATGCACTAGTCAACAATGTGCCAATATAGGGTCATTTCCTTTAAAACCTCTAAAATATTAAAGCTAACGAGCTCCCCGTATATGAGCGATGGGGGGGGGAGGCGATAACAAGGCAGTAGTGACCTAGTATTTTGTTTGGCTTAATTATTTGTTGTGTTTGGCAACTTTTAACGCCTACTTCTTGTTCAGAACATTTATACCGCGCGGGAATCGAATCCACACGCCTACTGCCACACTACACAGTTTACAAATTGAGATACAGAAATAATTATTGTTTAAAGTATGTTATGATTGTCTTAAATGTGTGTTTATGTAACTTGAATTTAACTATTTGTAATTAAGTTAAATTTGAATGTACTCACTAATGGTTACATTTATTAATAAAAATCGTATGATAATAAAACTTGCTAGTGTAATACTGTGTGAACCTGTGATGTGTAAGCTATAATACTTAAGCAGTGTAATAAGGGATAAAGGGAATACACGAGGTTTAATAAATAACAACACATAATAAATATCAATAGTTTATTACATAAATTATAGCCAAGCTTATACTTTCATTGTTTCTTTTACCTATACTGATTCGTAGTAAAGATTTAAAACCGCGCTAATTTATACTATCTCTGTAAACGTGGCGAGCGCGCGGCCGTCAAAATATTCTCGAGCCGGGACCACCCCGCCGAGCCGCGCGCCCGCACTTCTATATAAAAAGAATACTTATAAATAAAACTAACATCACTCTATGTTATCATTATTTAGGCTATGATTGGTGTTACTACGTTTCCTATTCCAATTGCTCCAGATAAAAATTATTCCTAATTTGATCTGCATAAGCATTAAAACTAATTAATTGTATAAGGTTATGGCTTAACAGCGTATCACATATCGGGGAACCTTTCCTCTGGTTTGCGCTTCGATCACAACCTGCAATAAACTCGGTCAGCGGAGAGAAAGCAATTAACAAACCGATGCCTGATCAATTACGTAACGTTGATTTGCTGATAATGCAATTTACTCGTCGGTTATTTGTTCAAAAACCTCATTAACCTTCCTACTATGTCATTCGGCTGAAATAACAAACTTAAGTCACTTAAGTCAAGATGTTATCAAATAAAATATTCCCAACTATTGCTTCTTATATTGATGTAATAATAGCATTAGGAAAAGCGAATACACTAGACAGACTTTTAGAGATAGTAATAAAATCTTTAACAAGCTCCATCGGTAATTCGAGATCAATTTTCCATCTGTCTGCCTTCCGCTGCTCCAAAGTGAATTGACGCGGAAGAGTTGACGTTATTGCATTTGCGGGAATCAGAAATTCAATAATCCAATACTTTGATTTAACCTCCTTCCCTCATAGCTCCTTATAGCTTTTATTGCTATAAGGATCGCAGAGAACAGACATTGCAATTTTTCTTAAATTTAGTTTTAAATCGGGATCGCGTTCGACATCCCGTAAACGTCTTATTGGAGATCGAACAAAACGTTGCAAATATTACTATTCATTTATCATTCGAGCCGCGATATTATAGTAGTTTAACGAGGTTTTCGTGTTATTACAATAATTGTATATAAATCAAAGCGCAAACCAATAAGAGAACACATTTTGTGACAGAACACGATTCGAGATGGCGGCTTCTACCTGTCCGACATCACTGTCTAATCGAGGCATACTTATTGCTTTAACGAATACAGTTTATAGGTTACAATATACATCTTATTACTTAAACAATTGGGTTCATTTTCTATTATACAGATGGTGAAGAAACCTGAGCTGAATGTCGTAGGAGCGCAGTTTTATCCATCATTTGTGTTATTCGTTGTGATTAAAAAAGGGTTTGTTAAACTACGCAGCTCTCGAATACTGGACTTAATTTGTTTTCGATTGATTGTCCAAAGTATCAAAACTCTTAATATTAGAGATCGCTGTATCGGTGTCTGATGCTATTCAATTGAAGGGTTCCAACTTTCCAATTAACTTTTATCACTAAAATTAATTTAAAATATAATTCGCATTTTTTTCAAAATAAAATATGATATATTTAAATATTTAGATACACAAGATTTTTTTCTTTTCATTGTGCAAATATTTACAAGTTTGTGTAGTTTTAAAATAAAAATAAAACCGTTTAATGAACTAGACCCTCCCGATTCGTGGTTGCGTTGTGTGATGTATCAGGCACCGCAACAACGGCGTCTACTTATAATATTCTCATTTAAACTAGCTAATTCTTTAAGTATATAGTAAATAAATGTTATTTTTATAGATTATTATAACTATTGAAAATGGGTTTGGTGTTATGAAGACGCGGCGAGGTCGTCGCAGGCCGGCCATGCCAGACAGCTACGTCCCTCGTAAATACGTCACTCGCAAGTATAAAAACTAGTTGTCCTATGCGAGCGACCTGGGACGACCCCGACGCAATAAATCGTAATTATTCATGAATTTTTGAAATTCTCACTATGTCATTATTATTAATTATTGCTAATTATTACTACCGTAGGCAAAGAATAACGCCAGCTTCACTGTGTATAAAAGTTGCCATGAAAAATATCGGAATATATATTACGTATAAGATTAAATAATTCGATTCCAAAAATTCATGAATGTAAATATATTTCGATATAAAAATCTCTATTTCTATATAATGGTATAACAAGTATGTTGTATGTACTATGAATTTGTGTGATCCGTGGCATAAAGGCGAGTCTAAGTACGTCTACAATAAATACGTAACATCACAGTAAAATGGGAATACAACACGGTGTAGAACGGAGACATCAAACTAACAGAACCTACTTACTCAACTACTAAACGTTACACACCAAACAAGTAAGTACATTAAAGAAATCTTCGTAAAGTATTAAGACTCGTTAAGATTGTAAAGTTATGTTAGGCAAGAGTTTACACGCACTGGGATGGGCGCTATCGCCACGCTGGGCTACCCTCGCGCGCTTAACATTACTTCTAAAATGGCGGGCGAACAGATACCAATTATTTTTAGTAATAGGTCGCGAGGTTAATTTATTATTGCTTATAGTTTCCGTTTCAAGTTTTATGCAGCACTTACAAAATGATGTCTAACGATGTCTGTTTTAAGACTATACGTTTGGAGTGGACTTTTAATTATTGTACATTTATTTTTTGAAACAATCGCAAATTGCATCAGTTAGCTCATGTAATTTGCGAGTGATCCTTAGTCGAAATAAGGCAGTTATTGCTATATTGAAATGTATGATTAATATCATTAAATAATTCATTACTATCTGTGTATATAATGTCAAAATCTATTACACTTCGTCAAAACACATATCTGGAAGACATTCTACATAATATATATTGAAAATTATTAATCCAATTTGTATATATAATGTTGATATATATAATAAACGTCTCTATATAAGTACAACAAGTATAATGTGTTGTCGTTCACGCACAGACAACTGACAAAGATACAGCGACGACAAGTCAATGATATTGTTTTTATAGTTGATTAGCTATTTATAATTATTGCAAGTAACACCCATAATTCACTAAACACTTTTTACAATGGCGTCACGTATCCTTTGTCAATTATATGCACATAAACGGCACGGCTCTTGCATACCGGCTGAATGCTTAATCGATTAAAGAAAATAATTAATATAAATACCTTAAAAAAGCAGGGTTTCATACTATACGTAATACGATGTAATTAAGAGATTTACGTCAAATAATGCTGTGGGAAGTTTAGAACACATCTGAGGTTGGTATTCATAATTAAAATCGTCAGTAATCTACAGCTTGTTATCAGCGTAAGGTAAACAACGTGACCTATATCATAGTGATAGATATGCTATCAACGCGTGTGATTGACAGAGTAGTTACCGCGCCAGCAGCTCGCGAACCGGGCTCATGCGAGCGGCGCATCTCGATTGCCAATCAAAGCGACTACAGCCATTGTCGCCTGCATCGAACCCCATCGATTCAATATAATATTCACACGTTCAATTAAAAGGGAAACGCCGACAAAGCTCCCTTTGTTTTTCGCAAACCCCGTTAAATGGTCGCGCAAGGCGGTGTCTTTTTTCAAACTAACGAGTTTGTGGTAGTTCCACGTTTGCCGAGCTAGCTGTTTCGTACACGTGTAGTTTTTAACGAAGCTGTCAAAAACTGAGAATTGTAAAAAGGAGAATGTTAAAACAAGTGTCGACGCGGGTTAACTAAAAACTTTTCGAAAACTGGATAACTGTTTTAACTAGCTGTCGAAATAGGTAACGAGTGTTGCAGAGCAGAATTAAAGATAGCAAAAAGTCACATAATGGTTTTGAGATAATAATAAATAAAACAAACAATTATAAACACTAGATTTCAGCTGCCTAATCACGACCTTAATTATGTACGTTCATTAGTCTAGAATTCTAGACTGACTCACTAAATAAGCTGCCTCGAACGAAAAATAAACTAAAATAGAACAATTAAAGCTGCTGAGTGGAACACGAGCCATCTTAAAAGCAGCCTGAATTAGCTCACAACCTCGACTACCCGAAATCTCGAAAACCACGAAGTCTATAAATGGCGACCAAATAGACACACGAAACTATCCTCTTTTGTCACCGTATCGACATAAAATTAAACCAGGAACAGTGGCAAAGGAAACGAGTTAAAGGTCTGTCTTGTAACATAAATTGGACAGGTAAGACTGTATTGCCGGCAAAGGAACGGCAGCGTACGACATCTGTCGAGCGTCGACGGAACAAATGAAATCGAGAGAACGCGGGCAATCATAGAGAAGCTATTGTATGTTACTGCGGTAGTTACGGTTTTATATGCAAACAATGGTAATTAATATCGATTAGATATGCAAAATTATTAATATATTATTCGTATTAGTAACAATCAATTTACACGGGCGTTTGTCGTTTTATTCGCGAGACGTCATTGGTTTTGCATTACGTTTAGTTTAGAGGTAAGAGATTAAATTCCCGACAATTCAAACAAACACTTCTTTTGTACTTTAAAGAACACGAGTTATTTCATGAGAGTAAAGGAGAACCAGACAAGAATATACGCTTCAACTTTTATAGGAAAGCGATCCCAAGAATCTGTAATGAAATAACAACCTTTGAACGTGCTGGGCGTTCGATTTCTAGGTAGCAAATAAATTTTACCTTGCTTTTTAAAAATAGTGCTCGACGGAGTATTTTGGAACGGCGTTTATTAAAAATTCTAGGGAGTCAGAGTCTTTGTAATTTTATTCGCAATTTTCATCAAAAGAGTAGTGAGAACAAACTTATATATGTTCGTGAGACAATAGAGGCGAGAAAATAAGTTTATATTAAAATTAAATCCTATATAAATAAATAAAACTAACCTTAAACGGCGAAAGTATAATAACCTAATGGGTAATTATATTTTTGAGCCGTTTGGGGTTGAAACGCTCGGGTCATGGGGTCCGAGTGCACGAAATCTTTTTAAAGAACTGTCAAAACGTTTGGTAGACTCTACTCGTGATCAGAGAGCTGGTTTGTTCCTTGCACAGAGAATCGGCATACCCATTCAACGTGGCAATGCTGCCAGCCTTCTGGGCACGTTTCCCGCCATTGACAAGGATGACGATGAGTTTTTTGACGCGTGTTAGTTTTATTTATTTATATAAGATTTAATTTTAGTGTAGTTGTAAGTGTTTGTTCTTGTATTACATTAGCTAAAAGTTTATATTGAAAGACGAGTATTTTTAATTCACAATATATTACCATGAAAAAATTTAACCATTTCCGTGTATTTTGTGTACTTGCAAGGCTACTCAACAAAACATTTAACCGTTAATTAATTTTTATTGCAAGGTACATTATAATACTTACCGAAGAAACATCTATAATTTAAAATGCATTACATCACGGAGTCGATTACTTTAATTGCGTGTAATGCGTCAACAAACAAACATTCAAATAATGGAACGAATTTCTATACGGTATAGAGACGGATTTTGTTTTTACGTACATTACGTTTTATATTATAACGGTGAAGGAAAACATCGTGAGGGCACCTGGATTCCAAAATTTGGGATCTGAAATCGCCAATCCGCAGAGAGCAAGCGTGGTGATCAATGCTCGTGCCTTCTCTATATGGGAAGAGATCTGTGCCAGAAGTGGTACGTTTATAGGCTGGATTATCATTATTTACGTTTTTATTAAATTTGAAGTTTGATGTTATAGAACAATTGACGAAAACCGATTTTACGATCAGCGTAGTGAAAGCGTGACATGAATAACGATTTCGAAGATTAATTCGGTTGCAAGTTCCAAGTGATTCTCAAATTATCGGTCTTAGGATTTGCGTCTTTAAGTGTTTCACTTCGTGGCACAGTGAATTGGAAACTAATTGATGCTATTGTTAAGATATTACGCTACATTATTGAACCGACTAGTTTTTTTAAGGTACTAATAGGCTGAGCAACTTTTAAATAAATAATAAATAAATAAATGCGGACAACATCACATACATTGCTCTGAACCCAAAGTAAGTAGCTGAAGCACTTGTGTTATGGAATTCAGAAACAACGAAGGTACCACAAACACCCAGACCCGGGACAATGTAGAATAGTTGGTTTCTACATTGACCGGTCCGGGGATCGAACCCGGGACCTCAGAGCTAGCGACACCTTGGAACCGGTGCGTACGCCACTCGACCACGGAGGTCGTCATAAAATAAATAATGCGTCTGTTTTAGACAGTATGCCAGAACTAAACAATAGGTTTGAATGTATCTTGGGAGCTTTGATACGTGAGATAGATTCTGCATTGTAACGATCAAGTAAATATTTTGTTTCATTACAAATCAAAACAAACAAACCAACAAGATGAACAGGTAAAAATATAACTAAACATCAGCCACTTTAAAGAAATAATGAAAGTGCTTTGGGATTATGAACCTTAATTCAATGACTAACAGTTCAGTTTCCATCACATGCAAATTACTTTTAGGCCCTTTTCGGTAATATTTGTCATTCTAAAATGAACTTAAACACATGTTGTCAAAGTTGATAATTGCGTAATTAGTAATAACGTTTAATTCTCTTTCCATATTGGCTTTAGTATAGCTAAATATATCGACGGTGCAAAGGTGCATTCGGCTCATTAGTTATTCGTCGTCGGAATTCGCATGACATGTCACGCATCGGTCATCCCGCGTCTCGTCCACATCTCACCGACGAACTAGTGACGTCATCGCGACACGTAACGGAACTACAATTAAAATATTCACAAGTAAAGGTATTCAGGCCACCGGCATTACGTCATCAAAGAAAAAAACAACAAACGAAGAAAGATAATGAAACTAGTTTATATTACAACTATTAGACAATGAAATAAACAGAATAGTTGAATCGAAACGGTTCGGTAAAGTCATAAAAACAGGCGAGATAAACACCGCGGTGAGAAAACGCTAGTAAGACGAGCACGCGAGGCGCTCGCATACGCAAACCAAAACAGGTCCCACTACCTGACCTCATCCACGCATTTTTGTTTTAAAAAAATATGTTATTAAAGTTAAGTCTCAAATAATTTGCATACGTAATGTGCAGTCGCTCGCTCTCAAACTCGATACGGTTTTGAATCATTATCACAACGACAAAGACGCGTATGAGATGGACTGTAACGACTTGCGAGTCTAGCGAATGTATCGGTCCCTAGACAGTTAATATACGAATGTAGTAGCAATATTATAAATATTTCGTATCGTATTCAGACATTTGAGAAACACATCGTAATTAACCTTTTTATAATATGAAACCCTCCTTGCAAATCGCTATAGCAAAAAATAACACAAAAAAAAATGCATTCAGCCAATGCGGACAAATTACAACAAGTTGTAGTATCTATTGCTAAAGGGGTACGTATCTGAATAGTACTGTATTATGAATACCTAAACTGTCTTTATTCATTCAAATGTAGATGAAATGAATTATTGAGCAAATTTTGATGATCATGAATGTGAATTGACCACAAATAAACGGCTATCACCATATAACATTACGTTTGTATAAAAATATGAACTTAACGTCTTAAATTACGAATAAACAATTATAAACTTAAATTGAAAATCACTGAATTGTTTGTGGAAGAGAGTAGAGGCGCGTATATCGCACAGCATCCTTCGCACAGCGCCGAAAACACTCGGTATACAATCGCTTAAGGACATCACAAGCTGGAAGCGAAGCACTTAAGACTATATTGGCATTCAATATTCAATACGTACATTACGTACTGATTCGTTCACTAAACAAAATTAATATTAGCAGTGTTTACATTTACAGGCAGCGTCGGCTCGGTCGGCTCGGGTACGCTAGACCTACTCGTACAACATTCATCACTCGATACCTTTAGTGTTTCATGACTTTATCTAATGATGACCGAAGTTTATTTAACTGTTTACTTTCCTTACTATTCAACCATGACTCATGTTAGCAAAAATTATGTTAGATGACAAATCTATATATATAAAAATGAATCGCTAAATGTGTTGGTAAGCGCATAACTCAATAACGCCTGGACCAATTTGGCCAATTCTTTTTGTGTTGTGTTTGTTATTGTTAGGAGAAGGTTCTTATTAAAGAAAAAGTTTGCAAAATTGCGCTGAAAATTAGGAAATTGAAGAATACTCAACCACCAAATTAAGTAATCCTGACTTTTGTTACGATAGTGATTTGTTGGATTCATCTCGACCCCTAATAATACAAAGGCACCGGGAACGGGACCTAGTTATTCACGCGGGTGAAACCGCGGGGCACAGCTAGTATGTTAATAAAAAAAACATACAAACATCCGAATTGAGAACCTCCTCCTTTTTTTTTAAATCGGTTAAAAATTGCTGCTTTCGTTTGGATTTTACGCTTTTAAAATAACTTTACAAACTGATAGCAATGACTTTGTATAATCAGTCTTTTTAAAAGTAATAAATGTTGTATAAGAGTAAGAAACGGAAGACCCTCACCAAACCGAAAATCACAAAAAAATATATAAAATCATAAAATATATAACAATTTCGAGTTACATATTAAAGCAATTTAACACTAAATTAATTATTCAGCCTTATGTACACGCGATGTAAAAATGGGAGTAAATATAAAGAACTTAAATGCAAGTTTGTGGCAATCTATAAATTAATTAGTTAAGTACTTCAGTTCAATCACAATTTCTGAGGTTCAGTATAAACAGTGACAAGCTTTGAGTATTTCACAATAGGTTTAGCATTGATGTCAACGACCCCAGCAGAGTGCTGAGGCACAGTGAGTGCACCTGCAGGACCAATGTTCTCACAGCCAACATCCATGCTAACCCTATCGTATTTGAGACAACATTAAGCACATCTAGATACAATTTTCAATTAAAATCTCGAGAACATACACATAATATTCTTCACAATGATTACAGAAAAATTGGCTAACTACAAGAGAAATAAGTATATCTTTTTTACAAAAATCATTAATTTTTCATCCATTCATGGTTGTGTACTCATTGCTATTATATTGTATTTGTATAAATGAAACTTATGAAATAAGCTTCAAAAGCGTAAAGAGAATGTATCAAAGTTTATAAGTACAAAAATATTAATAAAAATAATATAAACATACATCAGTCTACATAATAAATGTTTTCTCGTATGTTACACTGGCTAGCAATTAACTAAAAATAACATTATCACCATAATTTATAATATACCATTTAAATAAAGTTTTCATCTCTATAATCAACCCAGGCAAGTGGGAAATATTTTGACTATCAAAATAAAATCGAAACTCTGTCATTCGTAGTACAGTATTTTGTTACATGTTGGTAATCATAAAGCTTTCACAAGAGAATCTGAATAGTCTTGAAATTAGGCCGGCAAGTCAGTAGCTGTCACTCAAGCTTTACCACTAAACAAATACAACAGTACAATAAAAAATACTCAAAAAGAAATATAAACAGCACAATGTTATAGATAAACTTCCTTATCATCACTATGAAAAAAGAAGTTCTCTTTTACCCCTATGTCTAAACTCTATGGCAGTTTTTTTTTTAGAAAAATATACAAAATGCATCATTTTTGTTAAGATCACTGTTGCATGGCTGCACGAGATCAAGTCCACTGGCGGAGAACAGAGTCAGGTTTACACCAGGAAGCCGTAGGGACCACTGCCGCGGATCTGCGCGCGCATGCTCTGCACGCTGTTCATGATCTTCTTCTGGTGGCCGACGAGCGTGACGCCCAGCGAGGCCAGCTGGTGAACCGTGAGGTCCACCACGGCGTCCATGTCGATGATGCCGGCCGCGCGGAACTTCTCGATGTAGCGCGACATCTTGATGCACTCCAGCCACTCCTCCACCGACGAGAACTGTATCAAGTCGGGAGTGTCGCCCGCCAGAGGGTCGGCGGAGCGGTTCTGCGCAATCTTGCGCAGGGTGTCGGGGCAGCGGATGAGCTTGTCTAGAGTTTTCACAATGCTTGCGAATGTGGGACGGTGCGTGCGCTCTTTTTGCCAACAGTCGAGCATCAACTGGTAGACCGCCTCCGGGCAGTCCATAGGGGCTGGTAGCCGGTATCCCTTCTCAATAGACTTGATAACGTCTTGATTACTCCAGTTCCAGTATGGTCTCTCGCCGAAGCTCATGACCTCCCAGCAGACGATGCCCATGGACCAGACGTCACTGGCGGACGTGAACTTCCTGAAGGCGATGGCTTCAGGCGCGGTCCATCGCACAGGTATTTTGCCACCGCGCGTGGTGTACGCGCCATCTGCCGTTGATTCTATCTCACGCGACAGTCCGAAATCTGCTATTTTGCACACGAGTTGTGAATTGACCAGTACGTTGCGTGCGGCAAGGTCGCGGTGAATGTAATTCATTTCAGACAAATACTGCATTCCGGTTGCGATGCCACGGAGCATTCCCACTAGTTGTACAACACGGAATTTTCCATCGTTAGCTCTCAAGAATGTGTCCAAAGATCCGTTCTCCATAAACTCGGTTATTATCATGATAGGATTGCATTTGGTGACGACACCTTGCAAGAAGATGACATTTGGATGTTCAAACTGCCCCATTATTGAAGCTTCGGCTAGGAAGTCACGTCTCGCTCGCTCGGTAGAGCCAGGCTTAAGAGTTTTAATGGCAACGTCAATCTCTTGACCACAGCTTGCGGGTAATTTAAGTTTTCCCCGGCAAACATCTCCAAATTCACCGCCGCCTATAATCGCCTCTATTGTAATACAAGACGCGTCAATTTCGCGAGCGAACTCCCTCACTGCCTGGTTGGGGTCCTCGTATGTGTGAGGGTCAATGTAAGTCCTGGAGCCGGTTCCAGCAAAGAGTGGCGTGGTCGCATTACTGCTAGTTTTGGCGGGCCGTTCGGGACCAGTGTACACTTCACCATTTCGGTAGTTGAGCGCGTTACAATCGCTTGGCTGCTTTTTGTCACATTCGTCATCAGTTCGAGAACGTAGGAAGAGTACTGTGGCTATAATCGCGATCACCGATAGCACAACGACTGCGACCATCACTCCGGCGACCAGTCGCACTTGCGCACCCTCTTCTTCACCTACAAAAGTCGTCTCGAGCACGGAACCGGTGCGTGCATACACTATACCACTGAACTCGCCCCAACCACGCTTCATCTTAGCTCTGACTCTTATGCCATATTCGGTATCTCTTTTCAATCCCGTTATGGTAACATGTGGTTCTTTTGATATCTTCAGCGTAGCATTAGCATTTTTCTCCGAGTTATCCTTAGGGAAGCACTTGACTTCATAACTTTCTATGGTATCATCAGGATCAGTCAAGTCTATCGGGGGTGGGTTCCATGCTATCGCCAGTTTGTCGCTCTCAACACTCAGGATGCGCAACTTCGACACCACGCTCACTACAGAAGCTTCAGTGACAGCAGTTATTTCTACTTTCTTAGGTTCTTCACCGGTTTGTTCGGTGACACCATTCTCTGCATAAACTTGAAACTTATATTCAGTAACTGGATCCAAGCCCATAACAGTAACTCTTGTGTTATTTAAGCCTGTTGCTGCTGGTCGGTACTCAACACTTGGTCCACAGTTAGAACAGAACACCCTGTATGTAATATCATTGCGTCCCCCAGTCTTATGTGGAGGCTGCCAGGCGAGAGATATAGAAAACTGGTCAGCAAACGTAACAGTGAGGTTGACTGGTGCCGATGGTGGTTGAGTGCAAGGTACATTCTTTGGATCTTTCTTGGCTCTGAAGAAACCTGGTACACATTTGCATTCTGCAGCAGCATATGCAGTTGACTCTGAATAGTCAGGACAGTTTATGCAAGGGTCATCACCAGTGTGGGATTTGAATTTACCTGGTGGGCATTCATTACATATTTGTTTGTTGAGGTCTGACTCAAAGCCGGCACGGCACTTGCAAGACCCACTGGGCAGGGTCCACTTGCCGTCTCCCTTGCACAGATAAACTGGTGGAGCCTCACCTGCTGCTGTCTCTGCATTCTCCACACAAGTGCCATTGGCTTGCTCAATAACTGTAACCTCTCTGCCGGTTGGTGTTGCAGGGAACCTAGCAAAGTTGACTGTGACCTCTGGGCATGTTATGTAGTACACTTTAACAGCCAAAATGGATATGCACGCACCCTGGTCTCTGAAGGCGAAGTAAACTCCTCGTTTGGTGACTGCTATGCTCTTGACTTCTGTATTAATATCTACTTCAGAGTTAGTATTAAATCGACCCTCACCTGCAGCAATGCGGCCCACCAGCTTGTAACTCTCTGGCTCCCAGGGCGGCTGCTCGCGCGTCGCTACGTCGAACTCATAGTACAGCAAACTGAAGGTCTCCTTGCAGCTCAGCGCATTCCCAGGGAACAATGAACAATCTCTGATAGTGAATTTGATCTCAATGTAAATTCGGTTTGCATTCCTTCGCTCGATGAACGGCGTCCAGAGCCAGTTGTTGACGTTGTGGTGCGCGACGTCGCACACCACGTAGGAGCGCCAGTTGATCTGCTTCTCGAAGTTCGTGTAGGACTCCTCGAGCCAGCCGGGGGTGCTGGCCTGCGCGCCGTACGGGAAGCGCGTCCAGCCCAGCGTGGCCTCGGTGGTGGTGTCGAGCAGCAGCACCTGCTCGCCGCGCACGCACAGCGCCGTCACCACCGCGGCCGCCACGGCAAACCACCACATCATCTCGTCGACATAATAAACACGAGATCGCCCAAACAACTCGTATACTACACTTTCAACACTGATTACTAATGTCTCACTACATAATGCGCCGCACAGTTTTTACTTTACATTCAACACTTCACTTCATAGATAAAGGATGGCTCGGTCATTTTCTCTTTGCTGCTATGTATTCAGAGTGGTCTGGAATTCGATGACTTGTAACGATGTTTGCAGGGACCGAGCACTGCACGCGTCGACTACTTGTTCTTGAATGACGCGATGCACGAACACAAATAACACTATTCTGTGTGAGGATTCCGCATTTTTAACTTATATTGATCCCGTATTACACAGATGAGACTCACTTGACATGGACGCGCAGCAGTTTTGTGTGTTGCCAAACGCAAAATATTACCTCTACTCTCTAGAATGCAGTTTAGAAAGTACCAAACACCTTGGTGTTTACATTATTAATATTTCTGTCTATGTTTTTTTTTTATGTCTAATAACTATTTATTTTTACTGCACAACATTTAAGAACGACGTAAAAATCCGTTAATTCAATTACCGTATTCTAAAAGTTATTTAAAATCAAGGTATAAAAATAGTCAGCTGTATTCCATGAAAAATAATTAGAGCTGTTTTAATTACCGGTTTAAGTGTATATTATTCCAAATAGACTCCATAAATTGCTATATTATTTAGAGAAAACATTCCATATTTTGCAGTAAACAAAGATGCACATAGACAATTAAATTCATAGACTTAGTTGATCGAAACTCTATGGTTTATTGTCTATGCTGTGCCAAAGCAGGGCTGTACTTCGATTTTTTTTACTGAACCGTCCTTGATAATTTATTATTATTTCTTAGTCCCAACCAGATTTTTGTGTCTTAATTAGACAAATAAGAAAAAAGACTAGTCGGTTTAATGAAAGATAATAATTTTAAAACAGGTAAAACCAGTAAAACATTTTTGTTTATTGGTTGTAAGTAACCTGTTTTACGTAATGTTACCTACATTACGTAAAACTAAATATATTTAAAAATACAATTGCGAAAGATTTTTGTTTTCTTATTCAAATAAAAGAAACCAAATACAGACAAGGTCTCATTTACATAATATATTCATTCGTAAGTAACCAAGTACACGTTGTTTTTAAATGTTTGACAGTCTCTTGTTGCCTAATGTTCGTATTCAGATAATTTTAGTTCAATGACAAATGCACACCTGCTTGCCACTGTTGTCATTGTAGATTGCAACTCTTTTTGCAACTATTGCAAGTAACTGTTCTTATCTGAATACGAAAATAAGGCACAATAACAAGTACACTGGAACGTTTTTAAACCCGCCACTCACTGACTTAAAATATCGGCATCGGGCCCCTGGTCCTATGTACAAAATATTAAGAAAAATAATTGTGTTCTAATCCTACGTAGCGATTTTTTTCGTAGCCCTGCAGATTGGCCACTGTAATGAGCTCGTAACACTCAGTCGTTTTAATGTTATTTTAATACTTTGAAACAGTAAAGGACAATACGCGTTCTGGCCCATCGGCGGCCATCAATGAAATTAGTATCATTTGATAGGTGAGTGCTTTTAGAGCAAATATTGTTCAAGGAGTACGATTAAATATTATTGAGGACAAAAGATATAGGTGAAATACTATTTTAATGTATTACCATATTTTCTTTCTTTCTTTAACCTGTCATTCTCCTATATGTGTGTAATACGTATAAAATAACATAATTATATAATTAATTATTATATACTTAAATTAATTATTACATCAATGTTACATCATTCGCGAGTTGTACAAAATATTGTATTTAAGATACATACTGTAATAATTCCTTTAAATGATTCAATTGGATATTTTTAGTAAATCTTATCTACCTATGATAACTATTTATCCATGGAAGTCACAGAAACAATATTTTGTAATCTTATATTATACATACTATTATTGCCTACTGGGCAATAAATATTTTTTTGCCCATTGTCCTTTACCGCAGTATTATTACTGACATACTTACTTAGTCCGACCCTGGTTGAGTGGTTTGCGATAGGGATGGGTAAAATGACGCCGTCTATTAGAAAATATCGACAATAAGTTTATATTTTTAAGTTAAATTACCTACTTTAATTTTACGTTCAATCAACGTTAAATTTTGATGAGTGATACAGTTAAATTGCGGAAAAGAAATAAAGGATAGGCTAAGTATATTCGAAAGTAACTACACTTTACAAGCTAGTTACTAAAATAATTTAATCTGAGAACAGTCACAACAACAATAAATTAATCTAACAGTACATGATTCAGTACCTAAATAATATCGATATACTTTAAAATACTTTTGCAATTTAAAGTATATCGATACGTGGACAATTCGATATTTTTTGGCTCATACCTATTTGCTCTATGCTACCACCTCTTTCTGTAATCTCATTCATAATCTGTGACTTGTTTATCTAAGTTTATTACTATTTACTGTCTGTGGACCATAGAGAAAAGTAAATAAGTAGGGTATAGAGAGACCTCTCGTGGCTAAAACGTGTCGCCCTAGCAAGCGAGCGACCTCTGGTGTTGTTATTCCTAAACTAACGTACACAGTACACACACATACGCAATCCTATTTTCTTTGTGTGAGTGATGCTACAGTAGCGGCCTCTGGTGGTTGCTATTATAAACTACCGTATACGTTTACACACACATACGTAATTTGATTTTCTTTGTATGTATTAAATAAAACCCACTAATTCATTTTAATACTGTAAAGTTTATTAAATTATTTTTACAAGTCTTAAAGCTAGTATAACTTAATAATAATAGGACAATTTAGTTATTCTTACAATGTTAAAAAACATAAATTAAGAATCAATCATAACATCTATAAAAATATGAACTAATATAATAACATAAAGCAACATCAGTATGAAGGAAAAAAATTATAATAAAATTTTTATGAACTAACATAATGACATAAAGCAACATCAGGGGCCCGATGCCGCTATTTTAAGTCAGTGAATGGTAGGTTAATAAACGTTCCAGTGTACTTGTTTTTGTGCCTAATTTTCGTATTCAGATAATTTTAGTTTACAAATGTACATTTAACTGCCTCGTTGGCCTAGTGGTTCTAAGCGGGACTGCTACGCTAGAGGTCTTGGGTTCGATTCCCAAGTCGACCAAGGTGTTATTGGGTTTTTCTATGAAATTCTCAGTAGCAGGTCGGAGTTTGGATTAGTGCCCGGTTAGTGGCAATAGGCTCGCCCCCTATTACATGGGACCTAAACATACCGGCGAACTGTGGGTGTACATTGGTACACCTCTGCCTAACCCTTCGGGGATACAGGCGTGATAGTATGTTATGGTATATGTTATGTTACAAATGTACACCTACTAGCCACTGTTGTCATTGTAGGATTGCAAGTGACTGTTCTTATCTGTATACGAAAATTAGGCACAATAACAAGTACACTGGAACGTTAATTAACCCGCCACTCACTGACTTAAAATAGCGGCATCGGGCCCCAGTACGTAGGAACAAATGATGAACCATATAGGGCGCAAGGAATAACAATCATTTGTAATTATTTGTTTGCTAACAATGTTATAAAACATCAAACATAACATCTATAATTTTATTATGAACTAATATAATCACAAAGCAACATCAGTATGTAGGAAAACAATAATTTACTATAATTATGTATTTTTTTTTGTTATTTCACAAGTCGCTCTAAAGCTAGTATAAATGAACACTTATAGACCCTCTGGGGCAATATTCACACGAAACTTTTATGAATTATACACCGAACACTTCTCGTTCAACCACTTTATCGATTTTAAAAAACAAACACAATTTTCACAAAACTAATTAACGAATTATGTACACAAAACCTTTTTACTGAATGTCCTTTGGTGAAAACCGTATATAAATTAATGTATTTATCTTATTTTAATTATTTTATTAAAATAATTTTGAAAAAGATTGTTTACGCTTGACAGTCTTTAAACCACAGAAAAATTACACAAAAGATAAATTACGGAATACGAAATATAGATGGCAGCACCATTTTTGCGAAATCTTCGTTGTATGAGAGTTTCACCCCCCGCTGTGGACTTGTTTGGTGGCGTTGGTGTTGATTCCCTGTAACTTCATGTTTATTACACAAAAGTAAAACAATTAAATTTCAATACTTGATTACCCTTAAGAACTTCTACAAACAAATTATTTTATTAAAAAATAAGCAGTTTTTGTCGATCCAGCACTATCTTTCCTTCCACAACGACCAGCACGAGCGCGTCGTACACCTGAAACGAATAAGTACGCACGTGGTACGTATCCTTATAAGTTTTATTGAAAAGTTAAGAACCTAATTGCGTTTTAATTAGGTTAGTTATTATTAGTAAAAAGAGGGTTTTTTCGGTTTATGAAACCTCTTAAATCCATAAAAGATCTTACCGTCGACCATTTTATTTTCAATTGTATCTACAAGATGGCCTCCCGGCTTCATGAACAATAGCTGAGAGATAAATGAGATTATTAGTGCACCATTAATTATTGAACTAAATATTTTGCGAAATTAATGATATTTATTCGTGTTAGATACTTGTGTGCGATGCTAAAATGTTTGCGCCACGCCATTTCTGCTGCTTGTTCTAATTCTTTATTTTCAAATTGTATGTAGGTACATTATGTCCGCGCCCATGCTATTTAATAAGCTCGCGTTTAACTCTAATCTTAACTTCCAATTGATTAATGTTAAAGGCTGAGCTTGTTTTTTTATTTTACCATTGTTGTTTTGCTATGTTTAGGGTTTTTATTGTAATAAATGACCTTCACCCAGACATTCTATCTCACTGATATAAATACAACACTTTCTATGTAGGAATAGGTATTATGATAAATTATATTATGAAGTATAGTGGGATTCAAACTACTAGGCAGCTGTAGTGTGCTACACTTTGTGCAGTACCTTGCCCTGCAAGTCCTGCAACTCTGGCAGCTCAAGAGTTTTGTACTGTTTAGCGAACAGCCTCTTGTTCACAGCTGCTGCTGCTATCAAGTTTGAATTCCACTATATTTATAAAGTACGAGTGTACCCTACACAGAGAATTTGTCACAGAACAGAAAACATTGCTGTTTTCTAAACCACCCATCTTAACATTAATATTTCTGTAAACATGCACCGCAATAGTTCAAAGTTGGCATCAAACTTTATTTTATAGCTAGTAGCGCAATGTTTTAATTGAAAATCATGTGACCGTGACCCGTCTTCATTGAATTGTTTTCAGAAACTTGGTGAAGCTGCCTGCTGCTGTTACTCAGAGATGGGTGCTGGATGTCGGATAGGTAGCGGGTGCCTGAAGAAGAAGCTAATCAAGGGAAGGCCTGAGTTGGTTGGAGACAATCAAGAAAGTAAAAAAATCGAGTATTCAGATAAGATGGAGAAAGTTCAGTGAAGCTGTTAAAACCTGCAATTGGGCTAAGAGCGAAGATCTCTTCCAGAGAAAAAGAAAATATGGAGAGACTGGAGGTTGACTCCAACCAACATAGCTTGGGAAAAGTTGGACAGAAGAAGGGTGAGACCGCCTGCTAGCTTCCTGTAGGATCGGTTTTCGTCTTGCCCACCACTTTGCCTGTGATTCTCAAACCAGAGGTAAATATATTATCATCATTCAAATACATCAAAATAATGGCAATTTTATTATGACTATGTATTTAACAATTACTTTGCAGGTTTGAACAATATGCTTGGAAGCCTGCATGCAACAAATATTTGTATGGTACAGTGTTTAAAATCAATAGTGAGGGAGTCATTCTTTCCATTTCTATCTATATATCCTCCCAAACATTTTTTATGATATACTATTGTAATTTCAAAACTTTGATGCCTTAAATCTTTTGTTTTTCCTTCTAAGTAGTGTTTTTGTCCTTCCAGATGCAGCTCAACGCGGTGGAGGATTTGTATACCACCTGATTGGAAGCTACGTTAAGAATCGTAGATATAAGAAACTACTGCTACCCGTTCATGACCCTAACTCCGTGTCATTTTCATCCATACTCGCTGTTGATGACAGTATTGCTCCCTCTCAGTGTTGGCATAGGGTCTGCATTCGACTTTAATCTACTTAGTAGCCTATTTTGAATAAAGAAATTTTGATTTTGTTAGATTCGTACCTACCAGTGAAGGGTGGGCAAAGATTACTGTTGAACGGATTTTATTGCGGTTTATTTAGGTTAAGAGGTCAGATGGTCATACAGACTTTAAAATTGATCCTCCCTTCGCACCTCATCATTGCGCTTCATGACCTCAGACCACCCTAAGGTGGGGCCTGCGGGTGACGGGGAGGGCACCTCGTCACCCGCTCAGCTGACAGGCCCTGCTAGCTGAATGAGTTGTGGGCACTTTACTGGCATTGATAATCACCATTTATAGTAGCCATGCTCAAGGACGATCGCTTCTGGTGGGCTGTGTCTCATTTCTGCGAGATCGTCATATCGCAGAAGAAGAGAAGACAATCTCGCCTCCATTGCCCCGCCGACGGCGGGTGGATAGGGAGCGGGCGAGAATCGCTGTAGCCAGACCTGCCCTGGGGGGGCCGGGGGTCCCTCAGCCTTCATTGCACGCTAAGCAGGCAGTCACCGGGGGTGTTATAGTGCTAAAATTTCAATTTGGACCACCACCCATGGAGATGCAAGGCTGGCTCATAAATGAGTTCACCTGAAGACAACAAAAAAAAGGTGTTCTGCTATTGCCAATTGTACCTTTGTACCCGGAGTGTAGACAGTCAATTAAGTAATGAGCAATAATTAAGGCACTACCTGGCAAAGGCGTTGAAACCTCGGGACCTGGACAAATAAACCGCGATAGGATCCGTTTCAATGACTAATGAATGCTAATAATATTTTGGCCATTTCACTGTCCGCTTGAGAAGACACAGTCTGCGCGGAGAGAGATGAGAGTAGTGGGATTGGGGGCGCTGCTGTGCTAAGTAGACAATCGAACAGTATTAGAATCAGTATTAAGAATTTCATACATAAAAAAATGTTGAAATAAAACTATTTTTACATTTTTAGTTCCCGACGTTTCGACACCTTTGCAGGTGTCATGCCCGTGACCATGACACCTGCAAAGGTGTCGAAACGTCGGGAACTAAAATCAAAATACAAACCGCGATAAAATCCGTAAAAGTAGTTTTATTTCAATGTCTAACATTCGCGTAAACCTCAGAACTCAATGAATAAAAAAATGTATTTTCTATTCAACAGCCAACCAATTTTGATGAAAAACTTACTCGACAATAATTTTATTGATGCTCAAATTGTAATTGCTTTGACGAGTGAGGATTTGAACTCTATGTTTCCTCCAGTGAATGACTAGCTGTGCCCCGCGATGAATACCTAGATCCCGTTCCCAATGTCTTCACTTTTGAAAATCGGTCTACCCGTAAGTTCTTGAGTTAACAATAGTGTAACTAACACCTCGCGGTTCCATACCTATCTCGTACTACCTCTAACCTTTTGGACGCCATTTTTTAAGTACAAAATAAATATACTTAATTAAGTTTTCTGTGTTTCTTTTTCCTATTATTTAAAACTACATAAATGAAATATTGTATAATGACACAAATATATATTCATTACTTACATTTCACTAGAAAAAACAATAATCAAAAATTGGTAATCGAAATCCGTAAAAAAGTGTCACACGCCACAGTCGGCAATACACGACAGCTAGTGATGGGTAAGTAAGGTAAGTTATTATTCAAATTTATTTTAAATTTATGAAATACTAGCTGTACCCGCGACGATGTTCGCGTTCATATCAGTCATCTGTGCGAATAAATATAAATTAGACTGTGGTATAGAGGGTCACCATCACGAACTACCTAGACACCGGCTTCAGAATGTTCTTTTTATATATTTAAAAAATTACAAAACACATGAACCCTTCAATATTATCTTGTTTCGCTAGATGAATGTTTCTAAGTAGTCTGCTATACGCAAAATGTATCAGATGTGGAACCTAGAGTTTTGTCACAAATATTGCTTGACACGTGCCAAAAAAATCAATTTACCGCTTTTTTTCTTTTGCAATAGTATTTCGTTGGTACAGCAGTCCCTAGTAAGACTACCGAGATCGGGGTTTTGGTTCGAAACCCCGAAATTCGAAATACTGAACTACGCAGTAAAATTGAAAGTAGATATCAATATTATTTACGCTCCGCTCTTCTCATCTCTGCTTTGGTGAAGTCCGGTTTTAAGACTAAGGTAGTGTTCTCATCTTAGTTAATAGCTACCAGATGTCAGTGCGGTGCCTAAGCCTAGAGTATATGTGGAAATAAGTTAAGGATCTTAGCAGCTAGGAACTATGTGGTCTGGTAATGGTGGCTGCTAATGAAAGGCAAAAGAGTGTGCGAGTGTGTTGTTTTTAAAGGGATGAACGACTGAGATAAGCAGGCTCCATTTTAATAAGGTATTTACCTGAGACCCGTGAAACTGAAAGAAAACGTTGACAATAGAGAGGCGCAGGATCGGAACTACCAAAACTGTGGTTAAAATTATTTATGACTGGAAACTAAGTAATAGACCAAGGACAACCGCATTCTACCCTGATCAAAGCCTTGGACTGGGGCTGTATCCTTTACAATAAAGTCGCTTTATGCTGCCCAGACGAAATGACGGCAGGTGGACTAAGACGGTGACAGAATGGTGGCCAAGGCATGGCAAAAGAAGCGTCGGTCGTCCGGGAGCCAGATGGGTCGATGACATAGTTAAAGTCTCGGGTCGAGTCTGAATGAGGCTGGCACAGGACCGTAGAAAATGGCACGAAAAAGGGGAGAACTATGCCCAACAGTGGGAGGAAAAGTTCTGTGGATGATGATGATACTGCCCAGCATAAGGTGCTGAGCTCAAATGATGCAATATTAATTTTAAAATGTAGAGAATGCGATAGAAAGTTTATTTTATTTTAGTTTTTGGGCCAAACTTCCAGTAAATAGGTACACAAACTAAATGAAATTTGTAAACGAAAAAATAGAAGATTTATCTGGATCAACGCATTAAAACCCGTGTAGCAAGCTACCTTAAAATGAATATTAAAGAGTAAGTACTTACTAAAAAATTATATCATAAAAGATCATTGGGTTTTGAGTTAAAACAATAAAAAATTACAAATACAAAAAAAAACTTGTCCATGGAATTCTATAGATGACCAACAGAAAACATTACACATTACTTTGATGAAATAATTTAAAAAAGTTACTCCTGAATTGAAAAATTAGATTCCTCATAGATCACAACTATAAAATGATCTATGAGGAATCTTATTTTTCAATTCAGGAGTAAATGTCGATGCCATAGATTTATATCTATGGTCAGGGCATTTACGCCAGACGTTCTTTACAGCATAATAATATGACACACTTAAAATTTAAAATACAAACATAATAATTTTGAGCTTATGCATCGGTCTAGTAAAAAATGCACGACATAAAGTTGTTGCTCATTGTGAAAGAAACAACAAAATGATACAGATTTAAACTAATAAAAGTTAACCTAATAGAACACAAAAAGTGTTAGCTCGACTGAGACTTGAACTTGAGTAACAAAACATTCAAACGTATGTAACAAAAAGGACTCAAGAACAAAAATACAATCATTAACAACTGGATTTGAACCTGCAGCATGGACATCCATTTCCAATCTTACAACCACCAAGCTGTTTACTACGACAGCTAGATTTCCAAAAAGTATACTTCAATCACAATGAAGAATGGTCGCTATGGCTACCGTAGCCTGCCATAGTTACCTCTTGTTTATATGTCAATAATGCCAATTTACGCGTGCAGATAAGAAAATGAATTTGGAAATTTAAAGCTCCACCCCGTATTACCTAGATATAGTTGCGTGTTTAAAAATAGCTAACAACCGTCTACGATTTACCAAAAACATTCTCTCAATTTTTTACTGCTATCAATTCAGTAGTTCATAATTGATACTGTAACATGAAATCTGACCCCCGGCAAAATAATGTTGTAATTTACTGTTTTATTAGATGTATAGAAGAAAATGCGCAACTCTATCTATGAATTTTAAAAACAACTATTAACCTCTATTAACCTCGCCAACATGATCAAATTTAAATTATTTATATCCTGAAAGGGCTTACACATATAGTACTAATAGAATTATCTATACTCCGTTAGAGCATTTTCTTTGTACTAAAACTTGTATTATATTATATTTTCATACCTTTTTACTATTTATTTACATTTTTCCGATGAATTTTCAGTACTGAATTGATGCCGACGCTTGACCAATAGATGGCGCTGTATGTCCGGAATAAATTTTATTTTTTATTTTATTTTTTTGTAATAAAAACTATCCTATGTCCTTTCTCAAGTTCCAAACTATGTCTGTACCAAATTTCACACAAATCGGTTCAGTAGTTTAGGCGTGAAGCAAAGACAGACAGACAGACAGACAGAGTTACTTACGCATTTATAATATTAGTTTGGATTTTATTAACCCCGTTAGGTACGTCTTTAGTTCCTTTACTAATTTGTTAATAGGTACTAAACTTACTATGGAATAATAAACATTAACAAACAACTTTTATTCCCGAAAGGCTAAATTGCTATTATTATCAATTCGCTTATTATTATGGTGCCGTCTAAAAGAGCGGCGGCTCGTGAGCATGCGACATTTTTTAAATAACTTACATTTTTAAACTTGTGATATCTTTCGAATGGAACGTCCAAGTTGAATGATTCAAAAGTCATAATAATATAATGGTATTAAAGCAGATTTAAATATGAAGTCATTTATTTTTATAAGGGTTTTTATAAGGACAGAAGAAGGGTGAGACCGCCTGCTAGCTTCCTGTAGGATCGGTTTTCGTCTTGCCCACCACTTTGCCTGTGATTCTCAAACCAGAGGTAAATATATTATCATCATTCAAATACATCAAAATAATGGCAATTTTATTATGACTATGTATTTAACAATTACTTTGCAGGTTTGAACAATATGCTTGGAAGCCTGCATGCAACAAATATTTGTATGGTACAGTGTTTAAAATCAATAGTGAGGGAGTCATTCTTTCCATTTCTATCTATATATCCTCCCAAACATTTTTTATGATATACTATTGTAATTTCAAAACTTTGATGCCTTAAATCTTTTGTTTTTCCTTCTAAGTAGTGTTTTTGTCCTTCCAGATGCAGCTCAACGCGGTGGAGGATTTGTATACCACCTGATTGGAAGCTACGTTAAGAATCGTAGATATAAGAAACTACTGCTACCCGTTCATGACCCTAACTCCGTGTCATTTTCATCCATACTCGCTGTTGATGACAGTATTGCTCCCTCTCAGTGTTGGCATAGGGTCTGCATTCGACTTTAATCTACTTAGTAGCCTATTTTGAATAAAGAAATTTTGATTTTGTTAGATTCGTACCTACCAGTGAAGGGTGGGCAAAGATTACTGTTGAACGGATTTTATTGCGGTTTATTTAGGTTAAGAGGTCAGATGGTCATACAGACTTTAAAATTGATCCTCCCTTCGCACCTCATCATTGCGCTTCATGACCTCAGACCACCCTAAGGTGGGGCCTGCGGGTGACGGGGAGGGCACCTCGTCACCCGCTCAGCTGACAGGCCCTGCTAGCTGAATGAGTTGTGGGCACTTTACTGGCATTGATAATCACCATTTATAGTAGCCATGCTCAAGGACGATCGCTTCTGGTGGGCTGTGTCTCATTTCTGCGAGATCGTCATATCGCAGAAGAAGAGAAGACAATCTCGCCTCCATTGCCCCGCCGACGGCGGGTGGATAGGGAGCGGGCGAGAATCGCTGTAGCCAGACCTGCCCTGGGGGGGCCGGGGGTCCCTCAGCCTTCATTGCACGCTAAGCAGGCAGTCACCGGTGGTGTTATAGTGCTAAAATTTCAATTTGGACCACCACCCATGGAGATGCAAGGCTGGCTCATAAATGAGTTCACCTGAAGACAACAAAAAAAAGGTGTTCTGCTATTGCCAATTGTACCTTTGTACCCGGAGTGTAGACAGTCAATTAAGTAATGAGCAATAATTAAGGCACTACCTGGCAAAGGCGTTGAAACCTCGGGACCTGGACAAATAAACCGCGATAGGATCCGTTTCAATGACTAATGAATGCTAATAATATTTTGGCCATTTCACTGTCCGCTTGAGAAGACACAGTCTGCGCGGAGAGAGATGAGAGTAGTGGGATTGGGGGCGCTGCTGTGCTAAGTAGACAATCGAACAGTATTAGAATCAGTATTAAGAATTTCATACATAAAAAAATGTTGAAATAAAACTATTTTTACATTTTTAGTTCCCGACGTTTCGACACCTTTGCAGGTGTCATGCCCGTGACCATGACACCTGCAAAGGTGTCGAAACGTCGGGAACTAAAATCAAAATACAAACCGCGATAAAATCCGTAAAAGTAGTTTTATTTCAATGTCTAACATTCGCGTAAACCTCAGAACTCAATGAATAAAAAAATGTATTTTCTATTCAACAGCCAACCTATTTTGATGAAAAACTTACTCGACAATAATTTTATTGATGCTCAAATTGTAATTGCTTTGACGAGTGAGGATTTGAACTCTATGTTTCCTCCAGTGAATGACTAGCTGTGCCCCGCGATGAATACCTAGATCCCGTTCCCAATGTCTTCACTTTTGAAAATCGGTCTACCCGTAAGTTCTTGAGTTAACAATAGTGTAAGCCCTCTTACGCACTAGCGGTTGGCCGCCTAGGCGGTTCATTTAAGCGGCCAGCCGCCTGATGCGGTTGCCATAGCGGTTGACCGCTACGCCAACCGCACGGCGGCCAACCGCTATGAAACCGCGTAAAGCGGTTGGACCGCTTGAAGGCGTGTTTTGTCTAGTAAAGAAATGGACGCCGTCGAGGTAGCTTGTGTTATCTATTTTTACTACCGAAAACAACGAATGAAAAATAAAAACAGATACTGGATTCACCCTTTACTAGAAACACGCAACGAATTTGGCCACCCTTTTTACTTTTCTCTATGGGCGGCTCGCCGCGAACTGAACCGCCAGGTGCGTATAAACAGAATGGCGGCCAGCCGCGAAGCGGGCCGCAGCTATCCATTCAACCGCCGCGGTTGAAATTTTGTGGCGGTTAAGTGCGTACAATCACAAGCGGTTGCATATTAAACTGGAAATGCGGCTAACCGCGCGGCTAGCCGCCCCCGCGGCCAACCGCTAGTGCGTAAGAGGGCTAACTAACACCTCGCGGTTCCATACCTATCTCGTACTACCTCTAACCTTTTGGACGCCATTTTTTAAGTACAAAATAAATATACTTAATTAAGTTTTCTGTGTTTCTTTTTCCTATTATTTAAAACTACATAAATGAAATATTGTATAATGACACAAATATATATTCATTACTTACATTTCACTAGAAAAAACAATAATCAAAAATTGGTAATCGAAATCCGTAAAAAAGTGTCACACGCCACAGTCGGCAATACACGACAGCTAGTGATGGGTAAGTAAGGTAAGTTATTATTCAAATTTATTTTAAATTTATGAAATATTTTATTAACCCCGTTAGGTACGTCTTTAGTTCCTTTACTAATTTGTTAATAGGTACTAAACTTACTATGGAATAATAAACATTAACAAACAACTTTCCCGAAAGGCTAAATTGCTATTATTATCAATTCGCTTATTATGGTGCCGTCTAAAAGAGCGGCGGCTCGTGAGCATGCGACATTTTTTAAATAACTTACATTTTTAAACTTGTGATATCTTTCGAATGGAACGTCCAAGTTGAATGATTCAAAAAGTCATATAATGGTATTAAAGCAGATTTAAATATGAAGTCATTTATTTTTATAAGGATTAATTCCAAAGTATAAATAAAAGCTGATTGCGTGCGAAACACCATTCTACGTTCCAAAACGCAAATCGCAGATGTAGGAGTTCAAACAGCCAAATTGAAGTGGAGCTGGGCTGGACATGTTTGCCGTATGACTCCGGACAGGTGGGCAAAAATAGCTACCGAGTGGATCCCTAATGCAGGAACTCGCAGACGAGGCAGGCCGAGGAGACGGTAGCGGGATTACATCGATCGCTTCTTAAGTGATTGGTGTCATGTGGCTCAAGACAGGAATGTCTGGAGTCAGTCGGGGGAGACCTTTGCCCAGCAGTGGGACACTTAAAAGGTTATGAAAAAAAAATAAAAGAGCATTTATAGCGGTGGCATTTATATAAATTTTAAAAAATGAAAAAGATACTTATTGTAACATAACTATACATTTATAATAGTAGTTAGACATATTGCTGTCGCAATATTTTTTGTAGATAATTATATGTTCTACAAAGACGTAGTACCTACATTATTTGGTTCTATAATCAATAGTTTTCGCAGCGCAAGCGATGTAAGAAAGATTTTTGTTATTACTGGAGTTACATTATTGGAGTTTTAGTCTTTGATTGTTTTAGTATGGATTCCTAACTTAAAAAAAAAAAAAATAGCCTATGTTCACCGGAGATAGTGTAGCTTCCCAACTGAAAGAATTTTTCAAATCGGTCAAGTAGTTTCGGAGCCTATTTACTTCAAACAAAGAAACAATCAAATCTTTCCTCTTTATAATATTAGTGTAGATTACTAATACTTGCACTGTTATGATGTTGATCATCATTTTAAATAAAACATATTGCAGTGTCTTCAAGTATATAATTAATTAACAGTCAACATACCTAATCAGTTACAACATGAGTCCGTGATTCTATATCTCTCATATCTTGTCTCTGACTCTAGGGATGTCCACACTCTCATAGACTATAATTAGTCTACTCGACTATACTTATAACATCCTTCCCTTTTACATTATATACTTAATCTTATATTAAACTGAACTATTGACATATATACTTACAATATGAACAGTTTTACAATTACAATTTTCTTAGTAAATATTATTCAACAAATATTCAAAGTACTTACTAGTTATAATTTAGACAAATATTGAAATCCACTAATATATAAAGTAATGATGAGAACTCACATTTTAAGTTACAATCATACAATGCTAAGATACAAATTCTTAATTATTAATTAAACAAAATCTTTAAAATAACTTGGTCTTTTAATCAATCTACCTGATCTTGATACCCTACTATCAGTTGCATTATTATTAGACATCAATTGTCCTGAAGAACCATTGTTCTCTTTAGGTGTAATACTAGTTTGTATGTCTTGTCCTTGAATTCTCTGCTTCTGTACTTCTTGTCCCTCACTATCTTCATAATTTCCTTGATCCCTACTCCTATCATAATACCTTCCTCCTTTAATTAACATTTTCCTATTCCTTGTTATAACATTTCCTGACTCATTTTTTACTTGATATGATCTTGGACCACTACCTTTTCTTATCACTACTCCGCTTTCATAGGGTTTCTTAAAATTCTCATCCTGTATTTTAACAATTTCTCCTTCTCTCAACTCCGGTAAATTTCTACTTCCTATATTATAATACTTTTTTTGAATTTCCTGTCTTATCAAAAGTTCTTGTTTATAACTATCTTTCTTATCCTGTATTAAATTTAATTTTGGCAAAATTGTTTTAATATTTCTATTAAATAGCAATTCTGAAGGTGATTTTCCATCCATGGTTACAGGAGTGTTTCTATACATTAACAAACCTAAGTATATATCTTTTTTATCATAAATTAACTTTTTTAACAATTTCTTTACAGTTTGTATGTATCTCTCTGCTAAACCATTACCTTGGTGATGTTTTGGACTTATTATCTTATGTTCAAAATTCCATTCTCTAGAAAAACTTTTAAACTCAAAGCTGGTGAATTGAGTTCCTGCATCTGTATAAATTATATTTGGTATACCATGCCTTGCTAGAATTTCTTTAATACTGTCAATTGTACTTTTTGCATATAAATTATCTAATGGTTGTATTTCCACATATTTACTGTATGCATCAACAATCAATATGTATGGTTTTGAATATAGAAAAAATATATCTATAGACAAAATTTCCCATGGTATTTGTGGAATTTCCTTCTCAATCATTGACTCTTTCCTATTTATATTCTGAAAACTTTTACAAGTGTCACAATTTTGTATCAGATCTTCTATCTCTTTACTCATATTTGGCCAAAACACTGAATTTCTTGCTAACACTTTACTTTTTTCTATTCCTAAGTGTGCATAATGTATGTTTTCTAATACTTCCTTTCTTTTAGATTGTGGTATTACTATATTTCTACCTTTTACAATTAATCCTCTAATATTACTCAACTCATCTCTGTAACTATGAAAAATTTTAGCTTTACTATCTATCTGTGACTTATTTTCCGGCCATCCTTCTAGTATATATTTATTTACTGTCATTAATTCCTCATCTTTTGCTGTTTCTAACACTAATTCTTTAAGTTTTTCATCTGATATTCTAAAACTTTCCATAATCATGGCTACATGTGTTTCTACTTTTAGATCTGTATTCTCTTCTGTTTCTAATAAATGAGATCTACTTAAATGATCTGCTACTAATAGTTCCTTACCTGGTTTATAATTTAACTCAAATGAATAGGGTTGTAAAGCCATTCTCATCTTTTGCAATCTTGCTGGACATCTATTCAATGGTTTGGAAAAAATTGATACCAGCGGTTTATGATCTGTCTCTACATTAAATTGACTTCCATACAAATATTGATGAAACTTAGTTATTCCATATAAAATTGCTAAACATTCTTTTTCAATCTGGCTGTATTGTATTTCTGTTTCTGTCATTGCCCTAGAACCATAAGCTATTGGTTTTCCTTCTTGTAAAATTACTGCGCCTAATCCTGCCTTTGAAGCATCTACACTAAGTACTATCTGTTTATTTATATCAAAATAACTCAATACTGGTGGTTCAATTAACAATTTTTTCAAAGTCTTATAAGCTTTATCTTGTTCTTTCGACCATACAAAGGGTACATCTTTTTTAATTAATTGTCTCAATGGTGCTGTTACCTCTGACACATTGGGAATAAATCTTGCTACATAATTAATCATACCCAAAAATCTCAATAATTCTTTTTGAGTTTTTGGTTCTTTCATCTCTACTATAGCTTTTGTTCTGTTATGGTCTATCTTTATTCCTTCCGTTGTTAGTACATGCCCTAAATATTTAACTTCTTTTTTTTTTAAATTACACTTTTTCCTATTAAATTTAATATTATATTCCTGAGCTTTCTTAAGTACTTGTTCTAGTATTTTATCATGTTCAGCTTCTGTTTTCGCATGTATTAAAATGTCATCAATATACATCTCTACTCCATCAATATCTTTAAATATTTCACTAAAAACTCTATGAAAAACTTCTGGACTTGAAGCTAAACCAAAAGGTAATCTATTAAAATGAAATCTTCCAAATGGAGTATTAAATGTGGTTAAGCTTTTACTATTATTTGTTAATTTTATCATCCAAAAACCTTTATTTGCATCTAAGGTACTAAAATAATTGCTTCCTTTTAACTTAGCTATTATTTCGTCAACATTAGGAATCATCATTTGTTCTCTTTTTATCTGAGTGTTTAAATATTGTGGATCTAAGCAAATCCTCATAGCCCCATCTGGTTTAGTTGTCATAACCAATGAGCTTACAAAATCAGTTGGACCTTCTGTTTTACTTATTATTCCTAATTTTTCTAATTTACTTAATTCTTCCTTCAATTTATCTTTCAATTTAAATGGTATGTGTCTAGTTCTTTCAATTTTTCCTTGCCAACCTTCTTTTAACTTAATATCATACTCATAATTTTTTATCTCACCTATCCCGTTAAAGGCATCCTTATATTTCTCTAAAAAATTGAAATTTTTAGTCTGAACACAGTCAATTTTCTCATTATTTGTCCTCTGAATTAAATTAAATGTAATCAAAGTAGGCAAACCTAAAATAGGTACGTAATTACCTTTACAAACGTGAAATTCTATGTTCTCAACCTGGTTACCTATTTTTACTGACAATTTTATTTTACCTAATGTCTCTATTTTCTCATTACTGTAACTAGTCAATTTACAATTAGATTTTTGAAAATTACTTATTCCAAATCTATAACAATCGTTTACAGATATGACATTACACTGTGCACCCGAGTCTAATTTAAATTTTAAGTTTCTATCTAATTCTGTAAAATATACATATTCATACCAGTTCTTTTCTGACTTTATGCTACTTATATTTATGATATACATACGACATGACTCTTCACTATCGCTTGATTCACTCTCTTGAACAGCTTTTACATCTCTTGCTCTACATTTTCTCGCAAAGTGGTTCATCTTACCGCATTTCTTGCATTTCTTTCCATATGCTGGGCATCTTCTCTCGCTGTGATGAAATCCACATCTCATACAGTCAAACATCTTCTCAGCTCTCGGACCTTCTTGTCTCTTATACTTCTCTGAACTTCTATGTTCTGTATTCCTCTTATCTGATCTGTATCCCGATTCTCTGTCTTTCTCAGTATGTCTCTTCTTATCTGTTGAATTTCTTGTTTCTTTCTCAGACTCTGTTCCTCTTCCATTCTTCTTTTTCACATGATGCACTGCACTTGTTCCTGGTTCATTCTCTATTTTCTTCATCTGCTCCTCCGCTAGCTCTGCTGCCTTGCATATCTTAATGGCTTTTGTGAGTGTCAAATCACTTTCTCTTAGAAGTCTGTCTTTCAGCCTCTTGTCTAAGATTCCAGTTACTATTTTATCTCTTAACATTCTTTCTACTAAGTTCCCAAAATCACATTCTGTACTAAGTTTTTTAATATCAGTATAAAAACTATCAAAATTTTCACCTTCTCTTTGATTTCTCGTAAAAAACAGGTGTGAATTGACACTTTCATTCTTTCTGGGAATGAAGTATTCATTAAATTTTTTTATAACTACATCATACTTGTATGTTTCCTCTTTTTCAAAATCAAAAGTTGCGTGGATATCCTGGGCTTCCTCTCCCATACAGTGCAGTAACAGTGCTGTTTGTACTTCAGTTGGTTCGTTTTTAGCACCCGACGCCAATCTATATATCTCAAATCTCTGCATGAATTTTTTGTATTCTTCCATTGTCAGGTTTTTTAGACCAGTTGGGGGTTTCAATCCCATTATTCCCTTTCTTGTAGATTCCGCCATTTTTTTTTAAGTTTGAGCGTCTTTGTCGTGCGTCGAAGAAGTCATTCGCCCAATACAATATTGATGATTTTTAACTGACCTTATCGCAGCGCCATGTTATGATGTTGATCATCATTTTAAATAAAACATATTGCAGTGTCTTCAAGTATATAATTAATTAACAGTCAACATACCTAATCAGTTACAACATGAGTCCGTGATTCTATATCTCTCATATCTTGTCTCTGACTCTAGGGATGTCCACACTCTCATAGACTATAATTAGTCTACTCGACTATACTTATAACATGCACAGGCATTACCAAGTGGTTTGGCATTACATCATGCATTACATGTAATGCACGGACGTCACAGCTGGACCAAAATTGCATTATATATAATGCACGGACAGGCAACGTGTTGATTGGGTGTACTACGTGAGTTCGACAAATGGATGTGCGACTAACGCTTATGCGACAAAACTGTACTGTGACTCACCGTAGTTCGAATGCACGCTAGTGCGACACACTGAAGATCGACATCTCGCTAGTGCGACATGAAGACATAGAACATAATAATATAGAACCGACATAGGCCCAGAAATCCATTGCTAGGTTAGGTTCGACTTTGTGACAGAGATCAATAGGTTAGGTTAGGTTAGATATTGTGACCTTGCAACAGAGCGAGCGAAGCGAGCGACGACCTTTGATTATATAATATAATGTCGATGTAATTCAAAATTTATCTTTATTAACAAACTACTGTAATACTGCATCAACGTACTGCACTACCGTAGTGTCGCACTACCGTAGTGTCGAACTACTGTCGCGCAATCGTTTCTCGCACTAGCGAGATGTCGATCTTCAGTGTGTCGCACTAGCGTGCATTCGAACTACGGTGAGTCGCAGTACAGTTTTGTCGCATAAGCGTTAGTCGCACATCCATTTGTCGAGCTCACGTAGTACACTCGTGTTGATTTGTTTGTGTGCTGCCTCGTATCTCCTTAATCCGTTTATTTAATTACCGTATTCTAAAAGTTATTTAAAGTCAAGGTAGAAAAATAGTCAGCTGTATTCCATGAAAAATAATTAGAGCTGTTTTAATTATGTACCGGTTTAACTCTATATTATTTCCAAATAGACTTCATAAATTGCTATAATATTATATTTAGAGAAAAAATTCCATGTTTTGCTGTCTAGACAAAGATTTACAATTAAATTCACAGACTTAGTTGAACGAAACTCTATGGTTTATTGTCTATGCTGTGCCAAGGCAGGGCTGTACTTCGATTTTTTTTACTGAACCGTCCTTGATAATATTATTATTTCTTAGTCCCAACCAGATTTTTGTGTCTTAATTAGACAAATAAGAAAAAAGAGCTGTAAGTAACCTGTTTTACGTAATGTTACCTACATTACGTAAAACTAAATTTATTTATAAATACTAAAATATATTTCAAAAAAACAATTATTCCTGAAATATGCTGGACTGTTATTATTTTAAATACTTCCTTTTGCTATAAATAACAAGTGCTCATAATTGGGGAATTTTGTTATTCGATTTTTGCTTGAATAAAACAGAGAGAAACATCGATGTTTTTTTTAAAGATTTTTGTTTTCTTATTCAAATAAACGAAATCAAATGTCTCATTTACATATTCATTCGTAAGTAACCAATGTACACGTTGTATTAAAATGTTTTACAGTCCCTTGTCATTACTTGTCAATCAGTCTGGGGCCCGATGCCGCTATTTTAAGTCAGTGAGTGGTGGGTTAATAAACGTTCCAGTGTACTTGTTATTGTGCCTAATATTCGTATTCAGATAATTTTAGTTCAATGACAAATGCACACCTACTTGCCATTGCAAGGGACTGTTCTTATCTGAATACGAAAATTAGGCACAATAACAAGTACACTGGAACGTTTTTTAACCCGCCACTCACTGACTTAAAATAGCGGCATCGGGCCCCTGGTCCTATGTACAAAATATTAAGAAAAATAATTGTGTTCTAATCCTACGTAGCGATTTTTTTCGTAGCCCTGCAGATTGGCCACTGTAACGAGCTCTTAACACTCAGTCGTTTTAATGTTATTTTAATACTTTGAAACAGTAAAGGACAATACGGGTTCTGGCCCATCAGCGGCCATCAATGAAATTAGTATAATTTGATAGGTGAGTGCTTTTAGAGCAAATATTGTTCAAGGAGTACGATTAAATATAATTGAGGACAAAATATATAGGTGAAATACTATTTTAATGTATTACCATATTTTCTTTCTTTCTTTAACCTGTCATTCTCCTATATGTGTGTAATACGTATAAAATAACATAATTACATCATTATTACATACTTAAATTAATTATTATATCAATGTTACATCATTCGCGAGTTGTACAAAATATTGTATTTAAGATACAAACTTTGATAATTCCTTTAAATGATTCAATTGGATATTTTTAGTAAATCTTATCTAGGTACCTATGATAACTATTTATCCATGGAAGTCACAGAAACAATATTTTGTAATCTTATATTATACATATTGCCTACTGGGCAATAAATAGTACAGTCGTGGCCGCCGATGGGACAAGCTCCATACATTTTTGCCCATTGTCCTTTACCGTACTATTATTACTGACATACTTAGTCCGACCCTGGTTGAGTGGTTTGCGATAGGGATGGGTAAAATGACGCCGTCCATTACAAAATATCGACAATAAGTTTATATTTTAAGTTAAATTACCTACTTTAATTTTACGTTCAATCAACGTTAAATATTCATGAGTGATACAGTTAAATTGCGGAAAAGAAATAAAGGATAGGCTAAATATATTCGAAAGTAACTATACTTTACAAGCTAGTTACTAAAATAATTTAATCTGAGAACAGTCACAACAACAATAAATTAATCTAACAGTACATGAGTCAGTACCTAAGAACGATAAAATAATAGTATTAAAAATACTTTTGCAATTTAAAGTATATCGATACGTGGACAATTCGATATTTTGGCTCATACCTATCAATTGTGCTGCTTTGCTCTATGCTACCACCTCTATCTTTCTGTAATCTCATAATCTGTGACTTGTTTGGTGGCGTTGGTGCTGATTTCCTGTAGACTTCATGTTTATTACACAAAAGTAAAACAATTAATTTCAAAACTTGATTTACCTTTAAAAGCTTCTACAAAAAAAGTATTTTATAGAAAAAATAAGCAGTTTTTGTCGATCCAGCACTATCTTTCCTTCCACAACGACCAGCACGAGCGCGTCGGACACCTGAAACGAATACGCACGTGGTACGTATCCTTATAAGTTTTCTTGAAAAGTTAAGAACCTAATTGCGTTTTAATTAGGTTAATTATTATTAGTAAAAAGAGGGTTTTTTTCGGTTTATGAAACCTCTTAAATCCATAAAAGATCTTACCGTCGACCATTTTATTTTCAATTGTATCTACAAGATGGCCTCCCGGCTTCATGAACAATAGCTGAGAGATAAATGAGATTATTAGTGCACCATTAATTATTGAACTAAATATTTTGCGAAATTAATGATATTTATTCGTGTTAGATACTTGTGTGCGATGCTAAAATGTTTGCGCCATGCCATTTCTGCTGCTTGTTCTAATTCTTTATTTTCAAATTGTAGGTAGGTACATTATGTGCGCGCCAATGCTATTTAATAAGCTCGCGTTTAACTCTAATCTTAACTTCCAATTGATTAATGTTAAAGGCTGAGCTTGTATTTTTATTTTACCATTGTTGTTTTGCTATGTTTAGGGTTTTTATTGTAATAAATGACCTTCACCCAGACATTCTATCTCACTGATATAAATACAACACTTTCTATGTAGGAATAGGTATTATGATAAATTATATTATGAAGTATAGTGGGATTCAAACTACTAGGCAGCTGTAGTGTGATACACTTTGTGCAGTACCTTGCCCTGCAAGTCCTGCAACTCTGGCAGCTCAAGAGTTTTTTTACTGTTTAGCGAACAGCCTCTTGTTCACAGCTGCTGCTGCTATCAAGTTTGAGTTCCACTATATTTATATAGTAAGGGTACACACACACTGAATCTGAAACAGAAAACATCACTGTTTTTTAAACCACCCATCTTAACATTCATATTTCTGTAAACATGCACCGCAATAGTTCAAAGTTGGCATCAAACTTTATTTTATAGCTAGTAGCGCAATGTTTTAATTGAAAATCATGTGACCGTGACCCGTCTTCATTGAATTGTTTTCAGAAACTTGGTGAAGCTGCCTGCTGCTGTTACTCAGAGATGGGTGCTGGATGTCGGATAGGTAGCGGGTGCCTGAAGAAGAAGCTAATCAAGGGAAGGCCTGAGTTGGTTGGAGACAATCAAGAAAGTAAAAAAATCGAGTATTCAGATAAGATGGAGAAAGTTCAGTGAAGCTGTTAAAACCTGCAATTGGGCTAAGAGCGAAGATCTCTTCCAGAGAAAAAGAAAATATGGAGAGACTGGAGGTTGACTCCAACCAACATAGCTTGGGAAAAGTTGGACAGAAGAAGGGTGAGACCGCCTGCTAGCTTCCAGTAGGATCGGTTTTCGTCTTGCCCACCACTTTGCCTGTGATTCTCAAACCAGCGGTAAATATATTATCATCATTCAAATACATCAAAATAATGGCAATTTTATTATGACTATGTATTTAACAATTACTTTGCAGGTTTGAACAATATGCTTGGAAGCCTGCATGCAACAAATATTTGTATGGTACAGTGTTTAAAATCAATAGTGAGGGAGTCATTCTTTCCATTTCTATCTATATATCCTCCCAAACATTTTTTTATGATATACTATTGTAATTTCAAAACTTTAATGCCTTAAATCTTTTGTTTTTCCTTCTAAGTAGTGTTTTTGTCCTTCCAGATGCAGCTCAACGCGGTGGAGGATTTGTATACCACCTGATTGGAAGCTACGTTAAGAATCGTAGATATAAGAAACTACTGCTACCCGTTCATGACCCTAACTCCGTGTCATTTTCATCCATACTCGCTGTTGATGACAGTATTGCTCCCTCTCAGTGTTGGCATAGGGTCTGCGTTCGATTTTAATCTACTTAGTAGCCTATTTTGAATAAAGAAATTTTGATTTTGTTAGATTCGTACCTACCAGTGAAGGGTGGGCAAAGATTACTGTTGAACGGATTTTATTGCGGTTTATTTAGGTTAAGAGGTCAGATGGTCATACAGACTTTAAAATTGATCCTCCCTTCGCACCTCATCATTGCGCTTCATGACCTCAGACCACCCTAAGGTGGGGCCTGCGGGTGACGGGGAGGGCACCTCGTCACCCGCTCAGCTGACAGGCCCTGCTAGCTGAATGAGTTGTGGGCACTTACCGGCATTAATAATCACCATTTATAGTAGCCATGCTCAAGGACGATCGCTTCTGGTGGGCTGTGTCTCATTTCTGCGAGATCGTCATTTCGCAGAAGAAGAGAAGACAATCTCGAATCCATTGCTCCGCCGACGGCGGGTGGATAGGGAGCGGGCGAGAATCGCTGTAGCCAGACCTGCCCTGGGGGGGCCGGGGGTCCCTCAGCCTTCATTGCACGCTAAGCAGGCAGTCACCGGGGGTGTTATAGTGCTAAAATTTCAATTTGGACCACCACCCATGGAGATGCAAGGCTGGCTCATAAATGAGTTCACCTGAAGACAACAAAAAAAAGGTGTTCTGCTTTTGCCAATTGTACCTTTGTACCCGGAGTGTAGACAGTCAATTAAGTAATGAGCAATAATTAAGGCACTACCTGGCAAAGGCGTTGAAACCTCGGGACCTGGACAAATAAACCGCGATAGGATCCGTTTCAATGACTAATGAATGCTAATAATATTTTGGCCATTTCACTGTCCGCTTGAGAAGACACAGTCTGCGCGGAGAGAGATGAGAGTAGTGGGATTGGGGGCGCTGCTGTGCTAAGTAGACAATCGATCGAACAGTATTAGAATCAGTATTAAAAATTTCATACATTAAAAAATGTATTTTCTATTCAACAGCCACACCAATTTTGATGAAAAACTTACTCAACAATAATTTTATTGATGCTCAAATTGTAATTGCTTTGACGAGTGAGGATTTGAACTCTATGTTACCTCCAGTGAATGACTAGCGTGCCCCGCGATTTCACTCGCGTGAATACCATCATTATTACTATACCATCATCATTCCATCTATATTACTATACTCTTTGGTGAATACCTAGATCCCGTTCCCAATGTCTTCACTTTTGAAAATCGGTCTTCTTGAGTTAACAATAGTGTAACTAACACCTCGCGGTTCCATACCTATCTCGTACTACCTCTAACCTTTTGGACGCCACGGTAAATACGACGCCAAAATAAATATACTTAATTAAGTTTTCGGTGTTTCTTTTTCCTTTATTATTTAAAACTACATTAATGAAATATTGTATAATGACACAAATATATTCATTACTTACACTTCACTAGAAAAACTATAATCAAAAAATTGGTAATCGAAATCCGTAATTAACAAAAAAATTAAACCGCCGAAAAAACTGAAAAGCAAAAAATAATATTAGCAGTCGGGGGTCCTGTAATGAATTGTTCCAAGTAACCGACCCCCGAAAGCAAATATTATTTTTTGCTTTTTAGTTTTTTTGGCGGTTTAATTTTTTTGTTAAAAAGTTTTTATTTTATATTTTTTTGTGGCTACTCGAGGTATACCCTATCTAATAAAAAAAGAATTATCAAAATCGGACTACTCTGTAATAAGTTACGCGTGGTAATACATTACAATCAGTGAGTGAACAATCAATCAACCCCTGTTTTCCTACCCTTAGGGTGGGAATTATTTTTCCAAATTTATATGGGACCAACTTTGGAGTATACCCTTTCCAATATAATAAGAATTATCAAAATAGGACTACTCTGTAAAAAGTTATGCGTGATCAAACATAAAAAAAAAATATACGCGTCGAATTGAGAACCTCCTTCGTTTTTTTCGTCGGTTAAAAAAGTGTGCCCCCACACGCCACAGACGGCAATACACGACAGCTAGTGATGGGTAAGTAAGGTAAGTTATTATTCAAATTTATTTTAAATTTATGAAATATTTTATTAAAAGTAGCTTACTATTACTTTGAAAATTACTTTTATTGACATTTATTTGTAGATGAGTATTCCTAATGCAAAAAAATTATAAAATTGTGGAAAAAAATCGTAATCAATTTCCATAGATCGATAGTTTACTGTCCACTCTCGCGCTTCCCTACGCAAAAGCGAAAAAACAGTAAAGGCGGAAACATACTTACGTGTCGTGGCGTGGCGTGGCGCTTACTGTCGTGACGCGTGACGGTGTGTGTGCACATTAACGTGTCGTGGCGTGGCGCACTCTGGCGTTATTTCTGAACTGTATTTAACGAACCTTCGCAGCGTTTAAACATACATAATGTTTTCTTCTGATTCGGATAGTGTTTTTGATGATGACCTTCAATTTCTCTTAGCAATGAAACTCCTCAAGAGCAAAAAAAAGAAAAGAAGATACTGGGTTCACCCTATAAACAGAGGGAGACAAGACAAAGGTGAATTTCATCGTCTTGTTAAAGAATTGGAGAGTGACGAGGAGAAATTTCATCAGTACTTTAGAATGGACAAAGCACAATATGAGGAAGTCCATTCGCTGATTGAAGGAGACATAAAAAAAGTACATACTAAATTTCGTCAACCTATAGGTACTAAAGAAAGACTTGCGTTAAAGGTAAGTTTTATTGCTTTAAAAAATATAATTGACTATGCTGTTTTATGATTTCAGCATTTTATATATAATAATCCAGCCTATAAACGTCCCACTGCTGGGCACAGGCCTCATTCCATATAGAGAAGGCACGAGCATTGATCACCACGCTTGCTCACTGCGGATTGGCGATTTCAGATCCCAATTTTGGAATCCAGGTTTCCTCACGATGTTTTCCTTCACCGCTTGTCAGAAGTGTCTTAGAATAATTAAGAAAGTACATATAACTTTGAAAAAGCCACATTGGTACTTGCCTGGGTTCGAACCTGCAACCTTGTGCATACAAATCCGTTCATCGAACCGCTAGGCCACCACGACATTTTATATGATGGTTAAGTATCCTTGAATTTTCAAATTTTCCGGGCAATTTTCCATATTTTTTCTTTCATAAGAACCTTCTGTCGCGCCACGAGCCACGCGCCGCTATAGAAACACATTTGCCTGTCGTGTCGTGTCGCGTCATAGCCCCTACCACCGCTCTGGCGCAATCGGTGGCGAGCAGTCCGCGCCACGGCAGAACGTGTCGCGACACGACACGACACGTAAGTATGATTCTAACCATATTAAATGTATGAAACCGATATGCTTCTGGCGCGTCACGCCACGCCACGACACGTAAGTATGTTTCCGCCTTAACCTGTACGCCACAGTCGGGTATAGACGACAAGCGATGACGTCATTAGCGCTACGGGAGACTGCTAGTGATGTCCTTCGTTAATTATTATTATGATCGGTGGTAATATTTATGAAGGCATTATATATTGTATATACAGGGTGTCCGGTAAATAGTCCGACAAACAGTGGTGGCTGATACCTTAGGTCAGGTCCTATCAAATGAACACAGCATATGTTCCCCGAAAAGTTACAGGTTTCGAGTTACAATTGATTTTCGGAAATTTTAGAATTTCCTACCTTGCATCAGACTTTTCAATTTTTCTTGCTGATTAATAGCTTTCGTAATACTTTTTGTAACTTTATGAAGAATATATTGACAAAAAAGCAATTCGCTTAACAATTTTCACTTTTCGTTTTTCTTACTGTTGAATTTTGAACTGTAGTGGTGAATAATAAATGTATGTAGGAGTTTTGTACAATAATCTTAAAAACTTGCTTGAATATTGGTGATTTTGGGAAGGTACACCTTACTTACATACTTGCGTATTGTCTTTACAAAATTTGACAAAACAAGCTGCTGAAGTACACATGGGCTTATTTGTTGAAATATTACTAATGTAAATCTGAGGAAAAATGAGACGTAACTTAACGCGGATCGTCATTGTCTAGTGAAATAAGGTATTTTCTTCTAGCGACTAACTAGTTACACAAAATAATTGTGGCCAATTTTAATTTAGAAAACATGGAAATAAAAAAAATGCTCTGTTAAATTTTTTGCATTAACTAACAAGCTAGTTACTAAAATAATTTAATCTGAGAACAGTCACAACAACAATAAATTTATCTAACAGTACATGATTCAGTACCTAACAACGATAAAATAATAGTATTAAAAATACTTTTGCAATTTAAAGTATATCGATACGTGGACAATTCGATATTTTGGCTCATACCTATCAATTGTGCTGCTTTGCTCTATGGCCTATGCTACCACCACCTCCATAGATAAGAGTGACCACCTCTTTCTTTCCTTTCTGTCTGTCTGTCTGTAATCTCATACATAATCTGTGACTCGGTTGGTGACTGGTGCTGATTCCCTGAAGACTTTGTTTATTACACAAAAGTAAAACAATTAAATTTCAATACTTGATTTACCCTTAAGAACTTCTACAAACAAAGTATTTTATTAAAAAATAAGCAGTTTTTGTCGATCCAGCACTATCTTTCCTTCCACAACGACCAGGGGCCCGAGTCTGCTATTTACATTTGCTTGAATCGTCTGAGTGGGTGGGGTTAGTGGGACCATTTTACGATAATTGGCATTCTACTAACTGTCAAAACGTCACAATTGGCCATTGGAACGATTGAGCCGCGAGTTGAGTGAATATGACCGATGGCCGGTACAATTTCGTATTCCGCTATTTTTTGACAGCAGTTGCATCATATCTATGGCTAAACATTTTTTATTTTTCATAGACAATGTGTCAATTTCAACGAAAACTTTCCTTTTTTAAAACATAATTATCCTTATTTACAAGTTTTTAATAGAAATTACATATTGTATGGGCTTTTACAATTAATTAGTATTCAAAAAACAATTAATACAATTTTTTGCAACATAAGAAACGATTATTAATAATTAGTGCCAATCGGTGTTGCCTATTAATAATTACAAAATGTTGATACTTTTATTTTTAATTTAAATTGACAACACCCGCACCGCATCCCACTCATGCCAGTATGCCACTGATTGTTGTTGGCCTAACTGAATACGAAAATTAGGCACATATTGGGTTGACACTATCATCCCACTATGATCATAGTAACACGGAGTGTAAATAGCAGACTCGGGCCCCAGCACGAGCGCGTCGTACACCTGAAACGAATACGCACGTGGTACGTATCCTTATAAATTTTCTTGAAAAGTTAAGAACCTAATTGCGTTTTAATTAGGTTAGTTATTAGTATAAAGAGGGTTTTATGAAACCTCTTAAATCCATCAAAGATCTTACCGTCGACCATTTTATTTTCAATGAGGAAGATGTAAATAAAAAAAAAACGCATTTTTATTGGCTTATCGAAAAATTTAGGTGAATAAAAAAATAACTGCGAAAATATTATGTCGATATCTCCAGTAGTTAATTTTTTATAAATTTTTCAATTTCGTATCTCCCGATAACTTTTTGAGCCGGCCGAGAACCTGTCGTGACGTCACGCCGCCGTACCGCAGGCGACGGGCGCTCGGGCCGGCCGGTGGTTATTTTAAAATTATGATACCTCCTAAGATGTTGATGGAAATCAAGTAATGTCAAAGACAATTTTGTTCACAATTAAATACTTGTGATTAATATCACATTTATTTAGATAAGGATTAGTATAATTTTGACAAAACGCCTTCGCAAATAATTCATAATTTAAAACAAAGTTGATTTCCATAAAAATGCGGTTATAGTATTAAATCTTGAAAGATAGCCATATGTTGTCGCTGACTTTTTTTTAGAACTTTTAAAGAGGAACAATTTCGTCATACATGATTTTTGCCTAACTTCAACCGTTTACGCTGCGCACGCAACGGAAGTTCACAAATAGGGATATTTTTCCGTTTTTGTTACATTTTCCATTGATGCTTCGCCCTATTGGGTGCAGCGTAGTGTTATAAAGTCTGAATCAGTAGTTCCTAAGATTAGCAAGTTCAAGCAAACAAACATACTCTTTAGCTTTATAATATCAGTATAGATAGGTAGATTTCTCATGTTAAACATTTTGCTCATGTTCGAGAACATGAAAAGCAGCGAAATGCTAAATATTCAGTAGTATATGTGCCCAATGTTTTACAAAATCCCCTTTTAAAATAAATAAAATTTAAACTTCCTATTGCATTATCTATCTGTGACTGAAAGTTCTGTCAAAATCGGTCCAGCCGTTTCAGAGATTACCCGGAACAGGCAGACAGCCAAACAAAAAAATTAAAACATTTTTTTTTACGTAAGTATGTACCGTATTTGTAGTTAGTGTAATGCTGTTAATATGACATTACAAATACACTTTAGGGTAAGATATCTATGATAATATAAGAAAGAGGCAAGATTTGATTGAGTCTTTGTTTGCATTGAATAGGCTCCGAAATTATTACACCGATTTAAAAAAATCTTTTATCGTTGATTAGCTACACTATCGTTGAGTGAAGTAGCCTATATTGTATTAAAATAAAAATAGGGATCGTTACTAAAACTGCAATAATGCAACCGGAGGTGCAAATAAATACCTTAATTTTTTTTACATTGCGCGCGCTCCTAAAACTTTTACAGAACACATCATTATCTACAAAATGTCGCGACAGCATATGTCTAACTATTATACTTATGAAACAATAAGTGTTCTTTCATTTAAAAAAAATTGCAGTGACGTCGCTGGAAATGGCGTACCTTGTGTTTGACCTTGGCATTAATCCTTATCAAAATAATTTGCTTTATATTCAAGACTACTTTAATACCATTATATAGCTTGAATTTTTTTATTCGGACATTACATTCGAAAGATAACACGAGTTCAAAAGTGTAAGTATTAGAAAAAAAGTCGCTTGGTTAATGGTGGCCGCTCTCTCCGCTCGGCTAACTATGCGATGTAGACGTCACTGGAATACGGGAAAAGAGTAAACGTTAAGAAATAATAAAATATAAAATGTAATAGAAAGATACATAAACAATAATAAAAAAAATAATAATAATCCAATTTTCTTTATAATGAAATTTAATGTAGGTACCTACTCTTTTTTTGTACCCCATTCAAAAAGGTTTTTGTGTGTGTTTGTGTATTAAAATTAATATATTTTAAAATGTTTGTTAAATACTCGTGCGAAGCCGGGACGGGCCGCTATAGATAGAAATAAAGTTTTAGCATTATTTTTGACATTGAAACGATCTTTGCAACAATGACGACTTGTTCTTCCTTTTCATTAATTTACAACACGTACACATACGTACACGAGCACATACTTTTTTTTTGTTATTTCGGGCACAAAATATAAATTAATTTTAAACACAAGCTTCAAATTTAGCTAAGCTGCACAGTAATAGTGTAGACTTATGAAACAAGCCCAAACGCGATGCGATTACGTCATTTAGTTAGAGAGTTCCTCTGGCCACCTTCTGGCGCCATCATCAAATCAGCTCGAAAGTACTATCAAATTATATTGTCATCCAAACTAAACAGATATACAAAATTTCAGCTCAATCGGTTAAAGACATCTGTTTCAAAATTAAGTTGCAAGATTCCACTCGTAGCTGTAGGTACAAACGTATACATTGAATGTTAAATAAAAGCTTGTAAAGATTTTTTTTTTCGCGTGCTAACTGTTGTTTTAGTACAAAGAAGACTATTCAGTAACTATACGCTAGTCTTTTTTCCATATTTAGCAAAATCTAGAAAAATATGCGAGTAACATAAAAATACTGCACGAGATCGTATGTTCGGGAGCGGAGGACGGGCGTTGTGACGTCACGCGTTGATCGGGCGAACCAAAACTAAATTTAAGAATGCCCGACTTTAAAAATTCGTAAAAAATAGAGTTTTTGAGATATCGCTAAAATTTTTTCACCATTGTTTTTCTAATTTTTAGTTTGATTTTTCTAGATGATAAAAAAAACATGCTCATCTTCCTCATTGTATGTACAAGATGGCCTCCCGGCTTTATGAACAATAGCTGAGAGATAAATCAGATTATTAGTGCACCATTAATTATTGAACTAAATAATTTGCGAAATTAATGATATTTATTCGTGTTAGATACTTGTGTGCGATGCTAAAATGTTTGCGCCACGCCATTTCTGCTGCTTGTTCTAATTCTTTATTTTTAAATCGTATGTAGGTACATTATGTGCGCGCCAATGCTATTTAATAAGCTCGCGTTTAACTCTAATCTTAACTTCCAATTGATTAATGTTAAAGGCTGAGCTTGTTTTTTTATTTTACCATTGTTGTTTTGCTATGTTTAGGGTTTTTATTGTAATAAATGACCTTTACCCAGACATTCTATCTCACTGATATAAATACAACACTTTCTATGTAGGAATAGGTATTATGATAAATTATATTATGAAGTGTATTGCGATTCAAACTACTAGGCAGCTGTAGTGTGCTACACTTTGTGCAGTACCTTGCCCTGCAAGTCCTGCAACTCTGGCAGCTCAAGAGTTTTTGTACTGTTTAGCGAACAGCCTCTTGTTCACAGCTGCTGCTGCTATCAAGTTTGAATTCCACTATATTTATAAAGTATGAGTGTACCCTACACAGAGAATTTGTCACAGAACAGAAAACATCGCTGTTTTCTAAACCACCCATCTAAACATTAATATGCACCGCAATCAAAATCAAAATATTTTTATTTCTTATAAACCAAAAACAAGGCGCTTAAGAAATATTACGTTAAAAACTACTGACTCTAGTTGCTCGGTTCCAAAGTGTCATTCCTATAGAGAAGAGCCGACAAGAAACTCCATAGGTTACTCTTTTATAAAAAGGTTAACATCGATGTTAAGATTACATTGATTTTAAAATATGCGACAACAATGTAAACAGCAGAATGTTTAGATTAGTGTAAACTAAGACATACAAAATGGAAGAAAAAATAGAATCGAACATTCAGCTAGATTTACATTGTCGTCACATTTACAAGGGACGAACATATAAGAAAAAGACAAATCTAAAGAAATTATAGAAAAAAATAAAAATATACTTTACATACAATCAATATGTAGTTTAGTTCAATAGTTTCAAAGTTGGCATCCAACTTTATTTTATAGCTAGTAGCGCAATTTTTTAATTGAAAACCATGTGACTGTGATCCGTCTTAATTGAATTGTTTTCAGAAACTTGGTGAAGCTGCCTACTGCTGCCTGCTACTCAGTAAGATGGGTGCTGGATGTCGGATAGGTAGCGGCTGCCTGAAGAAGAAGCTAATGAAGGGAAGGCCTGAGTTGGTTGGAGACAATCAAGAAAGAAAAGAAATCGAGTATTCAGATAAGATGGAGAAAGTTTAGTGAAGCTGTTAAAACCTGCAATTGGGCTAATAGCGAAGATCTCTTCCAGAGAAAAAGAAAATATGGAGAGACTGGAGGTTGACTCCAACCAACATAGCTTGGGAAAAGTTGGACAGAAGAAGGGTGAGACCGCCTGCTAGCTTCCAGTAGGATCGGTTTTCGTCTTGCCCACCACTTTGCCTGTGATTCTCAAACCAGAGGTAAATATATTATCATCATTCAAATACATCAAAATAATGTCAATTTTATTATGACTATGTATTTAACAATTACTTTGCAGGTTTGAACAATATGCTTGGAAGCCTGCATGCAACAAATATTTGTATGGTACAGTGTTTAAAATCAATAGTGAGGGAGTCATTCTTTCCATTTCTATCTATATATCCTCCCAAACATTTTTTATGATATACTATTGTAATTTCAAAACTTTGATGCCTTAAATCTTTTGTTTTTCCTTCTAAGTAGTGTTTTTGTCCTTCCAGATGCAGCTCAACGCGGTGGAGGATTTGTATACCACCTGATTGGAAGCTACGTTAAGAATCGTAGATATAAGAAACTACTGCTACCCGTTCATGACCCTAACTCCGTGTCATTTTCATCCATACTCGCTGTTGATGACAGTATTGCTCCCTCTCAGTGTTGGCATAGGGTCTGCATTCGATTTTAATCTACTTAGTAGCCTATTTTGAATAAAGAAATTTTGATTTTGTTAGATTCGTACCTACCAGTGAAGGGTGGGCAAAGATTACTGTTGAACGGATTTTATTGCGGTTTATTTAGGTTAAGAGGTCAGATGGTCATACAGACTTTAAAATTGATCCTCCCTTCGCACCTCATCATTGCGCTTCATGACCTCAGACCACCCTAAGGTGGGGCCTGCGGGTGACGGGGAGGGCACCTCGTCACCCGCTCAGCTGACAGGCCCTGCTAGCTGAATGAGTTGTGGGCACTTACCGGCATTGATAATCACCATTTATAGTAGCCATGCTCAAGGACGATCGCTTCTGGTGGGCTGTGTCTCATTTCTGCGAGATCGTCATATCGCAGAAGAAGAGAAGACAATCTCGCCTCCATTGCTCCGCCGACGGCGGGTGGATAGGGAGCGGGCGAGAATCGCTGTAGCCAGACCTGCCCTGGGGGGGCCGGGGGTCCCTCAGCCTTCATTGCACGCTAAGCAGGCAGTCACCGGGGGTGTTATAGTGCTAAAATTTCAATTTGGACCACCACCCATGGAGATGCAAGGCTGGCTCATAAATGAGTTCACCTGAAGACAACAAAAAAAAAGGTGTTCTGCTATTGCCAATTGTACCTTTGTACCCGGAGTGTAGACAGTCAATTAAGTAATGAGCAATAATTAAGGCACTACCTGGCAAAGGCGTTGAAACCTCGGGACCTGGACAAATAAACCGCGATAGGATCCGTTTCAATGACTAATGAATGCTAATAATATTTTGGCCATTTCACTGTCCGCTTGAGAAGACACAGTCTGCGCGGAGAGAGATGAGAGTAGTGGGATTGGGGGCGCTGCTGTGCTAAGTAGACAATCGAACAGCATTAGAATCAGTTTTAAAAACTTCATACATAAAAAAATGTATTTTCTACATTGAGTTCTGAGGTTTACGCGAATGTTAGACATTGAAATAAAACGACTTTTACGCAGACTGCCCGTGACCATGATACCTGCAAAGGTGTCGAAACGTCGGTAACTAAAATCAAAATACAAACCGCGATAAAATCCGTAAAAGTAGTTTTATTTCAATGTATTTTCTATTCAACAGCCACACCAATTTTGATGAAAAACTTACTCGACAATAATTTTATTGATGCTCAAATTGTAATTGCTTTGACGAGTGAGGATTTGAACTCTATGTTTCCTCCAGTGAATGACTAGCTGTGCCCCGCGATGAATACCTAGATCCCGTTCCCAATGTCTTCACTTTTGAAAATCGGTCTACCCGTAAGTTCTTGAGTTAACAATAGTGTAACTAACACCTCGCGGTTCCATACCTATCTCGTACTACCTCTAACCTTTTGGACGCCACGGTAAATACGACGCCAAAATAAATATACTTAATTAAGTTTTCTGTGTTTCTTTTTCCTTTATTATTTAAAACTACATAAATGAAATATTGGCTCATGCGCAAAACGTCTCTTTCGCAGAATGTCTCCTTCGCAAAACGTCTCTTTCGCAGAATGTCTCTTTCGCAAAATGTCGCGTCAGGGACTTAGAATAAAATTTTGATTTTCAAGACAAAAAATAATTTATTATAATTATAGTGCAATTTTGATGTTAAAACTTTGGTACTTAAATGAATTAAACCAAGGTTTATTTTAGTGCGAAGATTTAATTTTTTTATCATTTATGAAAATGATAACAAAAGTTAATTTCAGTGTATTGCAATACATACTTAAGTAAATTTAAGGACCAAAATTTCAACATCAAAATTAACTATAATTTTAATAAATTATTTTTTGTTTTGAAAATCAAAATTTTATTTTAAGTCCCTGGCGCGACATTTTGCGAAAGAGACATTCTGCGAAAGAGACGTTTTGCGCATGAGCCGAAATATTGTATAATGACACAAATATATTCATTACTTACACTTCACTAGAAAAATTTTAGAATTTCCTACCTTGCATCAGACTTATTTTTCTTGCTGATTAATAGCTTTCGTAATACTTTTTGTACATCAAATTAATCTTGAATAGTTACTCTACGCTTTAGTAAGTCTCATATTTATTTAAAAGAAGAATATATTGACAAAAAAGCAATTCGCTTAACAATTTTCACTTTTCGTTTTTCTTACTGTTGAATTTTGAACTGTAGTGGTGAATAATACATGTATGTAGGAGTTTTGTACAACAATCTTAAAAACTTGTTTGAATATTGGTGATTTTGGGAAGGTACACCACTTGCGTTTTGTCTGTACAAAATTTGACAAAACATGCTGCTGAAGTACACATGGGCTTATTTGTTGAAATATTACCAATGTAAATTGAGGAAAAATGAGACGTAACTTAACGCGGATCGTCATTGTTTAGTGAAATAAGGTATTTTCTTCTAGCGACTTTATAGAGTTAGTTAACGAATAAAGAGTTACACAAAATAATTGTGGCCAATTTTCATTTAGAAAATATGGAACTAAAAAAAAATGCTCTGTTAAATTTTTTGCATTAACTATACTTTACAAGCTAGTTACTAAAATAATTTAATCTGAGAACAGTCACAACAACAATAAATTAATCTAACAGTACATGATTCAGTACCTAACAACGATAAAATAATAGTATTAAAAATACTTTTGCAATTTAAAGTAAATCGATTCGTGGACAATTCGATATTTTGGCACATACCTATCAATATTCGCTATTGTGCTTCTTTGCTCTATGGCTATTGGCTATGCTACCAGCCTACCACCTCTTTCCGTAAACTCATACATAATCTGTGACCATAGAGAAAAGTAATTCTCAATTCTGTGACTTCTTTGTGTTGATTCCCTGAAGAAGACTTCATATTCATTTATTACCTAAAAGTAAAACAATTAAATTTCAATACTAGATTTACCCCAGAGAACTTCTGCAAACTACGTATTTAAAAAAAATTAAGCAATTTTTGTCAATTCATTCAGCAGCACTATCTTTCCTTCCACAACGACCAGCACGAGCGCGTCGGACACCTGAAACGAATACGCACGTGGTACGTATCCTTAGAAATTGTATTATTTGAAAAGTTAAGAACCTAATTGCGTTTTAATTAGGTTAGTTATTAGTAAAAAGAGGGTTTTTTCGGTTTATGAAACCTAATAAATCGTGGAAAGATCTCACTGTCGAAGTGTTATTTTCAATTGTATCTACAAGATGGCGTCTCGGATGAACAATAGCTGAGAGATAAATCAGATTATTAGTGCACCATTAATTATTGAACTAAATAATTTGCGAAATTAATGATATTTATTCGTGTTAGATACTTGTGTGCGATGCTAAAATGTTTGCGCCACGCCATTTCTGCTGCTTGTTCTAATTCTTTATTTTTAAATCGTATGTAGGTACATTATGTGCGCGCCAATGCTATTTAATAAGCTCGCGTTTAACTCTAATCTTAACTTCCAATTGATTAATGTTAAAGGCTGAGCTTGTTTTTTTATTTTACCATTGTTGTTTTGCTATGTTTAGGGTTTTTATTGTAATAAATGACCTTTACCCAGACATTCTATCTCACTGATATAAATACAACACTTTCTATGTAGGAATAGGTATTATGATAAATTATATTATGAAGTATAGTGGGATTCAAACTACTAGGCAGCTGTAGTGTGCTACACTTTGTGCAGTACCTTGCCCTGCAAGTCCTGCAACTCTGGCAGCTCAAGAGTTTTTTTACTGTTTAGCGAACAGCCTCTTGTTCACAGCTGCTGCTGCTATCAAGTTTGAATTCCACTATATTTATAAAGTACGAGTGTACCCTACACAGAGAATTTGTCACAGAACAGAAAACATCACTGTTTTCTAAACCACCCATCTTAACATTAATATTTCTGTAAACATGCACCGCAATCAAAATCAAAATATTTTTATTTCTTATAAACCAAAAAAAAAGGCGCTTAAGAAATATTACGTTAAAAACTACTGACTCTAGTTGCTCGGTTCCAAAGTGTCATTCCTATAGAGAAGAGCCGGCAAGAAACTCCATAGGTTACTCTTTTAAAAAAGGTTAACATCGATGTTAAGATTACATTGATTTTAAAATATGCGACAACAATGTAAACAGCAGAATGTTAAGATTAGTGTAAACTAAGACATCCAAAATGGAAGAAAAAATAGAATCGAACATTCAGCTAGATTTACATTGTCGTCACATTTACAAGGGACGAACATATAAGAAAAAGACAAATCTAAAGAAATTATAGAAAAAAATAAAAATATACTTTACATACAATCAATATGTAGTTTAGTTCAATAGTTTCAAAGTTGGCATCCAACTTTATTTTATAGCTAGTAGCGCAATTTTTTAATTGAAAACCATGTGACTGTGATCCATCTTAATTGAATTGTTTTCAGAAACTTGGTGAAGCTGCCTGCTGCTGCCTGCTACTCAGTAAGATGGGTGCTGGATGTCTGATAGGTAGCGGCTGCCTGAAGAAGAAGCTAATCAAGGGAAGGCCTGAGTTGGTTGGAGACAATCAAGAAAGAAAAGAAATCGAGTATTCAGATAAGATGGAGAAAGTTTAGTGAAGCTGTTAAAACCTGCAATTGGGCTAAGAGCGAAGATCTCTTCCAGAGAAAAAGAAAATATGGAGAGACTGGAGGTTGACTCCAACCAACATAGCTTGGGAAAAGTTGGACAGAAGAAGGGTGAGACCGCCTGCTAGCTTCCAGTAGGATCGGTTTTCGTCTTGCCCACCACTTTGCCTGTGATTCTCAAACCAGAGGTAAATATATTATCATCATTCAAATACATCAAAATAATGTCAATTTTATTATGACTATGTATTTAACAATTACTTTGCAGGTTTGAACAATATGCTTGGAAGCCTGCATGCAACAAATATTTGTATGGTACAGTGTTTAAAATCAATAGTGAGGGAGTCATTCTTTCCATTTCTATCTATATATCCTCCCAAACATTTTTTATGATATACTATTGTAATTTCAAAACTTTAATGCCTTAAATCTTTTGTTTTTCTCCTTCTAAGTAGTGTTTTTGTCCTTCCAGATGCAGCTCAACGCGGTGGAGGACCTAGCACCAGCGCTACAGGACCCACTCTGGATGTTTGTTTAGCACCTGATTGGAAGCTATGTTAAGAATCGTAGATGTAAGAAACTACTGCTACCCGTTCATGACCCTAACTCCGTGTCATTTTCATCCATACTCGCTGTTGATGACAGTATTGCTCCCTCTCAGTGTTGGCATAGGGTCTGTATTCGATTTTAAACTACTTAGTAGCCTATTTTGAATAAATAAATTTTGATTTTGTTAGATTCGTACCTACCAGTAAAGGGTGGGCAAAGATTACTGTTGAACGGATTTTATTGCGGTTTATTTAGGTTAAGAGGACAGATGGTCATACAGACTTTAAAATTGATCCTCCCTTCGCACCTCATCATTGCGCTTCATGACCTCAGACCACCCTAAGGTGGGGCCTGTGGGTGACGGGGAGGGCACCTCGTCACCCGCTCAGCTGACAGGCCCTGCTAGCTGAATGAGTTGTGGGCACTTACCGGCATTGATAATTAATCACCATTTATAGTAGCCATGCTCAAGGACGATCGCTTCTGGCGGGCTGTGTCTCATTTCTGCGAGATCGTCATATCGCAGAAGAAGAGAAGACAATCTCGCCTCCATTGCTCCGCCGACGGCGGGTGGATAGGGAGCGGGCGAGAATCGCTGTAGCCAGACCTGCCCTGGGGGGGCCGGGGGTCCCTCAGCCTTCATTGCACGCTAAGCAGGCAGTCACCGGGGGTGTTATAGTGCAAAAACTTCAATTTGGACCACCACCCATGGAGATGCAAGACTGGCTCATAAATGAGTTCACCTGAAGACAACAAAAAAAAAGGTGTTCTGCTATTGCCAATTGTACCTTTGTACCCGGAGTGTAGACAGTCAATTAAGTAATGAGCAATAATTAAGGCACTACCTGGCAAAGGCGTTGAAACCTCGGGACCTGGACAAATAAACCGCGATAGGATCCGTTTCAATGACTAATGAATGCTAATAATATTTTGGCCATTTCACTGTCCGCTTGAGAAGACACAGTCTGCGCGGAGAGAGATGAGAGTAGTGGGATTGGGGGCGCTGCTGTGCTAAGTAGACAATCGAACAGCATTAGAATCAGTTTTAAAAACTTCATACATAAAAAAATGTATTTTCTATTCAACAGCCACACCAATTTTGATGAAAACTTTCTCTACAATAATTTTATTGATGCTCAAATTGTAATTGCTTTGACGAGTGAGGATTTGAACTCTATGTTTCCTCCAGTGAATGACTAGCTGTGCCCCGCGATTTCACTCGCGTGAATACCTAAAGTGCCCGCCACGAGAAGCTATAATTTTTGTAAATAAAGAACTTCTACCAAGTTACGTAGCGACAATTAAATCAACAACCAATAATCCCAAATTCAATAATGTCAAAGTGACGTACGTGTTATACGAAACTAATGAGCAATTTCACTTGATCGGGTTATATTTTAGCGATATAAAGCGCTGTCGTCTAAGGTTTTGTGGTACTGGAACGCATCTGATTCATGGAACATTAACATTTGGGCCAAGATTTTGAAGTAAGTTCACGCTGACGTTGTCTCTTTCGAGTTTCGAATGCGTCTGTTTGTTTGTGGTGTTTTCGCGGATTAGGTTATATTGTTTGTTATTGTTAATTATTGTATAAGGAATTGTTATTTTTTACTACCTATAATGGATCCAGGACCCAGTACATCCAAGGAAATTATTTCGCCACGAAAAGAACCTCAAAAGGTATGTGTTTATTTGACTGATATCGTCAAAAAGAGAGTAATGGTTTTTCGAGTGTATGAATTTTATGAACAGAATATTCAGAATCGTCTGAAGACAGTAATTAGATGTGTGTGTTAATATAATTATATCCCTGTAAAAAAATAGTACAAAACTGTTTTTATTTTATTCTACCCAAAGATTGCAAACCCCTGAATGTGTGTTTACAAAATTTATAGCTTCTCGTGACGGGTAGGTACTCTAGAAACCTAATACTTTTGAAAATCGGTCTACCCGTAAGTTCTTGAGTTAACAATAGTGTAACTAACACCTCGCGGTTCCATACCTATCTCGTACTACCTCTAACCTTTTGGACGCCACGGTAAATACGACGCCAAAATAAATATACTTAATTAAGTTTTCTGTGTTTCTTTTTCCTATTATTTAAAACTACATAAATGAAATATTGTATAATGACACAAATATATATTCATTACTTACATTTCACTAGAAAAAACAATAATCAAAAATTGGTAATCGAAATCCGTAAAAAAGTGTCACACGCCACAGTCGGCAATACACGACAGCTAGTGATGGGTAAGTAAAGTAAAGTTATTATTCAAATTTATTTTAAATTTATGAAATATTTTATTAAAAGTAGCTTACTATTACTTTGAAAATTACTTTTATTGAAATCTATTTGTATCTGAATATTCGTAATGCATAAAATTTATAAAATTGTGGAAAAAAATCAAGGTACTTTTCATCAATTGTGATGAAAAGTACCTATACTATAACCTGCCCAGGAGTATGAAGAATAATTTGTACCAAGTTTCGTTAAAATCCGTCGAGTAGTTTTTGTCTCTATAAGGAACATACAGACATACAGACAAAAATTTTACTGATTGCATTTTTGGCATCAGTATCGATCACTAATCACCCCCTGATAGTTATTTTGAAAATGTATTTCATGTACAGAATTGACCTCTCTACAGATTTATTATAAGTATAGATAAAAATATTTTGATTTTGAGGTGGCGGGTCAATTGTTAATTGCCAACTACACTGAGAGGAATGTGAGTACAAATGTACATCATTTACATAAACCAGCAATACAATCAAAAAAACTGGCGCTAACATGAATGAAGGGCCCAAGCATTCAGAGGCACAATTAACCGGACACTTTAACACAATAACATAATATAACATACCATCACGCCCGTATCCCCGAAGGGTTAGGCAGATGTACCAATGTACACCTACAGCTGAGGCCACTACCAGGACAACGAGGCAGTCTACAATAAAAAAAAATAGGCGCTAACCTGAATGAAGGGCCCAAAATACACAGACTCTAATGGCGAATACTTGCACAGGCATTACCAAGTGGCCAACATCCTCTACACATCAAGTTTCAATCCATCTCATCTCTCCTCTTTCCTTCTATTGTTCTATGTACCTACTTAAATTAAAAAATATATTTAGCGTGGTGGTAAAAAATATAGGTAGGTGTGGGGGGTTGGATGTCTCATTGCGTGTTTGTTTGTTCTAGCGTTGCGCGGCCGATGGGGCGCGGTGCGTTTCCGCCGGATATGAACCAACCCTTAGGGTGCTGTCTGTTTTTTTTTGTGTTTGACGTTCGATAAGTGCTACTGTGTAGCCTATAATGATATAAAATTGGAAATACCTACTGCTGTTTTTTATTTATCACCCGCCAAGAAACTGAGGATGTTTAATTTGTTTGTGTGCTGCCTCGTATCTCCTTAACATTTAAGAACGACGTAAAAATCCGTTTACGTGCATTATATGCATTACATGTAATTAATTAATTAATTACATCATGCATTATATATAATGCACGGACAGGCAACGTGTTGATTTGTTTGTGTGCTGCCTCTTATCTCCTTAATCCGTTTATTTAATTACCGTACCTATTCTAAAAGTTATTTAAAGTCAAGGTAAAAAAATAGTCAGCTGTATTCCATGAAAAATAATTAGAGCTGTTTTAATTATGTAGGTACCGGTTAAACTCTATATTATTTCCAAATAGACTTCATAAATTGCTATTATTATATTTAGCACAGATAAAACAGTAGGTACTAATAAATAATACACTTCTCATCAAAAAAATCGAAACACTTTCGTTTTTATTGTTTTTGTCCTAATTTTTTACAAAAGAGAATTAATTCCATGAAAAAAAAACATTTTTGTGTAGCTGGCAGTTTGGTCATTACAGTAAGAAGAAAAAAAATCAAAATTCGAAATTAGAATTTCATTTGTTTATCCTATAAATGAAATTAATCACTGTTTTGAGACAAATGTGTATTTAGGGTTGGAGTACGTTTCTCGTTTAAAAACTAAAAATTAGCGCTTGTCTTTAAACTTTTTGTTTCTTATTTCATTTACTGTGACTTTGGGACGTCTGAAAAAACTTTTTTTTCTAAAACATATGGATACTTCGCCCGCAGAAGCCGCCCAAGTGGTGGCATTGCTGGATTCTGGACTTAGTCAGCGTGTTGTGGCTGCAAGATTGCATCTAAGCTTATCATCTGTTCATAGAGTCTACAAACGCTATCGGGAGACTGGTTCGTTCACGCGCCGTTCAGGATCTGGCAGGAATCGGGTCACTTCTGAGCGAGATGATCGATTTATTGTAACAACTTCTTTACGAAATCGAAGCCTTAACGCTTTTCAACTGCAGCAGCAGCTTCGCGTTGTACGAAGAGTAGCTGTAAGTGACTCTACAATAAGAAGAAGGTTGAAGGAACGCGGATTGGCACCGCATAAGCCAGCGAATGGGCCGAAATTAACTGCAGACCATCGAAGAGCGCAACCTTAACTTTGCACGCGAGCACCTAACTTGGTCATACCTTCAGTGGAGCAAAGTACTGTTTTCTGATGAGTGTAAAATTATGCTGTATGGTAACGACGGAAGGAACAAGGTCTACAGAAGAGATGGAGAACGCTTTGCACAATGCTGCATTGAAGAAAAGGTCAGCTATGGTGGCGGTTCGTGGACGGTTTGGGGAGGAATCAGCGCCGACGGTAAGACAGAACTTGCCTTTGTGTCTGGGCCACGGCTGCCTGCACTAAACTCTCATCGGTACATCGAACAGTGTCTTGAACCTCATGTGATGCCCTATGCACATTTTATTGGCAACGACTTCATATTCATGCACGACAATGCTAGAGCTCACACCGCGGGCGTCGTACGAGATTATCTTACCGAAGTCGGTATCTCCATTATGGTATGGCCAGCAAGAAGCCCGGACATGAATCCCATTGAACATCTATGGGATGAATTAAAGAGACGAATTCGAGCAAGAGATCCAGCCCCAGAAACACTTAGCCAGCTGCAAAATGCAATCCAAGAGGAATGGGATAATATACCACAACATGTGATCGTGACTCTCATCCGATCGATGAAGAACCGTATGGAAGCAGTAATAAGAGCTCGCGGAGGGAATACAAGTTATTAAATAAACGTTTCTTACATTTTTTTTTCATTTACGCGTGTTGTTTTACCCATTTCCTTCATATTCCATACGGGGTAAAAAATACTCATTATACAAAATACGAAACCTATGAAGACTTAATTTGAATTTAGAACATTAACATTAGGATTTAAAAACCTCATACTACTCACTATTAAATTACATTTTACATTTATTCCTAAACATACACATTTTTCTGATAATCCTTATCAAATCATAAACTGCGAGGTGTTTCGATTTTTTTGATGAGAAGTGTATTTAGAGAAAACATTCCTTATTTTGCTGTAAATAAAGATGTACATAGACAATTAAATTCATAGACTTAGTTGAACGAAACTCTATGGTTTATTGTCTATGCTGTGCCAAGGCAGGGCTGTACTTCGATATTTTTTACTGAACCGTCCTTGATAATATTATTATTTCTGTCCCAACCAGATTTTTGTGTCTTAATTAGACAAATAAGAAATAAGACTAGTCGGTTTAATGAAAGATAATAATTGTAAAACAGGTAAAACCAGTAAAACATTTTTGTTTATTGGTTGTAAGTAACCTGTTTTACGTAATGTTACCTACATTACGTAAAACGTATTTATAAATACTAAAATATATTTAAAAATACAATTATTCCTGAAATATGCTGGACTGTTATTATTTTAAATACTTCCTTTTGCTATAAATAACAAGTGCTCATAATTGGGGAATTTTGTTATTCGATTTTTGCTTGAATAAAACAGAGAGAAACATCGATGTTTTTTTTAAGATTTTTGTTTTCTTATTCAAATAAACGAAATCAAATGTCTCATTTACATATTCATTCGTAAGTAACCAATGTACACGTTGTTTTAAAATGTTTTACAGTCCCATATCATTACTTGTCAATCAGTCTAAGCTGGGGCCCGATGCCGCTATTTTAAGTCAGTGAGTGGTGGGTTAATAAACGTTCCAGTGTACTTGTTATTGTGCCTAATGTTCGTATTCAGATAATTTTAGTTCAATGACAAATGCACACCTACTTGCAACTGTTGTCATTGTAGGATTGCAAGGGACTGTTCTTATCTGAATACGAAAATTAGGCACAATAACAAGTACACTGGAACGTTTTTTTAACCCGCCACTCACTGACTTAAAATAGCGGCATCGGGCCCCTGGTCCTATGTACAAAATATTGAGAAAAATAATTGTGTTCTAATCCTACGTAGCGATTTTTTTCGTAGCCCTGCAGATTGGCCACTGTAACGAGCTCTTAACACACAGTCGTTTTAATGTTATTTTAATACTTTGATACAGTAAAGGACAATACGGGTTCTGGCCCATCAGCGGCCATCAATGAAATTAGTATCATTTGATAGGTGAGTGCTTTTAGAGCAAATATTGTTCAAGGAGTACGATTAAATATAATTGAGGACAAAAGATATAGGTGAAATACTATTTTAATGTATTACCATATTTTCTTTCTTTCTTTAACCTGTCATTCTCCTATATGTGTGTAATACGTATAAAATAACATAATTATATCATTATTTATATACTTAAATTAATTATTATACTTATCAATGTTACATCATCGCGAGTTGTACAAAATATTGTATTTAAGATACAAACTGTGATAATTCCTTTAAATGATTCAATTGAATATTTTTAGTAAATCTTATCTAGGTACCTATGATAACTATTTATCCATGGAAGTCACAGAAACAATATTTTGTAATCTTATATTATACATATTGCCTACTGGACAATAAATAGTACAGTCGTGGCCGCCGATGGGACAAGCTCCATACATTTTTGCCCATTGTCCTTTACCGTACTATTATTACTGACATACTTAGTCCGACCCTGGTTGAGTGGTTTGCGATAGGGATGGGTAAAATGACGCCGCGCTCCGTCTATTAGAAAATATCGACAATAAGTTTATATTTTTAAGTTAAATTACCTACTTTAATTTTACGTTCAATCAACGTTAAATATTCATGAGTGATACAGGTAAATTGCGGAAAAGAAATAAAGGATAGTCTAAATAAATTCGAAAGTAACTATACTTTACAAGCTAGTTACTAAAATAATTTAATCTGAGAACAGTCACAACAACAATAAATTAATCTAACAGTACATGAGTCAGTACCTAAGAACGATAAAATAATAGTATTAAAAATACTTTTGCAATTTAAAGTATATCGATACGTGGACAATTCGATATTTTGGCTCATACCTACCTATCAATTGTGCTGCTTTGCTCTATGCTACCACCTCTATCTTTCTTTCTGTAATCTCATAATCTGTCTCATCTGTCTGTGACTTGTTTGGTGGCGTTGGTGCTGATTTCCTGTAGACTTCATGTTTATTACACAAAAGTAAAACAATTAATTTCAAAACTTGATTTACCTTTAAAAACATCTCAATATGTACTTAAATCTAATACAAGAACAAACAAAGACTAAAACTTCTACAAAAAAAGTATTTTATAAAAAAAATAAGCAGTTTTTGTCGATCCAGCACTATCTTTCCTTCCACAACGACCAGCACGAGCGCGTCGTAAACCTGAAACGAATACGCACGTGGTACGTATCCTTATAAATTTTCTTGAAAAGTTAAGAACCTAATTGCGTTTTAATTAGGTTAGTTATTATTAGTAAAAAGAGGGTTTTTTCGGTTTATGAAACCTCTTAAATCCATAAAAGATCTTACCGTCGACCATTTTATTTTCAATTGTATCGATCTATAAGATGGCCTCCCGGCTTTATGAACAATAGCTGAGAGATAAATCAGATTATTAGTGCACCATTAATTATTGAACTAAATAATTTGCGAAATTAATGATATTTATTCGTGTTAGATACTTGTGTGCGATGCTAAAATGTTTGCGCCACGCCATTTCTGCTGCTTGTTCTAATTCTTTATTTTCAAATCGTATGTAGGTACATTATGTGCGCGCCAATGCTCTTTAATAAGCTCGCGTTTAACTCTAATCTTAACTTCCAATTGATTAATGTTAAAGGCTGACCTTGTCTTTTTATTTTACCATTGTTGTTTTGCTATGTTTAGGGTTTTTATTGTAATAAATGACCTTCACCCAGACATTCTATCTCACTGATATAAATACAACACTTTCTATGTAGGAATAGGTATTATGATAAATTATATTATGAAGTGTATTGCGATTCAAACTACTAGGCAGCTGTAGTGTGCTACACTTTGTGCAGTACCTTGCCCTGCAAGTCCTGCAACTCTGGCAGCTCAAGAGTTTTGTACTGTTTAGCGAACAGCCTCTTGTTCACAGCTGCTGCTGCTATCAAGTTTGAATTCCACTATATTTATAAAGTACGAGTGTACCCTACACAGAGAATTTGTCACAGAACAGAAAACATCGCTGTTTTCTAAACCACCCATCTTTACATTAATATTTCTGTAAACATGCACCGCAATCAAAATCAAAATATTTTTATTTCTTATAAACCAAAAAAAAGGCGCTTAAGAAATATTACGTTAAAAACTACTGACTCTAGTTGCTCGGTTCCAAAGTGTCATTCCTATAGAGAAGGGCCGGCAAGAAACTCCATAGGTTACTCTTTAAAAAAAAGGTTAACATCGATGTTAAGATTACATTGATTTTAAAATATGCGACAACAATGTAAACAGCAGAATGTTAAGATTAGTGTAAACTAAGACATCCAAAATGGAAGAAAAAATAGAATCGAACATTCAGCTAGATTTACATTGTCGTCACATTTACAAGGGACGAACATATAAGAAAAAGACAAATCTAAAGAAATTATAGAAAAAAATATAAATATACTTTACATACAATCAATATGTAGTTTAGTTCAATAGTTTCAAAGTTGGCATCCAACTTTATTTTATAGCTAGTAGCGCAATTTTTTAATTGAAAACCATGTGACTGTGATCCATCTTAATTGAATTGTTTTCAGATACCTACTTGGTGTAGCTGCCTGCTGCTGCCTGCTACTCAGTAAGATGGGTGCTGGATGTCGGATAGGTAGCGGCTGCCTGAAGAGGAAGCTAATCAAGGGAAGGCCTGAGTTGGTTGGAGACAATCAAGAAATAAAAAAAAACGAGTATTCAGATAAGATGGAGAAAGTTCAGTGAAGCTGTTAAAACCTGCAATTGGGCTAAGAGCGAAGATCTCTTCCAGAGAAAAATAAAATATGGAGAGACTGGAGGTTGACTCCAACCAACATAGCTTGGGAAAAGTTGGACAGAAGAAGGGTGAGACCGCCTGCTAGCTTCCTGTAGGATCGGTTTTCGTCTTGCCCACCACTTTGGCTGTGATGCTAAAACCAGAGGTAAATATCATCATTCAAATACATCAAAATAATGTCAATTTTATTATGACTATGTATTTAACAATTACTTTGCAGGTTTGAACAATATGCTTGGAAGCCTGCATGCAACAAATATTTGTATGGTACAGTGTTTAAAATCAATAGTGAGGGAGTCATTCTTTCCATTTCTATCTATATATCCTCCCATTTCCCAAACATTTTTTATGATATACTATTGTAATTTCAAAACTTTGATGCCTTAAATCTTTTGTTTTTCTCCTTCTAAGTAGTGTTTTTGTCCTTCCAGATGCAGTTCAACGCGGTGGAGGATTTGTATACCACCTGATTGGAAGCTACGTTAAGAATCGTAGATGTAAGAAACTACTGCTACCCGTTCATGACCCTAAATCCGTGTCATTTTCCTCCATACTCGCTGTTGATGACAGTATTGCTCCCTCTCAGTGTTGGCATAGGGTCTGTATTCGATTTTAAACTACTTAGTAGCCTATTTTGAATAAATAAATTTTGATTTTGTTAGATTCGTACCTACCAGTGAAGGGTGGGCAAAGATTACTGTTGAACGGATTTTATTGCGGTTTATTTAGGTTAAGAGGACAGCTGGTCATACAGACTTTAAAATTGATCCTCCCTTCGCACCTCAACATTGCGCTTCATGACCTCAGACCACCCTAAGGTGGGGCCTGCGGGTGACGGGGAGGGCACCTCGTCACCCGCTCAGCTGACAGGCCCTGCTAGCTGAATGAGTTGTGGGCACTTTACCGGCATTGATAATCACCATTTATCGACGATCGCTTCTGGCGGGCTGTGTCTCATTTCTGCGAGATCGTCATTTCGCAGAAGAAGAGAAGACAATCTCGCCTCCATTGCTCCGCCGACGGCGGGTGGATAGGGAGCGGGCGAGAATCGCTGTAGCCAGACCTGCCCTGGGGGGGCCGGGGGTCCCTCAGCCTTCATTGCGCGCTAAGCAGGCAGTCACCGGGGGTGTTATAGTGCTAAAATTTCAATTTGGACCACCACCCATGGAGATGCAAGACTGGCTCATAAATTAGTTCACCTGAAGACAACAAAAAAAAAGGTGTTCTGCTATTGCCAATTGTACCTTTGTACCCGGAGTGTAGACAGTCAATTAAGTAATGAGCAATAATTAAGGCACTACCTGGCAAAGGCGTTGAAACCTCGGGACCTGGACAAATAAACCGCGATAGGATCCGTTTCAATGACTAATGAATGCTAATAATATTTTGGCCATTTCACTGTCCGCTTGAGAAGACACAGTCTGCGCGGAGAGAGATGAGAGTAGTGGGATTGGGGGCGCTGCTGTGCTAAGTAGACAATCGAACAGTATTAGAATCAGTTTTAAAAACTTCATACATAAAAAAATGTATTTTCTATTCAACAGCCACACCAATTTTGATGAAAAACTTACTCGACAATAATCTTATTGATGCTCAAATTGTAATTTTTGACGAGTGAGGATTTGAACTCTATGTTTCCTCCAGTGAATGACTAGCGTGCCCCGCGATTTCACTCGCGTGAATACCATCATTATTACTATACCATCATCATTCCATCTATATTACTATACTCTTTGGTGAATACCTAGATCCCGTTCCCAATGTCTTCACTTTTGAAAATCGGTCTTCTTGAGTTAACAATAGTGTAACTAACACCTCGCGGTTCCATACCTATCTCGTAGTCAAGTGCACACTTTTGGCGTAGGGGTATCTTAATAAGAAATCGTTATAAAAAAATCATTTAAGAGACATGAAAATGTATTAGAACTGTGTGTTTGTACCTAGTAATGTTTTTGTACCCAGTAGCCAATTTCTATCAGTTGGAATAAAACAATTTGTATTGGTTTCTTAGATTTACGCGAATGTTAGACATTGAAATAAAACTACTTTTTTACGGATTTTGTCGCGGTTTATTTTGATTTTAGGTCCCGACGTTTCAACACCTTTGCGCAGGTATCATGGCACGGGCAGACTGAGATGGCGTTCGTCTTGACAGTATAGATGTTGCTTGTTCTACCTTCATATTCTAATTAATTATTGAATTCCGACCTACGCAATATGAGCTCACCGTGTCTTGATGTCTTGCAGCGCTGCTCTTGGGTTTGGCCTTGAGTTTATGTATTATTGGGTCCCAAGTAATAAAAAAACACATATTTGACGTCAAACACCGCCGCTCAACGAAGTCATTATCATGGTCTAGTCGCATCATGCTTAAGATATGGAATCATGTTTTGGGGTAATGCGACTGGAAAAGAGACTGCATTTATTGCACAGAAACGGTGTGTTCGAGCTATATGCAATCTTCAAAGAACTGATAGCTGTGCTCCTTATTTTAAATATTTAAAGATATTGACCCTACCATGTATGTACATTTATGAAAGTTCTCTTTTTGTTAGACGCAACCTGTCCAAATATTCCCGGGTCAGCAGCCTGCGTAGAGCTGATAAGTTAAACTTGATTCCAAGTAAAACTGCACTGTTTCAGAAAAGCATATTCACTATGGGTCCTAAATTATATAACAAACTTCCGAAATCTATAAAGTCAGCAGCGACTATATATTTATTTAAAAAAATGTTATTTAAATTATTAATAGATAAGGCGTATTATTCTATTGAGGAATTTTTGAATGATAAAATATAAATTACTAGCTGTGCCCCGCGGTTTCACCCGCGTGAATGACAATTCATTTACTATTTTTATAAATTATAGCCTATGTGTTATTCCGATGTTTAAGCTACATTATTGTAAAGTTTCATTAAAATCCATTAAGTGGTTTTTGCGTGAAAGAGTAACAAACATACAAACAAACTTTTGCATTTATAATATTAGTAAGGATTGTGAAATATTGTAAATTAACGAATTTTATAATTGACATTGCCAGTTTGCCACAATGTTTTCTCATTTATTTTTATTTTATGACATTGTAAGTAGATTATAATATTATGGATGATAATGTGTATTTAAGTTTTAAAATTGACATATCCATAGAATTTTATTAGTACCTATTTGATTTGTTCTGGACATTCTTATTGACTCCTTTTATTATTGATGTTATTCTGTTCTTTGAAATGTTATTTGAATTTAATTAATTAATCTAATATTTGTACACCATTAAATGGTAGGCATAGTGATCACTCTTAAGCCTGCAATACACGTTGGCCGAGCGTTTTCGAGTGAAGGCCAATACAAACATGTATTCGGTATATTTGCCTTGTCTTGCTATCGCTCGGTGTCACTTGCCTAGGTTGGTTGTGTATGACAAGCGCCAACGTGTATAGACCTCATTTGACGTAGCTTGTCACAACTTGCAGTCGCTCGCGATCACTTGCCTCACTTCGGAGCGGTGTCGGTTTTTCTGCAAAAATCAAAGGCGCTCGCGCGCGCTCGGCCAATGGTGTATATGTTTGCCCGCGCCATTTGCATTGGCTTCCTTCAAACTTGCCGAACGTCTAGACAGTAGCGCTTGCCTTGTGTCCATTTGTCTAGGCTCGCGTTGGTCTAAGCTTGGACAACATGTATTGCAGGCTTTACTGTATTGACTGTAACATCTATTATATACCTATGTTCACAAATAAATATTGAATTGAATTGAATTGAATTGAAGTTTTCTGTGTTTCTTTTTCCTATTATTTAAAACTAAGTACATAAATGAAATATTGTATAATGACACAAATATATATTCATTACTTACATTTCACTAAAAAACAATAATCAAAAATTGGTAATCGAAATCCGTAAAAAAGTGTCACACGCCACAGTCGGCAATACACAACAGCTAGTGATGGGTAAGTAAGGTAAGTTATTATTCAAATTTATTTTAAATTTATGAAATATTTTATTAAAAGTAGCTTACTATTACTTTGAAAATTACTTTTATTGACATCTATTTGTAGATGAATATTCCTAATGCAAAAAATTTATAAAATTGTGGAAAAAAATCGTAATCAATTTCCATAGATCGATAGTTTACTGTCCACTCTCGCGCATCCCTACGCAAAAGCGAAAAAACAGTAACCTGTACGCCACACTCAGAGTAATTACTAAAGCATAGAGGGAGCGTCAAATTTCACTATAGTTGTACTCTTTTAACCTATGACCCATTCACTGTGAAAAACATCTAAGACGCCACAGTCGGGTATAGACGACAAGCGATGACGTCATTAGCGCTACGGGAGACTGCTAGTGATGTCCTTCGTTAATTATTATTATGATCGGTGGTAAAAAAATTCAAAAAAAATTCAAAAAATTCAAATATTCTTTATTCAATATAGGCTACACAGTAGCACTTATCGAACGTCAAACACAAAATACAAAAACACAGACAGCACCCTAAGGGTCGGTTCATATCCGGCGGAAACGCACCGCGCACCATCGGCCGCGCAACGCCAGAACAAACAAACACGCAATGAGACATCCAACCTGACACAACACCTGACGCGCTAACGCAACATCAGTTGAGTGTGAAAAGCCGAACGCCCCACCAGGCATCCGCCCGCCCCGGCGCCAAGCAACCGACAACACGCGACGTGCCCCCCGCCAGAGATGAACCGACCCTAAAACGCCCACCCTTCACCGCTTCCTAAGTGCTTTGGCTGAGGAGAAGAAACGGCGCAACAAACTCCCCAGCAACACGCTGTCTTTACAATTATATTGAACATCATTAAGGGACCGCGCCAAATAAACAAGTGTTTGAGGTACTATGAAGTTAAAAGTTCAGACACCAGTACACTGATCTTAACCAAGGTCAACAGAACGACCAGTCACCGCAAGCAGCACCCGTTCACGAGTATGACGCAAGGGTCAGCCATCCCCTCCCTCGCCATATTAGAGGGAAGGAGGAGACCCGACCCAAAACGCCACCGCAGGCAGTGACAACTAAGGGAGCATGACGAGACTGTTGCCGGCTCAAACAAATATAAAGCAAAAAAAAAGGAAATCCTCAAACACTGATTTACTGCACTGTCCCTTATCACAATAATATGAGTGGATACATAATTAAATTCTATAATTAATATAATTATACATTAAAAAAAAGAAGACGAACAAATACCGTTCATTGAACATAGGTTATTATAGGTACACTATACCTACATTTGTATAATCGTACTAAAAATAAAATAAAAATAGGTAACAAATGTTACATACGAAATGTATGCCTATCAACACAAAGATAAATCAAGTTGTTTAAAAATAATAATAATAAAAAATTAATAATAATAATCCATACAGAACCGTCTTGTGTCTATCACGGCGACCAACTATGTTTATCATTTAAATAATCATTAATTGTGTAGTAAGCTTTTTCACATAGTTTATTTTTAATTGTGCATTTGAATGAGTTAAAGGGCAACTCTAACAAACTAATAGGAATTTTATTGTAAAAGCGTATACCAAGCCCCACAAATGAATTGTGTACCCTATGCAGCCGATGTGATGTAGAACATAACTTATATAATATTTATAAAGGCATTATAATATTGTATATACAGGGTGTCCGGTAAATAGTCCGACAAACAGTGGTGGCTGATACCTTATGTCAGGTCCTATCAAATGAACACAACATATGTTCCCCGAAAAGTAACAGGTTTCGAGTTACAATCGATTTTCGGTAATTTTAGAATTTTCTACCTTGCATCAGACATCGTAATACTTTTTATACATCAAATTAATCTTGAATAGTTACTCTACGCTTTAGTAAGTCTCATATTTATTTAAAAGAAGAATATATTGACAAAAAAGCAATTCGCTTAACAATTTTCACTTTTCGTTTTTCTTACTGTTGAATTTTGAACGGTAGTGGTGAATAATAAATGTATGTAGGAGTTTTGTGCAACAATCTTAAAAACTTGCTTGAATATTGGTGATTTTGGGAAGGTACAATCTTGCGTATCTAGACACACGGCAGTGTGTCCGCCAAGTTCGAGCAAAAAAAAGCGACACACCGGCCGTGGGTTATATTACACGAACCATTTCGGGCCAATTTCGACCACCCTATAACTCAAAACATATTTTATCTACGCATCTGAAATTTCGAGTGTCTGTTGACATCCGCTTAATTGTCTAGAATACAAAATTTCATTATTCTACCTATAGCAGTTCTTGAGATATTGACGTCAGAAAATCGCTATTTTTACTATACACTCACTGACTCATCAAAAACCTAGACCACTTCCAATGGTCGTACTGACTTGAAATTTGGCATGGAGATAGGTCTTAAGGTCAAAGTAAAGGGAAAAATCTGAAAACGGCCAAGTGTGAGTTAGTTTTAAAAATAGCGAAGGTGTAACTTTGTTCTACTATGAAGTCATAATGAACTAAATGGGTCTATTTTCCAATGGTCGTACCGACCTGAAATTTGGCTCGAAGGTTTGTCTTTAGGTCGAAATAAAGTAAAAATCTGAAAACGGCCAAGTGTGAGTCAGTTTCGAAAACAACGAATGTGTAATTTTGTTCTACTATAAGTAGGTATGGAGTGGAAATGAGATAAGACTTATTTAAATTTAGATACATACCATTTTAGACAATACATGTTTGTCTTAAAGACAAGAACAATAAAATTGTTCACCACTCTGTGTGGGTCTGTTGCGGAAACCGAACCCACGATTTACGAATTGCAAAGCAGGTCACTAGGTACACTAGGTGCGCTAAATCAGTCAAACAAAAACAAAGAGACTATTTTTTCTCGCATAGTCTAAATAATTTCTAATTTTACAACTAAGTGGAATGAGACATTTCCTAAAGCAAAAGTGATAAAAAAATAATAAAGAACCTACACCTAACAAAAATAACTGAAATCCCATCAAAAACATAAATGTAAAAGGCTGCCAAGTTCGATACTATGGGAATGCTTCGCCTATAAAAGAAGTGAGATCTGAATAAGTACCAAGTTCCATAAAAATACCTCAAATCATAAATAGTTATAGGAATGCACACTTGATTTCAAGCAGTTTTTAAGGTACATTTTGAATAAGTATCACGTTACTTAGAAATACCTAAAATTATAATAGTCAGAGAAACGCACACCGGTTTTTTTTTAGCAGTTTCCTGATAACATTGATTATTTTCAGTACTTTTTAAAGATGTTACTTGGCAAGTTTTGATAGAAAATTATATACTTGACACATTGCAGTCCAAAGGTGTCGATTCATTGCATTGAAAAGGTGTGTGGTGTGTGAAAACTTGCCAAGTAACATCATTAAAAAGTGCTGAAAATAATAAATGTTATCAGGAAACTGCTAAAAAAAAACCGGTGTGCGTTTCTCTGACTATTATAATTTTAGGTATTTCTAAGTAACGTGATACTTATTCAAAATGTACCTTATAAACTGCTGGAAATCAAGTGTGCATTCTTATAACTATTTATGATTTGAGGTATTTTTATGGAACTTGGTACTTATTCAGATCTCACTTCTTTTATAGGCGAAGCATTCCCATAGTATCGAACTTGGCAGCCTTTTACATTTATGTTTTTGATGGGATTTTCCTTACAAAATTTGCCAAAACAAGCTGCTGAAGTACACATGGACTTCTTTATTGAAATATTACTAATGTAAATCTGAGCAACAATGAGACGTAACTTAACGCGGATCGTCATTTTACAATGAAATTAGGTATTTTATTCTCGCCATTAACTCTCTATGCCAGATTAAAACATGTTTTAGTGTAAAGTTACCTTTTCCTCCAGTACTTTCTTATTAGATGAATCGATTTTATAACACTTTATTACACTAGTACTTTTAGGAACCTAATTTGTAGATTTTCTTGTTTTTTAACCGACTTTAAAAAAAAGGAGGAGGTTCTCAATTCGGATGTTTGTATGTTTTTTTTTTTTTTTTTTTTATGTTTGTTCGCGCATATCTCCGTTGCTTTCCAACCGATTTGAAATATTTTTTCTTTGTTGGAAAGGGTATACTTCCCAAATGGTCCCATAGTCACCAAGTCGGGATCTGATGATGGAATCTTGTCGAAATTGAGGGAACTCTTCAAATTTTATAGGAAAACGTACAGCGATTTGGGTATTTTCTACAACAAGTGAAGCATTTGCGTTCAATAAGAACCATTCTACTATCAGATCTGATGATAAAGCCAAGATGACCCCGTGAATGTAGCGGGAATTCATTGGATGTGAGATGCGTGGCACCGGATTTCGTTTGATGGAAATTATCATGAGGATGATGAAAGGGTGTCAACTGAAGGTCTACCCATATTATCTAAGATTAAAAATATGTCACTAATAATAAACAAATAAAAAAGTTTTTTGCAAAAAAACAAAACCGACTTCAAAAATCGATAAAAGCACTAAAAAGTTAAAAATAATACTATAACCTGCCTATATTAATAAACCTAACCTAAACTACGATTAACCTATAATACAATTTAATAATTTTTTGGAGTCGGTGCCAAGCAATATACAAAACTTAAATCACTATACCTACAGACTAAGCGCAGAAAAAGTAAACATAAATCTTACAGCTTCTAAATATTAATTCTAATCGGAAAACAACAAAAATACTTTATGACAGATTACCTAATATTAAGACACAAAGAAAAAAAGATACTAACGTTTACAATTAACAATATTAATAATATATTTTTACAAACACAATACACATCAATATACTCAGGAATTACCAGTAGTTTCATTACCGAGCTTGGCACCGACTTCAAAAATTGTTAAATTGTATTATAGGTTAATCGTAGTTTAGGTTAGGTTTATTAATATAGGCAGGTTATAGTATTATTTTTAACTTTTTAGTGCTTTTATCGATTTTTGAAGTCGGTTTTGTTTTTTTGCAAAAAACTTTTTTATCAATGTAGAATTTAAATGTAAGGCCATAGCAATCAAGAGCATAATCTATTACAGATTGAACCACCTATCCTGTCCTATTTATTTCATGAGTTAGCCTTATGAAATAAGCTACGGCTTCAAAGTATAAACGATTGGGCGTGTGTTGTATAGGAATTAAAATGAACTAATGTGTGGTCTGACAAATTTTAACATTAAAACTTAAAGATAGACATTTAGGTTTTAACAAATATCAATTCAAACGAATAAAAAAGCCTTGGTTTTGTGGTTGAAATGGTGCATGTCGAAATGCAGGAATGGGAAATGCAGCTCTTTCAGCAGCGTATGCTGAAGGAGTTGCGTGTCCTATTCCTGCGTTTCAACATGCATTCGGCGCGAGGAGATGCCGCGTGTCACTGCTGCGGCACGCCGATGTCTAAACCAAATGCCAAGCCCATGAGGTGCCAAAAGGAAATCAGACATTTTGGTTCCGCATGCGGGCCGGCGTTTGGTCGGATCTCACGAACACTTGGATCTTGACGACGCTGCCACAGTGTGGATGGTGAATGGTGCATTCACCTCTGTCTGACCGGCCGCCTGCTGCTATTCGGTATCCCAGTAGATGATGGAACCCTGGAACATACGTACATTTAGTTGAGTAGGATTTCAAAGTCCAAAACTATTGACTGCGCAATCCCGATTACTGTTACACGATTCCTTCTGAATTGAACAGGTGTCGCCAACGGTGCCCGGAGAAAGGCAGCAGCTGGTCAAGTACCTCCTCCAGCATTTGCTGCTGAAGGACGTACGTGACCTGCCCCGCCTCACATCCGGCGCGAAGAGAGGCCGCGTGTCGCTGCTCTGGTACGCCGATGTCCTAACCAAACGCCAAGCCGTATATGGCGTATTATACGTGCGAAATTCGATAAAACTTACCTTTTAAGTGCAATGCAGAGAAGAATTATGTTGCAAGGTGAGACAAGGTGTCGATGGACATCTTTCGCTTAGTAGTGACGCTTGCTCGTACTGCGTCGCGCCCTCCTTGGTTTAGACTGAATCACACTGGCTCGTACTTGGTCGCATTATGCCCTTGAAATAAAGTTATGTCGTTAAAGTTCATACAGTGACTTAATGATGTGTATCTTGGATTTAGAAACAGGTAGCTCACCCGACTAAACTCGACAGAAGCTTTCCCTTCAGAGATAACCTTTATTTCGAACATTTTGCTTGTTTCCTGGATACGCCTTATCCACTTGCTGTAAGGCGCGGAACATTTACAATGGATGCAGTATTCCTCCCACTGTCATTAGCTAATAACCTTCAAGCTGCAACCCTGTATTTCTTGTAACTAGTAACAATATAAAAAAAAACCTCAATAGTTATTCAGATGCAAATGGATTTCTATGGCATCGATATCAGGGCGTCATGGAATGTAGTGACACCGATGGTGAGTTTGGAAATGCAGGATTTAGTGCTAGTTACAGCTTTAACAAGAAACACCTGCTAAAGCTGCGACTTGACCTGACCCGGCACATCAGCCGCGAGGAGAGGCCGCGTGTCGCTGCTCCGGTACGCCGATGTCCTAACCAAACGCCTTGTGTATGTGGTGCCAAAAGAAAATCAAACATTTTGGTTCCGCATGCGGGCCGGCGTTTGGTCGGATCTCACGAACACTTGCATCTTGATGACGCTGCCTGCATGCTGCCTCTGTGTGGATTATAAATGCACCAGGCTCGTGACCCACTCACCTCCGTATGAACAGTCGTCTGCTACCCCTGTTGACGGATCAGCTGTCAAATGTGTCCAAGCTTCGATGGAAACCACCCGACCACTCTCGATATTCTGAAAAACATTTTCAATTTTACCGTTTTGTTCAACATACGCTTATCTTAACGTTTTGATAAAAACCTACCTTTTATATGAGCAAGGTATTCGAGTACCTTTTAGAATGCACATAATGTTTATGGTTGAATGGCGAGGCAAGGTGTGGATGGAATGCCTTCTGCTTGGTAATGACGCTTGCTCGTGCTGCGTCGTGCCTTTCTGGGCTCAGCTAGATCACAGGATCGTACTTGAAAGACGAGAGACGCTTAATGCCCTGAAAATAGATAAGGCGCTTTAGTTATGACTGGTTTAGATTAAACGCGAAATATCGTGCAAGTTGCTGTCCATTGCCGTCTATAATCGATCATTTATGACAGCATAGCCGCGCGGTGCCGCAATGTACCGCACCTCGCTCGATATTCATCGCATCGTCTAAACCTAGCCTTATTTTAGTGAATAAAGTCGAAATTATATTATTTAGGTGTAGTAAGTCATGTTGCAGCCGAAGTGTAACGAACACAGACATATAGTATGACTGGAATATCTTGAGTGCGTGTGTTGGGGTGTCTCGTGTTGTGATAGCGATCGCACGATTTCGATTGCGACAGAACTATGGTGGTGGGTATGTCGCGACAGAACGCGGCGCCGTAGTGTGTTTTTGATCCCGCGGCGTATTGCGACGCGCTACAAGTCAGCGTATAAACGAAAAATTTTCTGTTGTTTAAATTTTAATTTATTTCCTTAAATATAATTTTTGTCATCCTGAAATAGTATTATTTATTTAGAGCCAGCATTGTCCTACTGCAGGGTAAAGGCCTCTCTTTCCTCTTTGCTCAGGGTTCTATAGCATTTTATTTGTTGCCACTCCTTTTTATACGCTTCCAGCTCATCTCTCAATCTCTGCCTGAGTCTTCCACGCGGCCTGCATCTATTGGGAACCCAGTCTGTCGAGGCTTGGCCCACGGTTCCTCTGACATTCGGCGCATGTGTCCGGCCCAGTACCATTTCATTTTGGCAGCCCGTACGGCTACGTCCGATATGAGTCTTGGAGCGCAAAGTGAGTCTCTTATGTGAACCGGGACCCAAACTTCGAGGATGCTGCGCTCCATAGCACGTTGACAAACACCGAGGTGGGATTCTTTGAACGTTGTTGAGAGACCAAGTTTGCGTACCGTACGTTGGGAAGCACATAAAACATTAATGACATCTATTATTTCTAGCAAAACCTGAATGTGTTCTTAAAACTGCAAATGCAAAAGTAAAAGAATGTCATCGAATGTTAACTTTTTCAATTCATATTGTGGTGTAAACTGTAGTGAGGATGTACATATGATCAAATCTTCGAAACTTTTGTTGCGACTTAATGCAGTGACGACTATGGCAATGCGTAGAACCGCAAGAGCAGGTGATGTACGTCCTTCTGCAGTGATTTCTGCAGAAGGAGGTCCATGACCTGTCCCGCAGCACATCCGCTGCGAGGAGAGGCCGCGTATCGCTGCTCCGGTACGCCGATGTCCTAACCAAACGCCTGGCGCATGAAGTGCCAAAAGGTAATCAAACATTTTGGCACCGCATGCGGGCCGGCGTTTGGTCGGATCTCACGAACACTTTGATCTTGATGACGCTGCCTGCATGCTGCCTCTGTGTGGATTACAAATGCACCAGGCTCGGGACACACTCACCTCTGTATGAACAGTCGTCTGCTACCCCTGTTGACAGATGAGCAGCCAACTGTGACCAAGCTTCGATGGAAACCACCAGACCACACTCGTTATACTGAAAAAAAAAAAAAAAACAATTTTAGTATTCTGTTCAGCATACGCTTATCTTAAAGTTTTGATAAAACCTACCTTTTACATGAGTAAGGTATTCGGGTACCTTTTAGAATGTACAGAATGTATATGGTTGCATGGCGAGGCGAGATGTCGATGGAATGTCTTCCGGTAGGTAGTGACGCTTGCTCGTGCTGCGTCGTGCCCTTCCCGGTTCGGTGAGATCCCACAGGCTCGCACTTGGTCGCACTATGCCCTAAACAAGAAATAGAGGCGATTAAGTTCTTTAAGTGACTAAATCAACAAGATAATTATGACTGATTCGTCATTGGACTATTGGCCGACGGGACAATACATTTATTTCCGTTTCCCTAACACACTCGTTCACTGAAGGACATTTCGCCGACAAAAGGTTTCATCTAGCGATGGGCGTTGAATCAACGAACTAGTTGAATCAACGTTGATGTCTCTTCAACGGGGTTAACGTTGACCGTGAACAAATCAACTCGTTGAATTCGTCAACGAGTTACGAGACAACGACGTTTACGACTTCAACTCGTTTGACGAAACGAGAAACTTAACCCAACATTTTGTTATTTTCAACGTACGTGAATTGTATTTCTTTGACAATAAAAGTCCCGCTACGACACGATAGTCACAATAATTTGAACTCTAAAACTTCCTGAACGTAAATTTGCCTGAAGACAGGTTCAAGGGCTATGAATAAAATATAAAATAAAAAAATTACGAATGTACATAAAATTACTAAAAACAAGATTAATAGTAAAAAAAAAACAAAAAATACAAAAAAAAACGGCATCAAATTGTTCGCTTAATTAACATTTCAACAGCATAAGTTAATAAGAGCGTTTAGGCGTTTATCGTTCATGCAAGTTGACAATCGTAACACGTTAACTCGTTGACGAAATTAACTAGTTGATCAACTAGTTGACAAACGCAAATCAACGTTAACGTTTCGTTGACGGAAAAACCTTCAACGACCCATCGCTAGTTTCATCTACATAGCTGTTAACTACACGCCTTTCCATTGATGGAGCATCCATCGTCAAATTTATCAAAAATTGGCATTACAAAAGAAACATATTTCTGTAGCTTACTGTGTTGTTACTTAGATATCAGGGCCGCTGCTTGCCCTAGAGCATCTAGACGCACAATCTTATTTTTAAAATTCACGCATCTAGTCCTTGAAACTCATTAACACCAAACCTTTAACATAAAGGACCTATTAGACAACTTAAACACTAAGGGCCGATTTCTCCAACGCCAGATAATTTTTATTCGAGAGATAAAATTCGTGTTTGAAAGATTTTGTATTGAAGACCTGTCAAAAATTCTAAATTATTCCTCTGATAAAATTATCTGGCGTTGGAAAAATCAGCCCTAAATTAGTAAACTATGATTTAAGTGATTACTGTATTGTTATGTTAGGAGGAAAAGCTGATTAAAATAATTAGGGACGCTCTGCACTTCAGTTCTATTTTTCATAAAAACTCTCCTTTTTTAGATGCGGAGACTGCTGAGCGTGAAGCAGTTCATGCAGGGTTTGTGTCTGGGGTTAGAATTGACTGCATTCAAAATTCCGAACTACGGCGCGCGGTTAATAGCCTTAAGGTCTCATCAGCTTATGGCCCAGACAATATACCTGCTTTTTTAGTTAAAGACTGTGCATCTGTTTTGGAAGTACCGCTGCTGTATATTTATAACTTGTCACTTCGCCAATGTCTATATCCTAATAAATGGAAAGTAATCAGAGTCACCCCAGTACCTAAATATGGATCGTCCAATGATGTGACCAACTTTCGACCTATCGCTATTTTGTCAGTTTTTGGATAAATGTTAGAATCAGTAAAGTTTTCTACATTGACCCGTCCGGGGATCGAACCCGGTTTTCAAGGTGTCGCCAGCTCTGAGGTCCCGACCTCAGAGCTGGCGGCACCTTGAAAACCGGTGCGTACGACACTCGACCACGGAGGTCGTCAATGTGTTGAATAGAATATTCTTTATTGTACACCATTATTGTGTATATCAGCTTATGTTATAATGGTGTTCTTGTTCTGATATTTTGCTTCACTAAAGTTGCAGTAAGGATACACATATAAGGAAATCTTCGAAACATTTCATGCGACTTTGAAGGAGTGACGCCAACGATGCAATGCAATGGAAATGCAGGATTAGGAGCAAGCTGCAGCTTGAGCACAACTTGCTAAAGCTGCGGCGTGACCTGACCCGGCACATCCGCCGCGAGGAGAGGCCGCGTGTCGCTGCTTCAGTACGTCGATGTCCTAAACAAACGCCTTGCGTATGTGATGCCAAAAGGAAATCAGACATTTTGGTTCCGCATGCGGGCCGGCGTTTGGTCGGATCTCACGAACACTTGGATCTTGATGACGCTGGCTCTGTGTGGATTGTAAATGCATAAGGTTCGTGACTCACTCACCTCCAAATAAACAGTCGTCTGGTACTCCTATTGACGCACCACCGGAAAAGTGTGACCAAGCTTCGATGGAAGCCACCCGACCACCCTCGATATTCTGAAACATATATTATTTCTGACTGAAATTCATATTTTCAATTGTTCACGCAACAGTTGGGTTGAGCAACTAGGGTGAGAAAACATTGCTGTACCCCTCTCCCCAAGCGAAATCCGGGACCACACCTGTTTGTTGTCTTGTGTATCTAAAAATGCGTCGAAATAGCTAAGTGCGTAAGTACCTACTCAAAGATAAGGCATTGGCTACGAGCATTAAGCTTGTATTTCTAGTAAGCAATTACAATATTCTTAATAACTATAACCGTTACCAGGATGCAATTGGATTTAAATGGATAGCGTCACTCGTTTTACAAAATGGCGCGGAATGGATACACGAGTGGGCGACGGTGTAAATCTTAGTATCGACCAAACTTGGGCCCCAAAAGTTAAAAAAAGACACCTAATGTTACTCATTATGTCGTTATGTAGCTTCAAGAACAGTGGAAGGAGTTGAAATTTCTGATGCGATGTTAATGGTGATAACAATGGTGTCAAATGATAGCTAGTGACGCCTGCGGTGCATGTCGAAACGCAGGAGTAGGTCATGCAACTCCTTCAACAGTTTATGTTGAAGGAGTTGCGTGACCTGCACCGCATCAAATCCGCGAGGATAGGCCGCGTGTCGCTGCTCCGGTACGCCGATGTCCTCACCAAACGCCTTGCGTATGTGATGCCAAAAGGAAATCAGACATTTTGGTTCCGCATGCGGGCCGGCGTTTGGTCGGATCTCACGAACACTTGGATCTTGATGACGCTGGCTCTGTGTGGATTGTAAATGCATAAGGTTCGTGACTCACTCACCTCCAAATAAACAGTCGTCTGGTACTCCTATTGACGCACCACCGGAAAAGTGTGACCAAGCTTCGATGGAAGCCACCCGACCACCCTCGATATTCTGAAACATATATTATTTCTGACTGAAATTCATATTTTCAATTGTTCACGCAACAGTTGGGTTGAGCAACTAGGGTGAGAAAACATTGCCGTACCGCTCTCCTCAAGCGAAATCCGGGACCACACCTGTTTGTTGTCTTGTGTATCTAAAAATGCGTCGAAATAGCTAAGTGCGTAAGTACCTACTCAAAGATAAGGCATTGGCTACGGGCATTAAGCTTGTATTTCTAGTATGCAATTACAATATTCTTAATAACTATACCCGTTACCAGGATGCAATTGGATTTAAATGGATAGCGTCACTCGTTTTACAAAATGGCGCGGAGTGGATACACGAGAGGGCGACGGTGTAAATCTTAGTATCGACCAAACTTGGGCCCCAAAAGTTAAAAAAAGACACCTAATGTTACTCATTATGTCCTGTTATGTAGCTTCAAGAACAGTGGAAGGAGTTGAAATTTCTGATGCGATGTTAATGGTGATAGCAATGGTGTCAAATGATAGCGAGTGACGCCTGCAGTGCATGTCGAAACGCAGGAGTAGGTCATGCAACTCCTTCAACAGTTTATGTTGAAGGAGTTGCGTGACCTGCACCGCATCAAATCCGCGTGGATAGGCCGTGTGTCGCTGCTCCGGTACGCCGATGTCCTCACCAAACGCCTTGCGTATGTGATGCCAAAAGGAAATTAGACATTTTGGTTCCGCATGCGGGCCGGCGTTTGGTCGGATCTCATGAACACTTGGATCTTGATGACGCTGGCTCTGTGTGGATTGTAAATGCATAAGGTTCGTGACTCACTCACCTCCAAATAAACAGTCGTCTGGTACTCCTATTGACGCACCACCGGAAAAGTGTGACCAAGCTTCGATGGAAGCCACCCGACCACCCTCGATATTCTGAAACAATATTATTTCCAATTGTACTATGATGGCGATGATGATGTACTCTCTTCTGCTAAACATTAAACTTACGCTTATTTTAACCTTTATTTGAGCCTAGTGTTTGATACATTTTACAATGCAAAGACGTTTTATGGTTGCAAACTCCTCTACAAAAAAGGAAAACGCGACCGTACCTCCTGCTTTATAATTTTGATCGGAATGCATGAACTACACTTTCGGTCGTTGTCCGAACTAGCTACAGGTACTGTTATGTCTGCTTCACGTAGACTCGCTATGATTTATAGATTACATCGGTCAGAGCACTATTCACTTGCAAGGTTGCGAGATTTAAGACTGACTGAAATTCATATTTTCAATTGTTCACGCAACAGTTGGGTTGAGCAACTAGGGTGAGAAAACATTGCCCTACCCCTCTCCCCAAGCGAAATCCGGGACCACACCTGTTTGTTGTCTTGTGTATCTAAAAATGCGTCGAAATAGCTAAGTGCGTAAGTACCTACTCAAAGATAAGGCATTGGCTACGAGCATTAAGCTTGTATTTCTAGTTAGCAATTACAATATTCTTAATAACGATAACCGTTACCAGGATGCAATTGGATTTAAATGGATAGCGTCACTCGTTTTACAAAATGGCGCGGAGTGGATAGACGAGTGGGCGACGGTGTAAATCTTAGTATCGACCAAACTTGGGCCCCAAAAGTTAAAAAAAGACACCTAATGTTACTCATTATGCCCAGTTATGTAGCTTCAAGAACAGTGGAAGGAGTTGAAATTTCTGATGCGATGTTAATGGTGATAACAATGGTGTCAAATGATAGCTAGTGACGCCTGCAGTGCATGTCGAAACGCAGGAGTAGGTCATGCAACTCCTTCAACAGTTTATGTTGAAGGAGTTGCGTGACCTGCACCGCATCAAATCCGCGAGGATAGGCCGCTTGTCGCTGCTCCGGTACGCCGATGTCCTCACCAAACGCCTTGCGTATGTGATGCCAAAAGGAAATCAGACATTTTGGTTCCGCATGCGGGCCGGCGTTTGGTCGGATCTCACGAACACTTGGATCTTGATGACGCTGGCTCTGTGTGGATTGTAAATGCATAAGGTTCGTGACTCACTCACCTCCAAATAAACAGTCGTCTGGTACTCCTATTGACGCACCACCGGAAAAGTGTGACCAAGCTTCGATGGAAGCCACCCGACCACCCTCGATATTCTGAAACATATATTATTTCTGACTGAAATTCATATTTTCAATTGTTCACGCAACAGTTGGGTTGAGCAACTAGGGTGAGAAAACATTGCTGTACCCCTCTCCCCAAGCGAAATCCGGGACCACACCTGTTTGTTGTCTTGTGTATCTAAAAATGCGTCGAAATAGCTAAGTGCGTAAGTACCTACTCAAAGATAAGGCATTGGCTACGGGCATTAAGCTTGTATTTCTAGTATGCAATTACAATATTCTTAATAACTATAACCGTTACCAGGATGCAATTGGATTTAAATGGATAGCGTCACTCGTTTTACAAAATGGCGCGGAGTGGATACACGAGAGGGCGACGGTGTAAATCTTAGTATCGACCAAACTTGGGCCCCAAAAGTTAAAAAAAGACACCTAATGTTACTCATTATGTCCTGTTATGTAGCTTCAAGAACAGTGGAAGGAGTTGAAATTTCTGATGCGATGTTAATGGTGATAGCAATGGTGTCAAATGATAGCTAGTGACGCCTGCGGTGCATGTCGAAACGCAGGAGTAGGTCATGCAACTCCTTCAACAGTTTATGTTGAAGGAGTTGCGTGACCTGCACCGCATCAAATCCGCGAGGATAGGCTGCGTGTCGCTGCTCCGGTACGCCGATGTCCTCACCAAACGCCTTGCGTATGTGATGCCAAAAGGAAATCAGACATTTTGGTTCCGCATGCGGGCCGGCGTTTGGTCGGATCTCACGAACACTTGGATCTTGATGACGCTGGCTCTGTGTGGATTGTAAATGCATAAGGTTCGTGACTCACTCACCTCCAAATAAACAGTCGTCATGGCGCGGAGTGGATAGACGAGTGGGCGACGCCGACGGTGTAAATCTTAGTATCGACCAAACTTGGGCCCCAAAAGTTAAAAAAAGACACCTAATGTTACTCATTATGTCGTGTTATGTAGCTTCAAGAACAGTGGAAGGAGTTGAAATTTCTGATGCGATGTTAATGGTGATAGCAATGGTGTCAAATGATAGCGAGTGACGCCTGCGGTGCATGTCGAAACGCAGGCGTACGTCATGCAACTCCTTCAGCAGCTTATGTTGAAGGAGTTGCGAGACCTGCACCGCATCAAATCCGCGAGGATAGGCCGCGTGTCGCTGCTCCGGTACGCCGATGTCCTCACCAAACGCCTTGCGTATGTGATGCCAAAAGGAAATTAGACATTTTGGTTCCGCATGCGGGCCGGCGTTTGGTCGGATCTCATGAACACTTGGATCTTGATGACGCTGGCTCTGTGTGGATTGTAAATGCATAAGGTTCGTGACTCACTCACCTCCAAATAAACAGTCGTCTGGTACTCCTATTGACGCACCACCGGAAAAGTGTGACCAAGCTTCGATGGAAGCCACCCGACCACCCTCGATATTCTGAAACAATATTATTTCCAATTGTACTATGATGGCGATGATGATGTACTCTCTTCTGCTAAACATTAAACTTACGCTTATTTTAACCTTTATTTGAGCCTAGTGTTTGATACATTTTACAATGCAAAGACGTTTTATGGTTGCAAACTCCTCTACAAAAAAGGAAAACGCGACCGTACCTCCTGCTTTATAATTTTGATCGGAATGCATGAACTACACTTTCGGTCGTTGTCCGAACTAGCTACAGGTACTGTTATGTCTGCTTCACGTAGACTCGCTATGATTTATAGATTACATCGGTCAGAGCACTATTCACTTGCAAGGTTGCGAGATTTAAGACTGACTGAAATTCATATTTTCAATTGTTCACGCAACAGTTGGGTTGAGCAACTAGGGTGAGAAAACATTGCCCTACCCCTCTCCCCAAGCGAAATCCGGGACCACACCTGTTTGTTGTCTTGTTTATCTAAAAATGCGTCGAAATAGCTAAGTGCGTAAGTACCTACTCAAAGATAAGGCATTGGCTACGAGCATTAAGCTTGTATTTCTAGTTAGCAATTACAATATTCTTAATAACGATAACCGTTACCAGGATGCAATTGGATTTAAATGGATAGCGTCACTCGTTTTACAAAATGGCGCGGAGTGGATAGACGAGTGGGCGACGGTGTAAATCTTAGTATCGACCAAACTTGGGCCCCAAAAGTTAAAAAAAGACACCTAATGTTACTCATTATGCCCAGTTATGTAGCTTCAAGAACAGTGGAAGGAGTTGAAATTTCTGATGCGATGTTAATGGTGATAGCAATGGTGTCAAATGATAGCTAGTGACGCCTGCAGTGCATGTCGAAACGCAGGAGTAGGTCATGCAACTCCTTCAACAGTTTATGTTGAAGGAGTTGCGTGACCTGCACCGCATCAAATCCGCGAGGATAGGCCGCTTGTCGCTGCTCCGGTACGCCGATGTCCTCACCAAACGCCTTGCGTATGTGATGCCAAAAGGAAATCAGACATTTTGGTTCCGCATGCGGGCCGGCGTTTGGTCGGATCTCACGAACACTTGGATCTTGATGACGCTGGCTCTGTGTGGATTGTAAATGCATAAGGTTCGTGACTCACTCACCTCCAAATAAACAGTCGTCTGGTACTCCTATTGACGCACCACCGGAAAAGTGTGACCAAGCTTCGATGGAAGCCACCCGACCACCCTCGATATTCTGAAACATATATTATTTCTGACTGAAATTCATATTTTCAATTGTTCACGCAACAGTTGGGTTGAGCAACTAGGGTGAGAAAACATTGCTGTACCCCTCTCCCCAAGCGAAATCCGGGACCACACCTGTTTGTTGTCTTGTGTATCTAAAAATGCGTCGAAATAGCTAAGTGCGTAAGTACCTACTCAAAGATAAGGCATTGGCTACGGGCATTAAGCTTGTATTTCTAGTATGCAATTACAATATTCTTAATAACTATAACCGTTACCAGGATGCAATTGGATTTAAATGGATAGCGTCACTCGTTTTACAAAATGGCGCGGAGTGGATACACGAGAGGGCGACGGTGTAAATCTTAGTATCGACCAAACTTGGGCCCCAAAAGTTAAAAAAAGACACCTAATGTTACTCATTATGTCCTGTTATGTAGCTTCAAGAACAGTGGAAGGAGTTGAAATTTCTGATGCGATGTTAATGGTGATAGCAATGGTGTCAAATGATAGCTAGTGACGCCTGCGGTGCATGTCGAAACGCAGGAGTAGGTCATGCAACTCCTTCAACAGTTTATGTTGAAGGAGTTGCGTGACCTGCACCGCATCAAATCCGCGAGGATAGGCTGCGTGTCGCTGCTCCGGTACGCCGATGTCCTCACCAAACGCCTTGCGTATGTGATGCCAAAAGGAAATCAGACATTTTGGTTCCGCATGCGGGCCGGCGTTTGGTCGGATCTCACGAACACTTGGATCTTGATGACGCTGGCTCTGTGTGGATTGTAAATGCATAAGGTTCGTGACTCACTCACCTCCAAATAAACAGTCGTCATGGCGCGGAGTGGATAGACGAGTGGGCGACGCCGACGGTGTAAATCTTAGTATCGACCAAACTTGGGCCCCAAAAGTTAAAAAAAGACACCTAATGTTACTCATTATGTCGTGTTATGTAGCTTCAAGAACAGTGGAAGGAGTTGAAATTTCTGATGCGATGTTAATGGTGATAGCAATGGTGTCAAATGATAGCGAGTGACGCCTGCGGTGCATGTCGAAACGCAGGCGTACGTCATGCAACTCCTTCAGCAGCTTATGTTGAAGGAGTTGCGAGACCTGCACCGCATCAAATCCGCGAGGATAGGCCGCGTGTCGCTGCTCCGGTACGCCGATGTCCTCACCAAACGCCTTGCGTATGTGATGCCAAAAGGAAATCAGACATTTTGGTTCCGCATGCGGGCCGGCGTTTGGTCGGATCTCACGAACACTTGGATCTTGATGACGCTGGCTCTGTGTGGATTGTAAATGCATAAGGTTCGTGACTCACTCACCTCCAAATAAACAGTCGTCTGGTACTCCTATTGACGCACCACCGGAAAAGTGTGACCAAGCTTCGATGGAAGCCACCCGACCACCCTCGATATTCTGAAACATATATTATTTCCAATTGTACTATGATGTACTCCATTCTGCTAAAATACCAATGCTAAGTCCTATAAATGAGTTATGCACCTTGTGCAGCCGGTGGGATGTAGTGCATAACTTATGCTTATTTCTAGTATTAATGTTGTGTATGTCACTGTTTTTAGTGTAGAGGTGAATATTTTGTCTAATGTATAATATATTGGCTAGAATAAATTGTGAGGCAACAGTTAGAATCTCAATTTCCTTAACCTTTTGAACGCCACGGTCGTGTATAGGCGACAAACGAAAACTTGCCCAAAACACGCCACGGTCGGGTATAGACGACAAGAAAACGACATTTTTTAAGTAAAAAATAAATAATATACATTTGTATATTTATTTTGTACTTAAAAAATTTCGAAAAACCAATTTGTTGCCTGTAAAAGTGCACTGTTAATGCACTATGAGTGCAGTTTAAATGTTTTAAACTGTACTCATATTTAAAGTGAATAGAAATAGTGATAGTTTTGATCACATTAACAGTGCACTTTTACAGGCAACAAATTGGTTTACTGTTAATAACTTAGTACTAAATGCTATGAAAACTAAGTGCATTTTTGTAATGCCAAACTTTAAAAATCTAGGTCCAAATATAATTGTTAGTAATGAAGTGCTGGAGACTGTAGAATCGACCGTCTTTTTAGGTATTACAATAGATAGTACTTAGACTTAAATGGGCAGCTCATATTTCATACCTTGCAAGCAAACTGAGTTCAGCAGCTTATGCGGTTAGGAAAGTTAGGCAGCTAACGGACGTGGATACAGCTCGATTAGTGTACTTTAGTTACTTTCACAGCGTTATGTCCTATGGCATTCTGTTGTGGGGTAAGGCTGCAGATATTGAAACAATATTTATTCTGCAAAAACGAGCTGTTAGGTCTATTTACCAGCTAGGCGCTAAGGTCTAACTAAGGGAACGTTTTAAGGAAATTGAGATTCTCACTGTTGCCTCACAATTTATTCTAGCCAATATATTATACATTAGACAAAATATTCACCTCTACACTAAAAACAGTGACATTAAGTGACATACACAACATTAATACTAGAAATAAGCACAAGTTATGCAATAAGCATAACTTATGCAAAGTTATGCAATAAGCATAAGTTAGGCACACCTAATTTAACCGGAAGTGGCTTAGATTTTACGCCATTAACATCTACACATTGAAGGCGCTGCTTTAATTAAGAATTCATTAAGTTAAGAGCTATATCCTGTATACCGAAATATTTAAACATTACGTTTAACAATATTTAAAAAAGAAACAAAGCCTGCAACCTTTGATAGAAAACTTAAATCATATTTAATTAAAAATTGTTTCTATGCTCTTGAAGAGTATGTTGAAATAAATAATAATAGTAAATTTAAATAATAAATAGTCGAGGACAATAATAATAGTTTTATAAATAAGTGAATAATTTAATTTTTATGTTAACTGTTTCGTTTATTACATTTTTTTTTTGTTTTCTTTAATATTATTTAGGTATATGTATTGTAAAATGTTTAGTTTTCGTTTGTAATAAGATTAATATGTTTTTTTTTTCTATTTATAATTTAATTAGCAAGATTTCAAATATTATAATCATTCTATTTAAATGTATAAAGCCCTCAGTTCTGCAGCGCTTGAAAAAGGCACTAAGTCTTGCACCAACTGTTTTGTAACATCTTGTTAACACTTAGTTTGCAAATAAACACTTTGACTTTAAGTTTAGCGAGTAGTGTGTCGTGATGAACGCAATCAAATGCCTTAGAAAGGTCACAAAAAACTCCTATGGCATTTTGTGAATTCTCCCAGGCGCTATAAACGTGTTTTAATAAAGCAACACCGGCATCAGTTGTTGAGCGACCCTTTGTAAAACCATACTGCTCATTGTGGAGCAGCTTATTTACCTACATTAAAAAAAAACCTAATAATTGCTGTAATGTTAACTTTTCAAAGATTTTAATAAACGCGGGTAATATTGATATGGGTCTAAAATTACTCACTTCACTTTTAACACCGGATTTAAATAATGGTATAACTTTACTGTACTTCATGAGGTATGGGAATATTCCTAAATCGACACACTTGTTAAAAGTAACAACAAGATAAGGAGCAACATCATCTATGATAATATTTAAAAACTTTACACAAATACCCCAATAATCGCCAGTATTTTTTAAATTTAGTGATTTGAATGTAGTTATAACATCCCGTGAGGTGACATGTTGAAAGGTAAAAATTGAGTGACATTTTGGGGCGCAAGTTAGCATTAGGTTTTCCGCAGTAACGCAGTAACCGTGGATGAGTGTAAGGAGCAAGTTGTGGCTATCGGAATGTTAGAGAAAAAGTCATTAAAAATCTGAGCTACGTCTACTGCTTCGCTAATTAATTTATTGTTATCAACTATCTCTAATTGGTTATCGCGTTTGGTACATTTACCCGTTTCGTTATTAATAATTGACCAGGTCGTTTTAATTTGGTTTTTTGATTGCTTTATTTTATCTCTAATAAATTTAGTCTTGGCAATGTTACCAGCTCGTTTAAAAGTTTTAGAGTAAAGTCTAACATAATTCAAAAATGACTCATCAAATTTATATTTTTTTCATTCCATGTAACTCATACAGTCTCGCTCTACTTTTATTACACGACTGCCCAAAAAAGAGTGTTATGTTTTCAGGGTTCATGTACGTATGTATGTATGTTTGTGAGTTTCTTTATTCCACCATAACTTCTAAAAGGCTTGACCGATTTCAATGTTTGTGGTATCATTAGAAGCTTTGAGTTATCCCGAGTGACATAGGCTGTGGACATTAAAAATGGTCAAGTGTGAGTCGAAATCGCCTGCGGTTCCGAACGATTTTTTTTGTGTTGTGTCATGTTTTTGTGTTGTAGCACTCTATAAAATATTATTTATCACTAAAAGGTATTAAATAAAAAAATATAATTAAAAAAATTAAAAAAACAGGCCTGCCATGTCAAAAAAAATAATTAAAAACAAGTCAAATATTTGCAGTTGGGGACCTGTAATGAATTGTTCCAAGTAACCGTCCCCCGACTGCAAATATTTGACTTGATTTTAATTTTTTTTTTGACATGGCAAGCCTGTTTTTTTAATTTTTTAAATTATATTTTTTATATACCAGCCGTGGCCCATTGGTTAAATGGAGCTATCGTATTCTAAACATTTATGGTTTTAGTTCTAAAAGATTTTTGAAATTCGTTTTTAACAACGTCAAAGAGAGTTCCATAGATGTCGTTAGGATTCTCAAATTCTAAAATTGATGGTTTTATTTTAGAAACAACCCTCTCTTTTAAACGATTACAACAACTAACAGTATACGGTCTACATTCAATTTTTCGCAACTTCTTTAACACTAAGTGTGGGAAACTAGCTAATTGTCCACAGTGGTCTGATGTTATGTCAGTCAAAATTTGTTTACTATTAGCATCACAATTACTACACTAAAGCCAATCTGGAAAGAGAATTGAACGTTATTACTAATTACGCAATTATCAACTTTGACAACATGTGTTTAAGTTCATTTTAGAATGACAAATATTACCGAAAAGGGCCTAAAAGTAATTTGAATGTGATGGAAACTGAACTGTTAGTCATTGAATTAAGGTTCATAATCCCAAAGCACGGTCATTATTTCTTTAAAGTGGCTGATATATAAATATATTATCAAGACAGGTAAAAGATGAGGATGTGATTCTAGTGGGCTCGCAAAATAAGTTACCTATTCAAATCGAAAGACCTAAACAGATTAAGTAGCCTAGTAGCGGTAACAGTAACATCTAAAATATTCACATTAAAATCCCCGCACACGATTATATTTTTCCTACTAAACTTAATTTTATTAATCCTCCATCACTGTTTTAAATAAATTAAAGTCACCTATAGGGGGCCGGTAGACACACACTATAACATATCGCTCTAGCTCAACACAAGACAGCTCAATAGTGCGCTCGATAGACAGATTTACAATATCTAACCGCTCTTTACACTTAACAGTATCTGATACAATAATCAGTAGTGCTATTCTGTAACATTATTTTCATGTCTCGACAGCGGAATCCGCGGTGAGATGTCAAATACGTATTCTCGAATTTGAATTCTAAATCAAGTCCGATAGGGTTCACTTTTGAAGTGAGCTTCATTGTCACTCAGGTGAAGCTCGATACCGAAATTATTTACAGAATAGACATACAGAGATCCACCACGAATAGCATTCTTTCTTACGATCGCACTCTGTACAGAACTACCAGGAATGTTAAAACAATTTAATTCAAGACCATTTAACCAATGTTCGGTCAAACATAACACCTAAACATTGTAGTTTTCTATAAATAAACTTAATTCTAGATCTTTGCCGGAGAGACCCTGCATATTTTGATGTATAACATTCAATTGATGCGGCCCACCCGTTGTTCCACCTTGTAGTTTAAACTACAAGATGTATCTAAAGAGGTATTAGTACTACTACTAACACATTCAATAATCTTAAGTACATTGCTAGTACCAGTGTCACATAGTGAATTATAATTATGCTAAAAGCTTAGCAATTTGTCTCTTACAGCTAATGGACATATACATTGTATATTTAGTTAATTTATACTTTTTTATAAACTTATTGCAATCAAAGTATGATACAATTTCATTATAGTGGTGGCATATTGTATATATAAACATGTTTAAATTAAAGATATACTCATTCTGAGAGCTGGTCAAGTTATTTGAGTTGGTTTTTTATTATTCATTATAACGGATTGATTGCTTTAAATTATTATAAGTACTTTTTCTTTATTTTATTAATGTAGTTTTGTTGCGTTGTTGACGCATATATTTAACCAATAATGTACAAATAATTGTAACAATTTAGTTTTTAAAAGAGTAACCTATGGAGTTTCTTGCCGGCTCTTCTCCATAGGAAGGACACTTTGGAACCGTGCAACTAGAGTCAGTAGATTTAACGTAACGTTTCTGGAGCGCCTTTTTTATTTGGTTTATAAGAAATAAAAACATTTTGATTTTTTATTTTATGGCAATGCACAGAAAATGAATTTACAATTATTACTCTTATTGATTTTTAACATCAACTGAACACATTGAGTTATTTCTTTTTTAGTAACATTTAAGCTATCACCATACAGTAATACAACAGTGGAATCTTTATTAAATTGAGATTGTGCAATAGATTTTGTCAACTTACCGAAGCTGACACCTGGAACACAAATATTTGTAACATGGTGCTGGGAATAGCGGTTAATTAACCTACCAAAGTTTTGGACATTTTTACAGACAAGATATGTCTGTAAACATGTTGTAGTGTTAGGTACTTTTTTTACTTTTGGTTTTGGATTAAGAGATAAGATAATCACGTTCAAACATGTACATACATACAGGTCAATCTTAGAACCTCCTTTTTTCAAGTCGGTTAATTACAGAATACCAAAACCTTCTCTTTGGTCTAACAAACACTTTTCTAAAAACCGTATAAAAATCGGTTCAGTCAAACGCGAGATAATCGCGTCCAAATATACATACATGATACGGGTCAATCTGAGAACCTCCCTTTTTTCAAGTCGGTTAAATAATAAATATACTTAAACCTTCTCCTTGATCTAACAAATAATTTTCTGAAAACCGCATCAAAATCGTTTCACCCAAACGCGAGATAATCGCGAACAAACATACATACAGGTCAAACTGAGAACCTCCTTTTTTTTGAAGTCGGTTATAAACGCGACCGTACCTCCTGTTTTTTTAATTTCGATCGGAATGCATGAACTACACTTTCGGTCGTTGTTCGTACTAGCTACATTACCGGTTGGTACTACTTACTTTTATCCGGTTCGCAAAGAGTCTCTATGATACCACTCATCATTGATGAATGAATTCATATTTTCAATTGATCATGCATCTGTTGGGTTATGTTAGCAACTAGGGAGAGAAAACATTGCCGTACCGCTCTCCCCAAGCGAAATCCGGGACCACACCTGTTTGTTGTCTTGTGTATCTAAAAATGCGTCGAAATAGCTAAGAACGTAAGTACCTACTCAAAAATAAAGCATTGGCTACGAGCATTAAGCTTGTATTTCTAGTATGCAATTACAATATTCTTAATAACTATAACCGTTACCAGGATGCAAATGGATTTAAATGGATAGCGTCACCCGTTTTACAAAATGGCGCGGAATGGATAGACGAGTGGGTGTGAGAGCAAATCACACACGGGTCGCAAAAGTTAAAGAATGTCACCTTGTGTTATTTATTTTGTCGCCTTCAAGAACAGTAGTAAACTCCAGTGACGATGCACACATAGGATAGGACAATCTTTGAAACTTCTGATGGTACTTTAATGGTGACGGCGATGGTGTCAAATGATGGCGAATTACGCCAGCAGTGCATGTTGAAACGCAGGAGTAGGTCATGCTGCTCACGTCACGTTCCTCCTTGAGCATTTTGTACTCAAGGAGGAACGTGACCTGCCCAGCATCTCATCCGGCGCGAGGAGAGGCCACGTGTTGCTGTCCCGTACGCCGATGTCCTAACCAAACGCCTTGCGTATGTGATGCCAAAAGGACATCAAACATTTTGGTTCCGCATGCGGGCCGGCGTTTGGTCGGATCTCACGAACACTTGGATCTTGATGACACTGCCTCTGTGTGGATGTAAATCCGCAAGGTTTTATCTTTATGACAACGTTAAAGTTGGCACTAACCTTTGTCTGAATTGTCGTCTGTAGTCTGCTGCCGCCGTCAGTGGGACACCATGACTGGAAGCCAGGATGCGTTGGTAGTAGTGGTCTCAGCATCCTGCAAACGATTTAAATATTTTTATTATTCAATCTAAACGAACAATAAATAACCTGTAAAAAGGCGTCAATGAATTCATCCATATCGCTATCCACTGAATGCATTATCACAAAGCTGGCAGCATAACCACGATGTATGGTCCACAATAGCCAGGTTTTGGTTTACAAAAATTCTGAATTTATTTACTTATAGTAATAATATTTCGCTGTCGCTCATCGCACTTGCCTGTTAGAGATTATTGGTTTATTAGCATTATTGGATGTTCACAATCCTAAATTATTTTATCTATGACAGATATACATGTATAGTAGGTATGTTAGTATAATTTTTTATAAATTTAATTCAATCAAGTCTCTTATTAAGTTTATCACTGGGTAATCTGTTAGCCAATTAAACAGACATAAAAGACAATGGCTTAAAAGAAGAATCTAAAATATAACAGTATTTAAATACACAAAAAACGTTATTTTGTATAGGCCGCGAGATTAGAGCTCTGCTACATCGCTAAGCAAACAGGCAAGGTTATTAATCATATAATCGCAAATGCCTATCTTAGGACAAAGAATAAGCTCGTCGCGGAATCCGCATGGAACTAACTTATCTTAGTAATAAACAATTATAAACAAATCAGGTACCTCTTTATATCCAAATTCCTGGTTTTGTCATCTCAGCATTACTAGTAAAGGCACCAATATTTTTTTGAATACACTAAGTACTGACCGTCCATCAATTAATCGCGATGAAGTCGCAAAACTAATGGTTGATTGGTAGTGAGACGAGACCGCCTGTTGGGGGAAAGGGTTCTGGAAAATTCCACCGCGCGCATGCGTGTTAAGGTAATCGATGCAGCCCACCCTGAGCCCACCCCACGCGACTGCCCGACGGGTGCACGGTAGACGGATAGCCAAGTTGTAGAATAGAATATTTTCTTTTATGATTAATTTTGAACTTTTCAAGAATATTTTGTTTAAATCAAAATTTTATATGTTTTACAGTATTGTTGGTTGTAGTACATTTTGTAACGCATTACCATTAAATTATTTTATTATTTAATTTTAGAAAACTAGCCTTTTTCACAGAAATCTAGTTTTATTAATAGTTTTAGTACTCATTTTTTTATTATTTACTACCAGCAATATGATTTTAAGATAAGACAAAAAATGGACGCTTAGATATATTGGATTCATAAACCCAACTTTTATGTTGAAAATAGAAGATAAAATTAAATAAATCTTGATTCACATTGTTGGACTTGGTTGCATCACTGCCGGTGCAACCACTTTCGAGATTGCCAGACAAGAAAATGTTGCACAAAATTCAAATGGACGTTATATGCCCTGTAATTAATTATGATTACCTCCAAGAGTCTATCATAGTTTTTCATTAGATCTCTGTATTTTTATCTAGCTGCATTTCAAAGTGACCGCGCCTTTTTTTACTGGTCTCTCTACATTTCCCCCACCATTCTCAGGTCAGGCCACGTAGGATTGCACGGTATTGATTTTTCAGATGTCTGTATCTAGATATACTTATAGCAGCTAACGTAGGTCGGGTGCAGGGGTGGCCAATCACTTGTGCATCGGACATCGTAGATCGTGTCATTGACCAAACATTTTTTGCAAAGGGAAATATGAAACAAAAGAGAAACGGTTTGAGAACCATTGTCTTAAATTATATGATTTTGGTATTATAGATGGGTTTCTAGCGAACTAAAAAAATCCTGGTGCCTTATTTTTTATGATTTATTATTTATTTATTTATTTATTTAAAGACTATGGAAGACTTACAGCTAAGTACAATGGTAATAAATAACAGTATGATTATCTGACAGCCAATTACAAGTCTTCACATAAATAAAAATATACTTACACTCTGTCAAACAATGCCAAAAGAAAAGAAAAATAAAAAGTATGTAGGTAGATCGTCACCTAAAAGAAATAAAAACTACTATAATCACTGTTATAAATGATATTAAACAATTTGCAAAATGAACGTTAGTTAATAATGCACTATGAGTACAGGAAAGTCGCAATAAGTTACGCTTTTTAAGCAAGGGGTCCACCATAATTAATGTGCGACTGTATTATGGCAGTTCACTGTGATCATAAACCATTGAATGTTTTGTGTGCAAGCGTTGGCGCTGGGCCAATGTAATAACCCACTCCGCCATAATGCCGGTCCCCATTGAGGCTGTCGCTGAGTGGCAGGTTCGCCTGCTAATAGGAAGAACGATTATCTGTCTGCTAATTAATTATTATCACTTTGTCCATATTTTTGAGGGTCTTTCTGACTGGCTGTTAAGAGGGGCGTTATGTTAATATCAAATACTTAGGTCTAAGGTACTAAGAAGTAAAAATTCAAGCTTCTCTACCAAATCGATTTAAAAATACGGCCTTTGAAGTTGTTTTTTTCGTGTTCATCGCATGTTACTATTGAGTAAAAGATCTAGAGTTAAAAGATCATTGTATGATCACATATGCTTGTGTCCCACACCGATGTATTTAATGAGAGAATGTTATAACAAATGTAAAGTTAAGTTTGTTTTTAGAGAATTAACTGTTTGTAGAAGCAAGGAACCCTCGGTGAGAGATATAGACTCCAGCCCAGTATTTGTACTTAGTAATAATTTCGTGAGACATAATAACTGTCGAAAACATGTAAACGAAGACATCGGAGGGGTGATATCGATGAATAATGAACTCATAATTAACCCTTTAACCGCTAAATATTTCCGTTCCCCTAACTTCCGTGTCGTATTTATGCGACGGAGAATATTCACGATTTTTGTTGTTTTGTTCGATTTTATTGCATCTATTCTATATCTCTCTATTTATGTAGATAGACAGATCGAATACTTTTTATTGTACACCATGATATTTTACAAATCGGAGCTTAAGAGGAGCAGAAAGAGAGGGGATACAGATATTTAGCCAAGTGCTTAAAAGGTTAAGGATCGACTCACAAAGCGCCCGATAACAGCCACTAGAGGCTAGCGACACAATTTTCCAAATATTTGTCTTCTGTAGCGTGAGGTACGTGTACAAAACATATGAAAAAAAATATTTAGTGCGCTTACTCCCACGCGTTTATTCTGATCCGTCTTTTCCGCTTAACCAGCCCTTTCTTAATAACCGGACGTGAGGCGTGCGTAGAGCTAGCCGCGATCGTGTAAGCGCGTGCATAAACCGTTACATTCGAAAATACTAGGATTACCTACCCACTTAATTGCAACATCTATGGGTTTCCCAGTCTGCTAATTTGGATAGACAGTGGATATTTTTATAATAATTGAAAAATAATGATAAATTCTCGAAAATGTTATCATAAATAAGCCATCAGCATATGAATGTTGTTGAGCGTCGTATGAGTTAAGCACCCCTGGCCATCGGTAGCGTTTGCGCTCTGAAAATCTAGATCGGTCCATTTCGTACGCGGCCGCAGGAGCGAGCGCACCTAAGTCGTTCGGAATCAACCCCCAGCACCTGAGGTGAACAACTGAAGATGATGAGCTTCGCCCGCGTCAAACCCCTGCCAAGTAAGTGCATCCCTCGTAAATTTAATTGTATTTTTCTTAATTCTCTCCATTTGCAAGTAGACTCGATATTGCGTGGGTGGTAGTATTGATCTGGCAGTTAGCTGCGACGCTATAATTTCCTTTGTGCCCTAGATAGGAATACTGAATAATTTATAATTTGCTAGTGTCCTCAGCGTTTTATATTATGTAAGTGCAGTTTGCCGCGAATACATTTTGCGAAATATTAGGCACTTGTTCCTCATAACAATGCAAGGAACTTTACTTTTTCTTTGTGATGGTTTGTCTTAGGTATATTTGGTTCTTAAGGTGTGCTTTAGCTTATTAACTGTGCGTATCACTACGGTTCTACCCTGAGACGATAGGCAAAGGCAAACATAGGTACCTATTTTTTATACCTACATCTCTCTGCCCTAATAGTAAGTATTGAGATTGTATGCATATATCTAAATAATGTTATTTCCTCAGTTGCAGGTGGAAAGCCGACAACGGGAGGCAATGACAGCGGGCGCAAGAAAGTCGTCCAAGACGAGAACGGTCCGGACGCGAGAATCAACTACGTCTCGCGCAAGAGACCGCCTTTCATAGTCGTCGAGAATTAAACCTCCGACAACGTAGTCACAGTCAAATCGCGGCCGCAAAGCGACTTCTATTTCTTCTATTCTCTACTCTTCGATTCTTCAGGAAGATAATAAGTCTGGCCTCGATCTAGACTGGCGGTGGAGCAGTCGGAATGGCTTCCATGTTACACTCTCGTCGGAAGAAGCATCGGGATAAGAGGGGCCAGCTTGAGATCGCCTAATACAATATCATTTAAAAAAAAACTTCCTTTTTAAGTGATTTCGATTAATTTCTCTATAATTACTTCTTTAATTTAGCTAACACGGCTTAGGTTTGATTGTAATTAGGAAAGTCTAGGTGATGTGTAGTGAGTAGGATTTTTCTTCTTATTAGGGATTTGTCGTTGTATGTCGGAAATGATTGTAAATGGAAGTCTCTGGGTGCGCAGCTTCCACGCATCGAATTAACATCGTTCGAGGTATAGCGACGTCGCCGTGGCTTGTTGCGAGCTCGGAGGCTCCCATCTGACGAACCTTACCTTACCAACTGGTGAGAATTGCACAACAACGGCATTTGATTAACAAAGGACTCTTAAGTTCTGGTTAGTGAGTGTGGTATTCGTCCTTACCCGGGAGGACGATACCGAAAGATCTGCGCGACAACACAGTCCTTTCAATGAAATTTTGAAATATCTTGATGTTGTGACGTTTTTAAATTACATGGGGTAGTGAAAATTATGTGTATATTATTTATTTCCTAATATTCCTACCTATACATAGATTAACATTACATGACTCCACCCACTATCAATACATTTACTTCCCACACTTATCTTTCATGAAGATTTTTTCTTTACAAAATGGAGGACATATACTTAACACAAAACATAACTTTTTCTGGTACCTAATTCCTCCTATTTAACTTCATACTTTGCTACATATATTCATCGTCTTTACAAAAGATCTCCTTTCGACCATACATCTTATTAATTCCACACATATTTACTACACACAAACTACTAGTGTAACTTGGTAATATCATAACACAAACCACATTGTTCTCATCCCCATGATTAGAACAATTAACAAATATTGTAAAAATCTAATTTGTTTAAGATCTCTACATATTCAAGGCCCTTTAGCTAGATGGATGCATTGATGCTCTTAACATTTAAGATGTTAGACCTAACTCTATGACATACATTACAGTGTGAGCTAGCAAGGGTTTGTGGTCGGCTACCAGTCTTACCGGATTCAGCTGAATACCGTATTTTACATGGAGCGACTGCCTATCTGACCTCCACAACCCATTTTACTGGGAAACACAGTATCGCATAATAAGACTTGTTGTCAGAATTGACTTAACGACTGCCAAAGATCTATGTATGACAGCCGGGACCTACTGTTTAACGTGCTTTCCGAAACACGGAGGGGTCTCGGTGTGACCTACCGAGACCCCATCCACGGACCAACTGCGGCGAGCGCGGTTTAACCTGTATTATCGGTCAAACCAAACCCAACCTTAGCCAAACCGGCTTACACTTAGCCACGAGCCCCTCTCGGTTTGTGCTCAATGTAAAAGAGGATATTGTCCCAAGATGGCAAAAAAAACAACAATGTTTTAATTATTAGTTACTCCACACCATAGATTATGTAGTTAAAGACCTAAGTTGAGTTTTATTATTTTTTTGTTGTAGTACACTTGTTACTTTCATCTACCTCAGTTTTTTTATCTTTCCTGTCCATCTAAAGGTTGTCTGGAAGATATCGCTATAAGTGATAAGACCGCCATTGTACGCTTTACTGTACTATATATTCAAATATGTAACTTTAATGGTGTACAATAAAGAATATTCTATCTATCTAAGCTGAGGACCTAGTATATAATCATTCACATGTTTGCAATGCTTGTGCCTGCTCTATATGGGAAGAGGCCTGTGCCCAGCAGTGGGACATTTATAGGCTGGAATTATTATTATATTGTTATGGTTTCAGTTTTGTCAAATAATTAATAATTCAAACAACTTTTATACAGATCTCTTTATTTTTATTATGAAATTATTTCACATAACAGTTTCAAACATATTTTTATTAAATTTCTATCACATAGTTTCATAACAGCTTTGGTATATATCATATTTTTTTCATGACTACAGATAATTAAGACTGTCTCCGTAAAATGATTGCCGTGTGAATCTGTTGCCAACACTTTTTCATTTTAGTAATAGTGGCAAGCAACTAGCTACCTTTAAAATCATTTTACAGAAACACTGATAACAAAAACCTATCTGAATAATATCATAATTTCAATTTATCCTGTTCTATTTTTAAAGCCAATTCATCTAAATCTTTGAAGACATGTTCTTGTACCAGTTTCTTTTCTGACTCAGGTTGTGCATTGATGAGCAAGGCATGCCAGCCGGCTGCTCTAGCCCCTTCGTAGTCCTTCTTCACATCGTCACCAATATGCAATGCCTGCGACGGCACTACGGGCTTCTTGCACAAATCAATAGCAGTCATAAAAATCCGCTTATCTGGCTTACTATACCCAATTTCATAGGATGTCAACACAAAATCAAATGTATTGTGTAAACAAAGACTTTGTAGAATGTCTTTGAGTCGAGGATCAAAGTTTGATATGACTCCAACAGATATGCCCAGGTTCCTCAAGTGGCTGATGAGTTTGTCACTACCTTGGGCGATTTGCCAACAACGGTCGGTTCGGAATTCTTCAATGAGTTCATCAGCTATGATTTTGAGGTTGGCATCAGATGGCAGGTGATCTTGTAAGGTCCTTTTCACCACCCCTAGCCACCAACTCTTCCATTGTATAGTGTCTTTCCCAAAATTAGGGTACTCCGTCCACATAGATTTAAAACTATTCTTGAACTTTGATTTTACTTCTTCCCCGGAACCTTTGAAGCCATGGGTCTGGGCTATCATTGCATAATACTGCCAAGCCGGCAGCTTAAACTGTAGCAGCGTGTTCGTTACGTCGAACGTAACTAATTTTATACCTTTTAAACACATTCTTTTTGGTTTTAGTATTGTTCATTCGACCATTTCCTAATACAACTGAATTTTGCTTGATCTGTAGCTTGTAGGATAAAACTATTTTTTATTAAATTTTAAGATTGTGTAAGTTTACATGATTTTTAAGGTAGGAGATAAAATAAATGTTTATTTTGATTAATTTTCATTTGACACATTTGACTTTGGTGCCTACCATAGTGTTTGAAAAATTAAAACTATAGAGTGCGATTATCGCTAAAAGTACATTCGTTTACCGATTTTAGTTACTTTACATGCCAAGACAGAAGTGAATTCGACTAAATGAATGGTTCCTATATTATTAGGATTTGTGATCGTTTTATTTAAACAAAGCGCTCTGTTTTGATACTATTTTTACTAGTAAACTAGTTCACATCATTTTCATGGTTCATACCCTGACATGCGCACTCTGTAATTTCTCATCTATCCTCTAATAAGGCACCTATTGGCTATTACCTTTTTCTCCCTCTCCCTTTCTCTCCACCTACTTTGTTCTTTCTTCTCTCTCTCTACGCCTCAGCTTTTGTTTTTGTTCGACATCTATCTACTTTGTTTGTGGTTGGGTATGCCGTCTTTATGCCGTGAAACTAACTAACAAAAAATGGATTGATTTAGACAAACTATAAAGTAATTAATTCAATAAAGTATTAATTGTTAAATTGATTCGACAAGAAGTTTTGTTATGACTTTTTGCTTGAGTTTTAAATTTCTTATCCAAGAATCTTAATATTATACTCTAGTAATGCCGCTTACATATTGAGCAATGTTTAGTTTTAGTCAGGGATTATATTTAATACTAGCTGATCCCCGCGACTTCGTCCGCGTCAATTTCTGTTATTATGACCGCGATTAAGAAGTTTTAAAAAAAAGTATTTCTGCGTAAATGATATTTTAGTTAATATTATGTTGATAAAACTCTGTAGCAAATAATTGGCAATAATGCATTAATTTCGACCAAATGATTACCTTAAAAAAGGTTATAGTGAGTCAATCTTAAAAGATAGACATATACTGTCGCAGACATTTTTTTAGATCATTTAAAGAGGAACAATTCTTTTATATATATATTTTGGGTAACTCGAACCGTTTACGCAGCGCACGCAACGGAAGCTTTCAAGTATGAATATTTTTCCCCGTTTTTGTGACATTTTTCACTGCTGCTTCGCTCCTATTGGTCGCAGCGTAATGTTATATATCCTAAAGCCTTCCTCGATAAATGGACTATCTAACACAAAAAGATTTTTTCAATTCCAACCAGTAGTTCCTGAGATTAGCGCGTTCAACCAAACAAACAAACAAACTCTTCAGCTTTTTAATATTAGTATAGATAAAAATTATTTTTTACTGGCAGCTTTTTGTACTTGTCAGTTGAACGTCAAAAGCAGGAAATTGGACAACATGACTTTATTTATAATACTACCAAATGTAAAAGCCTCATCACAAAGACTGGCTGATGCAATAGAATAACTATCTTAATTTAGCATCGTAATAGCTTCACACTTATCAACTGGAACAAATAATAAAAACATTGATTTACTTCTATCCGCGATAAATCAGTATTAAGTCAGACATCCGTGAAACATAACTTCAAACTGTGTATCAGTTAACTATAGTGTAAACAATGGTGTATGTGAAAGGAGGTACGTACATATAAAAGTAAAATCTAGGGCAATAATAATAATCAGCATTTATTTTCTGTACAGTTCCAGAAACCTACAGGGTAGGCCACGTCAGTGTTACTGATTTAATACAATTGTTGAGCAATATATCCGGGAAGTTGGGCGATATACGTAGGTACTCTTTGACCTAAATATATACCTATATGTTAAAAACAATCTTTAAACTGAGTAAAAAATAGGATATCTTGTTTGGTTAAAACCTTGAATGTTGTGATGTCGTCATACGTATCGAAATTAAATTGATAGCTACATTTTATACAAAGTTTTGATTAGAATTGAGTACTTTGACTGAGACTAATGTTTTATTTTTTAATTTAAATCACTACCTACTACTGTAAAACAAGCCTGTTTTATAACTACTAAATATAAATAACAACTCAAAAACTTTGGCTACAATAACAATAATATTTCTTCAAGTGTAAGTTCAGACCAATGTTACAGAAACACTCTCATTACAGAAACACATGACCACAACTAGTTTTAATTATTGTTTTGAAAAATTGACGCTTTATGTGATACTATATATTTCTTGTGGCTCTGCTCGTGTGGGTGTGGGTTATTGGGAAAAAATACCTGGATTTTTTTGAAAGTACAAGCTTATCCCATTACAGTTTCATCAAAATTGGTTCTGAAGTTAATGTATAGAAGTGTAACAGACAGAGAAACAGACAAAGTGACTATCTCACCACATATATTAGTATGTGCAATGTATATAAGTATCTGTACACGAAATATTGCCCTCGGCTTTACCAGTGTGGGTGTCAGTTATCCCTGTAAAAAATATGTCTTTTCCTGGGATCCAATATTATCCTAAGCCAAGTATCTGTCATGTTGTGGTGGCCTAGCGGTTCAATGAACGGATTTGTATGCACAAAGTTGCTGGTTCGAACCCAGGCAAGTACCAATGTGGCTTTTCAAAGTTATATGTACTTTCTTAATTATTCTAAGACACTACAGACAACCGTTGGAGGAAATCATCGTAAGAAAACCTGTATTCCAAAAATTGGAGTTTGAAAACGCCAATCTGCAAGTGAGAAAGCGTGGTGATCAATGCTTGTTCCTTCTCTATATGGGAAGAGGCCTGTGCCCAGCCCAGCAGTGGGACGTTTATTAAGGATCTCTCAAATCAATCTCACAGTGCCTTAGCATGGATAATTCTCAGCTTAAGCTCATTAAATATACATGCATTTCTATGTCCTTTTAATGGAGACACTAACTTATTACCACTCTCTCAGGCTAAAATGGTACTGTGAGATTTATTAAATAAATCGTTTGTGGTCCAGTACTCTGACTCATAGACAGATTTACATAAATCAGTCTAATTCCAAGACATCTTTTCCTCTCACTGTTAAATTATGCTGCCTCGTTGGCCTAGTGGTGCTAAGCGCGACTGCTACGCTAGAGGTCTTGAGTTCGATTCCCAAGTCGACCAAGGTGTTATTGGGGTTTTCTATGAAATTCTCAGTAGCAGGTCGGAGTTTGGATTTGTGCCTGGCTAGTGGCAATAGGCTCGCCCCCTATTACATGGGACCTAAACATACCGGCGAACTGTGGGTGTACATTGGTACACCTCTGCCTAACCCTTCGGGGATACAGGCGTGATGGTATGTTATGTATGTTATGTTACTGTTAAATTCATTTTGTGGAGATGTTCATGGTGTGACTAACAGGAAAAGCGGTCTTAATTGCACTGATGTGAGTATGAGTCACTTATCTGCGCATGTTATTTTAATAACTTTTAAACTGTCGCGCTGCATATTTATAGTAATCTATACTATAATATTATAAAGCTGAAGAGTTTGTTTGTTTGGTTGAACGCGCTAATCTCAAGAACTACTGGTTCAAATTGAAAAATTATTTTTGTGTTTGATAGTCCTTTTATCGAGGAAGGTTATGAGCCATATAACATCACGCTACGACCAATAGGAGCGGAGCATCAATGAAATTCTTAGTATTATATAACGGGAATTAGCGAGTACATGCTTAAATACCTTTAGGGCTTGAAGTTTCGACTGGGATACACAGGCCGTGGTCGCAAGCAGACTTATTATGTTGGCCGTGGTTTGAGGAGTACCAACTGTGCTGCTATCTAAATCTAACCTGCTTGCTTTAACCTTTTCAGACGGTACGATAGTGGAGGGCACTCCGTTCAGCATCACCGGCTGGTTCTGGGGTATCATCAACTTTGTGTACCTGTTGTGAGTAAATGTTTCATATTTTACTAAAAGAATAAGATTTTGTTTGTCGTGCCTCGGAGAGCACGTTAAGTCGTTGGTCCCGGCTGTCTTACGTTGATCTTTGGTAGTTGTTTAGTCAATTCTGACAACCATTCTTTGAGATACCGTGTTACCCAGTAAAATGGGTGGAGATCAGATAAGCAGTCGCAGTTTATGTAAAATACGGTATTCAGCTGAATCCGGTAAGAATGCAAGCCGACCTCAACATAGTTGGGAATAGGCTCGGCAGATGATGATGATGAGCTTTGAGCTAATGGGATTTAATAAATCAGACTACTGGAAAGTCCAAATACTTAAGCTGTTACAAGATTGCTTATTAGTTGCTATCAAATTCAGCCACTGTTGTAATACTAATTACTACAGTGTAAATGTTTTACTGTTAGGATGTACTTTGCTTCTACTCCTTCTCTTCAATTAGCTTTATCGGAGTAGGTTTTTCTTATCAAAATTTGAAATGAATAAAAAAATATTATTCTAAAATTTTTCATAAAATAACGAACTTGAGTTTTCTTTTTAATTCCCCGTCATACTAATAAGTATGATATTAAATAAGTTATTATACCCCTAACCCAGTCTACCTGGCTATAAGTTAATTACTGTGCAGTATTATTTTTTGATACAATTTTCCTCACAATTGACGGTCCTGTTGGTCTAGTGGTTAGTGACCCTGACTGCTATACCGGAGGTCGTGGGTTCGATTCCCACCCAGGACAAATGTTCGTGTGATGAGCACGATCATTTGTTCTGTGTCTGGGTGTATTTTATCCAAAATATGTATGTATTTGAAATATATAAGTATGTTTACCAGTTGTCTGGTTACCATAACACAAGCTCTGCTTAGCTTGGGATCAGATAACCGTGTGTGAGTTGTCCCGGAATATTATTATTATTATCATTTCAGGTATCATATACCTTATGTAACAGTGAACTCGCTTATATTATTTATACAGTATTAGAAACTTTGTTATAAGCACATATTATATTGGTTTCTTAGGTCTACGCGGATGAAACTGAGTGGAGTCATCCCGTGACCATGATACCTGCAATGGTGTCGAAACGTCGGGACCTAAAATCAAAAATAAACCGCGTCAAAATCCGTAAAAAGTAGTTTTATTCCAACATATTGTATTGTAATTTGTTAGTAACGTATGTATTTATGTGTTTCAGGTTCCAGACGATGATCAACCCTAACTACAACAAGCTCGGAGACAAGTACTCGAGGGACTTCAGGCCGCCGGGCAGCGGGTCAGTACCTACCTTACATATATCCTAATAGTCTTACCACCTGCAATCGCGAAGACCTGTACAATGCTACAGATAATGCTATCCGCGTAGCTGAGTACTGTACCCGTACCATGATCTCTTATAGCAGTACTGTCGCGGTTGTGGAAGCGAGACGGTGAATATATATATTTTTGTGCTAGACTATATCTGACCCACTGCTGGACAAAGGCCTTCCCTTTCGTCTTCCAAACATCTCTGACGGGCCTGTTGGTCTAGTGGTTAGTGACCCTGACTGCTATACCGGAGGTCGTGGGTTCGATTCCCACCCAGGACAAATGTTTGTGTGATGAGCACGATCATTTGTTCTGTGTCTGGGTGTATTTTATCTATTATATGTATGTAATGAGAAATATATGAGTATGTTTATCAGTTGTCTGGTTACCATAACACAAGCTCTGCTTAGCTTGGTATCAGATAACCGTGTGTGAGTTGTCCCGGAATATTATTTTAATACAGATAAGTATCTATGACATGTTACTTGACAAATATAATATTTATATATAACACATAACATAACCCACCCTACATACAATAGAATTATTTTCATTTGTATGAAAATACTTCGATTTTTAGTACGGTAGTTTGGGTCTCGTTAGTGTTAATGACATTCTGCGATAGTGCCTTTTACGAAAGTGACTGATTGCGAATAATAATATGACTTTGTGCAAAGCTGATTTTATGCGAATGTGCTCTTGTGAAAATCTGACATTGTGCGACAGCGACCTAATATATAAGGTGCTATAAAAACATCTGCCACGGCTTTAATGGGAGGTAGTATTGTGTTTATAGATTACAATAGTATAGATAAATTATTGATTATTTATCATATTTTTTTTCATACAAACAAAAATTACGTATAAATTTGAATTGCTTTATTAGTATAAAACTATCCCGTGTCCTAAGCTGTTGCCGCTCCGCACCGAATTCACGTATTTGTGAACCACGTTACGCAGAATAGAGTCAATGTTAATTTAACAATTTTATTTTCTAAAATTTAATTAACTGTTCCGGGGTACGAAAGTTCTTCACTATTGTAATCTATAAACACAATACTACCTCCCATTAAAGCCGTGGCAGATATTTTTATAGCACCTTATATAGAGATGCCATTTTGGTGTTGTGCTGCTGTGCAAGATCTCTCATAGTACCCACTGTTAATCCAGACATGGGATTATATGTTGTTTTTATTTTTTTTAATATTTAGACTTAGAAGATGAAAACATTTTAGATAAATTAGAGTAGTCAGTCTTTTGAATGGGAGCTATTTTCGTTTTCACTTTAATAATCCTTGCTCTCTCAGAATATCTGACACGCGCAATTAAATTTTTATTATTTTTGACTGGCCTGTTGGTCTAGTGGTCGGTGACCTTGACTGCTATACCGATGGTCGTGGGTTCGATTCCCACCCAGAACAAATATTTGTGTGTTGAGCATAATCGTTTCTTTTGTGTCTAGGTGTTATTTATCTATAATATGTATGTATTTAGTAATATTTAAGTAAGTATGTCTATCAGTTGTCTGGTCACCATAGTACAAGCTCTGTTTAGTTTGGAATCAGACGACCATGTGTGAGTTGTCCCAAGCACTCCCTGTATATTATTGTAATTACATAATTTTTAAATTAGAAATTGAGATAGAAATTAACAGGTGAAGGTGAAGGGATGAACTGGACGAATACAGAAAGGGGTGGCAATAAATAGCAACCAATAGAAACCTGTGGAAAGTGGAAAGGGAGGCCTTTGCCCAGCAGTGGGACAGTTCTGGATCTAAATAATAATCTATATATATCTATATATATTAAAATGAATCCCTATTTCCCTTGGTCACGGCATCACGCGTGAACGGCTGGACCGATTTCGCTAAATCTTTTTTTGTTGTGTTTGTTATTGTCAGGAGAAGGTTCTTATTAAAGAAAAAGTTTGCAAAATTGCGCTGAAAATTAGGAAATTGAAGAATACTCAACCACCAAATTAAGCAATCCTGACTATAGTTACGATAGTGATTTGTTGCCCCTTGTGAATGTCTGCCTTTGCAAAGCTGGACTTACACTTGACCGTTCACACTCAACAGACTAAACGTGTCATCGGTTGAGTGAGAACGGTCAAGTGTTTTTCTATACATTTGTCTGTTCTGGCGTTACGCGACCGATAATACGCGACGCATGTTCCGTCAGATATGAACCTTCCCTTAATCTCAATGAAGCATCGTCGTATTGCACTACCAGTGTCACACAGCTTATATCCTTGAAGATATTACACACGAGACTCAGTTCAACTTCATTAACACACGGCTGTTGCGTCGTATTTTTTTTGAACTTGACTGTACTCGCTGACGACTGTTTACATACATCTATACTTATAATAAATCTTTAGAGAGGTCAATTCTGTACATGAAATATATTTCCAAAATAACTATCAGGGGGTGATTAGTGATCGATACTGATGCCAAAAATGCAATCAGTAAAATTTTTGTCTGTCTGTCTGTCTGTCTGTCTGTCTGTATGTTCCTTATAGAAACAAAAACTACTCGACGGATTTTAACGAAACTTGGTACAATTATTCTTCATACTCCTGGGCAGGTTATAGTATACTTTTCATCACGCTACAATCAATAGTGATAAGTTCGTCATTCATTGATAAGTTTCGTCATCCACGCGAACGAAGTCGCTGGCACAGCTAGTACTACATATAGTATCACATTACTGTTGTTGCTTTTAGTGACTACTAGACTATTTTTGCTCTGCCATTGCACTTAAATAATATTTATTCTTTGCGTGGTAACTGTTTATGACCTCGATTACTGCATATATTATTTTCGACAATAGTTTTAGCTGTTTGATACTGAGTTTGTTGCGCCTTTTCTTCTCTACAGCTAAATCACTTAAGAAGCTATGAAGACTGCGCGAATTCTGTTACAGTTATTTTTTTCAGTTACTTAGCAATTGTTTCTCCGCTTTTACGTGAACTAAACCCTTACTATCCTTCTGAGGCTCAGCGCAAACTGAAGCATTTATGCACTTCATTGTAATAATTTTAAAGTTTATTTTCATGTGCGTTAATAAAATCCTCTCCGCTGCGCTCCTCTGTCTGCGCTGACCCATACTTTAAATAATAATAAATATAATCCGAGTATCCGGATTTTCGGTTATCCGAATCCCTAAAAACCACAATTAGGCTAAGATTGCACTACGACTTTTTTCCGCAAGCGGTAAACCGTGAAACCGCAAAACCGACCGAGACGCACGCAATACGGTTAAAAATCAGTCGCGGAAAATAACCGTCAGTGCGGCCGCTTCCATTAGTTTCCTTTACTCACAAAATCAGGCGGTTAAAACCCGCGGCGGTTTAGCCGTAGTGCGGCCTTAGCCTTAGTTCCGTCAATTGAGTTTCTACTGTCATCATCATCAAGTGCAGCTCTTTCCATTTATGTCTGTCCTGTGCTAATTCTTGAACTTCTTTGTACGTCATGACCCCTACCTTCTTTATTATTAGTTTCTACTGTACTGTGTACAAATTATATTGACGACCTCCGTGGTCGAGTGGCGTACGCACCGGTTTCAAGGTGTCGCTAGCTCTGAGGTCCCGGGTTCAATCCCCGGACGGGTCAATGTAGAAAATCACATTTCTACATTGCCTCGGGTCTGGGTGTTTGTGGTACCTTCGTTGTTTCTGAATTCCATAACACAAGTGCTTTAGCTACTTACTTTGGGTTCATAACAATGTATGTGATGTTGTCCGCATTTATTTATTTATATTTATATTATAATATCCCTATTGTTGTATTCCAGGCCTCCAAAGCCACCCACCCGCAAGTTCGGCGGCTTCGGTCCGTCGGGCTCCGGGCCCGCGCCCCCGCCGGCCGGCGGCTGCGGTTGCGGCTAAACACACTATCACACACAAACATACACACGTTACTTAGCGAACCTTACATAGCATTACCCTTAGATAACACAGACCGGTTCATTAAACAAGTGACGTTTCTACTATTATAAGATAAAAATGTCACTTGCTTAGCGCAGAAAATAGACACAAACAAAATTGTAAAACAATATTAAATTACTGGCATAAATATGTTTTATGCTTCTAAGGCCGCGCTCACTTTGGATGCGAATTATATCGTACGTAAACGTATGAACACTGTTCGTACGAATTGAGTGCGCACACTGAATACGTTTTTCTACGTCAAGTAAACAGAGTACCGGTGTTAGCGCATACATTATTGATGATGAACGCACGAACGTGTAATAAAATCCCAACAAGTTCGGATTGATTTCGGACGTCGGACTTGCACGTACGTATACGTACGACTAACTCGCGCGCTGTGTGAGCGCTTTCATAGTACTCAGAAGGTCGGGAATGTTCGTGCGTGTTCGTATGTTTCTGCACGAATGGAATTCGTACGAAAACGTATCCAAAGTGAGCGCGGCCTAATAGTGAATTTATAAGTTTTTTTAAGGCCATTAAAAAACTAAAAAAATCTACGAGATAGGATTTTTTTTAATCACAATTTTATAACGATAATTTGTTTTGTAATGTCGTATGACGTCACAGTTTTGTACGAAATTGCTTTGTGTTCCATTCTTATAGCGATAAAAATTTGACGCACCTTATTTGAATCTCCTTCTCTGAGCTCGGTGCTTCGTCTATTTTTAGGGTTCCGTACTTCACAATGAAAAACGGTACCCTAATAGGATCATTTTTTTGTCAGTCTGTCTTGTTTTTTTCTGGTCTGTGATAATTAATATCATTACATCACTTATAATAATATACCCTCGCAAAATATTCCATTTATGCTTTTCTTATATTATACATTAATTAGTTTTATTAATTTTACAATGATTCCCATATAAATGAATTAAAAATAAATACAGAAAACCGACTTCAAACTATTATAATAAATTTTATTACACAACTCAGTAGCTATCACTTATTTTGGTTTGACAAACAGGCGAGTTAGGAACTTCTTCTTTAAGAAGTCGGTTAATAAACTTAAGTTAACTATTTGAGCTATTTACAGGCTTCTTTTTAACCGACTTCAAAATGGAGGAGGTACTCAATTCGACTGTATTTTTTTTTAAGTTTGTTACCTCAGAACTTTCGACTGGGTGAACTGATTTTGATTTGATTTTTATTTGAAAGGTGGTGCTTCCAGTGTGGTCCCATTTTAATTTGGTCCAGTTATGACAGTGGGATCCATAAGAAAACCATATAAGACTTATTTTGAAGTCGGTTTTTTTTATAAGAATTATTAGTTACATCTATCTTAGTTTAATTTACCTACTTTGGTTTCCAAAATTATTGCACATGACGAAAATAATGCAATAATATTATAAAGATATGGATTTGATCTGATGATGATATCAGAAAGTCGTAATTCCTAAAAATATTCAGATTTTTTTTTATTAAAACTATGTTTAAATAATGCTTGTTATTGAAAAGATCTAACAAGCCTTCATTAGCAATAAATATATTGCAGAAAGCAGGATAAAAGAAAATTAAACAAACAAGTTTATAATTTAGTTTATTGATACATATTTAACAATAAATAAATAATTTACTAAACAATTGCAATTTTTTTTATCTTTTTCAGTTTTATTTCAATCTACTAAACACAATGTACTTTGCAGCACATTTCAGGTAAAATTCCTTTTTTTATACTCTTTAAGTACAATGTCGTGGTGGCCTAGCGGTTCAATGAACGGATTTGTATGCACAAGGTTGCAGGTTCGAACCCAGGCAAGTACCAATGTGGCTTTTTCAAAGTTATATGTACTTTCTTAATTATTTTAAGACACTTCTGACAAACGGTGAAGGGAAACATCGTGAGGAAACCTGGATTCCAAAATTTGGGATCTGAAATCGCCAATCCGCAGAGAGCAAGCGTGGTGATCAATGCTCGTGTCTTCTCTATATGGAAGGGGCCTGTGCCCAGCAGTGGGACTTTTATAGGCTGGATTATTATTATTATTAGGTACAATAACCGTATAATATTGTAATCTAACGATTCTTATATCCACACAAGGAGGTTCTACTCCAATATTTATTTTAACTTAGCATAAAATTTCTCACACAATGTATTGGTCCCAATGACCATTTGACGGGCCTGTTGGTCTAGTGGTTAGTGACCCTGACTGCTAAACCGGAGGTCGTGGGCTCGATTCCCACCCAGGACAAATGTTGTGTGATGAGCACGATCATTTGTTCTGTGTCTGGGTGTAATTTATCTATAATATGTATGTATTTAGAAATTTAAAAGTATGTTTATCAGTTGCCTGGTCATCATAGTACAAGCTCTGCTTAGTCTGGGGTCAGATGGCCGTGTGTGAGTTGTCTCAGGATATATATTTTTTTACTGTATTTAAATGGTCGTTGATAGGACTCTTATTATTACCTTAATATGGCATTTTAATTAAGCTATTATTTTTTTACATGAGTACTATTACAGACAGCTTATTTTTATATTCTACCCCTCTAGCCATTTGACGTTAATTCTATAAGTTTTTATTATGATCGAATGGCCCAAATGTATGGAAGCGACAATAGGGTAGATGACTAGGTATGAAAAGTCAAAATTTATTTAGTCCGCCATTTAGATAATCAAAATATAATAGACACATATTTTTACTTTTCTCAAATAAATTACAAAATACGAAGATAAACCGCTGTAAATGTGTGTGTTCAGGAGTGGGGCTTGTGACGTCACGGCTAGGTACAATTTGTACTCAAACGTGACGTCACGCAAGAATTGTACTCGCTGTATCTTCGTAATTCTTTGTTTACGGGACTAAACAAAAAATACGTGTCTAATATTTTTTTCTTATCTAAAAGATGGACATAAAAATAAAAATTAGTCATCATCCCTATTCTTACCCCCGCTTTCTGAAAGGCTAAACATCTTAAATCTGTTGTCAAATTAACTGATCACGATTGTGATTGGTTGAAAAAAAGACAAACAACCAATCACGACGCTTAAAATGAGATTTGACAGGTGATTAACAAATTTTTGTGTTGATCAACGTCTAAGAGAGCGGGGGTTAGTCACGTGACATTTCCAATAGACCGCTAGTATCGCTAGTTTTCCTTCGTGCCAAGCGAGAGCACTTTTTGTCTGTATCTAGTACATTCGTTTACTGATTTAAAGTTATTTTTCGCGCAACGACAGACTTATATGCGAAAATATCGATGGTTTCGACATTGTTAGGATAATATTCGACGACGGGCCTGTTGGTCTAGTGGTTAGTGACCCTGACTGCTATACCGGAGGTCGTGGGTTCGATTCCCACCCAGGACAAATGTCTGTGTGATGAGCACGATCATTTGTTCTGGTTGTCTGGGTGTAATTTATCTATAATATGTATGTATTTAGAAATATATATAAGTATGTTTATCAGTTGTCTGGTTACCATAACACAAGCTCTGCTTAGCTTGGGATCAGATAACTGTGTGTGAGTTGTCCCGGAATATTATTATTATTATTATTATTAGGGTTTTAGATAGTTTTGTTAAAACGGCGCGCTCCGTCTTGATACAATATTTACGACAAAACTAGTTCATACTAGTGCTCACGGTTCATACACTGATAGGCTTACTCTTTAGTTTTTTATCTATACTCTAAGATTGACTGTCATTAATTTCTGTAACTTAGCTACAGGGGCTGTATGTTAACAATCATGATTCCAAAAGTACTTAAAATATTTTTAGATTTTTATTTATTTGCTAACTGCCTTTAATTATTTAAAGATGTTTTTTTTAATCTATACACACAAATTCTTTACTTTAATATCTAATAGTTCTAAAACTAACCATCGGTTTCAGAAAGACTGTTTAATTAACCTTTAGATACTCGTAGTTTAGATAATTATTTTAATTAAATTACTTTTTATTTTATTTTTTTATTTATTAAATACACCTATCAGGGCAGAAGTATGTAGATGATGGAAAGGAAGGCCTTTGCCCTGCAGTGGGACAATACGGACTGAGATTAAATATTGGAAATATAAGAATTACCTGAATTCTTTTAAAAAATACTTTCATATTGAGCTAGTCTTATAGAACTGCCTCGTTGGCCTAGTGGTGCTAAGCGCGACTGCTACGCTAGAGGTCTTGGGTTCGATTCCCAAGTCGACCAAGGTGTTATTGGGTTTTTCTATGAAATTCTCAGTAGCAGGTCGGAGTTTGGATCTGTGCCCGGTTAGTGGCAATAGGCTCGCCCCCTATTACATGGGACCTAAACGTACCGGCGAACTGTGGGTGTACATTGGTACACCTCTGCCTAACCCTTCGGGGATACAGGCGTGATGGTATGTTATGTTATTTTTATACCCCGAAGCGAAAACTTCGCGGTGTCTTGTGTGCCATCGTAGCTCCTAAAGGAATAGACCGATTGTAATGTGTTTTATTTGTTTGAAAGCTGACGTTATCAAGATGGTTCTTAGGTATAATAGATATTTCTAAAAACAAAACCGACTTTAATATAAGTTTTATATGGTTATCTTATGGGTTCTACTGTCAAAACTGGACCAAATTGTGTCCACATAAGAAGCACCAGCTTCCAATAAAAAAAAACACATCCAATTCGGTTCAGCCAGTCGAAAGTTCTGTGGTAACAAACAATACTGTCGAATTGAGTACCTACTCCTTTTTTTTACCGAAATATGTCGGGGTCTTTTAATTAACATGTTTAAATACTTAATTCTTGTATTAACCAGTCTTACAGTAACCAGGTTATATAATATAGTAATTTATCTAATAGTCTAAGGAAGTGAAGGTTATGGGCAGCACTGCGACCGGCTCCGAACACTTGGGCTTGTTGATGTAGATGCTCCAGGTCCGCTTGTCTAGGTCGAAGATACCTGGAACGATACAGATTATATATACAATATGTTCAATTTCAATAATTTCAATATTATATACTACAGTGTAACATTAATATAACGAATTCCTCATTAAAACAAATTATTTGTAATCTCCTTGAATTGTCCATGAGAGTCAATGTAAAATAAATAAATAAATAATAAAGACCCCATGACCCGAGCGTTTCAACCCCAAACGGCTCGAAAATATAATTACCCATTAGGTTATTATACTTTCGCCGTTTAAGGGTCTCCGCTGCTCCAGCAGCAGCTCCAGGAGAGGCCGCCGAACTTAGAACGTGGGATGGCGCAAGGGTGTCGACGCACGTTGCGTCCCACACCCGGAATTGTCCTGCCCGGGCACAGATCTACCCGAGCAACGTTCTTCTCAGAGGCACTGGGACGAGCCGCTTTGCAGTTTGATACGGAAAGAATTAATTAATACGTCAATCAACACTGCAGAGCGCGCGCGTCTCCTGGCTGTGGGAGAATGGGAATCGGGCCTCTGGTTACAGGCACTTCCGTCAACCACTCTTGGTACGATTTTGGATGACAATACTTTCCGGCTCGCCATCAGTTTACGTTTAGGTATACCTTGTGTCGCATGTCATCGGTGTCAATGCGGTGAAACAGTCGATTGCCTCGGTCACCATGGCCTGTCCTGCAGCAGGAGCGCAGGACGTATATCCCGTCACGCAAATATTAATGACATTATTCGTCGTGCTCTTGTCATTGCCGGTGTACCAGCTGTTTTGGAACCCAATGGTTTGGTGCGCAGCGATGGTAAGAGACCTGACGGTATGTCATTGTTGCCTTGGAAATTGGGTCGGCCTTTGGTGTGGGACGCAACGTGCGTCGACACCCTTGCGCCATCCCACGTTCTAAGTTCGGCGGCCTCTCCTGGAGCTGCTGCTGGAGCAGCGGAGACCCTTAAACGGCGAAAGTATAATAACCTAATGGGTAATTATATTTTCGAGCCGTTTGGGGTTGAAACGCTCGGGTCATGGGGTCCGAGTGCACGAAATCTTTTTAAAGAACTGTCAAAACGTTTGGTAGACTCTACTCGTGATCAGAGAGCTGGTTTGTTCCTTGCACAGAGAATCGGCATAGCCATTCAACGTGGCAATGCTGCCAGCCTTCTGGGCACGTTTCCCGCCATTGACAGGGATGACGATGAGTATTTTGACGCGTGTTAGTTTTATTTATCTATATAAGATTTAATTTTAGTCTTTGTATGTTCTTGTATTAGATTTAAGTACATATTGAATTGTAAAAAAAACTATAATAATAAATAAATGCGGACAACATCACATACATTGCTCTGAACCCAAAGTAAGTAGCTAAAGCACTTGTGTTATGGAATTCAGAAACAACGAAGGTACCACAAACACCCAGACCCGAGACAATGTAGAAAAGTTTGTTTCTACATTGACCCGTCCGGGGATCGAACCCGGGACCTCAGAGCTAGCGACACCTTGAAACCGGTGCGTACGCCACTCGACCACGGAGGTCGTCATATGCAATGTAATGGTATATATAAATAAAATATACCATGACATTGCAAAGATTTTTTTTTACGAATTTTTAACTATTAGAAGAGTGTAAATACGTCTAATTAACGTTTTTTTTATCAACACAAAACTCTTATATAAATGTTCTCACCAACCTGATTCCAGTTGCAATGGCTCAGGGGCCCGATGCCGCTATTTTAAGTCAGTGAGTGGCGGGTTAAAAAACGTTCCAGTGTACTTGTTATTGCGCCTAATTTTCGTATTCAGTATTCATTCTATTGTTATTAATTTAAAAACCATTCAGGAGTCAAGCTTCCCCATAGTAAGGAGAACTAAATATGGATAGGTCAAGAATGTAATTGAGCTAAAATTCAAATGTTAGTTTGCATGATAGTTGGAAAAACATTTACTCCGGTTTTTGAACGGCTGATCGATTTGGCTGCCGTCAAATTTACGATTTGTTGCAAGAAAAACTTACAACCGATCACAGCGTTTAACATGAGCTTAGACTGGTCATAATTACACTGTTTTTTGTGTTGATCAGCTTGTCAGAAACCAAGGGTATTTATCTAAGGGTATCATTTAAGCTATCACCAATTTAATTAGTTTTGTGTTTCTTAAATAATAGGGTTTGTCCTCAAAATAGTAGATCTGTCACCAAAATGTAGTCACCAAACAATGCAAAATCAGTTCCACAATAAATCACCTAAAATCCTGAGATATAAGGTCTAGTACCAAATAAATGTTTTTGTATGTATTATAATAGGTGTGTCCTAATAAGTATTTAAGCAAACTAATTTAAAGAGATCACCAATAAATCATATTATGTTACTAGAAAATTGCATTAAGTTCAAATAAAAAATTAGGGTTGTCATCATCGTTTCAACCAAAAGATTCTGCTACTTAACTAGACTCCCAAGGTTCTAAATTTCCACTGGTAGTATAAATTATATTTAAATAAAAATTTTAGCAGAGTAGTAAATAAAACAATTAAAGTCAAAATAATCAATATTTATTGTTTAAAATAATTACCACTGAACAATCAGCGCTGGTTTAAAATAGCTGGCTTATGGCTAGCAGAATAGTAGATAAAACACTTAATTAAAGTTAAAATAATCAATATTTATTCTTAAAAAACAATAATCACTGAATAATCAGCGCTGGTTTGGATTTCGAAGGGCGCCCCCTTTTTCTTTTCTGGCCGATAAGCACATTTTTTGCTTCTGGTGGGGGGTTGGCCAGCTTTAAGCGTATGGCTAATCCGATAATATGTTTGCACATATATTTCTTGTAAAACTAAAATTTGTCTCCGCCCCTTTGATCATTTTTTCATTAAAATTATAAATTGATGTATTAAATTGGTAACGAATACTATTAATTTATTATCTGAACGAAATAAAATGTTACTACTGTATTGGTGACAAAATATCAAATAAAAAGGAGTCGCAGTCAGGGATCGATAATCGATTTATTTGGTGACAGATCTACCATTCTGAGCACAGAGCTATTATTTAAGTAACAAAACTGTTATTATAAGAACGAAGTTTATATTCATGTAATGCAATATAATTTTATTGGTTATCGATCTCTTATTTTACACATATATTAACATTAATTTGATAATTCATACCTGGGAACAATTTTTGTTTATCTGAGAACGAAAATATTTCGTGGCGATAGATCTATTTATTAGGTGATACAACTTGATGACAAATATAAATTTTGGTGATAGAAAATATAGTTCCTTTATCTAAGTATATTATTTTATTATCCAACCGCTGAGATAATGTTTTCCTGACACATGTCAGTTGATCAGTGGCTTGATTTGTATAGGTTTTGTGATTTGACGGGCCTGTTGGTCTAGTGGTTAGTGACCCTGACTGCTATACAGGACAAATGTTTGTGTGATGAGCACGATCATTTGTTCTGGTTGTCTGGGTGTAATTTATCTATAATATGTATGTATTTAGAAATATATAAGTAAGTTTATCAGTTGTCTGGTTACCATAACACAAGCTCTGCTTAGCTTGGGATCATATAACCGTGTGTGAGATGTCCCGGAATATTATTATTATTAGAGGGGAAATCAAAAATCTTGTTTTCCATTGTAACCTAGCTTTGAATGATTATAATAATATTCAATAATAATATTCCGGGACAACTCACACACGGTTATCTGATCCCAAGCTAAGCAGAGCTTGTGTTATAGTAACCAGACAACTGATAAACATACTTACATATTTCTAAATACATACATATTATTTATGTAATTGTCTGGGTGTAATTTATAATAAATTACACCCAGACACAGAACAAATGATCGTGCTCATCACACAAACATTTGTCCTGGGTGGGAATCGAACCCACGACCTCCGGTATAGCAGTTAGGGTCACTAACCACTAGACCGACAGGCCCGTCGCCTATCGCATTTGTTCTGTTATATGACAAATAAGTGATAGTTAATTATGTTTAGTGAATTCTTCACCACATTAAAGTTGACCACCACCTGTCCTCTCAGCGGCCTTAGGTTAAACCGCTTTTTGTGATAAGACCGTTTTGAGTTAAAGTTAGTTACTCACCAGCTGCGATAGTCTTGATAACATCATCGGGTTGTTCCTGGAACAGCTTGAACTCGAGATCGCTGGTGTCTGAGAGTATCTCGGCGATGTCCGCTCGCGAGCGCGGCGTCGGGTACGAGTGTATCACGCGCAGGCGGGCCGCGCTGCTGTCTATTATGCTGCCGATCACTTCCGACACGTTCGTGCGCTGGTATCTGTAAGTTTGTTGTTAATTTCGTAGATAGAAATTATATTGGCATTTATTTTCGTAGATACAAACAGTATTGGCGTATTTTGAGGTGCTTTTCAGTTTTTGAAATAAAATATATTATAGTTTTTGTAATTTTAATAAACTACAAAAGATATTGGCTTTTGAGGAATATTTATCTGCGTTATTGTCAGCTATTTATTTAAGTTGTGATTTGTCTTTTAAATGAAGGGGACAAGCGCTTTTACGTACCATGGTCACGGGTCTGAACTTTAATAGAAATCGAAATATATGGAACATTAATTCAGCATGATTAAAACCGTACAAAAATAATGAACCTTAAACCAAAATCTATACTTATAATAAATCTGTAGAAGTGAAAATTCTGTACATTGAAAATATTTAAAAAAAATAAATGGCGGGGGGTGTTACTAGACCGACACCGAACCCAAAAGTGTGAAAAAAAAAAATGTTTGTCTGTTTGTTCAGGTATCACGCAAAAACTACCGGTTCGATTACGATGAAACTTGGTATAATTATTCTTTATTATCCTGGGCACCACCCTGGGTAGTTTTTATCCCGGAAAAGTATAAACAATAAAAAGCAAACTTAATTTTGCGGTTAAAAACCCATTGATAAGTTTCGTCATCCACGCGAACGAAGTCGCAGGCACAGCTAGTATTTAAATATTTTTGACACGAATTTAATTTAAATTATTAATTTACGTATTTCACTTGAAATCTGTAGTTAGCCAATAAGAGAGAGGTATCACCGTTAGCTAGCATTATTGGTCATGTCAAAAGTGTTCTTTATGGTACTGGCTCTGCTTACTTAAGGAGCAGATGACCTTGCGTGTGAGTTGTCCCAAGATATTATATTGTTAGGTAATAATATATATCGCTATTGAAAACTCACCTATTACAATGCACCAGCGGTTCCTTATCATACTTCTGGATATTCAACTGGGACCTATCAGCCTTTAGATCCGGAGCCACCTCCACGTTGTACACCTGGCGGTCGCCCCAGGAGTTGGTCCAGATCATGTTGACGGAGAACCCGTTCCCGATGCCCAGACCCTCGTCGCGTAGGATCTGTTCCGCTTCAGCGAAGTTCTTGGAGGCCAGCATGGCGCGCGTGATGAACGTACGGGCTGGAGATAAAATATGATGAAAGGGAATTAAAAGGCGTAATTTAAATATCTTAGAATAATTAAGAAAGTACAGACGGTGAAGGAAAACATCGTGAGGAAAACTGGATTTAAAAAATTGGAATCTGAATTCGCCAACCCGCAATAAGCAAGCGTGGTGATCAATGCTCGTGCCTACTCTATATGGGAAGAGGCCTGTGCCCAACAGTGGGACGAATAAAGGCCGCTTTTTTTTTATTTTATTTTAAATTATCCGTCTGTCAGATGGTTTGAATGTTGGACACGTATTCCTTGTTTGAGAAATGATAAAAAATCTATTTTTTTTTTAGAAAATGGACGAAATAGTGTCGTCATGCAATTTCGAAATGAAATGTGTAGCTGTTAGTTATTTTTTTTTTATATATTTAATCTAGGGAATCGAAAATTTTATGGATAGAAAAAAAGGTTATAGTGACAATATAGTTTGATGCCTAATAGTAATTAGCGGTAGGCATGTGGTAAAATTTGCATATTTAGACATAGTAAAAAAATTTGGCGGAAAAATTCAGACAAAAAAAAAAGACAATCCATTCATGCTCAAAAGTTCAAGATTATAATTAAAATAATGCTATTTATAATTATAGTGCTATGACTACAAAATTCTTGCATAAAAATTTCAAAGGAAATGTGGAATTAGCATAACCAAGGGCACATAGAAAGATGAATGCCAAAACCAATTTGAGACAAGAGCCTATAAATCACTTGCATAGACCTCGAGCATTACATAATGATTATAATTATAAATGTATTTATGAGTAATGTCATAATATTCGACACTCGTGACGTCAAAAACTTTGAAAGACGTAATCGGACGATCTCGTGCGTAGGTTTATGGAAAACTTCCTTCAACGGGACATGGCGGAGGTCAGAAGCGATCGGAAATCGGAAACTCTTCTATATTTTTTCTTAAATATGACGTCAAACGTCGACATTGGTGTTAATGCCCTTCAGGTGGCGAAATAGTGGAACTAGGTGGATTTAAATGTCGAGGTTTTGACAATCAAATCAAATCAAATCAAATCAAAATCATTTATTGGAACAAAAACCAGTAAGTAACATTAATTATGCGTTAACAGCCACATTAGTTACAAAAAACTGTGTCGCAACTGTTAGCGCCCACCTCCGAGATGGGGACTGTTCCAACATAAAATTGTTAAGTATAACAACTTTACTTATAACTAAGAAAAACACAGAGTAATTTATGAGATAAAAATATTAACATAAGTGTGTATGTGTGTGTGTGTGTGAGTGTGTGTGTGTGTGTGTGTGTGTGTGTGTGTGTGTGTGTGTGTGTGTGTGAGTGTGTGTGTGTGTGTGCGGAGTGCGGAGGACTATACCTTGACGAGGATTTCTACATCTTCATAATTTTGAGTGGTGAGCCAGTCTTTGATAACCGTTTTACAGTTAAGGGAAGTTAAAGGGTATATATTTAATTTTGAGTTTATTCTATTGTATAAAATACTGCCTGTAAAGAGATACTGTCTTCTTACTGTCACAATTTTAGTGAATTTTATATCACATACTCTACCTGACCTGCGGTTCTGCCTACACATGTTATTATCAAAAACGAGTTCAGAGTGTTTCCTTAAAATTGAACTTATAATAAAAGATTGCCTAACCGTAGGAACTTTGCAAAGCGCGTAGAGTTCAACCGTAGGGAAAAGAATTGGCTTCTTCATCATAACCTTTAAAACAGCCCTTTGAGCTCTTTCCAAGCGAAGCATTATTGTCTTCCCAGAATTGCCCCATGCACTAATGCAATAGGTAAGTATTGAATGAGCTAGGGAATGATATACTGTTTTTAGTATGGGCAAATCGGCCGATGATCTCAATTTCTTAAAAACGTAGATTAATTTTCTGACACGCGATGTTAGTGATCCAATCTGTTCGTGAAACGTCATGGTACTATCTATAATAACACCAAGATATTTGATACTGGTGGCACGAGCAATGTTATTACACGTACAGAGTGTACGGTTATTTGGAGAGCATATATGAGCAGTTAGGCAAAAAGAAGAATCAGGCTGCGAAGCAGGTCTGATGGCAAACGGAATGAATTTTGTTTTTTCTATATTAAGTGTTAGGAGATTATTTGCAAGCCAGCCCATAACTGTCTCCAATGCTGCCTCTGCATGTGTGCGGGTTTCAAGCCAGTCATTGCCGTGGACGAGAATGACTGTATCATCTGCATAGACTAAGGTCTTGGAATTAGCTAAGGGCAATTTACACAGGTCATTAATGTAAATAAGGAAAAGGGTAGGACCAAGAACGCTACCCTGAGGGACACCGTAGCTAATATATTCTTCGCTACTCATAAAATTACCCAGCTTGACAACCTGTGAGCGACCATTTAAGTAACTCTCAAATAAATTTAATAATAGACCCCGTATGCCAATATTTTCGAGCTTTGTAAGCAAGTGGGGAACAGAGACAGTATCGAGGGCTTTAGAAAGGTCTAAAAATAGAGCAACAGTTTTAAGTTTGTTGTTTAAGTTATTTGCTACAGTACTCGTTAATTCAAGAACAGCATCTTCGGTACTTTTCCCTTTTCTGAAACCAAACTGGTTCTGTGCAAAAATATCTCTATGATTAATGTAACATGATGGAATAGCATGCTCAGGAAGATATTTTGTTTGAAGTTCGTAACAGTGATTTCGAATTTATTCCGGTATCCCTTAACCAAGATAGAAATATTTTTTTTTTATTTTTATTAATCTTTACTTTTTTCGTTCTTGTAAATTAAATCGTAGACTGTGATTTGCGAAGATATCCGAGGTACTTTGACTAGTTTCGGGAACAAATAGTCCGTATAATTATGAGATTATTACTTATTAGGTACGCGTCGGGTATCGCGTGACGAATTTTTAACCTCAGGCCCTACACAAAGTCAATAGTCGTTTTATAAGTTGGGTCTTTGTTTTGTTGTCTGTCTGTTTGTCTAAGCTCTTAAACTAATAGCATAGCCCGATAATGATGCGGTTTTTTGTTTTTTTCAAAGCTGACGTGATCGAGATGGTTCTGACCATTGATGTATTTAAAAGCGGTAGATACGTTACTTAGTCACAGCGCCTGGTCCTACTCAACTAAGTGATTGCCCGTAGTTGGCACTCAGTTGCGCATGGAACGTCGTTATGATCACACACCTCAATAATTTCAGTTTTTTTGATAAATACGCATCAAAATGACTTCTTGTGCAGCTAAACAGTGTTTCAATAATACAAGGAAGAAAAATAAGACACATGGGATTACTTACCACTACATTATATAGGGATTACAGCCAAAAATGTTAATTTGTTGAAAATTACAATAATATTTAATGTTTGCTTCGCCATGTTTGTGAGAGCGAGATCGATCTTAAACATTCGGCAACGTTCGGCGGCTAATGCGATTTCGCTCGCACGACAGCGCCGGCTCATAACTCTGTCCTTGTCTATCAGTGACTGTAGGTGTGCGACCGTGATGACCGAGTCCAGGTTTTTTGATTGCAATGTTAGCGCGTAACGTATCTTCCTCCTTTTAATATATCAATGGTTCTGACTTATAATTTATGAGCTTTGTATACCAATTTTCTAGGATATGATAAGTTCTTTTTTTTATTTTTTGTATTTGTTGTATTATAGTAGTAGTGCACTTACGGGTATTCCCAGGTTTGAGGATCAGCGGGCTCAGGGTATTGATGGAGAAGACCAGGCCGTTCTCGTTGTAGCCCATCGTGTAGCCCGGCATGTGGCCGGCGTAGCATAGCGACGCGAACCTCTCCTCTACAGCCTAGATACACAACAGTATTAATATATTCAATCTTGATACAAATAACAGTATTAATATATTGATACAAACCGCTTTCAATTACATATCCGTGGATCGTTTTTCCAGTTAGAGATTAAAATTTTACGTAATTCCCAAGGTGCTTAGTAAACATCCTATCTATAGTTAGGAAATCTATCTACAGATATGTTATTAAAACTGGACGGAAATATAACAAGATTCAAATCAGTTATACAAGAACTAGCTGTAGGTACCCGGCATGCGTTGCAATGCAATTTTTTCTACCTAGCACCTGCCTACTACCTACCTACTACCTACCTGCCTACTACCTACCTACTGCCACTTAGGGGTATGAAAAATAGTAGCCGATTCTCAGACCTACTGAATATGCATATAAAATTTCATAAAAATCGGTCAAGCCGTTTCGGAGGAGTACGGTAACTAACATTGTGACACGAGAATTTTATATATAAGAATAATATAAAAATTTGCGAAGGGAAATTGTACAGTATAATGCTGTTTCAGGATAAGAGTGATCTATCAAAGGGCAGTCAGGCAGTCCTACTCCCTAATTAAATATACAGTTTTTTTTTCTAAAGGAAAAAGTAAAAAATTATCATAATATATAATAATAACATAACATAACATACCATCACGCCTGTATCCCCGAAGGGTTAGGCGGAGGCGTACACCCACAGTTCGCCGGTATGTTTAGGTCCCATGTAATAGGGGGCGAGCCTATTGCCACTAACCGGGCACAAATCCAAACTCCGAATTGCTACTGAGAATTTCATAGAAAAACCCAATAACACCTTGGTCAACTTGGGCATCGAACCCAAGACCTCGAGCGTAGCAGTCGCGCTTAGCGCCACTAGGCCAACGAGGCAGTTCAATGCTCGTGCCTTCTCTATACGGGAAGAGGCCTGTGCCCAGCAGTGAGACGTTTATAGGCTGGTATTATATTATGTAATGGTTCCTTAGTTCTGTAGTCACTTACTCCATGCTCCTTATCTTCCAGCGTCGGTATGATGTGAGCGGACATGATGTAGAAATGGTTCAGTGTCTCACCGAAGGCGTCTTCCGTGTGGCCCAGTAACGTCTGAAATGGAATGATTATCAATTATATTGCATTACAATTAAAAATTATTCTGCTATAGTTATATTGCCCTCATCAAATATAAATGCGAAAGTAACGCCGTCTGCTTGAAATTTCATCTGTTTGTTATGCTTTTACGGCTAAGCCGCTGAACCGATTTTGATGAAATCTGATATAGGTTAAGCTTAAACCTTGAAGTTTTTGGCGCGATAATCGATTTTAATGTAGGCGGAGCCGCGGGTAACAGTTGTTTAGGGTGATATAATTATACAATGGATTTTTAATTCACAATTTAGTTGAAAGAAAACTTGAACTCCCAAAAAGGTCAGAGACTACCTTTTGTTGCATTTACTTAGGTATACCCACCCACGCGGGTGTATTCACGAGAGAAAACTATAGGTACTTTAAATTAAATGCGGACAACATCACATACATTGCTCTAAACCCAAAGTAAGTAGCTAAAGCACTTGTGTTATGGAATTCAGAAACAACGAAGGTACCACAAACACCCAGACCCGAGGCAATGTAGAAAAGTTGGTTTCTACATTGAACCGTCCGAGGATCGAACTCGGGACCTCAGAGCTCGGGACACCTTGAAAGCGGTGAGGACGCCACTCGACCACGGAGGTCGTCATAAGCGATGATACTATATACGAGAAGCTAACTTAATTGTTTAGAACTTACATTACGTGGGTTCTTGATGGCGATGGAGCTGCAGCCGCCGGTGTCGTTGCGCGGGATGTGGTTGTCGTTCACATTGCCGATCAGGTCGTCCATTTGTAGGAGGAACAACTGGAAAACGTGGTTTGGTTAGATTGGTTCTAGTATTGGATGTGTCTAGTAAAACCATAACGGAACGAAACGATTGTAAAAAAAAACTTGATCCTTTGGGGGCCATTTCATAATATTTTGTCCCAGAAAATGTGAAAACAAAATTCTGATATAAAATTAGTATTATACACCTTTATGCAAGCTAAATTAGAACCACTTCTTGTCTTCCGATTGAGTTGACTTTTTACATAATTTTGTCAGTTTGGCTCATCTGATAATGGAGACAAAAGGTGGCTTAGGAACTTTGTAACGAAGTGACCTATTACCATCGTGTCTTGTTTAATTTGTCTTCTCACATACTATAAATTAATCACACCTAAACACAGATCAAAAAATCTTGATCATCACACAAAGATTTGTCCTGGGTGGGAATCGAGCGCACGCCCTCCGTTTCATCAGTCAGGGTCACTAGCCACTAGACCAACCGGCCAGTGACAGCTAGTTTCAAATTTAGTTACCTGGTGAAACGGCACGTTAGCACCATCAGCGACGCCCTGTATCTCCTTCACATAGTAAGGGTACTTCTTTTTCATGTTGGCGAGGGTCTTGTCGTACGCGTTCCGTCCCGTGTCCGTCTTGTACTCCTTCTCGAAGTCTCGCAGGTTCTCGTACGTTGATAGAAAGCTTTTTATTATGTTGGAAAACGTTCGGCCCTGGTGACAAGATAGTAGGGATTAATACAGGTATCTATCGCTTAATTTCTTGCCCAGCGTGCCCTACCATCTGCACACACGAGGACCTGTATGAGGCGACGGTCAATGCCCATTTGAAATTTGAATAAGAGTAAGCTTGACGCCGAGGAAAGAACAAAGGCTATAATTTGCTGTAAGTACTCGCTGACATCGCACGCAAGCGGAACTTGTATAAAAGCAAGATGTTTTAAGTTTTTAACAAATAGTAATTACTAGGCCAACTGCCTCGTTGGCTTAGTGGCGCTAAGCGCGACTGCTACGCTAGAGGTCTTGGGTTCGATTCCCAAGTCGACCAAGGTGTTATTGGGTTTTTCTATGAAATTCTCAGTAGCAGGTCGAGTATGGATTTGTGCCCGGTTAGTGGCAATAGGCTCGCCCCCTATTACATGGGACCTTTGGCGAACTGTGGGTGTACATTGGTACACCTCTGCCTAACCCTTCGGGGATACAGGCGTGATGGTATGTTATGAAAGATAAGATAAAGATCATTTTATTTGTAAAAACATGAGTATGTACGAAGTAGCACAAGGTGTTAAAAAAAAATACAATAAGTTGCACGTTCATGTTTTGCCTATGAGGCGTACAAATATAAAAAGGGGGTTTTGCACAAATATTATTATAACTAATAATACAATAAGATTATAATGTAACTAATTTAACACTAAAGAAACACAATTACACACAACAACAAGCTTAAAGCAGTATATCTAATATAATATTACAATTAAAAAAATTATTAACCTATACTATTACTTAAACGTTTAAACTATTATCTACGCAACTTACAGGTTACAGTCATTTAAATCCCACCAAAAACATTCAATGTAAAAAAAGCCAAGTCTCTCTATACAATTCTTCCATCGTAAAAAGTTTTGAGATCGCATAGGAGCCAAGTCCTGTTCAACTTAATTTGTAATAATAAATCAATATTTTGTGACTATATCAATAGTTTTGTTTACATTACAATAACAGTGACTTGGCCATGAGCACAAGTTAAAGGTCGGTTGCTCCTTGTAATTACGTGCAAATACCTTTGAATTTATATATTATATATATTATGGACATGATTTTGTAACTGATTGGAATTTGAGATCACTATGGACTAAACATGCGCCATAGTGCATGTGCAGTTCACTGATCTTGGATGATACCGACCCTGATATTATTTATTATTTACTTGCAACTCCTCCAAAAATGCTGCTTTATATTTGTATCTTATTGTGCTCATAGCCAAGTCACTATTATTGTAATGTAAACAAAACTATTGATATAGTGACAAAATATTGATTTATTATTACAAATTAAGTTGAACAGGACTTGGCTCCTATGCGATCTCAAAACTTTTTACGATGGAAGAATTGTATAGAGAGACTTGGCTTTTTTTACATTGAATGTTTTTGGTGGGATCTCATTTATTTTTTGTAGGTCTCTTTCTTTTCTTTTTATAAATAAACAAAGAACAAGGTTAACAATGCAGTCAAAATTCATATACCATGTTCTTGTAAAACCGCAAATATAAATTTGTTTCATATTATTTACTAAGGTAAGTATATAATTTATTACCGTTTTTATAATTTTCCCTTTACATGTAGCTAAAAACCTATCTTGGTGCCAAATTTGAAGGTTCTAAGTTTGCTATAAGTACCTTAGATTTTTGATGATCGGTCAGTGAGTGAGTCAGTGAGTGACAAAATGGTGTAACTTTGATCGCTCATAACTCGTAAACTATTGGTTCAAATGTCATATAATTTTGAGGCTGAGCTTGTTTTAATACTTACTCTAGGTCATCGAAAACCTAAACCCCTAGCTTTGTCCGTATCGATGATACAGGGGGGGTGAAATAGCCGCGAAACGCTTCGAGAAAAGAATGGTACGGCCGTGCCCGTTTTGCTCGAGACTTGGCTGGGGCACTGCCGTGCCCCCAGATAATCTTTAACATTATAGTAACATTTTTCAATAAGTAAATTAGAAAGCATTTTTTTAAATTTCTTATCTGTTAGTTTTTTAATGGAGTCTGGCAGTTTATTAAATATCGTCGGTCCCATTGACATAATGCTTTTTTTTAACAGAGCGGTATTATAGCTTCCTATGTTATTTTATGTTAGTAATTACTAGTAAAATATATTTATGAATGTACTCACAACGTCATATCCAACTTCGTAGTGTGTCCCCTGGACGTGTATGACGGGTACTGCGCGCCTTCTGCCGATCGGCTTCTCACATGATACTCCTGTAACAAGAACGATTACATTTATGTAGAGAATTGATGTTATTTACTCTATTAATTCTGTACTCAATATATGTAATGTTGTTGCTATACCATAATTAACACATGAATAAAATAAATCATTTCAATAACGCATAATCATAACATAACATACCATCACGCCTGTATCCCCGAAGGGTTAGGCAGAGGTGTACCAATGTACACCCACAGTTTGCCGGTATGTTTAGGTCCCATGTAATAGGGGGCGAGCCTATTGCTACTAACCGGGCACAAATCCAAACTCCAGATAATAATCAGATATATAAATGTCTCGACCACCAGACTTCCGATAGGAGAAGTAGTTACTATTGGGAGTCTACAGTTTGTGACTTTCTAAATTATAGGCTATCAAATTGTCCTTTTTTAACGTCAATATAGACATCGCTCTGATTCGTCAACCGTTCACCGCTTTCTAAAACCTGGCTGTGAAGAGATAATGGCCGGCAGCGTAATTCCGTATATCATCATCATCATCATCATCATCATCTATAGCCATTGTCCTCCCACTGCTGGGCTCTCCTTTCTCGTGCCATTCTCTACGGTCCTGTGCTAGTCTCGTCTAGACTCGACCCGAGACTTTTACTATTTCGTATATGAACAAACTCTGGCAGAATCAAGTTAGCGGTTTTATTAAAAAAAAAACCCCTACTTCTTTTCATCAGTTTACCTATTTACTTAGCCGTTTTTACTATTTATTAGAAGTCTTTTATACCTTTATATATAGTATATAATATATTTAAATTTATATATATTTTGGTTTTATGTTATATTTGTGTACCTATATATATTTTTTTTGTCTTATGTATACATAATTTATTTACACTTTATTTTCAATTTTGTACTCGTGCATCTACCACGATTTTTTTCTGCTTCACCCTAAGGTTGACTGGCAGAGAATGCCTTCTGGCATTAAGTCCGCCTTTGTGCAACAGTGTGCAAAAAGTATTAAATAAATAAATAAATATACCTAAGAGTTATTTTGTGCATCAAACTAGCAGAATATATCTTTCTAAATCATGTTAACATTCACATATAATAATAATAATAATGGTGAATGGCCCTCGGTAGATGCCCCAACCCATATTAGAGTAAATTTCTCAACAAGGCCGCTGCGTGTTGGACCTGTGTCCCTACGTAAGCCTTTCAAAGGACCGGGTATTCTCATTGCTGAGGATAACCCGTGAAAGATAAGAGATACAAATAATAATAATCTTTATTGATAAAACACATTATTTTACAGACATTTTGAAGCCCTGACTCCCGTGCTAGGTTGAATACATATTGAACATAATTATGAATATTTATACATTCGTTGCGTCGCAGATGTCGAATAGTTTATAGATACATACATAATTAGTAGGTGACGGTTGAGGACGAGCGATAGGTCAATGTACTATCTTGTGAAAAGCGGTTAAAGATTCCTATTGTTTTGGTAGGAAAGTATGATAAAGATTTAAGATAAGTAGCTATGTCGGGTTAACCATCTTGGATTAAATATTTCTTTCGACGACCTCCGTGGTCGAGTGGCGTACGCACCGGTTTCAAGGTGTCGCTAGCTCTGAGGTCCCGGGTTCGATCCCCGGTCGGGTCAATGTAGAAAATCACTTTTCTACATCGTCTCGGGTCTGGGTGTTTGGGGTACCTTCGTTGTATTGTATCTGAATTCCATAACACAAGTGCTTTAGCTACTTACTTTGGGTTCAGAGCAATGTATGTGATGTTGTCCGCATTTATTATTATATTACAAGAAAAAACCGACTTCAAAATAAGCCTTAGTATATGGTTTTCTTATGGATCCCACTGTCATAGCTGGGCCAAATAAAAATGGGACCACACGGGAAGCACTACCTTTCAAATAAAAAAAGAATCATTAAAATCAGTTCACCCAGTCGAAAGTTCTGAGGTAACAAAAATAAAAATAATAAAAATACAGTCGAATTGAGTACCTCCTCCTTTTTGAGGTCGGTTAAAAAACCCATCAAAATAATTATTATGTATAATGATGTAATAAAGCTATTAAAAGTGCAATTCGACAAGAAAATCCTTCATAATTAATGCTCAATTCTCAAATGCGTCAACTGGTATTTAGTTCCGGTAAAGTTAAATCTAAATATTTAATTATTCATTGCTCAACTCATCAACTGTTTGGTTCCGGTGCCCCAGTAGAAAGGACTATACCCTTTTAGTTGCTACAGGTTTGTAAATGACATAAGTTGATAGTAGATTATGTTCATGTTTTCATATAATACATAAGAGATGGCGCTAGTAGTATCAGAAGAGAGTCTTATTTGGATTTAAGCATGCATTGTGTCTGACTGTGTCAATGTATTTCTAAAACAGATGGACCGGTTTTGATGCGCTTTTTCTCAAGCATTTTTAAAAGCTTTTAATATTCACGTTAGTTATTCAATAGAGTCTAATATATTCAGAGTTCTGACGATATAAAGATTAGATAATTATAATTGTGTGACCAATTTCACGAATTTCTAGTTTTTCTAGTTTACTTAATACGAGTCTAGATAGACATATTAGTTTTAATGACTGCATTATGCACGTGAAAGCTCGTTTATGCTAATTTAGTTTGGTTATGACTGCAGGCGACGGATTTCCGTTTAAATATCTATCGAAAGTTACAAAAAAGATGACAAATATATTTGTACCTTTGGCACTAAATCCAAACTAATATTATAAATGCGAAAGTAACTCTGTCTGTCTGTCTGTCTGTCTTTGCTTCACGCCTAAACTACTGAACCGATTTGTGTGAAATTTGGTACAGACATAGTTTGGAACTTGAGAAAGGACATAGGATAGTTTTTATTACAAAAAAATAAAATTTATTCCGGACATACAGCGCCATCTATTGGTCAAGCGTCGGCATCAATTCAGTACTGAAAATTCATCGGAAAAATGTAAATAAATAGTAAAAAGGTATGAAAATATAATATAATACAACTTTTAGTACAAAGAAAATGCTCTAACGGAGTATAGATAATTTTATTAGTACTATATGTGTAAGCCCTTTTTGGATATAAATAATTTAAATTTGATCATGTTGGCGAGGTTAATAGAGGTTAATAGTTGTTTTTAAAATTCATAGATGGAGTTGCGCATTTTCTTCTATACATCTAATAAAACAGTAAATTACAACATTCTTTTGCCGGGGGTCAGATTTCATGTTACAGTATCAATTATGAACTACTGAATTGATAGCAGTAAAAAATTGAGAGAATGTTTTTGGTAAATCGTAGACGGTTGTTAGCTATTTTTAAACACGCTACTATATCTAGGTAATACGGGGTGGAGCTTTAAATTTCCAAATTCATTTTTTCATCTGCACACGTAAATTGGCATTATTGACATATAAACAAGAGGTAACTATGGCAGGCTACGGTAGCCATAGCGACCATTCTTCATTGTGATTGAAGTATACTTTTTGGAAAACTAGCTGTCGTAGTAAACAGCTTGGTGGTTGTAGGATTGGAAATGGATGTCCATGCTGCAGGTTCAAATCCAGTTGTTAATGATTGTATTTTTGTTCTTGAGTCCTTTTTGTTACATACGTTTGAATGTTTTGTTACTCAAGTTCAAGTCTCAGTCGAGCTAACACTTTTTGTGTTCTATTAGGTTAACTTTTATTAGTTTAAATCTTTGTATCATTTTGTTGTTTCTTTCGCAATGAGCAACAACTTTATGTCGTGCATTTTTTACTAGACCGATGCATAAGCTCAAAATTATTATGTTTGTATTTTAAATTTTAAGTGTGTTGCTCATTGCAGATCAAGCATGTCATATGCTGTAAAGAACGTCTGGCGTAAATGCCCTGACCATAGATATAAATCTATGGCACCGACATTTACTCCTGAATTGAAAAATAAGATTCCTCATAGATTACAACTATAAAATGATCTATGAGGAATCTTATTTTTCAATTCAGGAGTAACTTTTTTAAATTATTTCATCAAAGTAATGTGTAATGTTTTCTGTTGGTCATCTATAGAATTCCATGGACAAGTTTTTTTTTGTATTTGTAAATTTTTATTGTTTTAACTCAAAACCCAATGATCTTTTATGATATAATTTTTTAGTAAGTACTTACTCTTTAATATTCATTTTAAGGTAGCTTGCTACACGGTTTTTAATGCGTTGATCCAGATAAATCTTCTATTTTTTCGTTTACAAATATCATTTAGTTTGTGTACCTATTTACTGGAAGTTTGGCCCAAAAACTAAAATAAAATAAACTTTCTATCGCATTCTCTACATTTTAAAATTAATATTGCATCATTTGAGCTCAGCACCTTATGCTGGGCAGTATCATCATCATCCACAGAACTTTTCCTCCCACTGTTGGACATAGTTCTCCCCTTTTTCGTGCCATTTTCTACGGTCCTGTGCCAGCCTCATTCAGACTCGACCCGAGACTTTAACTATGTCATCGACCCATCTTGCTCCCGGACGACCGACGCTTCTTTTGCCATGCCTTGGCCACCATTCTGTCACCGTCTTAGTCCACCTGCCGTCATTTCGTCTGGGCAGCATAAAGCGACTTTATTGTAAAGGATACAGCCCCAGTCCAAGGCTTTGATCAGGGTAGAATGCGGTTGTCCTTGGTCTATTACTTAGTTTCCAGTCATAAATAATTTTAACCACAGTTTTGGTAGTTCTGATCCTGCGCCTCTCTCTATTGTCAACGTTTTCTTTCAGTTTCACGGGTCTCAGGTAAATACCTTATTAAAATGGAGCCTGCTTATCTCAGTCGTTCATCCCTTTAAAAACAACACACTCGCACACTCTTTTGCCTTTCATTAGCAGCCACCATTACCAGACCACATAGTTCCTAGCTGCTAAGTTCCTTAACTTCCACATATACTCTAGGCTTAGGCACCGCACTGACATCTGGTAGCTATTAACTAAGATGAGAACACTACCTTAGTCTTAAAACCGGACTTCACCAAAGCAGAGATGAGAAGAGCGGAGCGTAAATAATATTGATATCTACTTTCAATTTTACTGCGTAGTTCAGTATTTCGAATTTCGGGGTTTCGAACCAAAACCCCGATCTCGGTAGTCTTACTAGGGACTGCTGTACCAACGAAATACTATTGCAAAAGAAAAAAAGTGGTAAATCGTTTTTTTTGGCACGTGTCAAGCAATATTTGTGACAAAACTCTAGGTTCCACATCTGATACATTTTGCGTATAGCAGACTACTTAGAAACATTCATCTAGCGAAACAAGATAATATTGAAGTGTACATGTGTTTTGTAAATTTTTAAATATATAAAAAGAACATTCTGAAGCCGGTGTCTAGGTAGTTCGTGATGGTGACCCTCTATACCACAGTCTAATTTATATTTATTCGCACAGATGACTGATATGAACGCGAACATCGTCGCGGGTACAGCTAGTCTTATATATAAAATTCTCGTGTCACAATGTTAGATACCATACTCCTCCGAAACGGCTTGACCGATTTTTATGAAATTTTATATGCATATTCAGTAGGTCTGAGAATCGGCTACTATCTATTTTTATACCCCTAAGTGGTAGTAGGTAGGTAGTAGGCAGGTGCTAGGTAGAAAATATTGCATTGCAACGCATGCCGGGTACAGCTAGTAATCTATATATATATAAATGAATCCCTATTTCCCTTGGTCACGGCATCGGCACGGCACGGCTGGACCGATTTCGCTAATTCTTTTTCTGTTGTGTTTGTTATTGTCAGGAGGAGGTTCTTATTAAAGAAAAAGTTTACAAAATTGCGCTGAAAATTAGGAAAGTGAAGAATACTCAACCACCAAATTAAGTAATCCTGACTTTTGTCACGATAGTGATTTGTTGGATTCATCTCCACCCCTAATAATACAAAGGCACCGGGAACGGGACCTAGGTATTCACGCGGGTGAAACCGCGGGGCACAGCTAGTCGTCGATAATTATTAACTATTGCCGTTATCTAAGTAGGTACATTAGTTACATTTAAAACTAAAAAACAAAAGCTAATCAGCTACGAATATAACTAACAATGAATTGAAAAAAAAAAATTAAAGCAACCGCCAAATTTTATAAAATTTGAGATCTTTATCATCTTTCAAACAAAAATCCGCATCAGAATCTGTCCATTAGTTTAGGAGCTAAGTTGCCACAGACAGTTAAACTAAAAACATCTTTTTTTTCGTTGTGGTTTCAAAAGTAGTAATAATAATATAAATAATGGCTTAAACGGGTCGCGCCGTCTAGTCTGGTTCTTTGTTTTATTTTAACTGTTAAGTATTTTTCTTATTTTTCAGGAAGTAATAAACTAGTTACCTACGCAAATATTATTAACAATATGGTATTTAAAGTTTCGCTACGGTCGAACAAATACTGGTTAGTTATTTCGGTAGAAGAAGTGGTTACAGGTAGCTTATTTTTAGTATCTTAGTACAAATATAAATATTTTGTGATTGTTCTCTTTTCAATACTTCATTACTTAAATACCTTTTAAATTAGCTTGAAGTTGGTATATTGCTCATAAATGTAAAAAAAGTGCGAGTCTGACTCGCGCACGAAGGGTACCACCGTCGTATGAGAGCCCCCCTTAAATATTCATTTTATGTGGTTTTTAGTTAAAGCGGCAACGGAAATACATCTTTTGTGAAAATTTCAGCTTTCTAGCTATCACGGTTTATGAGATACAGCCTGGAGACAGACAGACGGACAGAAAGACAGCGGAGTCTTAGTAATACGGTCCCGTTGTACCCTTTGGGTACGGAACCCTATAAACAGTTCTCATACAAATTAAAGAAAAAAGTTTTGTTTCAATAATATGTCGCGTAACTTACACAATTACACATAAAAAAAACAGACGAATTGGTAACCTTCTATTTTTATCTTGGTTGAAAAGTTATAAATATTAATAATATTAACATCCTGGGAAAACTCACACACGGTCATCTGATCCCAAGCTAAGCAGAGCTTGTGTTATGGTAACCAGACAACTGATAAACACACTGATATATTTCTAAATACACACATTATAGATAAATTACACCCAGACACAGAACAAATGATCGTGTTCATCACACAAAGATTTGTCCTGGGTGGGAATCGTAACCACGACCTCCGGTAAAGCAGGCAGGGTCACTAACAACTAGACCAACAGGCCCGTCAAAATTAGTTTAAGTGCGAAAGAAAACACATTAAGAGCAAGACAGATAATTTCCTATAATACACAATCGGAAAGCTATCCTTTTTCATCCATCGCATGCGACGACAACCATCTATAATTGTCTATGGCAAGGCCGCCATTACAGACAATACGAAGATTTTTTGTTGTTTACTCACAAACGAAGAGAACTGTAATAAGCTTATTATGTTACTTTGTTCGAGAAACATTTGACGGCGGAAGACATTAACATGTCATCAAGGGATGGATGTAAACTACTTCCTTGTTGAGTATTTGTATATTTGTTTGACAAGAACTTTTAACACATAACTCAAAAAATATATTTTGATGTTTCATGTTCCTTGTTGTTTTATTTACTTATCATCTGCCGAGCCTTTTCCCAAACTATGTTGGGGTCGGCTTCCAGTCTTACCGGATTCAGATGAATAGGGTAATTTACATAGAGCTACTGCCTATCTGACCACCATAGCCCATTTTATTGGGTAACACAGTATCCCATAGTAAGACTGGTTGTCCGAATTGACTTAACGTCTGCCAAAGATCGACGCATGGCAGTCGGGACTTACGTCGGAACGGAGGGGTCTTGGTATGTTATAAATCGTCACCCAACCACGGAGCAACCGCGGTGAGTGTGGCTTAACCTGTATTATCGGTCAAACCGTACGGCTTACACTTCGCCACGAGCCCCTCAACCTTGTTATATTATTCATTTTAACTTGGCATAATGCTAATTTTTCTACTGTGTTATCCGTCGAAACGGTACGGCTTACTTAGCCAAGAGCCTAATGGTTGTCTTAATTCCATTGTGAATTGGTAGACATCATTGTACATTTTTGTGAACCTAATTTAAAATAAACTCTTCTAATTTAAATGCCGGTTCGAGGTGGCACAAGATAGAGACACATGGAAGGAATTGGGGGAGGCCTTTGCCCAGCAGTGGGACAGTAAAGGCTAAATAAATAAAAAAAAAAAAAAAAAAACTGCCTCGTTGGCCTAGTGGGTCTAAGCGCGACTGCTACGTTAGAGGTCTTGGGTTCGATTCCCAAGTCGACCAAATTGTTATTGGGTTTTTCTATGAAATTTTTAGTAGCAGGTCGGAGTTTGGATTTGTGCCCGGTTAGTGGCAATAGGCTCGCCCCCTATTACATGGGACCTAAACATACCGGCGAACTGTGGGTGTACATTGGTACACCTCTGCCTAACCCTTCGGGGATACAGGCGTGATGGTATGTTATGTTAATTTAAAATATTGATATTATCAATCTTGCTAACGATTTTGAGTGGCCTGACTAAACTGCATGAGTTGTGAATCGAAATGAACAAGAAATTTATGCTGTTTTTAATACGAAAAAAATAACTTCTAAAATAAGATATTTCATAATATTTAATATTGTTATGTTATGCTTATTAAATTTAAGTAGCTTAATTATCTCGTATAATATAACATAATAATAATACACGGGCCTTGAGATGAACTACTGTTAAAGTTCACCTTCCTGAGGTTATTTTGAAGTTGAAGTCGTTTAAAACAATAATTTCGCACTTTGACAGCATTCTGTTATTGAAACCTTTATTTGAGCGTTAAATTATGGACATCACTAAACGAGTTTGATGTACTTACTACGATTAAAATATTTATGTAAATGGTGACGTATGGATTAATGTTTTAATTTAACTTCCTGTATACGACTTGATTGAGATTTATCAAAGCTACACTAATAGGGCCCGGAACAAACAATCAAAGCTAAGATTTTGTGGGGTCGGACTTTAGAATCATGGACCTACAGTCAAGAATCAAATGTGTTAAAAAAACCGGCCAAGTGCGAGTCGGAATCGCGCACGAAGGGTTCCGTACCACCGTTGTATGAGAGCCCTCTGAATATTTTTTTTATTTTGTTTTTAGTATTTGTTGTTATAGAGGCAACAGAAATACATAATTTCTAAAATTTCAACTGTCTAGCTATCGCGGTTCTTAAAAAACAGCCTGGTGGCAGACGGACGGACAGTCAGCGAAGTCTTAGTAATAGGGTCCCGTTTTTATCCCTTGGGAACGGGATCCTAAAAAGTGTTATTTCATACATTTAACCTATATTACGAGTCTTTGTACAAAAATCTATGAAAATTACGTTTAAGAACTTATTCGTTACATCTACTATAAGTGGACAAGTAAACTAGTGGTTCGTGTGTTAATAAAATAACAATCCTACTCAACAAATGCGGATCACGATGGATTGCCATAATATGTACAGCCTATAAATAAGTAACATGTGTGTCTTTTGCGATTTTTTAAGGAAAATTTTATTTTGAAATCGCAAGCGCAAGCGGGGTTAGTAATGCTGAAAATTTGCTACAATTTTAAACGTGTTACACCGCAAAGCGACACAGATTCAAGATAAAAAATATTAATGAAATCTAATCTAATTAGGTAACTAAAACTATTGAAGCTATAGCAACTCGCAAAAGCATTGAAATTCCACAAAGAATAAACATAAATTAGATAAAACCAAAAAGTGTTGTTATAACTGTAAAAAATAGAATAATTATTAGATATTGTTTTAGAATTATTGTTAGATTTGTATGATAGGTTATTAATAATATTGCTATGCTTGTAAAAGGCAACTAAGTAAAAAGTCCCACATATTTTTTATAACATCTAATGTACACTTAGTATGCAATAAAACTTTGACTTTGACTTTGTCATTAAAACATTCGCTGTAGACACAAAAGTAGCATAGCTTTTGTAATTTTGTAACGGTCTGAAAAATTATTGGGTGTATTCACGAGAGAAAACTATACTTAAAATTTAATGCGGACAACATCACATACATTGCTCTGAACCCAAAGTAAGTAGCTAAAGCACTTGTGTTATGGAATTCAGATACTGTTTCGTCATCATACAAATGACTAAAATAAGATCGTTTAAATTTCACCACGGGCAACACACGATGTTCTTATCGATTTTCAGCAGTGGCAATCACAACTGTTTTGACAGTTGTAATACGTGCCGTACTCGTTATCCGATTGGTGCTACTGCTGCATCTGTCATGACGTCACGACCGTTAACGGACAAACCGCCGCCCTATCGACAATCGTTTTCTCACCATCTTGCACGCGCGCGCACTTCGCGATCTCTCTTAAGGAAAACCTTTTTAAACGCGTCAACTCGACCGATATTCTGCTGGGAATCAATATTCCGAGCAGCTCGTGACATTCAGCAATCAACTGTGGTGGAATCATATCGCCGGCGGGTCATCGGCAGCAGAAATAGCAGACCAAGGTACGTGCACGTGTTTTAGTTTGTTACTGCTGTATTTTCATAAGAACATCGTTTGTGTGATCGTCCAGCCACCAAGGCTGTCCCAGATGTGTAGTTACTCATCGTTTTTATCGCGACTGCACATTTTTATGGTGCCGAAACCCGGGACCCGCCATTACGACGTACTTTTCAACCCAGTTAAGCCTTAATAGTTACTGTAGGATCTCAATATTAGGCAATCTATCTTCCTTCGGTGCTTAATATTATCCTTTTCGGCCTATACTAACTATTTTAGGTATATCGTATCGAAAAAAATATCGGTCATTAACATTCATAAAAGTCCTTTGTTCGTGTGACATTTTTTATTCGGAGGTAGGTGTAACAAATTATCATAACGTACCGCGCTAGTAGTCTAAGGTGTCAGCGGCTTGCGTTCGGATACGCAGCCAACACGTTCCGCCTTCGGGAAACGCGATAATACTCTTCGTGAGATTACCGTAAAACCAAGGCAAGACTACCTTAGCTACATTCCTTCCTATTACATAAAAGAAAAATTGTGTCAATAGGTATTACGAAGCTTACATCCGTTTAACGTCAAAACTTAATTAAATTAACTTAAATTGAACAAAGGATTTATGTTGCGCTTTTTACACAGTTTATAATCTGTAGATATACATACACACGACCAAAATTAAATAAATATTACTACCGATTAGCGTAAGTACTCGTGTTCTTATCTTGTTTACATCTTTGTAAGCAGACAGCGCCCATCTGTTGGAACCTTGTATCGCCGACTATTCGTTATCGGTAACCGATCTTGCTAATCGTTTTCATCATGTCATTGTTAAGTAAACATTCGTCTCGTAAACAAAGTTGCTTTAAGAAATCGAAATCCCACTCTACGGAGAATGAATATACAGTTCAAGATTTATCACAGTTACGTAGAAAGCGTACTTTAGCTATTAAGCGGTTGGATAAGGCATTGGAAATAGGTACATTGGCAATGAGTGATGACTCACAACGGAATTTATTTCTTTCTTATTATCAGGAACTCAAACATATTCTAGATAGCTTTGAAAGTGCTCATCAGATCGTTTTAGAGCTTTTAGATGATCCTGATCATGCAGATAATACGCTCCAGGATACATTTGACGATAAATATTTTCAAATCTTATCTATTCATCGTAGTTTAACTAAAAGTGAACCTCAAGTAAATAATAAAAATAGTCTTTCATCGTCGAATATCCGTTTACCGAAAATTGTTCTTCCAACTTTCAGTGGTGACATCAAGAAATGGCCTGAATATCACGACACTTTTAATGCATTGATTCATAATTCGAGTAGTCTTACTGATACGGAAAAATTTCATTATTTATTCTCATCGTTGACCGGCGATGCATTATCTGTTATCAAGGCATTCCCATTAACTTATGAGCATTACAATGATGCCTACCAGGCCCTTGTTACTCGCTATCAAAGGAAACGACCTTTAGCTTTTACGTCATGGAAGGACCTTTTAAACATTAATTTTAATACTACTGACGGTAATGAGTTTAGAAAATCATTGGACCTGTTTGAGGAAAATTTAATTATTTTAAAGAAAATTATTTTACCTGAGGACCGATGGGATTTTGTATTAGTCTACCACCTTCTCTCTAGGATAGACTCAAACTTGCGTCGCGATTTCGAGGAAAAATATCCTGATATTGAGTTTCCTCCATATGCACAGTTGAAGTCTTTCTTAAACTTGAAGTGTGAAGCGCTTTTACGTGATTCTCATTTTTGCGACACTAATAATAAAACTTCGAGTAAGCCACAACAACGATCTGTAAAATCATATCAAACAAATAAACGGGCAAACGTTTCTCATACGCTTGTGGGCAGTACAGATAAACCTCAAGTTGCCAAAGCTAGTACTACAAGCAGTAAAACTCCTACGTCACAACCAGTTAAGTGCTCGTTTTGTGGTGATACTCACTCAATATCATCATGTCAACAATTTCTTAATAAACCAGTAGATGAGCGGATATCTATCGCAAGCAAGAATAATTGGTGTTTCAATTGTCTTCGAGCTTCACATCAATTAAAAGGTTGTACATCTATTTTTAAATGTCGTAAGTGTAACCATAAACATCACACTTTACTTCATAAAGATAAACCGGTCGAGTCGAACCCAACCTCTTCATTACTTTCTAAAAACAATAACACAACTGTTTTATTAGCAACTGCCATTGTGCAAGTACGGGATGCGAATGGCAAGTTCGTGTCTTTTCGAGCTCTTTTCGATTCGGGGAGTCAGATTAATCTTATTACTGACTCAGCTGTCAAACTATTAAATTTAAAACTATCCAGTCCTACCACAACTATAAGTGGAATCGGTGAAGCCCCGGCTTCAATCTTAGGAGACATTAATTGTTCCATTGGTACTGGTGATCAAGTTTTATTTAATTTAAATATGCACGTAATGTCAAAAATTTGCGGGGACCAGCCAATAGCTAAATTAAATACATCGGGTTGGTCTCACATCAATTCACTATCGTTAGCCGATCCCGGTTTTGACATTCCTGGCCGGATCGACCTACTGTTCGGTGCGGATGTATTTGCGGAATCGCTTCGTAACCGTAATATTAAAGGAAAATCACATCAACCTACCGCCTTCGACTCAGTCTTTGGATGGCTATTGTTCGGTAAAACTCGTTTAGCTACTCATTCACTCGGCTCCCTACTGAACACTTCTATACAAAGTGATAAGGAATTAAACTCATTAGTTCAACGTTTTTGGGAATTAGATGTATTACCACCCGCAGCATCCCTAACCCCAGATGAGATAGCATGTGAACAACATTTTATCACCACTCATTCTCGTGACTCATCTGGGCGGTACATCGTGCAGTTGCCATTCAGGGACGAGTCCGAGCCTATGTTCACTGGTTCACGTGATATTGCTTTGCGTCGTTTCTATGCGATTGAACGTCGACTGTCACGTGACCCCGAGTGTCATCGTCAATATTGCGATTTTATGTCTGACTATCTAACTGCGGGCCACATGTCATTGGTCTCTCCAGATGACGTAGGGAATGGGAAATACTATATTCCCCATCACTGCGTCATACGTCCTGATAGTACCACGACTCGCCTTCGTGTCGTATTTGACGCCTCTGCTAAAGATGCACGTTCTCGATCGTTAAACGAAAGTCAACACATCGGTCCAAAATTACAATCAAACATTTTGGAAATTCTATTACGCTTTCGTGAACACGACGTCGTTTTCATGGCAGATGTACGTCAGATGTACCGACAGATTATACTCTTCGGCGACCATCGTGACTATCAGCGAATTCTCTGGAGAGCTTCGCCTAGCGAACCTCTTTTAGAGTTTCGTCTGAACACGGTCACGTATGGCATCTCTTCGTCCCCCTATCTCGCTTGCCGTACTTTGCGACAGCTTGCTGATGACGAGGGGGATTCTTACCCGCTCGCCAGGAGTGTAATCTTGTCGGACACCTACATCGATGATGTCGTCAGCGGTAGTCAGGACTTCGCCACTGCACAAAGAACAAAAACACAACTTATCGCTCTTTTTAAAAAAGGAGGTTTTCATCTTCGGAAGTGGGTGTCAAATGACAATCGTCTTTTATCGGATCTTCAACCTGAAGATTGCCTAACTGATTCTGTATCGTTAGATAAAGCTGAACCGGCTTCATTCAAAGTCTTGGGACTCAAATGGGATCCCTCAACTGATTCGTTTCTTTTTGAAGTTGTATCTTCACATCGGCCATGTACCAAACGGTCTATTCTTAGTGAACTCGCTAGAATCTTCGACCCGTTAGGATTCTTATCCCCCCTGACAATTCATGTTAAAAGCTTAATCCAAAAGCTTTGGATTATCGGTGCCGGGTGGGATGACGTTCCCCCTGACGAGGTCGTCAGTACATGGAAACAATATCAGGATCAACTTTCTCAGTTGCAACATCTAAAAATTTCGCGTAGAGTCACTCGTACTGATTCACAATTCTACGAGCTACACGGATTCTGCGACAGTTCGGAAACTGCATATGGCGCGGTCATTTATTTACGAGTAACAGACGTAGATAACAATTCTTACGTTCATTTCGTTTGTTCGAAAGCTCGCGTGGTACCATTAAAACGTACCTCATTGCCACGTCTAGAACTCTGCGCCGCAGTTTTGCTTTCAGATCTGTACAAATTCGTTACAGAAACTTATCTGTCTCGTATTCCTGTTTCAGCTGTCTTTTTGTGGTCCGATTCCACTGTTACACTCTCTTGGTTGCGTTCACCCTCATGTCGTTGGTCTACTTTCGTTGCCAATCGCGTGAGTCATATTCAAGAAATAACAGCTATTGAATATTGGCATCACGTGTCCTCTGCAGACAATCCTGCAGATGTTTGTTCGCGAGGCCAATTTCCAAGTGAACTTCTTCACAACTCGTTATGGTGGGCGGGGCCACGATGGTTATCCGAGCCGCATGAGTCATGGCCATCTTGTATTGACAGCGTTACTAATGACGAGCAGAAAGTTGTTGAGGCCGAGACTCGTAAATCTCCTGTGTTAGTACCAACTGTGCATCCTCGGGAAAAGGATGTTTCAATTATCGATAACTTATTAAATCGTTCTTCAACGTTAGAAAAAATCAAAGCCGCAAAGCAACATTTGTATCGCATAGTCGGTGATCGGGTTCTAACATTTGAAGAACTTACTACATTATTCGTACAAATCGAGGCGGTTTTAAATTCACGGCCAATGTGCCCTGTTAGTTCGGACCCTAATGACTTGTCAGCGTTAACACCGGGTCATTTCCTTACATTGGAGCCTCTGACCGCTGCCCCCGATGATGATTATTCTAACGTCAATATTCATCGTCTTCATCGGTGGCAGTTGTTGCAAGCTTTCCAACAAAGTTTTTGGTCAAGATGGAAACACGAGTACTTAAATTCACTCACTCAACGCGCCAAATGGACCAAGAACTCAAGACCATTAGGGGTGGGCTCGCTTGTAATCATCAAGGATGACAATCGACCTCCTCTTGCATGGTCACTCGGTAGGGTTACTGATCTTCTTCCTGGCGCTGACGGAGTAGTTAGGGTTGCAATTCTTAAGACCGCTACTAGCAATTCTGTTAAGCTACCGCTGGTCAAACTCTGTCCTCTACCTATAGAGGATTAACGTATTTTAACTTAATATTATTAAGCATCGTAGGTTAGGTTGATTAGATTCGTAGTTCAGTAACTATTAAGGTTTAACGTTTTCTTCCTAACTTTTCTATTTATATTTCGTATTTTCGAAAATACCATAGGTATTTTGGTGGGCGGAATGTTTCGTCATCATACAAATGACTAAAATAAGATCGTTTAAATTTCACCACGGGCAACACACGATGTTCTTATCGATTTTCAGCAGTGGCAATCACAACTGTTTTGACAGTTGTAATACGTGCCGTACTCGTTATCCGATTGGTGCTACTGCTGCATCTGTCATGACGTCACGACCGTTAACGGACAAACCGCCGCCCTATCGACAATCGTTTTCTCACCATCTTGCACGCGCGCGCACTTCGCGATCTCTCTTAAGGAAAACCTTTTTAAACGCGTCAACTCGACCGATATTCTGCTGGGAATCAATATTCCGAGCAGCTCGTGACATTCAGCAATCAACTGTGGTGGAATCATATCGCCGGCGGGTCATCGGCAGCAGAAATAGCAGACCAAGGTACGTGCACGTGTTTTAGTTTGTTACTGCTGTATTTTCATAAGAACATCGTTTGTGTGATCGTCCAGCCACCAAGGCTGTCCCAGATGTGTAGTTACTCATCGTTTTTATCGCGACTGCACAGATACAACGAAGGTACCACAAACACCCAGACCCGAGACAATGTAGAAATGTAATTTTCTACATTGACCCGTCCGGGGATCGAACCCGGGACCTCAGAGCTAGCGACACCTTGAAACCGGTGCATACGCCACTCGAGCACGGAGGTCGTCGTTCCAAGACTGACTACTTTCAGTAAGGCACACCTAATAACAGCATACTATAATTTTTTATACATCGCTGTAACACCATGAGAAGATAAGATATCACTATGGCGGAAAAAATAAGACAATAGGCGCTGAGAAAAATACGTTATTCACAAAAAATGATTCATTTCTCTGTACAGTAGAAGGAAAATGTGTTTGTTATGACTGGCTAACATTGTCATCATGATGTGTCTAACAACTGCTTAATTAACACAAGACAACTAGTACGCTTAAAAGTATATAGACCTATCAAAAAAATATTTACTAAAATAAAAAAAATCTTACAAAAGAACCCGACTACAACATAAGTCTTATATGATTTTCTTATGGATCCCACTGTCATAACTGGACCAAATTAAAATGGGACCACACTGAAAGCACCAGATTTCAAATAAAAAAAGAATCATCAAAATCAGGTCACCCAGTCGAAAGTACTGAGGTAACAAACAAAAAAAAATACAGTCGAATTGAGTACCTCCTCCTTTTTGAAATCGGTAATAAAATGAGGAAGCGTAATCATAAAAAAAATAAAAAAAAATCCAATTATTTGGGGTCGGCACAATGCGTATTCAGCTTCCATTCATCTCTACTACTCGTCATCTCAGCATTCACTCCTTATTTCTCATATAACTTTTTGTTATATGAGAAATTTGTATAGGCAGAAAAAATACAAAATTAGTTTTAAAAAACAACTGGTTTGTCATTAAAATATATGGACGGACGTGTCGTCTCGAAGTTATTTCATGGTTAATCTCGTAAAACCTTGACAGTACAAAATGAAGTGATAACACTCATTTGTGAAACAAAAAATAATGACATTAGCACATTTTTAATGTGATTATGTGTTTTTTTTTATTTGTTTAACGCATAACGTAATAAGCCTATTGTTTTCATTGTCACTTCATTAAAAATGCAATAGTTTTTTTTATGATTACGCTTCCTCATTTTTTAACCGACCTAAAAAGGAGGAGGTACTCAATTCGACTGTAGATATTTTTGTTTTACGTTAGTTACCTCAGTGCTTTCGACTGGGTGACCTGATTTTGATGATTCTTTTTTTATATGAAGGCTGGTGTTTCCAGTGTGGTCCCATTTTGATTTGGTCCAATTATGACAGTGGGATCCATAACAAAATCATATTATAAGAATTAGTCGTTCTTTTTTTGTAAGAATTATTTTAGTAAATTTTTTTTGTGGCTACTTCGAGGTATTATCTAATAAAAAAGGAATTATCAAAATCGGACTACTCTGTAATAAGTTACGCGTGGTAATACGTTACAATCAGTGAGTGAACAATCAATCAACCCCTGTTTTCCTACCCTTAGGGTGGGAATTCTTTTTCCAAATTTATATGAGACCAACTTTGGAGTATACCCTTTCCAATATAATAAGAATTATCAAAATCGGACTACTCTGTAAAAAGATATGCGTGGTCAAACATAAAAAAAAATATACGCGTCGAATTGAGAACCACCTTCGTTTTTTTCGTCGGTTAATAAAATTTGGGCACATTATGGACGTTGACCAACATTAACCAATATCCCACAGTCCGAAGCACGCACCGGTATAATTTTGTTTAGTTTTTGCATAAAGTGTTGTAAGGACCTTGATCTTGACCATTATACGACCAAAGTGTATTAGTTTGCGTCACGTTATCACCGGCCGTGGTTTGTTAAATAATAGCTTTTTTATTGCCCTATCGTGAACTATTAAAAAAATATATTTTTGTGATGTTATACTGATTCCTCACAATGTTTTCCTTCACCGTTAGTCACCGTCAGAAGTGTCTTATACCAAAAATTGGTCTCTGAAATCGCAAACTCAAATGAGCAAGCGTGGTGATCAATGTCTTCTCTATAACGGGAAGGGGCCTGTGCCCAGCAGTGGGACGTTTATAGGCTGTTTTATTTTTTATTATTATATGCTTGCTTACATGTATGCTGTAAGGTCTTTGTCCTGAGGCGAGACAGTTACACACTGATGTTATTCATCAGACAATAGTATGACAGACACGTCCTTGCATGTTCTAGCGCTTATTTACGTCTGAATCGTATTGTCATGGTAATGATCGAGTTTGGTTCATATGTGGTAATGTCGAACATGGCTGATTTTTATACCTATCATAACTATATTACTTATACAGTTCAGTTAAAAATAATACTACCTATATGTTGTAGAAAAGAAGATTGGTCTACGCTAATTCCATACTTACGAGTATATTATAAACTAGCTGTGCCTGCGACTTCGTTCGCGTGGATGACGAATCTTATCAATGAGTTTTTAACCGCAAAATTAAGTTTGTTTTTTATTGTTTATACTTTTCCGAGATAAAAACTACCCAGTGTGGTGCCCAGGATAATAAAGAATAATTATACCAAGTTTCATCGTAATCGAACCGGTAGTTTTGGCGTGATACCTGAACAAACAGACAGACAGACAGACAAAAAAAAAATATTACACACTTTTGGGTTCGGTGTCGGTCTAGTAACACCCCCCGCCATTTATTTTTTTGATATTTTCAATGTACAGAATTTTCACTTTTACAGATTTATTATAACTATAGATGGGAAAGAAACTCTGTCTGTCCTGTCTGTTACTGTTATAAGACTAAACCGCTTGCCCGATTTTGTTAAAACTTCGTATGAGGTAAGCTTGGTTCTCGAAAAAGGACATATATATGCTACTTTTTGTTTCGATAAACGATTTCCAGGCGAGAGGAACTGGGAGAAAAAGCCTATCTTCTTTTGTAGAAATAAGGTAGTTTTTTTATGTATGATTTCCACTGATTAGTATTAGGTTAATTTTACTAATTGGAATATTACAAAAAGCTAAGTTAGCGCAGGAAATAAAGATGAACTAGACATTGAACGATTTGATTTGAAGATTTTGTCGACCTCCGTGGTCGAGTGGCGTACGCACCGGTTTCAAGGTGTCGCTAGCTCTGAGGTCCCGGAATCGATCCCCGGTCAGGTCAATGTAGAAATCTAATTTACTACATTGTCTCGGATCAGGGGCCCGAGTCTGCTATTTACATTTGCTTGAATCGTCTGAGTGGGTGGGGTTAGTGGGACCATTTTACGATAATTGGCATTCTACTAACTGTCAAAACGTCACAATTGGCCATTGGAACGATTGAGCCGCGAGTTGATTGAATATGACCGATGGCCGGTACAATTTCGTATTCCGCTATTTTTTGACAGCAGTTGCATCATATCTATGGCTAAACATTTTTTATTTTTCATAGACAATGTGTCAATTTCAACGAAAACTTTCCTTTTTTAAAACATAATTATCCTTATTTACAAGTTTTTAATAGAAATTACATATTGTATGGGCTTTTACAATTAATTAGTATTCAAAAAACAATTAATACAATTTTTTGCAACATAAGAAACGATTATTAATAATTAGTGCCAATCGGTGTTCATCATTTTCATCATCATTTAGCCAATCATAGTCCACTGCTGGACATAGGCCTCTCCCAATTTGCGCCACAACACCCGGTCCTGCGCCCTCCGCATCCAGTCCCCTCCAGCGACCTTTTTCAGGTCGTCAGTCCACCTGGCGGGGGGGGGGCGTCCTACCTTACGCTTGCCGAGTCGCGGTCTCCATTCTAGGACTCGTCTGCTCCAACGGCTATCGGTCCTTCGACAGACATGGCCAGCCCATTGCCACTTCAGCGAGCTAATTTTACGAGCTATGTCGGTTACCTTGGTTCTTTGTCGGATGACCTCATTACGAATTTTATCCTTCAAAGAGACTCCGAGCATAGCTCGCTCCATAGCCCGCTGCGCGACTTTAAATTTGTGGACTAGTCCAACCGTTAATGTCCACGTTTCGGCACCGTAAGTCATAACAGGTAGGACGCACTGGTTGTAAACTTTCGTCTTCAGGCATTGCGGTATAGGCGAAGAGAAGACTCGACGTAGTTTGCTAAACGCTGCCCAGCCTAACTGAATTCTCCGATCGACTTCCCGCTCGAAGTTGTTTCTACCAAGCTTGATGACCTGCCCTAGGTAGATATACTCTTGAACAACTTCGAGCATCGATCCTTCGACATATATCGGTCTCGGCATGACATGTTCATTGAACATGATCTTGGTTTTATCCAAGTTCATGCCAAGACCGACCCGTCGTGAAGCTCCATTCAGGCCATGCAGCATCTCGCTTAGTTGGTCCAGCGACTCTGCCACTATGACGATGTCATCGGCAAATCTAAGGTGCGAGATGTGCTCACCGTTCACATTTATACCCCGTCCAGTCCAGTCCAGAGTCTTGAAGACATCCTCGAGCGCATTGGTGAACAGCTTTGGGGATATAACATCCCCCTGTCTCACCCCCCGACGCAGCTCGATCGGATTGGTCTTATGGTCATGGAGCTGGACAGTCATTGTGGCGGTGTCATATAAGCATCTCAGCGCCTCGATGTATCGCCAGTCAATACGACATCGTTGCAGAGCATCCAGAACCGCCCAAGTTTCGATGGAGTCGAAGGCTTTCTCGTAGTCCACAAAGGCCAAACACAGCGGCTGATTGTACTCTTCGGTTTTCTGCACAATCTGCCGAACAGTATGGATGTGGTCTACGGTGCTAAAGCCTTTTCGAAACCCGGCTTGTTCTGGTGGCTGGAACTCGTCGAGTCTTCTAGCGAGGCGGTTAGTGACTACTCTCGAGAACAACTTGTAAATGTGGCTCAGGAGTGAGATAGGTCTGTAATTCTTCAGCAAGGTTTTGTCGCCTTTCTTGAAGAACAGAACCACCGCACTCCCGCTCCACGCTTGTGGTGTTAAGCCTTGATGAAAGACGGAATTAAAGAGACTCGCTAGCTCTTTCAGGACTGTGGTCCCACCGGCCTTAAGGAGCTCGGTTGTAATTCCGTCATCACCCGGCGCCTTGTTGTTCTTTAGTTGTCTGAGAGCTGCCTCAACCTCGCCCGGGTCGACATCCGGGATGTCCTCGGTGTAATGGCGCGTGAGTGGGGCTCTGTGGTCATCTTCGCCTTGTCTCGATGGTTTAGTCACCCGTGATGCATATAGGTGTCTATAAAAACTCTCAATTTCCTCGAGAATCTCGAACTTAGAGGTGACGGTCCTGCCATCCCCGGTCCTCAGTTTCGCCAGATGGGGTCTACCTAATTGCTGAGCGAAGACTTTGGTGCCTCTATTTCGCTCAATCGCAGCCTCGATATTACGAGTGCTGCAGCGTCGGAGGTCACGTCGCGTCAGTTTCCTGATTTTCAGGTTTAAGGACCGCCTATCTGACGAAGACATCTGGGCGTCCGGCGTTTCTCGTCTTTCCTTCATAAGTTCGAGAGTCTCGGGTGAGAGCTTGGACTCCCTATTACCGCGTTTTCCGGGGAACAACCTTCGAGACACATTCTGTAGCGTTTTGACCACTGTGTCGGTTTTTTCGTCAACATTGTCCGTGGTTTCCAGCAGTGCGAAACGATTTTGGAGTTCCAACTGGAACTTATCGGAACCTAAAGCTATTTGGGGCAGCGTGGGTCGGAGAGTAGGTCTCATCATCCTAACTCTTTCAGCCTTAAGGTTGATATTTAGAGAGCCTCGGACGAGTCTATGATCGCTACCGGTATTAAACCTATTGATCACCGAGACGTCTCTAAATATATGCCGTTTGTCCGTGATGATGAAATCTATCTCGTTCCTCGTCACATTATCGGGGCTTCGCCATGTCCACTTTCTGTGGGGCTTCTTCTTAAAGAAGGAATTCATTAAGAAGAGCCCCTGGGACTCTAAAAAGTTGACCAACATTTGGCCTCTGTGATTTCGGCGCCCCACGCCGTTAGGACCGATTTTCGTTTCGCCGCATTCTTGTACTCCCACCTTGGCATTAAAGTCTCCCATAACAACGTTGTAGTGAGCCTTCCTGGTACCATGTAGTGCCTTCGCTATGTCTTCGTACATGGTTTCGGCTATCTCATCAGAGTATGTCGAGGTCGGCGCATATACCTGCACCACCTTCAGGAACTTCCTGTCGGTGATTTTCAATAAGAGGTACGCTACCCTTGTCGACACACTACTGATTTCCACAACGCTGCTTGTGAGACACTTGTTGACCAAGAAACCGACACCGCCCTGGGAGGGCCTATCACCTTCTCGGTAGTAGAACAGGTCACCTGACTCAAGGGTTATCGTGTCCTCCCCCTGTCTTCGGACTTCAGATAACCCCAAAATGTGCCAGTTTATGCGACCCAATTCTACCTCGAGTTCGGTGAGGTGTTGGTCCAGCCGTAGACTTCGACTTGTCCGTGTGGTGACGGACCTAAAGAATACAAAGGTCACCACCCCATCTCATCCCGTGGGTGTCGTAGAAGGCGACTAAGGGAAAATTGAGCAGAGCCGAAAACCACTGCTTAGAGAAGGAAAACTCGAGACCAAACCCTATGCCAACCCGTCTGGCCAGCGTGGCATTAGTAGGCCAAAACCTCTGTATGAGCCCACACCACACAAAACGGCCCCCAGTTCCCGGTAGTCCCGCTATTCCCGGCCAAGGTAGCGGTCGCGGTAACGGCGGGACAGGGGGTGCTAGGAATCTCCGGGCTACGGGAGGCTACCACTACCTCAAAAAACTGACCCTGGCGACGTATAATCGGTGTTGCCTATTAATAATTACAAAATGTTTGATACTTTTATTTTTAATTTAAATTGACAACACCGCATCCCACTCATGCCAGTATGCCACTGATTGTTGTTGGCTTAACTGAATACGAAAATTAGGCACATATTGGGTTGACACTATCATCCCACTATGATCATAGTAACACGGAGTGTAAATAGCAGACTCGGGCCCCTGGGTGTTTCTGGTACCTTTGTTGTTTCTGAATTCCATAACACAAGTGCTTTAGCTACTTACTTTGGGTTCAGAGCAATGTATGTGATGTTGTCCGCATTGAAACAAAACTAATTATATTAAACGGATTCTATAAATAATAGAATTCTTCAAAAATACTTGTAATTCAAGGTGAATTAAATCAGGCGTTTGATTAAAAACAGGATAACTAACGGCTAGCTAATGAGAAATATTTTTAATTGTTGTTATTGAATTGGTTAAAAATCTTGTTTTTTTTTAGCATTATTAAAAAAAGAACGTGACTGTTTAAGCGAAGTTTTATTTGCGTTAATATTTGATTTTGAATAACCCCGAATAAAACTTATTTTTTAGTACGCTACAGTCAATCTATCTATATATAAATTAATCCCTATTTCCCTTGGTCACGGCATCACGCGTGAACGGCTGGACCGATTTCGCTAATTCTTTTTTTGTTGTGTTTGTTATTGTCAGGAGAAGGTTCTTATTAAAGAAAAAGTTTGCAAAATGGCGCTGAAAATTAGGAAATTGAAGAATACTCAACCACCAAATTAAGTAATCCTGACTTATGTTATAATAGTGATTTGTTGGATTCATCTCCACCCCTAATAATACCAAGGCACCGGGTACGGGACTTAGGTATTCACGCGGGTGAAGCCGCGGGGCACAGCTAGTTGACAATAAATCAATCAACAAATATTTAAAACAGACTTTCGGTTTTTTTTTCTCTCTACAAGAGTCAAATGTCAAATATCAGCGACCTCATTTAGATTTTAAAAATTTCATTTTTTGTTTTATCGGATGCATTTTATTTCGGCAAAACTGGTTTGATATGATACCGTTAACATTATACACGAGTCCGGTCACCTTTGCGATTAAGTTAGGATCGTAATGCTTCGGAATAAGGACTAATTTCCAAAATCAGGTACCAGAAGTTATGTTTACCTTTGTATACAAATTAAGATCTTGTCAAACCAGTGGTCTATTTCGAGAGTAAAAGTAACAAACTTCAGTTAAAAATAGCCAAACCTTCAGAAAGGAGTTAGGGCTCGCACACATAACTGCGAATTCGCATCGCATCGCAAAATTCTGCGAATTCGCGTTCCATTTTGAACTTTATTTACTAGAAATTCCTGCGATGCGAATTCGCATCGCATCGCATCGCAGTTTTGTGTGGGAGCCCTTAATACAGTGAATGTTCTCAATTTTCGATGTCCTTTAGAAACTCGGTGAAAATACGGAATCGTGGTAATTTGCTTGTTTCCGTAACGTTTTGCCTTGTAATAATATTCATCCCGAGATATGGAACCGATTATAGTGAGGACCTTGATGAGAATAAACTGAATGATCACGTCAAACTAAGAATAAAAAAACAAGTCAAAATAAGAATAAATATAATATGTTTTGATGTCAATATTCAAAACACAATAATTCTAACAAAAAAAACCGTCTTCAAAATCTTATATGGTTTTCTTATGGATACCACTGTCAAAACTGGACCAAAATGGACCACATGGGAAGCACCAGCTTTCAAATAAAAAAAAATCATAAAAAAAAAGTTATGTGGTATCAAAAACCATTAACACCATCACTTATTAAATAATAATGATATTCATTCCGGGACAACTCACACACGGTTATCTGATCCCAAGCTAAGCAGGGCTTGTGTTATGGTAACCAGGCAACTGATAAACATACTTATATATTTCTAAATACATACATATTATAGATAAATTACACCCAGACCAGAACAAATGATCGTGCTCATCACACAAACATTTGTCCTGGGTGGGAATCGAACCCACGGCCTCCGGTATAGCAGTCAGGGTCACTAACCACTAGACCAACAGGCCCGTCAAAAAATAAAGAAAAGCAGTTAATTATACCATGTTATCTAGATTAGGCGGTTAATATAGGACTAAATATCACGCATAGAGGCCAAGGTCAAGTTTTTTTGCTAGAATTTCGTCGCTATTTAGGATATAGTTATATGCTAGCTTTGCTCGCGGTTCCGCCCGCGACGATGTCGGTTACCGTAAGAAAAATATGTGTACATAGTACGTAGTCTATCGCCCTATCTTGTAATGCAATCTTACTCCATACAAAGTTTCATTAAAATCGGTTTAGCCGTGAGAGCGCAACAAACAAACAGAGTTATTTTCGCATTTATAATATTAGAATACGAATTAAAATAACGTAACACTTCCCCCGCGGAGTTAACACTCATAAACGAGTTTCATGTAAATATACTTATTTGCGAATTAATTTAAATGATGAATTAATTATTTTTAATTATATTTATAATTTGAAAAATATTTTTAAAATTAATTTAATGTAATAAAAAAAACCTAAAGCAACATTAGTGTCTCAGGTTTAGTTATAAAAATATCAAATTATATTAAAAAAAAGACTAGACTATGATTCTAAGAATAATGAATTATTAAATAAATAAACACAAATAAAAGTCAAATATATTAATTACTGCTGCTGACCCGGCAGACTTCGTACTGCCTCAATCGATAAATAAAAGCCTAAACTTTTGTACAAAATAAACTTAAAACAAATTGTTTTTTTTTTTTATTTAATTCCGAACATTTTCATATTTATTCACCTTTTAAACCTTCCCTGGGCTTCCACAAATAATTCAATACAAAAATTAGCCAAATCGGTCCAGCCGTTCTCGAGTTTTAGCGAGACTAACGAACAGCAATTCATTTTTATATATATAGATAAGATAGAAAGACAACACTCACCATTCAACTCCCTCATTGCAACAAAACTGAACAAAAACTTTTCTAAACCAAACACAATTCTAATCCGTTCGGAGTGCAAAATTCAAATGTTTCTATCGCCGCGCCGGTCGTTTACGTTCGCGCCTGCGCAGTCCGCCGCTCGCGACACACTGAGCATTGTCTAGGGTTTGAGTCTAATATAACAGACTGCTATCAAGGATATAAGCGATCTAGACTAAATTATAAGGTCTCTTAGACCCAAGGTCTAAAAACTTATCAAAATATATGTTGAGTTTAATAATTGTCATAATGAACCATGCAACACTATTAAAAAAATAAATATAGTTTAAAAAAACACTAGTATTATTGTGAAAAAGCGTGGGTTGCTCGATAGACGAAAAATATGGCACAGAGCGCCACACGCTTTTTCACAATAATACTAGTGTTTTTTGTTCATTACCAATTTCAGCTTACATTAGGAATTATTTTTCACTTTTTTAGTTAGAAGTACTTTAAAAGCGTGTTTTTTAGTTTTTTTAAACTATATTTATTTTTCACTTTTTAGTCCTAGCAGCAATACGTGTTGTCTGAATTCAAACGTATTGCTTTGTGGACTTAAAATTTTTTTTTATTGTTTTTTTTTTATTTATTTAATCCTGGTGATCCTAATCAGAATAATGAGATAAAACTATGAAATTATTATATCGTCGCTGATTCTTGATAAGTGTACAAAGTTTGAATTAAATCTGTCCGTTTAAAGTGGGTCAAAATCGAGTCCAAAGGAGTCGGTTACATACATACATACAAGTGAAGCTAATAAAAGCGTGTTAAAAAGAGTAATCTTAACTTTGAGTAGCCGTTACGAGTCATGCTATCTCTGTCATTTAAAGGCGTAACAGTGGCGATAGATAGATATTTAAGGTATTTCTCTGATATCAGAGTATTTTATAGGAACAAGCATCAACCACTAACCCCCGGTTTTAGAAATGCTGATCAGCTTAATATGTTGTCAAATTAACTGATCACGACTGTGACTGGTTGTCTCAAACACTAATAGTCAATCACAGAGCTAAAAAAAAAAAAAAAGAAACCCGACTGCATAAAAAACACTTTAAATAAAAACTGAAAAGTAAAAAACAAGTTCAATAAGTCTAGAAGTGTAGATAGCAATGTTATTGGTACAAAAATTTAATAATCAATACACAATCAATCTAATGAGAAACATAATTGACTTTTACAGTCGGGACCCATAATGAATGATTTTAGTCTAGCGTATTTTAATGTTAACGTTTTTGAAACCGGGAATTAGTTACCGGGTGCAAGATCGTAAATTAAATTTTCTTCTATCTACATAATATATTAGTAAAAATTAATGTTTGTATTTAATAAATAAATAAATAAATGCGGACAACATCACATACATTGTTCTGAACCCAAAGTAAGTTGCGCACTTGTGTTATGGAATTCAGATACAACGAAAGTACCACAAACACCCAGACCCAAGACAATGTAGAAATGTGATTTTCTACATTGACCCGCCCGGGGATCGAACCCGGGACCTCAGAGCTGGCGACACCTTGAAACCGGTGCGTACGCCACTCGACCACGGAGGTCGTGATATTTCTGTGATCTATGCTTTTTAAACGAATTGTCCGTGTGGGTTTCTGTTTTTTTTATGCAGCATTTTGTGTCGGAACTAGTTAGTTAATAAAACACGCATAAATAATTATAGCGTTTGGACAAATCTTTAAAAAATCTGTGTGCACTCGGACCCCACGGACCAAGGGTTTCAAACGCTTGGTTGACACTTCGCGTGACCCAAAGGCTGGCTTCTACCTAGGTCAGCGAATAAGCATTGCCATACAACGTGACAATGCTGCCAGCCTTTTGGGCACACTCCCAGTCGACAGCGATGTGGATGAATTTTTTGATGCCTTATTTTAGTTATTAGTTTTATTTAGTTTATATTTTTACACGACTGCCCAAAAAGGAGTGTTATGTTTTCAGGGTTCATGTATGTAAGTATGTTTGTGAGTTTCTTTATTCCACCATAACTTCTAAAAGGCTTGACCGATTTCAATGTTTGTAGTATCATTAGAAGATTTGAGTTATCCCGAGTGACATAGGCTATGTGGACATTAAAAAATGGTCAAGTGTGAGTCGAAATCGCCTACAAAGGGTTCCGAACGATTTTTTTTTGTGTTGTGTCATGTTTTTGTGTTGTAGCGCTCTATAAAATATTATTTATCACTAAAAGGTATTAAATAAAAAAAATATAATTAAAAAAAAATAAAAAACACGTCTGCCATGTCAAATATTTGCAGTCGGGGACCTGTAATGAATTGTTCCAAGTAACCGTCCCCCGACTGAAAATATTTGACTTGTTTTTAATTTTTTTTTTGACAGGGCAGGCGTGTTTTTTTATTTTTTTTTATTATATTTTTTTTATTTCTTATTTATTGTGTAGGCTTAGCTTATTATTATTCCCATGGAATTACCATACCAATGTCATGTTCCGTACAATTTGTTTAACAGTCTCAATTGTCTACAGAGTGCGATAGCATCACGCAATACATATATGGAACTATTTAATTATGTGTTCGCACACCTCTACCTACCCTTCTGGCAAACAACCATGGTTATACCATACGAAACGACATCGAACTGTCATTTATGATATAATAACTTAGAGGATAGGAACTACAGAGTGCACATATTGGGGTATGAACTGTGAGCACTAGTGTAAACTGGTTTCATCGCGAAAATTGTATCAAAACATACCGGGCCGTTTGAATAAAACTAAGTATATCAAAACCTATACCCTAATAAAAAAATGGTTTTATGCATTAACTTTTACATAATAAATAATAAACTTACATAGGGACCTCCTTTTAAGTGTGTATATATCTGTGCTAGGAGGATTTTTGATTTGATTTGAGGTCCCGCTCTTCGTAACATTATAATAATAATATCGGCACTATCGTTTCGCATAAACGCCTGTCGTTGAGCGGAAAATAAGCTAAATCAGTAAACGAATGTACTACATACAGCCAAAAATTAGCTTACGCGCGACACAATAAGCTTTTAGCGACCCGCGCACTCTACAGTTTAAACTTTATTACTCTATGCATAATAATCGTTATAACATACTCGTAACCTTAATAAAATTAGTTTTTACGTCAACGGCCGTATCATTTCCTAATCTCGTAGGAAATGATTAATCTCGTCTAACGTGCGAAAATACTACAGGTTATTATAAGTTGACGGAATAGGAGTATGTCGCGTGGCGAAGGTTCGACTTCCTAAGTACAAGAGGCCACGGGCTCGGGACCTTGCCCCTGGTATGTCTATTCTGTAAATAATTTCGGTATCGAGCTTCACCTGAGTGACAATAAAGCTCACTTCAAAAGTGAACCCAATGAGCCTTGATTTAGAATTCAAATTCGAGAATACGTATTTGACATCTCACCGCGGATTCCGCTGTCGAGATATTATTATGAAAATAGTGTTACAGAATAGCACTACTGGTATGCTAATCAAAACTTAATGTAGGTACCTACTTTCTGTGTTTATTCCGGTAACTAAAGGAAATGTCGTGCCTCTTTGGCCTAGTGGTGCTAAGCGCGACTGCTACGCTAGAGGTCTTGGGTTAGATTCTCAACAAACTAAAGAGTGAGCCTATCAAGGTATGAATCGTAAGCACTAGTATGAACTAGTTTTGTCGTAAATATTGTATCAAGACGGAGCGCGCCGTTTTAATGAAACTATCTAAAACCCTGATAGTATCCTAACAATGTCGAAACCATCGATATTGTAGCATATAAGTCTGTCGTTGAGCGAAAAATAACTTGAATCAGTAAACGAATGTACTAGATACAGCTGAAAAAGTGCTCTCGCTTGGCACGAAGGGAAACTAGCGATACTAGCGGTCTATAGTATATCTACTAAAGTCCATGTTTTAAGGTCTAGTAAATGCAAATAATATTTCACTTAAAAAGTATAAATGTTTAAAATTGAAGATAGTAAGTGCCTAGAAGTTATTTATACTTATAATAAATCTGTAGAAGTGAAAATTCTGTACTACATTAAAAATATCAAAAAAATAAATGGCGGGAGGTGTTAATAGACCGACACCGAACCCAAAAGTGTGAAAAAAAAAATTTGTCTGTCTGTCTGTCTGTTTGTTCAGGTATCACGCAAAAACTATCGGTTCGATTACGATGAAACTTGGTATAATTATTCTTTATTATCCTGGGCACCACACTGGGTAGTTTTTATCCCGGAAAAGTATAAACAATAAAAAACAAACTTAATTTTGCGGTTAAAAACTCATTGATAAGTTTCGTCATCCACGCGAACGAAGTCGCAGGCACAGCTATACTAAAGCCAATCTGGAAAGAGAATTAAACGTTATTACTAATTTTCTACTTTGACGACATGTGTTTAAGTTCATTTTAGAATGACAAATATTACCGAAAAGGGCCTAAAAGAAATTTGAATGTGATGGAAACTGAACTGTTAGTCATTGAATTAATGTTCATAATCCCAAAGCACGGTCATTATTTCTTTAAAGTGGCTGATATATAGTTCCGAATATTCCTTGTTGCAATCCCACTCAGAACGCGATAACAATTCAAATTTTGAATACAACAAGAGTTAACAAGACCAAATGCAACAACTGCACCTGTACCATGAACTGTTAAAGCAGTACTGTTGCGGATGTGGAAGCGAGACGGCGCACTACACTGCGAATCACGCTGTCTCGCTTACTCAACGGCAACATTACTCCTTTAAGAGCTCATGGTATCGTGCTGATCGAGATTAGATTGCAATCAAAAATGTCTTAATTCAAAACATAAATCTATTCGCAGATAAGCTTGTGTTTGCTTTGTACCACCTGAAGCAAGTAGGCGTGCTTACTTAGCGAACGCATTGCTTTTTAATCAGAAAATTATTAAATTTAAACATAGCTTAAATATCTTGTATAAAAGTGCATTTACGCATTGGCACACAAGTACATCCAAAGATAAATAATAAATAAATGCGGACAACATCACATAGGTACATTGTTCTGAACCCAAAGTAAGTAGCTAAACCTCTTGTTTTATGGAATTAAGAAACAACGAAGCTACCACAAACAACCAGACAAAAGAAAGAAAAGTTGGTTTCTACATTCACCCGTCCGGGGATCGAACCCGGGACCTCACAGCTAGCGACACCTAGAAACCGGTGCGTACGCCACTCGACCACGGAGGTCGTCAGATGGTATGGCCGTGGCATGGTAACTATTGGTAACGGAACCACGGCTTTCTGTGAAGTCAAGTCTAGCCTATTTCTTTGTTACCATCTGTACGAACAGATTATATTTATTAGATGCAAGTTTGGTCATGCTAAACGCTCTATCGCTGCGCACGCGCACGAGTATTTAGAGCGGGCCTTATCTTATGTCATGGAACAACATTGTCTGCGATTATTAATAACTTAGGTATGCTGCTAGATTTGGGTGGCTTGAAATATGAGGCATTCATAATGTACAGGGTGTTAAGAAAACCCTGTCCGATCCGTGAAGGTGTTGTTAGGTATCGATATCAGATTACAAAAATGTGAAAAAAGAAGGAAAAAAAAAAAAATATTAACCTAAAAATTATTTTTTTTTCTCAAAATTCGAGTAAGAGAGTCGGTGTCGTCGCAGATGCTACCTAATTACCAAACAAAAGGCCCCCAAAAATACCGACGAAATTGGTGTTGTAGTTTTAGTTTTAATCTCAAATTTAGGGAATTTCGGAGCAAAAAATGGGTATTTCAAAATTCATTATTACTGTTTCTATCATGAATTTTCCAAATTTGATATTTTATTTGGGCATGTGATTGAGAACCCTATATCACCGTTTCGGGTCGGACAGGGTTTTCTTAACACCCTGTATAGCTATGAATAATATGAAGGGAACTCTGCCTGTTGTGTTGGATATGCTTTCGCTTCTAAACCACACAGATTTTGATACTGGTATGAGGTTGAAGGAGAAAGGAAATAAAGACATGACCCTTACACTTTATAAAGGTTCTGATAACTTTTAAAATAAGGAACAATCTCATGCACGTCAACTTTCAATCGAAATGAAAAACACATTAATATCGGTCTACTCGGTTAGGAGCTACGATGGCACACACAAACAGCCACAAGTTATAACACCCCCTTTTTCCGTGGGAGGTTAAAAAGCAACAGTCTTTAGGTAACAAATATTTCTATCTGCCTCATGAACAACCAACGAAATGAATTTCTAATGATAAAATAATAAATGAATGAAAACAATTAATTGCGAATCAATCATTCTAATTACATTGTCAAATAATGTAACACGTGTTTCGTACTAACAATTGATTTTCAACTCTATGTGTAAACACACAAGGTTGATATTGTTAAGAGTATGATATAAAAATTAGGTCCCGAATGACAATAATAATATTCTATGTCTAGAACATTAGTTCCGCATTCATTTCCTTATTACGCTTGGTCAGTTAAATTTAATTGTTTAGTTTATTATTCCAATCAAAGAAAATCCAACTAAGAAAAGTTTAATAAACATAACATAACATACCACCACGCCTGTATCCCCAAAGGGTTAGGCAGAGGTGTACCAATGTATACCCACAGTTCGCCGGTATGTTTAGGTCCCATGTACCTAATAGGGGGCGAGCCTATTACCACTAACCGGGCACAAATCCAAACTCCGACCTGCTACTGAGAATTATAGAAAAACCCAATAACACCTTGGTGGACTTGGGAATCGAACCCAAGACCTCTAGCGTAGCAATCGCGCTTAGCACCACTAGGCCAACGAGGCAGTTAATTAATGTACAGCTTAATTTCGTTAACCCCAAACCAAAAAAAGAGGGTGTTATTATTTTGACTACTCTGCCTGTGGCATCGTAGCTCTTAAACGAATGGACCTATTATGATTGTTTTTTTTAAATATGACGTGACGAAATGGATATTGGCTATAATTTATTATACCTATTTAAGATCTTGCAAGCATGTATTATTTTAATTCTGTTGAATTTTGAATTAAAAAACATACAAACATCCGAATTGAGAACCTCCTCCTTTTTTTAAAGTCGGTTAAAAACCAGAGGCACTTTACATTTTACAACTATGCGATCAAAAATCTATATATTGTTTCCACACCTTACGTTATTTTGATCCGAGAGAATCACTAAACTTTCTAATAAATCTCTAGGTCTAATAAAAATGAAATCAGATCAAAACATTAAATCAACGGCATCTGCATCTATAATTGTTAATTATGAATTAACCTTGGACATTGACAATGCAGAAATTATAATGAGCAAACGTCCAGGGGCCCGATGCCGCTATTTTAAGTCAGTGAGTGGTGGGTTCATAAACGTTCCAGTGTACTTGTTATTGTGCCTAATTTTCGTATTCAGATAATTTTAGTTTAATGACAAATGTACACCTACTTGCCACTGTTGTCATTGTAGGATTGCAAGTGATTGTTCTTATCTGAATACGAAAGTTTGGCACAATAACGAGTACACTGGAAGGTTTTTTTAACCCGCCACTCACTGACTTAAAATTGCGGCATAGGGCCCCAGCTCGCAACGTTAGTAAGGCAAGTCGTTGCTAAGGGAGACGTAGGTAGGCAGTGTAACAGCCAAGTTTGGAAAAAAAATGGGTCACGGATTGTATTTTTAAACACCGACGCAAAAAGATAGGTGGTATTATTGGATAGGATTTTTTCTAAGCTTTTTAATCTAGTATTAAGTTTTAATAGCAAATTATATTTTTGTTGAAAACAGCTTCAGAATGTTTGAAAGGTCATATTTAACAGGAACATAGTTTTATTATGACTATTATAATTATTTCGAAACAAAATATATTAATTTTAATTTGGCCTTTAAAAGCTCTTTTAAACGTAAAATGACTCTAGAGTCTAGTTGCAAGGTCCGAAGTGTCATTCCTATAGAAAAGAACCGGCAAGAAACTCCATAGATTACTCTTATTTAAAAAATTAGTTCAAAGATCTGTATTGAACTTGGCTCTAATTAAATATCAGCTAGAGTTTTTGTACAGAACTAAGTGGTTACTAAACGTCTGAAGATAAAAATAGAATCGATTTCTTTCGCACGAAACTCATTGATTTATTGATTGTGATTATCTTTACTTAGATACCAACCTAGTTGGAAGTTATATATTCGAGCCGTTTGGGGTTGAGACCCTTGGTCCGTGGGGTCCGAGTGCTCAGAGATTTTTTAAAGATTTGTCCAAACGCCTGGTTGACACTTCGCGTGACTCAAAGGCTGGCTTCTACCTAGTTTAACGAATAAGCATTGCCATACAACGTGGCAATGCTGCCAGCCTTTTGGGCACACTCGCAGTCGACAGCGATGTGGATGAACTTTTTGATGCCTTATTTTAGTTCTTAGTTTTATTTAGTTTATAATTTTTCTTATTTATTGTGTAGGCTTAGTTTTTATATTATTGTAAATCTTTTAAGTTTCATAATTGTAAAGCCCAATAAAAGAAATATACATGAAGATATATTTTCTACTTAGAAGTATAACATTTTCAACAAAGGATGATTATTTCAATACTAATATTATACTGGCAAAATAAAGTCTGTCTATTTGTCTGTTACGTTTTCACTGCTAAATAACCGATTTTGATATAATTTTGGTACATCATCTAAAAATACTTCTACCAAGCGGGTGGATCCGCGGGGTAAATAATCATTCAAAGATTGTTTTCCTATTGACCCGGTAACCGGTAACCGGTAATAGCAAGTAATGTTTTTGTTGAGACAATGCATTGGAATTACCCTAATGTATCCTATTCTTCCTATGTTTGTTACCTCAGAACTTTTGACTGGGTGAACCGATTTTGATGATTCTTTTTTTATTAGAAAGCTGGTGCTTCCCGTGTGGTCCAAGTATTTTGGTCCAGTTTGACAGTGTGATCCATAAGAAATAAATGTAAGACTTATTTTGAAGTCGGTATCGCCAAACGCCAGTGCGATATCTACCTCTTTTTTATTTATAATATCATTGGCCGACCCCAAATAATTGGGAACAGGGCAGGGAGACGATGATGATTACTTTTGCTAAGTGATACATAAAATTACGATTGTCAAATATTATGCAATTTCGATGATATATGGTAAGAATGGAATTTGTCTCGATTATAGTTAAAACATACTAAGACAGTCGAAATGGTTGGAATGGAAATCATCATCTCCCGAGCCTTTTCCCAACTATGTTGGGGTCGGCTACCAGTCATACCGGATTCAGCTGAATACCGTATTTTATATGGAGCGACTGCCTATCTGACCACCACGACCCATTTAATTGGGTAACACAGTATCCCATAGTAAGACGGGTTGTCAGAATTGACTTAACGACTGCCAAAGATCTATGTATGACAGCCGGGACCTACGGTTTAACGTGCTTTCCGAAACACGGAATTTGGTTGGAATGGAAATAAATTATTTAAAGAAATTGTATAAAATAAGCCCTTGCTCTATATCTGTACGTTCGTAAAGGTAATTTTTTCTTATAGGTTTTTTTTCTTTTCTTTGCATAGAATGAATAATATTATTATCAATATTTTTAGTCCACTTTAACTAGGTCGAGTTTCGCTTGCCCACCGCTAGATGGCAATAGCGCTCCTCGTATACCCAAAATAGATTTTAATAATTTTCCATATTCTACCAAAAAAAATAATAGGTCAAGGTTTATGTAATTTTCATAAAAAAACAAGTGGTGTGATACGAATAGGAGTGCGTAAGGCCTGGCCTATCTTGCGTGATAATAATAAACACAAATTTTCAAGGCTGTATATATTAAGTAAAGTACTCGTATTCACGGCAATACTGGTTTCTTGAGATGGTTAAAAAAAAACTAATGACTTGATTCTAATTCTAGAAATAAGAGCGTTATTCAATTATTTTTCTAGCCGTATTTCGTGAACGTCGTTCAGATATAATCCTGTTTATTTTGCCGTGACTAGGATAGGTATATACCGCCTCGTTGGCCTAGTGGTGCTTTCTATGAAATTCTCAGTAGCAGGTCGGAGTTTGGATTTGTGCCCGGTTAGTGGCAATAGGCTCGCCCCCTATTACATGGGACCTAAACATACCGGCGAACTGTGGGTGTGCATTGGTACACCTCTGCCTAACCCTTCGGCGATACAGGCGTGATGGTATGTTATGTTACTATTATAGGACTTTCCTCTGAGCTCAGTGTTAACATGACTAATGTACACACAGGACAAACAATGCGTCGTCTCTTGTTTTATACATGTTTGTACGCGAGGAGAATATTACCTATCGATTGCGAAAAACGATTTATTTTTCTTATAAGCAAATTACATTACTATAAGGAAAAACTAGCGATGGGCTTCTTGCGGGGGCGAAAAGTGGCCCACGGAGAACCGCTTCGCTACGTTGAATGTAAGAGGAGGAATAGATGGTAAGGTGGATGAAGTATGTCAGATGATGGATGTAGTGACAAAAATTAAGTAAGGTATGCTGAGATAGTTTGGCTATGTCGAGAGGATGAATGAAGAACGATTGACAAAAAAATGTATAAGGCGAGTGTGAATGAAAAAAGGCCAGGTCAAGAGCACCATAAACCGAACAGCATGTATGAAGGGAATAATGAAAGTGGACAAAGCGAAACAAGTGTGTAAGGATCGTAGCAAGTGGAAAGAAGTGGTCTCTGCCTACCTCTACAAGAGAAAGAGGCGTGATTATATGTATGTATGTATGTATGTAAAAACTAGGGTATGCGAAATACGCTTGGCAATCGATTTATGAAAGTTTCGATTGATTAAAACACAAATTCAGTGCAGAGTTTTTTTCCAAAAATAAAAGTTACGGTAATAGGGGAATGTATTTCCCTGTACTTGTATGTATTTAGGGACTCCCGAAAATTGAATGCCAATTAAATTTAACACTTTTCCTAAATGCCTCTCTGGCAATACGACGATGAAACAGAATGGCGTTTCGGTATTCAGCTAAAAGTCTTTCTTAAACATACTGTATGTCTATTCTGTAAATAATTTCGGTATCGAGCTTCACCTGAGTGACAATAAAGCTCACTTCAAAAGTGAACCCAATTGGCCTTGATTTAGAATTCAAATTCGAGAATACGTAACATCTCACCGCGGATTCCGCTGTCGAGACATGAAAATAATGTTACAGAATAGCACTACAGTTCGTTGTCCTACTACCAGTAGTCTAGCAATAGTGTATTGGGAGATAAGTGCTAGTTCAGAATACCTTCCGATGGTTATTCAAATGCGTGCAGTCGTAATCACAGGCACGTGGTCAGAATGATCGGCCAATCAGTTCGGGTTTGGTGCAAGCGTAGAAAGGGAAGCGGGTTGCAGCGTTTTAGAAAACATTCGTCGCTCAGAAGATTTTTAAATGAACATTAAAAAAAGCTGTATTTGCTTAGCACGTGTAGCACTTTATTATATGTTAAACATGTGCTTCTATTATAACTAGTTTCGAAGGTCTTTTACGATAAACATACGTCGACACGCGTGGTAGGTGTAATTTTGCGATAACTCTTAAGGAATTTCATTTAAATTGTTTCAAGTAAAGGAAAAACATATTGCGTGGGTTTTTTTTACGTGACTAACCTATTTAATTTGATAAGGATATACATTGTACCCATTGAAGTGGCCTTCAAGTTAGCATATGTGAAAACAATACAATCGGTAAATTGCGTAAAAGATACCTATACATCAGCCACTTTAAATAAATAATGAACGTGCTTTGGGATTATGAACCTTAATTCAATGACTAACAGTTCAGTTTCCATCACATTCAAATTACTTTTAGGCCCTTTTCGGTAATATTTGTCATTCTAAAATGAACTTAAACACATGTTGTCAAAGTTGATAATTGCGTAATTAGTAATAACGTTTAATTCTCTTTCCATATTGGCTTTAGTATGAATATTATTAATGCAATACATTAGTGAAATGAAACCTACACAGAAACCTACTTGACTCACTCCGTTCATACGAAAAAACTTTGAGACAGACAGATGAGTCCGCAGACTTTCGTGTTATTATATAGATTTAAAAAAATACTGTTCCCTCTTCCAACTTGCACCACACAGAATAAATTGCAGCGGCCCGCGAACACTCGGCCTTGCTCACGGCCGAGGACGGCGCATTCATTGTTGCTGAATTATATCACTAATGCCGTCACGAACTTACGAGTATTACCATTTATAAGCGTTTATGTTACACGAGTATTTAGCTTTTTAAGACGGACAGTTATTGCTGTAGTATGATGTCTCGTTTTTTTTTGTAATAATCTAAAGCGCAATACACACTGAGCCCGCCGGGCCGCTGACAAAGCCCGGCGACACAACCCGGCGGCCTGTATATACAGGATATAGGACAGAATACAGGCCGCCGGGTTGTGTTTAATGCTGCCGAGGCCGGCCTAGGAAGAGTTGGCAGGACGACCCAAAGTCATACTGCAAGGGTTGGTTTGAGGTGGCACGAGATAGAGAAATATGGAAAGACTTGGGGAAGACCATTGCCAAGCAGTGGCAGTGACAGACAGTTAACTGAAACAACAACGGATGCTGGCTACACACTCACTGTGAGCCTTTTGTCACTTTTTCAGACAAATTGGAAATACGTGATCACCTTATAACTGTATACAACGTGCTCTCGACGTGTATCGGTGTATGTATACAGCTGTTTCGAACACACGGATACCCGCGAGGTACGGAGTCATGCCACCTACTACGTGACCTGCTGCGACTTAGATCCCTGTATTGGGCCAACGTTTGTGAGATTCACAAATGTTTGTTCCAAGTCTGGGTGTCTTTTGTTCTACAAAAATGTTTGTAAATCCGAAGCGACACAGAAATTAAATTCCTAGACGAGTTTCTTACTGTAATATTCATTGTAACTTCTGCTTATTCATGGGGTTTATTATTTTAGGTGACTCTCAGCAAGGTTGTTAAGAGTTGTGTGTCTATAAAAGTAAGCGTCTCCGAATTTCAGAGGATTACTTGGTTCCATTGTTATCATCGAGTACCGAACTACTAACAAACTGTGTCCTATCGGTGAATGACTTGCTCAAAGATGTTGATTAGTGTTGCTAATGATGTATTGTTGTTTATTTAGTTTAAATGACAGCTTACATTAAAACACGAAGGTCGAGTTTGTGGTTGAGTGTTAAAGTAACAGATTCAAAGTTTTTGTGGTACATATGGAGACTGACTGCCACTGTAATTATGTGAGAAAATAGGAAGTGAACACTGTTACTGTGTTATTGAGTAACCTACTGATCTCACCAGGCGGCGCCACTGGCGTTTCAGCTGTCAAGCCCATCGGAACTGTGGAATTTGCTTAGACTATAAATAACTATAGACCGCTAGTATCGCTAGTTTTCCTTCGTGCCAAGCGAGAGCACTTTTTGTCTGTATCTAGTACATTCATTTACTGATTTAAAGTTATTTTTCGCGCAACGACAGACTTATATGCGAAAATATTGATGGTTTCGGCATTGTTAGGATAATATTAGGGTTTTAGATAGTTTTATTAAAACGGCGCGCTTCGTCTTGATACAAAATTTACGATAAAACTAGTTCATACTAGTGCTCACGGTTCATACACTGATAGGCTCACTCTTTAGTTTCTTATATATACTCTAAGGGAATTTGACATGTCAAGAGATGTCACGAGCGGTAATTAAACTCTGTATACTACTAGCTACTTTACGTTGACATTTAGTAAGAGCATAAAACTATGGAAAAAATTAATGTGAGTATCTACGAATTTCGTAGAACACAGTATTGCAAGTCATCGCATTGAAAACATTACTTAATACTATCATTGTTTAGCACGCTAATGGCCGCTTACAGCAAATTGTTGTTACGGATCCCACATACTTGTATTGTGAACAAAATTATGATAATCAGGCCTTAGTAGGACGTTGTACGACATGCATGACGTACGTCAGAGGCACTTGAAGTACCTACTGATATTTGAAGTAGAAAAAACAGATAGGAAAAACAAGCAATCTAATTTAAAAAAAATGTATCATTTTATTTATTGCCTTGTTTTACACCCTGACGTAAAAAGAGGTTTACCTATAAGTTTGACATATGTCTGTCTGTCAGTGGCATCGTATCTCTTAAATAAATAATAATAATAATAATAATAATTGCGGACAACATCACATAGGTACATTGCTCTGAACCCAAAGTAAGTAGCTGAAGCACTTGTGTTATGGAATTCAGAAACAACGAAGATACCACAAACACCCAGACCCGGGACAATGTAGAAAAGTTGGTTTCTACATTGACCCGTCCGGGGATCGAACCCGGGACCTCAGAGCTAGCGACACCTTGTAACCGGTGCGTTCGCCACTCGACCACGGAGGTCGTCATGTTAAATGAATGGACAGATTCTGATGCTGTTTTTTTTTTATAGTTAATTTGATCAATGGTTCTTCGCTATAATTTATGAAGAGCTGTTTAGTATTTTGAAAGTTATCAGCCATTGTCTAAAATTGGTCGGGGGCTATTTTTTTTTATGTTAAATATAGAGGAACAGAAGGTTTAGGCAGAGTTAAACGGTGTTTAAAGTGATAAAGATTTATTTTATTTTAAAGTAGGTAATTATAAAACAAAATGCAGGAAATGAATGCTTGTTTCAGGGTAGTTTTTCTGTGTTACTTGCGTTGTAACAAATATGATTATCAATAATATAATTCACGGGAATAAGCGCGTACATGCATAAATACCTTTTTGGGGCTTGACGTTTCGACCGGGTTACACCGGCCGTGGTCGCAAGCAGACTGGAGATGCGGTGTCGGCGGTCGAAACGTCAAGCCCCAAAAAGGTATTTATGCATGTACGCGCTTATTCCCGTGAATTATATTATTGTAAACATGCAGCGCGATAGTTTAAAATGAAATATGATTATCCTATTCAGCTGTCAGTCGGTCTGTGCGTTTGTCACGTACAATTATACTAAACTGCTAACAATCACAAAGGAGGTAAATATCTCGACAATTACTGTTTTCAAACGACTTTTTAAGATGTTATTCTGTTCAGAGCTAAGTGGAGTATATTTTTAAATGATTTTTATTTCAATTATGCAAAACTGTTTTTTCACGCTCATTATTAAACATTGGGCCTTATTACAAAAGATGGTTTAAACCAAGACTAAGGTAAACCCAGGTTTAAAATATACCCATCACTTTCTTATGTCATATAACAAAAAGAGACGGGGCTATTCTAAAACCTCGGTTTTTCTTAGACCATCTTTTGTAATAAGGGGGCTTGTGGTTAGTTTTCCTTGCTAAATGTAGATTACTGACTGCGACAGCAAGCTGTCGTAGAAACAAAAACTTACTAGTGAAATTATGATTAAGCTGTTTTCTAGTTTGACTAGACTGCGTCGTTGGCCAAGTGGTTCTAAGCGCGACTGCTACGCTAGAGGTCTTGGGTTCGATTCCCAAGTCGACCAAGGTGTTATTGGGTTTTTCTATGAAATTCTCAGTAGCAGGTCGGAGTTTGGATTTGTGCCCGGTTAGTGGCAATAGGCTCGCCCCCTATTACATGGGACCTAAACATACCGGCGAACTGTGGGAGTACATTGGTACACCTGTGCCTAACCCTTTGGGGATACAGGCGTGATGGTATGTTATGTTATATGTTATGTTAGTTTTCAGAAATCCTTAAATAATTCTCTAGACTAAAACTATAACAATGCTTCATTAAATATATTTTCGTATTTATTTCAGTATTTTCAATTAGCGCTCGTGGATGGTAGGATGAGAGGTCACCGTTTGTCGTGGTATGGACATGTTATGAGGAAGAATGAAAGTCAAGTAACTAGATGAGTTATGAGTATGAGTATGAATGTGAATGAGTATACATATAGAGGAAGACAAAAAGAGATGGATAGATTACGTGAAAGATGATTTGAGAAAGAAAGGAGTAAATGCAGAGGTCAGAGTATTAGAGATGAATGGAAGCTGAATACGCATTGCGCCGAGCCCAAATGATTGGGAACAGGGCAGGGAGATGATTAGTTTTTCCAGTATTTCGTCTACACACAGAGTAAAATCGTTTTACCATAATGCACCTTACTACTTGAGTATAAAGGTGATTTTTATTTTTAAACTTAGTTTATCTAAATAGGAGGAAATATCTAAGGTAATGTACCGCTGACTCACGAGTTTTATCGAGACTAGATATGAACCAAAAAGGGTAATTACCTGAGCGACGTGATGCACGAATTAGTTGCAAACTGCAGTAAACTGACGTTGAATACTTTAGGATTATAACACTATGGTAGATAACAATGTCGTTGTGTAATGGTTTAGTGACCGGAATTGTAGGCACAAGATTATAGGTTCAAACTCAGGCAAGTAATCATAATGTGACTTTTTCTTGGACATTCGAAGACTCGTTTAAATTAGGCTAATATCTTCGTTTTACTTCAATTCAAAATTTTAATCTATACTAAAGCCAATCTGGAAAGAGAATTAAACGTTATTACTAATTACGCAATTATCAACTTTGACAACATGTGTTTAAGTTCATTTTAGAATGACAAATATTACCGAAAAGGGCCTAAAAGTAATTTGAATGTGATGGAAACTGAACTGTTAGTCGTTGAATTAAGGTTCATAATCCCAAAGCACGGTCATTATTTCTTTAAAGTGGCTGATATATAGTCCATGTTTTTGTTTTCTAATAGAGATGAAAATTGTGTTTTTTTTTATAGCACCGAGTCTGTAGGCTAGCGGAGTTACTACACAGACAAAATATTTTCTCCCGCAGCAGTGGGATGCAATTTATTATATACTAGCTTTTTCCTTGGTTCCTCCCGCGTGGGTGTCGGCCATCACGGCATATTATACCCTTGCACGTCCCCAGCATCCAAGCATCGTCGGTAAAACTTAGATTGGTGTAATATAAAGTTTCATCAAAATCGCTTAAGCTGTTCAACCGTGAAAGCGCAACAGACAGAGAGTTTCTTTCGCATATATAATTAAGTATGGTTATAAATAGACACTGGACATTTTATAAATTCTATTGTGAAGCAACAGAGTTCAAGGCTGTCGTTCTCGGCAGTTGGAACTGATGCATATCTATCAAATGCGAGGTAATTAAACAAACTGGCTATTATTGTTAAGCTGAGCGTTTCCGATTAATTGTCCGGTCGATATCCCGCGAGGCTGCACGATATTTAATATTCGTGACGTCGGCTCCTGACAACCCTATAATGCTTATCTTGAAGCGTATTTAAAAAAAGTTTTCTTTTCAAAGAACAATAAAAAAAAAGGTATTTTTTTGCCTTATGGCTGGAGGTTTATTAGTGTCTTGCCAACTTAGTCCGGTAAAGCTGTAAAAGCCTCCATGAGGCACAATGAGGCAGGTCACCACAAAAAAAAAATCAAAATTTGCTTTATATTGAGAGCATGCAAGCAAGCAAGTATTCTCAATTTTTGGGTAAAAAAAATTTTTTTTTTTTTTTGTTGAGAGCTGCCGCAGTTAGCCTCATGGAGGCTTTTACTGCTTTACTGGACTAAGTTGGCGAGACAATACTAATACGCCTCCAGCCAGAAGCTACAAATTAAAAGAGGGTTGTGGCAACGAAAGCTAAGGGCACCCCCTGCGGGGTTCGAACCTCGACTTAGTTCGTTGCTCACGATCATAACAAATAAAACAGCAAGAGAGGGCTGGATCAATGATTGATTATTTGGGGACTGTTTTGATTCTAGTTTGACCGGCTTGGGGACGGGGGGACGGGGGGGCAATAAACTATCTATTTGTGTTTACTCTGATCGATAAATAGACTTTTGCTCGTAATATTTATTTTGTGGTCAATAAAGAAATAATAATAATAATTTATTTTCCAAATAAGAGGGTACAAACCACTTAAGAGGTAATCTTAAAATTAAATTAGGTATACGTAGTGTGGATGTATAGAACTCTGGTACCCAAGGTAAGATTGAACTTGTGTTATGATGGGGAATGTTTTTTTTTTTATTTATTTATTTAGAGGTTTTTACCTTACAAAGGTATGTCAGCCTCATCATAACCTAATCTAATACATTATTACACGTAACTAAAATATTATTCATATATTATACATTTTTTTTTTTTTTGCGTTTGCGTTTGCGAGGGCGATAGTGATGCAGCAAACATTTCATAAATCAGTTTCGCTTCTCCTGAATTGAAATTGATAATATTCTGATGAAACATCATAAATATTAACTTTTAATGGGTAATGTTACTTTTAATAATGTGAATCAATAAGAAATTAATGTACAAGCTCTATTTCTACACCAGATACAGTAATTAAGATTTAAGTAAGTTTAAACCATTTTTTTATGAAAGTAACATAAGTGCACGTATTTTGGAGATTCAGTCGCAATAGTCCCCACTAGCAGGTTACAGGTTAACAAGAATTACAATATTTATCCCATAAATAAAATGAAATCGCGATGATAAAGAAAACGGCCTCGCTACAATTCCATTGTATGATAAACAAGTTTCTATAGAATGTATTAATTACAATTCTAAGTTATTAATTAATTATCAATTGATGTGAAACGATTGTTATGATTCCATATAGAAGAGTATTTCAACATTAATTTATTACTTGTTTCTATTTTTAACCGACTTCTAAAAAAGGAGGAGGTTCTCAATTCGGATGTTTGTATTTTTTTTATGTTTGTTCGCGCATAGCTCCGTTGCTTGCCAACCGATTTGAAAAATTGTTTTTGTTGGAAAGGGTATACTTCCCAAATGGTAGGTTAATCGTAGTTTAGGTTAGGTTTATTAATATAGGTAAGTTATGTATTATTTTTTATTTTGATTTTGATGATAGCCCGTATTGTTCCAAGTAAAAAGTCCTATAGAAGGTGTACCCCGCAGTATATCACTACGAGCGCCGGCGTCCGTGGCATGCCGTTGCCTACCGCAGTATGCCACGGTATCCCGCCACGGGAGCCTGTGGCGCGTCTTTTAATGCCCCCCTCACCCGTTTGGCCTCTATGGCGCAACTCCGCGGATCTGTCAGATCGCGCCCGGCCGAAATCGTGAATTTCTCCGCGTTCACTAAAACTACGATAGCTCTGAAATTAAAGAGCGCAGCTCGACACACCCTATGTCACTGAAATCGTTATGAAATAAGCTATGATTTTCTATAGTTTTGTATAGTTTTATCGTGGAATCTATTGTTGATTCGAAATTGAAAGTAGGGTTTGCTACTTTTTCCCAGTTTTCATACTAATATGACGTCATATTAATATGACGACTTTTGTACCAAAAATAAATGCTCTTTTTTCCAAAGTTATTGTTTTATTTACATAATAACATATTATTGTACAATAATAAAGTAAAACTATACAGCTAAACATAAACATAAACATATATAAAGCTAAACAAAGACACGGCTCAAATGAACCCGACACCGACCTTGACCGAACAATGTAAACAACTTCACAACAGATAAACATTCCGATAACAAATGTTGTTGAATGTTTAGCATGTGATGTTTTATGCCTTTCTCATTCTTTCACCTACAATCTGTGTAAGTTAGAGTAGGAAAGGTATACTCTAGATAGGCAAAATTTGTTATTTAATCCGACCCGAAACACGAAATCTCCAGGAGATCGCCGACAGACAAGCGTTTTTTGACAGAAATCTCCTGGAGATTTCCTAACAGACAAGGGGGTTTGTTCTTATGTTGATTTATATTGTCTTATCTCGATTTTTTATTGGAAGGAAGCATAATATGTTACTTTTTTTTTAATTACATGTGCAATAAAAATATTTAAAAACTACGTGTTTTTATTTAACACACGAGATGCTATACATATTTATAAACTAGCTGTGCCTGCGACTTCGTTCGCGTGGATGACGAAACTTATCAATGAGTTTTTAACAGCAAAATTAAGTTTGTTTTTTCCGGGATAAAAACTACCCAGTGTTATGCCCAGGATAATAAAGAATAATTATACCAAGTTTCATCGTAATCGAACCGGTAGTTTTTGCGTGATACCTGAACAAACAGACAGACAGACAGACAAAAATATTTTTTTTCACACTTTTGGGTTCGGTGTCGGTCTAGTAACACCCCCCGCCATTTTTTTTTTTTGATATCCTGTAAAGTTGTCAAAATTGAGATAGTACCGGTAGCCAGTTCACAGTCGATATAGATTTTTTACCTTTCTACAGCGTCTAGCCCTCTTCGTGACGTGTCTATGCCACGACCTGGGCCACGGAGGGTACACCAACAAGTATATGAGCGAGATAGCATCACCTCTCGCTGCGATGTAAACCACCTCGACAGCATCACCACTTTAATATTACTGTCACTATACTGCAACAGGTCAGATTCACCTTCTAACTATAAAAAGTAAAAACCTATAACCCATAGCAACCCAAAATAATGTAGAAAAACGAATTTTCCTAGTTGGTCCGGTCCAGGGTTCAAATCGGTACCTAAGTTGTAGTGACACCTTGAAAACTGTTTGGTACCGTACTCGACCATGGATGTCGTACACCGTATTATACCGTGGCTTTCGTATTTAACTATTTCATGCAGTTGTTACTCAAAATAATAAACAAACCTTGCTTAGTGAAAAACGTGAGTAAAGAATCCATAAAAATATTAATTAGTAACCTACGTAAAACAATGACTTTTACTAAAATACTGTCTACAAAAAAAAGCCGTGGTGAAAAAACAATTGCTAGGAAAGAAATGGAAGCGACGAAAAACAACTTAAAAGATATCAGAATAGCTTTCCTAGTCTATGAAAACTTCGTTTGTGCATCTGATGTTCTAAAACAAAATAGAAGGGTGGGTCAAAGCACAAAGACGGCCTGTTGGTCTAGTGGTTAGTGACCCTGACTGCTATGCCGGAGGTCGTGGGTTCGATTCCCACCCAGGAGAAATCTTTGTGTGATGAGCACGATCATTTGTTCTATGTCTGGGTGTAATTTATCTATAATATTATGTATGTATTTAAAAATATATAAGTATGTTTATCAGTTGTCTGGTTACCATAACACAAGCTCTGCTTAGCTTGGGATCAGATGACCGTGTGTGAGTTGTCCCAGGATATTATATATATTATTATTACAAAGGGCCCTAAAAAAGGGGAAAAAGGGAAGCTAGATACTAGCTACACAATACGGGAAATTGTTTCTGCATTTCTTTGTTCAAAATAAGCTTTTTAACCTCTACGTAAAAAGAGGGGTTATGCTTGACGTGTCTGTTTATCGCATTTTGAAGTTCATCGGCAATATCGATTTGTCGGTTTCGGTTTTTTTTAATCACGAATCGAAAAAACTTAGTAAGTAAAACGTTGAAATTCTGATATGCTTTGTCAGTGACATGCACGACTAAATAAGAAATATAATGCTTACAAAAAAAACCGACTTCAAAATAAGTCTTATAATGTTATCTTATGGATCCATTGTCAAAACCATCAAACTGGACTAAATTAAAATTAAATCACGAGAACACCTTTAAATACAAAAAGAATCATCAAAATCAGTTCACCCAGTCGAGAGTTCTGAAGGAACAAACATATACAATCGAATTGAGTACCTCCTCCTTTTTGAAGTCGGTTAAAAATATAAATTACTACTGTTTTTATAACCTTATCTTAACAAAATCATAGCAAACTCTCATCTCAAGCACTCTCATCAATAATTATAATTAAAGTACAAAAAACACAACTAAATAATTATGAAACGATTTGAGTTTCATCAAAAATTATTAATTTAACCGTGAAGTTTTCAAAGTTACTGAACGTTATAGTTACTCTACAATACTTTATGCAGGGTTACTTGTAAAACACCAACAACCTCTTGAGAGGTCATTGTACTCAACATTCTGAAAAACTTTTACTATGGGACGAAACGTGAAAAACCGAAAAAAAAAAACCAGCTGTTTCATACATTTGTGTTCGTATAATAATAATAATAATATTCCGGGACAACTCACACACGGTTATCTGATCCCAAGTTAAGCAGAGCTTGTGTTATGGTAACCAGGCAACTGATAAACATACTTATATATTTCTAAATATATACATATTATAGATAAAAACAACTTGTCAAAATGTATGGAATATTTTTGCGATTCCAGATGTGGTCCCATAGTAAAGTTATTCAGAATGTTGAGTACAATGACCTCTTAAGAGGTTGTCGATGTTTTACAAATAATCCTGTATACGTAAACGTAGAATAAAACGGGTAAGCTAACTGAAGCAGCCATTGAACAAGAGAAGCAACCGAAATGCAAGGTAATAAAAAAAATTACAAAAGCGCATCATCTCCCGAGCCTTTTCCCAACTATGTTGGAGTCGGCTACCAGTCATACCGGATTCAGCTGAATACCCTATGTTACATGGAGCGACTGCCTATCTGACCTCCACAACCCATTTTACTGGGAAACACAGTATCCCATAGTAAGACTGGTTGTCAGAATTGACTTAACGACTGCCAAAGATCTATGTGTGACAGCCGGGACCTACTGTTTAACGTGCTTTCCGAAACACGGAGGGGTCTCGGTATGTTATAAATGGTCACCCATACACGGAGCAACCGCGGCGAGCGCGGCTTAACCTGTATTATCGGTCGTACCGTTCGGCTTACACTTAGCCACGAGCCCCTCTCTCGAAAATTAACAAAAGCGCATCAAAGCTTATCCCTATAGTCAAAGTCATTTATTTGTCGAAATCCTTTGAGCTGGCAGTGTTGTTAAAAGGAATTTACGTTTTTATTACGTAATTTCGAATGCAATGGAGAATATAAAAGGGGATTTAGTTCATTTTTAACCAACTTCAAAAAAGGAGGAGGTACTGAATTTGACTGTATTTTTTTTTGTTACCACAGGACTTTTGACTGGGTGAACCGATTTTGATGATTCTTTTTTTATTTAAAAGCTGGTGCTTTCTGTGTGGTCCCATTTTATTTTTATCCAGTTTTAACTGTGGGATCCATAGGAAATAAATATAAGACTTATTTTGAAGTCGTTTTTTTTTTGTTATAATTATTAACCCCAAACACTAGAATAGCACTCCTCTTTTGAAACAAATCAAATTAAAGTCAAAGAAACTGGACATTCAACGTTGTATTGCGCGGAAAATGTGTGGAAAGCCGTAGGGCTTGCATTTGCCGCAAGGGGCGCTTACACATGAAACAAAATTGACGACTCGAAAACAAAAAATAGCGAACTAAAAAAAATACTTTCAACCAACAAACAAGCTACATTAAAATTTTATAATTAGAATCGACGTAAATAAAACAATAATCTGTCGTTTGTTATTGAAAAATGTTTCCTCATTGCCTGCCTAGATGGCGACTGACGTCGAATTAGAAGTCGCAATGGTTTCGTTACACCAACTTGGTTGGGTCCAGTGCCCGCTTATGTCAGAATGGCGTTTCCAAGTTGTTTGTAGTTGAAGGCTACTCATAAAATTTTTGTAAGAGCATCCCTTTGGATGCTTTAGAAACCAAGCTATTTACCCGACTGCCAAGAAGGGTTATGTTTTTCGCGCGTATCTTGTATGTATGTGTGTAATATTCTTTATTACCTCATATCTTCGAAACGGCCGAATGGATTTCGATAATTAGGGTATCGTTGGATTCGTATCGATTACCCAAGTGTTCTTAGATATGTCACGTCAAACAAAAACCAACATGGCGGCCACGAGGTGCCATAGATTGAGATAAAAAAAATATGTTTGCTACAATATGGGTATCAAATTAAAGGGCTTGTAACGAGAATTCCAAAATGGTATATCATTTACGTATAAAAAATACTACGTGAAAAATTGTTCTTTATCCAAACTAAATACATACTCGAATGCCGTACGCTAGGTGGATAGCCAGTTCCACCACCATGAAAGTACATAAAAGCCTACCAGGGCTGCAAGTTTGTGCGTATTATGATTTTAACTAAAAAGTGTTAAATAAATAAAAAACGTTTTTGCACTCCAAAAAATTGTTAAATTGTATTATAGGTTAATAGTAGTTTAGGTTAGGTGTATTAATATAGGTAGGTTATAGTATTATTTTTAACTTTTTAGTGCTTTTATCGATTTTTGAAGTCGGTTTTTTTTTTTGCAAAAAAGTTTTTTATAGGTCACTGTCGTTTTTCTTAACAACCAGTCTTACAATGGGACTATACAAAGTGGATACGACACAGGTGCTTTTCTTTAAACTGCCTATAATAGATACCATTTTCAAGCTCTGTACCAAATCTATACTAATATTATAAAGCTGAAGAGTTTGTTTGTTTGTTTGGTTGAACGCGCTAATCTCAGGAAGTACTGGTTAGAATTGAAAAAATCTTTTTGTGTTAGATAGTCCATTTATCGAGGAAGGCTTTAGGATATATAACATCACGCTGCGACCAATAGGAGCGAAGCAGCAGTGAAAAATGTCACAAAAACGGGGGAAAATATTCATACTTGAAAGCTTCCGTTGCGTGCGCTGCGTAAACGGTTCGAGTTACCCAAAATATATGTATGAAATAATTGTTCCTCTTTGAATGATCTAAAAAAATGTCTGCGACAGTATATGTCTATCTTTTAAAATTGACTCACTATAACCTTTTTTAAGGTAATCATTTGGTCGAAATTAATGCATTATCTATACTAATATTATAATATTATAAAGCTGAAGAGTTTGTTTGTTTGTTTGTTTGTTTGTTTGGTTGAACGCGCTAATCTCAGGAAGTACTGGTTAGAATTGAAAAAATCTTTTTGTGTTAGATAGTCCATTTATCGAGGAAGGCTTTAGGATTTATAACATCACGCTGCGACCAATAGGAGCGAAGCAGCAGTGAAAAATGTCACAAAAACGGGGGAAAATATTCATACTTGAAAGCTTCCGTTGCGTGCGCTGCGTAAACGGTTCGAGTTACCCAAAATATATGTATGAAAGAATTGTTCCTCTTTGAATGATCTAAAAAAATGTCTGCGACAGTATATGTCTATCTTTTAAAATTGACTCACTATAACCTTTTTTAAGGTAATCATTTGGTCGAAATTAATGCATTATTGCCAATTATTTGCTACAGAGTTTTATCAACATAATCTATACTAATTATATATAATTATCATTTACGCAGAAATACTTTTTTTTTAACTTCTTAATCGTGGTCATAATAACAGAAATTGACGCGGACGAAGTCGCGGGGATCAGCTAGTATCAAATAAAAAGGAGCAGTAGTTTAGTCGCAAATGTTTTTTAAGATTTTGCACCGTTTCAACACGATGTCTCTTTCCTAACAGCTGATTATGTCTAAGCATTGACGCATGTCACAAGTAAGTAAGTAAGTCAGTCAATTTACACAGGGTGGTTGCGTTTTATTCTAATTTGAAAGCTATTTAGTTTGTTTGAAAAAAATATTTTCTCATTTTTGGCGCTTTTTATTTTTATACGGTATCGAATTAATACTAAACACGTATAGTATACGTAGTGTAATTTAATGCCCCTCTGTCATATCAACTCTGTATGTTACCCAGTGAAAGGCTAGGTACCAAAGTGAAAGACCCTTGGTGTCTCAAGTTATATCGAAATATAAATAGAAGGGCCTTTTATAAGATACATGCTAAGTCGCGATTACACATAAATGTAAGAAAAAGAATTCAATAAAAAAAACCTTAAATACTAATTCAATTACATAGGATGATAGGAGAGGACCACAAAAAAAGGTTTTGAAATCCAAAAACAATTTCCGGAACTATGCATAACAAAAAATGTGAGCCGTCACGGGACGCCTGGCAGATGTGAAACATCGACATTATTTTGTAAAAGTAATATGCAGAAAAGAACAGATTGCGATAGGAACTAAATATGTCATAATACGATTTTTTTTCGCGCATGCGCGCCACGGCTTGCGTCGCCACGCCAAAAATCAGTTTTGTTCACATCAAAAACAATCCATCGAATTGGCAACCCTTTTGAGGTCGTTTAGTGATAAAAGAATTATGTAAGTAGGTCAACTTTATCTAATTAGTTGCCTAATAAAAGGGTTTTTAATTAACATATTTCGTCAATATGCAATCACTATCTTATTTCTGTGCCAGTATGCGGGTATTTCCAAAACTTGTTTGTTGATAAGAACATAGGTATGCCACCTTGTTGATAACTTTCTAAAATGCCATCTGTCTACGGCTGCCCGCCTACGTCCGATAATTGGCGACCGATCTTTTGTAGGAGAAAAATAGAACACACTGATAGCAATAGAGCAACGCACACGTCCTACAAAAAGTAGGTCATAATCTATACTTATAATAAATCTGTAGGAATGAAAATTCTGTACATTGAAAATATAAAAAAAATAAATGGCGCGGGGTGTTACTAGACAGACACGGAACGAAAAGAGTGAAAAAAAAAATTTTTGTCTGTCTGTCTGTCTGTTTGTTCGGGTATCACGCAAAAAGTACCGGTTCGATTACGATGAAACTTGGTATAATTATTTTTTATTATCCTGGGCACCACACTGGGTAGTTTTTATCCCGAAAAAGTATAAACAATAAAAAACAAACTGAATTTTGCGGTTAAAAACTCATTGATAAGTTTCGTCATCCACGCGAACAAAGTCGCAGGCACAGCTAGTTCGGTAATAAGAATCGGCGGAAAAATCAGCCCGATTATCTGACCTACAAAAAGTCTGGCGTGGGCGGGCAGCGTTATAGATTTTACTTCTTCACTAAAGGTTACAATAGTATTGTACTACGCATTTATAATAGTAAACATACTACATAATATTATACAGGAAAATCCGCTTACTTTAGTTACTCAAACTTTAAACCAGTGTATGTGATTGTACACACTGTGCCCCGCGGTTTCACCCGCGTGAATGTCTAGGTCCCGTTCCCGGTGCCTTTGTATTATTAGGGGCGGAGATGAATCCAACAAATCACTATCGTAACAAAAGTCAGGATTACTTAATTTGGTTGTTGAGTATTATTCTTCAATTTCCTAATTTTCAGCGCAATTTTGCAAACTTTTTCTTTAATAAGAACCTTCTCCTGACAATAACAAACACAACAAAAAAAGAATTAGCGAAATCGGTCCAGCCGTTCACGCGTGATGCCGCCATGCCGTGACCAAGGGAAAAAGGCGTTCATTTTTATATATACAGATTTAAATTTATTTCCCGACTGAGCCACATAATTGACTTTTTTTGGTATGAATTAAGTTCTAGAAAAATATATGTTATAATTATTATTTCTTTAAAGAGCGTTTAAACAGTCGATTATGTAAAACTGATGTTGCCTATTTAATGAAACAAGCGGTCGTTACCAGTCGCACTGCCACGTTTAAAAGTAAAAATACACGTGTAGCGATCTATAATATATCAAGTTATGGATTATAATAAAAAATACAATGTTGGAACCATGTTAGGGTGCGTCCACATCTGACGAACGAGCATGCCGCGAACGCACAAGTGTCAATAACGCCGTCCGCCAGACATGCGCGCGCCACTCGCGAGCCACTCGTTCGTCAGATGTGGACGCACTCTTAGAGTATGAGTAGAAAATTGGTTTACGAGTGTGACCAAGGTCAATGCCGACATCACAACAAACTCATAGTTTTTGCTTTAATACAGAGCTTTGAGTTTACTGCGTCGTTTCAGAGTCATTATGTGTCACTAATTAGTCGAAGGTATAATTATATTTCAAAGCGTTGTTTACGCAGGTTTGATTCTAGTTAGGCTCAACGACGCATGATGCTCTAAAAATGTTACGTTAATAAGTTATTAATATTTTTCCGCGCTGATTTTTAGTACCGACTTCTGACCGACTTTTTGTAGGACGTGTGCGTTACACTATTGCTATCAATGTGTCATCGATTATCGGACGTGGACGGGCAGTCTTATCATAATTTTGGCACCTGAACACAGGAGATTTAAAGATTAAATTAATGATGATTATACTGAACAGACAAAAGAATTTTGAGATTGAATAGGTACCTATATCGATACATAGTATTAAATACTTCATTAGGTAATGGGCCTAATGAATATTGCTAACGCAAGTATCTAATATTTTTTTCAGTTGCTTTGGATATAGGCCCTTCTGGTTTCTCTTAAAAGACCGGTATTCAAAGCCTGCGTTCAAGCTTACTGCGGAAGATTTCTTCTAAAAAAAACTTAGGGTTATTATTACTTAGTTAAATAGAAACACTTATTATACGTAGTCCAAGTTTCTAAGATATCATAGTTAATTTAAATATTTTTTTCCTAGTCTATAAATACGACTTGTATATGAAAACTGGTTTTAACATCCTTAAATTAAGACAAAAAAAGAGTGATCTTGGATGGAAATGTGTCTTTTTTTTAGCCTTAATATAATTTCATTCTAGTAATAATTCGTGGTCGTTTCATTTGAACGCATTTAGTTCTTGTTTCCGCTGTTATTTTCCGGGAAAAAGAGCTTTATATACATGACTACATTATTTTTTTATTATATTATTTTAGAACAGCATGTATGAAGGGAATAATGAAAGTGTGTGAAACAAGTGTGTAAGGATCGTAGCAAGTGGAAAGAAGTGGTCTCTGCCTACCCCTACAAGGGAAAGAGGCGTGATTATATGTATGTATGTACTACATTATTACTTTCCAAAAGGTTTCGACTCCCATTATATATAAAACTACTTCAAAGTGTGAATAGGTACTAATTTTAAACACCATCTTTTTTTTTTTTCAAAATTTCATTTTTTTTTTGTCACTTTGAAAAGTCTTCTATTTTTACGTCGCGATCGGTTAAAAATCTGAATCACCTACCCCAGTAATCGTTAAAAACAGCTCTCATTATTGAATAATAATGGGAGCTGGCATTATTTAATAATAATGAGTTTTGCTTACCCTAATGAGTAATGGGTAACCAAACCTCATTGTATCGATTGGCTTGCTTAACTGACTCGGAAATTATTCAAATCCCGAAATTATTTGCCCCAGGATACATCCGATGTTCTATAGAACTAAAACATTAAAAAAATAGCGGAACTATTTGTTTAATATAATGTACTTAGTCACTTTTGTTTCATTCCTAAATTGGCTTATATGCACGTTTTAGAAGTCGTTTTATTCATATTTATGTATATTAAATTAAATAAGAAAATTGTTTTGTAAAATGCCCCAATAACAGAGCCTCGATCCAGCTTTTTTAAATGCATGCCAGTGGTCGGTCAGTGTACTTTTCATTGTGTCTAATTTTTGTATTCAGATAAGCCTACAATAAAATCTCATTGAACTCTCGAAGAGAATGATCGTAATGACAGTTAGCAGAATTCCAATTATCGTAAAAATGACCAAATGAAGCAGGTCATTCAGTCAATTCAAGTAACTCTAGCGGAATGAGGTATGATGTAAAGAGGCCTAAATGTACATAACCTCATTTCAAACAAAAACAAATAGTAAATTGTATTGTTTCTAAAAACGTTAAGTTTACACAGTCATTGAAATACAAGTGTTCTTTTATTTGCAAGAGGTTTACTGATAGTAGTTAACGATTAATAGTTAATTCTTATCAACACTGTTAATATCTAATCTTGATAACACTATTTAATTTAATTTAATTTAAAGTGTGAACGAGTGTGAAAGAAAAAAGGCCAGGTCAAGAGTACCATAAACCGAACAGCATGTATGAAGGGAATCATGAAAGTGGATAAAGCGAAACAAGTGTGTATGGATCGTAGCAAGTGGAAAGAAGTGGTCTCTGCCTACCCCTACAAGGGAAAAAGGTGTGATTTTATGTATGTATGTATGTAGGTAATTTAAATTTGGGTGCTGACCCTTGGCCTCTAAAAAAAAACATTCTGATCGATGAACCCTTTCTTTTTGACGTCGGTTAAAATGAGAGTTTCATCTCTCTATCAGAGTATCTAGGAAGTGGTGAAGGGTGGCCGAATCAGGGCGCTATCTAATAAAAGGTCAAAAATAATTTCCTCATTTTGAATAATATTTTTTTATTTAGTTTTTCCTTCAGTCCGATTGGATAAAAAACCTATGTTTCTTACGAAGAAACTGACCAAAATATTTAACGATGAACCTCGAATACGCAAAATGCATGGTAGTTTTGGCTAAGGCTTAGTTTGTTTAGTAAAAAGAGGAACAAAAAAATATTTGCTTACTAGAGTCGAAGTGTTACTTAATCTTACTCCAAACCCATGGGCCCGATGCCGCTATTTTAAGTCAGTGAGTGGCGGGTTAATAAACGTTCCAGTGTACTTGTTGTGCCTAATTTTCGTATTCAGATAAGAACAGTCACTTGCTATCCTAAAATGACAACAGTGGAAAGTATGTGTACATTTGTCATTAAACTAAAATTATCTGAATACGAAAATTAGGCACAATAACAAGTACACTGTAACGTTTATTAACCCTCCACTCACTGACTTAAAATAGCGGCCTCGGGCCTATCCGCCAGAATCTTAAGTTAAAACAAACAAACGCATAAGAAAATATCACTCACCGAGCAGTACAGCTAGCACAACAAACGTATTTAACAAAATCATTTTTTTATTTCTCATATATTTTCGTTTATTTTTTTTTTCTTTTTGTATATTTTCTCCAGACACGTCCTTGTTATTCAAATCGCGTTCACATTTGAAGCGGCACCAATTAACTCCGGTTTTATACTATCCGCAGGAAAATTTACCTAATCTTCACAAATGTAGCCGAAGTACTGTTTGTTTGTTCAAAACGATTAAGTGACGAGTCGCGACGACCAAATGCGTAGATATGGTGAGGAATAATAGGTTTTTTTTTTTTTGTAAATATATATATTATTTGTTGACAAAATATGGTAATTGGTGTAATAACACGTGTTGTTGGATTTTACTGTTTTTTTATAATTATGGGATCAATGGTAGTGATAAAAAATTTACTATAATTTGACTACAGTGAGTATTAGCCAGCGTAGACGATGGTAATTAAATAAATGTTTGCTACGTCTTAAATCAAATATGGCGCACGTTAAAAGTTTTTTTAAGGCACATTTTGGTGAAAAAAATTTTTTTTTTGTGTTTTTTTTAATATTTATTTTGTATAAAAAGTCGGTTTACTACGCATGTATGTAAACCTCGGGTCTCGATCCCTCAGCCGTGATTCTTATTCTTTAATTATTCTTAAAAACCTGATGTCTTGTGAGCCGAGTTTTTTTCGTCATTAGTCAATAGACCATTTCTATGGAGCCAAAGCTAATGCGGTCAACACCACGACTGGACTGGTCGAGATTTTTTTATACATTTAATCCGTTTGGAGAAACGGCAATAAACTAAATAGATTACGTAGGTATTTATATTTAAATATAGAGAGATTCTAAATGTTCGACTAGATAACTTTGTCTCAAAATACATCTATACTTATAATTAATCTGTAGAAGTGAAAATTCTGTACATTGAAAATATCAAAAAAATAAATGGCGCGGGGTGTTACTAGACCGACACGGAACCAAAAGTGTGAAAAAAAAATTTTTTGTCTGTCTGTTTGTCTGTTTGTTCAGGTATCACGCGAAAACTACCAGTTCGATTACGATGAAACTTGGTATTCCTTCCTAGTCGGGATCACTCTTGACAGAGTGGTCGTGGTCATCATTTCGGGTGTTGGTGGCAAGCTTCACAACACGCCGCCATTCTTCTCTGATGGCCGCCTTCCTCGTGCATTCATGTAGTGATGATGAGCCATTTACTACCACTTTTATTTGGTCAGTCCACCTCATAGGCAGTCTTCCTCGTGGCCTGGTGCCCTCAACCTTTCCCTGGACCACAAGTCGGCGGCATACGTGACCAAAAAAGGTGAGGATACGAGACTGTACCAAAGATGATAAACGCTGCTGGATGCCGAGTTCTCGAAGTATAGATTCGTTTGTACGGAATTCAGTCCACGATACCCCGAGCATTCTCCTCCAGCACCACATCTCTAGGGCGTCTATCTTCTTCTTCTCTACTTCCCGAAGGGTCCACGTTTCTGCGGCGTACAAGAATATGGGGAATACAAGTGCCCGAACTAGCCGGATTTTTGTGGCCTTATATATGTTACGATTCCTCCATATTTTTTTTCAACTTGTCCATCGCAGACCTGGAGATTGCCATACGCCTCTTCACTTCGTCGATACATCCACCGCTGTTCGTAATCAAGGCTCCCAGATAAATGTATGATTGAACCACATCACAGTTAGCAATTTGTGCAGTTGCTGGAGAATTTTTATTCATGCGGTCGACAATCATGATTTTAGTTTTAGTCCGGTTGATCTTAAGTCCGAACTCAAGGCTGACGCGTTCCATTTTGCCAAGAAGTCCTTCCATGTGCTGAGTACTAGTGGCGAACAAAGTGGTATCGTCTGCATACCGTAGGTTGGAGATCTTGAAGCCACCAATTGAGATGCCATCTGTCCAGCCTTCAAGTACAATCCTCATTGTCAGCTCCGTGTACACATTGAAAAGTAGTGGAAACTTGGTATAATTATTCTTTATTATCCTGGGCACCACACTGGGTAGTTTTTATCCCGGAAAAGTATAAACAATAAAAAACAAACTTAATTTTGCGGTTAAAAACTCATTGATAAGTTTCGTCATCCACGCGAACGAAGTCGCAGGCACAGCTAGTTGATAATATAAGTATTTTGAGACTGAGATTTGGGAGTAATTGCCATTTTTGTTAACTTCGTTTTTTTTTATATATCCTATTAAGTGTCCCACTGCTGGGCAAAGGTCTCCCCCGTCTGACTCCAGACATTCCTGTCTCTAGCCACATGACACCAATCGCTTAAGAAGCGATCGATGTCATCCCGCCACCGTGTCCTCGGCCTGCCTCGTCTGCGAGTTCTAACATTAGGGGACTCGGTAGCTATTTTCGCCCACCTGTGCGGTGTTTTACTTCGTTCGTTCGTGTTTTACTCCTTTTAAATATTAATTACTGCATAACTAGCGATTTTTTGAAGATTCAAAGAAAGCAATACTTCAGTTTTTAAAATCGTAAGATTATAAGCAGATTGCAAATATTTTGTTGTGATCCGTAAATAGCAAGACAAACACGAGAATGTTTCATATTTTCGATATTATTGGTAACTTTTTCGCTGACTGTACAGCGTGCATTATTTATTAATTCGTAATTGATTTTTAATAAGCTGCCTGAGGTCTTGCATTCAATACTTGTTAAAGATAACAAGATGTAGGTATACAGGGTGTTAAGAAAACCCTGTCCGATCCGTTAAGGTATTGTTAGGTGTCGATATCTGATTCCATTAATGTAAAAAATGATTGGAAAAAAATTATAACCTAAAATATTTTTTTTTCTCTAAAGGCAAGAGTAAGAGTCGGCGTCGTCACAGGTGCCTGCCTAATGATCATACAAAAGGTCGCCAATACATACCAACGAAAATGGTGCTGTAATTATTGTTTTAATCTCAAATTTAGGGAATTTTGTGGCAAAAAATGGTTATTTCAAACTTTATTATTATGGTTACTAAGTATCATGAATATTCCAAATTTAATATTTAATTTGGGCATGTGATTGTGAACCCTATACCACCATTTCGGGTCGGACAGGGTTTTCTTAACACCCTGTATAGTGTCAATGTGAACTTTTTGATTTTGGTTTCCAAGGTCTAGCAAGTGATAGTAGTATTAGTGTTATATGTTCCTAGACCAGCTGTTGCGATCTTGTGATTGATTGAAAGGTTATTTTGTTATCACCTTGATAGTACGAAAGTGTCAATAACATTGGGTATCGTGGGAACTATCACAAAAACGGATGAAACTAGTAACTGTCATATTAAAGTGAAAACATCCGGTACTTTTTGCATAGAGAATAGAAAAATTATATCGATTAATAATTTTTGCCCTTGACTACACCTACGTAAGTGTTGGTTATCGCTTCAAAAAGTAACCTATCTCCTTCCTTAATAATCAAGCTTAGTCCATACCAAATTTCATCAAAATCGGTTGTGTAGTTTAGGCGTGAAAGCGTAACAAACAAAGTTACTCTCGCATTTATGATTCTGTTAGCTGTCATAGTAGGCTTGTCAAGTCATTTAAAAAACTTGAACTAAGAAAGTTGATTTATAACTTAGATAGTTTGACATTGGTACTGACCTACGAACATGTGAGCGGTTGTCTGTGGAGCTGTTCTCGTAACTAATCGACGCCATGTTATGAGTTGTAGTGACAGACAAGGACAACGTTATATAGAAAGATAGCGCCTTCTCTTTTACTCAGTATCACTATTTAAGCAGTTAAGTTTTACAATACACGGTTTTACTATACTGTTTCGTATACTTTTCCTAAACTATGTTGCGGTCGACTTCAGGCTACTTGTCAGATAAGCAGTCGCTTATAGTGAAATATCTCCACAACTCATTTAATTTCAAAATAAACACCCTTAATTATCAAAATCGAACTACTCTATAAAGTTACGCGTGGTAATACATTACCGTCAGTGAGTGAACAATTAATCAACCCCTGTTTACCTACCCTTAGGGTGGGAATCCTTTTTCCAAAATATGGGACCAACTTTGGAGTATACCCTTTCCAATATAATAAGAATTATCAAAATCGGACTACTCTGTAAAAAGTTATGCGTGGTCACACATAAAAAAAATGTAATCGCGTCGAATTGAGAACCTCCTCCGTTTTTTTCGTCGGTTAAAAATAGAATTACATAACAATTTAACATTTCGCTAATATAGTCTTTGCGATAGATTTATTTAACAAAAATGTCACGGCTGGTCAGCAACCCACTAGAACCAAACAACTAGTTTGTGCAACTGACAATAATTCTAACAAAAAAAACCGACTTCAAAATAAGTCTCATATTTATTTCTTATGGATCGCTCTGTCAAAACTAAACCAAAAGCACCAGCTTTCAAATAAAAAAACATACATAACATAACATACATAACATACCATCACGCCTGTATCCCCGAAGGGTTAGGCAGAGGTGTACCAATATACCTACACCCACAGTTCGCCGGTACGTTTAGGTCCCATGTAATAGGGGGCGAGCCTATTGCCACTAACCGGGCACAGATCCAAACTCCGACCTGCTACTGAGAATTTCATAGAAAAACCCAATAACACCTTGGTCGACTTGGGAATCGAACCCAAGACCTCTAGCGTAGCAGTCGCGCTTAGCACCACTAGGCCAACGAGGCAATTTATAGGCAAATAAAAAAAGAATCATCAAAATCGCTTCACAAAGTCAAAAGTCCTGGGGTAACAAAAAAAAAGTACAGACGAATTGAATACCTCCTCCTATTTTGAACCTTACAAAACAAAACTAACAATCGATTAAAAACGCCACAATAAAAAAGGAAAAAAATAAAAAATATACCGGTGAAAACCGTAGGAAAAGTGTGTAGTAACCTCAGTACAGATTCTACTCGACACGAGGTAATTAACGATGTGTGACGTCACCGTACGGGCGACACCGCCTCGTGTTATATACAGGTATTAGTTATTTTATTATTGTATTGTTATAGAACACAGCTGGTACCATGTCTTTAATAAAATTATTAAAATATAATAGTTTGAAAATATTTTTGTGTAGAAAAATTACAAAAAAAAAGAATTTATACTCGTATCGTGTATTCAAATTATCCGATGCGATATCGGTATCGAACTCTAATACGATATTTTACAAGGCAGGTAAATTGATTATAGGTTCTTTCCCGTTATAACATAACATACCATCACGCCTGTATCCCCCGTAGGGTTAGGTAGAGGTGTACCAATGTACACCCACAGCTCGCCGGTATGTTTAGGTCCCATGTAATAGGGCCTATTGCCACTAACCGGGCACAAATCCAAACTCCGACCTGCTACTGAGAATTTCCTAGAAAAACCCAATAACACCTTGGTCGACTTGGGAATCGAACCCAAGACCTCTAGCGTAGCAGTCGCGCTTAGCACCACTAGGCCAACGAGGCAGTTTCCCGTTATGCGATCTATCTGATTTGTAAAATGCATACATTTTTCTTGCCGCGGTATCGTATCTTTGTCTGATACCGATATCGTATCGAATAGTGTATAAACGTTCTTATGGCTCCTACACACAGTGCCGGCGCGCCGGCACTGTGTGTAGGAGCCATAAGAACGCGGCAGTGCCGCCGGGCGAGCCGCCGGCCAAGCCGCCGTGCGCCCGGCGGCATTCAAAGCCGCACAAAGGAGCCGCCGGCATTTGTTTGTGTGACGACGCGCGACGGCCTGGCCGGCGGCGGCTCGCCCGGCGGCACTGCCGCCGGCACTGTGTGTAGGAGCCATTAGGGTTCATTAATTTGTTTTGTGTACATATTTAAAAGACACAAGAATAGTTGTGTAAATATTTATTATATTTACCTACAGGGCTGCAGCTGAGAAACGGAACGGCATATCAGACTGGTTAAACGGAAATATTGTTAGTTTTGAAATTGTTGCTACTGTTTTTCTACACTGTCTTCCTGCATGAGTATTAAGTGGGAGAGTGGTACTTCCCCGGGCAGGTCGATTTTATACGTCTAAGTTACGAGGCACTTCAGTAAGGCGGCTGAGAGAATGCGTTCCTGACTCATGTCCGATGGGCTTGTTGATTTGTATTGGGAAATATAAAATCGTGTTATCCGTAAATAATAATAATAATATTCCGGGAAAACACACACGGTTATCTGATCCCAAGCTAAGCAGAGCTTGTGTTATGGTAACCAGACAACTGATAAACATACTTATATATTTATAAATACATACATATTATAGATAAATTACACCCAGACAACCAGAACAAATGATCGTGCTCATTACACAAAGATTTGTCATGGGCGGGAATCGAACCCACGACCTCCGGTATAGCAGTCAGGTTCACTAACCACTAGACCAACAGGCCGGTCAACAAATGATTGTTAGTTATTTAATTTTAGCAAATTCAATGCCACGTTTCAGTTATATTTTCTTGTTGACCACGATCTGTCAGAAACACATTCTCTCAGCGGCCGTACTATAGAAAAAAACTGGCCAAGTGCGAGTCGGACTCGCGCACGAAGGGTTCCGTACCACCGTCGTATGAGAGCCCCCTTAAATATTCATTTTATGTGGTTTTTAGTATTTGTTGTTATAGCGGCAACGGAAATACATCATTTGTGAAAATTTCAGCTTTCTAGCTATCACGGTTTATGAGATACAGCCTGGAGACAGACAGACGGACAGACAACGAAGTCTTAGTAATAGGGTCCCGTTTTACCCTTTGGGTACGGAACCCTAAAAACAATGTTCCCACATATCCCGACGTCGCGCCCTCACCGTGGGTTGAAGACATTCGATTTTCACCACAGCTTATATATCAGCCACTTTAAAGAAATAATGAACGTGCTTTGGGATTATGAAACTTAATTCAATGACTAACAGTTCAGTTTCTATCACATTCAAATTACTTTTAGGCCCTTTTCGGTAATATTTGTCATTCTAAAATGAACTTAAACACATGTTGTCAAAGTTGATAATTGCGTAATTAGTAATATCGTTTAGTTCTCTTTCCAGATTGGCTTTAGTATAGGAATATAACAGTATTACATATTTATAGTAACACTAAGTCCTTCAATAATGTGTTTACGTTAATCTTTGCCTCATCTCCCGAGCCTTTTCCCAACTATGTTGGGGTCGGCTACCAGTCTTACCGGATTCAGCTGAATACCGCATTTTACATGGAGCGACTGCCTATCTGACCTCCACAACCCATTTTACTGGGTATTCCAGTACCCCATAGTAAGACTGGTTGTCAGAATTGACTTAACGACTGTCAAAGATCAACGTATGACAGTCAGTAATCTTTGCCTCAATGAGTATAATATAAATATCATAATGATACACATTACGGTAACTAGCGTTCTGAGTTAACGATTCCTAGTAAGGAATGTAATGATCTAAATCTAATTTAATATAACGACTTGCCTAATTAGCTGAATATGCTGTGTTTAGGGAGCCTCTAATGACGTACAATTTTGTTTAGTCAGTGTACTTGTGACGTCATTTTACATGCATCGTGGGATGACCAAGTAAAGATGTAGTTGACGTGTGGAGGAAAATAGAAAATAAGGAATTTCTATGATTTGCACATTAAGAGGTATTTTCACTTTCCCGATAATGACTAATTACCACTGACTCGTCATTTAAGAATACCTAAGCCTCTTTAGACAAGTAACACACAGTCTACAAGTGTTCTCTGATTGAACCGCTCAAATGTATGGATGATACTTAGCGATAGGAGGGAGGAACTAAAATTTCTGACTGCTATCTGCTATACCGGAGGCCGTGGGTTCGATTCGTACCCAGGATAAATGTTTTTGTGATGACCATGGTCATTAGTTCTGTGTCTGGGCGTAAATTATCTATAACATGTATGTATTTAGAAATATTTAAATATGTTTATCAGTGTGAGATGACAGAGTGGGACTGGGAAACTCAGACTCTGTCAGATGACAGAGTGTGAGTTTCCCAGGATATTATTATTTAGATACAATTTTACATAGCTTGGAATTATAAATAAATAAATAAATAAATGCGGACAACATCACATACATTGCTCTGAACCCAAAGTAAGTAGCTGAAGCACTTGTGTTATGGAATTCAGAAACAACGAAGGTACCACAAACACCCAGACCCGGGACAATGTAGAAAAGTTGGTTTCTACATTGACCCGTCCGGGGATCGAACCCGGGACCTCAGAGCTAGCGACACCTTGAAACCGGTGCGTACGCCACTCGACCACGGAGGTCGTCAATCGAGTCAAATCAATTAAGTTTCGACTTTGCCGCACTTTACAAGTGAGAGGTACACACATCAAACAAAGTATAAACTATAAGCATTGCATTCGCATAATTCGCATATTATACACTTCTCATCAAAAAAATCGAAACACCTCGCAGTTTATGATTTGATAAGGATTATCAGAAAAATTTGTATATTTAGGAATAAATGTAAAATGTCATTTAATAGTGAGTAGTATGAGGTTTTTAAATCCTAATGTTAATGTTCTAAATTCAAATTAAGTCTTCATAGGTTTCGTATTTTGTATAATGAGTAATTTTTACCCTGTATGGAATATGAAGGAAATGGGTAAAACAACACGCGTAAATGAAAAAAAAATGTAAGAAACGTTTATTTAATAACTTGTATTCCCTCCGCGAGCTCTTATTACTGCTTCCATACGGTTCTTCATCGATCGGATGAGAGTCACGATCACATGTTGTGGTATATTATCCCATTCCTCTTGGATTGCATTTTGCAGCTGGCTAAGTGTTTCTGGGGCTGGATCTCTTGCTCGAATTCGTCTCTTTAATTCATCCCATAGATGTTCAATGGGATTCATGTCCGGGATTCTTGCTGGCCATACCATAATGGAGATACCGACTTCGGTAAGATAATCTCGTACGACGCCCGCGGTGTGAGCTCTAGCATTGTCGTGCATGAATATGAAGTCGTTGCCAATAAAATGTACATAGGGCATCACATGAGGTTCAAGACACTGTTCGATGTACCGATGAGAGTTTAGTGCAGGCAGCCGTGGCCCAGACACAAAGGCAAGTTCTGTCTTACCGTCGGCGCTGATTCCTCCCCAAACCGTCCACGAACCGCCACCATAGCTGACCTTTTCTTCAATGCAGCATTGTGCAAAGCGTTCTCCATCTCTTCTGTAGACCTTGTTCCTTCCGTCGTTACCATACAGCATAATTTTACACTCATCAGAAAACAGTACTTTGCTCCACTGAAGGTATGACCAAGTTAGGTGCTCGCGTGCAAAGTTAAGGCGCGCTCTTCGATGGTCTGCAGTTAATTTCGGCCCATTCGCTGGCTTATACGGTGCCAATCCGCGTTCCTTCAACCTTCTTCTTATTGTAGAGTCACTTACAGCTACTCTTCGTACAACGCGAAGCTGCTGCTGCAGTTGAAAAGCGTTAAGGCGTCGATTTCGTAAAGAAGTTGTTACAATAAATCGATCATCTCGCTCAGAAGTGACCCGATTCCTGCCAGATCCTGAACGGCGCGTGAACGAACCAGTCTCCCGATAGCGTTTGTAGACTCTATGAACAGATGATAAGCTTAGATGCAATCTTGCAGCCACAACACGCTGACTAAGTCCAGAATCCAGCAATGCCACCACTTGGGCGGCTTCTGCGGGCGAAGTATCCATATGTTTTAGAAAAAAAAGTTTTTTCAGACGTCCCAAAGTCACAGTAAATGAAATAAGAAACAAAAAGTTTAAAGACAAGCGCTAATTTTTAGTTTTTAAACGAGAAACGTACTCCAACCCTAAATACACATTTGTCTCAAAACAGTGATTAATTTCATTTATAGGATAAACAAATGAAATTCTAATTTCGAATTTTGATTTTTTTCTTCTTACTGTAATGACCAAACTGCCAGCTACACAATAATGTTTTTTTTTTCATGGAATTAATTCTCTTTTGTAAAAAATTAGGACAAAAACAATAAAAACGAAAGTGTTTCGATTTTTTTGATGAGAAGTGTATAATTCAGCTGAATGTAGAATAGCACCTGTCAATAGGATGTGGTATATTGCTGTCGCCAAGGAGCTACGCGAATGCGATGCGGCATGAGGGCAAGGCCGCAGATAACAGTATTATTATATTATTATTATGTGTGTCTCGCCTCCATAAGAAATGTCCTCGGTCCACAAACGTTATCTCCTCAGATTCAGATTTAGTACGAATAAAGCAATAAAGCTTAGATTACAATGGTTTCCGTAGCCCTGTAATTTAGGTTTCAAATTTCATTTGTTTTTCTACATTATGGTCCGTGCGCTGAGAGAATGCGTTCCTGACACATGTCAGTTGGTCTTGATTTGTATGGGGAAATAAAAAACCGTGTAATATTATTCATTGTAACCTGGCATGTTGAATAATATTACCTACTCGTAATATTACAAAAAGTGATAGTAATTTATGTTGAGTAAATTTTTCGCCACATTAAATTTGTATTTTCCTTATTACACGACTGCCCAAAAAGGAGTGTTATGTTTTCAGGGTTCATGTATGTATGTATGTAGGTATGTATGTATGTATGTATGTATGTATGTATGTTTGTGAGTTTCTTTATTCCACCATAACTTCTAAAAGGCTTGACCGATTTCAATGTTTGTGGTATCATTAGAAGCTTTGAGTTATCCCAAGTGACTAAGGCTATGTGGACATTAAAAATGGTCAAGTGTGAGTCGAAATCGCCTGCAAAGGGTTTCGAACGACTTTTTTTTTGTGTTGTATCATGTTTTTGTGTTGTTCACTAAAAGGTACTAAATAAAAAATATAATTAAAAACATTAAAAAACACGCCTGCCATGTCAAAAAAATATTAAATAAAAAAGTAAACTAATAAATTAAAAACAAGTGGGACCTGTAATGAATTGTTCCAAGTTCCCGACTGCAATTAAATGATCGGTTAATTGCAAATATTTGACTTGTTTTTAATATTTTAGTTTACTTTTTTAATATTTTTTTGACGTGCGTGTTTTTTTATTTTTTTTAATTATGGCCACTACCTGTCAGGAAAGCATTCTATTAGCTGGCCGGACTATAACATGTTTTAGCCAAATACACACACACACATTCACACTTTACTTTCTTCAATATTAAATCGCTACTGACCTCTACTATAATACCCAGGTCAGTCGACCTTGAACCTGATTTTCTTACTAAATTTATACAAAGTTGATAAGACAGAGGGGCTTTTCTTTAAACTGCCTATACTAGATACCATTTCCAAGCTCTATACCAAAAATCAATTAAATAGGAGCAGTAGTTTAGTCGCAAATGATTTTTTAAGATTTTGCACCGTTTCAACACGATGTATCTTTCCTAACAGTTGATTATGTCTAAGCATTGACGCATGTCACAAGTAAGTAAGTCAGTCAAATTTATTTACACAGGGTGGTTGCGTTTTATTCTAATTTGTAAGCTATTAAGTTTGTTTGAAAAAAATATTTTCTCATTTTTGGCGCTTTTTATTTTTATACCGTATCGAATTAATACTAAGCACGTATAGTATACGTAGTGTAATTTAATGCCCCTCTGTCATATCAACTCTGTATAATGGTGTTTTGAAATGGGAAGTAGTATAACAGATTTTGTTGCATAGGTAGTATAAATAGGTACTGTGTATAGTGATAAAAAATGATAGACTTGCTAGTAAAGGAAGGTTCGTAATAATAGAAGTCGAACTAACTCGCTTTATCTGCTCGCGTGCCTAAATCGATTTATGTCAATTAGTTTGATCTGTATGATACCTATATGATCTACATCACGAAATGATCTACAATAAAAAAAAGACGTGAGCCGTCACGGGACGCCTGCCAGATGTGAAACATCGACATTATTTTGTAAAAGTAATATGCAGAAAAGAACAGATTGCGATAGGAACTAATGTCATAATGATAAAATATTACCTACGATTTTTTTTTCGCGCATGCGTCGCGGTCGCCACGCCAGAAATCGGTTTTACGTGCGGCTATAGATGTTTCACATCAAAAATGTAGCCCTATAAAAATAAGCATCAACCTAAAAAACTCATATAAATGGGTCCGTTCTTTTGGGAATTACGAAATCACGGTCACAGGTAAACTGTAACATAGACACGACTAAGAGACTTAGGTGGAACCAACCACAACCATTTTTTTGTCGTTGGTAAAGAAAATAGTACACCGACATTTTGACCTATAATTTTATTAGCTCATCGATTGTATAATTATGTACTATGCACTAGATAGTGCGTTCCGAACAATGACAATGTTCTAGTAAACTGTACAGCAATCCATACACCTAACATTGGCGTTTGCATAACAAAACCGCTTAGGTGCCCCGTAAACGCTCAAATTGTTTGTCAAATTTTACGTGTTTGTCAAATTATTTGATAGTGTACAGCTGTGTTTGAGGCGTTTGTCAAACAATCTACGTGTTTGTCGCGTTTGATGAAAATCTGGATTGAAGTGGAGTTTGACAAACAAGTTCGAACGTTAACGGCGGTGTTGGTCAAGAAAGATCTCACTCGTTGTGTTGGCGTCATGGAGGACGCTACGCCAAGTGACAAATTAGTTTGATATTTGGTTTGATCGTTTAAGCTATTGTTTTATGAAAACGTGAAGTTTGAACAACAAATTTGTCAAGCAAGTTTGTACGTTAACAGGGCTCTTTAGAAATTCCATGTTACTTACGACGTTTTGGTCGCGAGGAACTTTACTCTAAACGATCTGCCGCTGCATAGTCTCATAGTTTGGTTAAACGATAAACGCTTTTTTAAGCGCTGCAGCGAAGTTTAGTTCAAACTCGTAAGTATTGGAACAAATTTCATTAACGTGCTTGTCTATCGGTAGAATATATTTGAGCTAATGTTCCGCGCATGCGGTGTGATCAGCACCTTACATCAGTCACATTGAGCCACAGAATTACAAGTATTTGCTCACATAAACTTTATTACTAGATAATTGTTTTGAGTTATATCAAGTATGGCTATCATTTAGTGTAGTTGTTCATGTGATAACGTTTGATGTCTTTGTGTTATTTAGCTGTTTAGAAATGAAGGTAGTGAACGAAGTTATATTCAAATGATTATTACATGATGTGTTTGTAGGGTCCATACAGAGAATCTGTATTAAAATTTTAAGACCTTTTGTACTTATGGAATGCAATAAACTAATTGAGTATTTAGTTTTATACGTAGATTAGTTTAATACTTTAAAAGTTTTAAAAAATGCCACTTGTATGGCAGAACATCACTTAAGAATAGCTGTATCGATTTGTCTGTTTTTTAATGAGTTTGTAATTTAATATGACAAGGTACACATGAACGAAAATTTGCTAAAAATCCGCGGTAAACTCGGCGGATTTTTCATTCCATACCAGACATTTCGAAAATTAAAATAGTACATTTTTATATGCAACTAGCTGTACCCGGCTAGCGTTGCAATGCAATTTTTTCTACCTAGCACCTGCCTACTACCTACCTACTACCACTTAGGGGTATGAAAAATAGATAGTAGCCGATTCTCAGACCTACTGAATATGCATATAAAATTTCATAAAAATCGGTCAAGCCGTTTCGGAGGAGTATGAAAACTAACATTGTGACACGAGAATTTTATAATATATAAGGTGCTATAAAAACATCTGCCACGGCTTTAATGGGAGGTAGTATTGTATTTATAGATTACAATAGTATAGATAAATTATTGATATTTTTTCATATTTTTTTTCATACAAAAAAAATAACGTATAAATTTGAATTGATTTATTAGTATAAAACCATCCCGTGTCCTAAGGCTGATTTTAGTCTCACGCTCACCGTCAGCGCTCATAGCTCAGCGCGTAGTTTGTCAGCGCTGAGGCTCAGCGTGGCTCGTTTTAGTATCGTACTGACCGCCTTACCGTACAGACGACTACCAAAATGCGGAGTGTATTAATTATTGCTGCTTTGTACTATCTATCCCAAAAAAATAAAAACCGGCGATGACGAAGACTCCATGTTCATCCCTTAATTGAGCAGAGAGCCGTTGCAGGAGACTTTGTCTTGTTATATGGCGCTTTGAGGGCTGACGAAATACATATTTTCGAACAATGTGTCCACAATATCCTCCCAGGCTTTGTTTCCAGCATCTTTATTTTTGTAGAGTGGATCGGATGCATCCACGATGCATCCCACAATTTCTTCCTCTGGCGTACCTCATCGATAACTCGACCTGTATCCACTTCGCGATTCGCCATGACTGTACGCGCTGATGACGTCCACTCCGCTCGACACTAGAACGCTCACTAAAAGTAGAGGCGCTCGCGCGATCGTCAGCGGCGACAGCTACGCGGGGCCAACGCGCGGCGCGTACGGCCGCGTAGCTATCAGCGCTGACCACCGTGCGCGCTGATAGCTACGTGTCAATCGAAAACGCTTCCTAGAAGTTCATATATCTCGGCCATCAGCGCTGACGGTGCGCGTGCCGTCGGCGTAAGACTAAAACCAGCCTAAGCTGTTGCCGCTCCGCACCGAATTCACGTAATTTGTGAACCACGTTACGCAGAATAGAGTCAATGTTAATTTAACAATTTTATTTTCTAAAATTTAATTGACTGTTCCGGGGTACGAAAGTTCTTCACTATTGTAATCTATAAACACAATACTACCTCCCATTAAAGCCGTGGCAGATATTTTTATAGCACCTTATATAAGATTATTGACAGGACAACGACTGACAGTCAGCTAGTTTATAATAATAAAAATCAACTTCTATCTTATATAAATGCAACTAATTGACAGCGCAATTATTATAGCACATAAAAAATGCATTAGCTACTTATATTTTTTACCTCGGAAGTAACTTGACAGATTACGAAGTTAATTTGTTCATAGTCAGGTAGATTATTGAAACTTAAACAATTGAATATAACCGTACAATAGTAATAACTTAAATCTGCATACATCGCGAAACACAGATAAATAAAGAACAATTAATCTTCTTTTTTTTTTTTATTAAAAGCAAAAGTCATGATAAAACAAACTCAAAGGAAAATTGCTTTTAATTTTACAGCACCAAAATGATTTCACAGAAATGAAATTTACATGGAACCACCTCAGGGGCCCGAGTCCGCTATTTTAAGTCAGTGAGTGGCGGGTTAATAAACGTTCCAGTGTACTTGTTATTGTGCCTAATTTTCGTATTCAGATAAGAACAGTCACTAGCAATCCTACAATGAAAACAGTGGCAAGTAGGTGTACATTTGTCAAGAAACTGAAATTATCTGAATACGAAAATTAGGCACAAAAACAAGTAGGTACATTGGAACGTTTATTATCCCGCCACTCACTAACTTAAGATAGCGGACTCGGGGCCCTAAGGTATACCCTATGGAACACAAAAATAATATTTGAAATCGATCCATATATCGTAACAAACATACAGACAAATTAAGAACCACATTTTTAAATCGATGGAAATTAACCCCCAACTTTGTTTTTCCAAAGAGTTTGTATCCAATAAGGTTATATACAAAAACTTACCTGCCATGTTGCTCGGAGCTGACTTCTCCGTACCCTTGATCATGATGTACTGCCTCCACGACCAAGGAAGCCTTGTCGATGCGCCTAATTGTGTTAAACGTATTATCTTCTATTATTCTACACAACGCTACAAACATCGTATATCACCCTGCCAATGAATGACAAACTTTAAGTCGAGGACACAAAGACGATTGTTCATTTTCCTGGTGGTTTTGCGCATGTGTGTTATCATAGCGTATGCATGTTTTGTTTTATGTGTGTGTGAGTATCGATGTGGATATTAATTGGTTCACAAATGGTAGTTAATTATTTCATTTGGATTTGATAATAGCATGTTCTGTCCCATATTGGGGTAACGGTCGCTAAATAAAAATTAGAATTAAAAAGATTTTTTGTTATCTTAGATGCATTAAAATCGGCGAAATGTAATATAATATTTATTAAACATTTGATTTTTCGCTAGTTTTGACCGATAATAAAGGTTAAGCCACGCTCGAAGAGGTTGGTCCTTGGATGAGTGACCGTTTTCTAAACATGCCGAGACCCCTCCATGCCTCGGACAGCCATAGGTCCCGACTTTCATACGTTGATCTTTGGCAGTCGTGTAGTCAATTCTGACAACCAGTCTTACTATGGGGTACTGGATTATCCAGTAAAATGGGTTGTGGAGGTCAGATAGGTAGTTGTTCCATGTAAAATACGGTATTCTGCTGAATCCGGTAAGACTGGTAGCCGACCCCAACATAGTTTGGGAAAAGGCTCGGCAGATGATGATGATTATTTTTCTCTATCTAATGTGATCCTCTTATGGGTTTATCGTTAATTCGGAATTTTGGACCCCAATATAAAACGTAGTTGAAAAATATTCGCCTCGTTCTATTGGGTACTAATGTGGGTCGGTATATATTTTAGCCTATTCTGTCCCATGGCTGGGCGAAGGCCTTCCCCCAAGTCTCCAAGGATAGGTATTGAATTTTGTAATTCGTTTTCTCTACCATGTTTATTTGCCAGAACCATAGTATTTCTCCCCTATTCCATTGTATTCCAAAACATCGATATTTCTGTAATGCAATCAAATCCTTGTCTAAACACTTATCGCCGAACATTCAAATGTTTCTCAATTTAAAGTCGCTGTTGAGTTCCTGAAATCGTCACAAAGTAAATACATTGTGGATGATTGACAGGCCTGTTGGTCTAGTGGTTAGTGACCCTGACTGCTATACCGGAGGTCGTGGGTTCGATTCCCACCCAGGACAAATCTTTGTGTAATGAGCACGATCATTTGTTCTATGTCTGGGTGTAATTTATCTATAATATGTATGTATTTAGAAATATATAAGTATGTTTATCAGTTTTCTGGTTACCATAACACAAGCTCTGCTTAGCTTGGGATCAGATAACCGTGTGTGAGTTGTCCCGGAATATTATTATATTATTATTATGACATTTCAGTCAGTATTTCTAGATATACAGGACAATTGAACTAGAACACAACAAAATATTAAAAACAGACATTCGTATAATATTCGACCTTAGAACTGCAAGTCACAATGCTAATTTATTGGCTCGTGAGTCGTTACATATAAAACGACGAATGATTTACTGCTCGCTTCGTGTCGCGATCGATTGAATATCGAAGTGTATGTCTGTGTGTTACTGTTTTCAAAGGGGATACACTACCCCAGAACATATATTGACGACCTCCGTGATCGAGTGGCGTACACACCGGTTTCAAGGTGTCGTTAGCTCTGAGGTCCCGGGTTCGATCCCCGGACGGGTCAATGTAGAAACCAATTTTTCTACATTGTCTCCGGTATTATTTTCTCAGTGTTTGTGGTACCTTCGTTGTTTCTGAATTCCATAACACAAGTGCTTTAGCAACTTACTTTGGGTTCAGAGCAATGTATGTGATGTTGTCCGCATTTATTTATTATTTATTATTATATTTGTGGCCACAATAGGTGAACCGCAAAGAAAAGAAAGATGTTATAAGTTTGACTTGCCTGTGTGTTATTCTGGGGCATCGTAGCTCCTAAACGAATTGACTGATTTGATTTAAACTCTCTATAGCTATCATTATTAAATTATTAATTTATCAGATTACCTAACTAATGAACATTAATAATAAATAAATAAATAAATGCGGACAACATCACATACATTGCTCTGAACCCAAAGTAAGTAGCTGAAGCACTTGTGTTATGGAATTCAAAAACAACGAAGGTACCACAAACACCCAGACCCGAGACAATGTAGGAAAGTTGATTTCTACATTGACCTGACCGGGGATCGAACCCGGGACCTCAGAGCTAGCGACACCTTGTAACCGGTGCGTACGGCTCTAGACCACGGAGGTCGTCACATTAAAAAAATGTAGTCATATAAATCAAACATATCCATAAGAAATCGTATGTTAATATCGTAAAAACTATTGTAGGTATAATATTGTCGACCAGACGGATATACAGATCGCATTCAAATCCGGTTCGTAAATATTTGAATACCGGCCGGATCTGCTAGCATTTAACATTTAATTATATCAATTAAACATTATATCCAATGTAATTACGTAATGAGTTAGCACTTAGATTATTCTTTGAAGCATTAACGAAATTTCAACCTTACTGCGTTGTATTTAAAGTGGTTTTTTCAGTGGTTTACTGACCAGGATTAACACAGCCAGGCCAGTGCTGGGCATAGTACCTTCCAAGTTGCGCCACAACACCCGGTCCTCCGCCTTTCGCATCCTGTCTGAACTAGCTGCCTTTTTCAGTTGGATCCTTAAGTCCATGATACACTTAACTATTTGTCTAGTTTTTGGTAGATACTGGGGATTAATATGGGCACGATAACCGAAACCTTGTAACAGAGATAATACACCAGCGAAAACAATTCTTATGACAAGCTTATGTCAATACATAGCGTAATTTTATGGTAGATCCTTTTTTGAGTAATAAAATATAATACTTCCCTCCAAAATAGAATAGCAATATAATAAATAAATTAAATAAACTGCGACAACTCACACACGGTCATCTGATCCCAAACTAAGCAGAGCTTGTACTATGGTAATCTAATCAGACAACTAATAAACATACTTATATATTTCTAAATACATACATATTATAGATAAATTACACCCAGACATTACATTAGGATCTAATTTTATGTTATATTAATATTTTTTGTGGCAATAGGCTCGCCCCCTATTACATGGGACCTAAACATACCGGCGAACTGTGGGTGTACATTGGTACACCTCTGCCTAACCCTTCGGGGATACAGGCGTGATGGTATGTTTCTTGTAGGTATATCCAAAAAAAACTACCAAAAAGGAAGAATTAAATGTTGATTTGGCATTAAAACTCTTTTTTCTAAGTAGATATAAAACCTCTTTCTATTCTAACTTTTAATAACACACGGAGTAACAATACTGGCCACCAAACAGAGTCTTCGAAGAAAAAGTGCACCTGTCAAAGTCAGCCATATTGCATTTGGCGATTTTTGACATTAGCCCTTTAAATTATTTTATTGTTTGATGAAAGTGTATATTTTATAGTAGGAGAGTTTTGTGATGAAGGTAAATGTATAAATACTTTTACAGTAATCTAATTTTTATATAAATTACCACTGTAGTTATATAAGGTTATAATTTTTATGCGATTATGGTTGATTAATTTGGGTTCTGAACAATGTAGATAACATACAATTTAGCTGGTCTCCTAAATCAGACAGAGTCTATATTTTATACCTGAGACGAAAAATTTAAAAGTACCTAACTATATTACCCCAAAGACATTGCGATATTTTGAGTTGTCGCCCTGTATGAGAGCACGGTATTCAATTGAATCCGAACAACAATTTGCAATAAAAAAGATTCTGTCGAATTGAGAACGTCCTCCTTTCTAAGTTGGTTAAAAAGCTAGTTAAGAGAGTATATTTAAGGTTAGGGAGTTTATTTATTCTTGAAGTAGTGTTGCCTTGTGTGAAGGTTTTAATGTAAATCCTCGCATGTAATGACGGCACCAGTAATGTCCGATGGATAATGTAAACACCGCTATATTTTCAGCTAATGATCGTTTGTTACCTTGCGTTGACCTAGAGTTACTATATGGCATCATGCGGTAATGGCGGCTAGGGTAGAATGGTAGAAAATAAATGTACTTAATTATAATGATAGCGTGAGAGAATTTTGTTTGAGTATTTTATTAATGGAGGGTTCAAAGTGCAGGCTTGGATGGGTGGACTTTGCCCAGCATTGGTACAGCATTCCTTTTCTGTAATGTGCAAGCAGAGATTTTTAACGTGGTTTTGGTTTTGTGGTTTGGGCCTAGCGACTGGGTCATCATCAACCTCTTTTTAATGATGTCGGTGTATTTATAAGTTAACAATAATCTAGTTGGTTAATTAACCTGTCATGTTTACAATATAGAACCCTCACCGCTTTTGTATTTATTTATTTTTGTTTGTATATATTTTATTGAAGTAGGCACAATAATTGCTTGCTTCAGTGGTTTGCGCCTGGCAAGTAAGTTTCTCACCTTTGTTAGCGAATAATTAAGTTTTAGTCCTTGTTTGGACAAATAAATCAGTTCTAAAGTAGGTTTAGTTTTAGTTTAGTGTTTGTAACTGTTCGTGGTTCCACACGCCAGCGCTGGTCAGGTCAAGTTTCAAGGGGACTACCAGAGACCATCGTAAAAAAAAGTTTTCTACGTATTTTTTTTGTAGCCTTTATAAGATTACTTTGCAAAGGCCTCCCCTTCCGTCCTCCAAACCGCCTGTCTTCCTGTCTTATGTGATTTCTGTCCATGAGCGACCCGTAGGCAAAACTGACTAGATCGTCACACCACCTTCGCAGCGGACGCCCTTGACGGCGATGTCCTTCCGGCGTCCAGTGTGTGACGATCTTTGCCTATCTACCTACATATTGCCCTTGTTTGTTTTCAGGCTACGAAATTGTATAGCAAGCATCGTGGTGCTCGCGTCGAGCAGTCCCCGCGCTCCAGTGTGGAGCAGTCGCTGAGTAGTCCCGACGTCGCCCGCAGACTCCGCCGCGGAAGGACACAGGGTGAGGAGTACGAGCCCGCCCTGGATGGACAGTCGGCGTCCGAGTCGCAGCTGGTGAGATGACACTGGTGCCATTCAAAATAATAATAATAATATTCCGGGACACCTCACACACGGTCATCTGATCCCAAGCTAAGCAGAGCTTGTGTTATGGTAATCAGACAACTGATAAACATACTTATATATTTCTAAATACATACATATTATAGATAAATTACACCCAGACACCAGAACAAATGATCATGCTCATCACACAACATTTGTCCTGGACGGGAATGGAACCCACGACCTCCGGTATAGCAGTCAGTTTCACTAACCACTAGACCAACAGGCCCGTCAAATGTTGATCAGATCTTCATGAATTATAGCTAGCTAAGAAAAATTTCGCTTAATTCAGCTTTCAAACACAAAACACCGCGTCTTGATTGGTCCAGACCAGCTTCATTGCCACAGACAGAAACATATAGAAGGACCGACACGACAATATTATGATCCCACTCTAGTTGTGTCGGGGTTTAAAAAAAATTCTAGGTTAAAAGTAAGTAGGGTTTTCTTCTTCGGTGAATACGCGCTCTTCACATGGCGCTTAATAGAATATCAAATTGAACACACAAAACTGTCCAAGTGCGAGTCGGACTCGCGCACGAATGTGTCCTTACCACCGTTGTATGAGAGCCTTCCCCCCCCCCCCAAATATTTATTTTATCTTGTTTCGATAGAAAAACATAATTTATGAAAATTTGTACTGTCTAGGTACCTCTAGATACAGCCTGGTGACAAGCAGACGGACGGATAGCGAAATCTTAGTAATAGGGTTCCGTTAAATTACCCTTTGGGTACGGAACCCTCAAAAGTAACAAACAATTTGTGAATGTTCTCTTTTTTAGTCCGAACCAACGTGACACGTGAATGTTTTCTTTAGATTACCAGAGACAATGAGCCCCCTCAAACCGCTTGCCGGCTAGAGCGGGGCACGGCGAAGGGCGACGAGTGCTCGAGCCCGGAGCGCGGTGACGTCATGGAGCGCGCCGCCGGGAAGTGCTCGCGGATGCCGCAGCGCGACGCCTGCTCCGTCAAGCCCGATAGGCCCAAGTGCTGTAGGATGGCGGGGCCCAAAGTAAGTGGGATCTCTTTCATAATGTCACAAACTGGCCCCTAGATCACCCCGTCCCTAGATCATGCTGACCCGAGCCGGCAAAACTAGGAATAAAATTATGCTCCTAGAGAATGAATTTAGATCCGGACATCCTTTGCTGTTTTAAGATAGTCAGCAACGCACTAGAGTCTAAGTCCGAACCCCGCACGTGGGTCGCACTGTTACACTTAGACACAGAACTAATGATTATGCTCATCACAAAGATTTGTCATTGTTGTGATTCGAACTCACGATCTCCCGTTTAGCAGTCAGAGTCACTAACTACTTGACTAGACCAACAGACCAGTGAAATTATCCCACGTAGGGAATCGGGTGAATATTACGATACATTATATCTAACACAACATGGTGCCTCAAACAAATTGATTAAAATTTTTAAACTATAATATCAGCCACATTAAAGAAATAATGACCGTGCTTTGGGATTATGAACCTTAATTCAATGACTAACAGTTCAGTTTCCATCACATTCAAATTACTTTTAAGCCCTTTTCGGTAACATTTGTCATTCTAAAATGAACTTAAACACATGTTGTCAAAGTTGATAATTGCGTAATTAGTAATAACGTTTCATTCTCTTTCCAGATTGGCTTTAGTTATAAGTATATTTATTTTTCACTTTTTAGTCCTAGCAGCAATACGTGTTGTCTAAATTCAAACATATTGCTTTGTAGACTTAAAAAAATATTGTTTTTTTATTTATTTAATCCTGGTGATCCTAATCAGGATAATGAGATAAACCTATGAAATTATTATATTGTCGCTGATTCTTGATAAGTGTACAAAGTTTGAATTAAATCTGTCTGTTTAATGTGTTATCATCATATAACTCTATATCCCAACTATATCTCAACTATGACGCTATATCCCAAACATGAAACAATACACTAACACGAATAGGTAGCTACGAAGTAAATCAAGTAGGTAATATCAAGTTACACATAGGTGTGTTATCAGATACATTGCGGTCAGCGCGATCAGAACGATTACATGTTCATAGACTTACAGTTTTGACACCGAATATACGTATGACTGTTGAAATGAAAGGACCTCACTTGTTAGTTAGTTCTCACGGTAATTAGAACATGCTCTGGTAGGCAGGATTGGATTTCGTGCCGTATTGAGTTATTCCCAATGAAAGTAAACATAGGTACTGTATTAAAACCTTGAAATTGATAGTCAATTTGATCCGATAATCTGAAAGCATGCTGATCAATGCTCGCTGTATAGCCATGAACAAAAATATGCGTAATTTTTCAACAATAATTACAGAAATTTCTTTGTTGAAACTCAAAAAGAAGTTTTTTTTTTTAATAATAAGGGGGCGGTTGTTAATGATTTCTGTATAATATGTTTTATAATACTATTGAAGAGATAATCAATTAAAAATTGCTTGGTGTATACATGTTTGTGCTCGTGACTGTACGCGGAAACCTTATCCTTAGGCCTTATCTCTACTTCTATCTATAGTTTTGACTGTATCGTTTAAAAAAGTTTAATACCACGATATTTTTGTTCCAGAAAGCAAGATCATGTAAGTACTCAACTCATATTGATCTGTAATCACTTAGATATAGATTTAATTTTTACCTTAAACACTTGTTTATTTGGCATGGTCCCTTATTTATTTTTATGTTTTTCTTTGTAAACTGAGAGACAGAGTGCTGCTGGGGAGTTTATTCCACCGTTTTTTCTCTTACAGCCAGAGCACTTAGGAAGCAGTGAAGGGGGTTGGGGTGGGCGATTTAGATAGGTCTATTTTTGTGATTTGGATCTGTCTATTTTTGTGATTTACGTTTAAAAAGTGTTACACATCTATCTATAATAAAGCCCGTGTTGACCCACTGCAGGGCAAAGGCCTCCCTCTCCTTTTTCCACGCACTTTTGTCTTGAGCTAGGATGGGCCAGTCCATTCGGTAGGAGTCTAGTTGGTAGCTTAGTTGGCTTGGTAGGTTGGTAGCTACATGTATCCTATTTTAAATTAATTGATTTTGATTTTTGAGTATATATTCTTTCATAAGGTTATGCTTCCAGGCTCACCGCTGACGCCTGAGCCGGACGAGCCGCTGTCGCGTCAGATCCGCGACATACACAATGACGCCCGGAAGAGCACCCGGATTATAAGGGACTCGAGGGCCAGGCTGCTCGAAATACAAAAGGTATACAGAAACATATTGGAATTACAGTGTCTGTTTTTATCACCTAAGTGCTAATTTTACTTCAAATTGGTTTAAAAAAATAAAAGCACGACACTGCCTGTAGTTATGTTGCTGTGACCATGAAGTTTTGGCAGATTGCTAAAGTATAATTTACACATTAACACTAAATGCCTGACATAATCTAATAGCAAACTTACCTGTTATCGTTTAAATGTAAGATATTTCTTTGCTTTTCTAAAAAGGCGTAAATGAACAACCAATATAACATTCGTCTCATAGGCTTCAATAGAGCCTTTTTTTTTCTTAGCAATATTTATTTGTTAAAATTTAAAGAGACTGCCTCGCTGGCCTAGTGGTTCTAAGCGGGACTGCTACGCTAGAGGTCTTGGGTTCGATTGCCAAGTCGACCAAGGTGTTATTAGGTTTTTCTATGAAATTCTCAGTAGCAGGTCGGAGTTTGGATTTGTGCCCGGTTAGTGGCAATAGGCTCGCCCCCTATTACATGGGACCTAAACATACCGGCGAACTGTAGGTGTACATAATATTGGTACACCTCTGCCTAACCCTTCGGGGATACAGGCGTGATGGTATGTTATGTTATGTAAATTTAAAGAGAATTTAAATTTTAAACAAAAATATTTTTTTCTCTCCTTGTCTCTCAAAGGTAGGAAATGTTTTTATACTAAAAATACTCGCTGTCGAACTTATGGCTTGGTAATAAACAATAGGCGTTTTTATTCATTTAATCTGTTACATAGATTAGGTGACTGATTTGAATATAATTTGTGTGGTGTTCCCTGTACAGAAAGCGACAATAACGGAGGCCGACGTGAAGGAGCTCGGCGAGCGCAACGAGCTGCTCCTCCGCGAGATGGAGCGCTTCGACCGCATGACGAAGAGCATCCAGAAGCTGGTGGGAGGGGAGGTCAACGCCCGCAAGCCTAAGGACGAGCCGCAACGGTGTCTGGATTACCTACCCGGCAGTGCTTACGGTAAGAATAATCCCCAGCTTAGAAGATCCCACTGGTGGCCACTGGCCTTTTATCAACCTTTTGCACAAAAACCTATCCATTGAACCGCTAATTATCAGCTAATTTGATCAGATTTGATTTGATTTGATCAAATAAAATATGATCAAATCAAATCAAATTTTATTTATGATGCATAGGTGTTGGTTACAAGGTTTTAATACTATATAATAGTTGAGCTGTTTCCCCACGCAGTTATACAACTGTGTAGTGTAAGATAAACATGATATTATATTTAACTAGTCTATTTGGGCTCTCAGGCTAGGCTGAGAATCCATTGGTTTTGACTGAAGCTTCCTGATTTTTTACGTCATGTGGTGGGTTAAATTGAAACTGATCCACTCAAACATCAAATTTCAGACGTTCCAAACCAACATAACCGACTCTATTGTTCCTAACGTTAAGATGACAGAACGTCTGCTTTAGACAAATATATTTACATTTCATTTACAATGTTTCAAGAAGGAAAGATTATTTACCTAATTTTTTATACAATCAATCTGAGAAAGAGTTCAATATTTTCAAATTATATCTTTTCTTTCCAGAGACCCCTCTCTACCACGAGATGAAGATGAGCCACCCGACAGTACTACTGGCGGGCCCGCGGACCTCCGGCGCTGGCGGCTTGCTCGTCTGCGAGCCCCCGACGCGCAGCAAATCCGTACGTCCCATCCAAACATGTCCCAGACGCAAATAACACTCAAATTCAAACACAAAAAATGTTAAAAAAAATCGCAAAATATACAATTGTAACCGACCTTTGTGTTTCTTTTAAGGAAATTGACCTGACTCGCAAGCTAAGCGAGAGCTACGACATGCAGGAGAAACTTGCCGCCGATAATGCTGATTTAGAAGTCAAGAGGTTGCGTTTTTTTGTGGTTCTGGTAAAGATTAGTAGAATGGATAGACCTAGAAAGGAAAAAGGAATTTGCAAATGGCTAGACAATCCAATAAACCCATTAGCCCCTGTAGGATTCGCTTCTGATACGGTAACATTTTGTTTTCACCTCTTTGCTCCAAAAAGGATCAAAGCCAAAATTGACAGGAATTGAAAAGAGTCAACTTATAAAAAGTTTTCAACCAAAACACTGGCCAAAAACTGACACTTCATAAAATTCAAACTTGGAACCAAAGATCGAGATGTCATAATTATGTCACATTAATCATCTGCCCTTACAGGCATGAACAACAACAATACATAAAACATCAAAATCAATCAAAACATGTTATTTTAATAGGAATTTAAGCATAAACATGGATACACACAGGTACGTACTTTCAGGTATATATTGTATAAGGAGCTGATGACCAAGGACCAGAATCTGGAGACTTGTAGGGCTCAGATCAAGAGGCTGCAAGGCGAGCTCAAACTCATGAATAGAGAGAACTGCTTGCTTCATGAGAAGTTGGATAAAAATAATCCGAAGGTGATGCCTTCTCATTACGTTTTGATTTCACCAAGTTACTTATTTAATAAGTTGGAGAATCTAAGTTTTCTATGAATTTTAAACATGATTCTAAAATTCTTGCCAGCATATTGAGATGGTCGTCGAAACTAAAGTTTGTGCAAAATAATGAATATGCTAACAAGTCGTAAGAGTCCGTGCGGAAAGAGAACCGTCCTTAATTACAGTATTATTCAAAATATAATCGCTGTATTGTGACTATAATGCTACAGTAAAATCTGGATACATATAAAGTTCTGTTTTAACGTAGGTAATATTTCCGTCGTCTTCATAATTCTTTTATGGAATGGTTTTAATGTTATCATAATACTTGTTCCATTTTTCGCCACGACGAATGTCTTTCCGCACAGACCCTAGTTTTGTAAGTGGAAATGAAGGGTTTCTAGGTACAGCATTCACCACAGATGCAGTTTTATGATAGGTTCTTTCTTATTTTTTTTAACCTTTTATTTTAATGACATAGGGCGATGCTACTGCCTTGATTCAAGATACCACATGCCAACAAGATAAAGATAATCCGGTGAGATTTTCTTATTTTTCTTCAAAACTATCGCTTTCGACCTCACATGCTATCTTATAATAAGTATTTAAGCTGATGTCGTGGTGGCCTAGCGGTTCTATGAACGGATTCGTATGCACAAGGTTGCAGGTTCGAACCCGGGCAAGTAGGTACCAATGTGGCTTTCCAAAGAGAAATGTGCTTTCTTATAAATTCTGAGAAACCTGGATTCCAAAAATTGGAATCTGAAATCGCCAATTCGCTATGAGCAAGCGTGGTGATCAATGCTCGTTCATTCTCTATATGGAAAGAGGCCTGTGCCCAGCAGTGGGACGTTTATAGGGCGGTTTATTTTACAGAGAATAACACGCATGTGAAACAGTAACATTATTGTATAAGTATTGTGTGAGCTGAATAAATATTTGTATGTAATTGTTTCCAGACCGAGAAGTCTGTCGATACAACGCATGCAGATGAGCTTTTTAATAAATTAGAGAATTATAAGAGTTCTACAGTTCAGTTAGTAAGTATTTAAACAACATTATTATAGTTACCTACTTAATATTATTACCCTAATTACGGGTTATCAAAAGCAAGCTATTGATAACCGTGTAAAAAAAAATGTGATGAGTTCTTTGATACCCTTCTTAGCTTGCGACTAGCCCGCAAATGGGTAACTGAATATCGGGGGCAATATAATGTATGAAAAATACTAATCCGATATCTGATATTAGACTGGATAATGTGAAAGACAAGCAAATGTTTCATTTATTTTACTAGCCCCCTATATCGTGTCGGATAATGTGAAAACAGTCGTAACTATAGTTTAAAGTTCCTTACCCCATAATAAGAAATTATTTAGCCTTTTTGTGCTCTCAATGACTTATTATTATTATTATCATTGTTTCCAGGAGAAACAGTTAGGTGGTTTGGAGTTGGAGGTCCACCACATCCGTCAAGAGATGGAGCAGGTGAAGGGCGCGGCCGGCAGCGCGTGCCGCGGCGGCAGCGCCAACGGACCCAACACTTGCTTCGACCAACCGGTAGCGTTCGCGACACAAAAACAACCAATCACAACGCTCCAACTTGCTAACTGACCAATCACAGCACTTCAACTTTTCAATCTGACCAATCATTGAGCTTTATTTTTACAGTTGATCAGTCATTGAGTTTTATTTTGACAAGTTGATCAGCAATTGATGTTTTTTTGTTTTGTTTGATTAGGATTGTGAGCGATGAATGGCGATAGTATTTGTCTCCTGCGATGTTTGGAGTCACTTTTTTTGGTTAATTTTTCTTACTTTATTATAAGTGTTTATTTATTTGCTTATTTTTGCAGTAATTTGTACATTTACGGTGTAAAAAGAACGCCAAATCATCAGACACCTTTGAAAATTTTAGAAAGGATTAAAATACAATGTTTGCTTATAATTTGCAGGGGGGACCACCTGTGCCTCCGATGACAAGAGCTGTAAGTTAAATTATTATGAAATATTTAACTTTTTTTTCTACAAATTTGACTAAAACTTAATCCGATTTTTTGTTTTCGCTTCAGTGTGGCGTTTGTCCACCATGCCCAGCTCCATGCAATCCAAATGCACCACCGGTAAGAATATAACATAACTTCTGATTGTAGTAGGATTCAAACTTATTGGCGGCTGTAAAGTACCTCACCCCGCACCCCCGCTGGCGTATGAGCTTGTTCAGAGCCGCCATAAAGTTTGAAGCCCACTATACCGACAATTCTTACCATACGTAATATTGTATTATATTACTATGTGTGGTTATAAATTTTCAGACACCCGCCGAAAGAGAAGTACAGAAACTAACCATACAGCTTCGACAGACAGAAGAGAGCTTCAAAACTAAAGTTGCAGAGGTACATACGTTTAGGATGGAATCAGTTAACCCATACAGGGTTTTACTCTCATCGGGTCGTCAAGAAGTATAGCTTAGATAAGTTTGTTCTACGCATGTATTTTGGGCTGCTATTATGCGGTTCAAAGTCAAAGTGCAAGCTTCCATTGAAAAATATTTGTCAACTTTTGTGTTGCATGACAAGTTTCTGTAAAGGTTAAAAGGCCAAAGAACAAAATGCCCGTTTTTGTGTCAACACCATGTTGGTGGCAAAAGTTGCCAACAATTTAAGTGGAAATGCTTAAGCCTAAGTAAGTTTGGTCTGAACTACACCTATCGCCATTTATCGGGCACAGTTCCTGAGCTCATATCTTATACGAATTCAGGTACGTATACGCTAACCATGGTTGTTTGGAGTAAGTATTGGATCCGATGACGCTACTGCTGAAAAGGATCAATTTATTTATGAACACTACTATCTAAAAGAGTCTTGCACATTAACTTGCCGATTTCAATAACATATCCTCGGATCGAGTATTCGGAAATTTTAGTTTTGTCTAATTTGTATGGCGCTTATGTTAAAGTTCTATTGCTAGTAGGGTAAACCTTCTACGTATGTTATTGAAAAATAACCTTTTATACAACATATTAAGACAACTCCGTCCGACCCCAAAGGAAGATATAGGTTTTACAATCGCATGACCAAATAAAATATATATGCAACTTGAATTTTGAAATAACCATTTTTCGCCGAGAATATCATAATTTTTTTTTACTTTTAATTTTACCCTGTTTTATTTACCTTAACAGGTACAGACCTCGAAAAGAAATACCTTCCAATACCTTTACGGATCGAACAGGGTTTTCTTGACATACTGTTTATTAATAAAATTTTTTGGAAATTTGTAAAACTTTCGTTGTCAGTTCAAAAGTTATACAGGAGGTAACAAACAACGATATCCCACCAACAGTGCGCAATGCTACGATCGGAACTCCTGAAGAAGAAGGAAGAACTAGAAAAGGAAAGATGCCAGCATCGGGAGGTCCAGAACAAGTTGCGCGAGTTGGAGATGAAGTTCGAAGGCCTAGCGACCCACACGAACATGCTGCTGGGCACGAAGGAGCAGGCCTTCGAGCAGGAGGTGAACGTGCGCTCGCTGAAGCAGTGCTACCGGGAGGCGCGCGAGGAGATCGACGAGCTCAGGACCTTGATGAAGGAGCAGAATGATCAGCTGCAGGACTATAGAGTCAAGGTGGGCTTGAAGATTTGATTTAAAAATACTTTTGCCCGACGATTGAATAATATTAGAAAAAGACATTAATTTGAATAGAATAGCGTAAAAATCCATTTATTTGGCACTATACTCAAGACGGCACATCGAAAAGAAAAAATAAAACAGTTTATATCTGTTTTATTTTTTGTTTACCACAACAAAAAATAAGTATAATTAGTAGCACTGTCCAACATGCAATACCAATAATTAGCAGGCTGTCTCTTAATTAGTTTTAACATAACATAACATACCATCACGCCTGTATCCCCGAAGGGTTAGGCAGTGGTGTACCAATGTACACCCACAGTTCGCCGGTATGTTTAGGTCCCATGTAATAGGGGGCAAACCTATTGCCACTAACCGGGCACAAATCCAAACTCCGACCTGCTACTGAGAATTTCATAGAAAAACCCAATAACACCTTGGTCGACTTGGGAATCGAACCCAAGACCTCTAGCGTAGCAGTCGCGCTTAGCACCACTAGGCCAACGAGGCAGTCTTAATTTGTTTTATTTGTACCATTCTTGTATTTTAGAATTTGTACAGTTCATGTCTTGTGATATAATTTTAGGAGTTACATAGGTACGTATATTTTAAAAATGAATACAATAGTTTCGATACGAGATGAATAGTAGTAATTCATTTAGTATCTAAGTGGCCAAGTGAAAATATTTTATTATTTCTATTATGTAGTTACATTTAATAAATTTAAATAACGTTTTGTGTGTGATAGTTCCTGCAAGCCCAGCAACTTGTGGAGGAGCAGCGCCGACAAATGGACATGATGGATATGGACAACACCAGGATCAGCGAACAGATCAATCTCGAGATACAGAAAGTCAAAGTAAGTTAACTAAGATTTTCGTTTTAATGTTCGGTTGCTTGTGATACCAGCTCATTAAAATATTTTAATGGCTTTCATTCCTATAAATAGTCCGCCGAAAAAAAAAACGTCTGATACCTATATTGTAATAAATCCTGTATTTTTTCGCATTTATTTTTAAGAATTTATTTACTCACTAGCTGTGCCCCGCGGTTTCACCCGCGCGAATGACAATTCACACACTATCTTCATAAATTATATGTGTTATTCCGATGCATAGGGTACATTATTGTTAAGTTTCATTAAAATCCATTCAGTAGTTTTTGCGTGAAAGAGTAACAAACATCCAAACAAACTTTCACATTTATAATATAAGTAAGGATTGACTCGATCGATCTCGATCGATTTATATACCAATGCGCTCGGCACTTTGTTTGAATTTGAATCCGTATCCTTACTTTGTTGTGAAATGATTATTCACGTTTTTTCAATTTATTAACACTTAATATTAGTCCGCTAAGAGGAGTGGCGTACGCACTAGTTTTCAAGGAGTCGCTAGCTCTGAGGTCCCGGGTTCGATCCCCGGACGTGTCAATGTAAAAACCAACTTTTCTACATTGCCTCGGGACTGGGTGTTTGTGGTACCTTCGTTGTTTCTGAATTCCATAACACAAGTGCTTTAGCTACTTACTTTGGGGTTAGAGCTATGTATGTGATGATGTCCGCGTATATTATTATTATAAAGCTAAGTCATTTTTCTCTACCATGTATAGCTGAAGTTCCAAGAGAAGTTGCAAGAGCTATCCCCGATCCCGGACCTGCTGAAGGCGACGCAGATGCGCCTGAAGGACGCGCAGCAGGCGCAGGCCATCGCCGAGCACAACGCCGAGCAGCTCGCCAGGGAACTCAACTGTGCTCGAGAGAAGGTATGTGGAAATAACTTATGATGATGATGTAGATGATTTAAACCTTATGAACAATGAGGACAGATAAGTCATAGCAAATGTCTGCAGCTTGATATTTTTAAATTTTGGTGATTTTAGAACTTGACAAAGGACTAAGGATCAAACTTTGCACTCTACTGACAGAAGTTTGTAAATGTTTGAAGGATACATTTTCATATAGACAGACTAGCTGTACCCGGCATGCGTTGCAATGCAATTTTTTCTACCTAGCACCTGCCTACTACCTACCACCTACCTACCTACTACCTACCTACTACCTACCTACTACCTACCTACTACCTACCTACTACCTACCTACTACCTACCTACTACCTACCTACTACCTACCTACTACCTACCTACTACCTACCTACTACCTACCTACTACCTACCTACTACCTACCTACTACCTACCTACTACCTACCTACTACCTACCTACTACCTACCTACTACCTACCTACTACCTACCTACTACCTACCTACTACCTACCTACTACCTACCTACTACCTACCTACTACCTACCTACTACCTACCTACTACCTACCTACTACCTACCTACTACCTACCTACTACCTACCTACTACCTACCTATTACCTACCTACTACCTACCTACTACCTACCTACTACCTACCTACCTACCTACTACCTACCTACTACCTACCTACTACCTACCTACTACCTACCTACTACCTACCTACTACCTACCTACTACCTACCTACCTACCTACTACCTACCTACTACCTACCTACTACCTACCTACCTACTACCTACCTACTACCTACCTACCTACTACCTACCTACCTACTACCTACCTACTACCTACCTACTAATTTTTCTCATACAAACTCTGCCACCCCTTTTAACCCTTTTAGGGGTTGAATTTCCAAAAAATAATATGCCTATGTCCTTCTCATGAATGCAAACTATCTACATACCAAATTTCAGCAAAATCGGTTGGGTGGTTTAGGCGTGAAAAGGTAACAGAGAGACAGACAGAAAGACAGAGATACTTTCGCATTTATAATATTAGTGTGATTGGATTTAAGTTAAATGGTGCTATTTGAAACCTGTTTTTATTTTTAAAAACTCAATTTTTAAATTTAACCTTCATAAAGTGTCTTGCTTGTAGCATCGTAGCACCTGAAAAAAACACTGCAATTTTATATTTGAAAGCTGATTTGATCAGGTTGATTCTTACCTTTAATTTATGTAGGTCTGTTCAGCGGCTTGACATTAACCAATAATTAACTTTTTCTAAAACTTAAGTAAAGTTACTGGCGGTTTTTTTTATTTAAAGATGTCAGTTTGTCTGAAAATTAATTTTTGATGAATTCAGTACTTTATTCTTCCACATTGTGTCCCCAGGTCCACGTACTACTACACAACAGCCTGAAGCCGTCGGAGAAGCCGCAAGAGAAGACGGCGGACGACAAGCAGATGGCGATGCTGCAGCAGAGGATCGCGCAGCTCACCGAGACTAACATGTCGCTCAAGAGCGAAATCGACCGGCTCAAGTATGTCTCTTGTTACAGTTTATACCTATATATGGAAAAATTTATTAGCTTCAAGACACTAACTAGAGTGTGGTTTCTTGCGGTTCCTGTTGGACGTTTAATATACTCTCAAATTTTGATGGGCAGTCCGACCAATGAATTCGGCGGAGCAAAAGGACACAGTTTGGTTACTGGCATTGTATCTTTCCTTAACACCCCGCTCAGGTTTTGGAACCATCGCAATCGGACCTTTATCTTTACAAGTCAGCCCGCATAGTGGTTCTTTAGCTCTTCTTTCCACGGGACCACTGGCAATGCATAACTCTATTTAAATTTCCTTTTTACGGTATTGCCATCTGACTTCTATTTTTTTTTTTATTTTAATTGTTAAAAGTAGGACCCTAATATTAAATTTGTTAACTCAGTTTTACAAGTTCGTTACATGTCTCTCTCTAAAATAGTCCTATGATATGCTTGATAGTAACACCAGCCTATATATAAAATTCCCTCTAAAAAAGTTCCTCTACTGGGCACCCGACTCTTCTCATATAGAGAAAATTTACTCGATAACTTTAACATTTCTCAGGTCGAACGTCATACGTATGGAGGAATCAGTGCTAGCGAACGAGAAGCGTCTGCAGGAGAAGATGCACGAGTGCGCGCAGATCGGCGGCGAGCTGGACCGCGCCCGGGACGAGGCTGCGCGGGCGCTGCAGCGAGCCAACGAGCGCACCGAAACTATACGCAAGTGAGTGATGCGGGTCCTCTTATCTATATATGTATAAACTAGTGGTGCCCCGCGGTTTAACCCGCGTGATTAATAATTCATACACTATCTTTATAAATTATAGCCTATGTGCTATTCCGATGTATAAGCTACATTATTGTAAAGTTTCATTAAAATCCATTCAGTAGTTTTTCCGTGAAAGAGTAACAAACATCCATACATCCAAACAAACTTTCACATTTATAATATTAGTAAGGATCCCTTGCGTCACGGCATCATGCGTGAACGGCTGGACCGATTTTACTAATTCTTTTTTTGTTGTGTTTGTTATTGTCAGGAGAAGGTTATATTAATGTTATAATAATGATTTATACTATCACCATCTATCAATATAATCATTATCATAACTGACTTCATAAAACGAGATAGTTTTTAAGTTTATTTTTGTATTTTTCTGGATTGTTTTTCGCTTGGTATATATAAGGTTTGCTTTACTGTGGTCCCATATTAATAACGCACAATTTCCCTGCCAAGTGCTTGAACACTTTAATGATATTCTTGAATGTGTTACCTCCAGATGTATGCAGACAACTATAGCTGAACTAGAGAGACAGCTAGCAGCCACCAGGGCGCAAGTCAGAACCGCCGAAAAAGATCGTGAAGAAGTAAGTTGAACTCTAATAGCATTGATTCAATGTATTTTACTACTAACACAAAATTGGCCTAGCAATGGGCCCTCAATTCCATAAACGCAAGTTTAGGTGGTTTATAAACATCAGTCCATCAGGTTTTACGTTTTACCACGGTAAAAGATAGAAAGTATGGGTCTTAGAGGTGGTTGAAAATTGAGTTGTCTTGAGAATGCGAATAAGTCGCGGATAAACTGGACGTGGTGGATTCAATCCTCACCCAAGATAAATCTATGTATTTTGTACCTAGGCTAGGAGTAACTTATGAACAGTAAATGTGTATTTAGAAAAGTATATCATCATCTCCCTGCTTGTTCCCAATTATTTTGGGGTCGGCACAATTCGTATTCAGCTTCCATTCATCTCTACAACTCGTCATCTCAGCATTCACTCCTTTCTTTCTCATATCATCTTTTAAACAATCCATCTTTCTCTTTTTCGGTCTTCCTTTGCATGTATACTCATTCACAGTCATACTCATTTAGAAAAATATATCATCATCATCTCCCGAGCCTTTTCCCAAACTATCTTGGGGTCGGCTACCAGTCTTACCGGATTCAGCTGAATACCGTATTTAACATGGAGCGACTGCCTATCTGACCTCCACAACCCATTCTACTGGGTTATACATACAGTATCCCATAGTAAGACTGGTAAATTTAGATAAATATATAAGAATGTTTATTATTTGCCATAGTACTTACAGGCTCTAAGTTGGAATCAGAAGGCAGTACATTAGACGTACAAAAATATGATTATTATTTCTTGCCCTAAACCGTCTTCCATATTCCCTTTGTAAGGGGAGTGTTTTCAAGAAGGGATAAGTAATTTTTTTTTAGTTTTTATCTGGACGTAAGGTCTGTAGTTTTCTAGCCTGTGACCTGTAGAAGGCGCTACATTCCAACGGGGTGTCTAGTTTTAAGTTATCTTTATGTCTTAGGATTAGATTATTTTTACTTTTGTTAATTTATTATTCAATTTATTGTGGTAGGTACCTTACGAGGCTGTCTTGGCGCACCAGCGCAAAAAGCCTCATCAAATAAATGATTAAAAACAAAAATATTCCCTTTCGCAGCTGCAACTCCGTATGCAGTGCCAGATCCGTCGCCTGAACGAGAACTTCGAGCAGGCGCAGCTGCGGATCCTCGGGCTGCAGACTCAGGTGCAGACTCTCCGGCGGACCGTGTCCAGCACCGGCGACGGCGAGGGTGACAACGATCAGCAGGAATGCGCCTGTAAATCATTCTTCGATAACGCTTGATCACAAACAGCCAGAAACACCAACTTCTCAAGTCGAAAGTCTTGGTCTGATGAACGACCTGACTTCTTAAGACTTGGATGTGATACCTACCGAAGTCGATTATTCACTCAAGTGGGTTACTTCGAACAGAGCATCGCTTTTAATGTCCCTTTCGATTTGATTGTATAGTTTTTTACGATTAGGTTCTTTTGTATTTTTTGGACGTAACAGTATTTGTGACACTTTTTCGGGTTCGGGTTTTTTACTTGAGTCACTCACTATCTTCGTAAAAAGCGATTTTTAATCTACTACTTATTACATTATTTTAAAAGCGGGTCAGCACAGTCTGTTTTATTATCGAGCTGTTTTATATAGTAGAATTTGCAATGTGCAGACTGGTTACCTCGTCTCCATTTGTTGCGAGTGTCAGAAGTGTCGTAAATACTATTCGGTCTGTTAGTCCTTGATGTGCTTGAGTTCCGTGGTCGTCGCTGACTTGGCTACCTTCTCCAGGTAGTCGTCGTCTGGTCGGCAAGGATAAGCTGGGATACATCGATCCACGATGGAAGTATGTCTCCTTTTCAGGAATCGAACACTTTGGAGACGATTGGGATTAAATATAATTATCCTTTTTGTAAAAAATGTACGAAATTTTTGAAAGGGGCTCCGGTGGTTCCTTTGTTTCGCTGGCGTTCGCTTGTAAACTGTATTTCTTTGTGTTAGGTATTAAGGCTGCTTGTGTAGGTTAGTGACGATATGAGCCGTTATGTTCTAAATTGCAACGTCGTTTTGAAGGAAATAAATATTGTAACAAAGTTTAATGAAAATGTTTTTTATTTTGTAATCGTTCTTTATTAAAAAAGGTACAATCAACCAAAACTTAACTGGTATACTGATACAACATAAAATCTTACGTCTTAGTTACTATAAACATTCAACGACTAGACAAAAACACTATTCTTACCCTGAAATATGTCTTAGTACATCACTCACACAAAACCTATTAAAACATTTTTGCAAATAAAAATTTTCTAACATTTTCAAATCCTGGACCTTTGGTTAGGTATATAATATTTTCGATCTGGTGTAGAAGCCAAAGTAGTTTGGAAAATTACTACAAACTATCCATAACACATCTTTGAACTTTATAGAACGTGTCTCACAACGTTAATGAACATGTTTCACGGGGATGTTTTATTTTAACTCTGGTCCCCTTCTTATAGCTGTATTGCACATCATTGAGTAACCACCGCATTCTGAAACGTTGATTGGTTGTAACAATCAGAGTCGTGATCAGTTGATTTGACAACATATTAAGTTGATCAGCCTTTCGGAAACCAGAGGTAAGTTTCCAAGAGTGGGACCAAAATGAACATCGTTCACACTTCTCCAATAGTCCAGTCAATTTAGACATCTAAGCTTACATTAATTCGCACCCAGCTGAAAGTTGGTAGGATTGTTTAAAACACTATTATAAATGAAATCTAAACGTACTCATCACCGATTCCGACACCAGGATTATTTTACACGTTGTCGAGGGTTACAAAAACGGGTTTTCGCGATTTACAGTGAAACGGTTCCTTAGTTTTATTATAAAATTAGATCTGACAAAAATTGAAGATCGGGTGCAGTACCATGATCTCTTAAAGCACTGTTGCGGTTGTGGCTCATCGTATGGTTCCAGGTGTCTATACATCAACCACTTTATTTATTGGCTTTAGTATATACCTTTTTGTTAATTCACCGTTTCTTCAAGATTATTTTGAACAATCCTACCAACTTTCAGCGAATTAATGTAACCTCAGCCCTATTTTCATGTCTAATTTGATCTGACTACAATCCATAGGGTTCACAAGGTACTATGCTCCGGTCGCAGAGAGAATGCTTTCCTGACACATGTCAGTTGGTCTTGATTTGTGTGGACCTGGCATAATGGTATAGTTTTTAATGATATTTTTCGTTTATAGCACAAATAAGTGATAGTAATTCATTTTTAGGAAATTCTTCGTCACATGAAAGGACTATCTTTGACGGGCCTGTTGGTCTTGTGGTTAGTGACCCTGACTGCTATACCGGAGATCGTTGGGTTCGATTCCCACCCAGGACAAAGGTTTGTGTGATGAGCACGATCATTTGTTCTGGTTGTCTGGGTGTAATTTATCTATAATATGTATGTATTTAGAAATATATAAGTATGTTTATCAGTTGCCTGGTTACCATAACACAAGCTCTGCTTAGCTTGGGATCAGATAACCGTGTGTGAGTTGTCCCGAAATATTATTAAAAATATTATTATTATTAAAAATCTTCCTGTTCACCACCACCCGTCAGGAAAGCATTCTCTCAGCGGCTGGATTATAGGTACAATCATTGGTCAGCAATCTCCTTGACTTTACTCCCACCATTCTCTGTCTCTCTCACGACATGCACGTTCCCGGCCGCGGCATAGCACGACCTTAGTGCCTCCTGCGCGAGGTGAGTGTCGCGGTGCGGCGCGCGAGCCACCTCGTGGAAGATGTCGATGGCAGAGCACATCACTGATATAGCTTCTTCAGGACGCTCCTCGTCCATTAGCTTGGCTCCTTCCTACAGAATAAATAATAAAAAATATATTTCGCATGTTTACTAAATAAATAAAATAAATAAATGCGGACAACATCACATACATTGTAAAGAAAGTAAGTTGCTAAAGCACTTGTGTTATGGAATTCAGAAACAACTACGGTACCACAAACACCCAGACCCGGGACAATGTAGAAAAGTGGTTTTCTACATTGACCCGTCCGGGGATCGAACCCGGGACCTCAGAGCTGGCGACACCTTGAAAACCGGTGCGTACGCCACTCGACCACGGAGGTCGTCAAACTTATCGTCGTTACTATAAGTTAGGCTGCCCACCCACGTCCGATAATCGGTGACCGATTTTTTGTAGGAGAAAAATAGAACACACTGATAGCAATAGTGCAACGCACACGTCCTACAAAAAGTGAGTCAGAAATTGGTACTAAGAATCGGCGGAAAAATCGGCCCGACTATCTGACCTACAAAAAGTATGACATGGGCGGGCATTAACTAATTTCTATTACATTTTTGGTACCATTAATTATTCAGTAAAATGAAAGCAACATCGAAATCGATCCATTTGTTTGGAAGAAACGTAGCCACTGGGCCAACATACAGGTGGCCCTCCTTCTGTGGGGAGTTAATAAATACCAGCATGTATTAATTAGCTTAAAGCGAGGCAAAGGAAATAATATTGTCATCACACTAGCTCGTCGGCCTGTAATCTAGATGCGACAATACTGATTTCCAATAAGGAACTATACTCCATAGGTTTAGGTAGTTAAAAAAAGGTAAACAAAGAAAAACACGTGACTCATAGATGTTAAACCTTTTATTTCAAATGTTAAAATCATATTATATAGCCTCGTAAGACCCAAGCGAAAAAACGTATCTAAGTAATTTCCACCTAGTGTCCTCATATGATGACATATCCCACATAGTAGTTGCGACCCAGACCAACAAAGTTGAATTATTTGAAGATGAAGTGAAAAAATACAGATGGGGTTTTTTTTCACTTAGAATATATGGTAGAAAATGACGGCCCGCCATTAAAACCCGTATTTTTTTTCCTTCTCATATGATCACATTGGATCGTAGTTGCAAAATCAGTCCATATTTGTTTGTCATCAAGTGATCACATTGGTTCTATGTTAATAGTATACTATTTTGAGGGAGGATATTCAATAAAAACATAAATATGTTACACAAATCAGTCTTTATTATCATTTTGAAGCATCTTACATGTTCATAGGAAACGTCATATTATTACTAAAAAAAAAACAAACTTCTCAAAACCTAAAATTACAATTGAGTATCACAATAACTAACATAATTCAGTACTTTAGCATCACAGTAAGAACTTATATCAAATCGTCAAATGACACGAGACGTACAAAATACAAAAAAAAAAAATCAAATAAAGTAAAATTATTCTCAAATTAAAACATTAATCAACAATGTAACCAATAAAAAAAATCGCCTAGCCTGGTATGGGCATGTAATGAGGAGGGATGAAAGACATGTGAATAAGAGAGTGATGCATTTGGAGGTGGATGGCTGGAGAGGTAGAGGAAGGCCGAAAAAAAGGTGGCTTGACTGTGTGAGAGATGATATGAATGAGCAAGCAGTGAATGAGAGTATGACAGCTAATAGATGGAATGGAAAGAAAAAACATGGTGCGCCGACCCCAATTAATTTGGGAAAAGGGCAGGAAGAAGAAGATGTAACCAATAAAAAAAAAATACTTTTCATGAAAAGCCTTATAACAATTTCTTTGTTTGGTAAGACATAATCTCACATTACAGCTACTATGTCCATATCACCATCCGAGCAACTACCCCCCGGTAACAAATTACCATGGCCGACGTGGAAATCTATAACTAGACTCCGGACCCAAGTCGGCCGGTGTTAAGAAAATATGTATCGGTGGGGTTACAGCACACACGAGCCCTGTGAGTGTGGTACCTCTCCCCAGACCATGGCTCACTTGCTGAGCTGCCCAGCGTGTCCCACCACCTGTACACGCGAGGACCTGTACAACGCCACTGACAATGCTGTCCGCGTGGCTGAGTACAGGTCCACAAAAATCTAGCCACGATGAAAATAGTCATAGATCGACACGCTAAGAAGAAGAAGAAGCTACTACATTTGGTGCGACTTTTATTGTAATGGCAATGACGACATCTCGATAGGATGTCATGAAATTCAGGCATGTTTCGCTGCTGCAGACCGTTGCTTTATTGATGGAAGTAAACTCGTAGGCCTACCTCTCTTCTGTAAACTGATTGGATAGTGATACATGTAGTTTTTGTAATATGCAATAAATATGTACTAACAGAGTTATATATATTATAGTTTTGTAATATGTTATTTCATAGAATGTAGGTGCATGCATTTGTATGGATGTTAGTGTGTGTGTGGGGGGTTGATGGGTACATGCGCGAGATTGGTTGTGTGTTGTGATATGAGTTGAAATGTAGTTTGTGTGATTATTCGTGTCACGTCCCCACGCGCGCATTGGATCCGTATGGATGCATGTAAACGTATAATGATATATAAATATATGTAATGTAAAATAGATTGTTGACGTACATGTCATTATAAATGTCCGCATCCTACTAAGTCATTTGCTAAAAGATGTATATATGCACCTACAGACAAACCGTTTATACGGTTTTGTAGGGCCTATTTTTGTAACTGCATTTAGTTTTATCATACCTACTTAATAAAGACCATTCAATACAAAACAATACCTCTCTTGCGTTTTGGAACAGTCTCAGACTCTGAGGCAGTTGAGCTATCACTATCCGCACCAGCCGTTGTGAACATTTCTACTATACATCAGCCACTTTAAAGAAATAATGACCGTGCTTTGGGATTATGAACCTTAATTCAATGACTAACAGTTCAGTTTCCATCACATTCAAATTACTTTTAGGCCCTTTTCGGTAATATTTGTCATTCTAAAATGAACTTAAACACATGTTGTCAAAGTTGATAATTGCGTAATTAGTAATAACGTTTAATTCTCTTTCCAGATTGGCTTTAGTATAGACCTTCTCCTAGTTCCATTTTGAAAGATCGCAGCTGTTGTATCTTTTTAAGAGGAACACCTTTTTTAATTCTCTTTCTTTATATTGCAACCAAGAGTTGAAAAACGTAACTTACTATTAAGCTACTGCGTAAATATTGCAGAAATTGTAATAAAAAGAAATAAAACGAGATAAAACAACTATGTTTCACAATATATTGCAATCTATATTCATGTAAACATAGAAAAAATTGGCAAAACTGTAAAATAAGTAGCATATAAGATATAATTTGTAACTACTTAATTAAAAGTAAATACCCCTAAAATAAGTTAAAAAAATAAATAAATAAAAAGTTGCAGAAATAAAATAGTTAATGAAAATGGGAATCCCACCCATGAATCAGAATAAAAGGTGATGAATGAAAGAAAGAAATAGTAAGCGGAATGAAAGTACGAGAGGCATACATGATAGAACTAGAATGACAAAGAGAATTAGCAATAAAATAGTGAAAAAAAAAAAAAAAAAAAACCAAGTGTTGCATACTGCTAAATCTATCATATGGGAAAAAAAACGTTGAGTCCACTTCTTAGTACGGTATCTATTTGGGCATACCGATAACACGCGGTCCGCCAAATCTACACCGCCCATAAAACATAACATAACATACCATCACGCCTGTATCCCCGAAGGGTTAGGCAGAGGTGTACCAATGTACACCCACAGTTCGCCGGTATATTCGTGTTATAATGGCGTACTACTGAAGGGCGATCAACCGATACATATCGACTAGTGCGTTTACACCATCGTTGACAGACGTCCATAGGTTCCTCGCCTTGAACTGTGGACAGCAAAAGTATTGGCTTGTTGTCGTTCCATTTTGTAATAACAACTGTACCAGCTTCATTTACGATGGTACGGCAGCTCCCTCTGCCTCGTTTTGTTAGGGTTTTGTCATCCACTAATACAGTTCGTGCTGCAGTTGGCACTCTGTTTTTTTTATAGTACCAGTACATCCAAACCCACGAGCTAGGAGTTCTTTAGACAACTTTACTGTGGTGAAGTAGCGGTCAAAATAAAGAATATGCCCTGGTGCTAGATTATCCACAAAAGATAAGAGTACAACATACTGACACTACCTTCTGTTTATATATTAGAAGTGGCCATTTTTGTGAAAACGAATCCTTCTCGATTTGAACGTCTTAATGATGTAATACCGAGGAACAGACGCGACAACAGTAAAATGTGTCTCCATACTGCACGAACTGCATTAATGCGCAAAAGTATCAGTTGCATGGCTCCTGTCATCTTTAATAAAATACCTCAAAGTTGGAAAAATCTTAATTTATCATCTTTTAAAAAAAGACTTCGTAACTTTCTACTGAATAAAGTTTATTACAATATTGATGCATTTCTGGCGGAAAAAAATATTACTTAACCCAGCTACTTACTATCTGTTATTAATTTGTTTACGTATGTTAAATGTTTATTAGATTTACTGGTTCACAGAGTCATTTATGTATATATGTTTGTTATTGTTCATAATTTATACCTACTATAAAATGTACTAAGTACTTTTGCATGCCTACGGGTAAAATATGGTTGAGCTATATATTTATTTGTCATCTTACTGTACCCATATTTTGCAAAATAAATATCTTTGTCTCTGTCTCGATAAAAGGGCCTTTTCACCTAATCCAAAACCAGAGTTCTCAAAACTTGGATAAGTGGTATTGCCTTGACATAACATAACATACCATCACGCCTGTATCCCCGAAGGGTTAGGCAGAGGTGTACCAATGTACACCCACAGTTCGCCGGTATGTTTAGGTCCCACGTAATAGGGGGCGAGCCTATTGCCACTAACCGGGCACAAATCGAACAAAGAATTTCAAAGAAAAACCCAATAACACCTTGGTCGACTTGGGAATCGAACCCAAGACCTCTAGCGTAGCAGTCACGCTTAGCACCACTAGGCCAACGAGGCAGTTATTGCCTTGATACACATCAAAATCTACAATAAGACCATTAGGGTTGGACATTACGAATGCCTTTAGCCCTACTGGGTTCGTCTTCCCTGGGCAGTACTGTTTTACACAAGTTCCAGTAAATGGGATTATCATTTCATCAATAGACAACTGTTGTCCTTTGTCTTGAAGTCAACAACCTTGTTGTATGCGATCAATTAGAGGTCTCATTTTCCAGAGTTTATCTTTTAGACGCGTTTCTTCTGTAACATCTACATCAAAAACAAGTTTCAAGCTGTTTCTTATAAGTGTGAACCGGTTTCGTGACATCATCATCATCCACAGCCCTTGTCCTCCCACTGCTGGGCATAGGCCTCCCCTTTTTCGTGCCAAATTCTACGGTCCTGTGCCAGCCTCATCCAGACTCGACCCGAGACTTTAACTATGTCGTCGACCCATCTTGCTCCCGGACGACCGACGCTTCTTTTGCCATGCCTTGGCCACCATTCTGTCACCGCCTTAGTCCACCTGCCGTCACTTCGTCTGGCCAAATGGCCTGCCCAGCTCCGTTTCGTGACATATTATCTGCAATTATGGGCACTCTCCACCTCGCTTCCCAATACTTTTTCAGCCAAGGATAATTAATAGCTGCCATCACAAATGTAATGCCAATAAAAACGTATAATTCCTGAAAGGTTACATTCAAAGATGTGCCATGTATTGTAACTGATGTTCGGTTAGTGCATTCTACAATTGTTTCTATTAGGCTGTCATCAACGTATTGTCTCCAGAATGTGATTTTTTCAAAGTCATCGTCAAAGTTTGGCATGTAAGAGGGTTCTGTTATCGCATACTCTACTACAGGAAAGTTTCTACTTATCCATTCTGTTGTCATTGAACTATTAGTAGGAGCTGCAACTTGAATAGTGTACCCTACCTCTAGTACTGCCTCTCCCTCTAACAGATCTGCCACGTGTTCGACCACGAATTACTGGCCCGGTCCTATTAGGTGTAGGTTCGTCTTGCGCCGAGTCTGATTCTGAATCACTGGTGTCATGATCCGATCCAGGAGTAAAAGCAGGATCCTGGATCACCCAGGTCTTCATCACTAGGAATATAGCCTTCGCAATCAGATTGGGATAAGTAGTCGATGATTATGTCGTCTTGAATTGCTAAAAAAAGGAGAATGTAAAACTATTATTCCAAACTCAAACAACTTAGAAACGAAGTCGTTACGTTCCAATGTGATCACATAATGACAAACATAAAGACACTAAAATCAGAAGTAATCTTGTGATCAGACGATCACATAAAAATATAATAAAATAAATAAATGCGGACAACATCACATACATTGTTCTGAACCCAAAGTAAGTTGCTAAAGCACTTGTGTTATGGAATTCAGATACAACGAAGGTACCAAAAACACCCAGACCCGAGATTGTGATTGATGTGATTTTTCTACATTGACCCGTCCGGGGATCGAACCCGGGACCTCAGAGCTAGCGACACCTTGAAACCGGTGCGTACGCCACTCGACCACGGAGGTCGTCATAATGAAAGTTTTCTAAATGGTTTCCAATGTTTTTGATCAAATAATACTTATTTCTAATACGACAACATCTTACCTTTTCGATAGCAATTATATAGCAACAATGAGTAAAGGATTTATATGATAATAAACAATTAAAACTTACCTCCATTGCGTCGACCCGCCATGATCGCCAACTCCGAGTGAAAAAATATCTGTCTCCTTATTGGTTCATCGATCTAACCGTTAGATCTCACACGAGCATCTAATAGCCAATGACGTTCGAGTAAAAGGACGCAGTTTAACCCCGCGATTTTTGAAATATGATCGATAATCCGATATGTCCTCGGACGAGGTCATTGGGCGCGAATTTCAAAATGACGTATTAAAGCATGGGTTGTAAGCACTATTTCGATTATGTCATCATATGAGGTCGCTGGATCTTACGAGGATAGACACACATACGAATAGATTATGAGATGATGAACTATCCGTCACATTAATAATAAATCGTTCAGTGGTATCATCAATTATTTTGTCTAATTTAAACATTTTCTGTTCTTCTTTTATTACGTGATCCTCGCAATTTTTCCAATTCTCAGCCGTCACATCAGCTAAAGCCTCTGGCAAAAGAATTTTCAGGTCAGCCATTTTAAAAGGTTTATTTTTCTCGGCTACAAACCCCTTAACTTGAGGTCATATTAACTCAATTGGATTGAGCTCACAGTGATATGGTGGCAAGCGCAATACTGTGACACCATTTTCCTTTGCTAATTCATCCAACATAGGATTGGTATTTTTCATGTTTAACTTTTATTAGCAGTTGCGTTGTTCTGCTCCTTCAAAAGCTATAATTTTTTTCCTTTAACCAATTCTGAAAATCAGCCTTTGTTGTAGCGGTTGTTGGCATTTATTCTTTTTTTCTACTGCGATAGGGTTGTCCATCACCAAAATCGAGTCTTTTTCCAGTTTATTGAAAATTCTGGTGATCCATTTCTCAAAATTATGTGCATCCATTTCTGAATGGTAATCACCATCACCCTTAGTAGCTTGAAAAATAAATTCACCTCCTTCAACAAAACCACTTGATGAACCTGAAACATAGTTTTAAATAACATTCAACAACTGACTAATAATCATATTTTCTTATACTTAATTTATTTATTTATTTATACTTTCATGTACAATTGTGGTACATAAGGCGGACTTAATGCCGCAAGGAATTATCTACCAGTTAACTTTTGGGTCAAATGGAGAAGCAGCTGGGATAGGTACGAAAGTACAATAAGAAAAAATTAAAACTACTACATCTAACTATGGCTATTTATAAATAATATACAAACACATATGACAATATATACCTATATATATAAATATACCTACATAGATAAATAATATTTGATAAATAAATTATACAAATGTACTTAAATATAAATAAAATATATAATATATGGATATATAATATGACATGACGACGACCATATCAATAATCCAAAACCTAAGGAACGAGTGTTTTCAAAAAGTATTCCCGAACTTGTCGTTTAATATGAGCATCTCTGAGATCTGACAGGCCTGTTGGTCTAGTGGTTAGTGACCCTGACTGCTATACCGGAGGTCGTGGGTTCGATTCCCACTCAGGACAAATCTTTGTGTGATGAGCATGATCATTTGTTCTGTGTCTGGGTGTAATTTATCTATAATATGTATGTATTTAGAAATATATAAGTATGTTTATCAGTTGTCTAGTTACCATAACACAAGCTCTGCTTAGCTTGGGATCAGATAACCGTGTGTGAGTTGTCCCGGAATATTATATTATATATTATCTCGCATGAACTTTGACTTAAAATGGTAATTTATTGTACATTGACTACCTCATTGGTCTAGTGGTTGCAAGCGCCCTATTATATGGTACTTAAACATCAGCTTATAAAATAAAATATCATCTTGGCATTTCTATTAAAAGAGATGTTGTGGTGGCCTAGCGGTTCAATGAACGGGTTTGTATGCACGAGGTTGCAGGTTCGAACCCGGGCAAGTACCAATGTAACTTTTCAAAGTTATATGTACTTTCTTAATTTTTCTAAGACACTTCTGACGAACGGTGAAGGAAAACATAGTGAGGAAACCTGGATTCCAAAATTTGGGATCTGAAATCGCTAACCCGCAGAGAGTAAGCGTGGTGATCAATGCTCATGCCTTCTCTATATGGGAAGAGGCCTGTGCCCAGCAGTGGGACGTTTATAGGCTGGATTATTATTATTATATTTCTATTAATGGCTATTAATGAACAAAGTAATATTCTTACCAATGTGGCCTAAAATAAGGCGTTTTGCTTTCCCGCTGGGATTCTTTAACCCTGTAGACAAACCCTGCCTGTGAGCCTCTTTGCAGGATGTTATAGTAGTATCTTGCCATATTAAAGATTTGGTGTGTCCTGCAAAAAACAATATTAATGGGTATATAAGATATTTACAAAGGTAACAGTGTAGAATATTTATTTTAAAAACATATTAATATTGTTATCATACCTTCATTGAACCATGTTTCATCCAAATAATATATTTTCTTCTCGACTCTTCTATATTTTGCTATCTCATTTAAGTAATTTACACGCCATACTGCAATGTCTGGTTTGTCAATAAGCATACTCTTGCGACTGCGTTTGGAATATTTAAAGCCTAATTTCTTCATCAACTTACACATTACATCTTTTTTTATATTAGGTAGAGGTAGACTGTCATCAATATGGCCGCCATCGACATTCAATTCAAGTAATTTGATCAAACAGGCTAGTTCAAACAGTTTGGCCAAACATGACACATTTATCAATGTCTGTTTCTCAGATGATGAAAGAGGTCCGGTTTTGAAGCGTTTCTTCTTCGGTGATGGAAATGTGTGTACGGAATTGGTCTGGCTAGTACCAGCTTCGGGTTCACTCATTTTTCCACGATACGAATTTAACAAGCAATAACGATAAATAACAAAAACGAACAATAACTAAACAAGGAAACGAGGTATTAACACAATCCAACACAATCGCACAGAGTACTTTTATATCAATCGGAACAACAAACTGCAAACAACCAAACTTCAAACTTAAAAGGCTGAATTTCTGAAAGAAAGGCGTCTGGTTAACCGACTAAACGTAATACCTGCCACTTCAGTTGCCAAACTACGTCAACGTTGTACTCTTCAATATAGCAACGCTATCTTATTCGTTGCATTTTCTAAAGGGTTTGGGGAACCTGTCTTTTTGGGTTCTTTATAATAGACAGATTACAAAATATTATACCATTTTAATAAATCTAACTAAAAAAATGTGTTTAAGCAGTTACATCTACGAAGAGTAGATTAAGAATAAATGATAAAGTTTAACATACTATAAAAAAAGAGGAAACTATCCTGTGCTCGAAAATAAATTTGAGTTTGTTGTAACGTATTTTTAAAAAAGAAAGTGTCAACTATAAAAAACCCTTTTTACGATTTGTTCACATTCTTTTAACTACCTAAACAGAGTATAGGTAAAAAAAGGAAAATTTATGATCAAAAATGTGTAACAGCGCCACCTATGGGGGAATAGATTACATACCTTGAAATCTACTTTTAAGTAAACAGATATTTTAAATGATTTTATGTATTTGCCTTCATAGTATATCGAAAATGTGGTCTAATTAGATATTTTTTAAGCATTCTAAGCCCAGAATAACGCCTACGCAAGGAGATGCGGTAAGAAACGAAAATGCCATAGAAGAATCTCTCGCTTGAACTTATGACGGTGAAAAAAATGTAAAAATTATTAAACATTAACTAATCTTATAAATAACATACAAAAAGGCAATCAAAAAGAGTTATTATACATTCTTGAAAAATCTTTAGTTTTTGTGTGTACCAAAAGATGTCGCTACTAGCCTATCCACTAGACTCCGACACTACAATTTAAGTGTATTTGTATTGATAAAGAATTGTGTCAATCAACTGTATGTGCATAGATCCATCATTAGCATTACGAATTAAGACGAACTTCAATTTTTTTTAAACTACCGCGCTTCATGTTTATAGTAATATTATAAAACGGAGATTAGCGCGTACATGCTTAAATACCTTTAGGGCTTGACGTTTCGACCGGGTTACACCAGGTAAAGTGGTCGCAAGCAGACTGAACGTCAGGCCCTAAAGGTATTTAAGCATATACGCGCTAATCCCGGTTTTATAACATTACTATGAACTTCAATTTGTTTTATGATATCTATCGTCGTTTGCGGTTTCGCCCGCGTCGCTTCTAATGGTTGCCGACTGACCTGGTACTGCCTGACGCACCGGTTGATGGTCTCCAGACTGATCTTGACGAGCTCCCTCTCGATCGGCTGCGAGCACTTCGCGCACCGCGTCGGCAGGTTGTGCACGTTCGCGCGGAACTTGGACGTGCACGCGATGTTTGGACACCTGAGAATGTGTAGAACATATTTTTTGTAACTGACTTAGAGTATCTGGTTTTTTGAAAGGCTTAAGTGGGAACACAGGTCCAACTCGCAGCGGCCTTGTTGAGAACTTTACTTTAATATAGGATGGGGATTCTACCAGGGGCCCCATGGGAGAACAGACATGAAAGGCCCAAGGCTTCCTCTAAGCCTCAAATTATTTACTGCTGCTTTCCTGTCTATCAAGTTCGTATGTACCTGATGTAAGGCGGGCTATCCCCCGTCATCTGCTTGAGCGTCGGGAAGTCCTCGACGCAGGCCTGGCAGTTACAGCGGAACCAGTAGCGGCAGGCGAGCGAGCGTTGCCGCTGTCTTAGTGGCCGCGTCATGAAGTGTGGGCCGTAGTTCTCCGCCACAGCGTCGCCGGGAGCGAGGGGGCGAGTCGCGCGGAGCACGATGTTGCGGCCCTCGAAGTACCTGATATAAAGTATAATCATCATCACTCTGCTCTGTTCCCAATTAGTTATTTAGCAATGCAGTCCTTCCATTCATCTCTACTACAGACTCTACATCTCAACATTTACTCCTTTCAATCACTTCTTAATATTAGGTTAAGTACAAGCTGGTAAATTGATCTGGTTCATGAGAACTAAAAGGTCAGCCAATGTAATTAGGGTCGTCTGAAAGAGCTAAAGGATAGTTTAGGCGAAATGTAAGTAAATTGTGTCTTTTTGTGCAATTTCTTGCATTATGTTCTTGACGTGAAATTTTAATGTAACATAATAAACAGCCGCTAGTTTCTTTTTCACAATGGCATTCGTAGCTAGTGCCAGTCGTTTGGGCACTCTTTTACTGGAAATTCGTAGAAAAGGAATCGGAATCTACCAATTCACTAACCTGGCGACTGCTGGATAGCACTCGTGGTTGAATAGCGCGCCCACAGGGTAGATCCCCACCGCCGTGTACACGGGCTTGGAGCCGCTGAACGTGTGCGAGCCGCGCACGGTCTCGTACATCTCGTGCGCGTTGAATTGCAGCAGCTGCAGGTTGCGTACGATCAGCTCGCAGATCGATTGCTCAGCTGGAAATTAAAAATATAACATTCAGTTTCACCCCTGACGCAAAACGAGGGGTGTCACCGTGTCCGAGTGACTGACCCGACAAACTTATTACACCTCTCGTCTTTTGTTACGGGTTACAAATTGTCGTACTGGGGCAAAATGGGGTAGACGATGTAACAAAAAACTGGAGAGAAGGGTATATGAAAAGATAGATCTAAGCTCAGCAGCACGATAACAAGGACTGTAGATGATGAAAAAAACTTAAAAAAAAAGAGAACCGCCTTCAAAAATCCGATTCACTGAAAAGTATTAAATAATTTTAAATGTACTATTTATCAAATAACCAAAATATTAGGATAATAAGTATAATTATACTTCAAGCACAATTATTGTTATTTTTGGAGTCGGTGTCTGTCCTTATAATATACTTAGTACTAAAATTTGCTATTAGCGGCTGACACCGACTCCAAACATAACAATAATTGTGCTTGAAGTATAATTATACTTATTACCCTAATATTTTGGTTATTTGATAAGCAGTACATTTAAAATTATTGAATACTTTTCAGTGAATCGGATTTTTGAAGGCGGTTCTCTTTTTTTTTAAAGTTTTTTTTTTATTTAATACTTTTTAGTGTTTGATACTTTGTTTATTTACTTAAAATGGGTTTAGTCAAGTCGAGATAATCGCGTTTAAACATACACACATACATACAGGTCAATCTGAGAACCTCCTTTTTTTCAAGTCGGTTAATTATAAAATACCAAAACCTTCTCCTTGGTCTAACAAACACTTTTCTGAAAACCGTATCAAAATCGGTTCAGTCAAACGCGAGATAATCGCGTCCAAATATACATACATACAAGTCAATCTGAGAACCTCCTTTTTTTCAAGTCGGTTAAATAAAACATACTAAAACCTTCTCCTTGAACTAACAAATTATTTTCTGAAAACCGCATCAAAATCGGCTCAGCCAAACGCGAGATAATCGCGGACAAACATACATACATACAAACATACAGGTCAAACTGAGAACCTCCTTTTTTTTTGAAGTCGGTTAAAAAGGTGACGACTGTCTTGAACCTATACAACCCTTTGACGACGAAATGAAAAGAGCGGATTGCTTAAGTTTTTGAATCAATTTAAGAAGCTTAATAGGAAATAAAACAACCTACCACTACTTAATTTTTCTCGATCACATTTCTTAAAGAATCCCGCTTTCTTCAAACATTCAGTCAGAAACATGGCCATCACTATCCTTTTCAAGTAATCATCGCCTCTTCTCTGTTCCGAATGAGCGCAGAGGGAGTAAACCTGTGACGCTTTCAATTCTAGCTTCTCCTCAAAATTCATTTTCTCATCGACTCTACTATCTTCATCTTCCTCTTTAAAATTCTTTTCCGTAAAACTTTTAATTCCCTTCTTAGATCTATTTAGTCGTTCCTTCCTGCTTTTGATTTTGGATTTCTTTGTGACTCCTTCGATGTCGTTCAGAACGGCACCTTCCACAGTTTTGATGCCGTTGGCGACGTATTTTGAATGGAGTTGTAAGCTGGCGTCGAGGCCTGCTTGTGTTACCATTCGTAATGCTATGTGACTTAGAACCGACATACCGGACCCTGGAACATGTAAAGACTTCATGATTAACTGAAAATTTCTTAGTCAAAAAAATATCAGAAGTAAATTTAATCCAAGATCCTAATGTCTTATGGCCAATTTTAATAAGATATCTGTGGATAGTTTTCTCTACTAGAGATAGAATTTGGGCTTTAGCGCCATACTACAAATTCCAATCTCTTATTGGTTAGTCAATCTGTGGATATGTTATTGAAATTGATAGTAAATGACTAGTTCATGAGAGGTCGATATGTATACACAGCAGACTGTATTTTGCTAGACGTAATGCTTAAGCAGAGACAAGTCTCGTTATATTGAATTTCTGCAGTAAATCTTTGGTGTTCTTTATACGTTATATTTCAGAAGTATTGCTGACATACCTATAAAGAGATCTAGGAACTGACACTCATAGGAGTGATAGGTGGAGACGGCGGTATCTCTGCACTGGATGCCACAGAACGCTACGCCAGAACATTTGGGACACCACACCGGGGCCTCGTCCTTACAGTCTTCTAGCCTGCAATGGTAACAATAAAAATTACAAATTTTTTAAACAAACTTTTAAATCCCTTAAATGATGGGATTGCGTATTTTCCTGACGAGTTTCCTATGGGCAAATTTGGGTTCCATCATCAGACGAGGTCGAAAGTACAATAACATGGTTACCAAATTTATTTAAGTATGCAAAATTTCAGCTCAATCGGATACCAACAAGTTTTCGGAACATGGTTTGCAACACAGAAGATACAAGTTCAATAACACTCGTAAAAAACGCAACTGTTTCTTATAATAATTAATTTATATTTGGAGAATAACTCTTGGTTGGAGATATTATAATACACTAAACTTACCTAAGTAATCGGGATATCAGCAAAAAATATCTTAGCTTAAGTACCTTTTGAAACAATGCAGGCAGTGAGTGCCGTAGTAGTCTGAGAGCAGACAGGCGGCGTACGGCGCGTCTACCAGGAGCACGTCGCCCGTACTGATTGGCGCGTTGGCCACCGCGAACCGACCCTGGAGACACGATACTAAGAAGTAAGTACACAAAAAAATGAAAAGAAATCCGGTCAGTCGCCTTCTGATGTAAATTATATTTGATGGCCGTGTTCAAACCGAACAGGCGCACTATGACATCAATCATCATAGACGATATTCAATACGCATAGTAGGTATAATAATAATAGGTAGAATGTCGTGGTGGCCTAGTGGTTCAATGAACGGATTTGTATGCACAAGGTTGCAGGTTCGAACCCAGGCAAGTATCAATGGGGCTTTTTCAAAGTTATATGTACTTTCTTAATTATTCTAAGACACTTCTGACAAACGGTGAAGGAAAACATCGTGAGGAAACCTGGATTCCAAAATTGGGATCTGAAATCGCCAATCCGCAGTGAGCAAGCGTGGTGATCAATGCTCGTGCCTTCTCTATATGGGAAGAGGCCTGTGCCCAGCAGTGGGACGATTATAGGCTGGATTATAATAGTAGGTATAAAACCGTATTCTTGGTCAGGTCTTAACGAAAAGTGAATACCTTTGTATGAAAATATAATGAACTGCGTAAAGCTAGCTCACAGTCGGCAGCCATTTATATGTGTGAACACAGCCTAAGACTGTAAAACGAGACTTTTTAGCCCTACATAAATAAACTTAATTTACAGTGTGGCAAAAACTGCGGAAATAATACCGCTATGTCGCGCATGTCCGGTTGCCATTATCCTAAGACAGGGATGGCGAACCTTTACGTATCGAGGTGACAATTTTTATAAAAAAAAAGTTTCTTCAGGTCATAGACGTGCCATCAAATAATTTTGTCTGTATGTTTATTGAGAAAATAAATAAATAAATAAATGCGACCAACATCACATACATTGTTCTGTCTGAACCCAAAGTAAGTTGCTAAAGCTAAAGCACTTGTGTTATGGAATTCAGATACAACGAAGGTACCACAAACACCCAGACCCGAGGCAATGTAGAATGATGATTTCTCCATTGACCCGACCGGGGATCGAACCCGGGACCTCAGACCTAGCGACACCTTGAAACCGGTGCGTACGCCACTCGACCACGGACTACGGAGGTCGTCTAAATAATAAATAACGCATTCAAAGTTTCCAAAATTTTGTTAGTAGCATTGTCACTTGTATAAACTGTCAATCTTATCGTTTCAATTATTTGTAAATGTTTTCTTGTTTCATATAGTACATACTTCCCTTTTTTTTTCATAGTGCATAATGAACTATGCAATTGATGTTAAGAATAATTGATGAAGGTTAGCCATCCCTGTCCTAAGATTTGTTTAAATTAGCGTGGAATGTAGGAACATCCAATATCTGAATCTGAAGGATGTTAGAACAGATTACACAACAGTTAAGTGCCCTGTAAACGATCAAATTGTTTGTCAAATTATTTGATAGTGTACAGCAGGGATGTTACGAATGTCATATTTTAGACATTCGCGAATGCGAATGCGAATGCGAGTGTTTGAGATGCGAATGTGCGAATGCGAGTGCGAATGCGAATGTTGAGAACAAGGAAATAAAATTCAAGGTACCTATGATTTTATCATTGATTTTTATTTATTTAAAATTATTCAGTCAGCATAATACTGTTATTTATGAAATACACAATCACATAATCAGATTAATAACAAAAAAAAATATAATCAAATTTCAATAAGGGCAGATTATATTTTAAAAACAACAATTTAGCTGCTTTATCAGCCATGAGACGATTTCGTAAAGGCTCATATATCAGGCCAGCGGCACTAAATAATTGCTCACTTGGCACACTGGCAGGAGGAGCACTGAGGTACTTACGAGCAAGGTCTGTCAATTTACCAAATTTGGCTTTGGATTTCCACCAGTCCATGGATTTAAAATCATCCAAGAGTAATTTAACTTTGTTTGCCACTTTTACATACAATTCTTGGCTATGCTCGGTAAAAAAAATTCGTCCTTTTAAGGTATATTGTGGCGCCACCAACTTCATTAATCTTCGCAAACTCACGTTCTCAACGAAGTTAAAAGGCAAATTGTCTAAAGCTATCATAGTGCATAGGCATACACTCACATTCGCTAAATATTCGCATTGTTTGATGCGAATGCGAACGCGAATGCGAGTGTTTAAAATGATGCGAATTATTCGCATATGCGAATGCGAACGCGAATATTCGTAACATCCCTGGTGTACAGCTGTGTTTGAGGCGTTTGTCAAACAATCTACGTGTTTGTCGCGTTTGATGAAAATCTGGATTGATGTGGAGTTTGACAAACAGGTTTGAACGTGAACGGAGGTGCTGGTCAAGAAAGATCTCACTCGTTGTGTTGGCGTCATGGAGGACGCTACGCCCAGTGACAAATTTGTTTGATATTTGGTTTGATCGTTTAGCTATTGTTTGATGAAAACGTAAAGTTTGACACAACAAATTTGTCAAGCAAATTTGTCCGTTAACAGGGCTCTTTAGGACTCAATGCATGAACATGGGTATCTAAAAATACCATTTAGTTTGAGTCCCTACCTTATTCTCTTCTTCAGTAATTTTGAGTAGTTTTGATAACGATGGCATATTCTGTTTCGCTCCACCCGTAACCGATATCCCTGCAACAATAATGACATATTTTACCTTCCAATTATATCGTGGAAAAACAGTGGAATCGTTTAGGTAATGTCAGGGCTTTTTCCGTTAATGTTGACATCAACAGGTCAAATATCCTAATTGTTTTTAACCGCCGACGCAAAAAGAGGGGTGTTATAAGTTTGACGTGTCTGTGTGTGTGTCTGCCTGTCTGTGGCATCGTAGCTACCGAACGGATGAAGCGATTTCAATTTAGTTTTTTTTTTATATTAAGGGTGATTTATCTGCGAGTGTTCTTAGACATGTTTGATGAAAATCGGTTGAGCCGTTTAAAAGTTGTGGGGGTAAAAGTGGGGAAGAATAACCGAATGTCTGCAAATATACTCGAGTGGGGTCTCAAATGAAAGCGCACTGAAAGGGAATATTGATAACTTCATCGAGAGTGTTCTTAGCTTCGTTTTGATTTTTTAAAAATAATAAAAGAAACTCAATCTTAACAATTTAATTACAAATAGTCTATTACACTAAGCAGCATAGATGAATTTAAAAATAAAATTAAGATGAGCGGTCCCCAACGCGACGTTTTTTTTAGAATTATTAAAACATACTTAGGTACTTTAAGATTGAGTTTCTTTTATTTTTTTACTTTTTAAACGGAACTTAGATTTTGTGGCGGGGGGTTTTTTTTTATTATTATTTGCGTATATTGTTTATTGTAACGTGATAATAATATGGTCGAGGTAACAAAATACGGACAATTATTACAAGAACAGATACCTACAACAGTTCTAAAACTGGCAACACAGCCAATGTTATACCATAATAAAATGTAATCGAACAAACAGGTGAAGCGAGTTCGAAAACAAATGAAGTAAAAACGTCACCTAGAAAGAATCTAGCGGGAGCAGCGCTGAATAGCGTCAGCGCTTAACAAAACCTTTCAATTTCCGCCGCGCGTCTGTAAGAGGAAACTGTCAGCGCTGCAAGCGTCCGAGGGTTCCGGGAACGGACGCCGCGCCGTCCGATACATTCGACAGGCAGTTGTTGTGATAGAACTGTGATAGATGCAATTCACCGGCTTAATCTACCTTACTTACTACGACGGGCCTGTTGGTCTAGTGGTTAGTGACCCTGACTGCTATACCGGAGGTCGTGGGTTCGATTCCCACCCAGGACAAATGTTTGTGTGATGAGCACGATCATTTGTTCTGGTTGTCTGGGTGTAATTTATCTATAATATGTATGCATTTAGAAATATATAAGTATGTTTATCAGTTGTCTGGTTACCATAACACAAGCTCTGCTTAGCTTGGGATCAGATAACCGTGTGTGAGTTGTCCCGGCATATTATTATATTATTATTATTACTGTTAATTAAGCTGATCAACTTTATTTGTTGTCAAATTAAATGATCACGACTGTGATTGGTTGACTCAAGGACAGGCTATTAACAAATTTTTGTCTTGATCAACGTTCAGAAAACAGTTAAGTGTACCTAGATAACGTTTTTAGTTGGTTTGTAAAAGTTAACTCTTGACTTGGATAAATATCCATCTTCTCAATCTTCTTCGGCCTTCCTCTGCATGTCTTTATTCACAGTCATACTCAAAACTACGAAACTTCGGTATATACATATTATATTCTACTCTGAAGGTATTAGTTGAAGACTTACCAGGTTTTTCAGCGGGTGGCGTCGGCTGCTGGTTGTAGTCCAAGCCCTCGATGTCCTGGGCCAGCTGTTCCTTGGCAGCCTGGTCCCCACCCAGGAGCCGCCCCGCCAGCTCGTACGATACCTTGGCTCGACTCGGCTCTCCAGCACCTGTGAACATTTATAGTTATCATCATCATCATATCAACCTGTAATCACCCGCTGCTGGATAATGGCCTCCCCTTTTTTCTGCCACTGTTGTTGTTTATCGTTATGACTTGGGCCAACTTAACAGCAAGGTTATAAAAAAAAAATACTCGACTAAGTAGATTTTTATAGTGTTCTAGTAGTGAGAGGAAAAAAGTATCGACCGTTACATGTAACCTGCGTAAGATAAACGTAAATTACGACAAAATATCAGGGGTCTGATTCCGCTATTTTAAAGTCAGTGGGTGGCAGGTTAATGAACGTTCCAGTGTACTTTTTATTGTGCCTCATTTTTGTATTCAGATAAGCCTACAATGAACAGTCAGTGGCAATCCTACAATGACAACAGTGGCAACTAGGTGTACACTTGTCATTAAAGTAAAATCATCTGAATACGAAAATTAGGTACACACTGGAACGTTCATTAACCTGCCACCCACTGACTTTAAAATAGCGGAATTGGGCCCCAGGTAACGATGAAACATCAAATCATCAACAACATTAATCATCGGATAATTCATCTCTAATACATTGCACCCATAATCCCAATAAATACAAGTTAGTAACAAACTCTAGCAAAGGTTTTATCAACAAATAATGAATATATTTTTGACGTGCCTGTTGGTCTAGTGGTTAGTGACCGTGACTGCTATACCGGAGGTCGTGGGTTCGATTCCCACCCAGGACAAATGTTTGTGTGATGAGCACGATCAATTGTTCTGGTTGTCTGGGTGTAATTTATATATAATATGTATGTATTTAGAAATATATAAGTATGTTTATCAGTTGTCTGGTTACCATAACACAAGCTCTGCTTAGCTTGGGATCAGATAACCGTGTGTGAGTTGTCCCGGAATATTATTATATTCCAAACACGCAACTCCAGGTATCCTTTGAGACGCAAAGCAATGCATACGTGGAAATTCTAATTACGATAGTAATCTTATGCAGATGAAATATGGAATCCTTTGAAAAACTCATCTCAAATATTGCTTTGAGGTTTATCCAGTCTCTTTGATATGGAACGGTTAAATCTCAGCGGATTTAGTGGAGTATGTTTAATTAAACGCATTTCAAATAGTTAGTAGTTGCAAGTTTACGAATTTTACTAATGACAGTTGTAGCGATGTGTATTCTTGAATCTCAATCCTTGATAGCAAATTAAGCTGGTTTCTGTATGACAACTTCACCCTTTTTGTTTCTTAACCGACTTCAAAAAAAAGGAGGTTCTCAGTTTGACCTGTTTGTATGTTTGTATGTATGTATGTTTGTCCGCGATTATCGCGTGATTGGCTAAACCGATTTTGATGCGGTTTTCAGAAAATAATTTGTTAGATCAAGGAGAAGGTTTTAGTAATTATTATTTAACGGACTTGAAAAAGGGAGGGACGCGATTATCTCGAGTTTGACTGAACCGATTTTGTTATGGTTTTCACAAAAGTGTTTGTTAGACCAAGGAGAAGGTTTTGGTATTCTATAATTAACCGACTTGAAAAAAGGAGTTTCTCAGATTGACCTGTATGTATGTATGTTTAAACGCGATTATTTTTTAATCATCATGATCTTCGACAAACTTCACCCAAGGTAAGCAATAGCTGTTTCAGCCTCTTACTTGTTTAAAACAATCAAGAACTGCTCCTTAGACGAGAGACCAAGCAACAAGCCAGAATGTATTATAATAGGAATCTCTTATGTCTCTCAATGTACACGATCTTTTAAACCCTGTTTATGGAAAATAAAAAAACACAAATATCCATCTAGACTAATTAACATTCCATATTTAGTCTCAGAATAATGTTATACCCTTTTAGTTTATATTTCCGCTTTAAATCTTTCGAGAAATCCCTATGTTATCTATACTAATATTATAAAGCTGAAGTTTGTTTGTTTGTTTGTTTGGTTGAACGCGCTAATCTCAGGAACTACTGGTTAGAATTGAAAAAATCTTTTTGGGCTAGATAGTCCATTTATCGAGGAAGAATCTGTAGGATATATAACATCACGCTGCAACTAATAGGAGCGAAGCAGCAGTGAAAAATGTTGCAAAAACTGGGAATACGATTCATTTTTTAAGGCTTCCGATGCGTGCGCTACGTAAACGGTTAGAGATACCTAAAAAATATGTAAGAATGAATTGTTCCTCTTTAAATGATCTAAAAAAATGTCCGCGACGGTATATGTCTATCTTTTAAGATTGACTCACTATAACCTTTTTTAAGGTAATTATTTGGTCGAAATTAATGCATTATTGCCAATTATTTGCTACAAAGTTTTATCAACATTAATATTAACTAAAATTATCATTTACGCAGAAATACTTTTTTTTAAACTTCTTAATCGCGGCCATAATAACAGAAATTGACGTGGACGAAGTCGCGGGGATCAGCTAGTACATAATAATATCTCTACCACAAAATCAACCCACACAAAGCTATCACTAAACATAATAATATCTTGAATGGGTTCCACAAATTGATTCGCATTTGTTTATCTGTAAGGTGAATCTCTTTTCGATTTTACCAAACCATTATAGTCGCTCCTAGGCTTCGTAATTTGTCATACTTAAGAACACACTGACTGACGGGTATATGGAACTTATAATGATAATAATAATATGCTCTAACTCATCTATAGAATAGAATAGAATAGAATAGAATAGAAAGTTGTTTATTACCCTGGTACGTATGTTACAGTCATAATGTCTACGGGTCGGTGGTGTATTCGACCTGTGGGTGTGTCAGCTACTTACAGTCTACCTATGTTCGTCTGAGAGAGATCTAAATAAGTGTCATGTAGTGTGTGCTGTGTGCTTGTTAGTGTGTACAGGATAAATATATATCCCATCAAAAACATTCAATGTAAAAAAAAGCCAAGTCTCTCTATGCAATTCTTCCATCGTAAAAAGTTTTGAGATCGCATAGGAGCCAAGTCCTGTTCAACTTAATTTGTAATAATAAATCAGTATTTTGTGACTATATCCATAGTTTTATTTACATTACAATAACAGTGACTTGGCCATGAGCACAAGTTAAAGGTCGTTTGCTCCTTGTAATTACGTGCAAATACCGTTGAATTTATATATTATATATAGGTATTATGGACATGATTTTGTAACTGATTGGAATTTGAGATCACTATGGACTAAACATGCGCCATAGTGCATGTGTAGTTCACTGATCTTGGATGATACCGACTGTCGGTTAAGGTGTCCTGATATTATTTATTATTTACTTGCAACTCCTCCAAATATGCCGTTTTATATTTGTATCTTATTGTGCTCATGGCCAAGTCACTATTATTGTAATGTAAACAAAACTATTGATATAGTCACAAAATATTGATTTATTATTACAAATTAAGTTGAACAGGACTTGGCTCCTATGCGATCTCAAAACTTTTTACGATGGAAGAATTGCATAGAGAGACTTGGCTTTTTTTACATTGAATGTTTTTGATGGGATCTCATTTATTTTTTGTAGGTCTCTTTCTTTTCTTTTTATAAATAATCAAAATTGCAATAAAAAATATTTGCTTTTTGTACATAAACAAAGAACAAAGTTAACAATGCAGTCAAAATTCATATACCATGTTCTTGTAAAACCGCAAATATAAATTTGTTTCATATTATTTACTAAGGTATATAATTTATTACCGTTTTTATAATTTTCCCTTTACATGTAGCTAAAAACCTATCTTGGTGCCAAATTTGAAGGTTCTAAGTTTGCTAGAAGTACCTTAGATTTTTGATGATCGGTCAGTGAGTGAGTCAGTGAGTGACAAAATGGTGTAACTTTGATCGCTCATAACTCGTAAACTATTGGTTCAAATGTCATGTAATTTTGAGGCTGAGCTTGTTTTAATACTTACTCTAGGTCATCGAAAATCTAAACCCCTAGCTTTGTCCGTATCGATGATACAGGGGGGGTGAAATAGCCGCGAAACGCTTCGAGAAAAGAATGGTACGGCCGTGCCCGTTTTGCTCGAGACTTGGCTGGGGCACTGCCGTGCCCCCAGATAAAAGTGTACCCGGCATGCGTTGCAATGCAATTTTTTCTACCTAGCACCTGCCTACTACCTACCTACTACCATTTAGGGGTATGAAAAATAGATAGTAGCCGATTCTCAGACCTACTGAATATGCATATAAAATTATATAACAATCGGTCAAGCCGTTTCGGAGGAGCATGGTAACTAACATTGTGACACGAGAATTTTATATATAAGATAATGTTGTTTTATACTGCCCTACCTATTTACAACTAATTAATTTATGGGCGGTCGTTCGCTTAACTCATCTATATTGAGATCTCCTTGTGTAGAATGATGTTCAGAATAGAGAATAGTTGAACATATGTAAAGATTCAATTTAGTAAACCACGGATTAAAATGGACTTTGGTCTACTCTCTGTTACCCGCGGGTCCGCTCGCGTGTCAATGCAATGCGTCCTTTCTTAGGATTAAAACTTACCCCATACTTACCGAGTTTGGTCCAAAGAAGTGTGGTGGTTTAGTCGTGAAAGCGTAACACACGGACATACTTACTTTCTCATTTTGAAATTATGGATGTACATAGGACGAGTCGATCGGTCGATAAAAATAGGAAATAAAAAAATTATAATTAAAAAAAATAAAAAACACGCCTGCCATGTCAATAAATAAATAAAAACAAGTCAAATATTTGCAGTCGGGGGACCTGTAATCAATTGTTCCAACGTTCCAAGTAACCGACCCCGACTGCAAATATTTGACTTGTTTTTATTTATTTTTTGACATGGCAGGCGTGTTTTTTATTTTTTATAATTATATTTTTTTTATTTAATACCTATTAGTGAACAACAAAAAAACATGCCAACACAAAAAAAAATATCATTCGGAACCCTTTGCAGGCGATTTCGACTCACACTTGACCATTTTTTAATGTCCATATAGTCACTCGGGATAACTCAAAGCTTCTAATGACACCACAAACATTGAAATCGGTCAAGCCTTTTAGAAGTTATGGTGGAATAAAGAAACTCACAAACATACATACATACATGAACCCTGAAAACATAACACTTCTTTTTTGGGCAGTCGTGTAAAAATATAATGCCTATTAATAGTGGTGTAAAGTAAATGCCGATAACTCATCACTATATTTTCGCATAGCTGCAGAAACCGCGATGTAATTACGAACAAAGTTAAAAGCTTTTGCGGACGTTACCGTGTTAAGTATACTAAAGCCAATATGGAAAGAGAATTAAACGTTATTACTAATTACGCAATAATCAACTTTGACGACATGTGTTTAAGTTCATTTTAGAATGACAAATATTACCGAAAAGGGCTTAAAAGTAATTTGAATGTGATGGAAACTGAACTATTAGTCATTGAATTAAGGTTCATAATCCTAAAGCACGTTAATTATCTCTTTAAAGTGGCTGATGTATAGTGTGGGAATTTGCATTAACATTTTATTTAAACTCATCACATCACGTTTTATTGATCTTTATTTTACTTATTTACTTTTCATGATAACAATTTTTGTAGTAAGTACCTAGATGAAAAATACGCATAATATGTAGACAAGTGTAAATTCTCGACGAAAACTTTGAATGCTGTGTAATGAAATTTTGGAATATCGCGTCCCAAATACGTGCGGGATAGTTGCGATTAAAAAAAATGTATAGTGACGTAAAAAAAAATCAATTGCTATATTTAGGCAATCTGCAAGTAAAATTATGATTATTTAGTGCTCGCAAATAAGCTGAGTATGCGAATCAATCTCCATAGTAATTACATTAATTGAGAACCGCTCGATTGGAGTAGTTTACTGTTTCGGAAGTGCCCAAAAAAGTCGTCTTGAAATAAAATGACTGATTTTGATTTCGATGACCAGAAGAAACTGTTTTTATACCTCTGTAACAATGCCCCATCCGCCAGTAGTACTGGGCCCTCATCTTGGCGGGCAGGCGCTCCTTCAGCGCGAGCTTGAGGTCCTCCAGCGCGGCGCGGGGCCGGTCGCAGCGCAGCAGGACCTCGGACCGCAGCCACAGCGCTAGCGCCAGGGAGATGCCTCCCTCGCAGATGGCGTCGTCACCACCTGCGAATTAAGACATTTTTATGTCAAATTTTAATCACTTGTCTGTAGATTTTTCTGCCTAGTAGAGCGACTTCTCTTTCACCATAGCGCCATCCAAATTATGCCAGTTTTCTTTCTCTAGTTGGGACCTACAAATGAGTTCTTGAAATTGGCCATAAGCGATCAAGTCAGGCCTGTTTTGATTTAATGATAAGAAATTAATAAACAGTGGTTCAGTAAAATTGAAAATATAATAATTATATTAACACACACATCTAATTACTGTCTTCAGACGATTCTGAATATTCTGTTCATAAAATTCATACACTCGAAAAACCATTACTCTCTTTTTGACGCAATCAGTCAAATAAACACATACCTTTTGAGGTTCTTTTCGTGGCGAAATATTTTCCTTGGACGTACTGGGTCCTGGATCCATTATAGGTAGTAAAAAAATAACAATTCCTTATACAATAATTAACAATATAACCTAATCCGCGAAAACACCACAAACAAACAGACGCATTCGAAACTCGAAAGAGACAACGTCAGCGTGAACTTACTTCAAAATCTTGGCCCAAATGTTAACGTTCCATGAATCAGATGCGTTCCAGTACCACAAAACCTTAGACGACAGCGCTTTATATCGCTAAAATATAACCCGATCAAGTGAAATTGCTCATTAGTTTCGTATAACACGTACGTCACTTTGACATTATTGAATTTGGGATTATTGGTTGTTGATTAAATTGTCGCTACGTAACTTGGTAGAAGTTCTTTATTTACAAAAATTATAGCTTCTCGTTGCGGGCACTTTAGATCTGACTAACTTCCATAATATGCTGTCCTTTCTCAATTTGGTATCGTGATATTTATGAAAATTTACTAAGTATTTGAAAAGTTAGGTATAAGCAATTTACCTACTGAAAATACTGAAAATAGGGCAGAACTGGGTATGAAAAGTCAAAAACAATTTAGTCCACCATTTAGATTATCAAAATATAATAGACCCGTATTTTTTCTTTAATCAAAATAATTACAAAATACGAAGATAAACCGCATTAGGGATGATTCTCATTAGAGCGTGCCGTGCACGGGGCGGGGCACGGACGGGGCACGGTTTTGATCTGTTTCATATATTTTGTATAAATCAATTTATATTACACCGTGCATTATCCGTGTCCCGTCCGGGCCCGCTCGACACGGATAATGCACGGCACGCTCTAATGAGAATCATCCCTTAGAGTTCAGGAGTGTGAGCTTGTGACGTCACGGCTTGGTACATTTTGCTCAGACGTAACGTCACGCTGCCACGCAAGATTTGTACTCACTGTATCTTCATATTTTTTGGTTTACGGGACAAACGAAAAAAATACGTGTCTAATATTTTTATATTATCGAAAAGATGGACAAAAAAAACAATAATAAATACTAAAACCTTCTCCTTGATCTAACAAATTATTTTCTGAAAACCGCATCAAAATCGCTTCAGCCAAACGCGGGATAATCGCGGACAAACATACATACAAACATACATACATACAGGTCAAACTGAGAATGTCCTTTTTTTTTAAGTCGGTTAAAAATTAGTCATCATGATTTATAAGTATTTTTTATTTAAGTTTTATTGTCTTCCAGTTATGTCAATTTTACTCAAGAGCTGAAAATATCTGACACGGTTTGGTTTTATTCGATTTACAAGCTTTCTGCCCTTAGAGTATAGATAAGAAACTAAAGAGTGAGCCTATCAGTGTATGAACCGTGAGCACTAGTATGAACTAGTTTTATCGTAAATTTTGTATCAAGACGGAGCGCGCCGTTTTAATAAAACTATCTAAAACCCTAATATTATCCTAACAATGTTAAAACCATCGATATTTTTGCATATACTTAAGTCTGTCGTTGCGCGAAAAATAACTTTAAATCAGTAAACGAATGTACTAGATACAGACAAAAAGTGCTCTCGCTTGGCACGAAGGAAAACTAGCGATACTATCGGTCTATAGTTATCTATAGTCTAAGTTTCTGCCTCATTTCTCTTTTGTCTTGTCGGGATATTTTTGTATTGGATACTGATTCGATTCCAATAAACTTAATGTACGTTTTTTAATCATTTCTGATGATACAATATTATTCTTCATCACTGAGCTCATAAAATACAATATTATTACAGATAGATTTCAAAGGTTTTTAATTAATACCGGATTGTTTTAGTAGTTTAAAGGACTAGGTTTAATAAATATAAAACTGAGAACCTCATTTTCTTGAAGTCGGTTAAAAAGAGGCCTGTGCCCAGCAGTGCGACGTTTATAGGCTGGTACTATCATTATTATTAAGATCCTATCAAGTGGACCGAATACCTACCAGTCATAGGCGCTCTCAAGACGGCCTGGCTGGCGAGCGCCAGTGCCTTGTTCAGGTCGCCGAGGTCGAGCGCCTGCTGCGCCGCCAGCCGCCGCTCGCGGGAGACCAGCGCGTCCTTGCCCCGGTACAGCGGCTGCACGCGTGACAGCACCTCGGTCAGAGCTTCCATAACCTGGGCAAGAAAGGACTTGTATCAATAATGCAGTAGGTGATGAAAGAGTGTGTTCCTCATAGGTGGCGGACCACAGAATAATATAACTTTAATGTGGCGAAGAAACACATATAGGCACGAGAAAGGAGAGGTTTATGCCCAGCAGTGGGAGGACAAGATCTGTGGCAGTGGCGTGCAGTGCCTACCTACAAAATCCCAACTAACTATCTTTAAATATAATACATTTTATATAAAATAAATCAGTCAACACTCATCATACATAATCATTAAATTACAGATAATAAAACTTGTATCCAAACATTTCAATAATGACATCACATAATAATATGTCACATTCAAATTCATTCAATACTCAACGACGAAGTAGGCTATTCAAAAACTGCCTAGTTTCCACTCACACATTCAAACAAAATCTCCTTATCCATATACGCACACACACTTCAAAAACAGAAAATAATACACCGCCATCTTGAGTTTTTATTTTACGACAAAAACGAAAACCCCTTTTTGCAAAGCGTAATGCTCTGACATTTGACATTCGTAATTTTTTACACCTACAGTAGGCTTGCTTACCTGCAAATAAACAAGATTCTTTCTTTCTCCCATTCATTCTACTCTCATATCCGTTTTGGAGCAAAAGTCTTTTGGGTCGTTCATCGAACTTGTCAATTCTTATTCCAGTTATTAGTGTATTTTAAATGAAACTTGCGTTTTAAAATACCAATAACTTGTAAATTAATTATCACAATATTATTTAGTTACTTATTGATGTTTATTATATTTAGTTTCAAATAACATTTAAAAATTATTGTTTTACTTCTCTGTTGCAACTTGGTCGTTTTTCGATATTTATTATCTGTGGTGACTGTGGCAGATTGTTTAGTTTTTGTTTGATAGTTCGCGCGCGTGTTTTCGTCTTGTCTTTCGTAACTAGTTTCTATATATTGTGATTTTGTGAAGTGGCTGTAGTTTAAGAATCAGGAGCATTAATAAACCGCTATGTGTATGAATGTTAAGATTGTGGCGATAATGAAATATGTTTGGATAGCATACGTGCGTAATTACAAACTTACAGTGCAAACCCATCAGATGGCAGGGATTCGTTGACAAAACTTTAAAGGTAAGGCTCATAATAATATTAACTCAAAATGTTAGAAACTATCGCCTGACTACCTGACTAGCGGTGTGCTGCTGGACGAACTATTCTTTTGTGCGGTTTCGTCGTTTCTTGATTGCTAAATACGAAAAATTTTGTGTGAATTGATACCTACGAGAACAACTACGACGAAAACATAATAATATTGTCGTTGTGGATGATGGTATGTGATTGTTTTTAGTTAAAATCTTTATAAAAATGGGAGTAAATATAACATACAAGATAATAGTATATGTTGGCACATTCAATAATACGTCTGATTCTTTTTTTGTCTATGTAATACATAAGGTAGGTAAGAAAAATATTTACTATTATTTAGGTTCGGTTTCGAACCCTTATTAAGAATAATACACAAATAAAAGTCCTCAATCATAAGCTGACCGTTTGCTCGTCGCGAGTCCCGAGTCGCGGAGTCGGCTGCTGTTCGCAGTTAGCTTTACTAAGATTATTTTATACAAACTTATACCAACAAGTTGAAAATATAGTGATTCAATCAGAAATTGGTCGCGAGCTGCGCGCGTCCATTTTAAATTGTATCTTGCAGCCGCGTACTGCTCGCGAACAGTTCGGAAACGGCGTTATTTGCACCATCGTCCTTTGCGAGAGTTTCGCGGAGGAGGCGCACTAACATATTGCAGTACCTAACTGCAGGCGCGAGCAGCGCATTCGGTGCGCGTTCGTCAGACCTGAACGCACCTTGTGATCCACAAAAATAATGCTTGTTCCAATTTTTTGGGTGTTCATATGTATATCTGATTCGATCTTCGATTAGGTATATTGATTCGATCCGATATCTGATTATAAAAATGTGGAAAAAAAATTGAATTGAATTTTTTTTTTCTCAATTATCGATAGAGAGAGTCGGCGTCGTCACAGATGCTACCTAATTACCAAACAAAAGGCCTCCAAAAATACCGACGACATATATTATGTCAAATTTAGAAAATTTTGGGGCAAAATAATGGTTATTTAGAAATCCATTATTATTGTTTCTATCATGAATTTTAATTTGGGCATGTGATTGTTAACCCTAAATCACCCTTTCGGGTCGGACTGGGTTTTCTTAACACCCTGTATACAAGGATTTTTATTCTACACAGAAAAAACTATGTTGAGCATACTGTAACTAACTCGTGACAAAGGTAAGGAAAAAAACTAAAGTCTCTCAAAATCATCATTCCAAATATGACGTATTTCAAGTCAAATGTCAGTTTTATATAAACGTAATTTATTCAAAACAACGAAATGATTGAATAACTCCGGCATACCACCAAAGAAAAAACATCATGAAAACCTTGTTTTACGAAAACTAAAGGCATTTTATTTCGAAAACCGTAAACAAACTCGCTGGTCCTTTTTACCTATGCCGCCTTCATTATCGCAAATCTGTTTGTACGGTAAAAAAATATAGTTTAAAAAATCTAAAAAACACGCTTTTAAAGTACTTCTAACTAAAAAAGTGAACAAAAAACACTAGTATTATTGTGAAAAAGCGTGGGTTGTTCGATAGACGAAAAATATGGCACAGAGCGCCCCACGCTTTTTCACAATAATACTAGTGTTTTTTGTTCATTACCAACTAGCTGTACCCGGCATGCGTTGCAATGCAATTTTTTCTACCTACTACCTACCTACTACCTACCTACCTACTACCTACCTACTACCTACCTACTACCTACCTACTACCTACCTACTACCTACTACCTACCTACTACCTACCTACTACCTACCTACTACCTACCTACTACCTACCTACTACCTACCTACCTACTACCTACCACCTACCTACTACCTACCTACTACCTACCACCTACCTACCACCTACCTACTACCTACCTACTACCTACTTACTACCTACCTACCTACTACCTACCTACTACCTACCTACTACCTACCTACTACCTACCTACCTACTACCTACCTACTACCTACCTACTTACCTACTACCTACCTACTACCTACCTACCTACTACCTACCTACCTACCTACCTACCTACCTACTACCCACCTACCTACTACCTACCTACCTACTACCTACCTACCTACCTACCTACTACCTACCTACTACCTACCTACCTACTACCTACCTACCTACTACCTACCTACCTACTACCTACCTACCTACTACCTACCTACCTACTACCTACCTACCTACTACCTACCTACCTACTACCTAATTGTTTTTTTTTTTTTTAAATGTACAAAAGTATCCTATGTCCGTCTCCTGGCTCTAAGCTACCTCCCCACCAATTTTCAGCCATATCGGTCCAGCCGTTCTTTAGTTATAAATGGTGTAACTAACACGACTTTCTTTTATTATATAGATTTCAGCTTATATTAGGAATTATTTTTTTACTTTTTAACCGACTTTAAAAAAAAGGAGGAGGTTCTCAATTCGGATGTTTGTATGTTTTTTTTTTTTTTTTTTTTTTTTTTTTTTATGTTTGTTCGCGCATAACTCCGTTGCTTTCCAACCGATTTGAAATATTTTTTCTTTGTTGGAAAGGGTATACTTCCCAAATGGTCCCATAGTCACCAAGTCGGGATCTGATGATGGAATCTTGGCGAAATCGAGGGAACTCTTCAAATTTTATAGGAAATCGTACAGCGATTTTGGTATTTTCTACAAAAAGTGAAGCATTTGCGTTCAATAAGAACCATTCTACTATCAGATCTGATGATGAAGCCAAGATGACCTCGTGAAAGTAGCGGGAATTCGTTGGATGTGAGATGCGTGGCACTGGATTTCGTTTGATGGAAATTATCATGAGGATGATGAAAGGGTGTCAGCTGAAGGCCTACCCATATTATCTAAGATTAAAATTATGTCACTAAAAATAAACAAATAAAAATATTTTTTGCAAAAAAAAAACCGACTTCAAAAATCGATAAAAGCACTAAAAAGTTAAAAATAAAACTATAACCCACCTATATTAATAAACCTCACCTAAACTACTATTAACCTATAATACAATTTATCAATTTTTTGGAGTTGGTGCCAAGCAATATACAAAACTTAAATCACTATTATACCTACACAATAAGAGCAGAAAAAATAAAACATAAATCTTACAGCTTCTAAATATTAATAATGCCAATCGGAACCTAATATTAAGACACAAAGAAAAAAAGATACTAACGTTTACACTTAACAATATTAATAATATATTTTTACAAACACAATACACATAAATATACTCAGGAATTACCAGTCGTTTCATTACTTAGCTTGGCACCGACTCCAAAAATTGTTAAATTGTATGATAGGTTAATCGTAGTTTAGGTGAGGTTTATTAATATAGGTGGGTTATAGTTTTATTTTTAACTTTTTAGTGCTTTTATCGATTTTTGAAGTCGGTTTTTTTTTTTTGCAAAAAATATTTTTTTAGTTAGAAGTACTTTAAAAGCGTGTTTTTTGTCTGAATTCAAACGTATTGCTTTGTGGACTTAATTTTTTTTTATTGATTTTTTTTTATTTATTTAATCCTGGTGATCCTAATCAGGATAATGAGATAAACCTATGAAATTATTATATTGTCGCTGATTCTTGATAAGTGTATAAAGTTTGAATTAAATCTGTCCGTTTAAAGTGGGTCAAAATCGAGTCCAAAGGAGTCCGTTACATACATACAAGTGAAGCTAATAAAAGCGTGTTAAAATAGACCGCCGCGCCCTAACCGTATTGCCAGTTGCCACCGTTACTAAACAAAACACATTAATCTAAGTCCATACCACCATCTTCAAAACCCAACCTTATTTACAATTTAAGGTTTGAAATGCAGTGTTGTATGTGGTGAGTTATGTCGTTAAGTTTCGGTAGTAGATACGGGGTGGTTGGATGAGTGCACCAGGGTGACAGTCCGGCCAAGAGTAGGTACACCTTTTTAAAGCCACGGGCTTGCGTAGTTCCAGTATTAACGTAAGACGTAGTATTGTTTACCGATTTCAATGAAAGGTGTTTTTATTCGACTTCAAAAAAGGTGGAGGTTCTCAAAGGACAGTATTTTTTTTATTGATCAACAATGAGCTACAAACTTACCTACGGGAATATAGTAAATACAGATACAAAATAATTGTAACAAAATGCTAAAAAAGGTACGATAGTAAAACACAAAACGGGTTAGCTCTACTGAGATTGGAACTTGAGTAACAAAACATTTAAACTTACATAAAAAATGGACGCACAAAAAAACACAAACATAAACAACGGGATTTGAACTTGCAGCAGAAACATTCAAATCCATTTGTTCAACCCCCAAGCTGTTTACTACGACAGCTAGTGTTCCGAAAAGGATATGTATTTCAATCAAAATGATCTCTATGGCTACCTTAGTTTGCCATGGTTACGCCTTGTTTATATGTCAATAATACCAATTTACGTGTGCAGATGAGAAAATGATTTTGGAAATTTAAAGCTTCACCCCTTAACAGCTAGATGTAATAGCATGGTTAAACATAGCTAACAACCATCTACGATTTCTTGAAAACATTCTCTCAATTTTGTACACCAATCGATTAAGTAGTTTATGTTTGATACTGTAACATGAAATCTGACCCCCGGCAAAAGAATGTTGTAATTTACTTTTTTATTATATGTATATATATATATATACTAGCTGTGCCTGCGAATTCGTTCGCGTGGATGACGAAACTTATCAATGAGTTAATAACCGCAAAATTAAGTTTGTTTTAACCGGTAGTTTTTGCGTGATACCTGAACAAACAGACAGACAGACAGACAAAAAATTTTTTTCACACTTTTGTGTTCGTTGTCGGTCTAGTAACACCCCCCGCCATTTATTTTTTTGATATTTTCAATGTACAGAATTTTCACTTCTACAGATTTATTATAAGTATTATTATTATAAGTATACATTGTTTGAACAGGGTCATGGAACATTTAAATGTAACAATAATGCTACTATTCCAAATGAAACAGATTTTAACGTCATTAAAACTTCCTAATGAGACTTTTGGTGGTCTTTAGAGACAATAGACTTTGAATTAAAGTGTAATATTGTTATTTTTGGAGTCGGTGTCGGTCCTTATAATATAGTATTACAATTTTCTATTAGCGGCTGAGACCGACTCCAACAATAATTGTGCTTGAAGTATAATTATACTTATTATACGGCACGACGGCACGGCGACATAAAAACGCAGTAAAATAAAATAACTCTATGCGAATAGCTATTTTGACACGATTCTCGTCGGAGGCGTAGCTCAGGTGGTAGAGCGCTCGCTTAGCAAGCGAGAGGTCTCGTGATCGATACCCGGCGCCTCCATGACAGAGCAGTATAGAATACTTCCTTTTGCGTTTACAAAATTTTACTACATGAATTTAATAACCTCATAACTGATATTTTGAAATAACCCACCATTTTAGTACCTTTATTTTGTTTGCCTACACATAAACACTAACCTATTCTTGAAGGTATTTTGATCTATTTCGCTAGAGGCGATGATTTTATTTTTTACTAGCTGATCCCCGCGACTTCGTCCGCGTCAATTTCTGTTATTATGACAGCGATTAAGAAGTTAAAAAAAAAAGTATTTCTGCGTAAATTATAATTTTAGTTAATATTATGTTGATAAAACTCTGTAGCAAATAATTGGCAATAATGCATTAATTTCGACCAAATGATTACCTTAAAAAAGGTTATAGTGAGTCAATCTTAAAAGATAGACATATACTGTCGCAGACATTTTTTTAGATCATTTAAAGAGTTACAATTCTTTCATACATATATTTTGGGTAACTCGAACCGTTTACGCAGCGCACGCAACGGAAGCTTTCAAGTATGAATATTTTTCCCCGTTTTTGTGACATTTTTCACTGCTGCTTCGCTCCTATTGGTCGCAGCGTAATGTTATATATCCTAAAGCCTTCCTCGATAAATGGACTATCTAACACAAAAAGATTTATTCAATTCTAACCAGTAGTTCCTGAGATTAGCGCGTTCAACCAAACAAACAAACTCTTCAGCTTTATAATATTAGTATAGATTTAGATTATGGTTTTGTTAGGTTATTTTTTTCTGAGTTAAGTTTGTATATCGTTGTAAATAGCCCATTCTAATATTAAAGGAAAACTAGAGGGTAGCTAAAAATCAGTTACAAGTAATAAGAATAAGAATAAATTTATTGTTTCAGCTGCTAATAGCAAATTTTAATACTTTATTAAAAGGATTTTTTATTTTATTTATTGAATACTTTTTAGTGTTAGGTACTTTGTTTACTTACTTAAAATGGGTTAAGTCCAACGCGAGATAATCGCGTTCAAACATACACACATACAGGCCATTCTGAAAAAGATTAATAACATAAAATGCTCAAGCATGTGCTTGAAATTTTAAATACACACCGGTTTCGTAATAAATATTATGCCGAGGGGTAACGGGCTATTTGGTTTAAGCGACATTTTTGCAAATTTACAGGAGAGCCTTTTAAAGTTTAAGATTTCGAAAATCATAACAAAAAACCTTCTGCAGTTATTTGAACGGGATAAACTGCATTGAAATTTAATTAAAAATATCTAGTTGTTGATGCTAATCTACACTAATATTATAAAGAGGAAAGATTTGATTGTTTGTTTGTTTGTTTGTTTGTTTGAAATGAATAGGCTCCGAAACTACTTAACCGATTTGAAAAATTCTTTCACTGTTGGGAAGCTACACTATCTCCGGTGAACATAGGCTATATAAAATTTTCAAAAAAGTTAGGGATCCATACTAAAACCTCAATAATGTAAACCAAGGTGTGAAAAAATTACCCAAAAAACTTTCTTGCATCGCGTGCGCTGCGAAAACTATTGATTATAGAACAAAATAATGTACTACGTCTTTGTAGAACATATAATTATCTACAAAAAGTGTCGCGACAGCATATGTCTAACTATTACAGTTAGGTCACAATAAGAGATATTTTATAAAAAAAAATATTATTGAAAGGACGCCGCTAGAAAAGGCTCTTTATTTGTTACTTGGTATTGATCCTTATCAAAATAAATTACTTCATAGTCAAGACCGCTTCAATACCTTTATGTAACTTTTTTAATTATTCGCTTTGGACATTCCCTTCGAAAGATATCACGAGTTTAAAATATAAGAATTAGAAAAAAGTCGCGTGATTGTCGCTCACTCTGCTCGGCTAACTATGCGATTTAAGCATCACTGAGGTACGGGTAGTTAAAGTCTCGGGTCGAGTCTGGATGAGGCTGGCACAGGACCGTAGAAAATGGCACGAAAAAGGCGAGGCCTATGCCCAGCAGTAGGAAGACAAGGGCTGTGGATGATGATGATGAGGATGAGGTACGGGAGTGTCTATACTAATATTATAAAGAGCGTAATAGTAGTAATAACACAGAAACCTTCAATCCTAACTTTTTAATAATGTGTTAAATACCCGTGCGAAGCCGGGACGGGCCGCTATACCAAATAAAGCGGATCTTTAATTACAAATATAAATGTCGCTTAATACAATCTGCCTTTTTCTAGAGACAGGGACTTTTGCTATTAGCGGCTGAAACAATAAATTTATTCTTATTCTTATTACTTGGAACTGATTTTTACCTACCCTATAGTTTTCCTTTAATATTAGAATGGGCTATTTACAACGATATACAAACTTAACTCTGAAAAAAATAACCTAAGAAAACCATAATCTAAATATCTACTAATATTATAAAGAGGAAAGATTTGATTGTTTGTTTGTTTGTTTGTTTGAAATGAATAGGCTCCGAAACTACTTGACCGATTTGAAAAATTCTTTCACTGTTGGGAAGCTACACTATCTCCGGTGAACATAGGCTACATAAAATTTTCAAAAAAGGTAGGGATCCATACTAAAACCTCAATAATGTAAACCAAGGTGTGAAAAAATTACCAAAAAACTTTCTTGCATCGCGTGCGCTGCGAAAACTATTGATTATAGAACAAAATAATGTACTACGTCTTTGTAGAACATATAATTATCTACATCTACTAATATTATAAAGAGGAAAGATTTGATTGTTTGTTTGTTTGTTTGTTTGAAATGAATAGGCTCCGAAACTACTTGACCGATTTGAAAAATTCTTTCACTGTTGGGAAGCTACACTATCTCCGGTGAACATAGGCTACATAAAATTTTCAAAAAAGGTAGGGATCCATACTAAAACCTCAATAATGTAAACCAAGGTGTGAAAAAATTACCAAAAAACTTTCTTGCATCGCGTGCGCTGCGAAAACTATTGATTATAGAACAAAATAATGTACTACGTCTTTGTAGAACATATAATTATCTACAAAAAATGTCGCGACAGCATATGTCTAACTATTATAGTTAGGTCACAATAAGAGATATTTTATAAAAAAAATATTATTGAAAGGACGCCGCTAGAAAAGGCTCTTTATTTGTTACTTGGTATTGATCCTTATCAAAATAAATTACTTCATAGTCAAGACTGCTTCAATACCTTTATGTAACTTTTTGAATTATTCACTTTGGACATTCCCTTCGAAAGATATCACGAGTTTAATATAAGAATTAGAAAAAAGTCGCGTGATTGTCGCTCACTCTGCTCGGCTAACTATGCGATTTAAGCATCACTGAGGTACGGGAGTGTCTATACTAATATTATAAAGAGCGTAATAGTAGTAATAACACAGAAACCTTCAAACCTAACTTATTAATAATGTGTTAAATACCCGTGCGAAGCCGGGACTGGCCGCTATATTTAAATAATATGGTAGTGACTTAATTCGAGTGTCCAAAGCATGTTTATAACTTTATTAAAGTCAATTCAGAGACTATAGACAAATATAGCACCATCTCTATTTCAAATTCCTTTCATAAACTATTTGGTAAACAATTGTCTTTGGTATGTTGCCCCTCTATAAATCTCTTATTGTTTATATAACTATGTTATACAGACACTCAGTTGGCTAAACAGTAATTATATATATAATTATTTACCAAAACGCAATGATGTAGTTAAAATATATTGACTAAATGCTGAAGCTGAAACAAAGGAGCTTTAATTTTAAGTATTTGAGAAGGGTGCCGATTCGTGGTATTGTATTATTTAACCGACTGTAATATAAGGAGGTTCTTAATTCGACTACATTTTTTTACGTTTGTTACGCAGTATCGCCTCCAAATGGGTATCGTATAAATAAAATACTATAAATTACATTGTAGTTGATTCTTTAAACGTTTATGTGTTATCAATTATATTTAGATAAGTATTTAAACTAAGAAATAGAAAACTTTAAAAATCTCTGTTATTTTTGTATAAGTATAGTAAGTATTCTAAATTACAAAACTCCCTCTAAAGAAGAAAAAATAAACCTTTAAAACAAAACCCGGAAAAGCGAAAATTATAATTTTATAACCACATAAACTGTGAACTTACCACAAATGCGATCTTCAATTACACTCGAGTGAGAACTTAAGACAACTTTTAAAATATTCACATTTTATGTTACTTTAGGTTCCCTTTACACAACGACACTTTATTACATTGTATTACTAGCTGTGCCCCGCGGTTTCACCCGCGCGAATGACAATTCACACACTATTTTCATAAATTATAGCCTATGTGTTATTCCGATGCATAAGATACATTATTGTAAAGTTTCATTGAAATCCATTCAGTAGTTTTTGCGTGAAAGAGTAACAAACATCCATACATCCAAACAAACTTTCACATTTATAATATAGGTAAGGATTTATTTACTGGTTGTTGACCCGTGACTTAGTCTGTGAGGGATACTAGAATATTAGATTAGAAACAATCAATTTTCTATTTAAATTGATTTATTGTTTTAAGAGTTCTAATACTTTAAAAAAATGTCCTACACCTCGTCAAATTCACTTTATAACATGTAAAAGAGATTATCTGAAATTTAAATATACTCACAGATAAATAATTAATCTCTATAAAAATGAATCCCTATTTCCCTTGGTCACGGCATCACGCGTGAACGGCTGGACCGATTTCGCTAATTCTTCTTTTGTTGTGTTTGTTATTGTCAGGAGAAGGTTCTTATGAAACAAAAAATATGGAAAATTGTGTGGAAAATTAGATAATTTAAGAATACTTAACCACCATACAAAATTATTTCTAATCTAACCTAAACTTTTTAATGTCTTATGACGTTTGACATAGAATTTCCAGAATTCAATTAGAAACGGAATTCATAGTTAAGACAGGACAACGTCTGTCGGGTCAGCTAGTAAAAAATAAAATCATCGCCTCTAGCGAAATAGATCAAAATACCTTCAAGAATAGGTTAGTGTTTATGTGTAGGCAAACAAAATAAAAGGTACCAAAATGGTGGGTTCTTTCAAAATATCAGTTATGAGGTTATTAAATTAATGTAGTAAAATTTTGTAAACGCAAAAGGAAGTATTACACATGTTGTATCGTGGAGGCGCCGGGTATCGATCCCGAGACCTCTCGCTTGCTAAGCGAGCGCTCTACCACCTGAGCTACGCCTCCGACGAGAATCGTGTCAAAATAGCTATTCGCATAGAGTTATTTTTACTGCTTTTTTTATGTCGCCGTGCCCTGTCGTGCCGTATAGTAAGTATAATTATACTTCAAGCACAATTATTGTTGGAGTCGGTCTCAGCCGCTAATAGAAAATTGTAATACTATATTATAAGGACCGACACTGACTCCAAAAATAACAATAATTGTGCTCCGTCCTTTTATTTAGTATTTTATTTATTTCGCTATAAAAGCGCCTGATAAATAACGGTACGCATTACGTAACGCAAGGTATGCATATTTTCTTCAATCCTTGTTATCACGATATCTCCGGAATGGTGATACAGAGGAAATATGTTTGGGACTATTTAATACATCACTTTCTCAACATAAGTCTTTGAAAACAGTCGTTAAGCAATTTTGCTAACAGAATTTTGTATTTTGCCTAAAATAAAGATTTAAAAGCTAACTTAAATATGGTCCAAGTTAACGGTGTAGCGCCATCTGTTACAACCCTCATTCGTTTCATGGGAAGTAGGTTAGCCAGCGGGGTGAGCCGGCCGTATTAACACCATCCCTCGCTAACAGATGGCTGTATGCACGGATAAATTAAAACGTGTTCGACGAATTTCAGAAGTAATTCCTTACAAAGAAAAGTTAATTTTCTTTTGGCATAGCCTTTAGTCAATGGAAAATAACAGATTTACAATTATAATCAATAACCCCTATGATAAAGATTATTGTTTGTTAATGAATTTTTTTCTCTGTTTAGACAAAAAATGTGACACAGCTTCAACTCTCTGAAAACATTACCGTAGAAGGGTGTTGAAAAATTATCAGGAACCTCATGAAATATTTGATGAGTTAATACTATAGGAGTTATCCTCAATTTTTTGCCTGGGTTTCCTGGAAAGCAACCCTTATTTCGACAAGAAAACTCAAGCTTCGGTAGTATAGTGGGTTAATACACCGGCCGGAGTGGCGGCTGGAGACCGGGGTTCGAGTCCCCGTCGGAGCAGCTTTCTTCTTGAGGCTTTTTTGTGCATCTTTTAAATATTTTGCAATAAAAATAATATTTTTCATTATAATTTAAATTAGTAAGTTTTTTATTTTCCGTTTTATTTTCTGTACGCCCAAGCAATAACATATAAACTTTATGATTTATAACTTACTTATTTTAATCAATTAATAATATATTATGTCGTGGTTCTGTTCTCATAACTATTTAATTCTGCAATATAACAACCTCACAAAGTAGGCACACATTTTTGTTACCTAACTGAAAAACAAATTAAAATAGCATACTTATACATCAGCCACTTTAAAGAAATAATGAACGTGCTTTGAGATTATGAACCTTAATTCAATGACTAATAGTTCAGTTTCCATCACATTCAAATTACTTTTAAGCCCTTTTCGGTTATATTTGTCATTCTAAAATGAACTTAAACAACATATTTTAAAAGGAATATCATGAAACCACAGTGTGGAGCCTCCGCGCTATGAATGTGGTTGATAATGTATTCTGGACGAGCTGTACCCGCGACGTTGTTCGCTTATATACTTATCATTCATCTTAATGAATAAATATTTGACTCGAATTTTATAAACAAAAATATTAATTCACTCGTGGGTATCTTTAAAACGTTTAAACTTACATCGACCAATCAGCGCACACTAGACGTTCCGTGTTTTGACGTAACTCATGAGAGGGGCGCCACTGTCGCGGCGGCGGCGTCAGCGTAGGCCTTGGTAAACAATTAGCAGAGCGCTAGGGCTCGCCAGACGCCAGTCGGCCGGCGAGCGCGGCGCGTGGCGGTCGTGCGTACATGAATGATGTCTGTTTATAAATGCAGCTACATTATGAAACCTTTTAAATATTCATTATAAAGATTAATAACATAAAATGCTCAAGCATGTGCTTGAAATTTTAAATACACACAGGTTTCGTAATCTATCTATAAGTACATACAATAAAACAGTAAATTACAACTCTCTTTTGCCGGGGGTCAGATTTCATGTTACAGTATCAAACATTATAAACTACTTAATCGAATGGTGTAAAAAATTGAGAAGGTGTTTTCAAGAAATCGTAGATGGTTGTTAGCTATGTTGAAACATGCTATTGAATCTAGCTGATAAGGCGTGGAGCTTTAAATTTCCAAAATCATTTTCTTAACTGCACACATAAATTGGCATTATTGACAAATAAACAAGAGGGTAACCATGGCAGACTGAGGTAGCCATACTAGCCATAGCAATCAAATAACTTAATTTTGATTGAACTACTTACACATACTTTTCGGAAAACTAGCTGTCGTAGTAAACAGATTGGTGGTTGAACGAATAGATTTTAATGTCACGGCTGCAAGTTCAAATCCAATTGTCAATGTTAATGTTTTTTATTTGCGTCCATTTTCAATAAGTTTGAATGTTTTGTAACTCAAGTTCAAATCTCACTAGAGCTAACCCCTTTTGTGTTTAACTAACAAAATAATTGTAAAAAATGCTAAAAATGGGACGCCATTTTTAGCATTTTGTTACAATTATTTTGTGTTTGTATTCACTATTTTCCCATAGGTAAGTTAGTTGCTCATTGCTGATCAAGCATAATCTTATTCTGTAAATTATATGGTCAAAGTTAAAGTCCTTTAACGCTCAGTTACTTCTCACTTGACAACATAAGATTCCCCAAAGATAACTTTAAAGATGATTAAAAACTTTTTAAGTTATTTTTCCAACGTAATGTGTTATATTTTCTGTTGGTCGCCTATAGTATTCCATGGACAAGATTTTTTTGTCTTTGTTATTTCATATACACGCGGCCGCGTGTCAAGCCAAGTTCAAGCAAACTGGCTAGACAGCGCCAAGTGTATCATTACACGAACCACTTGGTGCCACTTTTGACCCTTCCATAACTCAAAAGCTCTTTAACGTAAACACATAAAACTACGTGTGTTTTATTATATCCATAAGGACATCTAGAAGCCCAAATTTCATGAAGCTAGCTCAAACGGTTATTAAGATATGAAGGTCAAAAAGTCGTAATTTTTTCTCTTTCCATAGGAGATGGTCCTTCAATCAGTATATTGAATAAGCTATCAAATGTGGGTGTATTTTGCAAAGTGATCAAACTTAAAGTAAGTAGGCAGTTTGACGTGTCTGCGTATCTTTGTCATCGTAGTTCATCATAAATTTTAAGGTATAGTTATTGGTATTAGGTATTAAGTAATTTTTATTTTCTTTGATTATATTAGGTAAAAATCGTAGTTCAATTTGGTTTGTTTTATAGTATTTTCTTTCTTAGTAGTACGTTTGTCTGAGTTTAGCTTGTATCTTATAAATATCTTATGAGAAAAGTCTTACTTGGCGTACCTTTAAAGTGGTCAGAGTGACCGTGTCCAAGTAGACAGTACGAAGTTAGCCAGACTGGCTTCTAGTCGATAAGCCAATATTGAATCTAACTTGTCCGTATTTATGCAAAATGGAACCACACGACAAATTTCGTTATTTACTTTTTTTGAAGAATATTAATCTAAAAGTGGTCTAAATTCTTATACAAAAAAGAACCACATGATTTTTTCCTTGAAAACAAGGTATACTAAAAGCAGAATAGAACCAACAGCAACAACAAACAATACATGACATATGAAGCGAAAACGAACCACAGCACCACGGGACACTTTTGTTCAAACAAATAAACGAAATTACTATCATGTCATTTTATACAAAACAGATCCGCACATACTTGGTACCATTATACATTTCACATATTTCTATTAATAACAATTATTTTTAATACTTCAAATGGAACCAGGTTTCTGTGGTATGGTTATGCGTAAAATAAATTCATAATTAAATTGTTATTTTTTGTTGAAAAGAGACTCACCTTCCTTGGTAGTTCTGTGGAAGTAAATATAGGGAGAGCACCTGTTCGCGGCAGACCAGCTGTAATCTTGACGGAACATTTAGTTCCCCTGTGGCCGTCGGGGAAGCCAGTATCACCAGCGAAACTAGCCGATATTCAGTCCATAATATTACATCTCATTCCACAAGATGCACAGAGTTTTTATAATAGTCTCATTAGTGATGATGCAATAGAAGATGACATAGATGGACTAGACACGGTGGATTTCGAAATCCAATTTGACAATAACGTCGAATAAACGCTCTCTATAAGTATTATTTTATATTTTTTGTTAATTGAAGCTTTACTACGATATTAAAAATACTTAGTTTCATTTATATCATTAAATTCCTGGGTTGTGGTTCTTTTTTGTATATGAGAAAACCTATCAATTCGCAAATGTTTAAAGGAACCACATGCACATTTTCTTAATTATCTAGAAAGTTTAAGAGTATTCAGAGCAAATTTATATACACATACTTAAATAAGTAATTTATCAATGAATTTAAATAAAATAAAGATTAATTTTACTTCATCTAACAGAGCTGCAAATGTTTTTGTTAATACTTTGATATCTCAGAAGTGCGTGTTTGCTGGGTGGTTCCTTTTTGCATAAATACGGATATTTAAAACTTTCCTTGGTCTGCACTCAGACGAAACTGGGATACTTTCTTTAGAGTACCTTCTGGGGTTCTAAAGGACAGCAATTTTCAAAGTATTGTTGCGCCTGAAGAGAAACACATAGTTTCGATGTCGCATCGCGTTTTATTGCGTACCGTTATTTATCAGGCGCTTTTATAGCGAAATAAATAAAATACTAAATAGAATGACGAAAATAGGACACGTATTGTAGCTAATATAAGTCTTGTCTGTCTTTGTACATTATAAAATGTTTCAAATATTTTTTTTATGAACCTCACTTTCTTCATAATATTAATGTCATCACTGTAGTTACAATATTTACAGTGAATTTCTCCCCGGAAGTCGAAACTGGTACCTAGCATGAGATTTTTTATCGTACTAATTTAAATTATTGAAAGGAGGATTTTATTTATGCTAACAATTTAATTTCTTTTTTTTTTTAAATCGAACCGCCTTCAAAAAGCCGGTTCACTGAAAAGTATGAAATAATTTTAAATGTACTGCTTATCAAATAACCAAAATATTAGAATAAAAATTGTAATCATACTTCAAGCACAATTATTGTTATTTTTGGAGTCGGTGTCGGTTCTTATAATAAAGTATTAAAAGTTCTTATTCTTATTACTTGGAACTGATTTTTACCTACCCTCTAGTTTTCCTTTAATATTAGAATGGGCTATTTACAACGATATACAAACTTAACTCAGAAAAAAATAACCTAACAAAACCATAATCCAAATAAAAAATAAAATCATCGCCTCTAGCGAAATAGATCAAAATACCTTCAAGAATAGGTTAGTGTTTATGTGTAGGCAAACAAAATAAAAGGTACTAAAATGGTGGGTTATTTCAAAATATCAGTTATGAGGTTATTAAATTCATGTAGTAAAATTTTGTAAACGCAAAAGGAAGTATTCTATACTGCTCTGTCATGGAGGCGCCGGGTATCGATCCCGAGACCTCTCGCTTGCTAAGCGAGCGCTCTACCACCTGAGCTACGCCTCCGACGAGAATCGTGTCAAAATAGCTATTCGCATAGAGTTATTTTTACTGCTTTTTTTATGTCGCCGTGCCCTGTCGTGCCGTATAGTAAGTATAATTATACTTCAAGCACAATTATTGTTGGAGTCGGTCTCAGCCGCTAATAGAAAATTGTAATACTATATTATAAGGACCGACACTGACTCCAAAAATAACAATAATTGTGCTCCGTCCTTTTATTTAGTATTTTATTTATTTCGCTATAAAAGCGCCTGATAAATAACGGTACGCATTACGTAACGCAAGGTATGCATATTTTCTTCAATCCTTGTTATCACGATATCTCCGGAATGGTGATACAGAGGAAATATGTTTGGGACTATTTAATACATCACTTTCTCAACATAAGTCTTTGAAAACAGTCGTTAAGCAATTTTGCTAACAGAATTTTGTATTTTGCCTAAAATAAAGATTTAAAAGCTAACTTAAATATGGTCCAAGTTAACGGTGTAGCGCCATCTGTTACAACCCTCATTCGTTTCATGGGAAGTAGGTTAGCCAGCGGGGTGAGCCGGCCGTATTAACACCATCCCTCGCTAACAGATGGCTGTATGCACGGATAAATTAAAACGTGTTCGACGAATTTCAGAAGTAATTCCTTACAAAGAAAAGTTAATTTTCTTTTGGCATAGCCTTTAGTCAATGGAAAATAACAGATTTACAATTATAATCAATAACCCCTATGATAAAGATTATTGTTTGTTAATGAATTTTTTTCTCTGTTTAGACAAAAAATGTGACACAGCTTCAACTCTCTGAAAACATTACCGTAGAAGGGTGTTGAAAAATTATCAGGAACCTCATGAAATATTTGATGAGTTAATACTATAGGAGTTATCCTCAATTTTTTGCCTGGGTTTCCTGGAAAGCAACCCTTATTTCGACAAGAAAACTCAAGCTTCGGTAGTACCTATAGTGGGTTAATACACCGGCCGGAGTGGCGGCTGGAGACCGGGGTTCGAGTCCCCGTCGGAGCAGCTTTCTTCTTGAGGCTTTTTTGTGCATCTTTTAAATATTTTGCAATAAAAATAATATTTTTCATTATAATTTAAATTAGTAAGTTTTTTATTTTCCGTTTTATTTTCTGTACGCCCAAGCAATAACATATAAACTTTATGATTTATAACTTACTTATTTTAATCAATTAATAATATATTATGTCGTGGTTCTGTTCTCATAACTATTTAATTCTGCAATATAACAACCTCACAAAGTAGGCACACATTTTTGTTACCTAACTGAAAAACAAATTAAAATAGCATACTTATACATCAGCCACTTTAAAGAAATAATGAACGTGCTTTGACATTATGAACCTTAATTCAATGACTAATAGTTCAGTTTCCATCACATTCAAATTACTTTTAAGCCCTTTTCGGTTATATTTGTCATTCTAAAATGAACTTAAACAACATATTTTAAAAGGAATATCATGAAACCACAGTGTGGAGCCTCCGCGCTATGAATGTGGTTGATAATGTATTCTGGACGAGCTGTACCCGCGACGTTGTTCGCTTATATACTTATCATTCATCTTTATGAATAAATATTTGACTCGAATTTTATAAACAAAAATATTAATTCACTCGTGGGTATCTTTAAAAGGTTTAAACTAAGTACATCGACCAATCAGTGCGCACTAGACGTTCCGTGTTTTGACGTTACTCATAAATTGACATAAATGGCATTAAAATGATATGCAAATATAATATTAATAATTCTAACAAAAAACAACCGACTTCAAAATAAGTCTTATACTTATTTCTTATGGACCTCACTGTCAAAACTGGACCAAAATAAAATGGGACCATACTGGAAGCACCAGCTTTCAAATAAATAATCATTAAAATCGGTTCACCCAGTCAAAAGTTCTGTGGTAACAAACATAAAAAAAATACTGTCGATTTGAGAACATCTTCCTTTTTTGAAGTCGGTTTAAAAGCAATCTAAGTGTTCATTAACCTATACCTTTGGGAAGAGTGCCCAGCAGAGGGACGTATATAGGCCGGTTTATTTATTTTTTAACTTATAGCACACCAACGATTCTCCGACTGGCTTAGCCACATATTGAATAAGAACGTTGATACACGGATAAAAATAGATTACGACATTATTTTACTATCAGAGTGCTGGTTAAGCAGTGCTCATTCCTTACCAACCTTAATGGGTTATACTTCTTTTTCATCTAAAATGACAAGTAACCAAAATGACGGTATAGTTCTTTACGTAAAAAGCAGTATAGATTGCTCAGTTACAGAACCATACTCTGATGGCTTTAATTGCTTAGTGTGTAAATTAAACTCTGATATAGTGCTTGTCGGTATTTATAGGTCTCCCTCGAATAGATATATTGATTGTTTCTTGGATGGTTTAGACAGTATCCTTAATTCCCTAAAATCCTATAAAAACGTGATTATTGCAGGAGATCTTAATATCGACATCAAGACAGGTAATAATAGCCGACAGTCAAACGAATACTTAACCTTGGCTGCTTCATATTGTCTCTTGCCAGCACACTCCTTTCCTACAAGGTTGGATAATTGTCTGGACCACATTTTACTTAAAACAGTTTTTAGAGCAATAACAATAGTTATAGAAACCAACATAACTGATCATTATCCAGTTATGCTGTGTTTGAATCTCTCAAAAACCACTCTCCTGAAGCCTAGTACTACACGAACTTTTGTTGATGTTTTGGAAATTGATAAAATAATTAAAAGCACCGATTTCAGTCAAGTATTTACATGCACGAATGCAAATGAGGCCTGTAATACCTTTGTATCTATCTTATTACCTATTATTAGCTCGCAAACTATACTTAAAAATATCAGTTCTAAAAAACGCATTTTAAAGCCCTGGATCACAACAGGTCTTTTGCGCTGTATACGAAACCGTGATCGCATGCATTATTCTCTCCGTAAGACACCAGATAATGCTATATTAAAAATCACTTACACCCGATACCGTAACTTCTGTAACGGTCTGTTACGTAAATTAAAAGTGGCTTATGAAAAATCAGAATTTTTAAAAACAAAAAATAATCCCAAGGCCACCTGGGATACCATACGCAAGGTGACTCATGATGATGAATACTCAAAAAGATAAAACGCCTTCTCAAGACTTGCTCAAAATCCGTGATAGCCCTAAACAATCAGTAGATTACATTAACTCTTTCTTTGCGGGGATCGGAAAAGATTTGGCAAATAAAATAATATCCAATCATAATACTGTAAGACAAAATTTTGACTTACGTAAAATTAACTCTATGCCTCATTCATTGGTTATTCTTGAGGTTACTGAAACAGAGGTAGAGCGTATTATACTTAACTTACTAGGTAACTGTGCTGTGGGCTGGGATTCTATTTCACCCCAAATATTGAAAATGTCGCGTTCAACTCTAGTGCCAATAATAACACATATTTGCAACTTGTCCATCACTACTGGTGTGTTCCCCTCAGCTCTTAAAAAAGCACTCGTTACCCCAATATATAAAAATGGAGACAGAGATAAGATTACGAACTACAGGCCAATATCTGTGTTACCCACTTTATCTAAAATACTGGAGCGAATTCTAAACAACAATTTAACAAATTTTTTGGAGTCTCATAACATCATTGCTAATAACCAATTTGGCTTTCGTGCGGGTATCTCTACAGATGATGCCTTAATCGCTCTTACTAATTCAATCGTCAAACAAGTAGATAAAAAACACAAATGTATAGGTATATTTCTCGATTTAACTAAGGCTTTTGACAGCGTGTCTGTCCCTATACTGATTTCCAAATTAGAAGAAGTTGGAGTTAGAGGAACTATGTTAAATATATTCAGGGATTATTTAACGGATCGCAAACAATGTGTTAAAATAGGGGATAACACAAGTGATGAGGAATGCTTACAATACGGGGTACCGCAAGGCAGTATATTGGGGCCAACTCTCTTTCAAATTTATGTTAACCATCTGTGCCAGCTAAAAATTAATAATTGCGAAATATTTGTTTATGCAGATGATACTGCGTTAATTATATCAGGTAGAGATTGGTCAGAGGCTAATTTATTTGCCAAAGATAGTTTGAAAATCGTAATGAACTGGCTACATTGTAATTTATTAACACTCAATATAGAAAAAACGAAGTTTATAACATTTGGAAATAAAATTACACATTGCCCATCGCCTTCGTTTGACTTAAAAATACATACTTGCTCTACCTGCTCAAAAAATAATAGCTGCCTCTGCTTATCACTGTCCAGATCAACTGAGATCAATTATCTTGGTGTTGTGATTGATTGTAGACTCAGTTGGCAAGCTCATATTGAGAAACTCACATCGAGAATAAGAAAATTAATCTATATATTTAAGAACTTACGTCTATCTGCTGACAGTGACATTCTAAAATTAGTCTACGTTGCTCTGTGCCAGTCTCTTCTGAGCTATTGTGTGACTGCCTGGGGTGGAGCGTCCAAAACTGCCTTCTTGGAATTGGAGAGAGCACAACGAGCAGTATTAAAGGTTATGACAAGGAAACCATTTAGATATTCTACAAATGACCTTTATAGCGAATGTAAAGTTCTCACAGTTAGGCAGCTCTACATTCTTCGCACTATTTTAAGGAAGCACAACTCAATCACTTATGACGCTGTATGGGCAAAGAAAAATCGAACACTGAAACCAGTGTGTAACATTGCACCACATAACACAGCCTCAGCTGGTCGCCAATACACTGTGATGAGCTCACGAATTTATAATAAAGTTAATAAAATCAATAATATATATCCGTTATGTACAAGAGAAGTCAAACAGAAAATAACTGGATGGCTTCAAACACTAAGCTATACAGATACGGAAAATTTGCTACTCAGGATGATCTAATGCGCCTCAAAAATTTTCACAATTTCAACCTCACACATCCCACATTACAGACACACACATACACACACACCCTAATACACCCCCACCCCTACACACACAACCTTCACACACAACCTTCACACACAACCTTCGCACACAACCTTCACACACAACCTTACATAACCAAACACACCATTTTGTTTTTTTTATGTAATTAGTTTATTATTTTTTCCTTGTTTTCTTTTTAAAACTTTTTAATTTTTATGTCAACCATTAGAATGCCTACCTGAAAATTGTAAAACTTATTTACTACGGAGGATCACTGACTCCCAAAATACAGGAATACCTAGTTTGGGAGCAGAGGTTACAATGTTTGTAAATATTATAATTGAATTTTTGATTTGTGAACAGTTCGTGTTCTTTTAGTAAATAAAGATTATTATTATTATTTGTTGATAAACCACCCACCGTTTCATTCTCCATAACCGCGTGCACCTTCTTCCCATCCTCGATGCCCTCGAACCTGGTGAGCCAGCCGTCTGCCTCCGCCAGGGTCACCAGCTCCTCGCCCCAGGTGCAGAAGAAGCCCTTGGAGTTGGAGCACAGCGTGATGTTGCTGCAACTGGCCGCGTACTCCCGGTCCATCTCATCGTAGATGCGGGACATCTTATACCCTGGAATAAGGAAGGAGAATTGTAAAGTATCATAATAAAATCTTTTTATTTACGGTTTTATAATGTTTAGTTATATGTACTTTCTTTATTATTCTAAGACACTACAGACAACCGTTGGAGGAAAACATCGTGAGGACACCTGGATTCCAAAAATTGGAGTTTGAAATTGCCAATCCGCAAGTGAGCAAGCGTCGTGATCAATGCTCTTTCCTTCTCTATATGGGAAGAGGCCTGTGCCCAGCAGTGGGACGTATAATATAGGTCGGTTTTTTTTTATTTATTTCAAAATAATAAAATCCTTTTATTTACGGGTTTAAAAGCTTAAGCTTTCAAACCACGACGAGGTCACGGCGCGGGGATGTACTTTCACCGACTACCTACTACACTAAATACACGGGTCCCGTCTCCGCCTCGACCAGAATCATGGGACCCTCGCGCACTCCCTACGGAAAAAAATAATATCCAAGGACAACTCAGACACGGTCATCTGATCCCAAACTAAGCAGAGCTTGTGCCAGTAACCAGGGGCCCGAGTCCGCTATTTTAAGTCAGTGAGTGTATTCAGATAATTTTAGTTTAATGAAAAATGTACACCTACTGGCCACTGTTGTCATTGTTGGATTGCAAGGGACTGTTCTTATCTGAATACGAAAACTAGGCACAATAACAAGTACACTGGAACGTTTATTAACCCACCACTCGCTGACTTAAAATAGCGGACTCGGGCCCCTGATTGATAATCATACTCATACGAGTATGTTTCTAAAGACATACATATTATAGATAAATTATAACCAGACTAAATCTAAATCTCTTGTGTAAATTTCTAAATACATAAATATTGTAGACTAGCTGTGCCTGCGACTTCATTCGCGTGGATGATGAAACTTATCAATGAGTTTTTAACCGCAAAATTAAGTTTGTTTTTTATTGTTTATACTTTTCCGGGATAAAAACTACCCAGTGTGGTGCCCAGGATAATAAAGAATAATTATACCAAGTTTCATCGTAATCGAACCGGTAGTTTTTGTGTGATACCTGAACAAACAGACAGACAAAAAAAATTTTATCACACTTTTGGGTTCGGTGTCGGTCTAGCAACACCCCCCGCCATTTATTTTTTCGATATTTTCAATGTACAGAATTTTCACTTCTACAGATTTATTATAAGTATAGATAAATTACCCACACCCAGAAAAGTCTTAATATTTCATGGTCGTCCGTGTCTTTAACGGAGTTTTTTTGAGAATTCTGAAAATTGCGGGATGTCTTCGATATTTTCCTTGATAATAGAAAAGAGGCGCAACAGCAGTGGCAGGCTTAGTCTAGCAGTGCGATAGCATTGGCTCGAATCATACTAAGAATCATTGTGAATTTTGTTTAACTAGCTGATCCACCAGACGTTGTTCTGTCTTATCTATGAATTATGAATATTGAATTCTGTCAATTCTATGTCAAACGTCATAAGGTTACATTAAAAAAGTTTAGTTTGTATTAGAAATAATTGTATATGGTGGTTCAGTATTCTTATTTCTTCTAATTTTCCTCGCAATTTTCTAAACTTTTTCTTTCATAAGAACCTTCTCCTGACAATAACAAACACAACAAAAAAAGAATTAGCGAAATCGGTCCAGCCGTTCACGCGTGATGTCGTGACCAAGGGAAATAGGGATTCATTTTTATTATATATATAGAATATAGATGAGGATAAAACAACTTTGCAGTTTCAGATGTACGATTGATTCTGTGACAGAGGGGACTTTAACTAGTAGTAGTAAAGGAGGTTCTTAGTTTGACCTGTATGTATGTATGTATGTTTGTCCGCAATTATCAAGCGTTTGGCTGAACCGATTTTGATACGATTTTCAGAAAAGTGTTTGTTAGACCAAGGAGAAGGTTTTGGTATTCTATAATTAATTGACTTGAAAAAAAGAGGTTCTCGGATTGACCTGTATGCATGTATGTTTGAACGCGATTATCTCGCGTTTGACTTAACCCATTTTAAGTAAGTGAACAAAGTACTTAACACTAAAAAGTATTAAATAAAGAAAATTAAAAAAAGATAACTATTTAATTCCTGTTTAAAAAACAAAAAGAACCGCCTTCAAAAAGCCGATTCACTGAAAAGTATGAAATAATTTTAAATGCACTGCTTATCAAATAACCAAAATATTAAAATATGAGTATAATTATACTTCAAGCACAATTATTGTTATTTTTGGATTTGGTGTCGGTATTATAATATAGTATTAAAATTTGCTATTAGCGGCTGAAACAATTTTATTCTTATTCTTAGGTATTACTAGGAACAGATTTTTACCTACCCTCTAGTTTTCCTTTAATATTAGAATGGGCTATTTACAACGATATACAAACTTAACTCAGAAAAAAATAACCTAAGAAACCATAATCTAAATAAAAACAAAATTCATCGCCTCTAGCGAAATAGATTAAAATTCCATCAAGAATAGGCGTTTATGTGTAGGCAAACAAAAAAAAGGTACTAAAATGGTGGGTTTTTTCAAAATATGAGTTATGAGGTTATTAAATTCATGTAGTAAAATTTTGTAAACGCAAAAGGAAGTATTCTATACTGCTCTGTCATGGGGGCGCCGGGTATCGATCCCGAGACCTCTCGCTTGCTAAGCGAGCGCTCTACCATATGAGCTACGCCCCCGACGAAAATTGTGTCGAAATACCTCTTCTTATGCATACCTACAGTTATTATATTTTACTGCTTTTTTATGTCGCCGTGCCCTATCGTGCCGTATAATAATTAGTATAATTATACTTCAAGCACAATTATTGTTATTTTTGGAGTCGGTGTCGGCATAAGCATAGCTATTTCAACACTATTCTCGTCGGGGGCGTAGCTCAGATGGTAGAGTGCTCGCTTACTCGCACAGAACACCCGCCATCTTAACGTTAATATGGCGGGTGTATCTTAATTTCGAAATAATTTTGTTCTGAAGGTGGTACAATTTTTTTCGAGCGAGGTACTAAATAGTACTATTTAGGTACATTTGTTTGGTAATTGGTATAATTTAATTCGCTATGGTACACCCGCCATTTTCACTCTCATGATTTTTTTGTTAGAATTATTATAGAATTGTTTTTATGCTGGTTTATAATTAAAGTATGCACTTAAATTACTTATGGTATACTAAGAAGTTCAGATACTAAAAAATATAAGCTCCTATTTGGATTTCAGTCCAAAATTTTGAAAATATCATCATCATTTTTTTTTGACATTTATAAAACGGTAGGATATAAAACATTTTTTTGGTGGACATTTATATACCTACTAGCTGTGCCCCGCGGTTTCACCCGCGTGAATACCTAGGTCCCGTTCCCGGTGCCTTTGTATTATTAGGGGCGGAGATGAATCCAACAAATCACTATCGTAACAAAAGTCAGGATTACTTAATTTGGTGGTTGAGTATTCTTCAATTTCCTAATTTTTTAGCGCAATTTTGCAAACTTTTTCTTTAATAAGGACCTTCTCCTGACAATCACAAACACAACAAAAAAATAATTAGTGAAATCGGTCCAGCCGTTCACGCGTGATGCCGTGACCAAGGGAAATAGGGATTCATTTTTATTATATATATAGATTCCACGTGTCACTCTTATTAATAGTTAACCTTTTGAACGCCACGGTCGTGTATAGACGACAAGAAATCGAAATTTTTTAGGTACCTACAAAATAAATAATGTCTTAAAAATTTCGTTTTCTTAAACTTAAAGGTTAAAATTGAATTAAATCTTAACTCTCATGTTAAAATTAACAGTCGTTTAGGCTACAGAGCGCGTTTAACAAATATACATACACTTGAAACACATGACCCTCCGTTTGGCTTAGTCAGATAGAAAGAAAAATCTCCTAACATTTACAGTGTCAACTGGGTGTCGATTCAGCTATTTAAAATGCATGTCAGTGGTCGGTCAGTGTACTTGTCATTGTGCCTAATTTTCGTATTCAGATAAGCCTACAATAAAATCTCATAGAACTCTCGAAGAGAATGATCGTAATGACCAATTAATGATCGTAATGATAGTTAGCAGAATGCCAATTATCGTTAAAATTATCAATTACACTCTGCTCTGTCCTCGAGATCAACAATAACTATGTAGTAACGCGCAGGTACTACTATCCAACCACTAAATTTGAAATAAAAAAATAAAATAATTAAGAAAACCAACAACTGTCAGCGCCCTCTCGTGGTAGGTAGGTCATTCGCGTTTTAGTGCTTACACTATCCGCCACGTTTTTTCGTTCCTCTCAAAAAGTATTTATTTTATTGGAAAAAGCCGTTTTATAGGTACTCGTGAGTGTTTATAACTGTGTTTATTTAAGATACGTTTATAATTATGCCGAAAAAACGATACAGTGACGAAGATATTGAGGCCTACGTAGATCGAAAAATGAGGAAGATCGAAAGGAAGTTGCGGAAGAGGCGTGCACACCGTCTTCGCTCATCTTCACAGGATTCGTTAAAAATACTAGGTAAGTGATGATTATTATTTAGATGATTACATCAATATTATAACACTTGTTTTCTCTTAAGGAAAACTTAAAATTTTTTCGGCATGTTTATCTACCCTCATGTTTTTAGAATTTTATTTTGTTGGTCGTGAACATTTTGATGGAATGTTCCCACCTAGATGAGTCGAGTTCTAGGAATTCCTACCCACATTATTTTATAAATTATTAATTTAAATATGTTTTAATGGTTGTGAACATTTGAATGGAATGTCTCCGCCAACTGATAACAACAAGCTGTGCTCAATTCATAGGGATTGATACCAATGCTTTAATAAGATGATCGTGAGCATTACATACAATGGAATGCCTCCGTCATTAATTCCCAAATACATTCTAATTAACAAATTATGCGAGTTATTAAAAATAAATGGCAATAACGCCCGTTCCAGACGAACCACACAAGGGCCCTTCTGGCGAAGAATGCTCTTCATCTCTCGTGCTAACCCAGCAATCTAACGAGGTCGCACAGAATGTGGACCGACAGGATGTGGATGATACCCTACTCAATGATGTGGTCAATATATCGGAGCACCCCCCAGAATTATCTGACCATGTCGCTCATGATACAGCTGCAGCGGCCGCGCGAATAGCTGATAACGATGCAGCCGAGGATTCTCTTCCTGATGATATTTTAGAAATATTAGGGGAAGCCCCCATTACTGATAAGAAATTCGGTCCAGCTTTAAATTCAAATCTAGCTGTCAGGTGGGAGCACACAGCGACAAATGGTCTCTCTAAGGAAGCCAAGAAACAGATTTTCGACAAACATTTTATACCACAAAACTGCAAGAATATCGGTGCTCCTGTACTTAATCAAGAGGTTAAAGCAGCTTTGTCTGAGGTTCTTAGCAAGAAGGATAAAGCTATCGAAAACAAACAGAAGCAAATTGCATTAATAATCTCTTGTGTAGGAGATGCCCTTTCCCAGGTTTTATCTACTAACAGTTCCAATTTGACGCTTATTAAGTCGTTAACTGGCGCCGGAAAACTAGCCTGTGACTTGCAGCATACGGAGTCGATGATCCGTAGAAGTTTTGTTTGCTCTTCAATAAAAAAAGACATAAAGGATCACTTATACGAAACCAAAATAGATAGCTATCTTTTTGGTAGCCAACTAGGTGACCTGTTGAAAGCGGCAAAAGCAATAAATAAAACAGGTGCGGAAATGAAGACTGTTACATCTATACCTGGACCGTCAAGAAGATTAACTAATCAGACGCAGAATTTAAACTCGAGGCGCCCACTTCCATCGATAAGCAGGCAAACGGGAGCTGCGGCGAGACGTTCGATAGCGCCTGCCCCGCCGAACCGGCCGGAGTACCCGCGCCAACAGCGTCGCGCTCCTCCGCCGCCGCGGCCGCAGCCGAGCGCACCCTACAGGCGCTCACAGACCCACGCACCGCACCGCCGATAGAACCGGTGAGTCATTCAGGACGTTTGTTTCACTTCATCGATAGGTGGCGTCTCATCACCAGTGACGGGCTACTTTTATCTTGGATAAAGGGTTATGAAATACCCTTCAATACATACGTACAGCAAAATAATACACCCTCGCCACCAATCCTAAATAAGGATGATTTGAAAGCTTATATGAAGATTGTCACTGATTTAATTAAGACGGGTGCTGTATCACCATGTCTCCCTTGTCAGGGCCAATATATTTCAAGCACTTTTCTTGTACCCAAACCAGATGGAAGGCAACGTTTCATATTGAATCTTAAATATTTAAATACATTTATAAATACAAACCGTTTCAAATTGGAAGATTTACGTACTACAATAAAACTAATTTCAAAAAATTATTACCTAGCCACATTAGATTTAAAGGACGCATATTTCTTGATCTCAATCGAAGAAGGTTTTCGTAAATTTTTGCGTTTTCAGATACCATATATAAAGGGTTTAGATAATAACCTTTACGAATTCAACGTCCTCCCATTTGGCTTGTGTACGGCTCCATACGTCTTCACAAAGCTTCTAAAGCCCGTGATGGCGTTATTGAGAAGTTTAGGCTATTTTTCGACTATTTATTTAGATGACATATGTTGTATCGGTAAAACTTATGACGAATGCCTAAAGAATGTTCAGACGACAAAATTAATTTTAGAATCTTTGGGATTTGTTATTAACAATGAAAAAAGTTCATTGATTCCTAAGACCCATTGTAAATACCTAGGTTTTATTATTAACACCAAGCTATTCCATATAAGTTTAACTGATAAAAAGAAGACACACATAATAAAGGAGGTGAATGATTTTATAACCCTTAACCGTTGCAAGATTAGATGCCTTGCTCGCCTAGTGGGTCTTCTTGTGTCTGCTTGTCCAGCCATCCAATATGGATGGCTTTATACAAAAGAGTTAGAGAGGTGTAAATACTTAGCTTTGCTTAGGTCTAACGATTATGAAAGTTATATGAATATACCTTCAGATATTCGCCAAGATTTATTGTGGTGGTTAAACGCTGTCAAAAATAGTGTTAACCCTATTCGTGACGACAAGTATTTAATCGAAATATTCTCAGACGCAAGCAAAACAGGGTGGGGGGTGGCATGTAAAGAAGAGACTGCAAATGGACAGTGGAGTGATGTAGAAAAGGATCTGCATATCAACTTACTAGAACTTATGGCAGCCTTTTTTGGCCTCAAGATATTCGCAAAGCACCTAAAAGATTGTCAGATCCTTTTGCGCATTGATAATACCACCGCGATATCCTATATTAATCGTATGGGTGGCATTAGGTTCCCACGTTTAAATAAGATTGCCAAAGAACTCTGGCAGTGGTGCGAAGAGAGAAATATTTACGTTTTCGCTTCTTATATAAGCTCAGAAAATAATGAAATAGCAGATGCTGAATCTAGGGCCACGCATCCTGACATAGAATGGGAACTAACTAATAATGCATTCAGTAAAATCATCCACAAGTTCGGTTATCCATCTATTGATCTCTTTGCATCTAGAATAAATAAAAAATGTGATTTATACGTATCGTGGAAAAAAGACCCTGACGCTTACGCGGTCAATGCCTTCACACTTAATTGGCAAGATTTAAATTTTTATGCTTTTCCACCTTTTTCTATGATCTTAAGATCTTTGAGAAAAATTATTACGGATGAAGCTGAAGGCATCTTGGTTGTTCCGTACTGGCCTACTCAACCCTGGTACCCGTTGTTCGAAAGTTTATTAGTATCAGAAGCTATCCTGTTTGAACCATGTGACCAAGTTCTGTTGTCATATTCCCACAGACCTCCACCACCACGGCTTACCCTGGCTGCAGGCAGATTGTCAGGACGGCACTTCTAAGAAGGGGCATCCCGCCTGCTTCTATCGATATAATGTATGCTTCACTTTCCAATAATACCATGAAGCAGTATGATACAGGTTTGAAAAGATGGTTCCTTTTTTGCCAGTCCCACAATGTTGATTTATATGAAGCTTCTGTCCCTAACATCATATATTTTCTTACTAAGCAATTTAATGACGGAGCCCAATACGGAACTTTGAACAGTCATCGATCAGCCTTATCATTGATTATTGGATCAAAAATTGGTTCTGATGATAGAATTACTCGTTTATTTAAGGGTTTTTATAAACTTAGACCACCATTGCCTAAATATAATGCAACCTGGAATCCGTCTATTGTACTTAATCATTTGTCTCAGTTGTATCCCAACGATAAGTTGGACTTAGAATGTCTTACCAAAAAGACTGTTACGCTAATTGCATTAGTGACAGCCCACAGGGTTCAAACCATCTCAAAAATCAATATTAAGAACATCTGTGTAAATTCAGACCACATATCTATTAAGATTCCAGATTTAATTAAAACTTCGCGTATTGGCTCAACACAACCCTGTCTTCATCTACCATTTTTTACCCAGCGGCCAGAAATTTGCCCAGCTAATGCTCTAAGATCATACATTTCGAAAACCCAATCGATTAGAGGTACACAAGAATATCTTTTCATAAGCTTTAAAAGCCCCTATAATTCGGTAAGTTCACAGACTTTAAGCCGGTGGATTAAAAATGTTTTATGTGACAGCGGTGTTGATACTAGTAAATTCAAAGCTCATTCTACTAGACATGCATCTACTTCAGCTGCTCTTAAGTCAGGCGTCTCCATAGACTTAATTAGAAAAACAGCAGGCTGGAGTGGATCCTCATCAGTTTTTGCACGGTTTTACCAAAGACCAGTCCTTACTGATAATGCCAATGTCTTCGCTTTGTCTATTTTAGATTCCTAATTACTCTTTTGATACAAGAATATTATAACATACCATGTATAATGTAACTCTAATTAGTAATCATTAAGTACCTACCTATTGTGAAGCAAATTAAAAATACAGTTGTTTTGATTAATATGTTACATGTTCTTTTCTTTTTATTAAGTCAAAAAAAGAAAAACCTTTTATACAATCCGTATAATTATCAAATCACATACATACAACGCAATTGAATGCTTTCAAGTTCTACATAGTTATTGTTGATCTCGAGGACAGAGCAGAGTGTAATTGATGATTAAACGAACTTACCTGAAGTGAAGTTCTATCCCAATTACACGAAGGCTCTGTCCGAAGAGATCAACACCCACCCAGTCCCGTAATCTCACAATCAAGTATGATCCATTGATACCCTAATGCGTTGTAAGTATGTAATCGTCCGTTCTCCACTTTAAACTAAATGACCTACCTACCACGAGAGGGCGCTGACAGTTGTTGGTTTTCTTAATTATTTTATTTTTTTATTTCAAATTTAGTGGTTGGATAGTAGTACCTGCGCGTTACTACATAGTTATTGTTGATCTCTTCGGACAGAGCCTTCGTGTAATTGGGATAGAACTTCACTTCAGGTAAGTTCGTTTAATCATCAAATAAAGCTGGTCATTCGGTTAATTCAAGCAACTTTTAAATAGCGGAATGATGCCCCTGGTAACTGCTCCTTCATATTATCGTTAATTGCAGTTGCACCGGATTTAGTTACTGTTCTCACTAGCTCCGCTCCCCGGCGCGGCGCGGTCTGCTGACTAAATACTGGACTAAATTGCAGCTCGCCTGATTACCTTATGTTAGATGCACCGTGGTAATGTTGATTTTGTACTAACTGGGTGGAAGTCAATTCATCAGAATAATCCTTGCAGTTTAAATTGCAGTACAACAGCGATAGATAATCCAATCTTTGCGTGATGAGTATGATCATTTGTTCTGTGTCTGGGTGCAATTTATGTATTATATGTATGTACTAGCTGTGCCCCGCGGTTTCACCCGCGTGAATGATAATTCATACACTATCTTTATAAATTATAGCCTATGTGTTATTCCAATGAAACTTTACAATAATGTACCTATAAGGTACATCCACGGGCCTGTTGGTCTGGTGGTTAGAAACCCTGACTGCTATACCGGAGGTCGTGGGTTCGATTCCCACCCAGGACAAATGTTTGTGTGATGAGCACGATCATTTTGTTCTGTGTCTGGGCGTAATTTATCTATAATATGTATGTATTTAGAAATATATAAGTATGTTTATCAGTGGTCTGGTTATCATAACACAAGCTCTGCTTAGCTTGGGATCAAATAACCGTGTGTGAGATGTCCCGGAATATTATTATTATTATCCAGTAAAAAGTGGTTAAAATCCATTCAGTAGTTTTTGCGTGAAAGAGTAACAAACATCCATACATCCAAACAAACTTTCGCATTTATAATATTAGTAAGGATTTAGAAATTTATATGTAAGTTTATCCGTTGTCTGGTTACCATAGAACAAGCTCTGCTTAGTTTGAGATCAGATGACCGTGTGTGAGTTGTCCCAGTGTATTATCATATATTATTAATGAGTTGCTAATAGGTAACTCTTGATTTTTATACGGCCCTGGTAGCCAGTTCTAGGATACTATTTCTGGACGACATTTTTTTTACCATTTCTTTGTCTATTTATGGGATGCGGTGGTACCCAGTAAAATGGGTTGTGAAGATCAGACACGCGTGCACACCGTAACATATTAAAATTTAACATCTTAAATATAAAAATCTTGTGTCACAATGTTAGTTACCATACTCCTCCGAAACGGCTTGACCGATTTTTATAAAATTTTATATGCATATTATTTAGTAGGTCTGAGAATCGGCTACTATCTATTTTTCATACCCCTAAGTGGTAGTAGGTAGGTAGTAGGCAGGTGTTAGATAGAAAAAATTGCATTGCAACGCATGCCGGGTACAGCTAGTAAAATATAAATAAGTGTGTTTTCTATTTAGTTTGTTATGGTAATTTATATAAATATTATCATTCACAAACGGTGAAAGAAAACATCCGCCAATCCGCAATGAGCAAGCGTGGTGATCAATGCTCGTGCCTTCTCTATATGGGAAGAGGCCTGTGCCCAGCAGTGGGACATTTATAGGCTGGATTATTATATATCATCCCTTATATATAAAATTCTCGTGTCACAATGTTAGTTATGAAATTTTATATGCATATTCAGTAGCTCTGAGAATCGGCTACTATCTATTTTTCATGCCCCTAAGTGGTAGGTAGTAGGTAGGTAGTAGGCAGATGCTAGGTAGAAAAAATTGCATTGCAACGCATGCCGGGTACAGCTAGTATTTATATATACATATATTATCATTGAAATGCACATAGTTGTACCCCGGAAGCGTTACTAACGTTATAGAACAAAAATAAAACATTGAATAGGATTACTTCTAATATTAGCGTCGGGCTGAAGCGCAAAATGTCAGCGCGATACGGCTATAGTCTATCGGAATGGATGTTCATCATACGATCTACTATACATAGTATACACTAGGTATACAGAATCATCTCCTGAGCCTTTTTCCCAACTATGTTGGGGTCAGCTACCAGTCTTACCGGATTCAGCTAAATACCGTATTTTACATGGAGCGACTGCCTATCTGACCTCCACAACCCATTTTACTGGGCAACACAGTATGAGACAGTATCCCATAGTAAGACTGGTTGTCAGAATTGACTTAACGACTGCCAAAGATGTATGACATCCGGGACCTACTGATTAACGTGCTTTCCGAAACACGGAGGGGTCTCGGTATGTTATAAATGGTCACCCATCCACGGACCAACCGCGGCGAGCGCGGCTTAACCTGTATTATCGGTCAAACAGTACGGCTTACACTTAGCCACGAGCCCCTATACAGAATAACTATAAAAAATCATCGGTAAAGGTAAGCCTACACAGCTCTTCTTTTTTAACCGACTTAGGAATAGTTTCTCAACTTTTCTTTTTTGTTTTATTCTTTGTAAACCCAGCACTCGAAGATGCCTGAATCGAGTTGCTTTGAGTTTTATTTTATTTAGTCTACTTTTTTCTAATTTCATTTATATTTTATTTTTAGCTAAAAGAATAACTGTTAAAATAATAAAAACAATTGACAGACGAGAATTCAAATTCAGAGAGATTTATTTAATACAAAAAAGAAGTTTGAAAAGTAATAAAAATTAAGCTTATTGTTATTTGATATTTATAAATTCAATATTTCCTAGGGGTCGGTTCATATCCGGCGGAAAAGGCAGCGCGCAACATCGGCCGCGCAACGCCAGAACGAACAAACACACAACAAAACATCCAACCTCCCACACCTGACGCACCAACGCGTCATCACTAAACATTTGAGTACAATGTTGATTGTTATTATGTTCGAACACACGTCTATTTTAATCATGTCCGTATTAACACTATCTTACATTTCACATGTACCTTTAAACACTTAACTACAAAACCATGTGATTGTAAATCTGCTTTTTCAAATTCAAATATAAAATTCTTTTTTTGACTTAGGCTACAATGTAGCGCTTATCAACGTCAACACAAATATAAAAAAAACGACAGCACCCTAAGGATCGGTTCATTTCCGGCGGAAGACGCACCGCGCATCATCGGCCGCGCAGCGCCAGAAAAGACAAACACGCAATGAGACACCCAACCCCTCACACCTGACGCACAAACGCATCGTCAATTCAGTGAGAAAGGTTGAATGCATCACCACGCATCCGCCCGCCCCGGCGCCACACAACCGACAACACGCGACGCGCCTCCGCCAGAAATGAACCGATCCCAATTCGCCCACCCTTCATCGCTTCCTAAGTGCTCTGGCTGTGGAGAAGACACGGCGCAACATACTCCACAATACTTCTGCCTGCTCTCGAGCCTTTTCCCATGCTATGTTAGGTGGCTTCCAGTTTTACCAGATTCATCTGAATACCGTATTTTACATATATCGACTGCTAATCAGACAGACCATAACAAACTAATTAAAAAAAATAAATTAAAAAACCCCCTACTCAAAACACTAAGTTCCCTTTAAAAAGTAAAAAATAATAAAAAACTCAATCTTAAAGTACCTAAGTATCTACACTAATATTATAAAGAGGAAAGATTTGATTGTTTGTTTGTTTGTTTGAAATGAATAGGCTCCGAAACTACTTAACCGATTTGAAAAATTCTTTCACTGTTGGGAAGCTACTATCTCCGGTGAACATAGGCTATAAAAATTTTAAAAAAAAGTTAGGGATCCATACTAAAACCTCAATAATGTAAACCAAGGTGTGAAAAAATTACCAAAAAACTTTCTTGCATCGCGTGCGCTGCGAAAACTATTGATTATAGAACAAAATAATGTACTACGTCTTTGTAGAACATATAATTATCTACAAAAAGTGTCGCGACAGCATATGTCTAACTATTACAGTTAGGTCACAATAAGAGATATTTCATAAAAAAAAATATTATTGAAAGGACGCCGCTAGAAAAGGCTCTTTATTTGTTACTTGGTATTGATCCTTATCAAAATAAATTACTTCATAGTCAAGACTGCTTCAATACCTTTATGTAACTCTTTGAATTATTCACTTTGGACATTCCCTTCGAAAGATATCACGAGTTTAAAATATAAGAATTAGAAAAAAGTCGCGTGATTGTCGCTCACTCTGCTCGGCTAACTATGCGATTTAAGCATCACTGAGGTACGGGTAGTTAAAGTCTCGGGTCGAGTCTGGATGAGGCTGGCACAGGACCGTAGAAAATGGCACGAAAAAGGGGAGGCCTATGCCCAGCAGTGGGAAGACAAGGGCTGTGGATGATGATGATGAGGATGAGGTACGGGAGTGTCTATACTAATATTATAAAGAGCGTAATAGTAGTAATAACACAGAAACCTTCAATCCTAACTTTTTAATAATGTGTTAAATACCCGTGCGAAGCCGGGACGGGCCGCTAGTGTATTAATAATTCTAAAAAAAATACGTCGCGTTAGGGGCCGCTCCAAACTTATTAATTTAATAATTACAAATAGTCTATTACCTAACTAAGCAACATAGATGAATTTAAAAACAAAATTAAGTAAAGAAAACTTTTATAAAATTACTTCAAAATATTGCATTTAGGTTGGAGCGGTCCCCTAACACCACTCTTTTTGCGTCGGGGTTTAAAAAGGGTAATATTAATATAATAATAATAATAATATTCCGGGACAACTCACACACGGTTATCTGATCCCAAGCTAAGCAGAGCTTGTGTTATGGTAACCAGGCAATTGATAAACATACTTATATATTACTAAATAAATACATATTATTATAGATAAAATATATAAAAATAGTTAATAACAAGGTAATAATAAAAATTATCTTCATAATAGGCATCTAATGAGGAACGGTCAATCATTGATTAACCTATTTTCTTTGTTATCGCATAAAAACATCGCCTTATAATATTATTCTCACAGATAATGGATTTCTTAGATATTATGATTTAATACGCTATTCAGAAGAAAAGAAAAACAAAAGGTACGCGACCTTCGTACCAGACCGACAACCCTTGGCGTTCTTTTGTAATATATACCAACATAATTTTTTCCAAAAAATAATCATTCAACAATGTACAGGGTGTTAAGAAACCCCTGTCCGACCCGAAAGGGTGATATAGGGTTCACAATCACATGCCCAAATAAAATATCAAATTTGGAAAATTCTTGATAGAAACAATAATAATGGATTTTGAAATAGCAATTTTTTGCCCCGAAATTCCCTAAATTTGAGAATCAAACAAAATCTATAACACCAATTTCGTCGGTATTTTTGGGGGCCTTTTGTTTGGTAATAAGATAGCATCTGTGACGACGCCGACGATCTCTCGACATTTGAGAAAAAAATAATTTTCAGGTTATAATTTTTTTTTCTTTTTTTTTTAATCAGATATCGATACCTAACAAGTTGTTAGTTATAGTTAGTTAGTAACAACACCTTAACGGATCGGACAGGGGTTTATAACACTCTGTATACAGGGTCTCTACATGACACAATATATATTATTATGTCAAAGAAAAAAGTAGTTGAAAAGCTTATACCTACACATAGTCAAAACTAACACAATGCCTACACACACCCTGTTTAAATTAGACAAAGGCCTATTCTGCAAAAAACCGTCGGGTTAAACATCATAAAAGAGTCAACTATCTTCTATATACAGGGTGTCCGGTAAATAGTCCGACAAACTGTGGTGGCTGATACCTTAGGTCAGGACCTATCCAATGAACACAACATATGTTCCCCGAAAAGTTACAGGTTTTGAGTTACAATCGATTTTCGGAAATTTTAGAATTTTCTACCTTGCATCAGACTTTTTCATTTTTCTTGCCGATTAATAGCTTTCGTAATACTTTTTGTACATCAAATTAATCTTGAATAGTTACTCTACGCTTTAGTAAGTCTCATATTTATCTAAAAGAAGAATGTATTGACAAAAAAGCCATTCGCTTAACAATTTTACTTTTCGTTTTTCTTACTGCTCAACTTTGAACTGCAGTGGTGAAAAATAAATGTATGTAGGAATTTTGTACAACAATCTTAAAAACTTGCTTGAATATTGGTGATTTTGGGAAGATACAATACTTGCGTATTTTCCTTACAAAATTTGACAAAACAAGCTGCTGAAGTGCACACATGGGCTTATTTGTTGAATATTACTAATGTAAATCTGAGGAAAAATGAGACGTAACTTAACGCGGATCGTCATTGTAAAATGAAATTAGGTATTTTCTTCTCGCCATTAACTCTCTATGCCAGATTAAAATATGTTTTAGTGTAAAGTTACCTTTTCCCTTAGTACTTTCTTACTAGATAAATAGATTTTATAACACTTTATGTTTCATGCAACAACAATTAAATAGCTGGTTTTGGACGCCCAATCCATATGCCCTGGTATCCTTCATTAGAGGAGGCTCTTACTTCAGGCCCATACTGCACTTAGCACCCATTTTCCCAAACCATATTGTATCGTTCAACTTGCCTAGAATGTATTTACGAAGAGTGGGTCTTCTAAGAAACCGGTCAAGTTGGAGATGGACATGCTAACGAAGGGTTCCGTAACTTTGCAAAAAATTTAACAGAGCATTTTTTTTTTTTCGTTCCATATTTTACAAATTGAAATTGGCCACAATTATTTGGTGTACCTAGTTAGTCGCTAGAAGAAAATACCTAATTTCATTTTACAATGACGATCCGCGTTAAGTTACGTCTCATTTTTCCTCAGATTTACATTAGTAATATTTCAACAAATAAGCCCATGTGTACTTCAGCAGCTTGTTTTGTCAAATTTTGTAAGGAAAATACGCAAGTATTGTACCTTCCCAAAATTACCAATATTCAAGCAAGTTTTTAAGATTGTTGTACAAAATTCCTACATACATTTATTTTTCACCACTGCAGTTCAAAGTTGAGCAGTAAGAAAAACGAAAAGTGAAAATTGTTAAGCGAATGGCTTTTTTGTCAATACATTCTTCTTTTAGATAAATATGAGACTTACTAAAGCGTAGAGTAACTATTCAAGATTAATTTGATGTACAAAAAGTATTACGAAAGCTATTAATCAACAAGAAAAATGGAAAAGTCTGATGCAAGGTAGAAAATTCTAAAATTTCCGAAAATCGATTGTAACTCGAAACCTGTAACTTTTCGGGGAACATATGTTGTGTTCATTGGATAGGTCCTGACCTAAGGTATCAGCCACCACAGTTTGTCAGACTATTTACCGGACACCCTGTATATAAAAATGAATCGCTAAATGTATTGGTAAGCGCATAACTCAATAACGCCTGGACCAATTTGGCCAATTCTTTTTTTTTCTGTGTTTGTTATTGTCAGGAGAAGGTTTTTATTAAAGAAAAAGTTTGCAAAATTGCGCTGAAAATTAGGAAATTGAAGTTTACTCAACCACTAAATTAAGTAATCCTGTCTTTTGTTACGATAGTGATTTGTTGGATTCATGTCCGCCCCTAATAATACAAAGGCACCGGGAACGGGACCTAGGTATTCACGCGGGTGAAACCGCGGGGCACAGCTAGTCAATTAATAAAAGGGAAGAAAATGATTAAAGTGTTCCAACCCACAGTGAGTGGGACAAGTCATCAATACTCAGACCGCTTATAGAAAAAAATGCCGTGGGAACAGCTTAATTTATTTCCAATTACAGCACAAAAGACATGCAAGTTCTCAGTTAAAAATAGTCCATAGAATTAGCTATCAATAAAGCCTCATAAGACATGCAATTTTCCCTATTTTCAACTCGTCAGTTACAAATTACAAGGCGCAAGTAATTGGCGTGGAAAGGTTTACGACGAACCTTTCCTAGAATAGACGTTAAACGTGCAGTAGTGTAGGCAATTAAGCCTTTGTGACCTATCAATCATACTTTATTGTATAAGTACTTAAGTAGCGAATGAATTATTTCTATTTCTATTTTTACGGGCCTGTTGGTCTAGTGGTTAGTGTCCCTGACTGCTATACCGTGTCGTGGGTACGATTCCCACCCAGGACAAATATTGTGTGATGAGCACGATCATTTGTTCTGTGTCTGGTTGTAATTAATCTATAATGTGTGTGTATTTAGAAATATATAAGTATGTTTATCAGGTCAGCGCGTAACGAGTTTTATCCTTCCTTACTTAATATTATAAATGCGAAAGTTTGTTTGGATGTATGGATGTTTGTTACTCTTTCACGCAAAACCAACTTAATGGATTTTAATGAAACTTTACAATAATGTAGCTTATACATCGTAATATCACATAGGTTTATAATCTATAAATATAGTGAATAAATTGTCATTCACGCGGTTGAAACCGCGGGGCACAGCTAGTTACAATATAATGTGATCTATATTATTAATAATTTTGCAAGCTATGTATTTAGTGCATACCAGTATGTCTATTCTGTAAATAATTTCGGTATCGAGCTTCACTTAAGTGACAATAAAGCTCACTTCAAAAGTGAACCCAATTGGCCTTGATTTAGAATTCAAATTCGAGAATACGTATTTGACATATCACCGCGGATTCCGCTGTCGAGACATGAAAATAATGTTACAGAATAGCACTACAGTTCGGGACTGTTCTCAGTAATTCTATACTGTAATTAATAATGATACAATTACTACGTTGACAGTCATCATTTGACATAGGAATCGCGTAACACGAAGCACATGATTACCTATATGATTTCTTGATTTTATCATAATAGATTTACAAATAAAATGTAGTAATATCTATACTTATAATAAATCTGTAAAAGTGAAAATTCTGTACATTGAAAATATAAAAAAAAAAAATGGCGGGGATTGTTACTAGACCGACACCGAACCCAAAAGTGTGAAAAAAAAAATTGTTTGTCTGTCTGTCTGTCTGTTTCTTCAGGTATCACGCAAAAACTACCGGTTCGATTACGATGAAACTTTGTATAATTATTCTTTATTATCTTGGGCACCACACTGGGTAGTTTTTATCCCGGAAAAGTATAAACCTACAAAAACAAACTTAATTTTGCGGTTAAAAACTCATTGATAAGTTTCGTCATCCACGCGAACGAAGTCGCAGGCACAGCTAGTTTATAATAATTCTCAAAAAAAAAAAAAACGAACTCAAATAAGTTTTATATTTATTTCTTATGGATCCCACTGTCCGTGTAAAACTGGATCAAAATAAAATGGGACCACAGAGGAAGCACCAGCTTTAAATAAAAAAAAACATCAAATCGGTTCACCCAGTCAAAAGTTCTGCGGTAACAAACAAAAAAAAATACAGTCGAATTGAGTACCTCCTCCTTTTTTTAAATCGGTTAAAAATTATAGATTTGTGAGACGTAGAGTTTTACACTGCATTGGCACAATAGAGCCTTGTTTTATGCATAAGCATAAGTAGATGTGGGTAATTCTCACCAAATCTCGAAATTCGGTCATTGCAAATTGGCAAAAAATAATTAAGTTAATTAGTACTCTTTTTAATTTCGTAGTACTACTGTACTAAGATGTTAAATTATATAGTGGTCCCAAGAATTTAATGGGACAAACAAAAATCAAATCAAAATATTTTTATATCAATTAGGCCTTTCCAAGCTCTTTTAAAACGTTTTTAAACGAGAAATACGAAGATATAAAAAAAATAAGAAGTAAAAAGGGAAAACCAAATTTATTTAAATAACATTACGCTCTTTTTTTACATACATAAAGACTGGCAAATGTATGTATGTATATTATGAACAAAGTCCTCTACCGCGTTTGTCTGTCTGTCACTACGGAACGGATAATAATAAAACATGGTTGTCATTAATGGATAGAGTGATTCAAGAGGAAGGCTTGTGTGTATATCTCATTAATGTTTGTCTATCCGTGTGAAACCTGGGCAGGTCTCTAGTTACATAGATATACCTACCTATATAATAGGGATGATGACTATTTTTAACCTACTTCAAAAAAAGGAGGTCCTCAGTTTTACCTGTATGTATGTATACATGTATGTATGTTTGTCCACGATTAGCCCGCGTTTGGCTGAACTGATTTTGATGCGGTTTTCAGAAATTAATTATGTTTATGTCCATCTTTTGGATAATAAAAAAATATTATACACGTATTTTTTCTTTTGTCCCGTAAACAAAGAATTATGAAGATACACCGAGTACAATAATAATTTTTGGGTGTCGTTACGTCTAAGCAAAAATTGTGCCTACCCGTGACGTCAAAAGCCCCCACTCCTGAACTTTAAAGCGGTTTATCTTCGTATTTTTTTTATTTATTTGATAAAAGAAAAAACACGTGTCTATTATATTTTGGTTATCTAAATGGCGGACTAAATAAATTTTGACTTTTCATACCTAGTCATCTACCCTATTATTCGCGAGATCTTCATAAAAACCTAGCATTATCAGGGTTTGAAAGAATATGTAAATGTTAGGTAGAGGAAATCAGATAAATAAACAAACATACAAAGGATATTTTATAATTCGCTTTAGTACAAGGTAATGAGCATAATCGCATGCGCAAGCAACATGAAAATATTATAATAATAATTACCAAAACAAAAACAATTATTCTGGGGCCCGATGCCGCTATTTTAAGTCAGTGAGTGGCGGGTTAATAAACGTTCCAGTGTACTTGTTATTGTGCCTAATTTTCGTATTCAGATAAGAACAGTCACTTGCAATCCTACAATGACAACAGTGGCAAGTAGGTGTACATTTGTCATTAAACTAAAATTATCTGAATACGAAAATTAGGCACAATAACAAGTACACTGGAACGTTTATTAACCCACCACTCATTGACTTAAAATAGCGGCATCGGGCCCCTGGAAGGCATCCCATACAAAATAGGATCGTTGATCTATGCTAACTTACTGTGTCATAGACATTGTCAATATAAACTTTCCTTTTTTTATACTGTTAGATAGTAGTAATTTCAAAAAACCGACTTCAAATAAGTCTTATATTTATTTCTTACTAGCTGTGCCCCGCGGTTTCACTCTCGTGAATACTCATATCGCTATATTTTGAACAATTCATACACTATCTTTATAAATTATAGCCTATGTGATATTTTAGGTAGTTTTTGCGTTAAAGGGTAACAAACATCCATACATCCAAACAAACTTTCGCGTTTATAATATTAGTAAGGATGGATCCCACTGTCAAAACTGGACTAAAATATGTGACCACATGGAAGCACCAGCTTTCAAATAAAAAAAGAATCATCAAAATCGGTTCACCCAGTCAAAAGTACTGTGGTAACAAACATAAAAAAAATACATTCGAATTGAGTACATCCTTTTTTGAAATCGGTTAAAAAGCCGCCAATCTAGTCCAAAAGAATTTGGGTAAGTATTAACACATATTATAGTAAATATCGTAAATTATATATCGTAAAAATTACACTTATAATATTACCCAATTAATGAAGACGTTTCAAATTACTCAACAGCAATTGCCAGTCATTATAAGATAATTAAAATTTTTTGTATCATGATCTTAACGTATTATTTGTATTCGAGAGACATACCAACACCTAATTGTTTTAAGCAAGGCATTAAAAATATTCTCTACAATATATAAAAGCTCAATTTAAACCTGTATTTTATAAAAAAAACTTTTAAAACCCGAAGTATAACACACAACCATAACAAAAATCGTTCAAAATACCTTATAACATAAAAAACAAAACACAAAATCCATTTTTCTTCAACCAAAACAATAAAAAATGCGGATATTCTGTTACCTGTTTATCAGCGGAGCGGCCGGCGCGCGCGCAGTGTCCGACGCGCGAAACGTGGCTATAATTACATGAGTGTAACACTACCGTGTGGCACGATCTATTTTAGATTTACTGCTTCAGGCGCCATCTGCAGCGGGTTACACGAACTATGGGTATCGAGCGGAAAGGTGAAAGATTATTACAGCGCTTTTCATGCTGAAAGGTAACTTTAAATGTGACAATAAATAAATAAATAAATGCGGACAACATCACATACATTGCTCTGAACCCCAAGTAAGTTGCTAAAGCACTTGTGTTATGGAATTCAGAAAACAACGAAGGTACCACAAACACCCAGACCCGGGGCAATGTAGAAAAGTGGTTTTCTACATTGACCCGTCCGGGGATCGAACCCGGGACCTCAGAGCTGGCGACACCTTGAAAACCGGTGCGTACGCCACTCGACCACGGAGGTCGTCATGCACAATGCTTGTGATAGTCGTTTGCTTTTGTGATGGACGGATGATATGAGAAAGAAAGCCGTGAATGCTGAGATGACGAGTGGTAGAGATGAATGGAAGCCGAATACGTATTGTGTCGACCCCAAGTAATTGGGATTAGTTAGTGCAGGGAGATGATGATGGTTGTTTTTATGAACGGTTGTGACTTGTGGTAATGTTAAGATTTGTATATTCTTATTGCTAAAATAATCATCTTAAATTAGGTACCTACTGATTTACCAAATATATTGACGACCTCCGTGGTCGAGTGGCGTACGCACCGGTTTCAAGGTGTCGCTAGCTCTGAGGTCCCGGGTTCGATCCCCGGGCGGGTCAATGTAGAAACCAACTTTTCTACATTGTCCCGAGTCTGGGTGTTTGTGGTACCTTCGTTGTTTCTGAATTCCATAACACAAGTGCTTCAGTTACTTACTTTGGGTTCAGAGCAATGTATGTGATGTTGTCCGCATTTATTTATTTATTTATTTATTTATAGTGTTTAATTTTTATTTCATTCATGAAAATCTTAAAAATAAACAGTATGATAAAATGCATAACATTTTTTTAACCTCTATGTTTATAACCATAGACGTTAACAAAATAAGCTATAGCGTATTTAAGCAAATAATAATAAATAAAATAAATAAATGCGGACAACATCACAAACATTGTTCTGAACCCAAAGTAAGTTGCTAAAGCACTTGTGTTATGGAATTCAGAAACAACGAAGGTACTAGCGACACCTTGAAACCGGTGCGTACGCCACTCGACCACGGAGGTCATCTGGTCAAATGGTTACAAAATCCGTTAGACACATTATCTAGCTACTTAGGAAAAAATATAATGACAGAATTTCGTCCGAACTAAAATTATAAAACAAACTAGCTGTACCCGGCATGCCGGCATGCGTTGCAATGCAATTTTTTCTACCTAGCACCTGCCTACTACTTACCTACTACCTACCTGCCTACTACCTACTTACTACCACTTAGGGGTATGTAAAATAGATAGTAGCCGATTCTCAGACCTACTGAATATGCATATAAAATTTCATAAAAATCGGTCAAGCCGTTTCGGAGGAGTATGGTAACTAACATTGTGACACGAAAATTTTATATATAAGATAAGAGAAGATTATTTAGCATAAAGTGTCATATATATAATACACACAACTTTAATCCAGTGAACACTCTGTATCGTATACAGAGTGTTCATAAAAGGTGGTTTCGGCTCGCGGTTTTTCTTGTTTCAACAGTATACGGACATAGTGACCGCTATTCAATTAAGTAAAATGTTTGTGAGTAGCGGGTAACTATTTAATATTTCACTCTCTATACTGTGTGTTGAGTTTGATAAGGACTTTTGATATTCTCTATTCTTGCAAAGATAATGTTCCGCGACTTTTCTCCAAAATGTCGTTGAAATTAAGTGGATTTCTTTGGCCAAGTCACTATTATTGTAATTTAAACAAAACTATTGATATAGTCACAACATATTGATTTATTATTACAAATTAAGTTGAACAGGACTTGGCTCCTATGCGATCTCAAAACTTTTTACGATGGAAGAATTGCATAGAGAGACTTGGCTTTTTTTTACATTTAATGTTTTTGGTGGGATCTCATTTATTTTTTGTAGGTCTCTTTCTTTCTTTTTATAAATAAACAAAATTGCTATAAAAAAATATTTGCTTTTTGTACATAAACAAAGAACAAAGTTAACAATGCAGTCAAAATTCATATACCATGTTCTTGTAAAACCGCAAATATACATTTGTTTCTTATTATTTACTAAGGTATATAATTTATTACCGTTTTTATAATTTTCCCTTTACATGTAGCTAAAAACCTATCTTGGTGCCAAATTTGAAGGTTCTAAGTTTGCTAGAAGTACCTTAGATTTTTGATGATCGGTCAGTGAGTGAGTCAGTGAGTGACAAAATGGTGTAACTTTGATCGCTCATAACTCGTAAACTATTGGTTCAAATGTCATGTAATTTTGAGGCTGAGCTTGTTTTAATACTTACTCTAGGTCATCGAAAACCTAAACCCCTAGCTTTGTCCGTATCGATGATACAGGGAGGGTGAAATAGCCGCGAAACGCTTCGAGAAAAAAATGGTACGGCCGTGCCCGTTTTGATCGAGACTTGGCTGGGGCACTGCCGTGCCCCCAGATCAAGGCCAATTGAGTTCACTTTTGAAGTGAGCTTTATTGTCACTCAGGTGAAGCTCGATACCGAGATTATTTACAGAATAGACATACTGAAATCGCCAATCCGCAATTGAGCAAGCGTGGTGATCAATGCTCTTGTGTTCTCTATATGGGAAGAGGCCTGTGTCCAGCAATGGGACGTTTTTAAGCTGGAATTATTATTATTTAGAATTATTATTGACGACCTCCGTGGTCGAGTGGCGTACGCACCGGTTTCAAGGTGTCGCTAGCTCTGAGGTCCCGGGTTCGATCCCCGGACGGGTCAATGTAGAAACCAAAAAAAATCTACATTGCCTCGAGTCTGGGAGTTTGTGGTACCTTCGTTGTTTCTGAATTCCATAACACAAGTGCTTTTACTTTGGGTTCAGACCAATGTATGTGATGTTGTCCGCATTTATTTATTTATTTATTAGGAAACGAATCTTAGCAGTGATAGTCGAATGTTTCGGGCAGTACGGCTCCCGTGTATCAGCGTAAAGATGGCCGCTGCTTATCATTGACTTCGCTTTAGTTCTGACGTTTACAAACAGACTGTTTCCCGCCCCTTGTTGTGTTATATCGTGGGATTATATCATTTAAAATATAAATACAGCTGTTTTATGGACGCGGACATAAATATTTTAGTTGATTATGGAACAGAGCGTGTATATGCCATGTGAACCTATTTCATAGTATATTTATTTATTACTAGCTGTGCCAACGACTTCGTTCGCGTGGATGACGAAACTTATCAATGAATGACGAACTTATTACTATTGATTGTACCGTGATGAAAAGTATACTATAACCTGCCCAGGAGTATGAAGAATAATTGTACCAAGTTTCGTTAAAATCCGTCGAGTAGTTTTTGTTTCTGTAAGGAACATACAGACAGACAGACAGACAGACAAAAATTTTACTGATTGCATTTTTGGCATCAGTATCGATCACTAATCACCCCCTGATAGTTATTTTGAAAATGTATTTCATGTACAGAATTGACCTCTCTACAGATTTATTATAAGTATAAGTAGATAATAAGTGATGCCAAGCTGCACAGGGTGTTAAGGAATCCTGTCTGATCAGTTAAGGTATTTTTAGGTGATAACTGATACAAGTAATGCGAAAAATAGAAAAAAAATAATAGGTAATGATAACCTAAAACCATTTTTTTTTTCTTATAAGGCGAGAGAGAGTGTCACAGGTGCCGCCAAATATTACCGACGCAAATGGTGTTGTAGTTATTGTTTTAATCTCAAATTTAGGGAATTTGGAGGCAAAAAAAATCTTTATTTCAAAGTTCATTATTATTGATACTGTTATGAATATTCCAAATTTAATATTTTATTTTGGGTATTTGTATGTGAATCCTATATCACCCTTTCGGGTCGGACAGGGTTTTCTTAACACCCTGTATACTGTGAGACAGCTATATTATGAGACAAGCGTATTCTGCAAAATGAATGAACATAATTACTTGTGTAAAAGTTTTTCGTTGCAAGGATAGATAAATAATTAGAACTAGATTTAATTCTCCTACTGTTTTGAAGGTTTCCCAGAATGAAAATCGTTAGCTTAAAGTATCTAAGACTTAGTCGACTTTGACTATTATTTATGAAGCTGGCCCGAGCCGGCCAAACTAGCAATAAAAATATGTCCCTAAATAATTAAAACTTAGGTCCAGCCATCCCTCGTTGTTTTGCTTTATTAAGATTGTTAGCAACGCACTAAGTCGAGATCCGAACCCCGCAGGGGTTGCCCTTAGTGGACGTTGCTGACGTAGTTAGTTTTTCCTATTGCTCTGGCTGGAGGCCTTAAGGTCCTCGCCAAAAGTCCGGTGAAGCAGTCAAAGCCTGCGCTCAGGCTAACTGCAAAGATCTCTACCAAAAAAAAAAGACTATTATTTATGGATACCTTATAATAATTGCGATCGAACTCGCAGCTCTTTGTAAAGTGGTATGCGTGCAGTCAAAAGTTGCCCTGCGGTTTCACCCGCGTGAATGACAATTCATACAATCTTAATATATATAAATCTCGTGTCACAATGTTTGTCCTCAATGGACTCCTAAACCACTTAACCGATTATAATAAAATTCGCACACCATGTGCAGTTCGATCCAACTTGAGAGATAGGATAGTTTAAATCTCAAATTATAGTCGCAATTTTAAGAAATTGACGCGGACGAAGTCGCGGGTATCAGCTAGTATCTTTATAAATTATAGCCTATGTGTTATTCCAATGTATGAGCTACATTATTGTAAAGTTTCATTTAATTCCATTCAGTAGTTTTTGCGTGAAAAGTGTAACAAACATCCATCCAAACAAAGTTTCGCATTTATAATATTAGTAAGGACTTGGCGACACATAGTATAAAGGTCGGGACTCCATCAAAACGAGACTGTACTGGCACACGAAACTGGTACACGAAAAAAAATTAGAGCAAGTAGGTATATTAAAACTGTAATAAACGTAAGTAAGTATGGTTATATATGGATGACGTGGTGGCCTAGCGGTTCAATGAACGGATTTGTATGCACAAGGTTGCAGGTTCGAACCCGGGCAAGTACAAATGAAAAAACAAAGTTATATGTATGTACCTACTTTCTTAATTATTCTAAGACTCTTCTGACAAACGGTGAAGGAAAACATCGTGAGGAAACCTTGATTCCAAAATTTGGGATCTGAAATCGCCAATCCGCAATGAGCAAGCGTGGTGATCAATGCTCGTGCCTTCTCTATATGGGAAGAGGCCTGTGCCCAGCTGTGGGACGTTTATAGGCTGGATTATTAAGTATGGTATCACAGTCTAAATACAGGATATAACAGCTGTAGATTTAAAAAAAAGGATTTTTTAAAGTACCATAAGTATAAATATTGGTAGAAACCGATTAACAATTATAAGACGGAAGGATGGACCGCTAATTATGTACCTAATAGCAGAATGACATGTCGTTTTCGTAATATGACCTCGACGATGTTTATGTTAGTAATGTGTCTTTGTTTTTAGAATAAGTTAGATTATAAGATACCTTAAATGATAAGCCCTCTCCACATACTTTTGCTGTGCCCGAAGGGTCCATGATTGTGTCCTAATAAATGTTTACCACCTAAGCCTACATTGTGGAATGCAATAAAGAATTGAGTATTGAGGATTTTCCTTATTATCAAGCTAGAATAATTATATTTATGGAACTAAAATACGTTTTATAAATAGATAAAAATATGTCTCGATTTAAGACGAAAGTGATCGAACAACACTTAGCACTTTAGAACAACGATCACGGCGCAGCGCCTGACAAAATATTATTCTTAAAATAATCTTGACGCGTTTTATTACTCTAACGTTTTTGACAGGCGTTCGACGTTAGGATATTTTTATATTCTTAAAGCAATATTCATTTTACATGCCCGATTTGGTTAATATCTCGCCTTATCAACACGTTATTTTACGATGGTAAAAAGACTAAAAATAATCCTCCAGTGGGGTAATTTAAATTGTTTAATAAGGGGTACTGTAGGTAATACTTCTTTAACTTTAAGGCCTGGTTTAGACGGTGCCAGGAATATCGTGCGAGTTGCAGTACTTTGCGGCACCGCGTGGCTTTGTTGTCATAGATGATCGATTATAGACGGCAATGTACAGCAACCTGCACGATATTTCTCGTATAATCTAAACCAGTCATAATTATCAACTCACCAAACTTACGTTTATCAGTTCAGGATCTACTAGTAAGCCTTCTTAATTTGAAGATATATCTTGTACCTACTCAGACTGTCAGGCTATGCTTAAAAAGTGTCATGAGACACTCAAATATATACAACTTAGCATAAAAGAATAAACTAAAACCATGTATACCTACGTGTGTTTGCCAACAAGTGGACATAAAAATAACTTATGACTAAGTTGAAAGCGGAGCAAATAGGCCACAATTGTGTATTCATTGGCGGTCGGTACAAAGCCATTGTATCTCAAGGTAGGTCCGTTTGTTAAACTTAATACACAATGTGCCACAGTCGGCCATTGTGAGTTACACTGAGCCACGGTTCAGAACATGAAAAACTTTAATAACTTTAAAACTATCGCGCTGCATGTTTATAGTATTATTATAAAACGGGGATTAGCGCGTACATGCATAAATACCTTTAGGGCTTGACGTTTCGACCGGGTTACACACGCTAATCATAATATACGCATACATAAACAACATTCCAAAAAAAATCCGCTTCAATATTTACAACTCATTAATTAGGTCACACATAAATTATCTTATCGAAATCTGGGGATGTGCTACAAAATCTACAATTAAAGATCTACAAATAGCGCAAAATAAAATAATTAAACTTCTATTCAACTACGATTACCACACTCCTACATCCGAACTATACAAAAACACCAAACTAATGAGCATACATCAACTTTATACATTTAATTCCTGCGTTCTCATTAGAAAAATTAAAAAAAAAACTATACACACACCGTTATCCTTCAACACAAAAACATCCAAATACAGCCAAAGAAACCCTAACCAAATACAGACGTGCTGCCCGCGAACGCAATATGGCAAGAAAAATATAAAGTACGAAGGCGTTCAACTTTATAATAACCTGCCGCCAGACATTAGGAGCACATCTTCTTTTAACATATTTAAAGCCAAACTCAAGGAGTACGTCACTAACAATACAAAACTATTATATTAAGCTAGCGATATAAATTACGCACAATAATTTAGTCGTTCGATGTACCTACATTAAGAAAAAAAAAAACTGTTAGCTACTGGACTAAATTTATCTTAGTTATGTATTTATTCGTTAAGTGAACAATGTATGTTCTTTTAGAATAAATAAAGAATCTTTGAACCGAATCCCCGTTTTATAATAATACTATGAAAAACTTTTCCGGACAGTTTTCTCTCAAATAATATTACTCCGGGCGTCACTGCTAATCTCGCGTGATTTCCGTCATTAGTCTTGAAAAACAAACGAAAAATCAACGTTAAAGACAGGGCCTCGATTCAGCTATTTAAGAGTTGCTTGCATATGTTTTTATGTCATCTGCAAAGCAAAGGAACCTGGAGTGATGGAAACATTTATCGATATCGTTCACAAAGATCACAAAAAGCAATGGACCTAAAAGGGAACCCTGAGGGACACCACTCGGCACTGTTACCCAGCTAGATATGTAATTTTGTATAACTACTGCCTGAGATCTGTTGGAAATATATGATGTAAACCAACGTAGTAGGTCTCCCCTAATCCCCATTGACCCTAATTTTAGTATAAGGGTGGAACGATCTATTCTGTCAAAACACTTGCTGTAATCAGTGTAAACGACATCGACCTGCTTACCATCACCCATGCTACTAGTGATAAAATCATCTAAAAGGATAAGATTCGACACTGTCGATTTTCCTTTAACAAAGCCGTGTTGAGATTCGTTAAAATTATTTTTCATTGCGGCGTATAATTGCGTATGAATAATCTTTTCAATCAATTTTGCTATTATACATACACAACTTAGAATCAGGTCTATAGTAGTCTAGCTGGTCACCTCGGTTCTGGGTCCTTTTTTATGAACTGGTGTAATAAAGGCTGACTTCCAAATACTAGGCACTACACACTCAGACAGTGACTTCTTAAATAGTAAGGTAACAGGTACTGAAATAGATTCTATGGCTATTTTATGGCTTCTATCGACTCAAAACGTTTTCCTCGAAGTGGTAATTTTAACTTGGGAAATCAAAAAAAGTCAGACGGAACCATATCAGGTGAATACGGTGCTTGGTCGAGAACTTTTGTTGAATTTTTCGCTAAAAACTCTTTCACTATAATGGCTGTGTGTGATGGTGCATTATCATGGTGCAGCATCCATGAGTTGTGTTGCCACAAATCTGGACGTTTTCGGCGGATACTCTCACGCAAACGCTTCATGACGCCTAAATAATATTCTTTCACACCACGGTAGTAAAAAAAAACTGTCAGCATCACCTTGATTTTGGAGCGACTTTGCCGCGGTTTTTTGGGTTTCGGCTCGTTTTCGAGACGCCATTCTGAAGACTGTTGGCTTGTTTGCATGTCGTACTCATAAACCCATGTCTCGTCGCCAGTTATTATACGTTTCAAAATGGTCGGATCCGTAGAAGCTCGGGAATCCATGTCTTCAGCGACATGCTTTCGCTGCGCTTTTTGAACAAAATTGAGCTCTTTTGGAACTAGTCGAGCGGCGACGCGTTTCATGCCTAAAATGTCAATGAGAATGTTGTGGACGGACTTAAAAGATATGTTCACCTCACTAGCCAACTCTCTCAGACTCATACGTCGATTTTCGAGCACTAGCTTCTTGATTCTGTCGATGTTTTCTTTGGTCGTAGCGGTTGAAGGTCTACCAGAACGAGGCAAGTCTGCTACTACTTCTCGGCCTTCTTTAAAAGCCTTATACCATTCATAAGCCTTTGTTTTCGATATACACGATTCGCCGAAGGTATTTCGCAACATTTTTAGTGATTCACCACATGAAATATCATTCGAAACACAAAATTTAAGGCACACTCTTTGTTCAACAATATTTTCCATTGTAAAAATCGCAGAGAACTCAAAACTATGACCAACAAAAAGTGTAGTTTAAAACAAATTAAATGACAGATCCCGCTCAAACTTTGCGCGCTAAATCAGTACAGTGTTACCAACATGCAGTAAAAAAATTTGAACGACCTCTTTTACTTGGGTCTTTTTATTGACATATTTCCGATACTTTTTACACAGAGTAGTACAACACTTAAATCACTATTACAGACTAAGAGCAGAAAAATTAAAACATAAATCTTATAGCTTCTAAATATTAATTCTAATCGGAAAACAACAAAAATACTTTATGACAGATTACCTAATATTAGGACACAAAGAAAAAAAGATACTAACGTTGACACTTAACAATATTAATTATATATTTTTACAAACACAATACACATCAATATACTCAGGAATTACCAGTAGTTTCATTACTTAGCTTGGCACCGACTCCAAACATTGTTAAATTGTATTATAGGTTAATAGTAGTTTAGGTTAGGTTTATTAATATAGGTAGGTTATAGTATTATTTTTAACTTTTTAGTGCTTTTATCGATTTTTGAAGTCGGTTTTTTTTTTCTTAAAAGTTTGTTATTTATTTAACACTTTTTAGTTAAAATGATAATACGCACAAACTTGCAGCCCTGGTAGGCTTTTATGTACTTTCATGGTGGTGGAACTGGCTATCCACCTAGCGTACGGCATTCGAGTATGTATTTAGTTATCTCAGTAGTAGTAGTAGTCAGCAGTAGTTATCTCAGTAGTTTATCTCATTCTATGGCACCTCGTGGCCGCCATGTTGGTTTTTGTTTGACGTGACATATCTAAGAACACTTGGGTAATCGATACGAATCCAACGATACCCTAATTATCGAAATCCATTCGGCCGTTTCGATGATATGAGGTAATAAAGAATATTACACACATACATACAAGATACGCGCGAAAAACATAACCCTTCTTGGCAGTCGGGTAAATAGCTTGGTTTCTAAAGCATCCAAAGGGATGCTCTTACAAAAATTTTATGAGTAGCCTTCAACTACAAACAACTTGGAAACACCATTCTGACATAAGCGGGCACTGGACCCAACCAAGTTGGTGTAACGAAACCATTGCGACATCTAATTCGACGTCAGTCGCCATCTAGGCAGGCAATGAGGAAACATTTTTCAATAACAAACGACAGATTATTGTTTTATTTACGTCGATTCTAATTATAAAATTTTAATGTAGCTTGTTTGTTGGTTGAAAGTATTTTTTTTAGTTCGCTATTTTTTGTTTTCGAGACGTCAATTTTGTTTCATGTGTAAGCGCCCCTTGCGGCAAATGCAAGCCCTACGGCTTTCCACACATATTCCGCGCAATACAACGTTGAATGTCCAGTTTCTTTGACTTTAATTTGATTTGTTTCAAAAGAGGAGTGCTATTCTAGTGTGTGGGGTTAATAATTATAACAAAAAAAAACGATTTCAAAATAAGTCTTATATTTATTTGCTATGGATCCCACAGTTAAAACTGGATAAAAATAAAATGGGACCACACAGAAAGTACCAGCTTTTAAATAAAAAAAGATTCATCAAAATCGGTTCACCCAGTCAAAAGTCCTGTGGTAACAAAAAAAAAAATACAGTCAAATTGAGTACCTCCTACTTTTTTGAAGTTGGTTAAAAATGAACTAAATCCCCTTTTATATTCTCCATTGCATTCAAAATTACGTAATAAAAACGTAAATTCCTTTTAACAACACTGCCAGCTCAAAGGATTTCGACAAATAAATGACATACTTTGACTATAGGGATAAGCTTTGATGCGCTTTTGTTAATTTTCGAGAGAGGGGCTCGTGGCTAAGTGTAAGCCGTACGGTTTGACCGATAATACAGGTTAAGCCGCGCTCGCCGCAGTTGGTCCGTGGATGGGTGACCATTCATAACATACCGAGACCCCTCCGTGTTTCGGAAAGCACGTTAAACAGTAGGTCCCGGCTGTCACACATAGATCTTTGGCAGTCGTTAAGTCAATTCTGACAACCAGTCTTACTATGGGATACTGTGTTTCCCAGTAAAATGGGTTGTGGAGGTCAGATAGGCAGTCGCTCCATGTAAAATACGGTATTCAGCTGAATCCGGTATGACTCTTAGCCGACCCCAAGATAGTTGGGAAAAGGCTCGGGAGATGATGCGCTTTTTAATTTTTTTTATTACCTTGCATTTCGGTTGCTTCTCTTGTTCAATGGCTGCTTCAGTTAGCTTACCCGTTTTATTCTACGTTTACGTATACAAATTACAAGATTATTTGTAAAACATCGACAACCTCTTAAGAGGTCATTGTACTCAACATTCTGAATAACTTTACTATGGGACCACATCTGGAATCGCGAAAATATTCCATACATTTTGACAAGTTATTTTTATCTATAATATGTATGTATTTAGAAATATATAAGTATGTTTATCAGTTGCCTGGTTACCATAACACAAGCTCTGCTTAACTTGGGATCAGATAACCGTATGTGAGTTGTCCCGGAATATTATTATTATTATTATACGAACACAAATGTATGGAACAGCTGGTTTTTTTTTTTCGGTTTTTCACGTGTCGTCCCACAGTAAAAGTTTTTCAGAATGTTGAGTACAATGACCTCTCAAGAGGTTGTTGGTGTTTTACAAATAACCCTGTATAAAGTATTGTAGAGTAACTATAACGTTCAGTAACTTTGAAAACTTCACGGTTAAATTATTAATTTTTGATTAAACTCAAATCGTTTCATAATTACTTAGTTGTGTTTTTTGTACTTTAATTATAATTATTGATGAGAGTGATTGAGATGAGAGTTTGCTATGATTTTGTTAAGATAAGGTTATAAAAACAGTAGTAATTTATATTTTTAACCGACTTCAAAAAGGAGGAGGTACTCAATTCGATTGTATATGTTTGTTCCTTCAGAACTCTCGACTGGGTGAACTGATTTTGATGATTCTTTTTGTATTTAAAAGTGTTCTCGTGTTTTAATTTTAATTTAGTCCAGTTTGATGGTTTTGACAATGGATCCATAAGATAACATTATAGACTTACTAGCTGTACCCGGCATGCGTTGCAATGCTTTTTTTTTCTAGCTAGCACCTGCCTACTACCTACCTACTACCACTTAGGGGTATGAAAAATAGATAGTAGCCGATTCTCAGACCTACTGAATATGCATATAAAATTTCATAAAAATCGGTCAAGCCGTTTCGGAGGAGTATGGTAACTAACACACGCGACGACTAACACATGTGACACGAGAATTTTATTTATTTATTTATTTAATCATTTATGTACACACAACACATTAACAAATAATATTACATATTTAAAACTGATGTACAAAGGTACTGCTTATTTCTATAGAAATTTCTGCCAGCAGACCCGCGAGAGGAGAAGTCGTTAATATTGGCAGTCAGAGTGTGCGACTCAATTTATAAAACATACATATAAATACACAAACAATACGTATAACTAAAATATATAAATATATATATATATACATATATAACTCAATTATGAGGAGAGATAATGTTCTTTAACGCGTTTCTTAAAAATTAAAAGAGATTTGGAATCACGGATGTTAGGCGGAAGCGAGTTCCAAAGTCTTACTGCGTGAACGGTAAAGGAGTAGGAATAGAAGTCAGTGGAGTGGGATTGGAAGTGTAATAAGGATTTTATTTGTGTTCTGCAAGGGACATTAGGAGGACGGGTAAAAGTGAAGCGTTCACGCAGATAAGAGGAATACGTTGGGTTGTACAGGACATTGTAAAGAAGGCATAAAATGCGAGTGTTCCGGTGAAGACGGATTGGGAGCCACTTGAGCTGCTTGCGAAGGTGAGATACGTGGTCATATTTTCGCAGGCCGAATATGAAACGAATGCATAAATTTTGCAAGCGCTCAAGTTTGTTAAGGAGCTCCTCGGTAGCATCTAAATAGCAGGCATCAGCATAATCGATGATGGGTTGGATTACAGATAGGGCTAGAGAGATCTTAGTTTGTAGAGGTAGGAAATGTAGAAGAGACTTAAGGGAATGAAAGGAAAAATGAACTTTACGGCTAACTTCGGCAACTTGAGGACGCCACGAAAGATTCGCATCCATGATAATCCCCAGGTCCTTTACGGTATCAGAGAAGTTGATCGGGATACCGTCAAAGTACAGACGCGCCATCGATGATGAGCTTAACCGACTCCGCATAGACTTGCTGCCTATGATAATGGCCTGTGACTTGGAAGGATTCACTTTAAGGCCATGAGAATTAGCCCAAGCGCAAATGGAGGCCAGGTCTTTGTTCATGGCTGCAATGGCAGAGTCTGCTTCAGCCACTCCAAAGTGGCGATAAAGCTGCAAGTCGTCTGCATAAAGATGGAAGCTAGAAGAAATAACTCTAGTTACAGAGTTGATGAAAACAGAGAAGAGAAGAGGAGAAAGAACGCCACCCTGGGGAACACCCGCCGTGAGGTCACACCAACCAGAATAAGATTCTTCGAGGCGAACACACTGCGAGCGACCCCGAAGATAAGAATCTAACCAGGCTAGGGAAGTAGAAGAGAAATTAAGAGATTTTAGGATGCCAAGTAGCACATCAAAATCTACCGAGTTGAAGGCGCTGCTGAAATCCAGCAAGACAAGGACCGTCATCATCTTATTCTCCATTGCCCAGCGGACATCATCAGTCACCTTCAACAGAGCAGTGACAGTACTATGACCAGAACGGAAACCAGATTGGAAAGGTGAGATGAGAGAATTTGACGTCAAAAAATCAGTGATTTGCCTGTGAACGATATGCTCGAGTACCTTGGAGAGGTAAGGAAGGATGGAAATGGGTCTAAAATGAGATGATAGAGAAGGATTGGAGATCTTGGGTAAGGGTATGATATGTGCCTGTTTCCAGGCGGATGGGAAATTACAAGTATATAAGGAGTGATTAAAAATATGGGTAAGGATTGGGAGCAGACAGGGAAGGACGAGACGGATCATTCTCGAGCATACATTATCACTGCCAACTGCATTAGAAGAAATTGCAAGTAGTGATTTTTCAACGTCAACCTCAGAAACGGAACTAAAAGAAAAAAGGGGGCAGTTTGGTACCGGCAAGCTCATAAGTTCTGAGAGAGTATCGGTTTTGACATTTAGAGCTAAATGGATAGGTGGGAGAGAGAGATAATGGTTTAATTCATTTAGATTAATGTCAATAGAGGAGTTGATTGAAGATTTGCCGATACCGACAGATTTTAAAAATTTCCAGACCTCGGTAGAACTACGGTTTATAAGCGATTCGTGGAAGTAGCGTCTTTTGGCATCCCTACACAGACGACTGCAACGATTGCGCAGTACCTTGTAATAATCAAGGAACACATCGGACGGCCTGCTCTTGAGTTTAGTCTTAGCTCTGTCTCTGCGGGCCATAAGTGTTCTAATTTCAGCTGTGATCCACGGAGCTGGCTTGTGCTTTATTTTAATTCGACGAATTGGTGCATGCTTGTTCATTAAGCCAAGACCCATAGAATTCAAGCAAGACACTTTTTCATCTGTACCGGGGCTGTCAGTGACAGGCGACCAGTCAAGTGCGATTGCGTCGGCTTGCAGAGCTTCTATATCAATCGAATTGTAGTTTCGCATATTAAAATACTGTGGCTTTTGCTTCGGAGGGCGAACACGATACGACAGGTAAATAAGGTCGTGATAAGAAAAAGTTGCCGTAAGTTGACCGTGCTTAGTGACCTTGTCAGGTGAAGAGACAATCGCAAGGTCTAATAGAGAAGGAGTACAGTTAGGAGAAAAGTGAGTAGCAGAGAGGGGCAAGACATGTAAATCATAAGAGGAAAGGAGAGAAGTAAGTCTGGAAGAACGAGAATCGTTCTTAAGCAGACAAGTGTTAAAGTCGCCCATAATGATAACCTGTTTATAAGCAGGACACAGTTCACTCAGAGTGGAATCAAGAGAGCTGAAATATTCAATTCGTAAATTAGGGGAATAGAAGACGGCAAGGAGAATTTTAGAAGATTTTAAAGAAATTTCAAGGAAAAGGTATTCAGCTGACTCGGAATATAAAGAGGGTGAGGCCAGAACAATTTTATGCGATAAATCAGCACGCAAATAAATGGCAACACCACCGCCTCCCTTCCCGGTTCTGTCATTACGAATAAGAACAAAGCCGGGAAGAGGAAATTGAGTAGAGAGGAGTGAAGGTTTAAGAAACGTTTCAGATATCAAAATCGCGTCAACATTTGCACTGCTAAAAGATGCTAGAAGGTCGGAATAATGACTCGGAACACTCTGGGCATTAATATGCACAATGTTAAAATTATAACGACGGTCAAAGAAAAGGGAGGAAATTTGATCGTGTAAAGTGGGAGGAGAATTCAAGTCATCCGCACTAACATAACCGCATGATTCAGAGGAGCATGAAAAAAAACTATCATTAAGCTCATCAAGAACATCCATAGAAGAGTTAAAATAAATAAATAATTATAAATATAAATAAATAATTTATACAGGGTGGGGAGGACAATATGATCATAAATTAAACTTCGTATAAGTCATGATATTCCCAACCGTCACACAAAAAATCAAATGAATATATCCAGTAGTTTAGCCACAGGAAATTATTTTTCAGTTTAAGTATTTTCTACATGATGTATTGTAAACAGCTGAGCGCGCTACAAGTTAACGACACACGTTGCCAGCTCGCTACTTTAAAAACCTATTTTCTCAAAAAAAGAGTCATAAAGCGTGTCGTCACAGCTAAATAATAAAAAATGCATGCGAAAGTTATTACTATCCTGTTACGCACTCATGTCAATCGCAAAATATGTATGTGCGAAAGAGATAGGTAAATTGCTTGTTTCTACTTTGCTTACACTTTGTCGACGTGTCTAGGTTATAGGTTACGCGGTCAGTGTGTCACCGGACCTCCTTCCTGCTGTGACGTGTTTTGTTTTCCTTTGGAATTTCGGATGCGCCCGCGCCCGTTTGAAGTCGCGGCGCGAGTGTTATCGTATCTTTGTTGTTGTGTTGTGTTGTGCGAAATTTGACGCTTTGTTTTAATAGTGACAGGACACATAAACGTATTATAGGTACTTAGTTAAATAGTGAAGTAAACTTTGCGAAATTAGACGCTTAATACTTGGTGTTTCAAGGTTTTATTATTAAATAATCATGCCTCGTTACAATTATACCGCTTCGGAATACACCGATATGATTTTAATTTATGGGGAGTGTCACGGTAATGCCGCTTTAGCTGTACGGACATACCGTGAGAGGTATGAGAACACGCGTATGTGTCCGACCCACGGGCGTACTATTGTACAAGCTGTCCAGAGGATACGGGAAAATCAATCCTTGATCCCGCACGTAGATGGTGCTCCTCCACGTGCAAATGTGATTTCAGACGAAAGAGTTATTAATTATTATGATCGCAATCCGACGTCCAGTCTGCGTAATGCAGGTCGACATTTTCATGTAAATCACAAAACCATTCAAAAAGTTTTGAAACGTAACAAACGCAGACCTTACAAGTACAAGAAAGTACAAGCATTGTTACCGAGAGATAAACCAATAAGAGAAACTTTCTGTCGCTGGTTGGAAACCAAACATCTCGAGAATACATTTACAAGGAATGGTTTATGGAACCGACAGAACCTTCGGTACTGGAGCCGCGTGAATCCGCATCTAGTTACTAGTAGTAAGCTAGAATAATAATATCTTTTAATAAATTGAAAGAAATGGCTGCTAATGGTGACCTATTATCAAGAGTGAGAAATAACATTATACGTCGGTGTAGTTTATGTATTCAAGAAAATGGCGGACATATTGAAAATAAAAAAAATTAATGACTGGCGACATAATTATGTGATCGAAAAGTGATTATGAATAATAAATTGATTAGTGAATAACTCGCGGGTGAATGATGCCTGACTATTTGGTTTATATTCTGTGATTTGATTTGTGTAATTGAAAAAATAAGAATAATGGCGCCAAACATTACGTCGCTGCGTCGCCGTCGGCCACAGCTATAACATGAATGAAACCAAGCTGCGTTGCCGTTCTTATCGCCGTAAGCGTGCCGTAAGTGTACCAATTTTATACATGATGTTTTATTTTGTTTGCAGTTTTAAGCTATTTAGTTTGTTAGAAAAAAATGGTTTTTTTAATTTCGATGTTCGGATTTATTTGATAGTTGAAAAATGTTTCTATAAACCAGTACTGCCAGTGTTTTCATTTAAAGTCGTATTGTCATCTCCACACTGTATATCTATACAAATATTAAACCGTGAATTAATATAAACAAGTAGCAATACCAACGACCACCATTACTCGCTGGTAAATTAATAAAAATAAAAACATTACAACAAACACAGAGAACGAGAAATAATAATAAAAATAAAAAGTTACGTTTACAAATTAAAAGACAAGAAGCTAAACAGGTAAAATAAAACGCTCACGCGCAACCTCACACAAGTCATAACAAAACGCAATGCAGATGTCAACTTGACATTTCAATATTTCACGACAGCTGTCACGTCGGAATAACCACAGAGCAAAGTATAGTGTACAAGATAAAAAACAAGTGTATTGGAGTTAAAACAATAAAGAAAATAGTGCTGCAACAATCTAAAATGAAATATAACTATGTGCATAACAAATTTAAAAGTACCTACAATAACAAATGGAACAAATTTAAACGTAACGAGATAAAAGTTTACGAAAAGTTGAGTTGAAGTACCGACATGCAGAAAGCGAATGAGATTGCGCGATAGAAAATAGAATTAAAGTGCAAGAATTTGGAACCGGAGTGCATAAGGTTTTCAGTTCCGACGCCTGGTCTTTCGGAGAGCCTTGGAGGCCTCCTGGGCGACTTTAGGAGAGCTAGGATCGGAGCCGGCGGACTCGACGGCGCCAGAGGGGAAGCGGGTCGTCAACTCGTTGAGCTCACCTACCGTCTCGATCTTCCGCCGAGTTTTGTCTGGGCAAAGGATCACAATCCTTCCCTCAGTGGTCCAGCAATTCTTGACGCCAAAATGTTTGCGAGCAGCAAGAAAGGCTTGATGTCGAGTCTGGGTCAGGAATTCAGAAACAGTGATGCCCGTGCCTTTTAACTGTGTCTTGCTATCCCACACAAGCTGCCGATGCTCAACTTTGAAAAATCTCACCAAGATGGGTCGAGTTTTCTGCTTGGAAGGGCCCAGGCGGTGGCAAACATGCAAGGTATTGCTGCCCTTTAATTCAGTTAACATTAACTTGCCTGTCACGATGTCAGTCACCACTTCATGAAGATTTTCTTCTGATTTTTCAGGCACCCCATGAAGCAGCAGCACTTTTCTACGCATAAATGTCTCATGCCTGTCGAAACCATGACCAAGCAACTCAACTTGGGCTTTCAACTTAGACAGTGCCTGCCAGACAAAGGTCTTAAAGTCCCGGAATTCACTGCCAATGGAGGTAATGCTGACCGCTGCTGAGCCTGCAGAAGCCTTGGCCAGCTTATCTTCATATTCGGCCATGCGAGAATGAAATTTATTTAAAAGAAGATTTTGAAGTCGGTTTTTTTGTAAGCATTATATTTCTCATTTAGTCGTGCATGTCACTGACAAAGCATATCAGATTTTCAACGCTTTACTTACTAAGTTAATTAAGACAAATCGATATTGCCGATGAATTTCAAAATGCGATAAACATACACGTCAAGCATAACCCCTCTTTTTACGTAGAGGTTAAAAAGCTTATTTTGAACAAAGAAATGCAGAAACAATTTCCCGTATTGTGTTATCTAGCTTCCCTTTTTCCCCTTTTTTAGGGCCCTTTGTAATTATAATATATATAATATCCTGGGACAACTCACACACGGTCATCTGATCCCAAGCTAAGCAGAGCTTGTGTTATGGTAACCAGACAACTGATAAACATACTTATATATTTTTTAATACATACATATTATAGATAAATTACACCCAGACACAGAACAAATGATCGTGCTCATCACACAAAGATTTGTCCTGGGTGGGAATCGAACCCACGACCTCCGGCATAGCATTCAGGGTCACTAACCACTAGACCATCAGGCCGTCTTTGTGCTTTGACACACACTTCTATTTTGTTTTAGAACATCAGATGCACAAACGAAGTTTTCATAGACTAGGAAAGCTATTCTGATATATTTTAAGTTGTTTTTCGTCGCTTCCATTTTTTTTCTAGCAGATTTTTTTACACCACGGCTTTTTTTTGTAGACAGTATTTTAGAAAAAGTCATTGTTTTACGTAGGTACTAATTAATATTATTATGGATTCTTTACTCACGTTTTTCACTAAGCAAGGTTTGTTTATTATTTTGAGTAACAACTGCATGAAATAGTTAAATACGAAAGCCACGGTATAATACGGTGTACGACATCCGTGGTCGAGTACGGTACCAAACAGTTTTCAAGGTGTCACTACAACTTAGGTCCCGATTTGAACCCTGGACCACCAACTGTCCACAGTCTGGGTTACAGGTTTTTATAGTTAGAAGGTGAATCTTACCTGTTGCAGTATAGTGACAGTAATATTAAAGTGGTGATGCTCTAACGTCGAGGTGGTGTACATCGCAGCGAGAGGTGATGCTATCTCGCTCATATACTTGTTGGTGTACCCTCCGTGGCCCAGGTCGTGGCATAGACACGCCACGAAGAGGGCTGGACGCTGTAGAAAGGTAAAAAATCTATATCGACTGTGAACTGGCAACCGGTACTATCTCAATTTTGACAACTTTGCAGGATGAAAAAAAAACATGTTAGCATCATTTATATGTATAGCATCTCGTGTGTTAAATAAAAACACGTAGTTTTTAAATATTTTTATTGCACATGTAATTTAAAAAAAAAGTAACATATTATGCTTCCTTCCAATAAAAAATCGAGATAAGACAATATAAATCAACATAAGAACAAACATAGGACTTTTTATCTTCAAAATCAAAATGAAAAATAATACTATAACTTACCTATACCTATTAATAAACCTAACCTAAACTACGATTAACCTATAACGAAATTTATCAATGTTTGGAGTTTGACTATGGGACCATTTGGGAAGTATACCTTTTTCAACAAAAAACAATTTTTCAAATCGGTTGGCAAGCACCGGAGTTATGCGCGAACAAACATAAAAAAAATACAAACATCCGTATTGAGAACCTCCTCCTTTTTTAGAAGTCGGTTAAAAAGCACATTCTACGGAACTACATATTTCTTGTCTGTTAAAAAATGAAGCATTACGTTGAAGCAAAGGATTTTTTTTCTATATGAACTTTTTGCTCTGACTACGCTGTAGTATGTTTTGACCTTTATTCTGCCTAATTAATAAGTTAAGTACTAAACATGTTAATGTTTCTCAACCCTTTACTTCGTATGGATAATTCGAGGCATTAATTCTTATAGGGCGGGGTTGTAAGACTGTGTAATTATATCTTTACAAAGGCTCGTCGAAGTTAAGCTGTCATTAGTTTTTGTGAGGCGTCTCAACGACACAAACTTATGTTAAGCAAGTCTGCGATACTTGCCAATATTTGGCTATGTAATTTTTTTGTCAAATTCCATATTATTATTGTGGTTGCTTATAGCTAATTTCAAAAAGTTTATACTAAGTAATTCAATAGTAAATACTTTAATAATAATAATAAATAATAATAATAATAAATGCGGACAACATCACATAGATACATTGCTCTGAACCCAAAGTAAGTAGTTAAAGCACTTGTGTTATGGAATTCAGAAACAACGAAGGTACCTACCACAAACACCCAGACCCGTGACAATGTAGAAAATTTTTGGTTTCTACATTGACCCGTCCGGGGATCGAACCCGGGACCTCAGAGCTAGCGACACCTTGAAACCGGTGCATACGCCACTCGACCACGGAGGTCGTCAATTCGTTTAGATTTTAACCAACTTCAAAGGTTGTATGTTTTCAAGTCGACTACAGTATGACTTTAAATTGCTTTTTTGTAACGTGACATATCCGGCAATGTGGCTAGATAAATCCGGGGCTATTATTTCTAGCACACCTAATAATTAGGTATCTAAGCAAAACATTAATATCATTAAACAAAACCTACTAATTGTTTAAACCACCTACGCTATATTTGCCAAGCGTAAATATAACGTATCTTTTATGAGATAAGGTTGGTTTTCAAACAGCACTCAGGTGTCGCATCTTGTCGCGATGCGGGCCCGGCGTTACTGATCCGTAGCCAAACCGTTTTGTATATCAAGCGATTCCCTAGTCGCGAGCAGTTTCAGAACTGAGAATTTAGACGATGCGAGAAAATCGGGCGCGTTGCGTTACATTGCGGCGCCACGCGACTGTAATGTCATACGTGTTCGATCAAAGACGGCAATGTACGACAACTTGCATGAAATTTCTAGCTATTTCTAAATACCCATTGAACGGCGAATCTCTCTGGACAAGACGAGACAGACTCGAGGGATATTTTACATCATTGATTTGTGAGCAAGCCTTTTTGAAATATTGTTTTATCGATATTGATGTTTCGTCTATTTTAGAGTGACGAGAAGATTTCTATTTCATAACATATTATTTGAACTCAAATAACAAGTAACAAATTCACAAAATAGACGTCATTTTACAAAACAAAAAAATATCCTTAAAATACATTTCATCAAAAACCGTAACTAGCAACAGGTGGACATTTAGTATATAACTAGCTGATCCCCGCGACTTCGTCCGCGTCAATTTCTGTTATTATGACCGCGATTAAGAAGTTAAAAAAAAAAGTATTTTTGCGTAAATGATAATTTTAGTTAATATTATGTTGATAAAACTCTGTAGCAAATAATTGGCAATAATGCATTAATTTCGACCAAATGACTACCTTAAAAAAGGTTATAGTGAGTCAATCTTAAAAGATAGACATATACTGTCGCAGACATTTTTTTAGATCATTTAAAGAGGAACAATTCTTTCATACATATATTTTGAGTAGCTCGAACCGTTTACGCAGCGCACGCAACGGAAGCTTTCAAGTATGAATATTTTTCCCCGTTTTTGTGACATTTTTCACTGCTGCTTAGCTCCTATTGGTCGCAGCGTAATGTTATATATCCTAAAGCCTTCCTCGATAAATGGACTATCTAACACAAAAAGATTTATTCAATTCTAACCAGTAGTTCCTGAGATTAGCGCGTTGAACCAAACAAACAAACTCTTCAGCTTTATAATATTAGTATAGATTACACGCAATCAAAAGGCTCATAACGTCTAAACTAAATCAACAGTAATTCGCCGCCTACAGCTACTTAATATGTGTAATTAATTATGTTTCTATTTTATAGCTTAATTTACACCCACGCCTCCCTCCTCCCGCGAACACCTCACGAGGAAGGGAGCAAGAGGGCATTTTGCGCCAATTTCCTCCCGAAAAATATTAAGCAAAAAATCATGTTACATGTATTTAAATTTACTTTTGTAAGAATTCTTTACAAAGATCCGTCCGTATAGTATTTCAAGAGAACCATTTTGTATTGTGTGTGTATTAAACGGTATTCCAATTTAAAAATGTATTCCATTTCATGCTCAAAGGGGCTCAAAGGGTTAAGTATTAGAAGCTTCATTTCATATCAAAAGTCCTCGCGTCTCGCACTGTGCGGGCTAAACTTGCATTGGCTTCTTGAGAACCCATTGCTCATTTCAAAAGACTAAAACTTCTACGCAATTCTATACCTTACACCCAACAGTCTAGAGTAACATTTCCTTTGATGCATGCAAAGTGACTTCCCAGGATTCCTACGTAATGGAGGCTCCATAATTATATCAATATTAATTAAACGCTCCATACAGCCAAGCCGTCTGTCGGCTGTGTATACAGTAGACCGCATGTCAGCGGTCACAGCGTGACGTTGACGGCACCTTTATAACAAAGACTTGAGGTTGAATTTCGTTAGTCGCTGTTACCTCTGACTTGCGGTGTGGTGTACAACATGTATTTAATATCTAATTCTGGCGTATTACGCAGTTGTGACCACAGAGCACTGGACCTAATAGACCTGACGGTGGAAAACCACAAAGTTTCATTAGCGCTCCCTAAATAGCCATGGGAAATTGAAGTTCTGTTGCACATTTCATACAACTGATACCTAGTAAATTAAGTATATAAGAAGCATGCACGCTGCATAATCGCCCGACAGGGAACATATTAGCTGCTTCCCTACCAACTATGAAGTAGATATACAATATGGTACCAGGTACGCAATAAGCAAATTAAGAATTTAATTCAGAGACGTGTCTTTACATGTCTCTTCATCACATACCAAATCAGAGTAGAGATTATTTTTTAAGTTGTTCCTATTTCCAATTTACCCTTGAAGTCTAAACTTACTCTCGAATAAACCACTCTTCCGGTAAACTTATTCTAGGTTGAGATACTTGTTGAATTTAGGAAAATCGTTCTCAAAACACCGCCGGCTGGCCGCGTGGGCTGCCTCTTGGGATTAAAATAAAAGCACGAGCCAACAGACCGTCCCGGATTTATTAATTTTGTTGACGAAAAAACAAACAGAAACAGTTCGACAACAGTTTATGATGTCCGTTTAATAGCTCTCAAGTAAATGGGCGTGCAAATTGCGTACACGAAGCGGCTGACATTTAAATTACTTGAGCAGGACAATCTTGAAGCTCTTTTAAATTTATATAAGAGCAGCAATTTTTATAAAGCGTGATTTTCATTAGAAGCGACGGCGACTTTAATTTGCTCGCTAAATGCTGGCCCATATTTCATTCCGGAGTCGAGAGTTAGAGCAGTAAGTTACAGCGTAGCCCGGAGCATAACCTTGTTTGGCATAACCTTGTAAGGAAGCCATCTCAAAAATGAAACTATTTAAAAACATACTTTTACACCGTAATATTTCGTTACTATAATGAGCATTTTCTAACATATACAACTTGTGTAACAAATCTATACATATAATAAATCTGTAGAAAAGTCATTTTTGTACATTGAAGAAATTGCAAAAAAAAATAGCCAGCGTGTTAAAGGATTACTAACAGAACCCATTTCCATCATTTTTGAAATTTTTGTCTGTTTGTCTGTTTGTTTGTGCACACATCACGTAAAATCTACGAATTCAATGCAGACAATGTTTATATACAAAAATTATACACAACTTGAGGTATAACTTAGTTTTTGTTTCATCGAAATCGGTTCACTCTATCAAAAGATATGATTAATTTAGTGAGTTCAAGAAGTAAAATATTACAACACGCAATTCAGTACAGTAATTATAAAACCAGTGTCTACCAATTTCGATTTTGTTTGAAAATGATAAAACAACAGATATATCTATGATATATGTGTTCTGAGAACCTTAGTAATGCCCCGAGATGTGTGCTGAGCTAGATAATATTATTAGACTTACCTAGAACTTTTTACACAAACACGGTTCACAGAACAGAAAGAATTTTTGATTTAAAAATAACTTAGTAAAAGGTGAACCTTGATTCTGATTAAATTGGATATAATATAATGCAAAGAACACATTATTTAAGATACAGTATCTTGAAGATACAGTACTACTTAGCTGTATGATAACAAAGATTTCGAAGACTTAAATACAGGGTGTTAAGAAACCCCTGTCGAACCCGAAAGGGTTATAAAGGGTTCACAATCACATGCCCAAATAAAATATCAATTTTGGAAAATTCATGACGGAAACAATAATAATGGATTTTGAAATAACCATTTTTTGCCCCGAAATTCCCTAAATTTGAGAATAAAACAAAAACTACAACACCAATTTCGTCGGTATTTTAGGGGGCCTTTTGTTTGGTAATTAGGTATCATCTGTGACAACGCCGACACTCTCTCTTGAGTATAGAGAAAAAAAAAAAATTAAGTTATAATTTTTTTTCTTTTTTTTTTCACATTTTTGTAATCAGATATCGATACCTAACAACACCTTAACGGATCGGACAGGGGTTTCTTAACACCCTGTATAACAAAACAGCTTAAAAAATTTGTTTATGGTGAACAATTTTATATTAAGCCTCTGGTAACCGTCCGTCTGTCTGTCAGCCGGCGGAATCTCGCATTCCGTAATAAGTAAGAGTTGAATTTGACACAAAGTGTTTTTCTTTTGCCGTTTTGATAACAAATATTATGAACTATATGGTGTCATGATACATATGGCTTTTTCAAAGTCAGACGAACGGACTTCTGACAAACTGTGAGGGAAAACATCGTGAGGGAACCTGGATTCCAAAATTGGGATCTGAAATCGCCAATGAGCAAATGAGCAAGCGTGGTGATCAATGCTCGTGCTGTCTTTATATGGGAAGAGGCCTGTGCCCAGCAGAGGGACGTTTATAGGCTGGAATTATTATGGTGTTATAATATCTTCTACGACGATACGGACACCTATGTAGTCTATGAATGACGAAATATGTATGACGACTAAATTTACACCACACCAGCAACACATATTTTTAGCTAACACACACACTTTCTGCACTATATCTTTCATTCGTATCATTAATCAAAACTCAATATTCCGTCCCAATTTTCCATAATATATTTTAATTGCTGCTCATTCTAAAATCGACAACGATAAGATCGCGACCAAAGCCGTAAGGCAAAGTAATGTCTATTCAGTCCTTATTAATATCATATAATATTCCGGCACAACTCACACACGGTTATCTGATCCCAAGCTAAGCAGAGCTTGTGTTAAGGTAACCAGGCAACTGATAAACATACTTACATATTTCTAAATACATACATATTATAGATAAATTACACCCAGACAACCAGAACAAATGATCGTGCTCATCACACAAACATTTGTCCTGGGTGGGAATCGAACCCACGACCTCCGGTATAGCAGTCAGGGTCACTAACCACTAGGCCAACAGGCCCGTCGAATATTCATTGTTAAGTAGCTCAGTAACTCGACATCACAGGCATTTCGAGGAAAATTATGTTTATAAGACGAGCTGGCTCTATTGTGATCCCATTTATTTCATTAATTCAAAGTGCATTTCGACGTCAAGACTACACTAAAGCCAATATGGAAAGAGAATTAAACGTTATTACTAATTACGCAATTATCAACTTTGACAATATGTGTTTAAGTTCATTTTTAACCGACTTTTAAAAAAAGGAGGAGGTTCTCAATTCGGATGTTTGTATGTTTTTTTTTTTTTTTTTTATGTTTGTTCGCGCATATCTCCGTTGCTTTCCAACCGATTTGAAATATTTTTTCTTTGTTGGAAAGGGTATACTTCCCAAATGGTCCCATAGTCACCAAGTCGGGATCTGATGATGGAATCTTGGCGAAATCGAGGGAACTCTTCAAATTTTATAGGAAAACGTACAGCGATTTTGGTATTTTCTACAACAAGTGAAGCATTTGCGTTCAATAAGAACCATTCTACTATCAGATCTGATGATGAAGCCAAGATGACCCCGTAAATGTAGCGGGAATTCGTTGAATGTGAGATGCGTGGCACCGGATTTCGTTTGATGGAAATTATCATGAGGATGATGAAAGGGTGTCAACTGAAGGTCTACCCATATTATCTAAGATTAAAAATATGTCACTAAAAATAAACAAATAAAAAACTTTTTTGCAAAAAAACAAAACCGACTTCAAAAATCGATAAAAGCACTAAAAAGTTAAAAATAATACTATAACCTGCCTATATTAATAAACCTAACCTAAACTACGATTAACCTATAATACAATTTAATAATTTTTTGGAGTCGGTGCTAAGCAATATACAAAACTTAAATCACTATATACCTACAGACTAAGCGCAGAAAAAGTAAACATAAATCTTACAGCTTCTAAATATTAATTCCAATTGGAAAACAACAAAAATACTTTATGACAGATTACCTAATATTAAGACACAAAGAAAAAAAGATACTAACGTTTACAATTAACAATATTAATAATATATTTTTACAAACACAATACACATCAATATACTCAGGAATTACCAGTAGTTTCATTACTTAGCTTGGCACCGACTCCAAAAATTGTTAAATTCTATTACAGGTTAATCGTAGTTTAGGTTAGGTTTATTAATATAGGCAGGTTATAGTATTATTTTTAACTTTTTAGTGCTTTTATCGATTTTTGAAGTCGGTTTTGTTTTTTTGCAAAAAAGTTTTTTATAGAATGACAAATATTACCGAAAAGGGCTTAAAAGTAATTTGAATGTGATGGAAACTGAACTATTAGTCATTGAATTAAGGTTCATAATCCCAAAGCACGTTCATTATTTCTTTTTAAGTGGCCGATGTATGGAAGTGTGACTGATATATTCGTATTCGTTAAAATATCGTTCAATATTCATATTAGTTAAGAGATTACTATCTAATATTTCGTAGATTCACTGGTAATAATACGACTAGGATAAGCTAATATATTATATTCACTTAATTTTTGTAGCTCTGCCTCGTTAGCCTAGTGGTGCTAAGCGCGACTGCTACGCTAGAGGTCTTGGGTTCGATTCCCAAGTCGACCAAGGTGTTATTGGGGTTTTCTATGAAATTCTCAGTAGCAGGTCGGAGTTTGGATTCGTGCCCGGTTAGTGGCAATAGGCTCGCCCCCTATTACATGGGACCTAAACATACCGGCGAACTGTGGGTGTACATCGGTACACCTCTGCCTAACCCTTCGGGGATACAGGCGTGATGGTATGTTATGTTAATTTTTGTTAAGATCATTCAAAACTGGTTGTAAATACTAGACTTAATACTAAACAGGATTCATTAGATTCAGTAATATTATAATCTCATATAATTCCAAATATTCGGATTGATTTACTTAAAAGGTCTTATTATAATCATCTTATAATCTTATAGTCATTTTAACTCAAAATGTTTGAAAATTACTCCTGGCTCGCGGTGTGTTGTCGGTCAAACTGTTTTTATTTTTTAACCCCCGACGCAAATGAGGGGTGTTATAAGATTGACGTGTCTGTGTGTGGGTGGGTGTGTGGGTCTGTCTGTCTGTGGCATCGTAGCTCCCGAACGGATGAAGCGATTTCAACTTGTTTTTTTTTATATTAAAGGTAATCGGTTGAGCCGTTTTAAAGTTGTGGGGGTAAAACAGGGTATGAGTAACCAAATATACTCGAGTGGGGTCTCAAATGAAAGCGACGTTTTTTTTAGAATTATTAAAACATACATAGGTACTTTAAGATTGAATTTTTTTTTTCATTATTTTTTACTTTTTAAAGGGAACTTAGATTTTGTGGTGGGGGTTTTTTAATTTATGTTATTCCTCGTTTGAAGTCGTTTGTTGATTAATGTTGATTGTTAAATACGAGATTATTGTGAGAATTGATACCTACGACACTAACTACGACAAAAAATTTAGTGGTTGTGGATGATGATAGTAAATGATTGATTTGAGTTAAAATCTTACTAAGATAGGAGTTAATTGAACCAAAAATAGTAGATATCTTGGCACATCCAAGAATAGGTACTGAGTAGGTACTAAGAATAGAATAAGAATATTTTTTTTGTCTTTTATAAATGTAGGTTAGAAAAATGTTGGTCTCGAATCGTCATAGCGAGTATGGCCGTATACAAGGTGTTATGGAAAGGCAATAACAATCCAAAAGGGTTGAAGAATAAATTAGGTATAGAGCCAGTTTACAAAAGTTGAGACGATGGTGAGTTAATTTAGTAGATTATCCCAATTATTTGCATGACATTATCTTATATATAAAATTCTCGTGTCACAATGTTAGTTACCATACTCCTCCGAAACGGCTTGACCGATTTTTATGAAATTTTATATGCATATTCAGTAGATCTGAGAATCGGCTACTATCTATTATTCATACCCCTAAGTGGTAGTAGATAGGTAGTAGGCAGGTGCTAGGTAGAAAAAAATGCATTGCAACGCATGCCGGGTACAGCTAGTAGATATCTAAAAAAAACATACCAAATGTGCCACTGCTCTCTCTCTAATCTCTTGCTAAATGTTGAGTTAAGCTACATTGCTTCAGCAGACTGTGCGCCTAGTACTTATTGGTAACGTTGCTGGGTATCAGCGCCACCTAGTCGCTACGTGTTTACAGAATCAGGTGCGCCAACAGTCGATTGTACAAACGCAAAAACCAACTCCAGATCCCTCCGATCGAGAAACCAATAATGTCAGTAGTTATTTATTTACCTATTTATTCATGTTAACCATAGTTAACATGAATAAATAGGTCGAGCCTACGATATTACAAGAGATACCTACACAAATAACCGCGTATAAACCGTTCAAACTAAAATAAATGTATGTTATGTATGAATAACTATCTCAACTTACAGTTTTTAGAGGTGTAGTTCTATGTGCGTCCTTTGTTTAGCCTGCACAAGGTTTTACTTGGTCAAAGACCTCTTTAGGTTCTGCAGCATATCTGCTGTAACACTCCTGAAGGCGGCCGAAATCCACTTTTTCATGTGTGCTACTGTATCATACTGCACCAAGTAAACTGATTTTTTAATGTAGCACCATAGTTGTATTCACTGTTACTTAGACTTTACTAATTTCCAATAAAGAAAATAAATAGAACGGGACTAAATAATAATATGTCTACTTATCTCCTGGTGCGGAAAAATAAACATTAATCTGATAGTTCCTGTCATCTGCAAACCTGTCATAATTATAACTTCTCTTTTGCCTGGCCCTCCGATCACCAAAAAGTATGAGTTACTTTAAATAAGGTTGTAATACCTTAATGTTCGTCCGGTAGTCGGTAGTCTGGCTATAAAATCTTGTCATCCTAGCCGATTTAGGCGATGGCAATTACTTAAAATCTGTGCGCATGTAAAACACGAACATTAAAATATTACAACCTTTTTTAAAGAGTAAGAGACCTGACGGAATGTCATTGTTGCCTTGGAAATTGGGTCGGCCTTTGGTTCTAAGTTCGGCGGACTCTCCCGGCGCTGCTGCTGGAGCTGCGGTATAATAACCTAATGGGTAATTATATTTTCGAGCCGTTCGGGGTTGAAACGCTCGGGTCATGGGGTCCGAGTGCACGAAATCTTTTTTAAGAACTGTCAAAACGTTTGGTAGACTCTACTCGTGATCAGAGAGCTGGTTTGTTCCTTGCACAGAGAATCGGCATAGCCATTCAACGTGGCAATGCTGCCAGCCTTCTGTGCACGTTTCCCGCCATTGACAAGGATGACGATGAGTTTTTTGACGCGTGTTAGTTTTATTTATTTATATAAGATTTAATTTTAGTGTAGTTGTAAGTGTTTGTTCTTGTATTAGATTTAAGTATTGAATTGTAAATAAAGTTTTTAAAGTAAAAGCATACTTTATGGTGTTCGGGTCAGAGAAAAGAGGAAGAATAAAATATGACGGGTTGCACTTGACGGAAACTGTCAGGCAAATATTTATGGTGTAATTTTAAAAACCCAATTGCACATATTTATACCAGGAGATTAGAAAAAACAAGTAGCGTAGCTATCACACAATCTCAACAAAGTTTGTTTCGACAGTAGATCAGGTACGAGAGCAGCAGAGGTTGTGGTGTCTACGAATACCAGACCTGACATCATTAGGTTATTTCATGTCGGGGTGCGTTAAGGTTTTGTACGCAGTGCTATGTGAATAATGTGTGATACAATAATACAATCCAAAGTGCGGATCGAGGCCTGTTAACAGCAGATATGTTGCGTGACGTTCAAGTTTCTATGGAGGAGAGCAGCTTTGCTCATATGATCAATACAGAGACCGAAAAATACAACATTTAAAAAAATGTAAGTAGCTTGTTATTATTAATCAAGTTAATTTAATTTAATTACACATCATTTGATTAGGTACCTACACAACCTACACAGTTTAAAGCCGATCTGTTTACTTCTGTAATCTTTTAAGATCGCAAAATAAAGTTAGTTGTAAACGTGTTGTTAAACTGAGGTGGTTTAGGTACCTAAAGTTAGATTATTTTTGGGGTTTGCGCGCGCGCGTCGTTCTTTTACCAAGGCGTTTAATGCCCGGTCGGTATATTACCTGCAATGAGTACTAGGCTTACAGACTTCTGAGGCGTTTACATATCTCAGCATTGCAGGTGTGACGTAATAGGATATACGGGACTCGTAGTGAGGTGACACGTTCGACAATATTTAATATCGATGCATTATTTAAAAAAACGTAGGCCATAATTATTTAATGAACTTATGTTCAGCTGAAATTTTGTAAACTGACTCTATACCAGATGCTCTTCACCCATTTTAGATACTATTAGCCTTCCTGTAACACCCTGTATATTTATTATTTAGGTTTAACTTCGAATCTTAACTAAGAATAAGACCGAAATAAGAGTTCTTAATCATTAGCTGACGTTGTTTGATTCTTTGCGCGGCGGCGGAGTCGCGGAGTCGCGGCTTAAAGATTATTGCAAACCTAAACTTACTAGTAGAAATACTGATTTAATAAAATATATATCAGCAAAGTAGTTATTTTATGTCTGCACGGATACCCTAGTGGTATACGTCGCCATACGTCCTTTGAGTTTAATTGCTACATCTGTGGTTGCGTCGAGATCTGTAAGTGCAGCTCGCAAATCGTTTGGAGCCGTACGCGAGCAAGCTACGCTCCTCGCGAGCAGCGCACGAACAGATCGCGAACAGTTCGTAAACTGTGTTTTTGCACTAGAGCCGCTCGCGCACTGCTCGTGTGTTGCGCGCTAAAGAGGCGCACTAACCTATTGCAGGGAGGTAGTAACTGTAAGCGCGAGCGCATTCAGTGCGCGTTCTCCAGATCTGGACACACCGTGAGGTCCACAAAATTATGCTTGTTCTCATTCTGAGAGTATATTTCCGTTTTTGTGTGTGAATTATGTTCGAGCCTCCCTACCAGGGCCAAAAACCAATGCACTGCCTCGTTGATAATGAAATGGTTGTCTATATAAAAATATGTAGGTACAAAACAAATAAAAAAGTGTGGGAAATTTTAGAAAAAGTAATCCTTGCCACTCGGTAACACTTTAGACAGCCTTACCAAGAGATACTGTGAGTCTAGTTTAGTTACGTCTAGTTTTTGGAAGGCAGATGGGCAGCCGCTCCATACGTTTAGCGCTCTGTTATTCAGCTGAATTTGGTGAGACTGGAAACTGGGCCGTATTTCGTCTGTATGTCGGGAAAAGTCAGTGCAGGATAACCTGAATCACTAGTTTTTTTCGGTAGAGATCTTTGCATTTCGCCTGAGCGCAGTCTTTGACTGCTTCACCGGAGTTTTGGCGAGGACCTTAAGGTCTCCAGCCAGAGCAATAGGAAAAACTAACTACGTCAGCAACGTCCACTAAGGGCAACTCCTGCGGGGTTCAGACCTCGACTTAGTGCGTTGCTAATCTTAATTAGGCAAAACAGCAAGGGATGGCTGGATCTAAGTTTTACTTATTTAGGGACTTATTTTTATTGCTCGTTTGACCGGCTCGGGCCATCTTTGTCTAGGGACGGGGATAACATTTACGTTACCATTATTCATAATACGCGACAGGCTTCGCCGGCGAGGACCCTGAATCACTATTTGAATACTTTAGTATTGGATACTTGCAGTCGAAAATACTAACATTATTTCCTTGATTGGTTTAAAAATAGTTTGCATTGTATGTATGTATTCATGTAATAATATGTTTGGTTATATTATTATTGGTACAATGTCATATCTTGTGGTTTAGACCGACCTTATTTGGTTGAATTAAATTCCATGTTAATTAGTTTTGAACACTTTCCGTCAAACGTTCGCATTGGTCTGGTCGTCGAAAACTCTACTGCCGAGGGTTTGAATCTCGGTTCAGGCAAAAATCATCACCGGGGGACCTCGTAATGTTGTATTCAGGAAGATTGGAAGTGTTGACACCCAGGGAATCTAGTCCGGTGAAGCAGTCAAAGCCTGCGCTCAAGCTAACTGCATAAATCCCTTCAGGAGAAGAAACCCCGGGCATCGGCAGTGCGCTTGCTCGTACGCAGGTAAGACAGATGTGCTGAGTTCGGCTCACCTGTCGTAAGCGAGCGCGGCGCGTCATGTGGCGTCAGTGATGACGCGCCGCTTATCACCGGCTATCACCCCGCGAGCCTCGCGCGGCGCGTGCTCCGCAGTCGCGCGTCCCCGCTCGCCGCGAGCGCACGTCGCCCCGCGCTCCGCACCCGCTCCCGTGCCTTCCGTAAGTGTCCCCACAGACTCACTACGACCAGACCCGCGACCTACCCTCACCTACTATTAAACGATGACAAGTGCTCGATGGTTTTACACCTTTGTAGTTTAGACAGCGTAAGTCGTGACCGTACTGTTAGCTGACACTTTTTTGGGAGAAATATGTTATATTTTTTCAAAGTTACGTGACTCACTGGAAACTAACCAAGGTCGTTTCATCCTAAAGCAAATTTGTCGGTGTTAGTGTATCAGGTCGCTTATCGCGTGAGATGCCTCCGCCTGAATGCGCTATCGTTCGCGGTGAAATCCTGTGGTTTTCGTCATTATTTCGTAAATGTCAAAACGTTGTGATGTGACGGCGCGCGCTGTAACTTGAAGTGAGTGACCGAGTGCTACTGTTGACTGAAACTATCAGAGCTCGTGCGAGGAGTGATGTAAGTCGAGGATCTTCTTTATTTTACAACTCTTTAGTCTAGCCTCTGTATTGTTTCTTGTGAGGTGCGAGAGGCTACTGTGAACAAGCGATGTTTGTTGTCTGTTGCTATACGCGGAGACAGTTCTCACGCATACAGGAAATCTTATATTACTTATTTGTTTTTATTAAGTTGTGACATAGTTTTACACGGATATAGGTAACGTTATAGGTAACCGCGGTGTGGGCCGCGGTGTCGGGTGTTGCCAGCTGATTGCTGAGCTAATACTAAGTATTGATAATAGACCATTGTCTAATCGTTTACGACTGTTACAAACAACTCTTACATAATTCGGAAATATTTGAAAACCAACATGGCGTGGCCTTTCCGCGTCGTTCTAAATTATTGAAACCACATTAACTTACATCGTTGACTTACAAAGCGATTAGAACTCATGTATAAATATATGAACAGCCATGTATATTAAACAGAATGTTTTAAATCGATACAGCTAATTAAGTCTATAGCTTGTTTACATAATGTAAACAAACAGATAGGTTTATAACCAGTCCTCTATAGAGGAAGGACGAGGGAGGGGGGGGGTAATAAGAAGCGGCGGGGCAGGGGGGGGGGGCAGTCAATTCTCATACTAATAGCTGTTAATAGACGAAGCAATACAAAGATCTTCATTCATAAAGCAAGTCGTGCAACTCTTATGACCTCAACGTAAGGTTCACTTTGCTGTAATTTATCTGCATTTGCTTATAATGTCATATTTATAGACACAATAAGTAATAACGTTGCAGTATTTCGCGAGATGCCCTTGCACATACACTTTTATAGTTTAAATATTATTATAAACATATTTTTTTAACTTCGTATTCTTTCATTTCTTTAAAATTATTACAACAATTACATCATTTTGAATGATTATTAGGTATAATGATATCATACTAATTCTACATGAAAATGGATTAACGTTTTCCTTAATATTTAAAAACCACAGAAACATAAGTTAAGTGAAAGTGAACTTTAAGACCTTCACACAAAATTGATTTTCGATCGACACTAATTAGTACTTAACTAAACGACGACAGGTAGCAACGTTTTACGAAAGTCAACCTTACTACATTGGAATAAAGGTGGTTTTAGTGTCAAAACAATCGTTTCTACTAATTATAAGCCACGTTAACGCTAGACCACATAATAATATATTTGGGTATTGTATGACACCCACAGATTATAATTATTTCTTATTATCGATTTAAGTAACCGTAGAGACTTACCTAAATCCATTTAACGGATTTTTTAGTAACACTTAAAGTCTCTGAGTGTGAAAGTTAAATGTACCTAATTAGCGACAAACATTAATTTTTAACCGACTTCAAAAAAGGAGGAGGTCCTCAATTCGAATATATATTTTTTTTAATGTTTGTGTCCACATAACTTTTGTAACTTTTGTCTGGGTGAACCGATTTTGATGATTTTTTTTTATTTGAAAGCTGGTGCTTCCGTTTTGGTCCATTTTTGACAGTGGGATCCATAAGAAATAAATATAAGACTTATTTTGAAGTTAGTTTTTTTTTTTTATTTTAGAACGTCTCATACTTCAATACTTTTGAATATTCGTAGTTCAGAGTATAGTGTGGCAGTGTGAACGCAGCATAAGATGGTCGATTACAACGTTTAATAGTTATGGCTCAAGACAGTTTTATATTACTCGTTACATACCGTGTCTTCTTTATTTTACTGCCAGTATATGTTAATGCTCATATTATTGAAACATACTTGGCTTCCATTGAAATTAAAATTGAATTGAAGTTCCATTGGATTAGACGACCTCCGTGGTCGAGTGGTGTACATTCCGGTTTCCAAGGTGTCGCTAGCTCTGAGGACCCCGGTTCGATCCCCGGACCGGTCAATGTAGAAACCAACTTTTCTACATTGCCTCGGATCTGGGTGTTTGTGATACCTTCGTTGTTTGGTTTTTCATTCCATAACACAACTGCTTTAACTACTGAATTTGGGTTAAGAGCAATGTATGTGATGTTGTCAGTAAAATCTAAGAAAACGTTCAACAAATAATGACCGTGAATTCGGAATAACCAGTTATCGAGGATTACATATTATGACCAGATATCGCTTGTAACTTATCGGTAATGGATTTGTGATAGGCAGACATCTTGCTGTAATCTGATAATGTAATGACAAGTACTCTTAGGCTCGATACCGATGTCGTTTAGCGCCGGTCTAATGCTATTTAGGTCGCGAACATACGGACTGCTTGAAACAGTTCGACTGCTTTTGTTTCGACTGTTTTCAAAAAGCGAGGGGCGGGAGGCGCACGTGACGCGTGAGAGCGGTCCGTGTGCGTTGACCATTGTCTAAGTGTCTAAACACACTATGCCAATGTTACGCGACCGAAGTTTGGCGGCTGATTTTACATTCCGACGTATTCGGCTGATATGACACACCATAAGTGCCGAACTGACGCGGAAGAAATTCGGTTCGACCTAAGTTCGGTTCGATCCCCCCGATCTTCGTCGGCAATTGAACCGAACTTCGGTCGCTTATAATGTGTACTCGCAAAATAAGTTGCCGCTGAACTTACGTACGCTATGAAGCGACGTAATTTTGGCATAGTGTGTCGTCTTTAATTCTAATAGCATTGCAGGCGTAATTGTACGGAACTTCGGTCGCCTAACTTCGGTGTTGTGTGTTTAGACACTAACTATCTAACTGTCTATCTGTCTGTCTGGACTCGGGCCTGAATATAGAATTCCTATTGACTTTTTAGAAAACTTCTCCTTTGACGGGCCTGTTGGTCTAGTGGTTAGTGACCCTGACTGCTATACCGGAGGTCGTGGGTTCGATTCCCACCCAGGACAAATCTTTGTGTGATGGGCACGATCATTTGTTCTGTGTCTGGGTGTAATTTATCTATAATATGTATGTATTTAGAAATATATAAGTATGTTTATCAGTTGTCTGGTTACCATAACACAAGCTCTGCTTAGCTTGGGATCAGATAACCGTGTGTGAGTTGTCCCGGAATATATTATATTAGTTGCCGCTGAACTTACGTACGTTATGTCGCGACGTCATTTTGGCATAGTGTGTCGTCAGTAATTCAAATAGCATTGCAGGCGTAATTGTACTGAACTTCGGTCGCGTAACTTCGGTATTGTGTGTTTAGACACTAACCCCCTTATTACAAAAGATGGTCTAAGAAAAACCGAGGTTTTAGAATAGCCCCGTCTCTTTTTGTTATATGACATAAGAAAGTGATGGGTATATTTTAAACCTGGGTTTACCTTAGTCTTGGTTTAAATCATCTTTTGTAATAAGGCCCTAACTATCTAACTGTCTATCTGTCTGTCTGGACTCGGGCCTGAATATAGAATTCGTATTAACTTTTTAGATAACTTCTCCGCTCCGTTCTGCCCGTCTCTGCTTTGGTGGAGTCCGGAGGTAACTGCTCGAGTTGTTCGTGTATAGGCGGCCTTTGTGTCAGGCTTTGATGCTTCTGTAAGACTAGTATTAGAGTAGTCAGTGCCGTTTTCTTACTCTCAGAGAAACTACTTGGGCAAGAATTAAATGCATTGATAGATAAATACAATTCGATAATTGTCTCGTATATTAGAACTAGACTGCCTCGTTGGCCTAGTGGCGCTAAGCGCGACTGCTACGCTAGAGGTCTTGGGTTCGATTCCCAAGTCGACCAAGGTGTTATTGGTTTTTCTATGAAATTCTCAGTAGCAGGTCGGAGTTTGGATTTGTGCCCAGTAAGTGGCAATAGGCTCGCCCCCTATTACATGGGACCTAAACATACCGGCGAACCGTGGGTGTACTTACATTGGTACACCTCTGCCTAACCCTTCGGGGATACAGGCGTGATGGTATGTATGTTTTAGAACAAACATGGTTTTAAACGTCATAGGTACTATATTAATGCTTATCATTCAAAACTAACTACTACTAACTGTATGTTGTCACATTCTCGAATTAAATCTGTGTTCTTAAATTTCCAGATTTTTTTTATTAGTCTACGTTAGATCCCACTGCTGGGCAAAGGCCTCCCCTTTCTTCTTCTAAACCTCTCTGATTTTCGCGGTATCTGTACACGTGCGCCCAGCATAAAAACTGATTTCTATAGTACAAAAATTTATTTTATTACACCATAAATTGTCTCTAGGCACTTTTATGTCTGAAATTAAGTAGTTTTAAATCGTCCAAAATGATTAATTGAGCAAAACACTGAAAACAAAGAAGACAACGAGATTTTTATGAAATGTAATTATTTATTTGTTTGTTTTTATACAAAGCTTTGTATCATGCGTCTGGAATCTGGTATAAGATAATTAATATTTTATTTTGCTACGGTCAGAAGAAATATTATCTGTCTGTATTCTACTGACTTATATTTATGTGTGTTTAAAATCTAAGGACTCTCTTCAAAGTAGCTAAGATTTACATAAATTTTACTTTATATTTTTAAGAAACGCATTAAAGAGCTTTATCTCTCCTTATAATTGAGTTATTACATTTTTATTTTTTATTTTTATATACACTTCTCATCAAAAAAATCGAAACACTTTCGTTTTTATTGTTTTTGTCCTAATTTTTTACAAAAGAGAATTAATTACATGAAAAAAAAAAACATTATTGTGTAGCTGGCAGTTTGGTCATTACAGTAAGAAGAAAAAAATCAAAATTCGAAATTAGAATTTCATTTGTTTATCCTATAAATGAAATTAATCACTGTTTTGAGACAAATGTGTATTTAGGGTTGGAGTACGTTTCTCGTTTAAAAACTAAAAATTAGCGCTTGTCTTTAAACTTTTTGTTTGTTATTTCATTTACTGTGACTTTGGGACGTCTGAAAAAACTTTTTTTTCTAAAACATATGGATACTTCGCCCGCAAAAGCCGCCCAAGTGGTAGCATTGCTGGATTCTGGACTTAGTCAGCGTGTTGTGGCTGCAAGATTGCATCTAAGCTTATCATCTGTTCATAGAGTCTACAAACGCTATCGGGAGACTGGTTCGTTCACGCGCCGTTCAGGATCTGGCAGGAATCGGGTCACTTCTGAGCGAGATGATCGATTTATTGTAACAACTTCTTTACGAAATCGACGCCTTAACGCTTTTCAACCGCAGCAGCAGCTTCGCGTTGTACGAAGAGTAGCTGTAAGTGACTCTACAATAAGAAGAAGGTTGAAGGAACGCGGATTGGCACCGCATAAGCCAGCGAATGGGCCGAAATTAACTGCAGACCATCGAAGAGCGCGCCTTAACTTTGCACGCGAGCACCTAACTTGGTCATACCTTCAGTGGAGCAAAGTACTGTTTTCTGATGAGTGTAAAATTATGCTGTATGGTAACGACGGAAGGAACAAGGTCTACAGAAGAGATGGAGAACGCTTTGCACAATGCTGCATTGAAGAAAAGGTCAGCTATGGTGGCGGTTCGTGGACGGTTTGGGGAGGAATCAGCGCCGACGGTAAGACAGAACTTGCCTTTGTGTCTGGGCCACGGCTGCCTGCACTAAACTCTCATCGGTACATCGAACAGTGTCTTGAACCTCATGTGATGCTCTATGCACATTTTATTGGCAACGACTTCATATTCATGCACGACAATGCTAGAGCTCACACCGCGGGCGTCGTACGAGATTATCTTACCGAAGTCGGTATCTCCATTATGGTATGGCCAGCAAGAAGCCCGGACATGAATCCCATTGAACATCTATGAGATGAATTAAAGAGACGAATTCGAGCAAGAGATCCAGCCCCAGAAACACTTAGCCAGCTGCAAAATGCAATCCAAGAGGAATGGGATAATATACCACAACATGTGATCGTGACTCTCATCCGATCGATGAAGAACCGTATGGAAGCAGTAATAAGAGCTCGCGGAGGGAATACAAGTTATTAAATAAACGTTTCTTACATTTTTTTTTCATTTACGCGTGTTGTTTTACCCATTTCCTTCATATTCCATACAGGGTAAAAATTACTCATTATACAAAATACGAAACCTATGAAGACTTAATTTGAATTTAGAACATTAACATTAGGATTTAAAAACCTCATACTACTCACTATTAAATGACATTTTACATTTATTCCTAAATATACACATTTTTCTGATAATCCTTATCAAATCATAAACTGCGAGGTGTTTCGATTTTTTTGATGAGAAGTGTATATACTAGCTGATCCCCGCGACTTCGTCCGCGTCAATTTCTGTTATTATGACAGCGATTAAGAAGTTTAAAAAAAAAAGTATTTCTGCGTAAATGATAATTTTAGTTAATATTATGTTGATAAAACTCTGTAGCATATAATTGGCAATAATGCATTAATTTCGACCAAATGATTACCTTTAAAAAAGGTTATAGTGAGTCAATCTTAAAAGATAGACATATACTGTCACTGACATTTTTTTAGATCATTTAAAGAGGAACAATTCTTTCATACATATATTTTTTGTAACTCGAACCGTTTACGCAGCGCACGCAACGGAAGCTTTCAAGTATGAATATTTTTCCCCGTTTTTGTGACATTTTTCACTGCTGCTTCGCTCCTATTGGTCGCAGCGTAATGTTATATATCCTAAAGCCTTCCTCGATAAATGGACTATCTAACACAAAAAGATTTTTTCAATTCTAACCAGTAGTTCCTGAGATTAGCGCGTTCAACCAAACAAACAAACAAACAAACAAACTCTTCAGCTTTATAATATTATAGTATAGATATTGACTAGCTGTACCCGGCATGTGTTGCAATGCATTTTTTTCTACCTACCACCTGCCTACTACCTACCTAGTACCACTTAGGGGTATGAAAAATAGATAGTAGCCGATTCTCAGACCTACTGAATATGCATATAAAATTTCATAAAAATCGGTCAAGCCGTTTCGGAGGAGTATGGTAACTAACATTGTGACACGAGAATTTTATATATAAGAATATATATTACTGTTTTATAATTGGTAGTTTTTATAAATTGAGTCGCACACTATCATCATCTCCTGAGCCTTTTTCCCAAGCTATGTTGGGGTCGGCTACCCGTCTGTCGTCACGGATTCAGCTAAATACCGTATTTTACATGGAGCGACTGCCTATCTGACCTCCACAACCCATTTTACTCTAACATAACTATGGGATACTCCAACACAGTATCCCATAGTAAGACTGGTTGTCAGAATTGACTTAACGACTGAAAAAGATGTACGTATGACAGTCGGGACCTACGGCTTAACGTGCTTTCCGAAACACGGCGAGTTCTCGGTATGTTATAAATGGTCACCCATCCACGGAGCAACCGCGGCGAGCGCGGCTTAATCTGTATTATCGGTCAAACCGTACGGCTTACACTTAGCCACGAGCCCCTCCGACACTATGACTACCAATATTGACGACTTCTCCTTTCGCGGGTCGGCTGGCAGAAGTTTCTTAAGAAATACCTCCATTGTACATCATTTATGAATATGTAATATAATTTTTTATAAACCATTGTGTGTGAACATAATTATAAAATAAATAATTCAAACCACAAAAATAACTTGTAACTATTTTTCCACTGTACTCAAACAAGCATCTAATTATGGTACACGAGGAACTCAAACGTTTATTTTTTAAATAAATCAATTTTACGAGCGTGTACGTTCGTTCTGTGAAATTATAATTTGCACGGTAATACAAGTAATAATATATGGACGTTTTATAGCTTGCCCTCGATATTGCTGCTTATCAAATTAATAATAATAATAATATTCCGGGACAACTCACACACGGTTATCTGATCCCAAGCTAAGCAGAGCTTGTGTTAAGGTAACCAGACAACTGATAAACATACTTATATATTTCTAAATACATACATTTTATAGATAAATTACACCCAGACAACCAGAACAAATGATCGTGCTTATCACACAAACATTTGTCCTGGGTGGGAATCGAACCCACGACCTCTGGTATAGCAGTCAGGGTCACTAACCACTAGACCAACAGGCCCGTCAAAATTAAATAGTATATGCTCATTTGGTCAAAGACTAAGGCTCACGTTTAGGCTCAGAAGGTCCATTTCCAGAAACGTCCATTTCCCAAAATGCAACCTTCCAGAAATGTCCCTTTCCTACGACAGCTATGCGTTTTAACTAGGAATATTTAAATAACATAACCAAAGTATTGGTTTCTTAGGTTTACGCGAATGTTAGACATTGAAATAAAACTACTTTTTACGGATTTTTTCGCGGTTTATATTTAGATTTTAGGTCCCGACGTTTCGACACCTTTGCAGGTATCATGGTCACGGGCAGACTGAGATGGCGTTCGTCTTGACAGTAGATGTTGCTCGTTCTACCTTCATATTTTAACTAATTATTTGAGTTCCTATTTTAATAACCAAAGTAGACAATTATCTTTTTAATCATATAAAAAAACCACCCTATAAACGTCCCACTGCTGGGCACAGGCCTCTTCCCATATAGAGAAGGAACGAGCATTGATCACCACGCTTGCTCAATAATAATTGCGGATTGGCGAATTCAGATCCCAATTTTAGAATCCAGTTTTCCTCACGATGTTTTCCTTCGCCGTCTGTCAGAAGTGTCGTACATGTAACTTTTGAAAAAGTCACATTGGTACTTGCCTGGGTTCGAACCTGGAACCTTGTACACATACGTTCAATAAACTGCTAGGCCACTACAACATTAATTTTATTCACATTATGTGATTAATAATAAGAATTATCAAAATCGGACTACTCGTGGTCAAACATAAAAAAAATAAATATATACGCGTCGAATTGAGAACCTCCTCCGTTTTTTTCGTCTGTTAAAAAGTGGATATACTCGTGGATAATTATTGGCTTTTGACCTTTTGATTTATAAGTATGTAATTAAAAGGCTTATGTCTGTTTTTTTTATTTTTATAAGTTGATTGACTACTTGGGTTTTGTTATCCTAAGTAAGGAAGAATTTAACTAAAAAAAAAAAAAAAAAAACCTCGAAAAAATGTAACTTCTAGGGATCGAACCTACTATAATTTCAATATTATCGTTTCGAATTAGTTTAAAATTGCGTTTGAATTTTCATTGACAGTTGTCTGACAGTGTGACAGCTGCCGGTGAAAAAAAAAAACAAAAAACATTTCTGTGGAAGGCGACCTCAATCGTTCCAAATTCAAAAGCACAAATTCCTAGATTGATAAGAACCTTTTTGTAGATATTATTATTAAAAGAACATAACAAGGAACAAATCCCGAAAACAATCTTGCGGCCGTTATCAGGTAAATTCTATTAACAAATTATCAATTTCCTCGAAACTACTGCAATCTGTTTTGAATCTTAGATCCTGAGCGATAAGATGTATAATCGCGTGGCTTATTCGTGTGTTAGTTAGGTCGTTTGAGTGTGTGAGATATAGGTATCAGTTGTGTCAACAGTAGCGCCCACTTGAACTGATAACAGATCACTGTCATCGGTTCTTAAAACCTGTTGATTATGACATAATGCTCACATATTTGTGGATAACGAGGGTATTAAGTTTAGGCTACTAAACGATATTACTAATCAAGCAATTAAAAAAACATGCAATTCTAACAAACAAAAAAACCGACTTCAAAATAAGTTTGAGGGACCTGTTGGTCTAGTGGTTAGTGACCCTGACTGCTATACCGGAGGTCGTGGGTTCGATTCCCTTCCAGGACAAATGTTTGTGTGATGAGCACGATCATTTGTTCAGTGTCTGGGTGTAATTTATCAATAATATGTATGTATTTAGAAATATATGTGTGTTTATTAGTTGTCTGGTTACCATAACACAAGCTCTGCTTAGCTTGGGATCAGATAACCGTGTGTGAGATGTCCCGGAATATTATTATTGTCCCGAAAATATTATATTAGTTATATTATTATAAAATATTATTATTATTAAGTCTTATATTTATTTCTTATGGATCCCACTGTCAAAACTAGACCAAAATAAAATGGGACCACACGGGAAGTACCAGCTTTCAAATAAAAAAGAATCATCAAAATCGGTTCAGTCAAAAGTTCTGTGGTAACATACATAAAAAAATACAGTCGAATTGAGAACCTCCTCCTTTTTTGAAAATTAAGTCGCTTCCACACGTTCACAACAATCTTTTGAACACCTAAAATATTTAAATGCGTTTGCCTTGCAATATAAATCCGTGTCTTTCGAAGTTTCGATCTAGTCCGTATAGATCACTATGACTTCTCGTACGGTTGTAAAAGACTTTTCTGCGGTTACAATATTGCTGTGTCATATGAAAAATGTAATCTATATCTTATATATAAAATTCTCGTGTCACAATGTTAGTTACCATACTCCTCCGAAACGGCTTGACCGATTTTCATGCAATTTTATATGCATATTCAGTAGGTCTGAGAATCGGCTACTATCTATTTTTCATACCCCTAAGTGGTAGTAGGTAGGTAGAAGGCAGGTGCTAGGTAGAAAGCTAGTCTTCTTATATATAAAATTCTCGTGTCACAATGTTAGTTACCATACTCCTCCGAAACGGCTTGACCGATTTTTATGAAATTTTATATGCATATTCAGTAGGTCTGAGAATCGGCTACTATCTATTTTTCATACCCCTAAGTGGTAGTAGGTAGGTAGTAGGCAGGTGCTAGGTAGAAAGCTAGTCTTCTTATATATAAAATTCTCGTGTCACAATGTTAGTTACCATACTCCTCCGAAACGGCTTGACCGATTTTTATGAAATTTTATATGCATATTCAGTAGGTCTGAGAATCGGCTACTATCTATTTTTCATACCCCTAAGTGGTAGTAGGTAGGTAGTAGGCAGGCAGGTAGTAGGTAGGTAGTAGACAGGTGCTAGGTAAAAAAAATTGCATTGCAACGCATGCCGGGTACCTACAGCCAGTATTATATAAAAATACTACTATTATATAAAAAAGTCGTGGTGGCCTAGCGGTTCAATGAACGGATTTGTATGCACAAGGTTGCAGGTTCGAACCCAGGCAAGTACCAATGTGGCTTTTTCAAAGTTATATGTACTTTCTTAATTATTCTAAGACACTACTGACAAACGGTGAAGGAAAACATCGTGAGGAAACCTGGATTCCAAAATTTGGGATCTGAAATCGCCAATCCGCAGAGAGCAAGCGTGGTGATCAATGCTCGTGCCTTCTCTATATGGGAAGAGGCCTGTGCCCAGCAGTGGGACGTTTATAGGCTGGATTATTATATATAAAAAACGCGGGTGACACTGCGGGGCACAGCTAGTTGTTTATAATATCAAATGATAGAAGACGCAATCCTGCGACCGTGTTAAACTCTAAGTAACGTTTTCACCAGTGTGAACTTGTCCAACAATTCGAAATAGTCTACCACGACTCTCTTATCTACTCACATAAAAATCTCCATTTAATATTTCTAAATGAAATGTTTACCCAGCGACAGGCTCATGAAACCTCGTCCCTTCCAATTTGAATATTTAGCAAAACTCCATCGTTTCCAACGATAGCTTCGTACAACACGGCCGATGTAATTAAGCGAGTGTGGAAAGAGCAACAAGATAAGTCAAGTGAGATGCAAGTATACATAAACGGTTGGTGAGAGAGAGACGGCGATATCTTGTGTTTCATGTCAGACTCTACGAGTTACATCGGTTGGTAACCACAGCAAATCGACGTGTTCTCTTGGGACCGGCTCACGCGACGTACGCCTTACAATACAGACTTGGACAATTTTATCCTGATTAGGTTTCCTTATATCCCTTAAGGCTCTGTTTGTCATGCGATATAGGTCTTGTGCACTTAAAAAATCGATAAAAGCACTAAAAAGTTAAAAATAAATACTATTACCTACCTATTTTAATAAACCTAACCTAAACTACGATTAACCTATAATGAACTTTAACTATTTTTGGAGTCGCCCCTTTCCAACAAAGAAAAAATATTTCAAATCGGTTGGAAAGCAACGGAGTTATGGCGAACAAACATAAAAAAAAAAACATACAAACATCCGAATTGAGAACCTCCACCTTTTTTAGAAGTCTTTAATACTAGTGTTGCTGGACTTTCTCCTAAAAATCACATAAACAAACGCGGTCTAGACTACTTAGTATATTCGATTTTAGGTAGTAGATGAACATCAGGGGCCCGAGTCCGCTATTTTAAGTCAGTGAGTGGTGGGTTAATAAACGTTCCAGTGTACTTGTTTTTGTGCCTAATTTTAGTATAATCAATTAGAATTGTAATTATTTTTCGATTTAGCATTGAAATGACACATACTGCCTAATATTCCACTAGGCTAACTTATTATTTATTGTTTTTGAGGTTTACGCGAATTTTAGATTAGATGTTGAAATAAAACTACTTCGAATTCTATCGCGGTATATAGGAGGCTGAAATGGAGTTGGGCAGGCCACTTGGCCAGACAAAGTGACGGCAGGTGGACTAAGGCGATGACAGAATGGTGGCCAAGGCAAGGCAAAAGAAGCGTCGGTCGTCCGGGAGTAAGATGGGTCGACGACATAGTTAAAGTACGAAAAAGGAGAGGCCTATGCACAGCAGTAGGAGAACAAGGGCTGTGGATGATGATGATGATGCTGAGATTTCGGCGTCTTTGCAGGTGTCATGGTCACGGGCAGGCAGGCACACTGATGAATCAATAGAATTAACTTTTCAAATCTTTGTACACGTTTCAAGAATACGCCTAAGCTATAACTATCGGTTGTACTTGATAAGATTAGCTCTCAATGCAATGAAGAGCACAAACCAGAGATTAATTACATCCGTACTAATAGTTCCTTGTACCACTTGAGTGTTCGACGGCTCTCCAAGACGGAAACTATTACTAATTGAATCTTGAGATAACTTTACTTCGAGCTAATAGTTGATGGATTCGAATTATGTCTTGTTAATGGCCATTAAGAGCTTCTGAGATGAGGGGCTCGTGGCTAAGTGGTAGCCGTATTGTTTGACCGATACTAGGGTTAAGCTGTGCTCGAAGCGGTTGTTCCGCGGATGGGTAACTATTTGTAGACATACCGAGCCCTCGCCATGCCTCGATGAGCACGTTTAGCGCGTCCCGATTGTCATACGATGTTCTTTGGCAGTCGTTGTCATTACAATTGTTAAAACCAGTCTTACCATACTGTGTAAAATTGGTTCTAGAAGTCAGATATGCAGTCTCTCCAGTAAAATGTAGTATTATGCTGAATCTGGTAAGACTGGCAGTTTGCCTAAACATACCTAGATGGGGATTTTTTTAATTATGAATTATTTTATATTTTATATCAGCAGTGTTAATAATAATAAGTAGCTAGACTATTTAATTATTTTTTCAACAAAATCAATAGGTTTCTTCTTTTAAATAATATCAGTAGTTTTGCCTTTCCTACTGGTTACAAATACCAAGCACCCGTGATAATAAATAGCCGGTATAAAATAAGAACTTGATCGTCATCGGCCGTGGCATGAAGCGCTAAGCCTATTACAATGTGACATTGACTTCCGAATCGATCGCTCCACGGATTTCGGTGCGATTGACGTATTTAGTTCCGATGTAGCAGTTTAGGGTTAGTTTGGGACTTGAGAATTATAATCATCGAAGATTTGTGTTGTGTTTTTTTTTTAAGCTATGTTATGTTTATTGTATGAAAATCATTGGCACATAATTTGTGATTTTTCGACAGGCGTTAGGTACTTAAAATAACACACACCTATATACAGGGTGTTAAGTAAAACCCTGTCCGACCCGAAAGGGTGATGTAGGGTTCACAATCACATGCCCAAATAAAATATCAAATTTGGAACATTCATTATAGAAACAATAACAATGGATTTTAAAATGACAATTTTTTGCCCCGAAATTCCCTAAATTTGAGATTAAAACAAAAACTATAACACCAATTTCGTCGGTATTTTTGGGGGCCTTTTGTTTGGTAATTAGGTAGCATCTGTGACGACGGCGACTTTTGAGAAAAATATTTTTTTTAGGTTATATTTTTTTTCTTTTATCTCCATTTTTTTTCCATATTTTTGTTATCAGACATCGATACCTAACAACACCTTCACGGGTCGCACTGGGTTTTCTTAACACCCTGTATAACCAGAAACATTATAATATCAGTCGCGAATCTACCGTATGTGTAACCTATACTAAAGCCAATCTGGAAAGAGAATTAAACGTTATTACTAATTACGCAATTATCAACTTTGACAACATGTGTTTAAGTTCATTTTAGAATGACAAATATTACCGAAAAGGGCCTAAAAGTAATTTGAATGTGATGGAAACTGAACTGTTAGTCATTGAATTAAGGTTCATATCCCAAAGCACGTTCATTATTTCTTTTAAGTGGCTGATGTATAGTTTTACTTGCTTTTCTATCAAGGCAATAAAAGTAATGTTAACACCCTATATTCCTAGAGTATTGAGCTATGAAAAGCCAAGCATTTTTTCAAATACGACTGGTTATTTCAGACATATCTAAGTATGCATAAATAACATTTTTAGATATTGCTTTCTGAGTTTCACGCAAATCTAAGACATTAATATAATAATAATATTCCGGGACAACTGACACACGGTTATCTGATCCCAAGCTAAGCAGAGCTTGTTTTATGGTAACCAGACAACTGATAAACATACTTATATATTTCTACATACATATTATAGATAAATTACACCTAGACACAGAACAAATGATCATGCTCATCACACAAAGATTTGTCCTGGGTGGGAATCGAACCCACGACCTCCGGTATAAAAGTCAGGGTCACTAGACCAACAGGCCCGCCAAACATTGAAAAAAGAAAAACACTTCAAACGGATTCTATTGCGATATATAATAATATATTTAGGCTATGAAGTAGGTATGTTTGATAGAAAATATGAAGGTAGAACGAGCAACATCAACTGTCAAGACGAACACCACCTCAGACTGCCCGTGGCCATGATACCTGCGAAGTTGTTGAAACGTCGGGACCTGAAACCTAAAACATACCGCTATTAAAATAGTTTTATTTCAATACTATTTTTTATTTTTATGTCCATCTTTTAGATAATAAATAAAGACAAATAAAAAAATAAAAAATGTTAACTGTTTAATTTCTGTTTAAAAAAAAAGAGAACCGCCTTCAATTATCCGATTCACTGAAAAGTATGAAATAGTTTTAAATGTACTGCTTATCAAATAACCAAAATATTAGAATAATAAGTGTCATTATACCGTAGGTATGCATAACAAGAGGTATTTCGACACAGTTCTCGTCGGAGGCGTAGCTCAGGTGGTAGAGCGCTCGCTTAGCAAGCGAGAGGTCTCGGGATCGATACCCGGCGCCTCCACGATACAGCAAGAGTAATACTTCCTTTTGCGTTTACAAAATTTTACTACATTAATTTAATAACTTCATAACTGATATTTTGAAATAACCCACCATTTTAGTACCTTTCATTTTGTTTGCCTACACATAAACACTAACCTATTCTTGAAGGTATTTTGATCTATTTCGCTAGAGGCGATGATTTTATTTTTTATTTAGATTATGGTTTCTTAGGTTATTTTTTTCTGAGTTAAGTTTGTATATCGTTGTAAATAGCCCATTCTAATATTAAAGGAAAACTAGAGGGGTAGGTAAAAATCAGTTCCAAGTAATAAGAATAAGAATAAATTTATTGTTTCAGCCGCTAATAGCAAATTTTAATGCTATATTATAAGGACCGACACCGACTCCAAAAATAACAATAATTGTGCTTGAAGTATAATTACACTTATTATTCTAATATTTTGGTTATTTGATAAGCAGTACATTTAATATTATTTCATACTTTTCAGTGAATCGGCTTTTTGAAGGGGGTTCTCTTTTTTTTTAAACAGAAATTAAATAGTTATCATTTTTTATTTTTTTTATTTTCTTTATTTAATACTTTTTAGTTTTAGGTACTTAGTTTACTTACTTAAAATGGGTTAAGTCAAACGCGAGATAATCGCGTTCAAACATACATATATATACAGGTCAATCCGAGAACCTCCTTTTTTCAAGTCGGTTAATTATAGAATACCAAAACTTCTCCTTGATCTAACAAACACTTTTCTGAAAACCGCATCAAAATCGGTTCAGACAAACACTTGATAATCGCGGACAAACATACATACATACAGGTCAAACTGAGAACCTCCTTTTTTTAAGTCGGTTAAAAATATTAGACACGTATTTTTCTTTTGTCCCGTAAACAAATAATAATGAAGATACAGCGTAAGCAAGAACAAGCCCCCACTCCTGAACTTTAAAGCGGTTTATCTTTGTATTTTTTATTGATTTGATAAAAAAAAATACGTGTCTATAATATTTTGTTTATTTAAATGGCGGACTAAATAAATTTTGACTTTCCATACATAGTCATCTATCTTATTACAAGTAGTGTAGTTTTATATTATACCTAATTTTTGTACCTTACTTCTATGCCATTGTGTTACATAACCTGCTGACTTCTGCCAACTAGCAGGAAACATTATGAACAATGATTACCTTACATCATCATCATCATCTGACGGGCCTGTTGGTCTAGTGGTTAGTGACCCTGACTGCTATACCGGAGGTCGTGGGTTCGATTCCCACTCAGGACAAATCTTTGTGTGATGAGCACGATCATTTGTTCTGTGTCTGGGTGTAATTTATCTATAATAATGTATGTATTTAGAAATATATAAGTATGTTTATCAGTTGTCTGGTTACCATAACACAAGCTCTGCTTAGCTTGGGATCAGATAACCGTGTGTGAGTTGTCCCGGAATATTATTATTATTATTATTCAGAGGTTTACGGAACCTTTAGACTGGTCTTTACTTATACGGATTATTAACTTCTTAATCTTATCTATCGATCTTTTATTCAAACATCTATACTTATAATAAATCTGTAGAAGTGAAAATTCTGTACATTGAAAATATCAAAAAAATAAATGGCGGGGGGTGTTACTAGACCGACACCGAACCCAAAAGTGTGAAAAAAAAAATTTTTGTCTGTCTGTCTGTCTGTTTGTTCAGGTATCACGCAAAAACTACCGGTTCGATTACGATGAAACTTGGTATAATTATTCTTTATTATCCTGGGCACCACACTGGGTAGTTTTTATCCCGGAAAAAACAAACTTAATTTTGCGGTTAAAAACTCATTGATAAGTTTCGTCATCCACGCGAACGAAGTCGCAGGCACAGCTAGTCAACAATAAGTAGGTACCTATTACTATCGTAGCAGGAAAACGTCGAGACCTTCCTAGCCTAGCTTAGCGTAATTAGCTATAATTCTAGGTAACTCTAATGAAATGATACTAAGGCCGGCACACACGGACTGCTACCAAGACGAGCTGCGACTGTGAAGTAAACAGTAGTCTCCTATTAGTACTATGTTCATGGATCATGAATATTTTGAAAAGACCTGTAGTTTTTTTTGACGACCTCCGTGGTCGATTGTCGTACGCACCGGTTTCAAGATGTCGCTAGCTCTGAGGTCCCCGGACGAGACAATGTAGAAAAAAACTTTTCTACATTGCCCCGGGTCTGGGTGTCTGTGGTACCTTCGTTGTTTCTGAATTCCATAACACAAGTGCTTCAGCTACTTACTTTGGGTTCAGAGCAATGTAAGGGTGTGTCCACATCTGACGAACAAGCACTATACATCAGCCACTTTAAAGAAATAATGAACGTGCTTTGGGATTATGAACCTTAATTCAATGAGCAATAGTTCAGTTTCCATCACATTCAAATTACTTTTAAGCCCTTTTCGGTAATATTTGTCATTCTAAAATGAACTTAAAACACATGTCGTCAAAGTTGATAATAGCGTAATTAGTAATAATGTTTAATTCTCTTTCCATATTGGCTTCAGTATACACGATCAGCTCGCGAGCCGCTCGCGAACCGCTCGTGGCATGCTCGCGAGCGGCTCACGAGCTGCTCGTGTAGTGCTCGTTCGTCAGATGTGGACGCACCCTAAGAGATGTTGTCCGCATTCATTTACATTGTTATTTTGAATCTTCCGAACAGGTCTTAAAGCAGGACTGTTGCGGTTGAGTAAGTGGGACAGCGCTATGCGCAGTGTAGTGCGCCGTCTCGCTTACTCAACTGCAACGGTCCTGGGCCTCGATTCAGCTATTTTAAATGCATGTCAGTGGTCGGTCAGTGTAATTGTCATTGTGCCTAATTTTCGTATTCAGATAAGCCTACGCTAAAATCTCATTCAAAATTTCGAAGAGAATGATCGTAAAGACCAATTAATGATCGTAGTTAACAGAATGCCAATTATCGTAAAAATGACCAAATAAAGGAGGTCATTCAGTCAATTCAAGCAACTCTTAAATTGCGGAATGAGGCCCCCGCTTAAAAAGCTGATGGTACGGCCCAAGGTCTTTAAAATTTAAAATAAGAACTATCACGATCCTAACCTCCTCTATAATAAATCTCTTACTATAATTTATCATCATTAGTAAAAAAAACAACTAAAACTGCTTAAAAAATAAAAATGTTTTTGAATATTATGCCACAATTATTTTTTTTATAATATTTTTAATTGGAGAAATACGCACACAGCCTTTATTTTCGTTGATATTGAAACAGAACTTATTGAGTAGTTTAATGATGATCGTTAGAATTCATAGTGCATCTTGTTGATACTAAGTTACTAACAGCGTTATAAAATTAGACGGTGACGAATTATTTTGCTTCCATCAACAGTATACATACTGAAGAAACATACAAAAGGTTCACACCGTATAAATCATAAAAAAAAAAACATTTTTTTTCGAAATTTTTGTGGTCTAAAAATCAGGGGCGATTAATTGTATTTTATACCAGCTGTGCCCCGCGGCTTCACCCGTGTGACTACCTGAGTTCCGTTCCCAGTCGTCTTATATTTATTTCTTATGGATCCCACTGTCAAAACTGGACCAAAATAAAATGGGACCACACGGGACCACCAGCTTTTTTAAAAAAAAGAATCATCAAAATCGGTTTCACACAGTCAAAAATTCTGTGGTAAAAAACATAAAAAAAAACAGTCGAATTGAGTACCTCCTCCTTTTTTGAAGTCGGTTAAAAATGTTGGAAGCTATGCATTATAAAACATGTTTTCAATGATTAGTCAATTCCATTAATTTTTTAAGTCAACCTTCTGTCGTGCAGTTGTAGTTCTCAAATCTAGTCACGCGACGCGAGGCCATTGACCGCGTTCGGCGGTAAGTAGCGAGGATTACGCAATGCTAGTGATACATTACCCGCTCTCAATTCATATTGGTATAGGTGTTCCGTAGAAATAGTGCAATGGTTTCGCAATTGTGTGTGTTATCGTTCAGGTATTTGTATTGTTCTTAATTTATGGATAACTCCATCCGGCCATCGTATCCTTATTATTATAAATGCGAAAATAGGTCCGTCCATCAGTTTGTCTATCCACTCAACCATTCTTGTAAGCTAGAATCTACAAGCTAAAATTTTACAAAAGCTAATTAATTTTATTTCACGCCTGAGTTATCCTTATAATAGGGTAGATGACTAGGTATGAAAAGTCAAAATTTATTTAGTCTGCCATTTAGATAATCAAAATATAATAGACTCATATTTTTTCTTTTATCGAATCAATAAAAAAATACGAAGATAAACCGCTCTAAAGTTCAGGAGTGGGGGCTTGTGACGTCACAGGTAGGTACAATTTTTGCTTAGACGTGACGTCACGCAATAATTGTACTTTCTGTGTCTTCATAATTCTGTGTATACGAAAAAAAGAAAAAATACATGTCCAATATTTTTTTATTATCTAAAAGATGGACATAAAAATAAAAAAATTGTCATCATCCCTATTCCTACAATCGAATTGATGTAACAGAATACTGTAAAAAATGGAACTTTAACATAACAATAGCTCGGATGGGAGATAACCTGCATGTGAAGCTTACAACTCGTAGTATTGAGTGGCTATCTACCGTCACATCGCTATCTCCACGGACAAAGGCGCAGGAAATCCCGGTGACGTCACAGTGACCCGTGACCTACCTCAACTAGTTGCTGAATATTTGTAGATACTCAACTAGGATCTTTAATCTTCTTAAATTACTAGATTGAATTTTATTGATTATGGCTTTTCAAAATTAGGTACATATACTTCTTCTTAAATTACTTTCTTAATTATTTTAAGACAATTCTGACAAACGGTGAAGGAAAACATCGTGAGGAAACTTGGATTCGAAAAATTGGGATCTGAAATCGCCAATCCGCAGAGAGCAAGCGTGGTGATCAATACTCGTCCCTTCTCTATATGGGAAGAGGCCTGTGCCCAGCAGTAGGACGTTCATAGGCTGGAATTATTATTATTATGGCTTCTTCGTCAGAGTGACGACGATGCTGCCAATGTCAGAGATGGGAAGACAAGTGATTAAAACGGTTGAAAAAATAATAATAATAATATTCCGGGACAACTCACACACGGTTATCTGATCCCAAGCTAAGCAGAGCTTGTGTTATGGTAACTAGACAACTGATAAACATTCTTATATATTTCTAAATAGATACATATTATAGATAAATTACACCCAGACACAGAACAAATGATCGTGCTTATCACACAAACATTTGTCCTGGGTGGGAATCGAACCCACGACCTCCGGTATAGCAGTCAGGGTCACTAACCACTAGACCAACAGGCCAATCAAAAAAGGGCAAACAATTGTTAAAAACAATTGTTAAAAAAATATAAGGAACGAATACAGTTTAATTAAATTGAAAACCTTTTGTATAAAATGTAATCATCAAAAACTGCCTAATACTCATAACATAACATACCATCACGCTTGTATCCCCGAAGGGTTAGGCAGAGGTGTACCAATGTACACCCACAGTTCACCGGTATGTTTAGGTCCCATGTAATAGGGGTCGAGCCTATTGCCACTAACCGGGCACAAATCAAAACTCCGACCTGAATTTCATAGAAAAACCCAATAACACCTTTGTCGACTTGGGAATCGAACCCAAGACCTCTAGCGTAGCAGTCGCTTAGCACCACTAGGCCAACGAGGCAGTTGGCATAACACTCATCTCTTGTAATAAGCCTCATTTTGCCTCAGTTTGAAACCTAGTTTATCGATTATTTCATAAAACAAACTGTTAAAACAAATACTTTTTCAATGGTCATAAAAAAAACCATCCGTTGATTACCCACCAGGATTTCATCTCCACTTTTAAAATATGAAAACAATGTTTTTTACAAAAAAATGTTCCTAAAACAAAAGCGAACAAGCGAGTCCCGCGGCTGCACTGATCAACACAAAAGGGGTTTTATAAACAAACATCAATAAAAGAGTTTGGGCCAATTAGGGTTCGCTGATCGGTGGAGTACGGAACCAAGGCTGATGTATGAGTAAGAGTAATAAATATTAAAAAAAAAACAGATGTCTGCATTTTTTTGTAGGTTTTATTTGTCAGAAATAGAAATTTCTTTCATGCCCTCCACGATGAAATCATGGGCTTCGTTGTAGTCTTCCTGGTACTCGATTTTGCCTTTTCGCTAAAATTATATTGCAGATTTTTTTTCTAGTTTAATTTATTACACAGGAATTTTTATCGCAAAATTAGCCTGAAACCAGTTATTGTCAAAAAACTGTTTTTGAGCGCCATTTTTCCAATACGGCGGAGCGAGCGGCAAAGATACGAGGTGAAAAAGTGTAAATTCGAAAAGAGCACGTCGTAATCTATAAAATCACTAATTGCAATCAAAAACTTTCCAGGTACAACTACCAAATGACTGGATTATATTGCCTGTGTGATCTACACAACCATTTTACTATAACACAGTAGGTATGCCACAAACAGGATGGCATTCAGAACATCCCATCAAAATATACAGTCACAAAATTTAACACAAATGCGACACAGTCATTATATTATAAACAACCTTGACGAACCGTCATTCAAAGAAATAAGTGGAAAATGTAATTTCGTCCCTTGACCAAAAAAAAAACCTACAATTTCATGAAACCTTAATATTATCAACATAGTGATACTTACTTATCTGTTCGTATCTATATTATAACTATTAAACCGCGCGCAAGCGACAAAAAGTAACAACGCTAATTGACTCAAACTCACAACTACCAACAACCAGCCAACTGAAATTCAACTTTAAACTCTAACAAACAAAGTTGTTATTAGTTGTGTGGGTATCTTGGTAAGTTTTTGTTTTAAGGTAATAGGTCAGGGCTGTATTAGAGGTTACAGCGGCTTCCGAATGACTTGGAATCAGCTGATTTGTCATGCAAGACAATAGCGCCAGTGATGCGATCGTGAACTTCGACGGATTGTAATAAAACTGTGTGACTGTTTGGACACTAATAAATAACCAACGAATTATATAGCGAAAATGCTGTTTTTTTACTTGCATACAACATTGAAGTATGGTTTGAGGAGCAGTGCAAGTTTATCGACATAACTACACTATTTTATAACATACATACCTACAAAAAGTAAAGAGAGATCAATCTTTTTCTAAATTATTATAATACGACGCAGAGAGGTAGACCATGTGCTCAGGAACAGATAGGATATCTTCGTTCATCGTGAACGAACAGTAAAAATAAATGCACCAACAGATTAAGAATGATCTTTATAAAAGTAATCACAATGATTTTCAATTAAATAATTAGAGTAATATGTGATGGAAGTGGATATAATTGTTCCGTCCAATGTCCGTGTTTTTACAATGTTGGCTTCAGCAAAAGTGTCCCACCCCCGTTGACCGCTTGCCGAGAGACGTCCCACTTGACAGCTGTCAAACTCCACTGACAGCCAGAAATTATTACCATATTACGCCCGAGGTTCGCTCGATGTACTTAGGAAGTAAAGATAATGGTACGGGAGCTAGCAACGTTTGGAAAGTAAGAATTTCAGGTCAGCTGATTTTGTGATATGTCGTCCTTCTTGCTCTTTCGGTTAGAGTCTGGGCTATCTGGCTGGCGGTACCGTTTGCGTTTATTAGTGCGCATCCTATCCAATACTTTTCTTGACTTTTTTATTTTATAAATCTAGATATATCACAAAATCAGCTGACCTGAAATACTTTCTCGAAAACGTTGCTAGCTCCTATACTATAACACTTTTTAGGGCATAGCCTCGAGCGGCCTGTGAGTTCGGTATACGCAACGAGCCTACAACGTCCTGCGTAACCAGTATAGCAATGCTTACAGAATGCTGTTGGGGTTGCCGCGTTAGTGTTTGACGGGCCTGTTGGTCTAGTGGTTAGTGACCCTGACTTCTATACCGGAGGTCGTGGGTTCGATTCCCACCCAGGACAAATCTTTGTGTGATGAGCTCGATCATTTGTTCTGTGTTTGGGTGTAATTTATCTATAATATGTATGTATAGAAATATATAAGTATGCTTATCAGTTGTCTGGTTACCATAACAAAAGCTCTGCTTAGCTTGGGATCAGACAACCGTGTGTAAGTTGTCTCGGAATATTATTATATTATTAGTGTAGTGCGTCGCAAATGTTCGCGAATGCGCGCGTTGACGGCTTTCACGATATAATGCGTAAGAGAGTACTATATATTTAGGGACAACTCACACACGGTTATCTGATCCCAAGCTAAGCAGAGCTTGTGTTATGGTAACCTGACAACTCATTAACTCAATAATCACAAAAAAATTGAGCTCGTTAATCTGAGGATCCAATGGTTCAAATTGAAATATTATTTTTTTGTTGGATAGTCCATTTATGAGGAAGACTTTAGGATATATAACATCACGTTGCGACCAATAGGAGCGAAGCACCAGTGAAGAATGTTACAAAACGGGGACAGTTATTCATATTTGAAGGCTTCCGTTGCGTGCGCCGCGTAAACGGTTTGAGTTACCCAAAACATATGTAGAAAAGAATTATTCCTCTTTTAATGATCTAAAAAAATGTCCTCGACGGTATAATATGTCTATGTTTCAAAATTAATTCACTATAACCTTTTTAATGATAATCATCGGTCGAAATTAATGCATTACCTATTTGCCAAAGAGTTTATCAACATAATATTGATCCTAACATAACATAACATAACATACCATCACGCCTGAATCCCCGAAGGGTTAGGCAGAGGTGTACCAATGTACACCCACAGTTCGCCGGTATGTTTAGGTCCCATGTAATAGGGGGCGAGCCTATTGCCACTTACCGGGCACAAATCCAAACTCCGACCTGCTACTGAGAATTTCTTAGAAAAACCCAATAACGCCTTGGTCGACTTGGGAATCGAACCCAAGACCTCTAGCGCAGCAGTCACGCTTAGCACCACTAGGCCAACGAGGCAGCTCCTTAGCTAATATTGATCCTTATCCAAATAAATGTGATGTTGATTACTATTATTTAATTGTGAACAAAATTTTCCTTGAAAACACTTAATTTCAATTAACATATTAGAGCACACACATCTTACACACGAACGGCATGTTGCTAACGGCAGAGGTAACTGCAGCCGTCGACACAGCGAAGTTGAAATGTCGACGGCTGCCGTCGACGTGTCGGCGGCATTTGTAGACGCGTCGACGGCAGCCGTCCACGTTTCAACTTCGAAGATCAGCGAAGTTGAAATTTAAAGATAAGTCCACAACTAAATTCACACACACGCATGATGCGGAAGACAAGAAGCTGCGCTGGCCGGCGGACGAGGGGGAGGGGGGAAAATCAGTATGTTCTTCTCTCACAAGAAAATAAAACCAAAAATAGCATTTACGCAGAAGTGCTTTAAAATTTATTCTTGTAAAAAAGTGCTTATATTCTTTTAAAAACTTCTTAATCGCGATTATAATAACAAAAATTGACGCGGACGAAGTCGCGTGCAACAGCTCCCATCTCTGTTCCTCCCATACAGTGTGAGAAGACAAATTCAAAAAAAGCAAGATGTGAACACACGTTCCTTTTCATGCCGTATGCTTTTGTATCTTTATTTATTTATTATTACGAGTAACTAGGACTCAACAATGTATCGTATTATACGAAATTATCATGGATACAATACACCGTCCAGTTATACATAATTTGTATCCAAATATACGATCTGGCAGTCCTGCCGTAGCCAACACTCACAAAAAAATTGTTGTTATTTGGCCACGGTTTACTTATCAAAAGGAATATTTCGATTACTTAAGCTTCCAATGGTTTGATGAAATATTAAATGAGTTTTTAGATAATTTAGTAACACGTCTGCTCGGCACGCGAGTTGTCGGACAACACATAGTTAATTTTTAAAACATTTAGTGAGTTTCCCGGTAACTCATAGCGTATGTGATGTGTTCGTGGTAAGGTCGCACATCAGTGAACACCAATATATCCTCATTTGGCCTTTTTATCGCGAAGCTGCCGACTCCAAACAATGTTTGTTTTGATATTAAAATGGCACCGGACGAGAGCCCCTTTTGGCCTCTTATATTCAAAGCGCAGATAAAATGCCCCCAATCTCTAGGTAAATAATCATCACAGTCCACTAACAAGTTATCAGACTCTACGAAATTAAAATGTTGAAATATTTTTTCTTGGTGCATATTGGTTTGCGCGTATCGCATGGGATAGTCCAGAGAGTCTCCAGGTTTTGCAACAGGCATTTTAAAAATCCAGTTTGGCTTACCATACCAGTAAATATAGTGAGCTTCATCAGGATAGTAAAATGGTTGATCTCTAGTAAAATTAGGCGTAACTCTCATCACCATCAGGTCGTGTTGGGGAGAGTGCCTGGTTGGTCCTCGGCCGTGCCACATCTTCGATGGTAGTCTTGCTTCTGGCACGAACACGATTTGACGCGCTGACCACACTTCATGATAATTCATATACAAATGAGATTTTGCATTTACATACTGAGGTCTGGTACGTCCCGTATTAACTTGAACTATAATCTCACTTATCATGGAAAGATTTTTTGATAGTTCTCTAAAGGGGTTAAACGCAGTTAGTAGACGATCGTCGTCGATAATAACCCCTGTGGTAATAGGCACACATCCGTATTTTGCGTCTGCCTTGTTTAAGAACAAGTGTAGAATTCTATCAAAATACATGTCCATGGTTGGGTTCCTCGGACCTTGCGGTGCTGGGTCCGTCCACGGTATAATTTTCCCGTTCATTGTCTTAAGCTGTCCTTGCGTACTTGAGAACAACAGTATAAAGAACGATGCAGCTTCCACTGAAAATAATAATGCCAAATTGTATATGAGGTTTCAAATATTTTTTTTACGACTTCTAATTGAGCTGTTTGGCATAGAAATTTCGGATTTTCCAACATTTACTGTGGAACAATATGGAGCTCAAATAGTGTATGCTGGGTTCGCACGATCGAACAAATATGTTGCGTTGCATGATACGCAACACGTTGGTTCGTGTGTACCACTAACGCTCATCGAATATTTCTCTGTTCTCTCTGTCTGTATGTCTGTTTGTATGTTCCGTATGGACGGGGATGTTGCATAACAAACTATCTCAGTAGCCATGGTGCCGCTATGCCTATTGAAATAGGGTCTACGACTGTTGCGAGTGTAAGTGTTCTGTGGTAGTGCGTGAACTCGATTCGAACAATGTTCGCTATACCTACTAACCAAATGTTCCTGTTTGATGTTTTTGTTCACTATGTTCGTGTTCGGACGTGCGTACGAACAAGAACATAGTGACACGGCTTTGTACCCGATTACTACGTCCTCTTTATCATATTCTTTTTAAATTTTGCCTTGCCTACTCGTTTAGTGGATAATAATTTCCTGGGACAACTCACACACGGTTATCTGATCCTAAACTAACCAGAGCTTGTACTAGGGTAACCAGACAACTGTTACACATAAATGAACATTAACAAAGTAAATATATATTACATACTCATATATTTACACGCAGACACAGAACATATGATCATGGCCATCACACAAAGATTTGTCCTGGCTGGGTATCGAACCCACGACCTCCTGTATAGTCAAGGAAGTTTAAAAAAAAATCCGCCATCTGCTAGCTATTCTGGCGTGCGCTGCAAAAGGCGTTATAGTAACACATAATAATATGTAATGTGAAGGTAAAGGAATAGCTTCGTCGGTCCATGATTAGCGGTAGGTCTACGAACGTTCCACGTACCTGCTCTCCTTAGGCGTAGCAGCTGCATGACTCAGAGTAAATAATCAATTACTAGTAATAGTCCCTTCGTTGCGTCTGTTGAAATTCGGCGCATTTTAATATCAAAAGTGAAATTTACGTAATGAAAAAAACTGCAGTACAATCAATAAATACATCATGACTGTTGGAAAAGGCAGAACAATCAACTGGTCCGGGAGACTGATAAAATAAAAACTTTTTTGAATTTTACACAAAACTCTACGTACCTGTTTTACATGAATCCAAAGCTCGTCCAAAGATATAATTTTAATTGACTTCTTTTTCCGTAGAAGTGTAAATTCAAATAGAAATTAGCAGCAGGTTGTAACCAACTTATTGTAATGAACAAAGAGTTGTGTGATTCTTGTTCAGCGCACACTTCATTACTAACGTTTAAATGTCTTCTGTAATGTAAGCTTAGTTTCTGCCGGTTGTTGACAACAAACAGGAAATTTCAAAGGTAATCAGAATGTATTGACGTGTTTAACCACATGAGTAGATAAACGGAACGGAGGCAAAGCTTCGAACAACCGCTCGAATCGGTTGCACGCACACAAGCGCGCGGGGCATGTGTGCGTGACCACTGGCCGCTTGTCGCATACGCGGCGAGACTGGAAAAAACCAGTTTACGCTGGCACAGCCAGTGTACAATCTAAGGGTCAGTCCGACGCACGCTGTTTGTTTTGTTAGTTGCAAGTTTAAGTTTTTATAAGTTTAGTTGTAAAAACGTGGTATTATATTAATAATAATGGTTGTTTATTGTACCGTGTGTATGAATAATAATAGAGAAAACAAAATATATCATACTTTAACTATCCCAAGGAGTACAATTATGTAAGTAAATATTTGGTTATTACTTTTTCTAGCAAGTACCTTTATTTTATTGTATGATCCTTTTTATAATAAGAAGAGAGTAATTTGTACAACACGGTAGGTATTTCTTATTTTTAAAAAACAAAAATTATAAAAAGAAAATTCTTAGAGTACCTAAGTAATTTGTAAACTATTCTATCATACTATTATATATTCTATTATACTGACTATTAAAACTATTTAAAAAACGTTTTGTTTGATTTGTCTTCACCTATTGTGACAACCCTAACAAAATAGGTAACAATTTTGCACGTTCTTAAGAAGCTTTGCCTCTGTTCCGTTTATCTACTCATGTGGTTTAACCTCGTGAACGCCAGCGCATGCACCTGCACTCAACGCCAAGCCACAGATTCCGCGCAAATACCTACGAAAGAAATAGGGATTCCAATACTACATCGGTATTCAATTGTATTTATATAATGCCCTTATAACATTGAAATAATATAATAATAATATAATATTACGGGACAATTCACACACGGTTATCTGATCCCAAGCTAAGCAGAGCTTGTGTTATGGTAACCAGATAACTGATAAACATACTTATATATTTCTAAATACATACATATTATAGATAAATTACACCCAGACCCAGAACAAATGATCGAGCTCATCACACAAACATTTGTCCTGGGTGGGAATCGAACCCACGACCTCCGGTATAACGTTCCGGGTCACTAACCACGAGACCAACAGGGCCGTCAAAATGTAATACAAAATTACACTTCCCCCTACTATAGTAATAGTTATACATTATTCACAGAGTTGTATAACACTGTTATAATAATTAATCAGTTGCTATGACAACACAAAACATCAGGGCCTCGATTCAGCTATTTAAGAGTTGCTTGAATTTACCGAATGAACTGCTTCATTTGCTCATTTTTACGATAATTGGCAATCTGCTAACTGTCATTACGATCATTCTCTTCGAGACTTCAATGAAATTTTATTGTAGGCTTATCTGAATACGAAAATTAGGCACAATGACAAGTTCACTGACTGACCACAGACATGCATTTCAAATAGCTGAATCGAGTCCCAGGAGGCCATTACTTTACTAGGTATACGGGTAAAGACTCGCTAAATGTCAGATAGTGGTTGGTAGAACGTGAATTAGACTCTCGTACAAGTGACTTACACGGCGGCTAAGTCTTTTTTCAGTTTGGACGAATGTCCAGACATTTGGTCCTCAAAAAGGGGGTTACCTGGAAAGTATTCCCGGAGTGTTGTAAATTAATAATAATATCCTGGGACCACTCACACACGGTTATCTGATCCCAAGCTAAGCAGAGCTTGTGTTATGGTAACCAGACAACTGATAAACATACTTATATATTTCTAAATAATCCGAAAACAATAAATAATATATAATATAATATTGTAATGTATTATCGGAAATCACACGAACAAAAAATAATGTAAAATAAACTAATGTGTAAGGATCGTAGCAAGTGGAAAGAAGTGGTCTCTGCCTACCCTTTCAAAGGAAAAAGGCGTGATTATATGTATGTATGAATAAACAAAAAAAAAAAACAAATGCATAAATTGTATGACATTTTCTCTAGTTTAATTGACTACAGAGCTTTATATTATAGTACTCGTCAGTACAATTGAATCGAGTCATCATCGCCGACTTGTTTACAGTCACAATTGATGGTTGCAACAATAAAATGGAACCAATTACTGCTTCATTGTATGTTAATATACGAAGATATTGTGATTGTCATCAATGCTGAACAAGTTCCCACGAAGCTTCATCAATCATTATTTGCATACTTCGATACGAGTTTTTATGCGCTATCTCTGGCAATTGGGGCACCATTTAAATTTTTTGGCGGCGTCTTACCGGATTCAGCTGAATACCGTATTTTACATGGAGCGATTGCCTATCCGACCTCCACAACCCATTTTACTGAGAAACGCAGTGTCCCATAGTAAGACTTTTTGTCAGATTTTTTTTACATGTATCTATGTATTATTTATTAGTTACAATTCAATATTTAAATCTAATACAAGAACAAACACTTACAACTAGATATACGACAATTAAATCTTATATAAATAAATAAAACTAACACGTGATAATACATGGCTCTTCTCCATAGGAAGGACACTTTGGAACCGAGCAACTAGAGTCAGTAGATTTAACGTAACGTTTCTTGAGCGCCTTTTTTATTTGGTTTATAAGAAATAAAAACATTTTGATTTGATTAATTGACATGTATAATACATAATATCTATACTTATAATAAATCTGTAAAAATGAAAATTCTGTACATTAAAAATATCAAAAAAATAAATGGCGGGGGGTGTTACTAGACCGACACCGAACCCAAAAGTGTGAAAATGAAAATTTTTGTCTGTCTGTCTGTCGGTTTGTTCAGGTATCACGCAAAAACTACCGGTTCGATTACGATGAAACTTGGTATAATTATTCTTTATTATCCTGGGCACCAAACTGGGTAGTTTTTATCCCGGAAAAGTATAAACAATAAAAACAAACTTAATTTTGCGGTTAAAACTCATTGATAGGTTTCGTCATCCACGCGAACGAAGTCGCAGGCACAGCTAGTATACTAATATATGTATTGAATTCAATTATACTTATTGAATTGTAGCTAATTTTCGTGCGATGATCTAGAAGATTTTTTAACTGAGATTAACAAAGGGGAATGACGAATCTAGGCCCAGAATTGCACAAGAGATTCGTTTTACAAAAAAAATATGTTGGTATTTTTTAAATGTCTGCCACGTATTCATTAGTCTGTGTATGTCGGTAACATTTTTTCATAAGTATTAAACATTATAACGACTAAACTAACGGAACTTGAACATAACATGAGTTTCAAATGTTGCCTTTACAAAAAAAATGTTGGCAGGTAACTAATCAGAATAATTATTTTTCGTTTATTATTAAAAACCGTTCATTTTCTTCCCAGCAAACATACATTATACCTATCTAATTCCTTAAAATATCTTTAATAATAACTATTATACCAATTATTAATAAAAAAATATATCTATAAATCGACCTTTTCAAAAAATATATCTATCTATAAAAACTTTTTATGGCAACTTCCTATTGCTGTGTCAAAGTTTTACTCGTCACTGTCAGTTGCCGAAATACGTAAATGTCAAAATCATTGCTTCTAGCAACTCCATTGCGGTTACTTGCTTATGTTTATTGCGGTTTAAATTGACTACTTTTCGCTATAAATACTGACTCTGACAATTCTCCTATAACTGACGACCACGGCCTGATTATGGATTCTGTTCCCGCTACTCATGACGACACTGGCGACATAAACTGCATTATATAAGATGGACTATAAGAATCTTAAATAACTTTGAAATGCTAAGGTCTTTGTAAATTATTTCTTTTACTAATTAGTTGTTAGAATTGCTCCCTATTATTATTATTATTTTATATTTGTGTGCACAGAGGGCCTAAATTACTATGGCGACTTGGCATTCCCCTTTCAAACATATTTTTTTTTTTAATAACCTTAAATTGCTTTGTCTTTTAAAAAAGAGGTTAAAAAAATATAATTAAAAATTAAAAAACACGCCTGCCATGTAAAAAAAAATAAAAACAAGTCAAATATTTGCAGTCGGGGTCGGTTACTTGGAACAATTCATTAAAGGTCCCCCGACTGCAAATATTTGCCTTGTTTTTATTTTTTTTTACATGGCAGGCGTGTTTTTTAATTTTTAATTATATTTTTTTTATTTAATACCTTTTAGTGAACAACAAAAAAGAATGACACAACACAAAAAAAAAATTCGTTCGGAACCCTTTGCAGTCGATTTCGACTCACACTTGACCATTTTTTAATGTCCACATAGCCTATGTCACTCGGGATAACTCAAAGCTTCTAATGATACCACAAACATTGAAATCGGTCAAGCCTTTTAGAAGTTATGGTTGAATAAAGAAACTCACAAACATACATACATACCTACATACATACATACATGAACCCTGAAAACATAACACTCCTTTTTTTGGGCAGTCGTGTAAAAAACGAATTATCATAACCAGAGAATAGTTTGCATATTAAAACAAAAGCACATCGTGTCAGAATGATAAACTTTTGATATTAAAATAGCAATGTTCTTTTGTCATCACGATTCACGACATTCTCGACGGCAGGCATTCCTATAAGTATAGTGTTAATTACATATTTACTGAATAAATTGTTCTCTTAGAACAATTTAAAAAATACTTTTAACACCGAAGGGATGTTTTATTTATACATTACTAGCTGACCCGACAGACGTTGTCCTGTCTTAACTATGAACATTGAATTCTGTCAATTCTATGTCAAACGTCAGGTTACATTAAAAAAGTTTAGGTTAGATTAGAAATAATGTTATTTGGTGGTTAAGTATTACTAAATTTTCTAATTTTCCGCGCAATTTCCCTTATTTTTTCTTTGATAAGAACCTTCTCCTGACAATAACAAACACAAAAAAAAGAATTAGCGAAATCGGTCTAGCCGTTCACGCGTGATGCCACGGCATCACGCGTGAACGGATTTTGGAATCCAGGTTTCTTCACGATGTTTTCCTTCACCGTTTGTCGGTAGTGTCTTAGAATAATTAAGAAAGTACATATAACTTTGAAAATGCCACATTGGTACTTGCCTGGGTTCGAACCTGCAACCTATCTATCCTATACCTATCCTATAACCGTCCTAAATTTAACCTATTTATTGATATAATTTATAGAACAAAATGGAGTATAAATGCGCGTTTAAAATGGGATTTCGTTTTCGAATCGACCTTGCTTTCGGTATGTTTTCTATCGAGAAAATTTTATCGTATCGTGTATCTATTGTCTTTCCTTTAAAAAGGATGTATCACACATTTTTTTCAGATCTTTAAAACATGCAGAAACTGTCAAATTCTGGTGACGGACCCTTGAGGTGTTTGTCGAGGCTCTTGGCTATTAAACCATTGGCTGTCACGATTAGATTAGAGTGCTCTTAATCCAAATAAAAATAAATAACTAATTATGGTACCTCTGTTCATGTAAATGTAATGACTTCAACCGAAGGAACGAAATAGGATTATAGTAAACATGCACCGCATACACTAAGGCCGCTGCCTCGAAGTAAGCGAGCAGCGGGGCGGCGGCGGCTGCGGCGCGAAAACAGTAAATATATTTTTTAACAGGACAACAATTTATTTTTTCATTTTACAAGTAAATGTATTACATATTATTAAAGATTTGTCCGAAACACCACTCAAAACCATTATTAATAATAAAATTTCTGTTTCGCCCGGATCGGAACTCAGCGGCCGAATCACCTAATAAGCCGAGCTCACGTGGTATCGGAGATAATATGAATAGCAGACATGTATGGCTTTCGGTTATTATCAAGCTCAACTCGGACCACACGGGCCATAGACGAGTTGACGAACCATTTTACGCCGCTCGATCTATACGCGCCGGTTTCAAGAACTGGTCGGCGTCGCCCGCTCCTTGCCCGCGCTGCCGCGGCGCCGCCGCTGTCACCCCGCTGCCCGCTGATTTTCAGGGAGCAGCCTAATGCAAGTATTTTCGTCAAAACACACAATTATTAAAAACAATAAACTCTGATTACATGTGAAATTTCCTGTTTTTTGTCAACAACCGGCAGAATCTAGGCATAAATTATATGTAACATCATATTTAAACAATAGTACTCGAGTGTGCGGTGAACAAGAATCACACAAGTGTTTTAAAAGCTGCTGCTAATTGCTATTTAAATTTACACTCCAATAAATCAAGTCGATTAAAATTATATCTTTGGACGAGCTTTGGATTCATTTAAAACAGGTACGTAGAGTTTTGTGTAAAATTCAAAAAAGTTTTTATTTTATCAGTCTCCCGGACCAGTTGATTGTTCTGCCTTTTCCAACAGTCATGATGTATTTATTGATTGTACTGCAGTTTTTTTCATTACGTAAATTTCACTTTTGATATTAAAATGCGCCGAATTTCAACAGACGCAACGAAGGGACTATTACTAGTAATTGATTATATATATACTCTGAGTTATGCAGTTGCTACGCCTAAGGAGAGCAGGTACGTGGAACGTTTGTAGACCGAACGCTTCTTGAGTTATGAATGGTGTAACTAACCCCTCGCGGTTCCATACCAATCTCGTATTATCTCTTCAACCAATTATCCAAGTTACATACAGTTAAAGGGAAAACATATTTTTTCTGTAACACCAGATACGATAAATTTACTTATTTTGATAAGAAATCATAATTGTTGATCATTATGACCACGGAGCAAAATACTGACCAATAAACATCGCCCATTACGATTTAAATTATTATTTTCGCACAAAAACTACTTTTTGTGACTTACATATTAAAGTTAGACATGCTGTCGCACGCTTTTTTGCGGCACTTAATACAGTTTGGGTTCGTTGCAATTTTTCGTTTTTTTTTTTATGAAATTACTTGCTTGTTGGACGAGAGACTATTTCGTTGCGGGTAACGCCATCGGGGGATAGCCAACTCCAGCGTCGATGCGACTTTTTACAAAAGAAGCTATTACTAATTGGCATGTTCTGTCCAAACGCAAATTCCAGAAGTCGAGCCTCTCGATCGTTTATGGTTCCAAGACCATGAAGGCCCTTTATTTTAGAATTGTCTAAAGGGTTTTGGGGCCAGATTTTTGCATTAAAGTCTCCTAGAACCAGCGTCCATGTCCGTTTGTGCTCCTAGGACACAAGCATAATTCAAAATATCATAAAAAAGCTATTCTATCTGAACACCCTATAAATTCCATTATGTGATCCTTCCATTTCTTCGCGATCAAGAATGCTAGTCCATCATAACTGCCCGCACCGATGTGGTAAAACATATTGTCTTTTCTTTCAAATATATTTTTCCATCTTTTCGAACTTCAGCTAGACCTATCATGTCCCAGTTGATAACTTTACTAAACGCTCCTCGGTCCGGATCCCACCCGGAGATTCTTACCACCCCTAACCCCAAGGTGCGCCCGCCTACTGTCATCAGCAGCGCACTTCAAATCGAGTTCGCGCACTACCACAGAACACTTACACTCGCAACAGTCGTAGACCCTATTTCAATAGGCATAGCGGCACCATGGCTACTGAGATAGTTTGTTATGCAACATCCCCGTCCATACGGAACATACAAACAGAGAGAACAGAGAAATATATATTTATATTACATTAATATAAATTGTTCGTTCGTGCGTACCCAGCATACACTATTTGAGTTCCATATTGTTCCACAGTTGATGTTGGAAGATGCGAAATTTCTATGCTAAAATACCTGAATTTGAAGTCGTTAAAAATATTTGAAACCTCATATAATATATTTGGCATTATTATTTTCAGTGGAAGCTGCATTGTTCTTTATACTGCTGTTCTCAAATACGCAAGGACAGCTTAAGACAATGAACGGGAAAATTATACCGTGGACGGATCCCGAACCGGTACATCCGAGGAACCCATCCATGGACATGTATTTTGATAGAATGCTACACTTGTTCTTAAACAAGGCAGACGCACAATACGGATGTGTGCCTATTACCACAGGGGTTATTATTGACCACGATCGTCTACTAACTGCGTTTAACCCCTTTAGAGAACTATCAAAAAATCTTTCCATAATTAATGAGATTATAGTCCAAGTTAATACGGGACGTACCAAACCTCAAGCAGCCGGTGCAAAATCTACTTTCTTTTGGAATTTTCATGAAGTGTGGTCAGGGCGTCAAATTGTGTACGCTCCAGAGGCAGAAATGCCATGGAGATTGTGGCACGGCAAAGGAGCAATCAAGCAGTCCCCCGCACATGACCTGATGGTGATAAAAGTTACACCAAATTTTACTAGAGATGAACCCTTTTACGCATCTGATGAAGCACACTATATTAAGTGGTATGGTAAGCCAAACTGGATTTTTAAAGTGCCTGTTGCAAAACCTGGAGACAAACTGACCTATCCCATGCGATACGCGCAACTCAATATGGATCAAGGAAAGGTCTTCCAACATTTTAATTTTGTTTCGACTGATAACTTCTTAGTGAACTGTGATGATTATATACCTAGATATTGGGGGCATTTTATCTGCGGTTTGAATATAAGAGGCCAAAAGGGGCTCTCGTCCGGTGCCATTTTAATATCAAAAGAAACATTGTTTGGAGTCGGCAGCTTCTCGATAAAAAGGGGAAATCATGATATATTAGTGTTCACTGATGTGCGTCCTTACCACGAACACATATTATACACTATGGGTTACTGGGAATATAACTTTGTTTTTAAAAATTAACTATATGTCATCCGATAACTCGCGTGCAGAGACGACGTGTTACTAAATATTCTAAAAACTCATTTAATATTCATCAACCCATTCTGAATCTTAAGTAATCTTAATATAATATTCCTGTTGATTAGTAAAATGCTATCTACAGACCGGAAGCATCGACGCGACGTCGCTCCCTTCACCCCCTCGGGTAACAGAAACAAGTTCATCCTTTTTTGTCGTCTTCTCGCCTAGCAGGGCACGTAAATTTCACGGGTACGGAAACGTAAAAAGATAAAGCAAATAAAAAAAGTGAAGCGTACAAGTAAAGTTAAAGCGTTAAGTTCTAATTCGAATCTTTATGTACCTGCCCTACCTTATCAAGAGTTAATGCTTTAAAGTATTTAGGTATTATTATAGATAATCAGATTAAATTCCAAGAACATATTGACAGCCTAGTTCCAACAATTCGTTACTCGTATATTTTAGACAGGCCTGTTGGTCTAGTGGTTAGTGACCCTGACTGCTATACCGGAGGTCGTGGGTTCGATTCCCACCCAGGACAAATGTTTGTGTGATGAGCACGATCATTTGTTCTGGTTGTCTGGGTGTAATTTATCTATAATATGTATGTATTTAGAAATATATAAGTATGTTTAACAGTTGTCTGGTTACCATAACACAAACTCTGCTTAGCTTGGGATCAGATAACCGTGTGTGAGTTGTCCCAGAATATTATTATATTATTATTATTTATTCAAATCCCTTCGCAATATTGCTAACATAACAATGACACAATCTGTATATTTCGCACTGTGTCAATCATTGCTGTCATCTTAGAGTATAGAAAAGAAACTAAAGAGTGAGCCTATTAGTGTATGAACCGTGAGCACTAGTATGAACTAGTTTTATCGTTAATTTTGTATCAAGACGGAGCGCGCCGTTTTAATAAAACTATCTAAAACCCTAATATTATCCTAACAATGTCGAAACCATCGATATTTTCGCATATAAGTCTGTCGTTGCGCGAAAAATAACTTTAAATCAGTAAACGAATGTAGGTACTAGATACAGACAAAAAGTGCTCTCGCTTGGCACGAAGGAAAACTAGCGATACTATCGGTCTATAGTTATCTATAGTCTTAGGCTGTCATACTGTATAACGTCTTGGGGTAGAGCAGCTGAAACATATTTGAAACCTAGAAACGGCTCAAAGAGCGGTGTAACCTACCTGTGACTTGTACCAGCACTGTAAGGTGTTAACAGTAAGGCAGCTATTTATGTTAGAGACTTTTATGAAAGTGCGCTCTGAATTGCCGTGTGATTCGGAATATGGAAGAAGAGGTACAGCAGTTCGCGCAAAAACTAGATTTACCAGTTGATAGAGGTAGCTTATCCCAAAATTTCTATGTTTTTCTAGGTCCATATTCATAAAATAATTTAAATAAGCAGATACTGATTTATCCATTATAATCCAGCCTAAAAACGTCCCACTGCTGGGCACAGGCCTCTTCCCATATAGAGAAGGCACGAGCATTGATCACCACGCTTGCTCTCTGCGGATTGGCCATTTCAGATCCCAAATTATTGGAATCCAGGTTTCCTCACGATGTTTTCCTTCACCGTTTGTCAGAAGTGTCTTAAAATAATTAAGAAAGTACATATAACTTTGAAAAAGCCACATTGGTACTTGCCTGGGTTCGAACCTGCAACCTTGTGCATACAAATCCGTTCATTGAACCGCTAGGCCACCACGACATCTTGTAGGCTACAACGATTTATCCATTGACAGAAGCTAAATGTAAAAAGAAGGTTTGTATGTGGCTTCAAGGTCTGGATTATGATGCAACGGAAACTACTCAAACCCCTAAAATAAATAAAGTGAAATGCTCACACACGCATACACACATAAACACACACACGCACAAACATTTATACACAGTAAATGCTGTAAGCAAAAAGAAAATGTTACTATTGTTATAATTGTAATAATTGTATAAGTGATTATTATAATATAGTAAGATATAATATATAAGAGTAAGATAATATAGTACGAATTATTAAATTTTTGTTATTGTTTTAAGTCTGAATTTTTTTTATTTTAATTTTATGCTTACTATTTTGTACTTTATTTTTTAACTTAATTTGTTAGTAATTTAAGTTTTACTGATTTACCGAGCTAAGGGAGGGATGGCCTGGTGATCTGTCTCACAGGTTTTACCTACCACAGACACCAGTCTCTATGTAATGTCGTGAAATTTAATCCGTAAGATTTTTGAAATGATGAGAAAAATAAAGACTTTAATTTTTTTTTTTTTTTTTTATAATTTTCCTCAACCAGTAAAAATTATACTTCCTGAAATCTACAAGCCTGAATATTATTATATCCGTTCAATTAAAGTATGCATCTCGTCTGAGGAAACAACGAAAGGCATATTACGTATCTGAAATAACCTACACATCAATAACATAAAAATGTAATAAATAAAATAATCCAGCCTATAAACGTCCCACTGCTGGGCACAGGCCTCTTCCCATATAGAGATCGCCAATCCGCAGAGAGCAAGCGTGGTGATTAATGCTCGTGCCTTCTCTATATGGAAAAAAAAAGACATAAAAATGTACTCCGACTTAATTCAATTAAGTAGGTAGTCAAATAAAAGCCTTCTTCCTCTCTCCTACTTTTGCAGTGCCTGACAGGTTCCATAATGATCAAAACTTTGTGAAAACTACCATCTATACTAAAGCCAATCTGGAAAGAGAATTAAACGTTATTACTAATTACGCAATTATCAACTATGACAACATGTGTTTAAGTTCATTTTAGAATGACAAATATTACCGAAAAGGGCCTAAAAGTAATTTGAATGTGATGGAAACTGAACTGTTAGTCATTGAATTAAGGTTCATAATCCCAAAGCACGGTCATTATTTCTTTAAAGTGGCTGATATTATAAGTACACTTGTGGAAGCAATTATTTGACGGGCCTGTTGGTCTAATGGTTAGTGACCCTGACTGCTATACCGGAGGTCGTGGGTTCGATTCCCGCCCAGGACAAATGTTGTGTGATGAGCATGATCATTAATTGTTCTGGTGTCTGGGTGTAATTTATCTATAATATGTATGTATTTAGAAATATATAAGTATGTTTATCAGTTGTCTGGTTACCATAACACAAGCCCTGCTTAGCTTGGGATCAGATAACCGTGTGTGAGTTGTCCCCGGATATTATTATTATTATTAATGTATTGAGGTTTGAGTAACTATTAGTGTTCTCTGAAGTGCGTCCTTACCGCGAACTTATCACCCACACTCCATAGTGTATGTGATAAGATAACTACTGTGAAACTACCAACTTTTAAACTATCGCGCTGCATGTTTACAGTAACATAATTCTCGGGAATAAGCGCGTATGTAAGCGTACGTACGCGCTTATTCCCGTGCATTATATTACTATGAAACTAACTAAATCTCATCAGACCGACATCAACTAAATGGAGATATATATATACATACATATCTTATATATATCTATACATCGAAATTATTCGAAATGCATTGATAAAATTATTGAATGTGTAATTACATAATTCTTACAAACAAAAACCGACCTCAAAATTAGTCCAGTTGGACCAAAATAAAATGGGACCACATGGAAATAATCAACAAAATCAGTTAACCCAGTCAAAAGTTGTGCGGAATCAAATATAAAAAAAAAACAGTCGAACCTCCTCCTTTTTTGAAGTCGGTTAAAAATTTCAAAGTATAGGACTAGATTTTAGATGTTGCACTATAATGTATGAAAAAGCATGTTTTGTCCCAGCTATTGCTATATCTAGTAAACAAATATTTACGCTGAGTTATGCAGTTTTATTTCATACCACTGAATTCAATCGAATTTATGGATAATGTCAATACTTTGCTACAATTATTTAAACAAAAAAAAATTTGATTAACAAATTGTCTCCTTGGAACCTATATTCCTTTATCACTAATAGATCAATTAAAATACATAATAGGGTATTTAAATACTGGTGGTTGAGTTTCAATCAAAAACGACCATTATTCATCAGCTTGGATCACAGTACTAGTGAAGTCGAATCAAAGATGTTTAAGCGCGATGGAGATGCGTCGTTGCGTTGCACACTTCCTATTGCCGCCTTCTGGCTCCATCAGACGAGCTCAAAAGTACTATAGGTATCGAAAGGTCCCAAGAACAAAATCGTATATGCAAAATTATCGATTTACAGTATGAGCATTTGAAGTTCTGTGTAAATATAATCATAGATTGTAAACCGAAATATACATATTTTAAGAAATAACTTTGTTAAAGCTATTGAGGAGCTTAATTTCTTTATTTGTATATGGATTTAATAGAGTATAATTAATATTTTCAAACAAAATGAATTATTTTATAACAATAGGGTTTTGTTTTCCGGACATATCTACAACAGTTGTTAACATACGACTTTGTTTTTCGGAACGACCTAGTGTACATAATAATATAATAATAATAATAATAAATGCGGACAACATCACAATATACATTGTTCTGAACCCAAAGTAAGTTGCTAAAGCACTTGTGTTATGGAATAAGAAACAACGAAGGTGTACACACCCATACCCGGGACAATGTAGGAAAGTGGTTTTCTACATTGACCCGTCCGGGGATCGAACCCGGGACCTCAGAGCTGGCGACTCCTTGAAAACCGGTGCGTACGCCACTCGACCACGGAGGTCGTCAATACATACATCTTAATATACGACTTTGTTTTAGGGAATTAAAGTTTTGTTTTGATGTCTTAAAAGACAATTAAGCCCTAGCAATCAGATTAATAATGAAATAATCAATATTAAAATAGAAAACTTAAATTTAATAAATGAAATTAAACATTTTTGTCTCAAAAAAAATAGTAAAATATAATTTTGAACCTTATTTATGAATTAACACCAATGATACCGTGTATGCTACATTGATACAAAAATAACGGGTATAATTATTATTTTAACGAACAATAACGAATTGGAAAACCTTATTATCATTTTAGTGAGTGAACTTTTATATAAATTAAATTAAAAATCTTTAAAATGCTTAGAGCTACTATAACATATTATTAGAGTAACTTTGGGTAATATTGGCACATCATAACCTTTTTTGAAAATAAATGACGAGATTAATTAGATCAAACAGTCTTTATTGCTAACATCAGTTCTTTGAACTTAATAGTAAACAACAATTATAAATTTAAGATAATTAACATCGATAAATAGCTTTATGAACGTTTTGTGATCTTATATAATCATTAAAATTTAAACAAGGTAGGTCAATATGAACTAAGGCCATATTGGCTACAATTGAAGTGAGCCAAGTAGACCACCGTAACAAACAAAATAAAAATTAAATTTGCATAACAAAATTAGCAGGGAAAACGTTTGTTTCCAGACCATTCTTCCTGAGCCCATAATTTACAACATAGGCATTGAATCCATGATTTGCGTCTGTTATCAATAGAATAAAGACCATCACAATACAAACACGTTGCATCAGACACATTTCTTCTATATGGGCCCATATAGGAGAAATGTGTCTGACCTGTGTCTTCGTCGGACCTATCGTTGTACACTGGTTTATTCTCTACTAATGTACAAATGGCTAGGTAGGAGAGCTAGCCATTTGTACGTCTTTCTTTCGAATTTCCGATTAGGTTTTGTTTAATTTTTACGGGGCGGAAGTAAGCAATTTCGAGTTTGCAGCCCTTCTTAGCTTTGGTTAGTAGCTTGCCTAGGTGTTATTTCTGGTATTGGTGATAATTGGAATGGCATTATAAAATTATCATCTCTTGAACTTGATGGCTATGGCAAAGTCGCAACAGAAACTAAAACTTTTTCGAAACGTGCAGGTGTAGTATTGTTCTGGTTTCTAAACACTGAGGTTGCATCATTAACCGTCGCCTTTTACTTAAATCAGGTTCGTTTATGGAAGGAGTCATGTCAAAAGATTAATTTTCTATTACGGGAATAGAAGACGAAGCAGTTAGTTCTGGTGTAATATTTTCTTATCCTATCAATGAAATCGTGATCTTTAAAAACATTTCAGTTAACCGAATATTTTTTCCAAATTATTTTTGCCTTATTTCTGTAGAGTCTAGATGATTTGTTTTGTACTAAAGTTATAGCCTTGTCATACGAAAACAACTGAAAACTATCAGTCTCACTGCTTTGTCTGCTGTCGTCTGCATACTTTTATCATATTTTATTGGGTTACGGGGCATAAATTGTTCCTGGACCACGACATTATTAAACAGAAAAAAATATTAGTGGTCCCATGTATTTCTTATCTAAAATGAGTATTTTATGGCTGGAATGTAGAGGTGTGGGTGATTTAAATGACGAGAAAAACAGTTGATTTTTAAATGTTTATTATATCCCACAGATCACAAGCTTTACAGTTGTAAATAGCACAGGCGAATAGTGAAGACAGTGAGTATTGAAAAGCTGATGATAGTAGAAGTAGACACAGATAGCAGAGAAGCGCGAAATTAGGAAAATATGCGAGATTATAGCGGATTTGGGGGAGTAAAATTGAGCGTGCATTCGCCGTCGGAGCTAGCCAGGCACTGCCGACCGCGACCGAGCGATAGCGGATCGGCGGCGGCCGCGACGTCGCGGGAGATTATAGCGGATTTGGGAGTGTAAAATTGAGCGTGCATTCGCCGTCGGAGCTAGCCAGGCACTGCCGACCGCGACCGAGCGATAGCGGATCGCCACTGCGCCGGCGCGCGCGACGTCGGGGGTGTACGCGGGAGCAGGCGGCGAGGAAAACAACCGATGCGCTTGTTTAGAGTGCACCCCTTTATGCGACCAATGTATGTGCGCCCTTTGATCCCGGTGTTGCCACAGAGGAAATTATAGTGAGTGGACATTATTTTTTCTTACGAGGTCTACCAATACAAGGTTTTTGGTGTGACTGGTATGGCCATCTAAAATAAGCCATCACGAAGATTCGAAATAAATAGCAAATAGTAGAATTAGGTATATAAAAATGAAAAACGGTGCATTTTACTAAAAAATTAACGATAGTTCATCTACTTTTATAAAGAACAAACACGCACAGAGAACAAAATCGTTTATTTACATAAGACACAATTTTTTCTATACTAATTCGTAAAACAAAATCGTATCTGCACAAACGATGAGAGACTTGGAATTGATTTATGAAGAACAAAGACTTAAGGGAAAATAATTAGGTAGAAAATAAATAATGTAAAATCATAATCTTATAGTGTAATCTATCAATATAGAAGTATAATATGTAAATATATTTTTTTTAGAAAGTTACTTTATGACTTCTTTACATTTTGTAGAACAATATAGTATACACACAAACGGCAAAATGTATTGTATTGTAGAGTACAAACACGCAAATGACGTTAGGTCGCTGCGCGCGCGATGCGAGATGCATCGAACAAGCTTGTAAATGGCAATACGTTTTTGTTTGTGGGATAATATTTCAAATACGACAGTGTTCGATTGGTTATTTTAATAATTTAAAAGATATTTAACAAAAAAAAAATTGTGCTGGATAGTATTTGATATGTAGAATACGAATCCGTAATAAAATGCATTTCGTCTTATGTTTCCTTATCAAATCAAATCAAATCAAAAAATATTTATTTAACTTTGGCTACAAAGTAGCACTTGTCAAACGTCAATTATTATTACAATAGGACAGCACCCTAGGGGTCGGTTCATATCCGGCGGAAAAGGCAGCGCGCAACATCGGCCGCGCAACGCCAGAACGAGCAAACACACAACAAAACATCCAACCACTCACACCTGACGCACCAACGCGTCATCAGGTCAGTGTGAAAAGTTGAATGCTCCACCATGCGCCCGCCCGCCCCAGCGCCACGCGACCGACAACACGCGACGCCACCACCGCCAGACATGAACCGACCCCAAATCGCCCACCCTTCACCGCTTCCTAAGTGCTTTGGCTGAGGTGAAGAAACGGCGCAACAAACTCCCCAGTAGCACTTAAGATTTTGTTCTTGGGACCCGTCGATATTTAATCATCTGCCGAGCCTTTTCCCAACTATGCTGGAGTCAGCTTCCAGTCTTACCGTATTTTACATGGAGAGACTGCCTATCTGACCTCCACAACCCATTTCATTGGGTAACATAGTATCCCACGGTAAAACTGGTCGTTAGAACGACTGCCAAAGAGCATAAGTATAATAATAATAATAATAACCTCGTGAAAGCTGAAAAAGAAAAACAACTAAAATATTTGGATTTAGCGCACGAGGTTGTCGACATGTGGGAGGTGGACTCAGCAATGATTGTCCCGATAGTCCTTACAGCCAACGGCATAATAGCCAAGAGCCTCGACCAACACCTTAAGAGGCTCTCGCTAGGTGCCTGGGTCAAGGGTTTGATTCAGAAAGCGGTACTTCTCGACACGGCGCGTATTGTGAGGAGGTTCCTCTCTCTGGACTCCTAACCACCGGCAGCTTGGACCCCGTCCCGAGGCCGGTTGGAAGCTACATTTTATATTTTTAAATGTATATTTTTAGTTTTTATTGTATATATTTAAAAATGTATTTTGTATGTATTTAAAAAGAAATAAAGAGAATAATAATAATATTTATTTGTTTAAACATAGGTAACATGGTAACATGGTCTTAAAAATATAGTTGAGTATCACTATGTTTCACCTTAGTTGGTATACAAATGTTCTCTTATAATCTAATTAAAATTACAATTATTCATTTATTAACATTAATTATAGCAAAAATCTTTAGGAAGCACCTTTATTATTCAGAAGTACTTAACTTATACATTAATATCAATAACTTAATCTATTTTATCACTTAAAAATCAGTTATAGAATAATAAGCTTTTTTAATCAGGAAATCTAAGAGGTTAGTTTTAAACATTTTCAGGTTTATTATGGTTCTTATACTAAAGGGAAGTTTGTTAAACACTTTCGGCGACATACCTAAAAAGCTTTTTGAGTAGAGTGCAGTATTGTGTGTCTTGAGGAGAATTGTATTGGGATGACGCTTTGAGCGTAGGGTTTGAAAAAGATGGAAATTTTTAACTACAAACATTGATATTTCAAAAATATATAGGCATGGTAGGGTTAATATTTTTAAACTAATAATGCCGGTCGGGAGCAACGGCTTAACGTGCTATCCGAGGCACGGAGGCGTCTCGGTATGCTTGGAAATGGTCACCCATCCACGGACCAACCTGAATCATCGGTCAAACCGTATGGCTTACACTTAGACATGAGCCCCTCGTGTAAGTACTATATTACTAAAAGTACTACATTTAATCTATACTTATAATAAATCTGTAGAGAGGTCAATTCTGTACATGAAATATATTTTTAAAATAACTATCAGGGGGTGATTAGTGATCGATACTGATGCCAAACATGCAATTAGTAAAATTTTTGTCCGTCTGTCTGTCTGTCTGTCTGTATGTTCCTTATAGAAACAAAAACTACTCGACGGATTTTAACGAAACTTGGTACAATTATTCTTCATACTCCTGGGCAGGTTATAGTATACTTTTCATCACGCTACAATCAATAGTAATAAGTTCGTCATTCATTGATAAGTTTCGTCATCCACGCGAACGAAGTTGCAGGCACAGCTAGTGAAACATAAAATAATACAAATACTCATAAACAAAAAAAAAAAATTAACAGATGAATGAGAACCACCTCTTTTTGAAGTCGGTTGAAAAGAGGCTCCTAGGCCCAGTCCCCTTAGTTGTAGCCTCCCCCTCCCCCCCTCCCTATTGGATACCGCCTCCGATTTCTATGCAAAACAAGGCTTATATTGTCACAAGGCGAAACAGAAAATGCATTCTATTTTGTCGAATGCCTCGGCGCTTGTATCTTTAAAGATTTATTGAATAGTGCTTGCGAAAGCGTATTCAAAATATATTGTACAAGTTTCTTGAAAAATATGCTATACTAAAGCCAATATGGAAAGAGGATTAAACGTTATTACTAATTACGCAATTATCAACTTTGACGACATGTGTTTAAATTCATTTTAGAATGACAAATATTACCGAAAAGGGCCTAAAAGTAATTTGAATGTGATGGAAACTGAACTGTTAGTCATTGAATTAAGGTTCATAATCCCAAAGCACGGTCATTATTTCTTTAAAGTGGCTGATGTATAGTTATAACCGATTTCAACACTAAGGAATCTTTTTTTATATTTTTACGTTATGTTACAAAGACATAAGTCTTCTAACTCCTGATATCCAACCACATTGAAATACAAGCAGATAAAATTATCGAGATTTTTTTTTGTGGTAACGTAAAATCCTAAAACATGCATGGAATACTAAAAGGAAACACAAGCTGTATTCGTAAAACAAGCATTAAATAATCGTAAAACTGGCTGCAGCTAGTTTAAATCAGTCACATCTATACTTATAATAAATCTGTAGAAGTGAAAATTCTGTACCTACATTGAAAATATCAAAAAAATAAATGGCGGGGCGTGTTACTAGACCGACCCCGAACCCAAAAGGGTAAAAAAAAAAATTTTTGTCTGTCTGTCTGTCTGTTTGTTCAGGTATCACGCAAAAACTACCGGTTCGATTACGATGAAACTTGGTATAGGTAATTACTATATCCTCGCACCACACTGGGTAGTTTTTATCCCGGAAAAGTATAAACAATAAAAAACAAACTTAATTTTGCGGTTAAGAAGTCATTGATAAGTTTCGTCATCCAAGTGAACGAAGTCGCAGGCACAGCTAGTTTTATAATAAAACAGCGGGTTTAGGATCCATCAGCGGTTTTATGACAAACGAATAAGCATCATTTTCACAAGGTCTTCATTAACTTGCAATGTATTTCTATGTATGTAGATCAATCCTGAAAGATAAATTAGAATCATTAACTCTTAAACTATCGCGCTGCGGAGTCTGCTTGCGAACACGGCCGGTGTAACGTGGTCGAAACATCAATAGTCCAGTCAAAATAGACAAAAAAACCTTGTAAGTTTGCATTAATTCGCATAGAGCTGAAAATTGGTGGAGGTCTCAAGTACACCATTACACCAAGAACCCTAAAAATGCGCCTCGTACACTACCTCATAGGTGGTGCGGAAATGTGTGCATATGATGTAGAATATGACTATGATACATATATTCTTCAATCCTTGTCATCACGATATCTCCGGAATGGTGATCCATGGGGAAAAAAAAATTTAGACTATTTTGTAGATAATTGCATGATCTACAACTTTTGTCAAACCTATTTTGGCGATAATACTTGCCATTTATGAGGAAAATGCGAAAAGGTGATATTATTGACTTTTGACCTTGTGTAACTTTTTTTGCACAAGTCGGATCTTTAGGGACTTTTGATATTTCCGACCTCCACCAATTTTCAGCTCTATGCGAATTAATGCAAACTGAAATGTCTATTTTGACTGGACTACAAGCCCAATAAGGTATTTATGCAAGTACGCGCCAATTCCCGTTACATAATCTATACTTATAATAAATCTGTAGAAGTGAAAATTCTGTACATAGAAAATATCAAAAAAATAAATGGCGTGTTACTAGATCGACACCGAACCCAAAAGTGTGAAAATTTTTTTTTTTGTCTGTCTGTCTGTCTGTTTGTTCAGGTATCACGCAAAAACTACCGGTTCGATTACGATGAAACTTGGTATAATTATTCTTTATTGTCCTGGGCACCACACTGGGTAGTTTTTATCCCGGAAAAGTATAAACAATAAAAAACGAACTTAATTTTGCGGTTAAAAACTCATTGATAAGTTTCGTCATGCACGCGAACGAAGTCGCAGGCACAGCTAGTAAATTACTAAAATTAGAAATAACTCTTTAAATCCAATAGCGATGAGATTTTTTCATGTTACATTAAATATTTTGAGCTGGTCTGATGGAGCAAGAAGGCGGCAATAGGAAGTGTGCAACGCAACGACGCATCTCCTTCGTGCTTAAACTTCCTTGATTTTTCTTCACTAGTACTATGAGCCAAGCTGATGAATAATGGTAGTTTTTGCCTGAAAATCAACCACCAGTATTTAAATACCCTACTCATCATCATCTCCCTGCCCTGTTCCCAATTATTTGGGCTCGGCGCAATGCGTATTCAGCTTCCATTCATCTCTACTACTCGTCATATCAGCATTCACTCCTTTCTTTCTCCTATCATCTTTCACACAACATTGAAATACACTATTATTGTATTTAAAAAAAAAACATACAAACATCCGAATTGAGAACCTCCTCCTTTTTTTTTAAAGTCGGTTAATGATCTATTAGTGTTTCGTGTAAAGGAATATAGCTTCGAAGAAGACAATTTATAAATAAAATACTTATATCATATCAAAATTTATTTTTGTTTGATAATTGTAGCAAATTGTTGGCATTATCCGCAAATACGATTGAATCCAGTGATATGAAATAAAACTGCATACCTCAGCGTAAATATTTATTTACTAGATATAGCAATAACTATAATAATAATAATATTAATAATATTCCGGGACAACTCACACACGGTTATCTGATCCCAAGCTAAGCAGAGCTTGTGTTATGGTAACCAGGCAACTGATAAACATACTTATATATTTCTAAATACATACATATCACTACATAGTATAAAACAAAGTCGCTTTCTCTGTCCCTATGTCCCTTTGTATGCTTAAATCTTTGAAACTACGCAACGGATTTTGATGCGGTTTTTTTTAATAGATAGAGTGATTCAAGAGGAAGGTTTATATGTATAATAACATCCATTAAATAGTGGAGAAGTACTGTTATTTTTGAGGTTTCTAATGTGATGTCGTAAATAATTACATTTTTTCCGCTTACATTGCAAACGCAGGCTGCACCCTACGAGTTTTATCAAAATAATGTACTAAGTATTGTACTCATTGAAAAGGTCTACAGAAAAGTCCGTGATGGTATATGTCTATCTCTTATGGATAACCCACAATAACTTTTTTTTGTCATTTACTTTTTACGACAAATAATGGCTAATTTTCGAAGCGATTTTAACCAATACAGCATTAATCCTTAACCAATTAAATACCTTGAATACATTGTTTATTTAATATAGATCTATATGGCCCTTTACACCGTATGATTTAAGTGAATATTTTCGAAGATATTACAGATTTAAAAATTGCGGGACGTAGCGTTTGCGGCGGTACCGGCCGGCCGCCCGGTGCGGCAAGAGCGTGCCTATAAATAGCGCGTCTGAGTTGTCTTCCTTTATTAAGATTGTTAGCAACGCACTAAGTCGAGGTCCGAACCCCGCAGGGGGTGCCCTTAGTGGACGTTGCTGACGTAGTTAGTTTTTCCTATTGCTCTGGCTGGAGGCCTTAAGGCCCTCGCCAAAAGTCCGGTGAAGCAGTCAAAGCCTGCGCTCAGGCTAACTGCAAAGATCTCTACCAAAAAAAAAACGGCCGCGGATTTCCCTATAGCACTTTGAATTTAGCAGCGATCGGACGCGTTTATTATAAAAACGTGCTTTTCAGCGCGACAACGTATCAGTAATTATAAGTAAGTTACGATAAATAATTGTATGATAGTAGTTTTAAAATATAAATAATATTCTATTCTAAGGTTAATTTTTAAATCGCACTTATAGTAATTATAAGTACCTACATAAGGTGAGATAAGATTAGATTAAATAAAACCATAATTTATGGATTGCAATTTTCTATTAAGATCTTGATTAAAATTTACAGTTAGATCAATTTAATATTAGGGAAATTATTTTCAAAAATCGTGATTTAAGGTGAGATATGTAAGTTCAGAAAAAGTACTTAAATAATATCTTAAGAATAGGTATCTTTTGTTGTTGATGATTGTTGATTATCTTTTGTTTTTAGTCGCACGAATAGCAAATTATTTTTTAAGTACTTTTAATTTAATTAAAATCGTTGTTTAAGTTGAGGTATTTCAGTAAAAAAAAAAGAACTGAATAGAATAGGTATCTCAAAACTACTGAATCGATTTTAATCACATAGGCTATATATTTTATACCCGTGTGAAGCCGGAGCGGGCCGCTATGTTTTTATATACAACGTTCACAGTTTTTCTGTAGTGTATTTAGTATCAGCATTGCACCCGTGCGAAGCCGGGGCGGGTCGCTAGTTATAGATAAATTACACCCAGACAACCAGAAAAAATGATCGTTCTCATCACACAAACATTTGTTCTGGGTGGGAATCGAACCCACGACCTCGTCAGGGTCACTAACCACTAGACCAACAGGCCCGTCATCTGGGACAAAACATGCTTTTTCATACATTATAGTGCAACATCTAAAATGATGACTGACGCAATCTAGTCCTATGCATTGTCATTTTTAACCGACTTCAAAAAAGGAGGTAATCAATTAAACTGTATTTTTTTACGTTTGTTATCACCGAACTTTTGAGTGGGTGAACCGATTTTGATGATTCTATTTTTATTTGATAGCTAGTGCTTCCCGTGTGGTCCCATTTTGGTCCAGTTTTAACAGTGTGATCCATAAGCAATAAATATAAGACATATTTTGAAGTCGGTTTTTATTTATTTTTTTAACAATTTATGTACACAAACTGAAAAAGAAAAATGGAACACGACGTAAGATAAAAAATGTACAACGGTACTGCTTATTTCTAAAAGAAATCTCTTCCAGCAGACCTGCGAACAGCAGAAAGCCATGAAATTAGACAAATGTGTACAATAGTTATAATAGGAAAAAAAAGAATAATGTAATTTTTGTTAGAATTATGTAATTACACATTAATAATGTCATCAATTCATTTCGATGTATCCTTTAAGTTATCGGTCTGATGAGATTTAGTTAGTTTCATAGTAATATAATCCTCGGGAATAAGCGTATGTACGCGCTTATTCCCTAGAATTATGTTACTGTAAACATGCAGCGCGATAGTTTAAAAGTTGGTAGTTTCATAGCAGTTATCTTATCACATACACTATGGAGTGTGTGTGATAAGTTCGCGGTAAGGACGCACATCAGAGAACACTAATAGCTACTCAATGCATTTATTGCTAGTTAGTGTTAGTTTTATTTATTTATATAAGATTTAATTTTAGTATTTGTTTGTTCTTGTATTAGATTTAAGTATTAAATAAATAAATGCGGACAACATCACGTACATTGTTCTGAACCCAAAGTACGTTGCTAAAGCACTTGTGTTATGGAATTCAGATACAACGAAGGTACCACAAACACCCAGACCCGAGACAATGTAGAAAAGTGATTTTCTACATTGTCCGGGGATCGAACCCGGGACCTCAGAGCTAGCGACACCTTGAAACCGGTGCGTACGCCACTCGACCACGGAGGTCGTCATTGAATTGTAAATAAAAAAAAGTTTATTGCTTCCACAAGTGTACTTAGATGGTAGGTTTCACAAAGTTTTGATCATTGTGGACCCTGTCGGGCACTGCAAAAGTAGGAGAGAGGAATAGGGCTTTTATTTGACTAGTTAATTGAATTTAGTCGGTGTAAATTTTTATGTTATTGATGTTTAGGTTATTTGTGATATCTATACTTATAATAAATCTGTAGAAGTGAAAATTCTGTACATTGAAAATATCAAATAAAAAATAAATAAATTTAAAAAATAAAAAAACCCGACTGCATAAAAGCAGTCGGGTTTTTTTATTTTTTAAATTTATTTATTTTTTATTTAACACTTTTTAGTTATAATCATAATCCACCTAGCGTACGGCATTCGAGTATGTATTTTGTTTGGATAAAGAACAATTTTTCACATAGTATTTTTTTTATACGTAAATGATATACCATTTTGGAATCCTCGTTACAAGCCCTTTAATTTGATACCCATATTGTAGCAAACATTTATTTTTTATTTTTTTTTACCTCAATCTATGGCACCTTGTGGCCGCCATGTTGGTTTTTGTTTGACGTGACATATCTAAGAACACTTGGGTAATCGATACGAATCCAACGATACCCTAATTATCGAAATCCATTTGGCCGTTTCGAAGATATGAGGTAATAAAGAATATTACACACATACATACATACATACATACATACAAGATACGCGCGAAAAACATAACCCTTCTTGGCAGTCGGGTAAAAAATAAATGGCGGGAGGTGTTACTAGATAGACACAGAACACAAAAATGTGAAAAAAAAAAATTTGTGTGTCTGTTTGTTCAGGTATCACGCAGAAACTACCGGTTCGATTACGATGAAACTTGGTATAATTATTCTTTATTATGCTGGGCACCACACTGGGTAGTTTTTATCCCGGAAAAGTATAAACAATAAAAAACAAACTTAAATTTGCGGTTTAAAGCTCATTGATAAGTTTCGTCATCCACGCGAACGATGTCGCAGGCACAGCTAGTATGTAATATGGCTCTCGCTGTTTCCTCAGACGAGATGCATACTTTAATTGAACTGATATATTCAGGCTTGTTCTTTCTAAGACGTATGATTTTCACTGGTTGTGGACAATAATAATCATAATGGTGAGTAGGCGAGTCACTACCTGCCTATTTAATTGCATATACATATATTGAAGGGCAGGTGCTATAGTTATCCGTTTATGTTTAAGGAACTAATCCACCTAGCACATCTCAATCAATAGCCCCTATCATTTTATATCCCATCATATTCAATAGTTAGTTAGTTAGTAATTCGACGGGCCTGTTGGTCTAGTGGTAAGTGACCCTGACTGCTATACCGGAGGTCGTCGGTTCGATTCCCACCCAGGACAAATGTTTGTGTGATGAGCACGATCATTTGTTCTGGTTGTCTGGGTGCAATTTATCTATAATATGTATGTATTTAGATATATATAAGTATGTTTAACAGTTGCCTGGTTACCATAACACAAGCTCTGCTTAGCTTGGGATCAGATAACCGTGTGTGAGTTGACCCGGAATATTATTATATATTATTATTATAGTCCTGCATCTACTTTGGCCCGTCCATATCTGTTCTTCCTAAAAGCGGAGGTGGATGGCTCCGAGTAGATGCCTAATTTTATCTTGTAAAGTTCTCAACAAGGCCGCTGCATGTTCGACCTGTGTCCCCATGTAAGCCTTTCAAAGGACCTTCCCTACCTACAGGGCTCTTCTTTTGAAGATATCCCGTGAATAATAAGAGATACATAATAATAACATAATAATAATAATAAAAATCTTTATTTTCTCATAATTTCAAGAAAGTTACAGATTAAATTTTACGCACATTACATAGAGACTGGTGCCTGTAGTAGCTAAAACCTGTGAGACAGATCACCAGGCCATCCCTCCGTTAGATTGGAAATCAGTAAAACATAAATTACTAACAAAAAAATTAACAAGAACAAAAGTTTTTAGAATATTTAGTAACACGTCTGCTCTACACGCGAGTAATCGGACTCTGTTATTTTTTGGCGTGAATTTCCCGGTAACTCATAGCGTTTGTGATGTGTTCGTGGTAAGGTCGCACATCAGTGAACACTAATATATTATTATCATGATTTTCCCTTTTTATCGAGAAGCTGCCGACTCCAAACACTGTTTCTTTTGATATTAAAATGGCACCGGACGAGACCCCCTTTTGGCCTCTTATATCCAAACCACAGATAAAATGCCCCCAATATCTAGGTATATAATCAGAACAGTTCACTAAGAAGTTATCCGTCGATACGAAATTAAAATGTTGAATGACTCTTCCTCGGTACATATTAAGTTGCGCGTATCGCATGGGATAGGTCAGTTGGTCTCCAAGTTTTGCTACAGGCACTTTAAAAATACAGTTTGGATTACCATACGACTTAATGTAGTTTGCTTCATCAGATGGGTAAAAGGGTTCATCTCTAGTAAAATTAGGTGTAACCTTTATCACCATCAGGTCGTGTAGGGGGGACTGCCTGATTGCTCCTTTGCCGTGCCACAACTCCCATGGTAGTTCTGCCTCTGGAGCGAACATGATTTGACGCCCTGACCACACTTCATGAAAATTCCAATAGAAAATAGATGCATAACCGGCTTTTTGAGGTTTGGTACGTCCCGTATTAACTTGAACTATAATCTCATTAATTATGGAAAGATTTTTTGATAGTTCTCTAAAGGGGTTAAACGCAGTTAGTAGACGATCGTCGTCAATAATAATCCCTGTGGTAATAGGCACACATCCGTATTGTGCGTCTGCCTTGTTTAAGAACAAGTGTAGCATTCTATCAAAATACATGTCCATGGATGGGTTCCTCGGAGCTACCGGTTCGGGATCCGTCCACGGTATAATTTTCCCGTTCATTGTCTTAAGCTGTCCTTGCGTATTTGAGAACAGCAGTATAAAGAACAATGCAGCTTCCACTGAAAATAATAATGCCAAATATATATGAGGTTTCAAATATTTTTTTTTACGACTTCTAATTGAGCTGTTTGGCATAGAAATTTCGGATTTTCCAACATTTACTGTGGAACAATATGGAGCTCAAATAGTGTATGCTGGGTTCGCACGATCGAACAAATATGTTGCGTTGCATGATACGCAACAAGTTGGTTTGCACGTGTGTAACACTAACGATCATCGAACACTCTGTTTGTATGTTCCGTATGCACGGGGACGTTGCGTAACAAACTATCTCAGTAGCCATGGCGCCGTTATGCCTATTGAAATAGGGTGTACGACTGTTACGGGTGTGAGTGTTCTGTAGTTGTGCGCGAACTCGATTCGAAGTGCTCTGCTGATGACAGTAGGCGGGCGCACCCTGGGTTAGGGGTGTTAAGAATCTCCAGGTGGGATCCTACGACCAAACGACCCTAGCTAGCAAAAAAGGTACTAAGAATCTTAATATAATTATATTCAATGCCCAGCCGTTACGGACCGAGGAGCGTTAAGAAGAACTAGAAAAGGCCCTCAAAGTTATCAACTGGGACATCGTAGGTCTCGCTGAAGTTTGAAGAGATGGAGAAAATATATTTGAAAGAAATGACATTATATTTTACCACATCGGTGCAGGAAGTTATGATGGACTGGGATTCTTGATCGCAAAGAAGTTGAAGGATCACGTATCGGAATTTATAGGGTATTCATATAGAATAGCTCTTCTATGTTCTAAGTCAATTTATCGTCTCAGGTGACGCAAAAAAATTTTTTTTTTGCCTTTTATATAATAATAATAATCCAGCCTATAAACGTCCCACTGCTGGGCACAGGCCTCTTCCCATATAGAGAAGGCACGAGCATTGATCACCACGCTTGCTCTCTGCGGATTGGCGATTTCAGATACCAAATTTTGGAATCCAGGTTTCCTCACGATGTTTTCCTTCACCGTTTGTCAGAAGTGTCTTAGAATAATTAAGAAAGTACATATAATTTTTGCCTTTTACTGCCTGTAATTTGAATGAATGGTTAAAGAGATAATACGAGATTGGTATGGAACCGCGAGGGGTTAGTTACACCATTCATAACTTAAGAACGGGAAAACCGAATTTTAAAATCCTTATTTTGTTGGATTCGTCTCCGCCCCGAATAACAAAATAAAAACATCGGGAACGGGATCTAGGTATTTACGCGGATGAAACCGCGGGTCATAGCTAGTATTATAAATTCGAATGGAAGGTAAAGGAATAACTTCGTCGGTCCACGATTAGCGGTAGGTCTACAAGTTCCACGTACCTCCTGTCCTTAGGCGTAGCAGCTGCATGACTCAGAGTAAATAATCAATTACTAGTAATAGTCCCTTCGTTGCGTCTGTTGAAATTCGGCGCATTTTAATATCAAAAGTGAAATCTAGTTAATAAAAAAAACTGCAGTACGATCAAGAAATACATCATGATTGTAGAAAAGGCAGAACAATTAACTGGTCCGGGACAATGATAAAAAAAACTTTTTGAATTTTACAGAAAATTCTACTTGTACTTACTTACTTGTTTTATATGAATCCAAAGCTCTTCCGAAGATATAATTTTAATTGAATTATTTTTCCGTAGTAGTGTGATTCTTGTTCAGCGCACACTCGATTACTATCGTTTAAATGTGATCTTGTCTATAATTTATGCCTAATTTCTGCCGGTTGTTGACAAAAAACAGGAAATATCAAATGTAATCAGAATTTATAGTGTTTAGTATTTCTGTTTTGACAAAAATGCTTGCATTAGGCCGCTGCCTGAAAATTAGCGGACAGCGGGGTGACAGTGGCAGCGGCGCGGGCAAGGAGCGGGCGAGGCCGACCATTTCTCGGAACCGGCGTACAGATGGAGCGGCATAGAGTAGTTCGTCAACTCGCCTATGGTCTATGTGGTCCGAAAGCCATACAGGTCTACTATTCATATTATCCTGACTGATAACACGTGAACTCAGCTTGGTAGGCGATTCGGCCGCTGAGTTTCGTCCGATCCGGTCGAAACAGGAATTTCATTATAAATAATGGTTTAGCGCAAAAAGCCTCATCAAATAAATGATTTAAAAAAAAAAATACAGTATTGTTTCGGACAAACATTTTTTCATCGGTAAAGTAACGTTAGATACAAAATAAAAACATAATAAATGAAGTTGAAAAATGAATTAAAAAACTGTTGTCCTGTTAAAAAATATATTTACTGTTTTCGAGGGCCGGTCCATTTGATCATACGCAAAAGATCCCTCCGATCCCGCGCCGCTGACGCCGCCGCGCCGTCGCCGCCCCGCTGCCCGCTTGTTTCGAGGCAGCGGCCTTGGTGTACGACGAATTTGTGTTAGCATTCTTGACAGGTATACGTCATGATTCTTGAAGGTCCTTTCTAAGACCGAGGCGTGAGTCTGCCGCGTCCGGCACAAGAAAGAACGGGACCGAAGGTTTCTGGTCGGTGCATGTTTACTATATTCCTATTTCGTTCCTTTGAAGTTGGTTTGAAGAGGTTGAAGTAATTTCATTTACGTGAACAAAGGTACCATCATTATTTACTTCTTTTTATTTGGATTTAGCGCACGAGGTTGTCGACATGTGGGCGGTGGACTCAGCAATCATTGTCCCGATAATCGTGACAGCCAACGGCTTAATAGCCAAGAGCTTCGACATACACGTTAACAAGCTAAAATCCTTTTAAAATATAACTTTAATTTATTAAGGGCTGATTTTTCCAACGCCAGATAATTTTATCAGAGGAATAATTTAGAATTTTTGACAGGTCTTCAATACCAAATCTGTCAAACACGAATTTTATCTCTCGAATAAAAATTATCTGGTGTTGGAGAAATCGGCCCTTAATCTTACAAAAAACTAAATCATTTACATAGTATGAATCTGTAATCTAAGTTGTCATTGTTGACAAGAACGATAGTTTAGAAATGAACAAAATGTTTGTCAAGAATTTGTACACAACTACACAAACACGCATAAGGGTCGGCGCACACTGAGCGGTAGAATTCTACGGTACGAGTATCAAATTGATTGCGTGCAATCAATATTTAATACTTGTAGTAATTATATATAATTTTCTAAATAATGGATTTTCGTTTGTTTGCTCGCTACCACCGACTATCCAGGCAAATTCAAAATAAGTCTTATACCTATGGTTTTGTAATGAAATGAGACCACACGGGAAGCACCAACTCTTAAATAAAAAAAAAGAATCATCAAAACCGATTCACCCAGTCGAAATTTAGCGGTATCAAAAATAAAGAAAAACCACCTCGTTTTCAGAAGGCGGTTACAAAAGAGGAATTTCTCAATTCGGCTAATTTCGGTTCTCAATTTGCGTTACACGCGATATCAAAGGGAATGATGGACCGATTTTTCCGAAAATTCTTCTCTTTTCCTCGATTCCACTGAGGTGATGATAAATTTCATCATAATCAATCGAGCTCATATTGCGTAGGCCGGAACACAAATAATTAATAAAAATATGAAGGTAGAACGAGCAACATCAACCGTCAAGACGAACACCACCTCAGTCTGCCCGTGACCATGATACCTGCAAAGGTGTCGAAACGTCGGGAACTAAAATCAAAATACAAACCGCGATAAAATCCGTAAAAGTAGTTTTATTTCAATGTCTAACATTCGCGTAAACCTCAGAATTCAATGTATAATCAATCGATTTTTATATTGAATACAATCAATTATTGTTCGTTTTGAATTAATGAATTAAAATTGCAGACTAACTTTTCTGCTTAGTGAGCGCAAGCCCTTAGAATAGCTCTTACACGCGTAACGTAACATTCATCTAGACCCAGCGCTCGCTGCGGTTTGTCAGTGGATGGGTGACCATCATTGATACAGTATCAAGCCTGAAGAAGTAGTGTTGTCTTTGATCCGGTGCCTGCATACTCTTCGTGTCTAAACACACTAAGTAAGCCAAAGTTACGCGACCGAAGTTCAGCAGAATTACGTCTGCAATGCTATTTCAATTACTGACGGCACACTATGCCGAAATTAAGCCGCGTCATAGCGTACAGCGTAACTTCGGTCGGGCGTAAATTCCGCGGCAACTTATTCTGTGAGCACACATTATACGCGACCGAAGTTCGGTTCGATTGCCGACGAAGATCGGGGGCGGGGAGCAGCGGGGAGCCGTAGTAACTGAATTTTTGCCGCGTAAGTTCGGCACTTATGGTGTGTCATATCAGCCCAACACGTCGGAACGTAAAATCAGCCGCCAAACTTTGGTCGCGGAACTTCGCCATAGTGTGTTTAGCTTAGAGTATACATAAGAAACTAAAGAGTGAGCCTATCAGAGTATGAATCGTAAGCACTAGTATGAACTAGTTTTGTCGTAAATATTGTATCAAGACGGAGCGCGCCGTTTTAATAAATCTTTCTAAAACACTTATATTATCCTAACAATGTCAAAACCGTCGACATTTTCGCGTATAAGTCTGTCGTTGCGCGAAAAATAATTTAAATCAGTAAACGAATGTACTAGATACAGCCAAAAAGTGCTCTCTCTTGGCACAAAGGGAAACTAGCGATACTAGCGGTCTATAGTATATCTAAAGTCTATGGTGTTTAGGCACTTCAAGTATACTATTTATATGACAGGCCTGTTTGTCTAGTGGTTAGTGACCCTGACTGCTATACCGGAGGTCGTGGGTTCGATTCCCACCCAGGACAAATGTTTGTGTGATGAGCACGATCATTTGTTCAGGTTGTCTGGGTGTTATATATCTATAATATGTATGTATTTAGAAATATATAAGTATGTTTATCAGTTGTCTGGTTACCATAACACAAGCTCTGCTTAGCTTGGGATCAGATTACCGTGTGTGAGGTGTCCCGGAATATTATTATATTATTATTATTAAGTTGAAGTTGGTTTACAGTAGCCGAAAAGAAGGTGGAGTGACCAACTAGACTGCTACCGTAGGACTGGCCTATCCTAGTTCTAAACAGAAGTGCGTGGAAGTAGGAGAGAGAGGCCTTTCACCTGCAGTGGGTAAGACGGGCTTAATAAAACAAAAGTCGTTTATCAATCGAGCTATAAGAGTGTAGGAATAAACAGTGCAAAAGTAAAAAGTATAAGTTAAATTTTTCGTATTTGTGTCACATCATTCAAGGAATTTTTTTATACGGTTATGCGGACAACATTACATACATTGCTCTGAACCCAAAGTAAGTAGCTATTTAGCACTTGTGTTATGGAATTCAGAAACATCGTTGTTTCCTCGGGTCTGGGTGTTTGTGGTACCTTCCTAGGTACCACAAACACCCAGACCCGAGGAAATGTAGAAAAGTGAGTTTCTACATTGACCCGTTCGGGGATCAAACCCGGGACCTCAGAGCTAGCGACACCTTGAAAACCGGTGCGTAGGTACGGTTAACTGTGGATTTTTTTGTTTCTCCTGGTGAGTAATTGAACCTGACTAATTGAACATTGAGACCTTGAAAAACAATTTGTAACTACTCTGCAATTATTTTTTTTATCGTTACTTTTAATTTATATTTTTTATAATTCTTAACTCTTATTTTTTTACTGCTGACTGGTATGATAATGGGTCGCCGTTACTAAAAATGCCTAATTCAACACATAATCGTTCACTTCGTGTCAGTGGATGTTGCATTTTTGCATCCGAACCGTGAACGCCGTCTAAAAAAACATAGAATTAACTTCAAAGATATTTGCACAAAAAAAAAACGGCTAAGTGCGAATCGGACGAAGGGTTCTATACCATTGACTAGGTATTTCAAGCGCCTATCTGGCACCATTTATTGATTGATGAATGAACAAAGATCACAAAATTACCTTAAATTTAAAGAAACAACCAAATCAAATGAACAATGCAACGTGAAATCTCCAACGATAAACATTAACATTCCAAAAAATGCGCTCTCTGCACGACCACTCGTAATTTTGTGGTCTTCGTTCATTGATAGTTTGGCGCGGACTCAATTACTTAGGTATACTTACATTAGTTTAAGAACTTAGTTATTAAGATTAAATAAAAAAAGGTTTGTTATATTTTGCTTTTCCTTTTTTTCGGCGGTTTAATTTTTTTATCTAAAGCTTTTTTACCATTTGCTCACGAAACACTAAGTAGCTCAACAAATGAGTTATCGTATAATTCACTAGTAACGTAATAGTATGTGGTTACTACAAAAACTGTCATCCGATCATTATGATTTTTCTAAGGCTTATCAGTAAATTTGGAGAAAAATTGATATCCATGAAACTAAATTATATAATATTTGACGACCTCCGTGGTCGAGTGGCGTACGCACCGGTTTTTAAGGTGTCGCTAGCTCTGAGGTCCCGGGTTCGATCCTCGGAAGGGTCAATGTAGAAACTCACTTTTCTACATTGTCTCGGGTCTGGGTGTTTGTGGTAGGTACCTTCGTTGTTTCTGAATTCCATAACACAAGTGCTTAACAGCTGCTTACTTTGGGTTCAGAGCAATGTATGTGATGTTGTCCGCATTTATTTATTTATATACCAATTCATCATAAAAAAAAAATATAACTTATTTATAAATGTTAGCAGATAATAAAATCAATTACTTACATTAATCCTACTAACAGATGTATAATTATCAAAAACTTGAAACTCAAATGTGTTCGTTGATGGAAACTGTTTGCTTAGTGCCTGCCTAGATGGCGTTGGCGGTCGACTGCTAAATCAAAATGGTTGGTTGGTTATCGACGTAAAAAATGCACTATCAGTAAAAAGATTAGGAGATTTTTTTTGTCGGTTTATTTTTATTTTCATCCGACTTCAGAATGAGGAGGTTCTCAATTCGTCTGTACGTTGGTTTTGTATGTATGTTACGCGATTTCTACGGCAATTGAGAAAACCATTAAAAGAAAATTGGTCAAAAAAGCTCTGGTGGGATATTATTACAACAGTCACTGCGCTTAATCAGTTTAGATTAACTTCAAGAAATCGTTCTGTAAAAGTACACCTTTCCCTTGAGAACACACTACTCGTAGTAAATTACGTAGCGTACAGTCACGAGCAAAAATATTTACACACGGAATATTTTTGCTCGTGAAATATAGCGAGATTTCTTTAGTGAATTGAAACGACAAAAAATATCTACATGATTAAGGAACTTTTTTAAATTAAGTTTTCATATATTTTACTGGACACTGCAAGAGCTGGTTCAAGGTGACACGAGACAAAGACCAATGGAAGAACTTGGAGGAGGCCTTTGCTCAGCAATGTAAAAGAATAGGCTAAAAAAGTTACAATCCGAATCTAAATTAATAAAAATACCAGCCTACAAACGTCCCATTGCTGGGCTCAGGCCTCTCCCCATATAGAGAAGGCACGAGCAGTTATCACCACGCTTGCTCATTTGCGGATTGGCGATTACAGATCGCAATTTTGGAACCCAGGTTTCCGCTCGATGTTTTCCTTCACCGTGTATTAGAAGTGTCTTAAAATAAATTAAAAATTGCTTAGCGTGTACATTATTTTGCTCGTGAGTTTACGTCTGTGTTGCGGTTGCTGCTAGTTTCCTATTAGTTGTATTTGCCCAGCTGATTGCTTCGCCGTGATTTGATTGGCTCGCTAGTGGTCAATTAGTTCTGCAGTCGTTCTAGAGTTCAGTGAGAACAAATCGTCCGAGTATATTTATTAGTGAGTTACAATTTTTTTTATGATGAATTCGTAAATAAATAAATAAATAAATAAAAAAAAAAAAAAATCAAAAAAATCAAAAAATAAACAAATAAAGAAATAAATGCGGACAACATCACATACATTGCTCTAAACCCAAAGTAAGTAGCTAAAGCACTTGTGTTATGGAATTCAGAAACAACGAAGGTACCACAAACACCCAGACCCGAGGCAATGTAGAAAAGTTGGTTTCTACATTGACCCGTCCGGGGATTGAACCCGGGACCTCAGAGCTAGCGACAGCGAAACCGGTGCGTACGCCACTCGACCACGGAGGTCGTCAAATAAAACTATTTTATAAGAAGTTGTGATGACAATACGACAATAAATGAAAACACGGACAGTACTAGTTCATAAGAATAATCCTAAAGGGTAAAAAAACCGTAGCATCAAAAATAAAAAATGGTGTTCTCCTGCGTTTCCAATTTTATGCGATTTCGTTTGTTTGAAATTTATATTTTTTATTTTTGATGCTACGGTTTTTTTACCATTTAGGACTATTCTTATGAACTAGTACTGTCCGTGTTTTCATTTATTGTCGTATTGTCATCACCACTTTGTATCGTTAAGTTTTTCCAGGATAATTATTACAAAAATGTGATGGAATGTTTGCATGTAGGTTTGTAAGTTTTTACGTTCTAAAAAGATCTATATTACAAATTAAATTGTAAAAATATAATTACGAAACTAATAAATGAATAACACACTTTATCCTATACTGCGCTCGCAATGGATGCTAATCACACGTTTCAGGAAAAAGCAACTGTAATGTGTACCTGTAAGGTTTAGTTTGCTTCGTTACATTTTATGTCTTTTATGACTTTTTCAAGAGTACTAGACAGTCTAAACTTTAAACAGAGACTCTATTTCCACTTGCATTAAGTTGATATTTGCTTAAGTGGAAAAAATACGTGACACAAGAATTGGAAGTCATTTTTTAACCGACGAAAAAAACGGAGGAGGTTCTCAATTCGACGCGTATATTGATTGTTCACTCACTGATTGTAATGTATTACCACGCGTTACTTATTACAGAGTAGTCCGATTTTGATATTTTTTTTTTATTAGACATGGTATACCTCGAAGTAGCCACATAAAAATATAAAATAAAAACTTTTTAACAAAAAAATTAAACCGCCGAAAAAACTGAAAAGCAAAAAATAACAATTTTTGGAGTCTGTGTCAGCCAATAATAGCAAATTTTAATACTATATAGGTACCTAAGGACCGACACCGACCCAAAAAATTGTTATTTTTTGCTTTTCAGTTATTTCGGCGGTTTAATTTTTTTGTTAAAAAGTTTTTATATTTAAATATCAAGATCACAGGAAAAAAGGAATCAAAACAAAACAACAGTACAAACCATGTGTACGAAATAGGTGACTCACGTGGCAATCATACACGGGAAACTCACTCTTATCCCCTTAAATTACAGCCTATATTCCATTAGCAGTGCGCCAACTTTTCACGTGACAATCACACTGCGCACGGGAAAATCACTCTTATCACTTTACCTTACAGCCTATATTCCAGTGGCAATGAGTCAACAATTGTATTTAATTATGAGGAAGCACTCAGGGCAAGGAAGTTGGCAATAAACAACTGATCAAGACAATTAGGTGTGTTCGTCGCAGTGAGGCTGCAGATGTGCGGGACGCGGCCTTATGCATTATGAAACATTGACCATCTATACGATACTATATTTGACGACCTCCGTGGTCGAGTGGCGTACGCACCGGTTTTAAGGTGTCGCCAGCTCTGAGGTCCCGGGTTCGATCCCCGGACGGGTCAATGCAGAAACCAACTTTTCTACATTGTCCCGGGTCTGGGTGTTTGTGGTACCTTCGTTGTTTCTGAATTCCATAACACAAGTGCTTTAGCTACTTACTTTGGGTTCAGAGCAATGTATGTGATGTTGTCCGCATTTATATATCATAAACATTCCAACTACCCAGTCCACCTGCTGTTATAACAGCTAGGCATGTTTAAAGTTGCCTCGGTTTTTAATTAACTCAGCACGAAATGAAAAATATGAATAATTAAAACACTAACTTAAATATTCGCAACGTTTTATAAACAAACTGTTTTGTTTTACAGTAGTGGAAGTTTTCGTTTAATAAAAGCCGGTCAAATACGAGTCCGACGTCGCACGAATTGCTCTGTACCGTATTTTTGAGTTGATTAAATGAAATGTTAATTGCAGTGGGATCTAATGTTGACGAGGAACATTTTATTTCGTGTGGTAGTATTAATTCTGCATGTAGTGTAATCATAAAAAATTTAAAACAATCATAATTGAATTTCAGTTAAATACAGTAGTGCTATTCTGTAAAAATATTTTCATGTCTCGACAGCGGAATCCGCGGTGAGATGTCAAATACGTATTCTCGAATTTGAATTCTAAATCAAGGTCAATTGGGTTCACTTTTGAAGTGAGCTTTATTGTCACTCAGGTGAAGCTCGATACCGAAATTATTTACAGAATAGACATACAGGGGTCACCGAGAAAAAGACTGGTGTTTTTAACCGTTACACTCAATAAATGGTTTGGGTATGACGACAACCTACTATCTTAGGAACAGCAAGTTGAGCAAAAACATGTGAATATGTGTGTGGTGACCATAAGTTCGCAACTTAAAACGTAACTTACATCATCAAGAGGTACACAATAAGTAACAACAGAAAAACGACTATTTACACACTTTAAAAAAGTACGTCGACAATCCGAACGCTCGCTACGCTCGCTAAGGGTTAAAAAAAAACCTTACCACCTAACCCAACTATGTCGGGGTTGACTTAGGGCCGATTTCTCCAACGCCAGATAATTTTTATTCGAGAGATAAAATTCGTGTTTGACAGACTTGTATTGAAGACCTGTCAAAAATTCTAAATTATTCCTCTGATAAAATTATCTGGCGTTGGAAAAATCAGCCCTTAGTCGAATTTGAAATTATTTCGAGGGTTTTCTTTGCGCTCTATAACAAGTTGTCGGCGATCATGACATCTATATATGACTCTGCGTGCATGTCGCTTTAAATCAAAGTTGAGGTTAAGTATTGTCCTGGCTTGCTTAGAAATCATAGACACCCTAGCTTTTCGAACATTGTAGTACCAGGCTCCCATACAATCAAAGCGGTCAAACTCAAACATCGATGAAATAGTAGAAACAAAAATGAACTATATTTCAATCACCTGACTGATTTTTTCCGCTCTGTTCAAAGGGCTATGTTACAATCCGCTAACTAGTTGGACGTTGAGTGACGCTTGTTTAATCAACGTTTGGCCTCGTCGTTCAATTAAATGTCGTCATTCAATGAACGCGCTAGTCTTACACTCTTGCGCTTACACTCTTGTTTCGCTTCGTCTACTTTCATTATTCCCTTCATCCATGCTCTTTGGTTTAGGGTACTCTTGACCTGGCCTTTTTTCTTTCATACTCGCCTTATACAATATTTTCATCAATCGTTCTTCATTCTCTCGAAACGGCTAGGATCTCTCTTTTTATTTATGACAGTCCTTTTCTAATATCATACAGATGAAAGAGATAACAATATATATACTAATATTTGTATTAACCCAAATATTATAATGCGTTAGCTTCCACTAGCGTTTGTCACACGCGTTACAATCCGCTACGAGAGCTACGAAAAACCAAAACTTGTAGCCGTAGCACTCTCGCGCGACGGCAAATGACGTGATTGCTTTGCTGTTGTGTGTCTGGCCTTAAATAATTAAAGGGTAGTAGGTACTCTGGCTATTAAAGTGGACCAATCAGGAGACGTGGATGGTTAATAATATATGTCATGACAAGTTTCGATCTCCCGGGCTTCGGCGAAGCGATCGCAGCTTATATGTAATTTGTTTTGGAAGGTTTGTACTGATGACACTAATCGTAAAGTTAGCCAGCTAATAACTCGATGAACTTAAGGAGAAATTAAAAAAAACTGGCCAAGTGCGAGTCGGACTCGCGCACGAAGGGTTCCGTACCACCGTCGTATGAGAGCCCCCCCTTAAATATTCATTGTATGTGGTCTTTATTTGTTGTTATAGCGGCAACGGAAATACATCATTTGTGAAAATTTCAGCTTTCTAGCTATCACGGTTTATGAGATACAGCCTGGAGACAGACAGACGAACAGACAGACAGCGGAGTCTTAGTAATAGGGTCCCGTTTTACCCTTTGGGTACGGAACCCTAAAAATGTTTTATACACATATTAAAAAAAAAAAATGGGCACCTTAGTACGGAAACTATACCCACGCTGTACATAAATAAAATAAGGTGAAATAGACAGATTAATGTCTCTAGTTTACGATAGTATGGGTCGCATTACTGTGGGTATAGTCTGAAGTTACGCAAGAGAAGCGTCTGGAAGGATATGGGGAAGGCCTTTGCCCAGCATTTATGATGCAACAGACAGAGACGTCACACACATAATACTCCTTTTTTCGCATTTGATGTAGATATTGACGGCCTGTTGGTCTAGTGGTTCACTAACCACTAGACCAACAGGGTCACTACCCTGACTGCTATACCGGAGGTCGTGGGTTCGATTCCCACCCAGGACAAATGTTTGTGTGATGAGCACGATCATTTGTTCTGTGTCTGGGTGTAATTTATCTATAATATGTATGTATTTAGAAATATATGAATATGTTTAACAGTTGTCTGGTTACCATAACACAAGCTTTGCTTAGCTTGGGATCAGATAACCGTGTGTGAGTTGTCCCGGAATATTATTATTATTATATTAATTATGTGTTTTATTAATTATTATTTGTTATTAAAACACGTCGCGAACATAAAGTTTATATTATTTTAATGTCTTATGTATTACCTGTCGGTCAGTTTGTAGAATGTCATTAGACGGTGCCTTATTGTTGTGATTGATTATAGTGATGCATTGTCATGCGTTTGTAAGTGTCCATAAAAATGATATTAAATTATTCATGCAGTATCTTTTGGCAAGTGTAACCAAATTAAATTGACACACTTAAACAGATTTGGTGCTATGAATTATACTAATCCAATATTTAAAGTAGGTAGGCTTTAATTAAAAACATATTTTTATACTCAAGTTCTTGGGTTTAGGTCCAAAGTACTCTTGAATGAAAGTTAAACAAGCCCAAACACAATGAATTCCCTAACACAAGTGCTTTAGCTACTTACTTTGGGTTCAGAGCAATGTATGTGAGGTTGTCCGCATTTATTTACTTATTATGGCGTCGCTGCCTTTAAAAGTATTGTAAATGTGAATGAATGTGAAAGAAATGTGAAAAATATCACCTACTTGGGACCCAATAATACGTAAACTCAAGGACAAACCCAAGAGCAGCGCTGCAAGACATCAAGACACAGTGAGTTCATACTGCGTAGGTCAGAACTCAAATAATTAGTTAAAATATGAAGGTAGAACGAGCAACATCTACTGTCAAGACGAACGCCATCTCAGTCTGCCCGTGACCATGATACCTGCAAAGGTGTCGCAAAGTCGGGACCTAAAATCTAAATATAAACCGCGAAAAAATCCGTAAAAAGTAGTTTTATTTAAATGTGAAAAAATAAGTAAATGATGAATCCATTCTTATTATAATAATATATATTGTACAGTTTAAAGCACCACTGTTTTCCTTTGTAACGGCAGTCAAGAGCAAATCGTACATAATATTTGTTGTTGTGTTACACTGTCTAAAGATTTAAACTCTGTACCTGAATCTGTTTCTGAGATGGCAGCTGACAGACTGACGGACAGTCGACGCTAAGTAATAAGACAGCATTGCTCTGAGAGACTTGTACAAAGGTACACCCACATGGGACTTACTGTGAGACACCTACGCCTCGTCTCTAATTATTAACTACTAGCTGTGCCCCGCGTTGTCACCCGCGTGAATAACAATTCATACACTATCTTTATATAATACTAGCTGTACCCGGCATGCAATTTTTTCTACCTAGCACCTGCCTACTACCTACCTACCTACTACCACTTAGGGGTATGAAAAATAGATAGTAGCCGATTCTCAGACCTTCTGAATATGCATATAAAATTTCATAAAAATCGGTCAAGCCGTTTCGGAGGAGTATGGTAACTAACATTGTGACACGAGAATTTTATATATAAGATAAAGCGGATACGCTTTATCTTATATATAAAATTCTCGAAATTCTCTTGTTAGTTGAAGTCTGAAACTGTATCCTTGCTACAATTTGTGTTTAATATTAAAAATTATAGTTATAAGAATAACTTGCTTCGGCCCGTCGGAGGACTTTGTTAAATATATTTTGTTTAGACTTTGGATGTCCAACTTATATGTTTTAATCGCTTTTTAAAACCGTATTATTTCAGTTGTAAAAAAATAATAATTGAGTAATTCGGAGTTTTTTAAGTTTAATAAAATACAGTAAATACCTACTTTATAGCTATGAAAATGCTTTGTAGCTTATAAAAGACATGTTTGTTGAAAAAAGCGCCGTCGGCAAAACGAAAAGCCGCCGAAAATTCAGCTTCCGGCTCCCACAAAATTTTTCCACTTCCTGTACCTAATGAGGCAAACAACTTGAAATATGATATCAAAAAATATTTTTAGAATATGTGATTTATTACGTTATTAATGTTAGTTTGTTTGTGTGTGTGTGAGTTGCATGTGTAGTGGTGCAAGTGCATGCAAGTCGGTTGTGGGCGGTTGGTCGTCTCACCGCTCGCGTTAGATTCAAATGTTGCTGTTTCACGTCTAACAAATGGGCGGGCTGTGCAAGTCCACACTAAGACGATTAAACTAGTGTGTTGTCGGCAGGTGTTCCTTGAGCGGCGCATGCGCGAAGCAACAGTTAGCCGGCCGCCGCGCCCCGCTGGTTGTCGCGCGCTAGCTCTCGCGCCGGCCGGACGCCTGGCAGTCGGCTCTCGCGGACAACTCTACCCGCGCGCGATCCTCTAGTTCGTAGTTTTCTCTTCGTGTATTAAGGTAAGAAAACTATTTAATTTTAAATAAAAAAAAAAAATCGTTATTTTTGAGTAAAAATCTATTTTATTTTTGGCGTCGGATGCGGTTGTGATTAATGTTTAAGATACGTGTCGGTGATTTGAATTTAAGATTCTGCGGTTTAGTTTCCGGGGTAAAGTTCACGGTATCTACTTTGTGAACAAATCCTTTGAATTGAAAACAGCCGAATTAATCCGTTTTGAGTCGGACTAAATTATTAAAGAGGTTTCGGTTGATAAATCTAAAGTTTCTGATCTTTAAAAACTATTTCGGTGAGTTTACAGTAATTTAGTTTGATTTTGTTACTAAAAATAATAGAAAATATTTTTTTAGAGTTATAACATCATAAATTCGTCTATTTTCGTGATATTAAGAAGCTCGGACTAGTTTTAAATACTCTACATCGAGATATCGGCGTAAAAATGTGAAAAATAACATAACGCGACCGAAAAAATATTTCACTAAGTGACTTACTAAAAAAAAATCGTAATAAAAATGGATTTTAAATAAAGAATATTATTTTTTGTTGTCTTACGTTGTGGTTTTTTCTACATATTTTTATTATAACTACTTAGTAAGTAAAAAATGGACTGAATTAGTTGAGATGGTATTGGTTTGACTTTTAGCTACACGTTTAACCGTTGAGGGTTTGATCTCCCACACCGAATAAAATATTTAAAAGATTCACACATATTTCGCCCAAATTCCAGCGCATTTGCGTTTAATTAATTAATATTTAAACACAAAAAAAGTAATGCTTAAAAGAGCCTTTTTCATGTAAGATTCTAATTTCGGATTTTCAAACGATTCAACAAATACGTTGAAAGAAAAATATTATTATATAATTTTAAGCTTAAAACTATAAAAAAACGAACTGATAGAATAAAACCACAAAGATTTTAAAATTCGAAACGTTTATAAAAATAAAAGGAACGTTATAAAATTGAAACACAAATATTTGAACGCAATTCTAAAGTTCTTAGTTTAAATCTCAATTGGAAAGTGGATGGCTGTCAATCGCCAATCAGTTGGCACCATTATATCCAAAATGGACGAAACTTAGGTAATGAATGCCAAGTCAATTACCAGTTAGAGCCCACTTAACGACACTTAACTTAACTCACTGTTTGCTTTGAAACTTCAGGCTCAAAGTAAAGGAACTACAATCACATTTACACATTTAAACAGGAGTAAAATGTAATTAGTGACAATATTTGCTAGATACCGAAGTTTTGATGTTAAAACAAAATAAACACGATGAAAAATAAGCTCAGATTTGAAATTCGAAAATGGCGTTTAAAATTTGCTAAAAAAATAAGAACAGTTATTTATTCATTTTTTTATGATTTCGAATTTGGAATATAGAACGTTAAAAATTAAAGAAAGAAAAACACGTTTTATTTTATAAATCAACACGGCTTTGTAACTAAGTCCTTTTTACACGACTGCCCAAAAAGGAGTGTTATGTTTTCAGGGTTCATGTATGTATGTATGTATGTATGTATGTATGTATGTTTGTGAGTTTCTTTATTCCACCATAACTTCTAAAAGGCTTGACCGATTTCAATGTTTGTGGTATCATTAAAAGCTTTGAGTTATCCCGAGTGACATAGGCTATGTGGACAATAAAAAATGGTCAAGTGTGAGTCGAAATCGCCTGCAAAGGTTTCCGAACGATATTTTTTTTTGTGTTGTGTCATGTTTTTTGTTGTTCACTAAAAGGTAATAAATAAAAAAATTATAATTAAAAAAATTAAAAACACGCCTGCCATGTCAAAAAAAATTAAAAACAAGTCAAATATTTGCAGTCGGGGGACCTGTAATGAATTGTTCCAAGTAACCGACCCCGATTGCAAATATTTGACTTGTTTTTAATTTTTTTTGACATGGCAGGCGTGTTTTTAATTTTTTTAATTATAATTTTTTGGTACGGTTAGAGAAACGGTATTTCTAAGAAAATCGTTAATTAATTCAAATTAATGATCCTAAATGTTCATTTCATCTTTTATTACTGAAAAGTGGTGTTTAATCTCTGAAACATTATTAAACAAGATATTGTATTTTTGACAACGGGTTATAAGTTCAAGCTTTTTTACAATCGACGACCTCCTTGGTCGAGTCAAGTCGAGTGGCTACGGTTAATCTAGAAACTCACTTTTCTACATTGCCTCGGGTCTGGGTGTTTGTGGTACCTTCGTTGTTTCTGAATTCCATAACACAAGTGCTTTAGCTACTTACTTTCTGTTCAGAGCAATGTACTTATGTGATGTTGTCCGCATTATCATTGGTTTTATTTTTGGAGTATGTGGGACATTGTGGGATCGTGAATAATTGTAACAATTTAGTTTTAAAAAAAGTAACCTATGGAGTGTCTTGCCGGCTCTTCTCCATAGGAAGGACACTTTGGAACCGAGCAACTAGAGTCAGTAGATTTAACGTAACGTTTTTTGAGCGCCTTTTTTATTTGGTTAATAAGAAATAAAAACATTTTGATTTTGATTTTGATGGTAATTGAAAATGATAGTTTGCCCTCACCGTTTTTTGCGCAGTTTACGGCAGTTTTGTTCGTCAGTGGAGATGGTTAAATTGAAATCGGATATAGTTAATAAGACACTTCTTTATAACTTATATTTTTTTTGGTTTGAGATACTTATTTCAATCATTATAATTAGTTTAATAGCTTCGTGAGAAGACGGATTTTAATTAAGATGTATAAAATTGAAGTGTTAAAATATAGATTTATTACGATGATGAAAGTTAAATAAAAATCGAACTCATTATTTTTTTTTTTAAATTTGTCGTAATCTGAAAAATATATAAATAAAAATAAAAAAAAATCTACAAATATACTTTATTTTGTGTTTTATATAAACGGTTTATTACGTCTTCAATATAAAGACCCAGACCCAGGCCCAGACCCAGGCCCAGACCCAGGTGGCAAAACTACAACATCTTTCGAGTCTCTCTTTTATCAAATTGCACAAATTTATGAAGGTATAGTAAAAGCCATAAATATTAACAAATAGACACATGATATAGTGATCGTAAAGAGAAGCTATTTATTAGAGTTTAGTGCGAGAGCTCGATACAGTTTTATTTCGACATTAAATAGAGGTTAGTGCCGATAACCGATGTAGTGTGACATAAGGCCAGGACGTCAATTCAGCTATTTAAGAGTTGCTTGAATTGACCGAATAGAAATAGTTGGTATTCTGCTTACTGTCATAACGATCATTAATTGGTCATTACGATCATTCTCTTCGAGAGTTCAATGAGATTTTATTTTAGGCTTATCTGAATAGGAAAATAAGGCACAATGACAGCTGAATCGAGGCCCTGTTCATTGATCAGGCCTTTAGCTGATGATCAAAGAACATGAGAGAGATATGACAGAAGGGTGACATTTGATAGGTTTTCAATCATTTGACATAAGTAATTTAAAGCATGGTCCTTTTGATCGGTCTTTTCGGAAGTAGATTGCCGCAGTGCTGAATTATCATAAAGCTACTCGGTTTATATTTTAGATGTAGATTCTATATATTATTTTAAAAACTTTTTTAAATCAAAATTTAACAACACGTGTAAGTAAAAAGGTTTGGATAATATTTAGTGAAATAAAAAACAAAAAAAATAAAACTGATGAAATTAGTAGGTACGTTTACTTGAATATTTCGATCATAACGCCTAACAATGGTAATTACGACTTTATTTGAAGGTGTTAAGATAGATTTTTGTTTGGTTTCCCTTACATGTTTGTTTAGGATAATATTATACGACGTCACATTGTTTCTAATGCTGTGCGGTTGCGCGTTGTATGTAGCCCACAACATTATAATACATTATAATGCCCAAATATTATTGACATTATTAAATAAACGTTGTAAGAGCTTAATTATTATTTATTGTGTGTTATTGTGTTTGTTAAGGGCTCGTGGCTAAGTGTAAGCCATACGGTTTGAACGCTAATACAGGTTAAGCCACGCTCGCCGCGGTTGGTCCGTGGATGGGTGACCATTTATAACATACCGAGACCCCTCCGTGTTTCGAAAAGCACGTTAAGCCGTAGGTCCCGGCTGTCATACGTACATCTTTGGCAGTCGTTAAGTCAATTCTGACAACCAGTCTTACTATGGGATACTGTGTTTCCCAGTATAATGGGTTGTGGAGGTCAGATAGGCAGTCGCTCCATGTAAAATACGGTATTCAGCTGAATCCGTTAAGACTGGTAGCCGACCCCAACATAGCTTGGAAAAAGGCTCGGGAGATGATGATGATGAGTTTGTTTTTATAGTGTCAGATAATCTTTTATGTTTTGAATTAAAAATATTACCTACAGTTCGTTTAAATATAACGTTAGTCGTGTGAAATTAATCGTTTAGACACAAAATACATACTAAGGGACTTGAAAAGTTTTCCCTTTTTCCGTCGGTAGCTTTCCGTTTGTAGGCCGATTTGAATGTTTAGTTTTAATTAGATTATATTAGACTTAGTTATTATAACTTATAAATATGCATCTAAAGTATAAGAGAGATCTTTTTGTGTGTAGGCAAAATGATTGATGAACGGCTAGATTAAGGCTGGCCCACCCACGTCCGATAATCGGTGACCGATTTTTTGTAGGAGAAAAATGGAACACACTTATAGCAATAGTGCAACGCACACGTCCTACAAAACGTAGGTCAGAATTCGGTACTAAGAATCGGCGGAAAAATCGGTCCGATTATCTGACCTACTAAAAGTCTGTCGAGGGCGGGCATCGTAAAACAATCTTGGTACTGAATGACAGGAATGTGTCAATCTGAATAGTTCGATTATTTTAATGACGGCCCGCGCCTATCGCCACCGCCGTCAGTATATTACTGTAATAGTAAATGTAATGTAGCTTACAAAGGAAATCGTCATGCTCCCCAACGATTACGAATGTAATCGTTTAGGTACACTTAGGCCCAAGCGAACCAAATGAAGGAATGACCATCGAACTTGAATAAACGCAAATTTTAATGGTTCTTCATTGGCAACAAGATTACTCGTTTAGGGTTTGAAAATTGAGAGTTTTAAACTTTATTTATTTATTTTAAGCCATTGCACCAGCTTTCATATAAAAAAAAATCATCCAAATCAGTTCACCCAGTCGAAAGTTCTGAGGTAACAAACATAAAAAAAAACATTGAATTAGTACCTCCTCTTTTTGAAGTCGGTTAAAAAAACTACGCGTCTCCGTGAAATTATTAAAAGTGTTTGACAGTAGGTATAATATTATGTCTCCAATTTTGTAACATCAAAATTTCAGACATTGAAGTTTATTTATTTATTTAACAATTAATGTACGTACAAACAGGAAATAAATAAAAGAAATGGAACAAGACGAAAGATAACAAATGTACAAAGGTACAGCTTATTTCTAAAAGAAATCTCTTCCAGCAGACCTGCGAACAGGAGGAAGCCATGAAATTTGTAGACAAATGTATACAATAGTTAGAATTAGAAAAAAAAATAATAATAATAGAGCACCATATGATACAAAAAGAAGAAAATTAAAATAAATTTTAATACAAATTAGAAGACATACATAAATACTTACATAAAACAAATTATATAATATATGTATATTTAACTTACGAAGAAAGGTAATGCTCTTTTACTCTTTTCTTAAATAGAGATATAGTGGGTGAGTCACGTATGTTAGGCGGCAGTGAGTTCCACAGTCTGACTGCGTGCACGGAAAATCAAAATAATAAACTTAAAAACTCTCGCTCTGATTGGTTAATTAAATCCAAATCAAAAACAGTAAATCAGTTGAAGAATGGTCAATCAAAATCAAATCAAACGAGTTAATCAATTATTCAAAGAGGACGATAGCAAAGCTTTTAACGGTGGCATCGTTATCAAGGCCATAGCTCCTGAGGGACAGCTAGAGTAGTGACAATTTAAGGCACTGATAACGCCTTGAGAGCCACCCGTATCGGTACTATAAGTACCCACCTATATCGCGTATACTAGAGTCTTTATACACAACGAAGTCGGGTTAGATCGTGATCTTTTATTTGTTGGATTTGTCTTCAAAAAACATCGGGGACTGAGAACTAGTACCTACATATTATTATGTGGGGCATAGCTAGTTTAAATAGCTGTAACTGACGTAGTGTAGAAAAAATTAGAGGTCAGACCTCAAGCAAGCGCGATGGGAGCTAGAGTGAACATTACCTCCTCATTTTATGTACCAATTCACAGATTCACTTGGCCTATACGGTTAGGTAATTTAAGATTCGATTTCGACGACCTCTGTGGTCGAGTGGCGTACGCACCGGTTTCAAGGTGTCGCTAGCTCTGAGGTCCCGGGTTCGATCCCCGGACGGGTCAATGTAGAAACCAACTTTTCTACATTGCCTCGGGTCTAGGTGTTTGTGGTACCTTCGTTGTTTCTGAATTCCATAACACAAGTGCTTTAGCTACTTACTTTGGGTTCAGAGCAATGTATGTGATGTTGTCCGCATTTATTTATTCAATATTATTATTATTTACTCAACAATTTACATAAATTAAAAAAGTCAACACCAAAATATGATAAAGTATGTTCTAAAAATAAAATTTGAATATAATTCTTGACGTATATTTAACGTAGAACGTGTAATCAATTTCCGTGGTAAATATCCAGTCCAGAAAAGGCGACGTGACGGCTAAAACGGACGCGAATCATTTGCCTAATTCAATTTGATCGGCTCCGGCGGCCGCGGAGAAGCGAGGTTCTTAAGGAAATTGTTAATCTTCTGTCATTAAAGGCAATCATATAGAATCACGGACGAAGTTATCAAAGTTCGAGATTGACGATCTGAGATCGAATGTAGGTAATTAGGTTACTTTATTAATCAGCTATAGGTACATATACATGGCCATGTCTGTCGCAGAAGCGACGAGAGGTGGAGCAGGAAGGTTCTCGAATGGAGACCACGTTTAGGCAAACGTAGTGTAGGACGCCCCCCGGCTAGATGGACCGATGACCTGAAGAAGGCAGCTGGCAGTGACTGGATGCAAAGGGCGGGAGATCGTGCGCTGTGGCGTTCCTTGGGGGAGGCCTATGTCCAGCAGTGGACTGCAACAGGCTGATATGATGATCATGATGATGATGACATATACAGGGTGTTAAGAAAACCCTGTCCGACCCGAAAGGGTGATACGGAGCTACAATCACATGCCCCAATAAAATATTAAATTTGGGATATTTATGATAGTAACAATAATAATGGATTTTGAATTTTGCTGCAAAATTCCCTAAATTTGAAATCAAAACAAAAATTAAAACACCATTTACGTCGGTGTTATTGGCGGCCTTTTGTTTTCATCATTTGGTGACGACACCGACTCTCTCTCTCGACTTTTGAGAAAAATATTTTTTTTTTGTTATAATTTTTTTTTCTTTTTTCCAATTTTTTTCTACACTAATGTAATCAGATATCGATACCTAACAACACCTTAACGGATCGGACAGGGTTTTCTTAACGCCCTGTATAGCAGTCATTATTTATCCTATTTAGTGTTCGAAGATTCTTGTGAGTAGGTTATTAACCGACTTTAAAAAAAAGGAAGAGGTTCTCAATTCAGATGTTTGTATGTTTTTTTTATTATACGATTTGTCGACGGTTTATAATTACTTCACAATCTTTCGGTGGAATTTAGGTTAAAAACTATCATTACAAATAAGGCTGATAATTTATTCTGTGTCTGGGTACAATTTATCTATAATATGTATGTATTTAGAAATATATAAATATGTTTAGCAGTTGTCTGGTTACCATGACACAAACTCTGCTTAGCTTGGGATCAGATAACCGTGTGTGAGTTGTCCCGGAATATTATAAAAAAAAAACTACATCGTAACGCACTATATCGTAAGGAACCAGTCCTACAACCTTCTTCAGGAACGTAATAAACACGAAGCTATTGAACGATTTAGTACGCTTCACTGCCGCTTCTCAAGATGGCTGAAGATGGCTATCAATTCAAGTACGAGGACTTTCGTCAAAGGGCCTCAAAAGGAATTCCTGTAGAATACGGGCCGGTCTTCAATATTTTTTGGTCTGTGAATAATTCAGGTGTCGATGTCGCCTCGATATTTGCAAGTGAATAGGTAGGAGACGTGTCACTCCTGTTATAACTAACCCTTTTGCGGTCGGTATATTTGACACGTTAAAAATAATTTTATTTGCATGTAAATATTAAGGAATTGGGTGTAAGGATATGAGCTTTTTTGGAATTTACTCTGAAGAGAAAATGATACGGTATGGTAATTTTATTTTATGGTATAAATTAATTTATCGTTTGAAAAACTAAATTTAACTTTTCATCGTTTTTGGTTTAAAACAATCCTTAGATACTTAATATTATAAATGCGAAAGTTTTTTTGGATGTATGGATGTATGTTACTCTTTCACGCAAAAATTAATCAATGGATTTTAATGAAACTTAACAATAATGCAATAATGTAGCTTATACATCGGAATAACACATAGGCTATAATTCTTAATGATAGTGTATGAATTATCATTCACGCGGGTGAATCCGCGGGGCACAGCTAGTACCTTATAAAACACTGCTACATGTATATTTAAAATCGGAGCTACAGTGCATTAAATATCTAGAATTACAAAAAAAAAACATCAATTTCACCAATTAATGCTTGTCCTGTACAGTACCCACAGTACATTGCGCAGTGATACCTCACAACGATATACACAACTCGATCATCCGCGGTAATGTATTTCGTATTTACTCGTACAATGCTCTTTTTATTAATATTTTAATGAGACCGCAAATGGATATTGATGAAAACCCAGTTATTCTTTAGGTATTATGATTGAATTAAAACCTAATTTATTATCGGTTGTATTACAAGTGTTAATTATATTAAGCTCGTTCATCAGTTTGTTTTTAATTTACTGTAATGGTCTCAATTATGAATCTGGCATGTAACTGCTAGGTTTTAATGTGTGGTGATTAATAATCGTTCATTTCGCTTCTCAACAAATTAAATGTCACAATAATCGTCATGGTGGCCTAGCGGTTCAATGAACGGATTTGTATGCACAAGGTTGCAGGTTCGAACGCAGGCAAGTACCAATGTGGCTTTTTCAAAGTTATATGTACTTTCTTTATTATTTTAAGACACTACTGACAAACGGTGAAGGAAAACATCGTGAGGAAACGTGGATTCCAAAAATTGGAATCGCCAATACGCAATTGAGCAAGCGTGGTGATCAATGCTCGTGGCTTCTTTATATGGGTAGAGGCCTGTGCCCAGCAGTGGGACGTTTATAGACTGGATTATTATTTATTATTTAAAAATCAAGGTTTTTAGTAATTTTTGTACTTATATTTATTTCTCTTCGATCACAGCATCTTGACCTGATGAAATTGGAAAGCATATTATTTCAATAATCTATAGAATTCTAATAATCAGGGAAAAAAGATCCAGACGAATTGAGAACTCTTTTTTATTAGTTGGTTAAAAAGTATCCCATATGTAAATCAACGAATTAATTCTGTTTGCGAACATCCATCCATCCAAACTTTTACTCTCTCTGAGCTCTTTAATATTATTAGTATACTAGCTGTGCCTGCGACTTCGTTCGCGTGGATGACGAAACTAATCAATGAGTTTTTAACCGCAAAATTAAGTTTGTTTTTTATTGTTTATACTTTTCCGGGATAAAAACTACCCAGTGTGGTGCCCAGGTTAATAAAGAATAATTATACCAATTTTCATCGTAATCGAACCGGTAGTTTTTGCGTGATACCTGAACAAACAGACAGACAGACAGACTATTATAAGTATAGATTAAAGCTTAGTTTTTATACTTTGCATCAAAACTAATTAGTTTATAACTAATCAAGCAAACTTTATATAAATCGCGGCGATCTCCCACTGTTGCCTGAGCGAGTCTTATAGCCAGGAAAGTGATTTTAATTATTAATTATGATATTAACGTCCAATTTAATAAGATCTCAGTCTGTTTGTAAAACAGATCCGTTTTAGCAGAAAAAAAATATGAAAATTCATATTTAAAAAAAAAAATACGGCTTTTTAATTTTTACACGACTGCCCAAAAAGGCTTGACATGTTTTCAGTGTTCATGTATGTATGTGAGTTTCTTTATTCCACCATAACTTCTAAAAGGCTTGACCGATTTCAATGTTTGTGGTATCATTAGAAGCCTTGAGTTATCCCGAGTGACATAGGCTATGTGGACATTAAAAATGGTCAAGTGTGAGTCGCAATCGCCTGCAAAGGGTGCCGAAAGATTTTTTTTTTGTGTTGTGTCATGTTTTTTTGTTGTTCACTAAAAGGTATTAAATAAAAAAAATATAATAAAAAAAATTAAAAAACACGCCTGCCTCGTTTAAAAAGAACTAAAAAATCCAAAACAAGTGGATAGAATTAAAATCTTAAAACTAAAATATAGCAGGCGGGGGACCGATAAAGGTATTTTCCCGCAGAACTGTCTGAATGAATGTACTGTACTGAACTGTTTTTTTTTTTCTATAATATTGAAAGGATGGAAGAAGAAGGGTTCACCTATACAGATGTGTAATAGGATCAAATATGTCGGTATATTGTCGGTCGTAAGGGAGCAAGATGGGTCGACGAAATAGTTAAAGTCTCGGGTCAAGTCTGGATGAGGCTGGCACAGGACAATGTCAATTTCGCTAAATAGATGAAATTGTAAAAAATATAATTATTTAATGTAAAATTTTAATGTTACCGGTATATTTTTTTACTTTTCTGCCCTATTCTGGAAAATACTTTATAGCTTATTAATCAATGTATAATAATCCAGCCTATAAACGTCCCACTGCTGGGCACAGGCCTCTTCCCATATAGAGAAGTGAGCCTCCTTATAGAGAAGGCGCGAGCATTGATCATCACGCTTGCTCTCTACGGATTGGCGATTTCAGATCCCAATTTTGGAATCCAGGTTTCCTCACGATGTTTTCCTTTACCGTTTGTCAGAAGTGTCTTAGAATAATTAAGAAAGTACATATAACTTTGAAAAAGCCACATTGGTACTTGCCTGGGTCCGAACCTGCAACCTTGTGCAAACAATTCCGTTCATAGAACCGCTAGGCCACCGCGACATCTTCTTATATATAAAATTCTCGTGTCACAATGTTAGTTGACATACTCCTCCGAAACGGCTTAACTGATTTTTATGAAATTTTATATGCATATTCAGTAGGTCTGAGAATCGGCTACTATCTATTTTTCATACCCCTAAGTGGTAGTAGGTAGGTAGTAGGCAGGTAGGTGGTAGGTAGTAGGCAGGTAGGTGGTAGGTAGTAGGCAGGTGCTAGGTAGAGAAAATTGCATTGCAATGCATGCCGGGAACAGCTAGTAATTATAAAGTACTTATATAATTATGCATAAATCTTTATCAAAAACTATTTGAATAAAGCTAAATATTAAATGTCATTTAACAAACTTTATTTAAGCGTACTTAGATGTAATGGGATAATTTGATAAACGGTTTATTAAATCTATTTTACAATAGTTTACCAACTTATAATTCCAGTTGAATGGAACGATGGAGTATAAGAGATATTAATAGGGTTAACTATTCAAACATGATTATATTGTAGTTCGGAACAAATTAGTGGCTTCCGCGCCAGCTAGTAGGATTGGGTTAAATTGATTGTACTAACAATTAACTTCATTTTAAAGAGCTTTGAAAACATCATTGCATTACATTTAATTAGATATAATTTTATTTCAGTCGACCAAATTCAAATATTCTTTATTCAATACTAGCTGTGCCTGCGACTTCGTTCGTGTGGATGACGAAACTTATCAATGAGTTTTTACCGCAAAATTAAGTTTGTTTTTTATTGTTTATACTTTTCCGGGATAAAAACTACCCAGTGTGGTGCCCAGGATAATAAAGAATAATTATACCCAGTTTCATCGTAATCGAACCGGTAGTTTTTGCATGATACCTGAACAAACAGACAGAAAAAAATTTTTTTTTCACACTTTTATGTTCGGTGTGGGTCTAGTAACACCCCTCGCCATTTATTTTTTTGATATTTTCAATGTACAGAATTTTCACTTCTACAGATTTATTCTTAGTATAGATAGGCTGCACGGTAGCACTTATCGAACGTAAAGCACAAAGTACAAAAATAGACAGCACACTAAATCGGTACCAAGAATCGGAGGAAAAATCGCCCCGATTACCTGACCTACAATTATTTTAAACCTAAAATAATTTTGCATGCCGCAAGGCAAAATGTATTGGGACAATAATTTAAAACGACCACCATATTTGTAAACTTACCTACATTATTAGCAAATAAATGATGTCTATTTCTATTTCTATTTCTACAAAAAGTCTGACGTGGGCGGGCAGCCTGAAATAAAATTCCCGTTATTAAACAAGTCTTGACACCTGACATTTCAATGAAACAATTTCAGGAATTAGTCCATATAGAGTATATTGTTACGCTCAACTTTATCATTTGTTTGATAGCGAGAACACTTCTCGGAAATAATTTCTTTTGACTGCTTTATTACGCTAGGCCATAGGTTATATGTGCTATCAATTGGTTTAAGCTTAAAAGGTTTTTCGTGTTCGTCTGGCGGATAGCCTGGCTTACTATAATATGTATGTATTTAGAAATATATAAGTATGTTTATCAGTTGTCTGGTTACCATAACACGAGCTCTGCTTAGCTTGGGATCAGATAACCGTGTGTGAGTTATCCCATGATATTATGACTCCAAATACAAGTCTGAAGCTACATAATTCAATGTTTATATGAGGAAAAGGTTTTTGCCTTGTAGGGGGACAATTTTAAGTCATACAATTATTTTAAAATTATTATAATCATGTTGATTGATAATGGACAAAAATGTTAGTACTCTGTCTACTACTTTGCTTATCAAAAGCTTAATGATATAGTAAGTATTAAAAGTAGTATACTTCTATACTTATAATAAATCTGTAGAAGTGAAAATTCTGTACATTGAAAATATCAAAAAAATAAATGGCGGGGGGTGTTACTAGACCAACACCGAACCCAAAAGTGTGAAAAAAAAAATTTTTGTCTGTCTGTCTGTCTGTTTGTTCAGGTATCACGCAAAAACTACCGGTTCGATTACGATGAAACTTGGTATAATTATTCTTTATTATCCTGGGCACCACACTGGGTAGTTTTTATCCCGGAAAAGTATAAACAAAAAAAAACAAACTTAATTTTGCGGTTAAAAACTCATTGATAAGTTTCGTCATCCACGCGAACGAAGTCGCAGGCACAGCTAGTATGTAATAAAAGTTGGGTACATTCTAGTTTTTAATCAACAAAGTAAAGAAAAACGTCGTCGTATCGGCAAGTTGGGCAATCTGGAAGTTTGTAATCCCGGGGGAGGGGGCGCGGGGGCACAGCCTTACCGCTTACCTGATGTAACCATTTGTAAAGAAACTAAAGGAAACTGTAACTATATAGGATATACATGAAATTTTTTAATGTCATCTGGGGGAAATAAGCCTAAATGCTGAAGATCTACAATAGAGATGATGACAATTTTTTTTGTCCATCTTTTCGATAATATAAAATCATTAGACACATATATTTTCGTTTGTCCTATACACAAAAAAATACGAAGATACAGCGAGTACAATTCTTGCGTGACGTCACGTCTCAGCATAAATTGTACCAACCCGTGACGTCACAAGCCCCCACTCCTGAACTTTAAAGCGGTTTATCTTCAAATATTGTAATTAATTTGATAAAAAAAATCGTGTCTATTATTTCGACTATCTAAATGGTGGACTAAATTGATTTTGAGTCTTCATACCTAGTCATCAACCCTATTCTACTTCATTAATCTTAATAATTAAATAAAGGAAACATTCTTTTATTTAATTATTTTTTAATAGAAAGAAAGCCGTGTTTGAGTATTGTTAGGAATACGCTTGTAACATCGGAAATCGAATAGCTAAAGAAAATCCAGAAAAAAAAATCTTAGACTTTTATGGCATTCATCAAAAGGGACATTTAAAAAAAAAGGTAAAATAAACCAGCTATCTGTCAATATAAGTCATTAAAATAGATAGGTTATAAAAATTTCAAAGTTTAAACAAATAATTAAACAATTCCTCTTAATAATATACACCTTTTTTGGGCTTGACAAAAAACTGGCCAAGTGCGAGTCGGACTCGCGCACGAAGGGTTCCGTACCACCGTCGTATGAGAGCCCCCTTTAAATATTCATTTTATGTGGTTTTTAGTATTTGTTGTTATAGCGGCAACGGAAATACATCATTTGTGAAAATTTCAGCTTTCTAGCTATCACGGTTTATGAGATACAGCCTGGAGACAGACAGACGGACAGACAGACAGCGGAGTCTTAGTAATAGGGTCCCGTTTTACCCTTTGGGTACGGAACCCTAAAAAGGTAATGCATGTGCGCGCTTATTCCCGTGAATTATTTTAATGTAAACATGCTGCGCGATAGTTTAAAAGTTAAAACCCCTTAATATTAAAATTTTAGAAACCTGATTTCAACTATTATACAGTAAAATCAAACCACAAAAGAACTACAAAATTACGCAACAACGTTCTCCCATAAACTTCAAAAACTATAAATAAGGTGATTCCATTCCGTACGTACTTATCAAACGTAAATCATGTCAAATACCTGCACGGAAAAATGAATCTTATACCCTTGAAATAGAGCAGATAAGTAATTGAAAGCCAAGGAGAAGTTGGGACCTTGAACTTGCTTTACAAAAATTACTCTTATGCCCTTGTGATAGAGGTGATAAATCGTGACTACCAAGGTACAGGCTACCTTGAAATTGCTGTACGAAATTGTATCTTATGTCGTTAGCAATAAGGGTGGGGTGAAAACCTTGACATTGTTGGAAGGCTTCCAAGGATGAGCATAACTCATGGTGCTATTTGTTTATTACGAGCCTTTCCTGGCGATGAGATAGAGGTTTTCTGTTTGAATAAGTGAGTGGTATCGAATAGATGGATTTTCATATTTCTGAAAATGTATGTCAATGTTTTTGGGTACCTATGACGACCTCCGTGGTCGAGTGGCGAACGCACCGGTTTCAAGGTTTCGCTAGCTCTGAGGTCCCGGGTTCGATCCCCGGACGGGTCAATGTAGAAACCAACTTTTCTACATTGTCCCAGGTCTGGGTGTTTGTGGTACCTTCGTTGTTACTGAATTCCATAACACAAGTGCTTTAGCTATTTACTTTAGGTTCAGAGCAATGTATGTGATGTTTTCCGCATTTATTTATTTACCTCGGAAACTGCAGTTGTATTTTTTTGTGCCATAGCTTTTGCTAGCGCAGTATTAAGCATTATGATTTAATACTCTAGTTGCTTTGTGAGTTCTCTAGTAGTTTCCCAAACTTGCAAGAGCAACCAGGACTGCACTCATGAATAAGCTGCTTTTTTAATTACTTTTACTAGGATTTATCAAAAACGTGGGGCATATTTAAAACAGTAAATTAATACCACCACGTGCCTTATAATAGTACATACTTTTTGTTATACCTACATCAAATTAAAAAAACTATTCCGAGATTTAAACCTAAATCGCGTTACATTGCGGGCTGCACTCGCAAGTTACAGCGCTAATCGTATCACCATGCTCAATGTACTGCGCACGGGCGACCGAGAAATTGTAGTCGACTTAAATGTGTTACGTAATGGATTAATCTTGTTTATACTTATTTCATGAATGTTCGAGTTAGCTCGTAGTCCTCGTGGTAACTTGGAACATGTATCTTTGAATAGATTTTTCAATTAAAGTTTAGTAAGTTTTTCGAGCCGTTTGGGGTTGAAACGCTCGGGACATGGGGACCGAGTGCACGAAATCTTTTTAAGGAACTCTCAAAACGTTTGGTCGAATCTACTCGTGATCAGAGGGCTGGTTTTTCCTTGCACAGAGAATCGGCATAGCCATTCAACGTGGCAATGCTGACACTTCGGGGCACCTTTCCCGTCATTGACAATGATGACGATAAATTTTAATTGTAGTATAGTTGAAATAAAACTACTTTTTACGGATTTTTTCGCGGTTTATATTTAGATTTTAGGTCCCGACGTTTTGACACCTTTGCAGGTATCGTGGTCACGGGCAGACTGAGATGGCGTTCGTCTTGCAAAGTGGTCGAAACGTCGGGACCTAAAATCTAAATATAAACCGCGAAAAAATCCGTAAAAAGTAGTTTTATTCCAATGTCTAACATTCGCGTAAACCTAAGAAACCAATATGTAGTATAGTTGTAAGTGTTTGTTGTTATGTTAGATTTAAGTATTGAATTGTATATAAACGATAGCCAAGTTTAGAACTAGTACTTCCACGTACAGATTTAAGGTAACGTTGTGACATTGTTTTCACATTATCCGATACGATATCGGATCCGTATTTTCATACATTTCCCTACCCCCGACATCGTATCGCGTAAATTACATGAAAAAAATAAAAAAAGAGTTTTCATAAAATATATATTTTTTTTCTTTTTTTTTTTCATCTCACACACGGTTATCTGATCCCAACTAATCCCAAGCGAAGCATAGCTTGTGTTATGGTAACCAGACAACTGATAAAGTTACTTATATATTTTTAAATACATACAAATTATAGATAAATTACACCCAGACCAGAACAAATGATCGTGCTCATCACACAAACATTTGTCGGGTGGGAATCGAACCCACGACCTCCGGTATGGCAGTCAGGGTCACTAACCACTAGACCAACAGGCCCGTAAAAAATTATATATTAGTCCCAGTGGTCAGTCGTGAAACGTTAACCATAATAATTCAGATAATTTTAACAGTTAATATTGTTTAGCCAATCATTTTAATGCATACAGTTAATATTTAATCAACACACATTGTAAATGAATATACCGTTTACTAACACCACAATTTGAAAATATCGAAATCAACAAACTATTATAAAACCAAATTCATTGAATTTAACCTCAAACTAATAGAAATTAAACGTTAATTAATACTATACAAATACATTTAATTTTAACCCATTGACTTCTAAATTGAATTGACCCAACCAATTACAGTATTCACAATAAAGAAAAGTTTGTTAGTGTGTTTGTCACACTATCACACGAAAACAACTGAACCAATTTAATCAAAATTTGACACACAGATAATTTGCAATCTACATTAAAACATAGAACATTATTTATTGATGGCCTGTTTGTCTAGTGGTTAGTGACCCTGACTGCTATACCGGAGGTCGTGGGTTCGATTCCCACCCAGGACAGGTTGTGTGATGAGCACGATCATTTGTTCTGTGTCTGGGTGTAATTTATTTATAATATGTATGTATTTAGAAATATATAAGTATGTTTATCAGTTGTCTGGTGACCATAACACAAGCTCTGTCTAGCTTGGGATCAGAAAACCGTGTGTGAGATGTCCCGGAATATTATTATTATTATTAAAATAAAGTTACAGAATCCAGAACTACAGGCAAAGCCGCAGCACTCTGCTAGTTAATAACATAAAGCTGAACAAAACACAATTTGATTACTCATCAATTTTCGGGTGAAGGAAAGCCATTTAAAATATTGATTCAATTATCGCGCCTCGGCTCGGCTTCCGTTATGTCATGTTTTTTGATCCTTTATTACTGCTGTGGAAGATTAAAATCCAATCGAATTTGTATAAGCCGACCGCTATATAAAATTGCTGATTTAATTACCTTGTAAATTAATTTGTAAATGCCTTCTTGTTTGTATGGATTTTGGTTAAAAGTATTTTCAATTTCGGGAATTTCATTAAAAAAATATATTGTTATTTGTTATATATATGTCAGAACAATGAGCATTTTGAATCAATCTCGAATCGAAAAAGTATGCCTAAAATACAAATTAGAGCATTAAACCCAGTTCAACGCTAAAACCGAGATTAGCTGATCGCGATCTTTGCGATACATTTTCGTGATATCCGCCCTTAGTACTGACGCTCGCGTGACCAGTCGCAGTTAGTTGTAACTACAAACTCAGCCAAACGAGTTTCAGTTGAAAGTCAAACTGTATTAAAGTGAACACACTGATTACGCTGAACATGGATTCAATCATAGCGAAGCCTTAAAGGGGCTCCCCTTTAAGGAGGGGATTTAAATCATCTCCCGAGCCTTTTCCCAACTATGTTGGGGTCGGCTACCAGTCTTACCGGATTCAGCTGAATACCGTATACCGTATTAATACATGGAGCGACTGCCTATCTGACCTCCACAACCCATTTTACTGGGAAACACAGTATCCCATAGTAAGACTGGTTGTCAGAATTGACTTAACGACTGCCAAAGATCTATGTATGGCAGCCGGGACCTACTGTTTAACGTGCTTTCCGAAACACGGAGAGGATAAGGAGGGGATTTAAATGTAGAGTTCATATTGTATGTTTTTTATAAAGATTGCCATTTCAAGAAGTCAAATACGGGTATAGAATAGTCTAAGTAGGTGCTCAAAAAATCGCCAAATAAAACAAAATTTTACAAATCATATCTTATCAACGTCAATTTTACAAAATGCACAGTAGCCTAAGGATCGGTACATATCCGTCAAAAAAAATAATTATATTTAATTAAGACTTCTCGAGTGAAAATTGTGTCTCATGTTAAAAATATTATTTGTAGGTTTAGTTGGCGTGTAGAATAAATATTTTGTTACAAAACTATTATAACAAAATATTTTAGGAACAAATATGAATCAAAAATATCTATAATAATAATAATATCCTGGGACAACTCACACACGGTTATCTGATCCCAAGCTAAGCAGAGCTTGTGTTATGGTAACCAGACAACTGATAAACATACTTATATATTTCTAAATACATACATATTATAGATAAATTACACCCAGACACCAGAACAAATGATCATGCTCATCACACAACATTTGTCCTGGGTGGGAATCGAACCCACGACCTACGGTATAGCAGTCAGTTTCACTAACCACTAGACCAACAGGCCCGTCCAAAAATATAAATAAAATATAAAAATATAAATCAATTACATGAAATCCATTTTCTAAAATAAATTGGATCTAATAACAAATTGTCTCCGTATAAGCCATGTGGGTGTAGATCGGCTAGAGTCTAGACGATGACTCTTACAGGGACATATTATTATCGTTCAACACACGGCGTCGATTCTCTAATAATAACTCTCTAAAAATAAAACGCTTTTCACCCTTCAATAGCCGGGCGATCGGTCCCTAGCTAACGGGACTACGCTCGTAGCGGGGCGCTACGCTCGTAGGCCGCTACGTCACGTACGAGTAGCTACGAGGGGCGAATTTGCTCGTGTGTTAACAAATTAATTTCGTTTCATTCAGAGTCGAGATTTATAAAAATATATTAATTACTAGCTGTGCCTGCGACTTCGTTCGCGTGTATGACGAAACTTACCAATGAGTTTTTAACCGCAAAATTAAGTTTGTTTTTTATTGTTTTTACTTTTCCGGGATAAAAACTACCCAGTGTGGTGCCCAAGATAATAAAGAATAATTATACCAATTTTCATCGTAATCGAACCGGTAGTTTTTGCGTGATACCTGAACAAACTGACAGAAAGACAGACAAAAATTTTTTTTTCACACTTTTCGTTTCGGTGTCGGTCTAGTAACACCCCCCGACATTTATTTTATCGATATTTTCAATGTACAGAATTTTCACTTCTACAGATTTATTATAAGTATAGATTTATTTATAAAGTAAAAATAAATAATTAATATATTTCGAGAGACTCATAAAACTTTAAATGATGTAAGTTTATTTTTCATGATTAGGTGAAATGTATCATGAAAATTCTCCTAACTTTTTTCGGACTCTTTAAATAGAAACTTTTAATTTATTTCGAAAAGTCTCGAGGCTGTTTCCTTTAAATACGTAAAGTCGTCTCCGTTTTGTTACACGTTTAAAAGTAATTTTTTATTAAGGTTTTTAACCGACTTCAAAAAAGGAGGAGGTACTCAATTCGACTGTATTTTTTTTTATGTTTGTTACCGCAGAACTTTTGACTGGGTGACCCGATTTTGATGATTCTTTTTTATTTGAAAGCTGGTGCTTCCCGTGTGGTCAGTTTTGGTCAGGTTTGACAGTGGGATCTGAAATAAATATAAGACTTATTTTGAAGTCGGTTTTTTTTGTAAGAATTATTATAATAATACACGAACGAAGGTAATGTCTGTAAACACTATAATAATCTTTCATACTTGTTTATTAATGAGACGTTCCATCAACAATGTATTTAGAAGTTAATTAGAGAACAAACTGTTTTATTGTGTAAGCTAGTATAAATGGATGTTTGTTATTTTTTCATGTATAGCTACTGAACGGATTTAGACAAAATTTTGCACACATATAGATCATAATCTAAGATATTTTTTTCTTTTCCCAAATAGGTATTGTTCTTAAACCAGGATGCTTAAGATCAATTATGTATTTACTTAAATAAGTGCTTACATCATTGACATTACATAATTTAAAAAAAAAAGTTAAATATTTATCTTCACGTGTATATTATATACTATTTAATTTTTATTGTTCATATTCAATTTAGATATATTTTTAGCCGATTTTTTTTTCTTTTTTCTTTAAAATTTCTGTAAAATTCTATCAATCTTCACAAGTACTACAAAGACAAGTCACATCTCCAAGCGAAGTAAACATCGAAACGTGATCAAAATCATATTTATTTATCTGATAGCGATCATCTTGAAAATCGCCTTGTAAACACCGACGGCCACTTGTCATGTTCCTGTAACTTGCCAAATGATAAACTGAGAATGATAAGGTTCCATCTAGCTGTCTGATGACGTCACAATATTGGAGCCAGATAACCGCTTTATATCCCGGCCTCTGAGAGAATGCGTTCCTGACTCCTGTCAGTTGGTCTTGATTTGTGTTTCTTCGTAACCTGGCATTATGATATAGTTTGAAGGATATTATTCGGTTATAGCACAAATAAGTGATAGTCTTAGAGTATAGATAAGAAACTAAAGAGTGAGCCTATCAGTGTATGAACCGTGAGCACTAGTATGAACTAGTTTTATCGTAAATTTTGTATCAAGACGGAGCGCGCCGTTTTAATAAAACTATCTAAAACCCTAATATTATCCTAACAATGTCGAAACCATCGATATTTTCGCATATAAGTCTGTCGTTGCGCTAAAAATAACTTTAAATCAGTAAACGAATGTACTAGATACAGACAAAAAGTGCTCTCGCTTGGCACGAAGGAAAACTAGCGATACTAGCGGTCTATAGTTATCTATAGTCTAAGGCGATAGTTATTTATTTGTACTAAATTCAGAGAAGAAGAAGAAGAAGAAGAAGCGGTCGGGGTATAGTTTAGTTCTAGGCATTGCTGTTAACGTTGATTTAGGCTAGTGAGTTACATTGCGGGCCCGCGAGGCGATGTAGTCATAAGTGTTCGATCACAGACGCCAATGGACTGTATTTCGCACGATATTTCTCGTTTCTTCTAAACCACTTGTAACTCTAGTAGATGTCGTTAAATATTCCAGATCGAACTTTGAACCTTTTCTTTTATCTACAATTTGAATTGAATCCAAATTATTAACCGGGGTATTGTTTTGACTGTCGTAATATTTACAACGATGTGGGTCAAAACATCATTTAGTTCTTTGTGTATTGGGGAGGCCAAGATGTGGTCGTTTCGGAATATCATCAAAATAATTAAATGTGCTATAATAATAATATAATAATAATAATATTCCGGCACAACTCACACACGGTTATCTGATCCCAAGCTAAGCAGAGCTTGTGTTATGGTAACCAGACAACTGATAAACATATATACTTATATATTTCTAAATACATACATATTATAGATAAATTACACCCAGACAACCAGAACAAATGATCGTGCTCATCACACAAACATTTGTCCTGGGTGGGAATCGAACCCACGACCTCCGGTATAGCAGTCAGGGTCACTAACCACTAGACCAACAGGCCCGTCATAAGTAGGTAGAAGGTGGGTGAAAGCCCAATTTGTAGAAAATTAGGTTCCTAATAGACGAAGGCCGCGTGGAAGACCCAGGCGGAGATGGAGGGATGAACTAGACACATACAAAAAAGAGTGGCAACAAACAGCAATCAATAGAGACCTGTGGAAAGAAGGGAGGCCTTTTACCGGCAGTGGGACAGTTCCGGCTCGAAATGAAATGAAATAAACAGTTAGTGAATTGCTAAACAAAATCTAACATCAGAAACCTTATACAATTTTTTGCTTTTAGAATCAAACATAAACCCAGTAACCGTGAAACATACTATCACATACAACATAAATATCTAGTAACATATTATTATACCTTTCGGGCGCAGATGTTACCTAGATCTACACTTTAAGCGCTCGGAAACGAGTTCGAATCCAGGCGGATATTGTGAACGACACGACATATTCAGAGAGTAGTGGGATTCGGTTTGAAATATGTAAAATGTTGATATTGAGTTTGGTTTTATTTTTTTTTATTTGTAGAAGCAATACACAAGGATTTTTTATGGACATTTTTACTGACGTTTAACATCTGATATAGTTTGTCGAATTGCTGATAAGTTGCACTAACGAATAGTATAAAAAAATAGGATAAGTATGCAAGTAAAAGAGCTACTAATTGATAAAACCTAAATAGGAGGATTCTGTGTCCTCAAAATGCGAGCGATAAAAACATACAATCAGTGTCATTAAATATGATATCATTGGTAGAAGCTCTCCAACGCCCGATGGTAAATTAAGACAATTATTATCAAACTTAATTAAAAATATATAATACCTTTTTTGAGAATAGTCGCAATTTCCCATTTACTTTGGAATACCCCTGAAAACCCTCTCTGTACTTTGTTTTAAATTTTATTTGGTTTATGAACTTTTTTTTCATTCGTTTCCAACTAGCCAGTCTCTTTTATGAACTTGAACTTGGACCATAGATATTCAAGTTCAAACTTATCGTATTTGATCTCACCTCTGTGGTGGCGGTCGCCAAGTGACCCTGACGCAGCTGGCAGGGCTGCCCAATCGATAGCAGACGCAATGCAGGCGATCGGTGCAATCCCGACACTCTCGCTTCCAGGCTAACACACTTTATTAACTTATTTGTTACTGCTTGGTGCCAAATCTAGCATATATTATAAGGAAAATGTTTACCGACTTCAAAAAAGGAGAGGGTAACATAAAAAAATACAATCGAATTGAGTCGACTGTATTTTTTTATGTTTGTTATCATAGAATATTCGACCGGGTGAACCGATTTGAATGATTATTTTTATTTGAAAGCTGGTACTTCCCGGTATTGTGGTCAAAGTTTTGACAGTGAGATCCAAAGACAACCATACAAGACTTATTTTGAAGTCCATATTTTTTTGGTAGAATTATTGATAGGAGTTTTACTTTTTAAGTGGCATAACGTACATTTTTTTTTTTTTACAACATCACATACATTGCTCTGAACCCAAAGTAAGTTGCTAAAGCACTTGTGTTATGGAATTCAGAAACAACGACGGTACCACAAACACCCAGACCCGGGACAATGTAGAAAAGTGGTTTTTCTACATTGACCCGTCCGGGGATCGAACCCGGGACCTCAGAGCTGGCGACACCTTGAAAACCGGTACGTACTGTTATGTCCATATAATGTTTGCAAGTTATGCTGAGCACATCAGTTTATTTTATATAAAACCGTTTACGCCCATGTGGACAGTTCAGTAGCAGATTAAAATTCAAACCGCGTTCCCGCGTCATAAATCCCGCAATAACAAAAGAAAAGTGAGGTTATTAAAACTGTGTGTAATTAAAAGTGAATAAACTTAGTGCAAGGTACTTTGTGGTTTTTTTTTAAAAAGACATTCAGCGGCTGCCGCCTAACATTGGTGTCAGAAGTGGGATTTCAAAAGTGGTTAACTCAATAAACCCCGAAATCCGAACCCGTGGTCGTCGCGAGTGTCATACTGATCGACGGTCAGTCTCAGCCCCTCGTGTTGAGCCCGCATCGGAAACCTGCCCAGCATCGTGGTCGACAGTAAGCCTCCTCTTGCATCGAGCCTGCACCACCGCCGGACCTGCACCTGTGGTCGACGATAAGCCTCCGCCTGCGCAGCGAGCCCGCACCACTGCCACACCAGGACCTCCACTTTCTCCTCTGCATCTGCTCTTCGGGTCAAGCTACTGCTACTCTCCAACTACCACCTGTAAATCTGTGTCTAATCCTAAATCATGTCCTTAAAACAAGAGTCCTCGGAAAAGGTCACCTTAAATGTCCTCACAAAATTCATTAGGCCATACTCAGGTGATCGAGATACCCTTCCAGCATTCCTAACAAACTGCGACAATGCTATGTCACTAGCGGCACCAGAACAGCAAGGTATACTATGCAAATATATAATTTCCCAATTAGAGGGAAAAGCACAACTAGCATGCAGTCTCAAAACCTTCACAGCTTGGTCTGAGTTAAAAACCTTTCTAAAAACCACATTTGGTGAAAGAAAACATAGCTCTCATTTATTAGTGGATTTACAAAACTGTAGACAGGAAACATCAGAATCTGTTACACAATTTGCTCTTAAAGTTGAAGCCTGCCTAACACGTATCCAAGCGGACATTCACTACTCATGCCCAAACCCAAATGAGCTTATTGGCAGAATAGCTGCTAATGAAGACCTCGCTTTAAATACATTTTTATTAGGACTTAATTCCAACATATCAAATATAGTGCGATGTCGTAATCCTTCTTCTCTAAATGATGCCGTGACTCACGCGGTAGAAGAAGAGAAACTATTTAATCTCTCTCTGACGCGTGTTTCTCAGCGAACAGGCAAATTCTGTTCTCATTGTAACAAGCGAGGTCATACCCTTAATGAATGCTTTAAGAAAAAGTCTAATAGTTCCGCCGATCCACCATCCCAAAAATCTTATCATGTTTCTGATCCATCATCCTCTTCATCTTCAGGTAACGGAGAAGGTCCACAAAATTCTAATTATAACTCAAAATTTTGTGCATATTGCAAAAATAAGGGACACGTAATTACTGAATGTCGCAAGCGTCAATATAACAATCAACATCGTTCTCGTAATTCGCAACCTGAGAACTCTACTCATGGACAAAGAAACGCCGATACTTCCAACGCATCGAATAACGAGGCACGTGTTCATTGTTGCGAATGCAATTGTGACGGCGAAACTAAAGTTGATTACGAAAGCGATTTAAACGATCAATGATTTCGGATTCGTGCCTGCCGAAATCCAAAAGTAAAAGCGGCACAAACCTTTGTACTAAATCTTCTCCACCTCAGGAACCTTGTAATCAAGGACTGAGTCATACTAACTTATACACATCTCGACAGTCTAATGAACAGTTGAGTCTTACTAACTCTTATAACGCATCTCAGAATAATCTGAGTCTTACTAAATCTCATAACGCATCTCAGAATAATCTGAGTCTTACTAGATCTTATAATGCATCTCAGAATAACCTGAGTCTAAATACTACTTCAAATAACATTCATCCTCCTCATACTAAATCTACACGGTGTCAAAATGAGCCTCAAAAACTTACACAACCGCCAAATTCAAAGGTTACAAAGCCTATTTTTGAAACTAGCATACATAAATGCAAGATTTCTCTGCCTTTTACAAATCTTATCACCAAATATTCAACAAAACCCCTCAGTCTTCTCATAGACACTGGTTCTAGTGTTAGTATCGTAAAACAATCGAGTTTGTCGTGTAAACCGAAACTTAGCAATGAAATAATTCAGCTCAAGGGCATAAACAATGCTGATTCTTTTAACGAAACTTTGGGTACGTTTCAATTCGAGTTTCAAATATGTAAAGACACTTTTCAACATAAATTCCACCTCATTACGGATGAACTAAATCTAAAATATGATGGCATAATTGGTACAGACTTTTTACGCATTTTTAACGCCAACATAGATTATAATTCTAAGTACATGAATCTAGGCGGTCACAGTGTACCTATCTTATTCGATAAGCCGACCTATATCATACCGGCACGTTCTGAAGCAGTAATTGAATGCATGGTGTCAAATGACCCCTCGGAATTGCACAACTTACGCGAAGCGCTTGTTTTAGATCACGTTGTAAACGAAGGTGTTTACTTAGCAAATTGCATTGTAACATTGAAACCAAATAATCGAGTCAACATTTCCGTTTTAAAAACGACTGAATCCGATACTCAAATTTATGATTTTAAAGTCAAACTTACTCCTATAGATTTTACTAAATCTCATCAGGTTCAGGAAACGATTCACACTGTCTCTTTATCCGCGTCCGATCGACGCGATCGCGTCCTTAACCAAATTAGATACGATCATCTTAACTCTGAGGAGAGACAAGCCTTGTTAGAATGCTGTGCTGATTTCAGTGACATATTCTACCTCGATGGTGACCCTCTCACTTGCACTAATGCTATTCAGCACTCGATTAATACGGGTAATGCACCACCCATTAATGTAAAATCTTATCGCTTTCCAGAGTGTCATAAACAGGAAGTAGATAAGCAAATAAAAAAGATGCTTGATCAGGAAATCATAAGGCCGTCCAATTCCCCTTGGAGTGCACCTGTTTGGGTGGTACCAAAAAAATTGGATGCCTCGGGACAACGAAAATGGCGAATCGTCATCGATTACAGACGACTCAATGACGTCACTGTAAACGAAATCTATCCTATTCCTTTAATCTCAGATATCTTAGACCAGCTAGGTCACTCCAAATATTTTTGTGTTCTCGACCTGGTATCAGGCTTTCACCAAATTAATATAAATCCAGCTGACTCAGAGAAAACTGGGTTCACTGTTATTAACACAAACGGAACCTCGGGACACTACGAATTCACTAGAATGCCATTTGGGTTAAAAAATGCCCCTTCTACCTTCCAACGTCTTATGAATACTGTTTTATCTGGACTTCAAGGTCTTCATTGTTATGTTTATTTAGATGACTGTATCGTCTATGGAAGTTCCCTTACTGCAGTGATAGAAAAATTAAGACTTGTGTTCGATAGACTTCGTCAATTCAACTTAAAACTTCAACCCGATAAATGCGAATTCCTAAGACGTGAAGTGAATTATCTAGGTCATACTATCACCGATAAAGGTGTATCTCCAAACCCCGACAAAGTGAAAGCTGTCTCCGAATACCCTGTCCCAAAAAATCCGAAAGATATAAAATCTTTCCTTGGTCTTATCGGCTATTACCGTCGATTTATAGAAAACTTCTCGAAGCTCACCAAACCTCTTACTTCGCTTTTAAAAAAGGATACAGCCTTTCATTGGAATATAGAACAACAAAACGCATTTAAGACTTTAAAAGAAAAATTAACTACAGCTCCTTTGCTCCAGTACCCCGATTTCTCTCAACCTTTTCTTGTCACTACGGATGCAAGTAATTACGCCATAGGTGCGGTTCTTTCACAAGGCCAAATCGGAAAAGATAAACCAATTGCATACGCATCGCGCACACTCAACAAAGCCGAAGGAAACTACTCTACTACGGAAAAAGAGTTATTAGCCATAATTTTTGCTGTTAAAACTTTCCGCCCTTATCTTTACGGCAACAAATTTAAAATCATAACTGACCACAGACCACTTGTCTGGTTATTTAATGTAAAGGACCCCGGTAGTCGACTCATTCGCTGGCGCTTAAAGCTTGAAGAATACGATTACGAGATTGTTTATAAACAAGGCAAACTTAATTCTAATGCCGACGCCTTATCGCGTCACCCGATACTCGCCATAACGCGCAGTAATAGTCTAAACAATCAGTCTTATGAAGAGTACTTTAAGTTACAATTCACAAAATGTATACCTTCTACTAACACATTAATTGAAGAACACTCGCAAGCTCTACACCTAACTAAATATAAACTGATAGCTTGTCCAACATCTCTAGATTTCGACAATTCCATGCCACACTGTAAAGATCTTCTTTCCCAAATTGAGAACTCTTCTCAAATAACTACAACTGAACGCGAATCAAATTCGGTATTTACAACATCTTCTAACGGGAAGTATTACTATTTCTTATTCACCAAAGTTCATCATTACGAAGAAGTTAATTACAAAACGATTTATTCACTCTTAATGAAATTACGCGACACTATCATGGATCAGATTACAAATGAATCCGAGCTCGCTATATCAGACTTCAGTGAACCTTTTTCTAAGCTTTCCTATAATAAAATATATAACATGTTTACTTTTATCTTCCACAACACCAACATTAAAATTCATATCTACAAAAATCAAATTATTTACCCCACTCCAGTCGAAGTACCTAAGATACTCCAAGAAAACCACGATTCTCCCATCGCTGGACATCCGGGTATGAAACGCATGCTGAGTCGTATTAAAGCATCCTATTATTGGAAATCAATGCGCTCAGACATCGAAAATTACGTTAAAAATTGTAAATTGTGTCAAACAAACAAACCATTACGCCTTTCCAACAAAGCTCCTATGGAGATCACCTCTACCAGCACTAGACCTCTCGAAAGACTGGCACTGGATATTGTAGGGCCTCTCCCAGAAGCTGGTTTTCAGAAATTTAAATATATCTTGACATTGCAAGATGATTTAACCAAGTTCACTTGTGCTTATCCTATGATTTCCTCTACTAGCGACGAAGTTGCACGTAATTTAATACATTTTATGTCGCTCTTCGGTTTCCCTAAAACCATACTTACCGATTTAGGCACATGTTTCACATCTGATCTTTTCAAACAAGTAAGAGATATTTGTAAAATAAAATCTATCTTCACTACGCCTTACCATCCTCAGACAAACGGAGCCCTAGAGCGCAGCCACGCTACTCTTAAAGAGTACCTAAAATCGTTTGTAAATGAGAATCAGAACGACTGGCACTGTTACTTAGCTAGTGCTCTCTTATCTTACAACACTACTCCTCACACTACTACTCAGTTCACTCCCTTTGAACTCCTATACGGTTACAAACCGATGATTCCTAATTCTCTTTACGATGTTAGTGACAATAACAACTATCACGAGTATGTTCGCGCTTAACAGTATAGGATGAAGTTTAGCCGTCAGAAAGCAATAGAAAATATCATAAACAGTAAAGAAAATTCAAAGCGATACTATGATGAATCTAGTCGTAGTGTAACATACAAAACAGGTGACATGGTATATGTGAAACACCATCACCGACTTCGAAAGGCCTTGTCCCCTATTTGGAAAGGTCCTTATAAAATCATAAAACTTAATGGTAAACACAATGTAACTGTCTGTATTAATCGGAAACATGTTAAATACCATACCAACGAAATTAAACCCGCTCAAACATAATCACTCTTTTTCCAGAACAATATGGCATCACAGTCTCGCCGAGCCTACCCTAACACCGATAGTGCACAGTCCCGGAATCTATTTCGACCCTATCAATACCATCTATTTTTATAACGATTATTGGAAAGTAATTACACATTTAGATATTGTATCAATAGAACCTCACCTTGACAATATTGAAAATTTAATTAAAAGAACCTTAGATCTGTGTATTAAATCTGAATTAAGTGAATTTATACAATGTAAAGATTTATTTAGTCCGATTGAGGTAAACTTACAAGCTAACTTTATTAAATTAGATTCCTTATCACATATTATAACCTCAGATTCGCCAAACAGATTTAAAAGGTCTATAGAATTTGGTGGCGAAATCTTGAAATTCTTCTTCGGGACATTAGACGCCGACGATGCCCGAAAATATGATGCTGCTATTAACTCATGTCAAAAAAGTGAAACCGAATTATTTAACCTAATGAAAGAAAATATTCACATCATTAAATCCACTATTAACACTTTTAATTCCACTATTTCCAGATTAAATATGAACGAATTCAGACTAAAATCTCAAATTGACAAACTTAACGAAATTTTATCTCAAACCACAAAGAATAACAATGAAGTTATTTACATGTCTAAAATAAATAATTTAGTGAATATTATTGAAGGTTCTTTATTGACTATTACTAATTTTCTAGACTCTGTTCTAAACGCTATTTTATTTGCTAAAGTCAATGTTTTACACCCTTCAGTTATTACTCCAACTAACCTATTAAATGAGTTATCAAAACAAAGTTATGTTATGAACAAACGGTTAGATTTTCCAGTCCCTCTTAATATTGAAACTATTCACACAATAATGGACGTGTCGAAACTAACCGCATATTATTATAAGAAAAGAGTTGTGTTTGTCATGCAAATCCCTCTTATCTCAACTATCAAATATAATGTTTATAAATTGATTCCTTTACCTACTCCACCTGATCATTCCAATCCAAACACTTTCGCCCTTATTCACCCATCAAATCCTTATCTCGCTATCACAGATGATAGACTGAACTACGCAATGCTATCCAGCATCAATGTCAAAGAATGTCTTAAGATAAGTAGTGATTATTCAATTTGTCCACTGTTAACCATTTATTCTAGTAGTTCTAACCCATCCTGTGAAACTAAATTGTTAACGGAAGTAGTATTGTCATTACCTAACGAATGTGATTATAAATTATTGTATGGTCAAATTGACATATGGCATAGATTGCATAGTGATGAATGGATTTATGTACAATCAACTCCAAATAAATTAACTGTAAAATGTAAAACAGACATGAACGACTATTCAATTCTTGGAACCGGAGTGTTAAAGTTATCTCCTGACTGTATTGGCTATTCTAAAACTCTGCAGTTTATCCCATCACATACTTCAACTTCTGAATATAAAAGTAAATTTATTATTGACTTTGATATAACAAAAGATGACTGTTGCAATAAAGATATAGTTAATAAAACTATTCCATTACTCTCACCATTAACTTTAAGTAACATAGATCTGGATTCGTTGAAGCACACGTCTCATAAATTAAATAATCTCGAATTAGAGATAAACAAATTTCAAGAGCAATCGCATTTTGTTAAGTATGCAACTTATTATTCTGGTTTCACGTATTTTATTGTAACTGCTATATTTTTGTTTATTGTGTATAAGTTATCGTGTTGGTATCTCAATAATAAAAACCAAAAATCATTGTGCTGTATTCAAATTTTCAACCAATGTAACACAAAAAGATCGGTGCAACACGAACATAGAATAAATAACTCTATTGAAATGATGGAACATTCCTTATCTGACAATGATCAATATTCATCTAATAGAAATCTTAATAATTAATTTGAATTAATAATAATATATTATTTTAAGTTTAGCATAAAGCTTTTTATTGTAAGTCCATGTGTTTCAAATATTATTTTGGGTACCTATTTAAATATTTTACCACGTATTTTAATTCTCTATTGTTATTTTCTTCTCTAAGTGGGTTATTTTAATTATCTTTGGGTTATGTGTATGTATTTTGTGTTAGATTAAACATTTAATTTTAATTCTATTATGTTTGTAAAACCTCATTCTTCTTTTTCTCGATTCCGCTTCATCATTTGGGATAAAGCTCCATCTAAAGGGGGGAGATGTTATGTCCATATAATGTTTGCAAGTTATGCTGAGCACATCAGTTTATTTTATATAAAACCGTTTACGCCCATGTGGACAGTTCAGTAGCAGATTAAAATTCAAACCGCGTTCCCGCGTCATAAATCCCGCAATAACAAAAGAAAAGTGAGGTTATTAAAACTGTGTGTAATTAAAAGTGAATAAACTTAGTGCAAGGTACTTTGTGGTTTTTTTTTAAAAAGACATTCAGCGGCTGCCGCCTAACAGTACGCCACTCGACCACGGAGGTCGTCAAATATAATTAATTAAAAAAATATATAATTAAAAATCATCTCGATTCCAGAAGTTTATAAACGAAAAATGTAATGCAGCAAAATCCAGTCAATTTCAATATTTTAGACCCTTTGATGCACTCCTTACATTGAAAGCTAGGAGTTACCCCGAAAATGAGTTTCTAGTTTTTAATAAGATTTTCTTCTAGAAGTTTTCGTCTAACTGATCCCGTATGTCCTAAACTTCTATGATCTTTATTTACATATCTGTAGTACCTACTATCAAACATTTTCGTATGACGGGCCTGTTGGTCTAGTGGTTAGTGACCCTGACTGCTATTCCGGAGGTCGTGGGTTCGATTCCCACTCAGGACAAATGTTTGTGTGATGAGCACGATCATTTGTTCTGGTTGTCTGGGTGTAATTTATCTATAATATGTATTTAGAAATATATAAGTATGTTTATCAGTTGTCTGGTTACCATAACACAAGCTCTGCTTAGCTTGGGATCAGATAACCGTGTGTGAGTTGTCCCGGAATATTATATTATATTATATATTAATAATGAAACAAAATTTCATCAGAATAAAATTTTGGCCATAATCTCATTGTTGTCTAGCTAGTTTTCTAGCTACTTCATTTTCAACTAGAAAATTAGTCTAGCTGTTAAATCGTAAAATAATGATTATAATCAGTCCAGCCATTTTGAAGGTTATCCGGAATAAACAGACACACGGATAGTGAAAGAAAAAAGCTGGTGTTTGTAAATATTACCAACTTACCTTATTAAAGAAATTAAAAACAGAAAGCTACTAGCTGTGCCCCGCGGTTTCACCCACGTCAATACTTAGGTCCCGTTCCCAATGTCTTTATAGTTATTCTGTTATTCAGAGAGAAACGCATCAATAAATCAAATATCATGAAAATCGGTCTACCCATTCTTGATTTAATAAATCGTGGAAATTGTTTTATTTATGTAACATAGCTCGCTTTTCCATACTACTATATACTATACTATATAATATACTTCCATACTTTTTATTGAACTTTTTTTTAAACTTCGGACAAAATGTCCTCTTTCCTTCTCCTGATTCTAAGCTACTATCTCACCAATTTTCAGCCTAATCTGTGCAGTCGTTCTTAAGTTATAAATAGTGTAAGTAACAATTTCTTTTATATTTATAAAATTATAGATATGAGAATTTTGGAGTCCTACCATCCCTGATCACCACTTAGTTCCACAAAAGTGTTTTATTTACGTGTCTAAGTTTGGTAGCAACAAGACAACATATTTACGGAACGCTCCTCCGGCTATGATCTTTGTTCTCGAGTGAAAGCGATCGTTATCGATCCCGTACTAAGCAAATATTTGCTCACAGTCCCAACTGAGGAATAAAACTACTTTCCTATAGAGAGTCTCACTGATCGACTATCAAGTTTTCAAGAAAAGGAATTAAAATAATAATATAATAATAATATTCCGGGACAACTAACACACGGTTATCTGATCCCAAGCTAAGCAGAGCTTGTGTTATGGTAACCAGACAACTGATACATACTTATATATTTCTAAATACATACATATTATAGATAAATTACACCCAGACACAGAACAAATGATCGTGCTCATCACACAAACATTTGTCCTGGGTAGGAATCGAACCCACGACCTCCGGTATAGCAGTCAGGGTCACTAACCACTAGACCAACAGGCCCGTCAAATATTACGCGAACGGAAAAAATGTGAGTGCTATCAACTAATCATTGATAGAATATTATTAACAAACTGAAAAGGCAGTAGCAAAGTGTAGGCGAACAGGATGCAACAGTCTATTATTATAGACTAGCTGTGCCTGCGACTTCGTTCGCGTGGATGACGAAACTTATCAATGAGTTTTTAACCGCAAAATTAAGTTTGTTTTTTATTGTTTATACTTTTCCGTTATAAAAACTACCCAGTGTGGTGCCCAGGATAATAAAGAAAAATTATACCAAGTTTCATCGTAATCGAACCGGTAGTTTTGCGTGATACCTGAACAAACAGACAGACAGACAGACAGACAAACATTTTTTTTTTCACACTTTTGGGTTCGGTTTCGGTCTAGTAACACCCCTCGCCATTTATTTTTTTGATATTTGCAATGTACAGAATTTTCACTTCTACAGATTTATTATAAGTATAGATAAAGATTAAAAAAAAACCTCCGAAGTTGAAATTTTATTTCATATCACCTGAAAGGACAAGTTCTTTTTTCAGTATCTTTGTTCGAATCTTTTCTATTTTGTTTTTTATTTTGATAAAAGCTGACCCGGCAGACTTCATACTGCCTCAATCGATAAATAAATAAATAAATATATATAATAAATAAAAGCCTAAACTTTTATGTAATTATTTTTTTTGCAAAAACAAAAACCGACTTCAAAAATCGATAAAAGCACTAAAAAGTTAAAAATAATACTATAACCTACCTATATTAATAAACCTAACCTACGATTAACCTATAATACAATATTACAATTTTTTGGAGTCGGTGCCAAGCAATATACAAAACTTAAATCACTATGAACAAATAAAACATAAATCTTTCATTCGGCCGTTTCGAAGATATGAGGTAATAAAGAATATTACACACATACATACATACATACATACATACATACATACATACATACATACATACAAGATACGCGCGAAAAACGTAACCCTTCTTGGCAGTCGGGTAAATAGCTTGGTTTCCAAAGCATCCAAAGGGATGCTCTTACAAAAATTTAATATTCAATTCAATACGAACCTTTCAGTTGTGAATCTGACTCTCAATAAGTCCAGTACTTAACCAAGTTGGTGTAACGAAACCATTGCGACTTCTAATTCGACGTCAGTCGCCATCTAGGCAGGCAATGAGGAAACATTTTTCAATAACAAACGACAGATTATTATTTTATTTACGTCGATTGTAATTATAAAATTTTAATGTAGCTTGTTTGTAGGTTGAAACCATTTTTTTTAAATCGCTATTTTTTGTTTTCGAGACGTCAATTTTGTTTCATGTATAAGCAGCGCCACTAGCGGCAAATGCAAGCCCTACGGCTTTCCACACATTTTCCGCGCAATACAACGTTGAATATCCAGTTTCTTTGACTTTAATTTGATTTGTTTCAAAAGAGGAGTGCTATTCTAGTGTTTGGGGTTAATAATTATAACAAAAAAAACCGACTTCAAAATAAGTCTTATCTATACTTATAATAAATCTGTAGAAGTGAAAATTCTGTACATTGAAAATATCAAAAAAATAAATGGCGGGGGGTGTTACAAGACCAAAACCGAACCCTAAAGTGTGAAAAAAAAAATTTTTGTCTGTCTGTCTGTCTGTTTGTTCAGGTATCACGCAAAAACTACCGGTTCGATTACGATGAAACTTGGTATAATTATTCTTTATTATCCTGGGCACCACACTGGGTAGTTTTTATCCTGGAAAAATATAAACAATAAAAAACAAACTTAATTTTGCGGTTAAAAACTCATTGATAAGTTTCGTCATCCACGCGAACGAAGTCGCAGGCACAGCTAGTATAATATATAAGACTTATTTTGAAGTCGGTTTTTTTTTGTTAGAATTATTTATTTTATTTTATAATTATGATTTTAAGTTTCTGCATTTTAATTATAATTATGTGGCTCGAAGCAAGAGGGAACATTAATTTGCAGCTTTACTTTTGACATTGTGACTTTTTATGTTAACTTTGCATGAAAGGACTCTCGTGTTCTTATAATCTTAATTGCTTATTATTTTAATGAAAATGACGTGTTTTCTGTTCTTATTGGAGATTTTTGTTATTGCATTGGTGGACTTGTAGTTGAATGTTAATGTTTTTAATTCAATCTTACTAATAGGTATGTCCGAAGACTATGTTATTATAATGTTGGTAGAACTCGGGTATTTTATTTTAAAAAAATTATTGATATGTAGGTATGTTTATAAAAATGTTCTCAAAAAATAGTAACAAAAAAAACCGTCTTCAAAATAAGTCTTATATTAATTTCTTATGTCACTGTCAAAACTGAACCAAAAAAAAATAGGACCACACGGGAAGCGCCAGCTTTCAGATAAAAAAAGAATCATGAAAATCGGTTCACACAGTAAAAAAAAAAAACAGTCGAATTGAGTACCTCCTCCTTTTTTGAAGTCGGTTAAAAATATATTGATATGTAGGTATGTAAAATAACATTTTCTCAAAAAATACTAACACACGTTAAACATACCGTTAAACATACTCAAAACACAATCTGCACCCCATTTCAATTTAAAAACCCGTTTTTCGGTTTCCCCTTTCCGTCTCATCATTTTGCCCTTTTTAATATAATAAACAAACAAATACCGTACAAAATAATTCGTCCATATTAGATCCTAAAGAGACGTCAACGGTGATCAGATAACACACCTGTCACGTGACTTCGATATCTCGCGTCAACAGAACAATATCGAAATTCAAGAAGAAACCAAATTCCTACCCTTCACTGAAAAACCACCCTTATACCCTCTTACTTAAGGTCAACATTTATATGGCACGATATATATTTTTGATCCGACAGTACGCTGAAACTAGGTATACTATCTTTAATGAATTATCAACCTTATGAACTCTAGTTGAAGGTTACAATTAGATTGCTTTGTCTCGTATTTTTGATCTGCCAGTCTGCGGTGTAGCGTGAAGGGCGTTACCAAGGCAACGAGGTCCAGTGTTCGTCAGATTTCTGTTTGTTGTCCTATATTGTTGAGATTTATACTATCTTAGTAATAATAAACATAGTAAGGTACTCATTTTTTTGCAAAAATAACAATTGGTAAACCCCAAAGCTCCTGGACATTAGATTTACAGTAAATAGTATCATGAAGAAATGAAAAAAAAAAAAAATACCTTAAATGACAAAAAAAATATTCTGATCACTTCATTCTACATGATTAATGCTAAATTACCACGGGCTAACTAGCTAATGCTTAAAATCAGTCACTTTTTCTTGTCGCTTAGTAAATAGTATGGGATTCTATTCACTCTCACTAGCAGTTTCAATTAAACTAAGCAATTAATCAGCCTTATTATAAATAGGGATTTAGGGTTCACTGACAATTACTCCCGTGTAAACTAACAAAGCACACTCAGCTACAAATACCAGTTCAAACCACCTAAAACCAGTTCACAACACCGTTCATCGCTAGCAACAAAAAGCATATTACTCAGTGAGGCGACATAAAAGCCCAGCCGGGGGCGCTCGGTTGGTAATCCGCGTCTGTTTGACAGACCGAGCAAGCCCGTGGCATGACGAGGGGACGCGCTGCGGGGCTGTGTTACGTACTCTAGACAGTTTGGTAGGCAACAGACACTGGGTATATCTGACGGACTTTTAAGACTGGATTTGAATTTTGGTAGGTGATATTGTAAGGGATTTGTGTATGTTTGTTTGTGACAGAAATACTAAGAAAAAAATGACCGACTATTAACTAGCAATATACGCTATATTTAAATTTTGTCAAGGCGCGAGAAAAAAAACTTTTATAGTTATTATTTCGTGCCAATAAATTAGCTAATTTATTATAAAAGTTAAATAAAAACTGTTTCCAAGACGTTACTGAGTAAACAAGTAACAAACTATAAAGTCAATCAAAGTATCTTGCTTGTAAAACTTCGTAACAAGTTAACTACTTCCGTGAGCCTCATCAATTATGTATAGAAAATACTTAAAATATTGCAGAATAAATATTTACCTAGAAAGTGCAGTACATTGCTGTCGATGATCGATCCCATAAAACACCATAGCCGCACGGCCCCGCAATGTACTGCAAATGTAACGATATTTCATAAATCGGGCCTGTTGGTCTAGTGGTTAGTGACCCTGACTGCTATACCGGAGGTTGTGGGTTCGATTCCCACCCAGGACAAGTTTGTGTGATGAGCACGATCATTTGTTCTGTGTCTGGGTGTAATTTATGTATAATATGTATGTATTTAAAAATATATAAGTATGTTTATTAGTTGTCTGGTTACCATAACACAAGCTCTGCTTAGCTTGGGATCAGATAACCGTGTGTGAGTTGTCCCGGAATATTATTAAACTAGACCTAAAATAGTCTGGTTTGGTCTCCATGATAGTTGATACCTCTTAATAATAATAAATAATAAAGCGGACAACATCACATACATTGCTCTGAACCCAAAGTAAGTAGCTGAAGGATTTGTGTTATGGAATATTGACGACGTCCGTGGTCGAGTGGTGTACGTACCGGTTTCAAGGTGTCGCTAGGTCTGAGGTCCCGGGTTTGATCCCCGGACGGGTCAATGTAGAAAATCACATTTCTACATTGTCTCGGGTCTGGGTGTTTGTGGTACCTTCGTTGTATCTGAATTCCATAACACAAGTGCTTTAGCAACTTACTTTGGGTTCAGAACAATGTTTGTGATGTTGTCCGCATTTTGTTATTATTATAAATTCCGAAACAACGAAGGTACCACAATCACCCAGACCCGGGACAATGTAGAAAAGATGGTTTCTACGTTGACCCGTCCGGGGATCGAACCCGGGACCTTAGAGCTAGCGACACCTTGAAAGCGGTGCGTACGCCACTCGACCACGGAGGTCGTCAAAATATATCGCTAATTATCCTTATTACCCGTTCAAATATTCCTGCTCCAAGTAAAATATTATTGCATGCAGCTGGATTCGGTACTACTTCAGCTGAAAGGTGTTTGGAAAAGGCAAATGAAGAAATCATTTTAATCCATCAAATACTTCGCTCCCTCTGGATATTTTTGTGAATATCAACAATACAGTGACAGTCATATGATATGAAATATCGAATCATTTCATCACGGGAACCGACGTTTTCCTATCTATATATCTACCTATATATAAAAATGAATCCCTATTCCCCTTGGTCACGGCATCACGCGTGAACGGCTGAACCGATTTCGCTAATTCTTTTTTTGTTGTGTTTGTTATTGTTAGGAGAAGGTTCTTATTAAAGAATAAGTTTGCAAAATTGCGCTGAAAATTAGGAAATTGAAGAATACTCAACCGCCAAATTAAGTAATCCTGACTTTTGTTACGATAGTGATTTCTTGGATTCATCTCCACCCCTAATAATACAAAGGCACCGGGAATGGGACCTAGGTATTCACGCGGGTGAAACCGCGGGGCACAGCTAGTTTACTGATAAAAGTAAACAGTCCCCGTAATAATACTATGTGATCTCAATAGTACACCTTGTGATTTATAATTCTAAAAAAAAACCGACTTCAAAATAAGTCTTAAGTATATGGTTTTCTTATGGGTTCCACTGTCATAACTGGAACAAATTAAAAAAAAAACACCTTTCAAATAAAAAAAGAATCATCAAAATCAGTTCACGCAGTCGAAAGTTCTGAGGTAACAAACAATTGAGTACCTCCTCCTTTTTTAAGTCGGTTGAAAATATAAGTTCTTTAATAAAACAACATAAACGTGCTTAACCGTCAACCTCGTCAATTGACACACTAAAAGGACCTTAATACGAGTATCAAATTGCCCTCTATCAAACTATCACTAAAAGGTCTTCTTACAGTACTAGGTTCCCTAATGTATCTGAAGACCAGTCCTTAAAACCATTAGAGGTAATGGAAACGACACTTGTTACTCCTCAAGGTGCAAGCGAATTCCAGTACCTAGTGGATGAAAGCTTTTTTTTTTTTTTTTTAAGTCATTTATTTGATGAGGCTTTTTGCGCTGGTGCGTTGCTTGTGTTTTGTTTACAAACTTGCAATGTGTACAGGGCCTCGGTTCAGCTACGAGTATTTAAGAGTTGCTTGAATTGACCGAATGAACTGCTTCATTTGGTCATATTTACGATAATTGGCATTCTGCTAACTGTCATTACGATTATTAATTGGTCATTACGATCATTCTCTTCGAGAGTTCGACGTTCCTGTTGGTCTAGTGGTTAGTGACCCTGACTGCTATACCGGAGGTCGTGGGTTCGATTCCCACCCAGGACAAATGTTTGTGTGATGAGCACGATCATTTGTTCTGATTGTCTAGGTGTAATTTATCTATAATATGTATGTATTTAGAAATATATAAGTATGTTTATCAGTTGTCTGGTTACCATAACACAAGCTCTGCTTAGCTTGGGATCAGATAACCGTGTGTGAGTTGTCCCGGAATATTATTATTATATTATTATTATTAGTTCAAGGCAAGGCAAAATTAGGCACTATGACAAGTACAGTGACCAACCACTGACATGCATTTCAAATAGCTGAATCGAGGCCCAGTGTGTTTGATTATGACAAACCTTGCAATCGAAATAAGAACTACTTTTATTTTAAACATGCTATTGAAATGAAATTTCGCATACTTTATTAGATGAGAATATTATATTAAGTATGATAATTTTAAACTGGTGATGGAGCCTATATGACGATGGTGGCTATAGGAACTGCGTAAAGAAACGACGTAATGTTATCATGTTTCAGCTTGATTGATATGTCTTTACGAGTCCTGTGCGCCTAGTAACATTTTGTCATACTTCCACGTTCTAATTATTGGCTACAGAATATACTATAATCCTTTGTATTATACTTTGTGCGCTGTAGCTTGGTGCGGGTGACATTTGTCAGTAATTAATTAATAACCGTGATTAATGATTTAATATATTACAAACTAGCTGTGCCTGCGACTTTGTTCGCGTGGATGACGAAACTTATCAATGAGTTTTTAACCGCAAAATTAAAGTTTGATCGGTCGGAATAAAAACTACCTAGTGAGGTGCCCAGGATAATAAAGAATAATTATACCAAGTTTCATCGTAATCGAACCGGCAGTTTTTGCGTGATACCTGAACAAACAGACAGACAGACAAATTTTTTTTTTTTCACACTTTTGGGTTCTGTGTCGGTCTAGTAACACCCCCCGCCATTTATTTTTTTGATATTTTCAATGTACAGAATTTACCCTTCTACAGATTTATTATAAGTATAGATATGGTGCACCTGAAATACTAAGGTCATAATTGTAAATCGCGGCAACTTTCAAGAGTGAAACTAAACATGACTGACAACTGTCACCCGCACCATGCTACAGCGCACAAACTATAGTATTCGCTTATTTGACACTAGCTGTGCCTGCGACTTCGTTCGCGTGGATGACGAAACTTATCAATGAGTTTTTAGCCGCAAAATTAAGTTTGTTTTTTCCGGGATAAAAACTATCCAGTGTGGTGCCCAGGATAATAAAGAATAATTATACCAAGTTTTATCGTAATCGAACCGGTAGTTTTTGCGTGATACCTGAACAAACAGACAGACAGACAGACAAATTTTTTTTTTTCACTTTTAGGTTCATTGTCTGTCTAGTAACACCCCCCGCCATTTATTTTTTTGATATTTTCAATGTACAGAATTTTCACTTCTACATATTTATTATAAGTATAGATAAACTTTGGTCTGCCAGAGCGACGTGTGACAACAGATAAACATTATGTACTCACGATAATTGCAATATAATAAGATATAATCGAAAAGATATCGATTATCGGCTCGCGGATAATCGATCGCTATCCGATAGTTGTAAAACAGCTCGTTATCAAACCTTATCGGAACCATTTAACCGTACTAATTTGTCACATGGGTCTTATCAAAACGCTATTTCGATTTCAAAAATGTTTTACGTACGTTGTATGAATCAAAAATATGCAACGCAAATTGGTGTCCACCATAGAGGATAGATAAAAACTACAGAGGTAGCATATCAGGGTATGAACCATGAGCACTAGTGTGAACTAGTTTCGTCGTAAAAATAGTACCAAACCAGGGCGCGCCGTCCTGTTAAACCTATCTCATATTATCCTTAGAATATCAATCCACGACTGCCTCGTTGGCCTAGTGGCGCTAAGCGCGACTGCTACGCTAGAGGTCTTGGGTTCGATTCCCAAGTTGACCAAGATGTTATTGGGTTTTTCTATGAAATTCTCAGTAGCAGGTCGGAATTTGGATTTGTGCCCGGTTAGTGGCAATAGTTTTTTTTTTTTTTTTTTTTGCTAGAGATCTTTGCAGTTAGCCTGAGCGCAGGCTTTGACTGCTTCACCGGACTTTTGGCGAGGACCTTAAGGCCTCCAGCCAGAGCAATAGGAAAAACTAACTACGTCAGCAACGTCCACTAAGGGCACCCCCTGCGGGGTTCGGACCTCGACTTAGTGCGTTGCTAACAATCTTAATAAAGGAAAACAACAAGGGATAGCTGGATCTAAGTTTTAGTGGCAATAGGCTCGCCCCCTATTACATGGGACCTAAACATACCGGCGAACTATGGGTGTACATTGGTACACCTCTGCCTAACCCTTCGGGGACAGGCGTGATGGTATGTTATGTGATCACTATTGCAGTTCCGTGAATCAAACACCAATCAGTGTATTCATATACCGGATAGAATTGTCGCTACGCTGTACTAAAATTAAAACTTATATAAATAAATAAAACTAACACGCGCCAAAAAATTCATCGTCATCCTTGTCAATGGCGGGAAACGTGCCCAGAAGGCTGGCAGCATTGCCACGTTGAATGGCTATGCCGATTCTCTGTGCAAGGAACAAACCAGCCCTCTGATCACGTGTCGAGTCGACCAAAATTTATAATTATATAAAAACTAGCTTTACCCGGCATGCGTTGCAATGCCATTTTTTCTACCTAGCACCTGCCTGCTACCTACCTACTATCTACCTGCCTACTACCTACCTACTACCACTTAGGGGTATGAAAAATAGATAGTAGCCGATTCTCAGACCTTCTGAATATGCATAAAAAATTTAATAAAAATCGGTCAAGCCGTTTCGGAGGAGTATGGTAACTAACATTGTGACACGAGAATTTTATATAAGACTTTAATTATATATTGCAGAAATTCAAGAAAGGAGTTAATTCTCTATAGGAAGAACACTTTAGAACCCTCCAGTTACATTCAGTAAGATTTTTAACGTAACGTTTCTTGAGCGCCTTTTGAAGTTAATAAGAAAAAATATATTTTAATTTTTGATTCTTATTGAATCAAAAATATGTATCTAATTGATGTATCTTTAATAACATTAAAAGATAATTCTCAGTCTAAATATCTGAATTAGTTATTGTAGATATTTAAAACACGTAACACATGTACTACCGCATATCATTTTTAGGGTTCCGTACCCAAAGGGTAAAACGGGACCCTGTTACTAAGACTCCGCTGTCTGTCCGTCTTTCTGTCTCCAGGCTGTATCCCATAAACCGTGATAGCTAGAAAGCTGAAATTTTCACAAATGATGTATTTCCGTTGCCGCTATAACAACAAATACTAAAAACCACATAAAATGAATATTTAAGGCGGGCTCTCATACGACGGTGGTACGGAACCCTTCGTGCGCGAGTCCGACTCGCACTTGGCCAGTTTTTGCTATCTGATATCAAAATGCAAAACACAGCACTATCAACCTTTGACTGTCAATGCGAACCCACGATCGTTATCATAGAAAAACACAAGAATCTGTTCGGAAACACCAAACATCTTATCTGATACTAACTCATGTAGAAAACTAATTTAATAACTCATCATCTGCCTAGCCTTTTCCCCAAGCTATGTTGGGGTCGGCTACCAGTCTTACCGGATTCAGCTGAATACCGTATTTTACATGGAGCGACTGCCTATCTGACCTCCACAACACATTTTACTGGGAAACACAGTATCCCATACTAAGACTGGTTGTCAGAATTGACTTAACGACTGCCAAAGATCTATGTGTGACAGTCGGGACCTACGGCTTAACGTGCTTTCCGAAACACGGAGGGGTCTCGGTATGTTATAAATGGTCACCCATCCACGGACCAACCGCGGCGAGCGCGGCTTAACCTGTATTATCGGTCAAACCGTACGGCTTACATTAAGCCACGAGCCCCTCTAACTATGAATAAAAAATAAGTGATGCCGGACAAGTTTTTGAACATTGTTATTGTTTTTCCAAATACTGTACAGAACCATCTCGATCATTTCAGATTTCAAAATAAAAAAGCGCGCATCACAATCGGTTCATTCGTTTAGGAGATACAATGCCACAGACACTCAGACTTACAGACCCTTCGTTTTATTTGCTAGCCAAGAATTCGCCTAAAGACTGTTATCCGCATTATCCGGTCCGATATCGGACATCGGATTTGTAATTTTCATACATTTACTTGCCCCCGATATCGTATCGAAGTCCAATACCGATACAACAGTCTAAGGCTAAGGCCGCACTACACTACGGTTTTTTTCGCAAGCGGTAAACCGTGAAACCGCAAAACCGCCCGAGACGCACACAATACGGTTAAAAATCAGTCGTATCAGTGCGACCGCTTCCATTAGTTTCCTTTACTCACAAAATCAGGCGGTTAAAATCCGCGGTGGTTTAGCCGTAGTGCGGCCTTCGCCTTAGAGGACCACTTGGTAAGCGGCCCCTCTCGTCATAACATCATGAATATTATATAGACACACGTCTGTAGCGAAATGATCGAATTAAACTGATCGTCAGTTGTTTGCCAAACACAAATATTTATACGCAATCTGTTGATTCGTGCTCAGTACTTATATATCGATATAAAGGTTAATTCGAATTTGAATATAAAATGTCTACAAGGTGTTATTGATGTATTATTTAAATTTATTACGAAAATATAGATCTTGGACGACGAACGTGCTTTTTGCAATAAAAATGTTTAATTCAGTTTTATGTTAAATATTATGATATTGTTCTGTAATACTTATACTAAACTATTTTTTATACTTACCTTATAATAATGCGGCCTCGCACTCAAAATATATACTTAAGACTATTTTTGAACGGATTTGTATCCACGAGGTTGCAGGTTCGAACCCGGGCAAGTACCAATGTAACTTTTCAAAGTTATATGTACTTACTTTCTTAATTATTCTAAGACTCTTCTGACAAAAGGTGAAGGAAAACATCGTGAGGAAACCTGGATTCCAAAATTTGGGATCTGAAATCGCCAATCCGCAGAGAGCAAGCGTGGTGATCGATGCTCGTGCCTTCTCTATATGGGAAGAGGCGTGTTTTACAAACGCTTAAAAACAGATGGACCATGGAGGCATTGTAATAAAGACTTTGGGTACAGAAACTAGAAATTTTCTTGGTGTTAACTATTTGTAATTTTTCCAGTTAATCACTCGTTATCTATTATATCAAGATGCGAAAAACTATTATGAGCAAAGTTGCGTCCTTAGGAAGTTAAACTATCTCGGTACGAACGCTGAGAAAATTAAAAACAGAAAAACAAGTTGAGAAAGTTCGCGTCGCCGACGTTTCTGACAGCAGATTTTGCATTTAAGTACCTGCTTGTCTTACAAAGTGCTTTTTGATCAAATTAAATTAAAGAAAAGCGAGCAGTTTGCATAGCGGTGAGCAATGTAGTCTCGCTAACAAATTTTCAAATTGTGTGACTAATTTAGGAAAAGGCTCTTAAGCTTTGGAAGTCTGAACTAATCTCGATAAAGAATAGCTAAGAACGACCTCGATGAAGTCAGCTTTCAAACAAAAAAAACCGAATCACAATCGGCCTATTCGTTTAGGACCTACGATGCCACAGACAGGACGTCAAACTGACAAACATGTATCACCCTTTTTTGCGTCGAGGATTAAATAACAAGACTATTACAATGGACCGAAAAAATGCATTTTTTAATTGGAATTTAGTAACATAACATACCATCACGCCTGTATCCCCGAAGGGTTAGGCAGAGGTGTACTAATGTACCTAACCCACAGTTCGCCGGTATGTTTAGGTCCCATGTAATAGGGGGCGAGCCTACTGCCACTAACCGGGCACAAATCCAAACTCCTACCTGCTACTGAGAATTTCATAGAAAAACCCAATAACACCTTGGTCGACTTGGGAATCGAACCCAAGACCTCTACCGTAGCAGTCGCGCTTAGCGCCACTAGGCCAACGAGGCCAAAGAGGAATTTAGTGAGCAGTAAATAAAAACTAACAATGCGTGGCGTATCCATTGTCAAATCGCTCGTGTAGCAATTTACAAAACAATTAATTGATAGCACGCGCTCGCCGCACTCGCTCGCCGCACGGTACTCTTTTAAAATAAAACGTTATTTTTGTGATCCAAATTATTCAGGTCGATTTAAAATTGCTTTTTTTAGGGGTTATATTTTTATACCGTGAAGATAAAGACGACCTCCGTGGTCGAGTGGCGTACGCACCGGTTTCAAGGCGTCGCTAGGTCTGAGATCCCGGGTTCGATCCCCGGACGGGTCAATGTGGAAACCAACTTTTCTACATTGCCTCGGGTCTGGGTGTTGGTTGTATTCGTTGTTTCTTGATTCTCTAACACAAGTGCTTTAGCTACTAACTTTGAGTTCGTAGCAATGTATGTGATGTTGTCCGCGTTTATTATTTTTTATTAGTTATAAATGCTAGTTCTTGGAGACCCATTAAATGTGTTTTCTTGGAATATAGGAGAATATATGAAAATAAATTCAGAAATTGAAATTGAATACTTTACGCGGATTAAATCGCGATTTATTTTTGATTTCAGGTCCCGACGTTTCAAATCCTATTACTTTTATTTAATATCTAACATTCGTGTTAATTGCAGAAAGCAATAATTTTAGAATATTATAATCTTTATGTACTAAACATAAACATAAATAAACCTATTTCTTCGTCAAGAAAAAATGTGTTGTGATACATTACCTATAACATACGTCTTCACGAATTAGACTTTTAAATGGCTTAATGAATAACAAGACTATTATTATCATACCGTTTGAATGAGATCAATAAATTAGGTAGGTATATAAGGACAAGCTGTGCCCCGCGGTTTCACCCTTATATTTATATTATTTTGGATATCTTGAACCGTTTACGCAGCGCACGCAACGGAAGCCTTCACATATGAATAACTAGCTGATCCCCGCGACTTCGTCCGCGTCAATTTCTGTTATTATGACCGCCATGAAGAAGTTTAAAAAAAAACATTTCTGCGTAAATGATAATTTTAGTTAATATTATTATGTTGATAAAACTCTGTAGCAAATAATTGGCAATAATGCATAAATTTCGACCAAATGATTACCTTAAAAAAGGTTATAGTGAGTCAATCTTAAAAGATAGACATATACTGTCGCAGACATTTTTTTAGATCATTTAAAGAGGAACAATTCTTTCATACATATATTTTGGGTAACTCGAACCGTTTACGCAGCGCACGCAACGGAAGCTTTCAAGTATGAATATTTTTCCCCGTGTTTGTGACATTTTTCACTGCTGCTTCGCTCCTATTAGTCGCAGCGTAATTTTATATATCCTAAAGCCTTCCTCAATAAATGGACTATCTAACACAAAAAGATTTTTTCAATTCCAACCAGTAGTTCCTGAGATTAGCGCGTTCAACCAAACAAACAAACAAACTCTTCAGCTTTATAATATTAGTATAGATTAGTATAGATGTCCCCCGTTTTTGCAACATTTTCACTGATGCTTCGCTCTTATTGGTCGCAGCGTAATGTTTTATAGCCTAAAGCCTTCCTCGATAAATGGACTATACAGTACAAAAAGAATTTTTCAATTCGAACCATTCGTTCCTGAGATTAGCGCGTTCAAACAAAAAAACAAACTCTTCAGCTTTATAACTTCTTTATAGCTTCAGTTTTACGAATAAACTTCGTTTCATTCGAGGTTTTGCCTGCATTTTTGATGTCGTTTATTGCAACATAAATTGATATTGTGGGATCAGGTTCATCAGTCAAACAAATTAGCGTAATTTCATATATTTTATTTTAAGCAACTGCTTCTATACGTCCTACTTCTTTTACACCATCACGTCGTTCTCCAGTTTTTCTTGTGTTCCTTCTCCTTCATCAACATTCACGTCATCTCAAGCATACAACACTTGTCTCACTCACACTTATGCTTCTGTCTCTTTCACACATCTCATGCATCCGTCGCGTTCCATTCCTACAACTCGACCAATCTGATATATATCTAAGGCTTTTCAAATTTTAATTAAAAAGTAGCGAATTTCAATATATGAGTGAGATAGATGCATTACTTAGAATCTGTTTCCACGTGAAATTCAGTCTTCGTCGATTGTTCGCACTCAGACACTTATGTCTCTGTATAGCAAGAAGTGTTCTACACTCGGACACTCGGTGTCGTACACTGGTTTATGGTGTAGCGTCTCGTAATGTAAAAAAATAAAATAAATAATAAATGCGGACAACATCACATACATTGTTCTGAACCCAAAGTAAGTAGCTAAAGCACTTGTGTTGTGGAATTCAGATACAACGAAGGCACCACAAACACCCAGACCCGAGGCAATGTAGAAATGTGATTTCTACATTGACCCGTCCGGGGATCGAACCCGGGACCTCAGAGCTAGCGACACCTTGAAACCGGTGAGTACGCCACTCGACCACGGAGGTCGTCGAAGGAAAAGGAGCATTAAAAAGTCGAGCGTCACACAATTATAATTGGGTATAGATAGGCGATAAAAATTAGTTTGTGTCATGTAGTTTTATCAGGTTGTGACACTGATAACTAATCATGTCAATTAGAAGTAATAATGTTACCAAAATGGGAAAAGCAGATTCATGTCGTGTCATCAAAAGATTATGAACATTCATAGCTTGTCGAAGATATACTAAAAACATTATATGACGGACCTGTTGGTCTAGTGGTTAGTGACCCTGACTGCTATACCGGAGGTCGTGGGTTCGATTCCTACCCAGGACAAATGTTTGTGTGATGAGCACGATCATTTTATCTGTGTCTGGGTGTATTTTTTATCTATAATATGTATGTATTTAGAAATATATAAGTATGTTTATCAGTTGTCTGGTTACCATAACACAAGCTCTGCTTAGCTTGGGATCAGATAACCGTGTGTGAGATGTCCCGAAATATTATTATTATTGTATTATTATTATAACAAACGGCCACTTGTTAACAGGCTTTGACTTATAATGGATATCACATATAATATGTTAAAAGGAAGCGACTTAAATAAATTTATAGAAATTTTTGAAATCGATCTTCAATGGGCTGAAATATCGCTCAACATTAATCAACAACATTTGAATTGAGAACGTCCTCTTTTTGAAGTCGGTTAAAAAGCAGTAATGTCTCTCTAAATTCTTGGCATTTTCAGATTGTTTTTGTTCATAAGAAATGAACAATGAACTAAATTATTATTTTTATTATACTTAAAAATTTACAATAATATAAATCTAAGCCATATTATGTGCACTAGAAATAAGAAAAATTATAATCTAAATAAAACTTAAAAACTAAAATGAAGCATCAAAAAATCGACTGGAACATTGTTCATAAAGAATTTCCTGTAGCCTTCAATAGTCGTATACAAACCAAAATTAGACAAGTCTTAAAACCACATGACATTCAACTTATAAAATTCCTTAATATTGCATATTCAAAATCCCTCGCAGATTTGAGTGAAACAACGTTCCTTCATTACGTGGTACAACATAACACGATCAGACATTAATTTGTCAAGCGCTATTTTTACCGCGACGTTATATTTTCTAATACACACAGTCAAACCAGAATTTAATGGGAAATTCGTCAAGCTACTGGAAATTGGTTCGAAATCATTCTAACAAAAAAACTGACTTCAAAATAAGTCTTATATTTATTTCTTATGGATCCCACTGTCAAAACTAGACCTAAACAAAATGGGACATGAAAAGCACCAGTTTTCAAATAAAAATCGGATCACCCAGTCAAAAGTTCTGTGGTAACAAATATAAAAAAATACAGTCGATTTGAGTACCTCCTCTTTTTTGAAGTCGGTTAAAAATCTGTGACTGGTTCGGCTTTTTTAACGAGAAATAGTTGGCAATTATTTGATGATAACTTTTAAACTATCGCGCTGCATGTTTATAGTAATATTTTATAAAACGGGGATTAGCGCGTAATCCCCGCGCTAATCCCCGTTTTATAAAATATTACTATAATTATTTGATGGTACAAAATAGAAAAAAAACCTAAAACACAGTTTTCAATACAAAAAAATATAGCGATTTTAATTGGAAACAGATCCAACTTGTTTGCAAATAATTCGGCCGCATGCAAACGGATTTTAATTGGGTTGATACTTCTATTTCAGAAGCGCAGACTAAATATTAGGCCAATCATAAACAGTAGGAATTATTTTCTGAACCCTTTGTATACACTGACGTGACGAGTCAAAGCTATCACAAAACATCTTGTAAACATTTCTCATTCACGTACCAATGCATTGTGATCACCGCGCCACTGAACGCTTGTTGATAAATCTTTTTTAGGTTAATATCCTGGAGTCAACACTCAGGAGCGGCAGATAAGCATCACCCAAAATTGTGGTCTTCCTCATCTCAGATCAACGTGACAGATACGTGTTCGGGGACTTTACTCCTACAAAATGCTCAACAACAGAGTACCTATACATACTCGTAATGCGTTTTCGATCTTATCTATAAATACCGGTGTCAAATGTGACGTTTTTTCAATCTCAAACGCAGGGTTAAATCACATTCGTGGTCCTTTGTGGCGCAGCGAGTTCCACAGGACCGCTTTAATTATGCACGTTTTATACGTATATATTATTCATAATTAAAATGGTCCTTTGAAACTACATGTTGCCGGCTCAAAGTGTTTGCCCGAAAGGGTTTCGTTCAGAAGACTCTCGCAAATTAACCCCGTTTCGGATCTTACGATTAAATAGTTGTCAAACATTTGCTGTGTCTAAAAATAGGTGGTCCTTTGAGTCCGCATCCGTACTTATCGCGGGGTTAATAACTGCGCTACTATAGTCTTTACTGCCGCTGCTGTAAAAGTTAGTGCCCATCACACTTTTATGTGGAATTCTTTGGGAATTAACTGTTGACTTTATAACATAATCTTTGTTGTAACGTTAGTTTAGTATATTGTACGACACTATAATCCCTTTATTTACATTTAATACTACTTTACTATACACACCAAATTCCTATAAAGATTCAATTCAAAAAATTGAGTTGTTCACAGAATAATGTACAAAAGGACCAAAAAATTATATTATGAGTGTTGAAGAAGAAATCTGTCTTTGGTCCCCACAGTCTTTATAGCAGGTAGAGATTTGAAGCAAACTACATAGGAAGCTCCCTAGTGGAATACCCTTGTTTCTCCCCGGGGCGGGAAGCTCACATAAACATTGGTTCCCGGAGATTTTTGCGCGATGTCACAGGTGGCTCTCCAAAGGTAGCGAATTGATCGCTTGTCACACTGAAATATTATAGAAATTATTTTTATAAAGAGGTAGTGATAGATGAAAGGAATTATATGAAAAGAAATAGATTCCGAAATAATAATAATATTCCGGGAAAATTCACACACGGTTATATGATCCCAAGCTAAGCAGAGCTTGTGTTATGGTAACCAGACAACTGATAAACATACTTATATATTTCTAAATACATACATATTATAGATAAATTACACCCAGACACAGAACAAATGATCGTGCTCATCACACAAAGATTTGTCCTGAGTGGGAATCGAAGCCACGACCTCCGGTATAGCAGTCAGGGTCACTAACCACTAGACCAACAGGCCCGTCAAATGAAATGAAATGAGTATAGAAATAAATGAACGTCAAAGTAGATAGAAAAATGTTTCAAGGATAATGTTAAATATTATTCTGAGCGAAATTTTTGACAAAAACTTTGCCTCGTATATTCTAATAATGAAAAGTATTTTGTTTTAAGTCTCATAGTACCTACTGCATATTTCACTTTTAGATATAAAGTAGCAAGAGTAATGACTCTCTATACTCTCTATACTCGGCTCTTAAATGTAAGAGCACAAAAGTTAAAAAAGTAATAGCGTTTCAATATTCTGAGGAAAATCACTTCAAAATACAGTCTCAATAATACCTTCTTCGTTCTCAATTTATAACCTATGACTGTGGCATTCTAAGAATATTTCTGTCAGTCTATGAGTGTGGTGGGAACCGGGGCGAGGGCTGTCTGCAACCGCTTCCAGCCGCAGTAGGTGCGCCACATCGATTGCTCTGCGACAATGTATTTATATCACGAATCTGACCCCTTCGAAACTTCGGATTTATCGAAAATATATTTGAGATGTAGGCACCATCAGTTTAAAATAGAGTAGGCCTTTCGCTAGCTCAGATTATTTTTGAGATGTTGAAACACTGACTTACACTGACCTAAATTGATTTTAGAATAGTGAAGCCTTTTCGCTTGCTCAGATTATTTTTACACGACTGCCCAAAAAGGAGTGTTATGTTTTCAGGGTTCATGTATGTATGTATGTATGTTTGTTTGTGAGTTTCTTTATTCCACCATAACTTCTAAAAGGCTTGACCGATTTCAATGTTTGTGGTATCATTAGAAGCTTTAAGTTATCCCGAGTGACATAGGCCATGTGGACATTAAAAAATGGTCAAGTGTGAGTCGAAATCGCCTGCAAAGGGTTCCGAACGATATTTTTTTTGTGTTGTGTCATGTTTTTTTGTTGTTCACTAAAAGGTATTAAATAAAAAAATTATAATTAAAGAACACGCCTGCCATGTCAAAAAAAAAAAAACAAGTCAAATATTTGCAGTCGTTTTTTTATTGAGATGTTGAAACACTGACTTACACTGACCTAAATTAATTTTTACAATAGAGAAGGCTTTTCGACTGCAAGATATTTTAATCTGTTATTTTTGTCCCTCAAATATTTGTTAGACAAATCTTTTGTAACCGACTTCAAAAAAGGAGGAGTTACTCAATCCGACTGTTTTTTTGTTTCTTACCATAGAGTTTCCTAACGGGTAATCTGATTTTGTTTTTTTTTTTTATTTGAAACCTGGTGCTTCCCTCGTCGTCTCTTGTTGACCAGTTATGACTGTGGGATACATAAAAAAACCATGTAAGATTTATTTTGAAGTCATTTCTTTTAGTTGGAATTATTTTGTAAAACTATCCTCTGAGAAATAAAAAAACAGAGGAGATTGTCATAAACAAAAGCCTATGCTTAGCAGTGGTTAATACAGGGCTGAAGATGATGATGAGAAATCATATTACACTATGGTATTTTATTATAAACACTGTCTTTTGGTAACAAGGAATTACAATCAATAGCCTTGATGCTTTTAAATACAGGGGCAATATTACCTTACAAATAATAAAGATTCTTTTACATTTGTTGACGGGCCTGTTGGTCTAGTGGTTAGTGACCCTGACTGCTATACCAGAGGTCGTGGGTTCGATTCCCGCCCAGGACAAATGTTGTGTGATGAGCATGATCATTTGTTCTGGTGTCTGAGTGTAATTTATCTATAATATGTATGTATTTAGAAATATATAAGTAAGTTTATCAGTTGTCTGGTTACCATAACACAAGCTCTGCTTAGCTTGGGATCAGATAACCGTGTGTGAGTTGTCCCAGGATATTATTTTATTATTACATAAAGATCTTTAAATACGAGTAAGATTCACTTAATACGCCATCCGCTACTGTAACCGAAATACTCCAAAATAAACTATAACGTGTGAGCAGTTAACCGGGTAACTGCCCATAAACGTGGCGTCCGGGCATGCCTGCTGATCCCCTTTAATTAATAGCCCGGGTAACACGGGTGATGACGTATTGATAGTGTAACGTATATCCTGGTAGTTTTATAAGCGACGCTTTGGCTTGACTTTGAAATAATTTGTCTTAACAGATCTTGAAGTCGGGTTTGATCCGCGTCAGGGATAAAAAAACCTCTATGAAACAAAAAGTAACTACATCTGAAAACATGCCGCTGAATAAAGCTCTAAGGCTAAGGCCGCAGAAACCGTAAAACCGCCCGAGACGCACACAATACCATTAAAAATCAGTCGCGGAAAATAACCGTCAGTGCGGCCGCTTCCATTAGTTTCCTTTACTCACAAAATCAGGCGGTTAAAATCCGCGGCGGTTTAGCCGTAGTGTGGCCTTAGCCTTAGAATATAAAAAAACCCAATTTAAAATATTTTTGTAAGCATTTCAATTTCTTTTTTTCTATTTTAAGTAATTACCTAAATACAAAATGGCTAAGTGGAACCAATACAAATAAGTCTAAAACGTTTTAAATACAAAACTATAACGGTGAATTTGAATGTTCTCTCATGTAAAATACGTAGCATATTTTTCTAGAAATAATTTTATAATTTAAAGTAAAATTTCTAAATACGTGGGCTAATTCTAATCCTAAATGAAAATAATAATATTCCGGGACAACTCACACATGGTTATCTGATCCCAAGCTAAGCAGAGCTTGTGTTATGGTAACCAGGCAACGGAATACACATACTTATATATTTCTAAATACATACATATTATAGATATATTACACCCAGACAACCAGAACAAATGATCGTGCTCATCACACAAACATTTGTCCTGGGCGGGAATCGAACCCACGACCCGGTATAGCAGTCAGGGTCACTAACCACTAGACCAACAGGTCCGTCTAATGAAAATAGGATGACGACAGTAAGAAGATTTTTTCATACTTACTTGTAAGAATGAAAATTATTACTTTATAATGTCAGGTAATAATTTCACACGAAAAGGAATGAGAACCATCTTCTAAAAACTTTTTTTAACGTTTTTATTTTATATTTTTTTGTGGCTACTTCGAGGTATGTCGTATCTAATAAAAAAAGAATTATCAAAATCGGACTACTTTGTAATAAGTTACGCGTGGTAATACATTACAATCAGTGAGTGAACAATCAATCAACCCCTGTTTTCCTACCCTTAGGGTGGGAATTCTTTTTCCAAATTTATATGGGACCAACTTTGGAGTATACCCTTACCAATATAATAAGAATTATCAAAATCGGACTACTCTGTAAAAAGTTATGCGTGAACAAACATAAAAGAAAAAATAATATACGCGTCGAATTGAGAACCTCCTTCGTTTTTTTCGTCGGTTAAAAAATAGACTCAAACATGCCACTTTATGAATTTGGGCTTTCATCGTCTTTCATTGTCTTTCATCTATTGTTCTCATACAAAAGTTTCAGCAAACCAAAATGTATAACACAATAGTCATACAAATACAAAGTAACAACACAGAAATCATACGTTCAGAATTTCCATTGAATAAACACAGGTATTTTAAATTAAAAACACACGTTACGTTCCACACCGTAAACAAAAAACCCAAAAGTTGGGAGTTCATCTCGGACAAAACAAACAAAACAAAAAGTAGTGAGCATTGTAACATTTTTGAAAAGCCTCGGTATTGCCGGTGTTGTAAAAAGTCAAACAGTGGTCCCTATTACGTATCTTGCACGACACAATAATTGTACAATGATTGCTAACAAATTGCTAATTTGTATCACGTTACTGCGATACGCAATTCAAGTTAGCAATTGAATAGCAATATAATAATCATAATAATGCCGGCTTTTATACTTCCCAATTCTCAACACGGGCCTTTTCCCAAATAGAGAAGGAACGAGCAACAATCATCACCTTTGCTCATTGGCGATTCCAGAACCCAATTTAACAGCAATAACTGCAAAAAAATTGCATGATATGTAATACCACCGCAGGTATAAACGAGCTAGGAACAATGGGGTAGGTTTCCCGGTCGTGGCATGCCAATGCCGATTAAACTAACTTTATAACTGTTGATTTTAATTTTTGCTGCATGTTCGCCTGTATAGTTTTTCTTTTGTTTTTCGTTACAATACACGTTTGAATTGTGTTCGAACTAGTTCGTTTTTGACGACTTGAATTAATTAAGCTGTCGGGAACTCGATTTTTGCGATTGAAAAATGAAACATTTTAACTAGTTCACCGTTGGCTAAAAATTAAAAACTGTAGAACATTTTCATTTCATTCTTCTTTTTACACGACTGCCCAAAAAGGAGTGTTATGTTTTCAGGGTTCATGTATGTATGTATGTTTGTGAGTTTCTTCATTCCAACTTCTAAAAGGCTTGACCGATTTCAATGTTTGTGGTATCATTAGAAGCTTTGAGTTATCCCGAGTGACATAGGCTATGTGGACAGTTCTGCGGGAAAATATATTATCTTTATCGGTCCCCCGACTGCTATATATGTATTTTTTATTTTAGTTTTAGATTTTAATTCTATCCACTTGTTTTGAATTTTTTAGTTCTTTCTAAACGAGGCAGGCGTGTTTTTTATTTTTTTTTATGTTGTTATTTATAAGAACCTCCTCCTGACAATAAAAAACAACATAAAAATAATTAGTGAAATCGGTCCAGCCGTTCACGCGTGATGCCGTGACCAAGGGAAATAGGGATTCATTTTTATATATACAGATGTATGTATTTAGAAATATATAAGTTTGTTTATCAGTCGTCTGGTCACCATAGGCTAGTTAATGTGCTATCAGTATTAGCAAAATATTTCAAGGAAATTCGCTGTAATCTGAACAAGTTCAGGTACATCGAGATTAATAACTTTTTCCGCCATCCTTCTTGGTATCGAATAAGATTTTTCCTTTTAATTCAGATTAAGGAGTCTATTCATCCATTTGTGGCCTTTAAAAGGATATTATATTAGTTTGGTCAGATTTCCGGGTATGCATCAGATATTTCATTTTCGGGGAGATTAGATATTTTTAAAGGACTTCAAAAAAAGGAGGAGGTACTCAATTCGACTGTTTTTTTTTTATTTAATTTTTGTTAAGACAGATTTTTTGACTGGGTGAACCGATTTTGATGATCCTTTTTTTATTTGAAAGCTCCCGTGTGGTCCCATGTCCACACGGGAGCAACAGCCAGGTCCAGTTTTGACAGTGAGATCCATAAGAAAAAATAAATATAAGACTTATTTTGAAGTCGGGTTTTTTTTTGTTACAATTATTTATTATGAAGGCGATGTCCGAAAAATTCTTTATTCGTACCAAAGATATGACGTGACTTGTGTAAAAGCCTGAGGTTCTTAAACATCCACGACGAAGTTATTAAGTACCCCTATAGGTCCTGAAATGTTAGACGAAGGGTTTTTCAAGAATTAGCGTTCGGAAACTTGGTCCTACAACTAGGTTTGTTCAGAAACTGTAGGTCCAATCAAGGATGCTCACAAAGTTTCGGTTCGACTGACAACTTGGGTTTACGACTCAAAGTTTGAAGTAGGGGTCTAAGAGGGACTTTTGGCGGTTTACGAGTTTTACAGCTGTTTTGCTGACGGGCCTGTTGGTCTAGTGGTTAGTGACCCTGACTGCTATACCGGAGGTCGTGGGTTCGATTCCCACCCAGGACAAATGTTTGTGTGATGAGCACGATCATTTGTTCTGGTTGTCTGGGTGTAATTTATCTATAATATGTATGGATTTAGAAATATATAAGTATGTTTATCAGTTGCCTGGTTACCATAACACAAGCTCTGCTTAGCTTGGGATCAGATAACCGTGTGTGAGTTGTCCCGGAATATTATTATTATTATTATATTATTATTACATACTGACACATTAAAAGCTGTTGAGCAAAAATAAATTCCAACGGGAAAAAGAGGTGGTGACACAAAGATTAAAAAAAATATGAAATTTTGGTTCGATCTGCTTAAAATTTATTTTATGTCTGTTTTGCTGTTGAATTGATAAACAAATATTTGAAAAATCTTTTAATAGTACAAAATTATTTTTTAAAAATCTAAGGCTAAGGCCGCACTACGTTTTTTTTCCGCTAGCGGTAAACCATGAAACCAAAAAACCGCCCGTGACACACACAATACGGTTAAAAATCAGTCGCGGAAAATAACCGTCAGTACGGCCGCTTCCATTAGTTTACTTTACTCACAAAATAAGGCGGTTAAAATCCGCGGTAAGGCCGTAGTGTGGCCTTAGCCTTACTAGAACATATTTTATTACAAACTAGCGGATCCGACAGACGTTGTCCTGTTAACTATGAATTCTGTTTCTAATTGAATTCTGTCAATTCTTTGTCCAACGTCATAAGGTGACATTAAAAAGTTTAGGTCAGATTAGAAATAATTTTATATAGTGGTTATATTAGTTATATTTTATATTAGTTAGTTATAGTAGTATTCTTAAATTTTCTAATTTTCCACGCAATTTTCCATATTTTTTGTTTCTTAAGAACCTTCTCCTGACAATAACAAACACAACAATAAAAGAATTAGCGAAATCGGTCCAGCCGTTCACGCGTGATGCCGTGACCAAGGGAAATAGGCATTCATTTTTATATATATTTATAGATTCATGACGAAATATTGATCGTCGCTAACTTTCTTTGTAATAATTAGTAAGAGTAACAGAATATTAATTCAGCGTGAGGTCAGTGCCCCCTTGATTACAAAGAGGATGTATCTAAGGACGTTTGTTTAATACCTTCATCGCGGAGAATATGTTAATTCTTATTTATGTACGCGAAGAAATTGTTGAACATTAAAAACAGTTCCGTTTCATGTTAATAGTTGGAGGCAAAATTGACATAATTATGTGGTTCGTTTCCCCATTGAAATAACATCCTATGTTTTCTTACGGAACATTATAATTATAAAAGCAAGAAAAATTTGAGGAATTTTTCAAATAAAATGTTAGTTAGGCCATAAATTCAGAAAGTTTAAACAAAACATATTTTTTTACATACCATCACGCCTGTATCCCCGAAGGGTTAGGCAGAGGTGTACCAATGTACACCCACAGTTCGCCGGTATGTTTAGGTCCCATTTAATAGGGGGCGAGCCTATTGCCACTAACCGGGCACAAATCCAAACTCCGACCTGCTACTGAGAATTTCATAGAAAAACCCAATAACATCTTGGTCGACTTGGGAATCGTACCCAAGACCTCTAGCGTGGCAGTCGCGCTTAGCGCCACTAGGCCAACGAGGCAGTAAGAAACATATTATCTAATAAATACGTACCTACTCCTACAGAATACTCGCTACAGTTAATACAACATTAAATCTCAACTCCCAAATCGTGAGCCTTTGATCCGCAGGGACAAATGTGATTAAATTTACGATATTTCAATTTACGATTCCTTCAAGGCCACGAGCAATTTTCAGGAAACAAAACCTTGTAAGGTCCTTTTCCTGTCACGCGTATTTTAACCCGCACGCGGGTCTCGCCTGCATGCGGACTGCCCGCATCCTATCATTTGATACATGTTTTTCCTAACATGTGGGTAGCACGCTCGCGGAACTCGGATTGGCTGCGGGCGCGCAACACTGCAGCAGCAATCGAAATATTTGTACCGCGTGTGGCCCGGAGCGTGCTATCACCCGCATGCGGACGAGACCCGCGTGCGGACTAAAATACACGTGACAGGAAAAGGGCCCGTAGTCCGGAGCTCAGTCGATTTCAAATGTTACTGCATACAATATTTATTACATAACATTAAGGAAATTCCACTTACTGAGGCATGACAAGTTTCGTCGCTGACAAACTTTTCCAATTTCCAAAATACGTGTGTGTGGAAATTCAGAAAGGTTTTATAGAATCAGAAGCAAATTCGCAATTGATAAACATCTAAATGTCCTTTATTGAATTAGTCCCGTTTCGTGTCGTTTGTTTTTTATTTATTTACGGCGGGATGATCGTGTGTCAGGATGTCGTGAGTTTGCGCGGGTTCATAACGGGTTAATGTTTCATTTGCTACCTTTATCAACTCACTGAGTTTTATTGGATTTGGGATTCTGAATCACGTTTACATTCGTATTTTTATACGCTCAGGACTCATTATTTATTCACTTAAGGTTATTTTCAACCTACGACACTTTTAAAGGGTTTTTTTTTTATACAAGCCAATGATTAATCTAAGGAAAGATACTTATAGAGGCTGAAATTTTCCAAAAAATCTTATAACTTTATAAATCGTAGCTCTCCATGTCAACATGATACAAGTCAACGCAAACTGCATTTTGAAAAAAAAAAAAAAAAACAAACCTAGCACATCTATAGATACATCATTATAAGCGCTTCAAAAAATAAATGTAACTGACAACCTTCCTTTCAGAATCGTTTAACATCAGAGCTCACAAAAAACAGGTTCTGCCTATATAAAGGAAAAGAGGCCCGCCGAACAATTTTAGAGTAAAACTTCTTGATAAATGGATCCATCTTGTCGTCTTGATTGAACTAGCTGTGTGATAGCTGAGTACAGTTTTATCGCTGATGCTATGGCACCTTGTATACAGGCAGGTTTTAAATAATAAATAAATACTAAATAAATGCGGACAACATCACATACATTGTTCTGAACTGAACCCAAAGTAAGATGCTAAAGCACTTGTGTTATGGAATTCAGATACAACGCAGGTACCACTTGTGTTATGGAATTCAGATACAACGCAGGTACCACAAACACAGACAATGTAGAAATGTGATTTTCTACATTGACCCGTCCGGGGATCGAACCCGGGACCTCAGAGCTAGCGACACCTTGAAACCGGTGCGTGCGCCTCTCGACCACGGAGGTCGTCAAAGGTTTTAGTAAACTCATTTGGTTTAAGCTCTATATTAAGCTCGGTTGAGTCAGTCTGCATTCATACTCGGCTGTGATCGGTCGTGTTGTCTTCCCAAAGAGATTTTTTCTTACCGTGAGTACCGTACTTGAATTTTGAATTAGTATCAGTGAATGAAACAACATTTGAAATTTAATTTCGGAACATTCAAAGAAACCGTTTTGCAATTCTATTTTTAAAAACAATTGAAAGTTTTATTGTTATGAGTTTTGAAACAAAACTTTTTTGAAACAAATCATTGTTCGCGTCAACTTTTGGGCAATATAACCTTACTTGTAACAAAGGCAGTCGCTTTGGACACAAAATGGAATGAAAACGATCCGTGTGTTTTCATTTAATCTTAGAACGCGGATGTTGACGACATTTTGCTATTTTGTAAATTGTATTATAGTTAAAAATGAAAGCCATGGTGACAAGAATATGAAGAATAAAAAGGATAAGTGTGCAATAGGAGTTTTATGCAATTATTTGACTGGCCTGTTGGTCTAGTGGTTAGTGACCATGACTGCTAATCCAGAGGTCGTGGGTTCGATTCCCACCCAGGACAAATCTTTGTGTGATGAGCACGATCATTAAAATTTGTTCTGTGTCTGGGTGTAATGTATGGATTTAGAAATATATAAGTATGTTTATCAGTTGTCTGGTTAACATAACACAAGCTCTGCTTAGCTTGGGATCAGATAACCGTGTGTGAGTTGTCCCCGGAATATATTATATTAATTAAATATTAAACTACTAAATATTAACTATTAAATATTAATTAAATATTAAACACAAATAAGAAAGATTTTGGCCAGTGCGGGATAAATAAAAAAAAAAATTCTAGCTATTTAAATAAAAGATAAATATAACAATAACCGCAAGTAAGGCAACAAAAGAAATTATCAGTTACATGATCCAAAAAAAACCTTATAAATCACAACCGCATCCGAATGAATAAATTAACTCAGATTACAAACATTACAAATGTGTTTTTCTCAAACCTTAATTGTTACGTTAATATTTATTACGCCATAGGTACAATTGTCACAAAAACGGTTTGTGTCCCTCATCCCGCCCCGAGGGATCGGAAGCTTAGCGGACTAAACACATTTCCTTGTGTACATACCTGTACCTGTACCATGATCTCTTGAAGCAGTACTTTTGCGGTTGTGGAAGCGAGACGGCGCACTACACTGCGTAGAGCGCTGTCTCGCTTACTCAACGGCAACAGTCCTGCTTTAATAGCTCATGGTAAGCGTGTTGTTCGCGACAAATGCGCTCGTCACGCGAGACAGGACCTTTCCCCCCGCTACCCCGCGGAAGGACGCGGGTCAAAGGATCACCAATTAATAAATCTTCGTTTTGTTTCAGATTGGTGTATAGTGACCCGTAGTGTAGCAGTAGTTGTTTTTTCTCTCTCAGTGTCTATTTATCGGTGTTTAGTGATATAATGTTAAGTACATGTATATGTATATAGTTTAGTGACAAAGTAGTGAGTGTCGCGTCTGCGATGTTACCGTTGACATTCAGTGGCAGTTGTGAATGATGTGACGTACTGCGGACGCGGCAGTAGCTTCGTGTTGTGTAGTGCGATATAGACGCAAGATGTTGAGTGGCGGGTGAGTGAGCAGTGCAGTGGTCAGGATGTCGCTGCCCATGAAGCGGTCGCTCAGCTCGGAGGGCGGTGCCACCTCCAAGCGCGACTGGAAGATGCGGCTCAGTCTCAGGAGCCGCAGTGGGCATAGCGTCGTAAGTAACACATTTTATTCTCCGTTTTCTTAAATCAACAGGGCGTCAATAACATAATCACCTTCTCGTCAAATAAAAATCAGTGGTAACGATGTCCTGAAAAACTGGTTTGCTAAAAACTTAAAGATAAATACTTGAAGCGATGTGATTGTTCAGTCAATACTTAAGTTGACTTTAAATTCTACAATAGAAAAAAGGAGACTAGGGATTAGAATTTAACAGCATCTGGAAGAATTTTCAGATTTAATTTAATAGAATTCAATTTAAGAAAATTTTTACAAACAATAAATCGATGACCTCCGTGGTCGAGTGGCGTACGCACCGGTTTTCAAGGTGTCGCCAGCTCTGAGGTCCCGGGTTCGATCCCCGGACGGGTCAATGTAGAAAACCACTTTTCTACATTGTCCGGGTCTGGGTGTTTGTGGTACCTTCGTTGTTTCTGAATTCCATAACACAAGTGCTTTAGCAACTTAATTTGGGTTCAGAGCAATGTATGTGATGTTGTCCTATAACCTAGATAAATTTCTGAAAAAGAATAAGACTTTCTTAAAAAAATATTTTTAAAGTAGTAACTTAGAAAGGAATAAAGAGCACTCAATTTGGGGACTAAAAAACTAATTCTCTTAAGTGAAAGCATTTTGAAGCAAAATAATCATTTGAAAGTTCAATTTGAAACAATTGAAAAGTTTTGAAGGATCCATTAGTTTGTCCAATTCTAGACTTCACTTTATCTATACTTATAATAAATCTGTAAAAGTGAAAATTCTGTACATTGTAAATATAAAAAAATAAATGGCGGGGGGTGTTACTAGACCGACACCGAACCGAAAAGTGTGAAAAAAAAAATTTTTGTCTTTCTGTCTGTCTGTTTGTTCAGGTATCACGCAAAAACTACGGTTCGACTACGATGAAACTTGGTATAATTATTCTTTATTATCCTGGGTACCACACTGGGTAGTTTTTATCCCGGAAAAGTATAAACAATAAAAAACAAACTTCTCATTGATAAGTTTCGTCAATACCACCACGCGAACGAAGTCGCTGGCACAGCTAGTCACAAATAAGTTTCTATACTATTGAAGCTCGACAAGAGACGATGACTAAAGTATATATAAAAGTACTAAAAACTTGCGAAAATTTTTTCTAACTTTGACCTAACAAAAACAATTTGGCAGAAGCTTTTAGTTTTGACGATTGTATCTTTTAAAATAAAGTAAATAATAATAAATCCAAACAAAAATAATAGACGTCAAAGAAGTTCAAGACTCAAATTATTTGAAACGATTTATAATCAGTATGTCTATTCTGTAAATAATTTCGGTATCGAGCTTCACCTGAGTGACAATAAAGCTCACTTCAAAAGTGAACCCAATTGGCCTTGATTTAGAATTCAAATTCGAGAATACGTATTAGACATCTCACCGCGGATTCCGCTGTCGAGACATGAAAATAATGTTACAGAATAGCACTACAGGTGGGAAAGACCTTTGCTTAGCGATGAGACAAGAAAAGGGATATATTATTATATATACAAAAAGAACGGTCAAAAGACCAAAGGTCCGAAAGGACTGAAAGGTATAGAAAAATCGAGAAATATAACAAAATTAGAAAATGCTGCATATAAATTAAAAATAAACCCAATAGAATAGAATTTCATAGAAGTTCCACTCGTTTATAAAAACCTAACTAAAATAAATACTAAAACCTTCTCCTTGATCTAACAAACTATTTTCTGAAAACCGCATCAAAATCGGTTCAGCCAATCGCGGGATAATCGCGGACAAACATACAGGTCAAACTGAGAACCTCCTTTTTTAAGTCGGTTAATGAACCAACCGACCAATCTAACAACACTACTACAATTGCATTTAATGTCCCTCGTCGAATCGTAACGGCTAATGTACGGCTTCCCGTTACCGCTGAGATCAATGGATGCCATGTGTTGCTGTTATACCATCGTTCCTGTGGCTAATCATCGCTTTAAGGCTCCCCCACACAGGCGCGTTATTATTGGACGATAAAATCGCATGTGGTATTGCGATAATGCGTCCCGATTCCTTGCACACAGCTGCGTTTTTATCGTCCCTTATTTCTTACGAGAGAGCGCCGCGCCGCGACGGCACTTTTGTACCATCTCTCTCGGGTATGAATGTATCTTCTAGAACTCATATCGGAATATCGCAGGACGCAGAAACGCAACGTCCTACTTCCAATGCGGCGTTATTATCGCAGCAGTGTGTAACTACATGACCATCCTAATACAAAATGTACTGAAAACAGATATCGCAATAACGCATGCGATATTATCGACCGTTAATAACGCGTCTGTGTGGGGGAGCCTTTAAGTTGTATTGATACTGGAAATACGGTATAGTCCAAATTAACCGAATTAGTAATCGAACTGAGTAAATCGATTAAAGAATGTTGAGCAAGAAGGTTCGCGATTTAAAATAGGTTCACTAGTTTTACGTAAGGTCTTTTTTGCACATTTTCACAAATCACGAGCCGGTAGGTTGCCTCTCATTGATTGAAATTTAAGCGATAGATAGACTGCATGCACTCGCTAGCAAAGCTAGCGGATTTTTTTATTGAGCGTATCCCGATTGAATCTTATATGTGAAAATTTTCGCTGAATTTTAAATAAAAAATAACATAACATACCATCACGTATCCCCGAAGGGTTAGGCAGAGGTGTACCAATGTACACCCACAGTTCGCCGGTATGTTTAGGTCCCATGTCATAGGGGGCGAGCCTATTGCCACAAATCCAAACTCCGACCTGCTAATGAAAATTTCATAGAAAAATCTAATAACACCTTGGTCGACTTGGGAATCGAACCCAAGACCTAAAGCGTAGCAGTCGCGCTTAGCACCACTAGGCCAACGAGGCAGTTAAATAAAAAATCGTAAAAAAAAAAATGGTAATTCAAATCTATAAGGACGTACACCAAATTGTCCTGTAATCTAGAAACTATACCAGGATCATTAGTATCTATCGTCTGTCTTACACACACATAACTAAGACCTCATTTAATCGTGTCTCCCTAACAGATTCGTGTTCAACTTTTCACTTAACCCCTAAATTCTGGGAACACTAACAGTAACTCAAGATACGCTAATTTGACACCGAAGAGCTATGCTCGCATTACGGTATACATTAACGTGAATTAGTAATCAGGGGTCCTTATTTAATTCCAGACATTTGCCTTCTCTGGTCACGTAAGCATCGTACTCCATAAGAAATTAGGGAGTTGTATATAGATCTGCAAATTGAAGTAATCTATCTGAAATTATAATTATCATAAATTAAAAGCCGAGATCTGAAACTGTTTTAAAAAATACTCCTTTTTAAACTTTTAAGCGCTTGGCTAAATGTCAATTGCCGTGCCCCTAGCGCCCGGCTACGATTCGGTGAAATAAAAGCTCCCCTCTTTCTGCTCCTCTTAAGCTCCGATTTGTAAAATATCATGGTGTACAATAAAAAATATTCTATCTGTCTATCTACATAAATAGAGAGATATAGAATAGAATCAGATGCAATAAAATCGAACAAAACTACAAAAATCGTGAATATTCTCTGTCGCATAAATACGACACGGGCGGTAGGGGCACGGAAATATTTGTCGCATATACGACTCGGGCGGATAAAGGGTTAAAAACACAATTTGATATTATTTTTTAATTCAGGTTCTTAAGAATATTTCGAATTATTCTCGAAAGTCATATAAGAGAAGTGTTGTTAAGTAGACATACTAGACATAGGGTGGGTTTGAGGTGGCGCGACATAGACAAGCATGGACTTGGGTGAGGACTTTGCCCAGCAGTGGGACAGTAAATAAAAGACGACAACATATTTTTTGTGCCCACACTGATTTCGGTAAATTTTACAGCAGTTACGTGTGACCTCATTGACTAACCAATTCGTATCAAACCCGATGAATCCATAACAGTATTCCCAAGTCGAACGTTAGCTCAAGTCAATTCGCATCGATCAAATGCGAACAAAACAACACGCGAGCCATAACAAACGTAACTCAGCCCGAAATGGCCGTAATCAAGTGGAAATAGAATTTAATCACCGCGGTTCGTTTCCGAAGCGAAGCTTATCTGCACTATCGGGACTGTTTTAGACGATACCAAATTATCTAGTTTTGTTTGAACTCAATTTTATTCTTTGTATTTTTTTTTTTTTGCAACTTTTGACTTATTAAATATAAATAAATAAATGCGGACAATATCACATACATTTCTCTGAACCCAAAGTAAGTAGCTAAAGCACTTGTGTTATGGAATTCAGAAACAACGAAGGTACCACAAACACCCAGACCCGAGGCAATGTAGAAAAGTTGGTTTCTACATTGACCCGTCCGGGGATCGAACCCGGGAACTCAGAGGTAGCGACACCTTGAAACCGGTTCGTACGCCACTCGACCACGGAGGTCGTCAAATAGGATGTGCGAATAATTGGTGTCTAACATAAAAAAGGCTAGGTTCAAATTGTTTAAAATAAAAGTATATTTTATGAAAACTACCTCGTTGGCCTAGTGGTTCTAAGCGCGACTGCTACGCTAGAGGTCTTGGTTTCGATTCCCAAGTCAACCAAGGTGTTATTGGGTTTTTCTATGAAATTCTCAGTAGCAGGTCGGAGTTTGGATTTGTGCCCGGTTAGTGGCAATAGGCTCGCCCCCTATTACATGGGACTTAAACATACCGGCTAACTGTGGGTGTAAATTGGTACACCTCTGCCTAACCCTTCGGGGATACAGGCTTGATGGTATGTATTTATGTATATTTTATGAAACTTCAGAAAAAAACCCTTTATTTAGCACGAAGACACACCAAGAGGTCACACTGATAAAAACAGGTCTTATCAAATGTTCAAAATCCTTCGGTCTTCTTGTCGGAAATCTACTTCAGCACTCCATACGCATACGTTGTAACTATCACGGACACACGGCATTGTCCGGCCAGCTGGGGCCCGAGTCTGCTATTTACACTCCGTGTCAGTGTGCTCATAGTTGGCTCATAGTGGGACGATTTTACGATAATTGGCATTCTACTAACTTAGTAGTAGTACAATATTATCGTAAAATCGTCCCACTATGAGCCAACTATGAGCACACTGACACGGAGTGTAAATAGCAGACTCGGGCCCCTGGCAACCTGTCCAGCCCTAACATAGAGTAGAAGAAATGAAAACAGTAGAATGCGCCTATTGCTAAATACCATCGTCACGAGCGAAAGCAAATTTTTGGCTGTACGGCGACATTCTTTTAATATCGATGGTTGATTCAAAAATATCGATGGTTCCGATATTATACTAAAGCCAATATGGAAAGAGAATTAAACGTTATTACTAATTACGCAATTATCAACTTTGACAACATGTGTTTAAGTTCATTTTAGAATGACAAATATTACCGAAAAGGGCCTAAAAGTAATTTGAATGTGATGGAAACTGAACTATTAGTCATTGAATTAAGGTTCATAATCCTAAAGCACGTTCATTATTTCTTTAAAGTGGCTGATGTATAGGTTTTGGGATAGTTTCATTACAACTACGCGCTTTGTTGTATTATCAAAGTTTGCTTACTTATATTTAAATTTCCACTGTCATCGTAAAATCTGGTAAAACTGTAATTGGCAACTATGTGAGTCCTAGTCGTGTAATCATACAGCTATTTATGATCTCATGTACACAGAAGCTGTTGGTGAGTCTTTTAATTAACTAAATAAATACAATTTTTATGACGAAACAAGATCATACTCAGTTTCATACCCTGATCTGTGACATGTAGTTTTCAATCCTCTAAGAGGCCTGCATTGTCGAGCCGGCACGCTCGGCTGAATCAGAGCATGAATCCCTTTGTGAGATAGTATGAGCTGCTGGCTTGCTAAGCTAGTCTCGCTTAAGTGGAGGCATTTAGTTTATGAGTAAATCGAAATAAATCGGTACAACCAACAGATTTACCGACATAGCAAAAATTCACATAAAGAGGAGGTTCTCAATTCGTCTTTTTTTTGTGTATTTTTTTTTACGCGAATATGTAATTATAATATTTTTGTTAAAGATAGGGTAGGGTATAAGTGGTCCCATTTAAAAGACAACTTCAGGTTTTACTTATAAAACTAAATTCACATGGACACAAAGCTTTTACCTACAACAATTTAAATAAAAATTTATTTGGAACAGAAACAGATACAATTTTAAACAGATATAAACAATGGCAGCTGCAAAAGTTAAAAACTGTGGCGCAGTTGCCGACGCCCATCTCCTATCGAGGGAATGTTCCATATAAAAAAATACTTAAAAATATTTACGACATCCGTGGTCGAGTGGCGTACGCACCGGTTTCAAGGTGTCGCTAGCTCTGAGGTCCTGGGTTTGATCCCCGGACGGGTCAATATAGAAACCAACTTTCCTACATTGCCTCGGGTCTGGGTGTTTGTGGTACCTTCGTTGTTTCTGAATTCCATAACACAAGTGCTTCAGCTACTTACTTTCTGTTCAGAGCAATGTATGTGATGTTGTCCGCATTTATTATTACTACTGTATTTATATTTTATAAGTAATCATTTTGTTTATCATGTTCCAGTTATTATTTTATTTTAATAAAAAGGTTTAGGTGTTTACCTTACCACTAATCGATTATTTTAAATAATTAAAGCCATTTAATTTTATTTACCACGTCACAATTGTAATTTAGTTATAATTATTTGTTACCTAAATAATACGCTCATTGCCATCATCATCATTGTCATCTTCATCTCAGAGACCAGATCATTCTTGATCTAAGACAAGTAATTTTCTTTGTCGATATAAAGCCATGCTTTCTCAATACATACCATCACGCCTGTATCCCCGAAGGGTTAGGCAGAGGTGTACCAATGTACGCCGCTAATAGGGGGCGAGCCTATTGCCACTGACCGGGCACAAATTCAAACTCCAACCTGCTACTGAGAATTTCATAGAAAAACCCAATAACACCTTGGTCGACTTGGGAATCGAACCCAAGACCTCTGCGTAGCAGTCGCGCTTAGCACCACTAGGCCAACGAGGCAGTCACATGCACCGAATACTCAGAATCTATTCCTGATAGGTTTACCCTTTACGCCAATCAAGTCGTAAAATCTAATTATACCTGGCGAACTGATTTACAAGTTTAGTTGAAGAGCTGAACATTTTCGACCTAACTTGACGTTAAAATAATATAAGTAAATACTAAAGTTTTGTCTAAAGGTTTTGTGAAAAGTAAACTCCAAAATTTTCTTAGTCTTCATCGAAATTTATTCATTCTAATAATAGCATTAGACAGCCCTTTGATATAGTTGAAGGTTTTCTAAGAAAAAGAATAATAAATTGAAGTACTAACGGTGTGTAATGAAATTATGGTTGCGCTTTAGTAAGGGGCTCTCAAACAAAACTGCCAAGCGATTTGATGGGACACCGCAGGATCTTCTAGGTAAATAAAGTTCAAAATGGAACGCGAGCTCGCAGATATTTGACGGGCCAGTTAGTCTAGTGGTTAGTGACCCTTATTGCTAAGCCGGAGGTCGTGTTGCTGGGGAGTTTGTTGCGCCGTTTCTTCTCCTCAGCCAAAGCACTTAGGAAGCGGTGAAGGGTGGGCGCTTTTAGGGTCGGTTCATCTCTGGCGGGGGGCGCGTCGCGTATTGTCGGTTGCTTGGCGCCGGGGCGGGCGGATGCTTGGTGGGGCGTTCGGCTTTTCACACTCAACTGATGTTGCGTTAGCGCGTCAGGTGTGGGGGTTGGATGTCTCATTGCGTGTTTGTTTGTTCTGGCGTTGCGCGGCCGATGGTGCGCGGTGCGTTTCCGCCGGATATGAACCGACCCTTAGGGTGCTGTCTGTTTTTTTGTATTTTGTGTTTGACGTTCAATAAGTGCTACTGTGTAGCCTATATTGAATATAGAATATTCGAATTTGAATTTGCATTTGTCGTGGGTTCGATTCCCACTCAGGACAAATCTTTTTGTGATGAGCACGATCATTTTTTCTGTGTCTGTATGTATGGGTGGGTGTAATTTATCTATAATTTGTGTGTATTTAGAAATATAAATGTATGTTTATCATTTGTCTGGTTACCGTAACACAAGCTCGAAGCTTGAATTGGGATCAGATAACCGTGTGTCAGTTGTCTCGGAATATTATTATTATTTGCGATGCGATGCGATTCGCAGTTCTGTGGGAGCCCTAAGAACTGACAGTTATATAATGCAAAATAAATCAGGCTAGCATAAAATGAAACTGTCGTATTACACCCACAGAGCATTGCATATTGCATACTTGTCTTATAAAATGAAATAAAACCCGTAGACGGAATCCTTACAGCGATATTATTATAAGAAAATTGAAAAATAATATGACATCTCTTCCATAGTGCACGACAAACTATTATTAGTTCGTTCTGTTATTGTTCAGTATTTCAAATTAATTTAAAATGTAATAAAAGTAGAATATTCCTTTGAGGGAGCACAATAAGTGCTCTAGTGCAGTTTCAAATAAGTTGCGATCACAAAGGTTGCTTTACAAGACACTAGACCTGAATTTATATTATAGGTAGAAGATATACTAACAATAAAAGCTAGGAAATAACCACTTTTCTTTTTAATTTCTTTATTATTCGTTCTTTTAAGATGGCGGGAAGAGCTCGACTCCTTTGATAAAGATTGATTCACTACGGCCCTGACCAAATAGAGATGGAGGGTAAAGGGCCTTTACCCAGCAGTGGGACAAATATAGCTAGAAAAAGGTCTTTCTTTATTTCTATTGACAACCGAAATTAGAATCGACTAATACGTCGCGTCACTATTACCGGATAAATCGACAACACTAGAGAGCAATGTGTCATGGCGGCGCGTGCGATTCTCGTTGTAGTAGTCTCTTGCATTATATAAATTAATAAAATCATTATTAGTCTAAGATCCCGTTAAGACCGACCTTCACCGAGATGCTTATTTAATGAAACGTATTTTATATTTAATTTAAAATGTCAATAAATATAATGCATATGGGTTGCCTAGCAAATTTCAGTCCAGAGAATATTTAATTAAAAATTAAAAAAAAAAAATTTTTTAAACATTTCACCGGTATGATTATTAGATAAATTCTATACCAATCGAAAGTATGAAGCCCATAGAATAAGCAAACGTTAGGTTGCCTATTCTTTTCCGGTCACAACTATAGACTCGTAGATACTATGGCAACCCGATAGTTGTGACCGGAAAAGAATAGGCAACCTAACGTTTGCTTATTCTATGGGCTTCATACTTTCGATTGGTATAGAATTTATCTAATAATCACACCGGTGAAATGTTTAAAAAAATATTTTATTTTTTAATTATTAATTAAATATACTCTGGACTGAAATTTGCTAGGCAACCCATATGCATTATATTTATTGACATATTAAATTAAATATAAAATACGTTTCATTAAATAAGCATCTCGGTGAAGGTCGGTCTTAACGGGATCTTATACTATATGGCGTCGCTGGCCTTTAAAAGTATTGTAATTGTAACGTTGTATCCATTCTTATGATAGTATATTGTAAAGTTTAAAGCATCAGTGGTTTTCCTTTAACACTATGTAGAACTATTTTTGTTTTAAATCTATACAAATATGTGTCTTAAAAAAATATGTATCGGGTTATACAAAAAAAACGTTTAAACAAGTTTTTATTATTGAGCAAATGGTATCCAAATTGTTTTTGTCCAACATTTTATCAAGTGGTAAATATTATGCTTTTGTCATGAGTAGCACTTGTGTCGACAGTGTAAAACAAAAACCAAATATTGCGGTACAACACTTTCATTATAAACTTCGCTCAACGATTCGATTTAATTATTTTTTGAACGAGACTTCCCCTTTTAATTTTTTGTCACACAAAAGTGCGCAGAATTTTCCAATAAATGCTTTTTGATTGGTCCTTTAATATTTTTTAAATGGAAAATAATTGAAACGTAAGTAACATTTCAAAGGTTCCCTCGCGAAAAACAGCGGCTGAAAAAATAATAACCTCTGCATTTAATTTCAATTTGAATTATTCATTGTTTATTTTGCAGCAGTTTTCCATTGAAATTCATGTTTTTGCGATTGTTTTTTAAATTAATTTTATTCATTTTATCTGCTGTATCTTTTTTTGCTTATAAATTATTTATTTATTTTTAAAGGAGGTGGGTGACGGTTGTTTACCGGGTCGTGTTTCAATATTTCATGTAGTCGTTGGATTGTATAATGATTGCTTGACATTGCATGTGTATTGCTTGTCTACCGTCGCTTGTTTATGCACCCTTGCAGTGTTCTCTTGTTGGGTCAAGGGTAGGACCGGGTGCTTATTACGTATTCCGATGGTGAAAGCTTGGCTATATTATGAATCGTTTTTCATGTTGATTCGTGTTTGCTGATTGCTGTATGAATTTGTCGTCTGTGTTTGACAGTTTTTATGGAAACGATGTTATGTTTTGTGATTGATTTTCAATTCAAACCTCTTTGATGTATTGATGGAATTTGAATGAATTCATTTGGTACTCGATATCTAATGCAATAACAGAGGTCTCATTTAACTTTGTAATTTTTTTTTTAATAAATTAGTTTGACTTCTTTGTAGAGTAGAATTTAGTCGCATTTTTTTTCTAGATTTAGCTATGACCTGTCGTATTGTTTTTTCTACACTATTCATCACCCAATATCCAAGCAGCTCTACTTAAATAATGACAAATCATTATTAATGATACACAACGGCAAGATAATGCGATACCATAATAATCCGGTACGTCTCGTGTTACTCGGTTGCCATGGCAACGCCCGTGTAATTACGCCTTGCTTATATACAGCGTGTTGCTATTTGGTTATACCTTTAATGAGGTTTTTTTTTGTCTAATTATGGGAGCAGTGTCCGGGCTTTAACTTTCGTATTAATGTAATTATTTCATAATAATGATGGGAAAAGTTACTTTTTAATCTATACTTATAAAAAATCTGTAGAAAGGTCAATTCTGTACATTAAATATATTTTCAAAATAACTATCAGGGGGTGATTAGTGATCGATACTAATGCCAAAAATGCAATCAGTAAAATTTTTGTCTGTCTGTCTGTCTGTCTGTATGTGCCTTATAGAAACAAAAACTACTCGACGGATTTTAACGAAACTTGGTACAATAATTATTCTTCATACTCCTGGGCAGGTTATAGTATACTTTTCATCACGCTACAATCAATAGGAGCAGAGCAGTGAAGGGAAATGTTGGGAAAACGGGAGAAGTTACTAAATTTTTTAAGCTTCCGTCGCGTGTGCAGCCTTGATGGTTAAAGACTCATTGATAAGCTTCTTCATCCACGCGAACGAAGTTGCAGGCACAGCTAGTGAATCATAATGACCTTATATCATTAAAACATTGAGTTTTAATCAAAGTTTACTGAAGTTTTTTTGCTATCAAGTAATTCACAACTACTAACCAGTTAAAAATGCAGTTGTTTTACACAACATCCTGTTGTTGTTCATAAAGTAATGTAAATTGGAGCATTGACCTACCAACGTGAGAATTACGCTTAGTTTTAACCGCCTTCAAAAAAGGAGGAGGTACTCCATTCGACTGTTTTTTTTTATGTTTATTACCACAGAACTTTTGATTGGGTGAACCGATTTTGATGATTCTTTTTTTATTTGAAAGCTGGTTCTTCCCGTGTAGTCCCATTTTATTTTGTTCCAGTTTTGACAGTGGGATCCATAAGAAATAAATGTAAGACTTATTTTGAAGTCGGTTATTTTTGGTTAGAATTATTAATTGATCACGTGTGAAATACACCCTGGTTACAAGACTGATAATAAGACTGATGCTATTTTATTGGTGAGCCAAACATCAGTAGCGATGGTACGTAACGCCCTCTATCGTCTGATTTACGAGGTAATACCGTTTTTCTATTACCGCACTGGCCGGTAATTACCGGCGGTAAAACACGCGTCGCAGTGGTAAACCGATGGCAAACGGTTACAAAGCGTTTATTTGATTACTAGCTGTGCCTGCGACTTCGTTCGCGTGGATGACGAAACTTATCAATGAGTTTTTAACCACAAAATTAAGTTTGTTTTTTCCGGGATAAAAACTACCCAGTGTTGTGCCCAGGATAATAAAGAATAATTATACCAAGTTTCATCGTAATCGAACCGGTAGTTTTTGCGTGATACCTGAACAAACAGACAGACAGACAGACAAAATTTTTTTTTTACACTTTTGGATTCGTTGTCGGTCTAGTAACACCCCGCCATTTATTTTTTTGATATTTTCAATGTACAGAGTTTTCACTTCTACAGATAAGTATAGATTTGGTAAACTCGTGTGGTAATGTTCGCGGGCTGTTATAGATTAGGTCGGTATTTATATCTCTTTCATTCTGGGGTTTGAGGGTTTTGTGGGTGACTGATATACGTTTTTAAGTAGAAAAATGTATCATCTCACGTCAGTAGGTCACGTTGTATCTATGTCGCAGTCATCTGGTTGAATCAGCTATTTGATTGAACGGACTTGAATTGATAACAGACCAACATGTAACGGAGTATGAACTGTTAGCACAAGTATGAACGAGTGCTATTTTGAAATAAGTGGTGAAACAGCGAGAAGCATAGAGTTGCCTTTTTTGATGACATCCGTGGTCGAGTGGCGTACGCACCGGTTTTCAAGGCGTCGCTAGCTCTGAGGTCCCGGGTTCGATCCCCGGACGGGTCAATGTAGTAACCAAGTTTTCTACATTGCCTCGGGTCTAGGTGTTTGTGGTACCTTCGTTGTTTCTGAATTCCATAACACAAGTGCTTTAGCTACTTACTTTGGGTTCAGAGCAATGTACGTGATGTTGTCCGCATTTATAAAAAAATCTCAATTTCGATACTGACAACATGGATCTTAATAAACTAATTGAAAATAACCCAATTGAATAATTAATTCTTCAAAATAAATAAGAATCTTTATGTGTTTTATGAAGCAGAAACATAGGCTTATGATGAAAATATATCAAAAAAAAAAAAAAAAAAATGATAACTATTTAATTTCTTTTAAAAAAAAGAGAACCGCCTTCAAAAATCCGATTCACTGAAAAGTATGAAATAATTTTAAATGCACTGCTTATCAAATAACCAAAATATTTGGATAATAAGTATAATATACTTCAAGCACAATATTTTATTGTTATTTTTGGAGTCGGTGTCAGCCGCTAATAGAAAATTTTAATACTATATTATAAGGACCGACACTCGACAATCGGTTCAGCCAAACGCGGGATAATCGCGGACAAACATACATACATACAAACATACATACATACATACAGGTCAAACTGAGAACCTCCTTTTTTTTGAAGTCGGTTAATGAGTCGGAAATCGGTGAATGCTAAGATAAGGATGAGAAGCATCACCGCATTGCGACAATCCCAAATAATTTTAAACAAAGAAACGAAGAAGTGTTTTGCATAGTTTTTCTCAATTCTCAATTCTTTATTATAGTTTTAACCGCCACTGCTAGTTTAGATTATCCAAACTTATTAATTTTTTTAGTATTAGTATTAAGTTTTTTAGTATTAATTTTATTAGTATTTTTTCTTTATTTTATTAACGTAGTTTTATTGCGTTGTTGACGCATATATTTAACCAATAATGTACAAATAATTGTAACAATTTATTTTTTAAAAGAGTAACCTATGGAGTTTCTTGCCGGCTCTTCTCCATAGGAAGGACACTTTGGAACCGAGCAACTAGAGTCAGTAGATTTAACGTTTTCTTTCTTTTAACGTTAATTATCTGACCTACAAAAAGTCTGACGTGGCCGGGCAGCATCATGAAGATATTTTTCCTTGTCTAAATTTTATATACTGGGTGTTACCGAAAGGTTAAAGTTATTTCCACCCAATAGGCGTGAAGAGTAGTCCTAGTATAGAGTCAGTACTAACTAATAGGAAATTCACTTTTGAAGTGCGGTGACACGTTTATTATGATTTTTGTAGTCAAAAAAATTATACGTAAAATTGGATATCAATTACTAAATTAATTTATTTTGAGCTGAAATTTTGTAAACTCACTCTGTACCAGCTGTACTCTTCACCTCTTTTGGATGAACATACCCTTTCAGTAACACTCTGTAAATTTTATATGAAACAAAAAAAATATTTCAAATGACGATCAATCTAAAACCAGATTTATCTCGCCACAAATATCTGTTCCCGATACAAGTCATGTTAACAACATACTCAAATGAAATACCGTGTAGGACAAGGTATTTAATTAAAAACCATCAAAAACATAGCTCGACACACGACTGACGTCATACAAAAGCTTCGCACAAACAAACAGGACGTTATACTTTGTAATGTGAACATTTGTGATTCAAAGTTGATCGGTATTGATGGCGGCACAGTTGACGCGTCCTGGCCGACGGCTGGAGGTCGCGCTTTGCATACAAGACACGACCGGACGCCCTGCAGGCATTATACAATGTCACTGAAATACCGAAGATCGATGGAGTATATTCAATCAAGACTTTGCAAAATATAGATAAGCCTTGAATAATAATAATGACTACGGGCATTGCGTAATACCAGTGCTGTGATGCTAATACCAACATAACAGCGTTTGCTGAGCAATGTCCGGTTTGGTACAGGTTTCGTTTAGTTTTTGTTATTTTATCTTTCTTTCTTTTCATCTTTATAGTTTTTTATTTTATTTTATTGTTGTTTTTGTGTGTCCTTTGCCTGTCTCAAATAAACTTTTTTTCTTTCTTTCTTTCTTCTTTCTTCTTACTAGGTATGAAAAGTCAAAATTTATTTAGTCCGCCATTATTATATAATAATAATATTCCGAGACAACTCACACACGGTCATCTGATCATAAACTAAGCAGAGCTTGTACTATGGTAACCAGACAACTGATAAACATATTTATATATTTCTAAATACATACAAAATAATCTAGCCTATAAACGTACCACTGCTGGGCACAGGCATGTAGAGAAGGCACGAGCATTGATCACCACGCTTGCTCATTTGCGGATTGGCGATTTCAGATCCTAATTTTGGAATCCAAATTAATACATACATATCATAGATGAATAACACCCAGAAACAGAACAAATAGAATAGACTGGAAGTTGGAGTCTATTTTGATTCTTATATTTTAGAGCATCGAAGGCTGCAATTAACAAGCCAGACCGAAGTGCCTTGGACGACATTTATGTGTGTATTTGTGTGTGTGTGTGTATGTATAAACATTCTGCATAGTCTTCCAACCAATTTGACCAATAATACAGGTTAAGCCCCGGTTGGTCCGTGGATGGGTGACTATTTGTGAATATACCTAGACCCCTCCGTGCCTCGGAAAACACGTTAAGCCGTTGGTCCCGACTGTCATACGTTGATCTTTGGCAGTCGTTAAGCCAATTCTGACAACCAGTCTCACTACGGGATACTGTATTGCAGATAAGCAGTCGCTACATGTAGAAACGGTATTCAGCTTAATCCGGTAATACTGAAAGCCGACACCAACAGAGTTTGTGAAAAGGCTCGGCAGATTATAATGATGAGGCTGTCAACCAATTTAGGAAAGAATCGTATAAATAGAGATACAAGTGATGTGCTAGAACAGTTGGCAAACGATACCGAAACTTCTCGGAATACGTAAACAATCCTCATAGAAATCGGAAAACAAAAACAAATCCAAAAGTTTTACTTCTAGTGTTTGAGCTCCGTACACAGACCTAATCTAACTGTAAGGCTAAGGCCACACTACGGTTCTTTCTGCAAGCGGTAAACCGTAAAACCGCAAAACCGCCTGAGACGCACACTACGGTTAAAAACCAAGAAAGTAGCCGCGATTTACTCAGTACTACAAATTTTGACGCGGTTTTTCATTGCTAACAATTCTGTAGCAAAACGCGGATTAAAAGTCAGTCGCGGAAAATAACCGTCAGTGCGGCCGCTTCCATTAGTTTCCTTTACTCACAAAATCAGGCGGTTAAAATCCGCGGTGGTGTAGCCGAAGTGCGGCCTTAGCCTAAGAAAAAGTAAGTTTCTATCGCGCGACGGCTCAAGATTTTACTTGGATAGCTTACGTCGACTTCAGAAAAATAAAGATTTTTATTGATATAAGAGAATTTCAATATAGTAGACATTTCCGGGCCGGATGTTGCCGAGCCCTGTAGGTACCAGGGCTTCAGAAATCCGAAATAGATTCCAATTCCAGGAAACGTACCGGGAATTGAGTTGGGAATGAAATAGTTTGTAGGCATTTCAAATTCACTTTATCATAATTTTGTAGCCTGTGATAACTGCAGTTGGTTAACACCTTAGAGTATAGATAAGAAACTGAAGAGTAAGCCTATCAGTCTATGAACACTGATAGGCTTACTAGAAGCACTAGTATGAACTAGTTTTATCGTAATTTTGTATCTAGACGGAGCGCGCCGTTTTAATAAAACTATCTAAAGCCCTAATATTATCCTAACAATGTCGAAACCATCGATATTTTCGCATATAAGCATATAAGCACGAAGGAAAACTAGCGATACTAGCGGTCTATAGTATATCTAAAGTCTATGGTTAACACCCTCATCAAACATCAAAATATCTCGGATAGTGTACAAGAAGTTAACACTGCGTTCATTAATTTAAACTACATGAAATATCTTTGGATTAATTTTTTTGATTAAATTACACTTAATGTAATGTGTCCTTATAAACATGAACCTTTAAAAATTTAAATAAAACCATCATAACTATAAATAAAATTAAGAAATCCTCGTGAAACGTGAATTGCTAACAATTTTCTAAATACGTTTCATAGCTATAAGAACAATGCCACACACAGTTTTCAAACTAACCGCATCACAATCTGCCTATTCCTACCATGCCACAGACAGACAAACATAAAAACCGACACGTCCAACTAATAATACCCCGCTTTTTGCATCGGGCGTTAAAGAGACTATGATCACAGTCACAACCAAACCTACTGTTACCTAATTCCAAAGATCTCTTCAAGTAATCCACTCGTGTAGGATTCGTCCCAAATCCCGTGAGCTAGTAAGCAGCGTACTTCACAGAAGTCGGTCAAGTTTAACATGTTGAATGCCAAGGCTCACTGACACGGAGCGAACGTTTCCGGAGCTTTGTGACTCGGAGCCAACCCGCTTTTCACATTGCGTTATGTTACTACAGATTAGCGCTTAAATAGGCGTTTAAGGAAGATTATTCTGCATTGTATAAAAGTTTTTCTTCGTCTGCAGATGTAATAAAATAAGTATCATTTTAAAATTTTAAGTAGCTCTTGACGTGTTTTGGACAGTAGCTGGTCGACTGAATAGGTGTTCTTAAAGAAAGGAATGTCTCAATCACGTCAACTTTGAAGCAAAGAAACCGCATTATAGTAGCTACGATGCAACCACTAGGCCGACAACACGTCAAACTTGTAACACCCTTCCTTTTACGACAGGAGTTATAAATGCGGACAACATCACATAAATTGCTCTGAACCCAAAGTAAGTTGCTAAAGCACTTGTGTTATGGAATTCAGAAACAACGAAGGTACCACAAACACCCAGACCCGAGTCAATGTAGAATATGAATACTAAAATTGAACAGTAACATATTTTTGGAAAACCAAACCTATTTGATATGAATGCAGCGATAGCGAACGAACAAATGGACGTCTCAAAAATGTATTCGTATTTCGGTCGAAAATTTAAACGAACAAAAGCTCTCCATTTATTTAAGAGTACATTTTGAATGTGAAAATTTCCGCTCTGACAAAAAATTTAGTTGCAAATAAAACTTCAGCGTGTTATGTAAAATTCAGAAATTTAAAGAAATAACTTTAAAGAAATAATGACCATGCTTTGGGATTATGAACCTTAATTCAATGACTAACAGTTCAGTTTCCATCACATTCAAATTACTTTAGGCCCTTTTCGGTAATATTTGTCATTCTAAAATGAACTTAAACACATGTCGTCAAAGTTGATAATTGCGTAATTAGTAATAACGTTTAATTCTCTTTCCAGATTGGCTTTAGTATAGATCACGTACGGGACGGTCTAGATATTTAAAAATGTAATTTTATACATACTGCGTGCTTCATTAGGACTCCAGCAATCGTATTGTGGAATCTGTACAATTTCTCTCCAAAATGATATAGCAAAAAGGCAGCGAAAAGCCACGCTCAAAAGCATTTGAATGTACTGCAAGTAAAAAAAACTCGTTGTTTTAAAAATTACTGCCATTGTTCTCTTCCCACTTGTAAAGCTCTAAAATGAACTCTGCATCTGATTTGTTTTCTCGAAAAATACATGGCTTTTCGTCACGTCGTTAAAACTGCATTCTGTTTTTTAACACGCTTTTATTAGCTTCACTTGTATGTATGTATGTATGTATGTATGTATGTATGTAACCGACTCCTTTGGACTCGATTTTGACCCACTTTAAACGGACAGATTTATTTTAGTACACATTCTCCACTCTTTCTAAGTTTAGGAAAAGCGTGCTAAGTATTCCGGAAAGTAAGCTTCCAATTCCATACAATATCATTCCATATTGTCACCAAAACTAATCTTATAATCACGGACAAGTAAATCATTTTTCTGTATCAACACAATACACTCAACGATCCCCTAAGTAAACAACCTTTTATCTAAGTGAGTACTTATATTATTACATCAATACGAAACATTTCGCGACCACCGAACACTCTGTATAGACCACCCCTTATCTCCTCGTTCCAAGCACATTACACTCATTTCCGAAACGCCACGGTCCTTGTGTCGACCGACCCTTACCAGCAAAAATCATTGACAATCTTCCTCAACCTTGTCCTCATAGATATAAGGTATATATTAGCTTACATCAATTTGTTCAGAATATAATTTGCACTTGGAAAAGTTCTTTTTACTTGAGTACTAAGGTGGTTATTGCTTACCCAAAGATGAATAGGGATGGATATTTGTTGTAAAGGTAATAACAGCTTTAGTGTAAGTGTTTTATATTTATATTTACGTTTGTTTTGCTCACTTTTTCTGTTCAGAAACTTTTGCAACGGTTAGATAATAAAAGTTATTGCGTGAAGACGATATCAAATTATTATGCATTGAGTTTCGAGTTCCTCTTAAGTGGCTACCCCTTCTAAAAGTCCTCGTTGCCCGCGGTTGGCTCGGGAACTAGGTCAAGACACTCGATAGAATCTTATTGTGGGATCATTAAAAAAATCGAAGGTCTTTTTATTACCACTCGTTTATATGATAGACGATGTTCAGTGCTGCGTCATTTGCCAGTTTCAGTTAATTGAACTTTACTGGCTTGTCAAGGTTTATTGGCTTGGAAAAGTTTGTAATTAAACTAGGTCTTCTTTACTACTATTAATTATTTCCTTGCGTTGATCGGTTTTATGCAACATCTATACTTATATTAAATCTGTAGAAGTGAAAATTCTGTACATTGAAAATATCAAAAAAATAAATGGCGGGGGGTGTTACTAAACCGAAACCGAACCCAAAAGTGTGATTAACAAAATGTTTGTCTGTCTGTCTGTTTGTTCAGGTATCACGCAAAAACTATCGGTTCGATTACAATGAAACTTGGTATAATTATTCTTTATTATCCTAGGCACCACACTGGGTAGTTTTTATCCCGGAAAAGTATAAACAATAAAAAACAAACTTAATTTTGCGGTTAAAAACTCATTGATAAGTTTCGTCATCCACGCGAACGAAGTCGCAGGCACAGCTAGTCATCAATATGTTATCACTATTGTTGCCAGTTGCATATCATAGTTTATCCTCGACGAAAATTTTATGATCTTCCCGAATGTAATCTATTTCAGCAACGATAACTGAATTCGGTGTTTGTATCTCATTTATCAATGTTTGTGTCAGAGCAAGATGATGTTGGCATCAATAGTGGATTCTAAGCGCTCTTCACACGACGCCGCCACCGCACCACCAATGCACTGCTCCCTCAGACCGCCAGTCTTCGATTTTTACTCCGACAGAAAAAGAAGGGTGCTATAAGTTTGAAGCGTCGCTCTGTGTCTTTCTCAGGCATCGCATTTTTTTGTTTGAAAACTAATGTGATCGAGATGATTCGTAGTTCTAAGATTTATGAAAATATGTTAAGTATTTTAAAAGTTATAAGCAAATTTTCTAAGATTTAACAGGGGTTTCCTCAATTGTTAATTTATGTTATTTAATTACCGGCTGCCAAAGGAAATATCTACCATTGTATTACAACAGTGCAGTGCTGGTGGCGGCATCGTATACACGAGCCCAACTGTGTATGATGTTCATGATAGTATAGTAAAAGTATTGTACCACAAGTTTGATTGATACGCGTTGTGGAGCGAGCTACTTATAGTGATCTCTTTTGACTACCCAATATTGTTTGTAGCTCAGTTCGCCATACGATCATGTTTCATCAACCGACTTCAATAAGAGGAGATCTTTCTCACAATTCGTCTGTATTTTCATTTTGTATGTTTGTTATGCGATATCTAAGACAATTGTGTACGGATTTAAAAATGTCTTTATTAGTCTTCTACACTAATATTATAAAGAGGAAAGATTTGATTGTTTGTTTGTTTGTTTGTTTGAAATGAATAGGCTCCGAAACTACTTGACCGATTTGAAAAATTCTTTCACTGTTGGGAAGCTACACTATCTCCGGTGAACATAGGATATATAAAATTTTCAAAAAAGTTAAGGATCCATACTAAAACCTCAATAATGTAAACAAAGGCGTGAAAAAATTACCAAAAAACTTTCTTGCATCGCGTGCGCTGCGAAAACTATTGATTATAGAACAAAATAATGTACTACGTCTTTGTAGAACATATAATTATCTACAAAAAGTGTCGCGACAGCATATGTCTAACTATTACAGTTAGGTCACAATAAGAGATATTTTATTAAAAAAAATATCATTGAAAGGACGCCGCTAGAAAAGGCTCTTTATTTGTTACTTGGTATTGATCCTTATCAAAATAAATTAATAAATAATAAATATTCAAGACTGCATCAATACCTTTATGTAACTTTTTGAATTATTCACTTTGGACATTCCCTTCGAAAGATATCACGAGTTTAAAAAATAAGAATTAGAAAAAAGTCGCGTGATTGTCGCTCACTCTGCTCGGCTAACTATGCGATTTAAGCATCACTGAGGTACGGGAGTGTCTATACTAATATAATATTATAAAGAGCGTATTAGTAGTAATAACACAGAAACCTTCAATCCTAACTTTTTAATAATGTGTTAAATACCCGTGCGAAGCCGGGACGGGCCGCTAGTTAGTCCTATATTTTTCATTAAAAAATATCCAATAGTTTTGATTGAAGTTGGTTCTTTCTACATTTTTGTGCAACGAATCGTACATGTAAATGTTTTAATAAATACTTCGTTAATTAAATATTTTTGGTCTCAAATAGTTGGATGAGAGTTTTGTTAAAAGTATTTAATTTAAAAGCTGGTTTTATTGGAGTTTTGGATGCAATCATGCTGATATAGTTACAAGGAATTTCGTATGAAGCATTTGTAGTGTGTTGTTTAATGAAAAGTGAATAAAGAGATATAAATGATAGACGGACAGCAATTTAATCAGACGGAATGACTTTGATTAAATAGCTGTACGTCGATGATTTTAGTGTTTGTTGTGATAGCGGCCATAGTAACAAGTATTTTGTGTAAATTTCAGCTGTCTAACTTTTACCGTTTGGTCTGTAGAGGCCTGTGACAGACAGACAGACATCGTAGGCATCGTAATAGGGTCCCGTTGGTACCCTTTAGGTACTGAACCCTAAAAAGTAACTCTTCAGTTTCATTACACTGTGGTAAACATGTCTTAAAACAAAGATTTACTTAGCTTTCAAATCAAATCAAATCAAAAAGTTTTTATTTCTTTTAAACCAAAAAAAAGGCGCTTAAGAAACGTTACGTTAAAAACTACTGACTCTAGTTGCTCGGTTCCAAAGTGTCCTTCCTATGGAGAAGAGCCGGCAAGAAACTCCATAGGATACTCTTTTAAAAAAAAATTGTTACAATCATTTGTACATTATCTTCTTCTTATATATAAAATTCTCGTGTCACAATGTTAGTTACCATACTCCTCCGAAACGGCTTGACCGATTTTTATGAAATTTTATATGCATATTCTGTAGGTCTGAGAATCGGCTACTATCTATTTTTCATAACCCTAAGTGGTAGTAGGTAGGTAGTAGGCAGGTGCTAGGTAGAAAAAATTGCATTACAAGGCATGCCGGGTACAGTTAGTTGTTAAATAAAATATATGCGTCAACAACGCAGTACAAACTACGAATGATACTTTTAAATGTAAAATAGTTTTATAAAAAACCAAACATATCCAATATCTGTAGAATCTAGGTTAGAAGCAGGATTGTTGTCTCACAATACACGACCATCCTTATCTCGTACAGACGAAAGCGCAAGTTTTGCAAATTGAAAAAAACCGCTGTCGTAGCAAATGTTCCTTTCCCAACATGTAGCGGTTGCATACATTGTTGCTAGGTGTACTCCATTTGGTATAGTGCTATTGAATAATTTGATGCATTTTGTTTTGAACAGGGTAGATGACTAGGTATGAAAAGTCAAAATTTATTTAGTCCGCCATTTAGATAATCAAAATATAATAGACACATATTTTTTTTTTCTCAAATAAATTACAAAATATGAAGATAAACCGCTGTAAAGTTCAGGAGTGGTGGCTTGTGACGTCACGGCTAGGTACAATTTGTACTCAAACGTGACGTCACGCAAGAATTGTACTCGCTGTATCTTCGTAATTCTTTGTTTACGGGACTAAACAAAAAATACGGGTCTAATATTTTTTTCTTATCTAAAAGATGGACATAAAAATAAAAATTAGTCATCATCCCTATTCTTGTTTGTTTGTTGTTGTATTGTGTGGTTTGTTTAAAAGGCGGTTGATACAAAGAGTTTGGTCAGACATTTGGGAAAGGAACGAGCATTGATCACCACGATTACTCACTGGCTGGTTATCAAATTCCGCATAGATCCAGTAAAGGTATTATTTTTAACTAATAACTCATTGCACATAGGTAAATATAAAAAAGCCGACTTCAATAAAAAAATACCTTCTGGATAATTTTCTTTTTTTAATTTAAATTGGACTACAGTTTAAAATATTTTAGGATTTTTAAAATTTGTCCTCAATCGCGATAGATATCGCATAATAAACATACAAAAAAAAACATACAGACGAATTCAGAACTTCCTCTTCTTGTAGTCGGTTGAAAATTTATTTATCTTAAAAATATCTTTCTTTAACATTTTTGATAATATAAAACAAACTTATTGTCTGATCTAACGTATCTAAAAAAATTGCTATAATTTACTGTCTGTTTGTCTAGAATTAAATATAAATTGCAATTAACAATGTAATAAACCCGTAGCCTTTGTAGACTATTCTTTGAACTCATTTAAGTAAAAACCCATTTCAAGATGGCCACTCTAACATGACCTAGATCTAGTCGCGGCCTGTTTCAATACTTCAAAGGCCATTACAATATTAAAAGATTTTTATCCTATTTAAGAATGTCTGAGATAAAATGTTCTTTTTAACCGACTTCAAAAAGGAGGAGGTACTCAATTCGACTGTACTTTTTATGTTTTTTACCACAGAACTTTTGACTGGGTGAACTGATTTTGATGATTCTTTTTTTTATTCGAAAGCTGGTGCTCCCCGCGGTCTGGACACTGAACCAAATTAATATGGGACCAATTTTAATTTGGTCCAGTTATGACAATGGGATCCATAAGAAAAAAATATGACTTATTTTGAAGTCGGTTTTTTTTTGTTAGAATTATTGTACCTAAGCTTAATTCAAATACGGTATGAAGTTGAAAATGTTATAATATTTTGGGCAGTGGACTTTTAGTTAGTAGGTTCTTTTTAGGGTTCCGTACCCAAAGGGTAAAACGGGACCCTATTACTAAGACTCCGCTGTCTGTCTGTTCGTCTGTCTGCCTCCAGGTTGTATCTCATAAACCGTGATAGGTAGAAAGCTGAAATTTTCACAAATGATATATTTACTATAAACCACATAAAATGAATATTTAAGGGGGGCTCTCATACGACGGTGGTACGGAACGGTGGTGGTATGTGATGTTGTCCGCATTTATTTATTTATTTATTTATATTCAAATCTTTACACAATGCTACATAAATAAAGGCCCCAATTTCCACAACTATGTGGGTCGTGAGTAGGCGTCACTGCAGCATATATATAATAATAATAATAAATGCGGACATCATTACATACATTGCTCTGAACCCAAAGTAAGTAGCTAAAGCACTTGTGTTATGGAATTCAGAAGCAACGAAGGTAACACAAACACCCAGACCCGAGGCAATGTAGAAAATTTTTGGTTTCTACATTGACCCGTCCGGGGATCGAACCCGAGACCTCAGAGCTAGCGACACCTTGAAACCGGTGCGTACGCCACTCGACCACGGAGGTCGCCGTACGAGTTTACAAACATAATATTATCTCAACATTATGTTTGTAAACTCGTACGGCAGACCGCAAGCAAAGCGGTTACAATGTTACTCTAAACAAACAAAGACAAACTAAATTCCTTTGGCATCCTAATATTGTAATACCTTTTGATGTTTACTGGTTCTAAAACAAAAAAAACTTTGTTTATTTAAAGAATAAATAATTTTAAATGTCGGAGAGTAAATTATTCAGGACACACAATAGATATATTAAATAATCCAGCCTATAAACGTCCCACTGCTGGGCACAGGCCTCTTCCCATATAGAGAAGGTACGAGCATTGATCACCATGCTTGCTCACTGCGGATTGGCGATTTTAGATACCAAATTTTCTAATCCAGGTTTCCTCATGATGTTTTCCTTCACCGTTTGTCATAAGTGTCTTAGAATAATAAAGAAAGTACATATAACTTTGAAAAAGCCACATTGGTACTTGCTTGGGTTCGAACCTGCAACCTTGTGTATACAAATCCGTTCATTGAACCGCTAGGCCACCACGACATTTTAGATAATAATATATTAATGTTTCTTATTAAGAGAAAAATTATGAAATTGAGTTGAAATGGAGAATAAAGTTAAAGATTGGTGAGGATAGCTTTCTATGGCATAAAAAAAATGTATGATTATTTTTTTATAGGACAAATAAGTGACTGTAATTTATGTTTAGTATATCCTTCGCCACATGAAGTTATACCTTCCTGTCGACCACCACCTGTCAGGAACGCATTCTTTCAGCAGCCAACCATTTTCCGGTTGGACTATGGAGCGAGCTATGCTCGGAGTCTTTTTAAAGGATAAAATTCGTAATGAGGTCATCCGACAAAGAACCAAGGTAACCGACATAGCTCGTAAAATTAGCTCGCTGAAGTGGCAATGGGCTGGCCATGTCTGTCGAAGGACCGATAGCCTTTGGAGCAGACGAGTCCTAGAATGGAGACCGCGACTCGGCAAGCGTAAGGTAGGACGCCCCCCCGCCAGGTGGACTGACGACCTGAAAAAGGTCGCTGGAGGGGACTGGATGCGGAGGGCGGAGGACCGGGTGTTGTGGCGCAAATTGGGAGAGGCCTATGTCCAGCAGTGGACTATCATATGATTGGCTGACTGATGAACCATTTTCCGTGCGGAGCTGATCGTGTAATGCTCATTTGGTCCACGTTCGCCAGATCTGGACGCACCCATAACAGTCCCTTTGAGCCGTGATTTAGTGGCGCCTGTCCAACGTAACGTATCGCTCGCTTCTCATTACGTCACTCGTCGATAGTTAAACTCTAATGATCCAAACAGGCCTTGGATTGTATTGGGACATGATGTCGATCTGTTCCCAAAAAAATTACCATTCAGTGTGAAAAAAAGACGAAAAAATAAATATTTTTTTGCGAACCAGTTACTGGCCCTTTGGAAAATTTAATAATAAAAAAATAGTTTAGTAAATGTATATGAGCACTTGAACGTGAACGAGTTTTTATTTTCCACAGAAGCTTAAATAATCATAAAAAACACACCTTAGCTTTACTTCGGCAAAATCCATTAACAAATTATGAAGCTTTATAAATCTAATTTGGACTATAAAAGAGACTAAGACCCCTGAGTTTGTTTAGACATTTCTTCTCAGGGTAGTCAGTTAGGAAATGTCGACTTCATCTAGCTTAGGAAGACATTGTAAAAGTGATTTATATAGTCCTACTTACAAGAATAAAATATTTCATTTCATTTCATTTAATAAAGGGAACTAGTACCTACAATAAATAAAATATTTTAAATTATAATCTATACTTATAATAAATCTGTAGAAGGGAAAATTCTGTACATTGAAAATATCAAAAAAATAAATGGCGAGGGGTGTTACTAGACCGACACCGAACCCAAAAGTGTGAAAAAAAAATTTTTTGTCTGTCTGTCTCTCTGTTTGTTCAGGTATCACGCAAAAACTACCGGTTCGATTACGATGAAACTTGGTATAATTATTCTTTATTATCCTGGGCACCACACTGGGTAGTTTTTATCCCGGAAAAGTATAAACAAAAAAAAAAACTTAATTTTGCGGTTAAAAACTCATTGATAAGTTTCGTCATCCACGCGAACGAAGTCGCAGGCACAGCTAGTTTAAAATAAATTTTACCTATAAACCAATATTCAAACGAACCACATCAACAGCTTCACCACGGAAACCATATTTCCCCGAATATCAGAATTCTAGGTTATGTAGTCATGCAATTACTGCCAAAATCATTCCGAGACCATTCCGATACATGCATTCTGGTCAGTAACGGTACAGTGAGCATTCGGGATGAACGAGATCCGGTTCCAAACTGGAATTTAATTACGATGGAAAACCGACAAGATATTTGTTTGGGCTACCGAGTTCTAAATGAAATCAGAAAACATTTTTATTTTAAGGCTTGTCTGAGTAACAATAAGTGCCCTGAATTAATATGAATAATTCATGAAAAAAAGTTGAATAATTAATAATTGAAAAAATATTTTTTATGAAAAAACACAACCTTAAATAAATACTTAGTCACAAAATCAGTAAAATAGAGAAGTTATGTTATTATTCTCAAAGATCATCCTAATCGTATATTATTATAAAAAAACTGATTTGTTTTATAGTGTCAGAGCCTTTGCCACATTGAAATGATTTCAAATAGGACTCGATTTACTATTCGGGCAAACTATTATTGACGACCTCCGTGGTCGAGTGGCGTACGCACCGGTTTCAAGGTGTCGCTAGCTCTGAGGTCCCGGGTTCGATCCCCGGACGGGTCAATGTAGAAACCAACTTTTCTACATTGTCCCAGGTCTGGGTGTTTGTGGTACCTTCGTTGTTTCTGAAATCCATAACACAAGTGCTTCAGCTACTTACTTTGGGTTCAGAGCAATGTACGTGATGTTGTCCGCATTTATTTATTTAAAAAATAACTTAGGTATTTTGTACAGATTCGAGACTCTAAATTTTAATAGGTTTCAGAAAAACAAAGGTATCTCTATCTATACCCAAATACTGTACAAACAAAAGCCATTCTCCCCTACAATACACAACCTACATTGAATTTCTAAGACAACATCAAGTTAAATAACAATTGACGACTACATGCCAATTCTCATATCGACCACACATCACCATTGACTGCTTGCCAACAAAATGATAGGTTGCCGAATCTACCGCCCCCCTCGCCGCCGCCACCCCGCACCCTGCCCCTGTGAGCTCCGGTGAAGGCTGGCGGGTTTCAGTTAATAGAAAGATAAGGCGAAGAGAATTGGAAGTGAAACGTCTTGTGTCCCGAAAATGATTATTTACTTAAATAAATAGGTGTATTGTGGAGAAAATTTGGGTTTGAATATTTTTAGATAACTGATAGGAATATTTAATTTTAATTTAATTTTATTATAAACTTTTGCAAATATTGTGCGGAGCGGGGAGCAAGCGCCGTCGAAAAGTTACGATGACTGGATTGTGGTTCAGAAAAAAAGGAGATTTACTGGTAACAAAGGAAAGGCTACCGTAAAACCGGATGAAAAGTTTAAAGCTGCTGATATTAAAATACCTATTTATGTTTATAATGTTGATAAATCGGTTACAAAAGAAGATATTATTACATATATAAGAGAAAAATCAAATTTCCAAGTACATGTGGAAAAAGTGAGAATGAAAATGGATAAAGATTATAATGGTTACAAAATCTTTATACCTAAACATACTGAGGATGTTTTCATGAACGAAGAGTTTTGGCCGGACGGCGTATCTTATCGTCGATTTATAAACTTTAAAAGGAACGAGAGAGACTCGGGGGAGACACAGAATATCAACAAATCTATAAATAATGGATAGTTTTGTAAAGATGATAAGTTTCAACTGTAAATGTGTGAAAACATCGGTTGACTGTATTAGGCGGCTGTGTGTATCGGGTGACATAATAGCTTTGCAAGAAACTTGGTTGATGCCTCATGACTTAGCTTTTCTTGGCAATATTCATGATGATTTTGCTTTTACCGGGACCTCTGCGGTTGATACATCAGATGGTATACTTCGAGGTAGACCATATGGAGGAGTGGCACTGCTGTGGAGAAAAAGTTTATTTTCCTCGGTATTTGTGGTACCTTGCAATAGTGTTCGTCTTGCGGCTATTAAAGTGCAATTGTTCGACCAAGAAATACTGATATTCTCGGTTTATATGCCTACTGACAGTAATGATAACTTAGTTGAATTTACGGATTGCCTAAGTGAAATGACGGCAATTATAGACAATAGTAACATTCAATCAGTGTTTATGTTAGGAGATTATAATGCTCATATTAGTGAATTGTTTAGCAATGAATTATTAAAGTTTTGTGATGAACAGTATTGGTCGTGCGCGGATATCGAACTCCTTCCGCTAGATTCGTTTACGTTTGTAAGTGAAGCGCACGGGTGCAAACGGTGGCTCGACCACTGTGTCGTCACACAGGCCGCGCGTCGCACGATTGTTAGACTGGAGGTATTGTATGATAGTTTTTGGTCTGATCATTTGCCGTTACAAGTAGATTGTGATTTAAAACTATTGAAACCTAATATTGTTCTATCGAAAGAGAGCATAAACAATGTTGTATGGGGGCATCGAGACTTAAAACAAATAAAATTGTATGAAGAGATGTGTCACTCACGTTTACGCGAAATAGATTTTCCCCAGAATCTTTGTTACTGTGCTGACTCAGTATGTGAGGACTTAAACCACCGATCTAGCTTAGATAATATGTACAGGAACATTGTTAGTATATTATCTGAGTGCGCTAAACGTAGCTGTATATTTATTAAGAAAAACAAATACAAACCGTTAACAGGGTGGAATAAGCATGTTAAAAGCGCTCACAGGGAGGCCCGGCTTGCGTTTCAATTGTGGAATTTGTTTGGTAATCCAACATCAGGAAGTACCTTTGATAAAATGTGTGAAACTAGAAAAGTATTTAAATCTAAATTGAAATGGTGTCGTAAAAACCAAGTTCAAATCAAGATGGACATTTTAGCTGAACATCATAACAAAAAAGATTTTAGTAAGTTTTGGAAAAATACCAATGCAATGAACCCCAGGCAGGGCGTCCCTGTGAGTGTGGCAGGTAGGTGCAACCCATCGTCTATAGCGAATATGTTCATGAATCAATTCAGAGTTGATCCACCTGTGAATTTAGCTTCGACTGCATCGTCGTGTGTGCCTAGCGCTGAGAGGAAGTCCTTATTAAAGTTCTCTGCCATGGAAGTTGCTAATGTCATCAAAAATATGGTAAGGGGCAAGTCCCCGGGACATGATCACCTCAGCGTTGAGCACCTACGGTATGCGGGGGTGCACCTGCCAAGGGTATTGGCAATGTTTTATACATTGTGCATGGGTCACTCCTACCTACCGAATGACCTTATGAAGACTATAGTTGTCCCATTAGTTAAAAATAAGACGGGGGATCTGGCAGATCCCTCTAATTACAGGCCGATTTCCCTGGCTACTGTTATAGCAAAAGTACTGGACTGTCTCCTTGATTCACACATGGCCAGCCGTATAAAATTACATGACGCACAATTTGGCTTTAGGCCTGGTCTATCGACAGAGACTGCCATTTTGTGTCTCAAGCGGACGGTTCAGTATTACACAAATAGGAGGACACCAGTCAATGCTTGCTTCCTCGATTTATCGAAGGCATTTGACCTGGTGTCCTACGACATCTTGTGGGAGAAGTTGTATCGGGAAACGGAAGTTGATAAGACAGTAACTTCTTTGCTTAGGTTCTGGTATCAAAACCAGACAAATTGTGTAAAGTGGGCTGGGGTGCTGTCGGATGAATATCGGTTGAAGTGCGGGGTGAGGCAAGGGGGGATAACTTCGCCTCGCCTCTTTAATCTGTATATTAATCAGCTGATCGTTAAGCTCGGCAACACTAATGTCGGTTGTCACATTGACGGGATTTGTTTTAATAATATCAGTTACGCAGACGACATGGTGTTGCTGAGTCCATCGATCAGCGCTCTTAGGCATCTTCTGCAGGTATGTGACGAGTATGCAGTGGCTCAGGGACTCAGGTATAATGCTAATAAGAGTGAGTTACTAGTGTTTAAAGCAGGTGGCAAGTGTTACACCAACGTGCCACAAGTAACTATCAGTGGTACTCCCCTAAACAGAGTCACGCAGTTTAAATACCTGGGTCACTGGGTCACTGACGACTTGAGTGATGACCTGGATATAGAGAGAGAACGCAGGGCGTTGGCTGTCCGATGTAATATGCTGATCCGCAGATTTGCACGGTGTAGCAAGAAAGTTAAAATGACACTCTTCAGAGCGTACTGTCAATCATTCTACGCCTGCAGTCTGTGGGTTAGATATACGCAAAGGTCATACAACGCCCTGCGTGTGCAGTATAACAATGCGTTCAGGATGCTGGCGGGGTTGCCGCGGTTTTGTAGCGCATCGGCGATGTTTGCTGAGGCGAGAGTTGATGGCTTTCATGCCATCATTCGAAAGCGGTCTGCCTCAATCCTGCAGCGATTGCGTGCCAGCTCCCACGGTATCCTGAGCGCATTGTGCGGTAGGTGGGATTGTCCAATGCTGCGTCACTGGATAGGACTTCATACTTCCACGAATGTGTGTTATATACTGCGTGGATAGTGTGAGGTTCGATTCCAGACACTTATATTAGTTATTTATTTTTTAATGTGTGCTAGGTTAAGTTTTTTCTATGGGTCTATGCCACCCGAAATAAAAGTATATTATTATTATTATTATATTTAATTAAAAAAAAAATAAAAAATAATAATAAGTTATTTATGAATATAAAAAATAAATGAATCATAAGCTACTTGTGATCATAAAAATGAGATAAAAAAATCATAATTGATAATATACACATCTTCCTTAACGAACTTCAAAATCAGTTTCATTTTATCCACTATGTGAGCGGCCTTAGTAAACATCTATTGTTTCGGCGCACTGGCAACGAACAAAATATGACTTAGTATGAATGGTTGTAATTTTTTAAGAATACTCAACATTTTTGTGATTTTACTTAATAAATGTTAACTTAGTACGTAGTTAACTACGCCAATCGGCCATATTGTATTCTATAAATATAATTTTCTCTGTAAGTGATTTATGTGTCTTTTGAGAAAATAAATGTCTTAAACCATAATTTTATACATACCTTATGATGCCCAAAGACAACTATTTCTTGTCTCAACTCACTTCACAAAAATAAGTGCAACTCACTTTTTGTCACAAGTGGACTCTTGTCTACACTGTCTCTTGACAAAACTTGACTAAACATTGTAAGAATGTTTACCAAATTAGCCTATTAATTATTTACAATTCAATACTTAAATCTAATACAAGAACAAACAAAGACTAAAATTAAATCTTATATAAATAAATAAAACTAACACGCGTCAAAAAACTCATCGTCATCCTTGTCAATGGCGGGAAACGTGCCCAGAAGGCTGGCAGCATTGCCACGTTGAATGGCTATGCCGATTCTCTGTGCAAGGAACAAACCAGCTCTCTGATCACGAGTAGAGTCTACCAAACGTTTTGACAGTTCTTTAAAAAAGATTTCGTGCACTCGGACCCCATGACCCGAGCGTTTCAACCCCAAACGGCTCGAAAATATAATTACCCATTAGGTTATTATACTTTCGCCGTTTTATTAGCCTAATTTTTTTTGGCGAAATTTTATTGATCAGGTTTTACTCTTAAATCGTTAGCAGCCTTTTAATATAATATAATAATATTCCGGGACAACTCACACACGGTTATCTGATCCCAAGCTAAGCAGAGCTTGTGTTATGGTAACCAGACAACTGATAAACATACTTATATATTTCTAAATACATACATATTATAGATAAATTACACCCAGACAACCAGAACAAATGATCGTGCTCATCACACAAACATTTGTCCTGGGTGGGAATCGAACCCACGACCTCCGGTATAGCAGTCAGGGTCACTAACCACTAGACCAACAAGCCCGTCAATCTTTTACTAGAATAACTTCAGATACAGAGTATGTAATATAATAATTCAGATTCCAGGTAATATTCCAATACTACACATTCCATTTCCACACTAGAACAGTACCTACTTGTAAACCTTAATCCTAATTATTTCCAATTATAAATAAATGCGGGCAGCATCACATACATTGTCCTGAACCCAAAGTAAGTGGCTAAAGCACCTGTGTTATAGAATTCAGAAACAACGAAGGTATAAAGATACAGACACCCAGACTCGAAGCAATGTAGAAAAGTTGGTTTCTACATTGACCCGACCGGGGATTGAACCCGGGACCTCAGAGCTAGCGTCACCTTGAAACCGGTGCGTACGCCACTCGACTATTAGGTCGTCGTATTAGGATTCCCGCATCATTCCCGACTTTCTTTAAGCAGTCTTTTTGTCTCGCCACAACTATTCGTATCTGCTTGTTTCCGCGAGTTATCACGAGTTATCGCGAGTTCCGTTCTTTGAGTGCCTCTCGCCACTTTGCCATTTCTGTTATGGCTTTTATTGCACCGTACGGCACTAAAAGTGGTTTAATGCATTTCCCGTACGTCTGGACTTAATTCATTTATTGTTGATAGTGTTATGACGTTCTTAATTATATTAATTCTAGAATTATAAATGTGGAAGCTATTAAGTTTGTCTCTTAAGCTATTAACTCTAAAATTTTAACTTGACTTTGAAAAAATATGACAAAGTACAGGGTAAGACTGTTTTCATATTATCCGACACGATATCGGTAAAGGATGCCGACACGTTATCAGGGGTATAGGATACCATAGTGGCGATAAAGATAAAACAGTCTAAAGTTGAATAAGAAACATAGAATACTTTTTCGGACGAGACCGTCATTACACTGGCGAATCTGTGAACCAATTAAGAAAAATATAGTTTAAAAAAAGCTAAGCTAGTGTTTTTTGTTCATTACCAATTTCAGCTTACATTAGGAATTATTTTTCACTTTTTTAGTTAGAAGTACTTTAAAAGCGTGTTTTTTAGTTTTTTTAAACTATATTTATTTTTCACTTTTTAGTCCTAGCAGCAATACGTGTTGTCTGAATTCAAACGTATTGCTTTGTGGACTTAAAAAAAAAAAAAGGTTTTTTTTATTTATTTAATCCTGGTGATCCTAATCAGGATAATGAGATAAACCTATGAAATTATTATAGTGTCGCTGATTCTTGATAAGTGTACAAAGTTTGAATTAAATCTGTCCGAAGTGGGTCAAAATCGAGTCCAAAGGAGTCGGTTACATACATACATACATACATACATACAAGTGAAGCTAATAAAAGCGTGTTAAAAAAAAACTCTATAATCAGAAATTTTAAACAAATAATAAAGTCTCTATTTAACAATAACATCTTGTAAACATCACCGTTTCCTTGACAAAATGGCGCGAAGGTAACAAACGGAAAACATTGTTTAATTGTCCCGACGTTGAGTGATCGCGTGATCTATCACCGCGCGGAACAAACCTGAGCGAAAGTATAAGGCTGGTTACAAACATACGGGATTCACTTTCAAAATGTCGAAGTGATATTATCACGAAAGTAAAATTTAAGACATTCCCAAAAATTTTAGGAAATTGAATCTATCTGTTTTTCGTGGTTAATAGTTGTATTTTATGCTTTGGGACTTTAACCCATACAAATTTCACTAAACCTAGTTGAGAACTATAACTGTGATAGATATACTAAAAAATAATTAATACCTGACGAGTTTCAACCAGTTGTAAACAAGCAGTTCTTCATAAATTATGGCTAAGAAACCTGTCCATTAAGTCAGTTAATTCAGTCGATTTGGGAGCTACAATTATTTATTATTTATTTATTTATTTTTAAAACATTACATAATATGTTGCACAATACAATATCCCACAAAACCAGTTCAGTGGTTTGACTGTGGGAGCGCCGCTTTAGTTTTTTTTTTTATCCAAACTTATAACCCCTCATTTTGCGTTATATTTAAAAACATTAACAATCAAATCCATACAAGAATTTCATGTTTACCAACGACATTTATTATTTATTTTATTAGAAACAGCGTTCACATCTGCCTCTACTTAGCATGCAAACAAGTTGGGGCCGTTCCATAAAGTTTTACAGCGCCGTATCCGTATCGGTTATACCCGCGGTCGTAACGCTCGTGTGTAGTACGCCTTACTTACCTGGTGTGTTGCGGGAGATTCGGGAAGCAGAGAACAGCTGCTGAAATGAGAATGGGGGATACATTTGAATAATTATTGGGATTTTATTTGTAGTAAATATCATGGAAATTAAAAGCGATTAAAAAAACTATTTATGACGGATTTAATCACGGTTTATTTAAGACTAGCTGACCCGACAGACGTTGTCCTGTCTTAACTATGAATATTGAATTCCGTCAATTCTATGTCAAACGTCATAAGGTTACATTTAAAAGGTTAGATTAGAAATAATTTTATAGGGTGGTTAAGTATTCTTAAATTTTCTAATTGCCGCGCAATTGTCCAAACTTTTTCTTTAATAAGAACCTTCTCCTGACAATAACAAACACAACAAAAAAAAAAGAATTAGCGAAATCGGCCCAGCCGTTCACGCGTGATGCCGTGACCAAGAGAAATAGGGATTGATTTTTATACATATAATATAATATAAGATTATTATTATCATTTGATAATTATCTCCGACAGATAAGACACATTCGACGTATTACGTAACGTCTTTGTTCCAATTCCTGTCAATCGCTTCGATTGTTTAGTTTCCATCCAGTTGAGCGCAGTGCTATCACTTGGCGTTCCAATTGTTCTAGAACATTGTCTAGCATATTGCTATTGTCACAATTTGGTCAATTGAAATGTAATCTGTACTTCAGTATGTTTATTGATACCTACATGTGAATTCCGACGCAAGAAGTTTAGACGTGCTTCTGTCTCTTTGTGGCATCGTAGCTCCAAAACGTATAGATCGATTATGATACGGTTTCTTTGTTTGAAGGTGACGTGATCAATATGGTTCTTAGCTATTATTTAAGAGGATTTTAGGATTTGAAAAGTTATCAGTTATTTTTTGTGTGTCGGGGTTCTCTAAATTTATTATACTATCGTTTAAGTACTTTTTTCACTGTAACAGTACTCAAAAAAATTTTGTAAAATTTTGTATGGATTTATGCAATATTCTACGTGAAAAATTTTTTTTTGCAAAAAAAAAAAACCGACTTCAAAAATCGATAAAAGCACTAAAAAGTTAAAAATAATTCTATAACCTACCTATATTAATAAACCTAACCTAAACTACGATTAACCAATAATACAATTTAACAATTTTTGGAGTCGGTGCCAAGCTAAGTAATGAAACGACTGGTAATTCCTGAGTATATTGATGTGTATTGTGTTTGTAAAAATATATTATTAATATTGTTAAGTGTAAACGTTAGAATCTTTTGTCTTTGTGTCTTAATATTAGGTAATCTGTCATAAAGTATTTTTGTTGTTTTCCGATTAGAATAAATATTTATTTTATAAGCTGTAAGTTTTGTATATTGCTTGGCCCCGACTCCAAAAAAATGTTAAATTGTATTATTGGTTAATCGTAGTTTAGGTTAGGTTTATTAATATAGGTAGGTTATAGAATTATTTTTAACTTTTTAGTGCTTTTATCGATTTTTGAAGTCGGTTTTTTTTTTTTTGCAAAAAAAAATTTTATTTGTTTATTTTTAGTGACTTTTTTTTAATCTTAGATAATATGGGTAGGCCTTCAGCTGACACCCTTTCATCATCCTCATGATAATTTCCATCAAACGAAATCCAGTGCCCCGCATCTCACATCCAACGAATTCCCGCTACATTCACGAGGTCATCTTGGCTTCATCATCAGGTCTGATAGTAGAATGGTTCTTATTGAACGTAAATGCTTCACTTGTTGAAGAAAATACCAAAATCGCTATACGTTTTCCTATAAAATTTGAAGAGTTCCCTCGATTTCGCCAAGATTCCATCATCAGATCCCGACTTGGTGACTATGGGACCATTTGGGAAGTATACCCTTTCCAACAAAGAAAAAATATTTCAAATCGGTTGGAAAACAACGGAGTTATGGGCGAACAAACATAAAAAAAAAAAAAAAAAAAAAAAAAAAAAAAAAAAACATACAAACATCCGAATTGAGAACCTCCTCCTTTTTTTTAAAGTCGGTTAAAAATGTAAATGAACACTTCATAATAATTTCACACTGCAACATTCAAAGTCAACAATACTATCTAAAAAATATCCGTCAAACGTATTTCTAGCAATACTATTGTTTCTGTGGTTCTAGTAGCTACAGCACTCACTGTAGCCGCCTTGTTCACAAGTTCCGACTTTTCAACATCATGCTCACTTTGAAAAACTTTTATTCAAAAGCTCATAACCAAGCACTCGAAAACCACTCTTAGGTCCTTTAATATAAAGCTCAAATTCTTGTGAGGAATGAAGGTTACTGGGTTAAAAAACTTGTACAGTTTTATTTCAGTAAACCGACTGTGATTGCTTGTTGTGGCGAGTTTTATAAAATGAAGAACAAATAAATATGCTGATGTTATTGTTTTCTTTGTTGGCTAGTTGGGTTGAATAATGTTCAATTGGACGAGTCTTTTGTATCTTTTGGATATTCTGTATGAAAATTTGATTGCAATTCATAACGAAGGCTTTTGCAACATTACTTTATAGAGTGAGAGCCCACGACGGCCAGACCTTCGTTATTTTATTTTATACGTACAGCAGACTTCCAATGAGTCTGGCAAGATGTTTAAACCATTCAAACTATCCGGCTATTGAGGTAACGTCTTTTTATAGGCCCCCAAGTAACATATATAAAATTTAGCTTTTATACTATGACGAAAGTTAGGTACTATTTTATACACCTTTACTACCTGATAGCTGCCAAAGTAACCACAACCCAAACTCTATAGTCGCTGGTCATTCTCACCTGTATAGGGGACATGTACTGAGAAACTTTCAGCTTTTATAAAATAACGAAGGTCTGGCTGTCGTGGGCTCTTAGGCTATTAGGATGGGTTTACTATTAACATACATTAGAGTGTGGATCGTAATCGAATCGTACTAAATCAAAATCTGTGATCAATGGTTTATCATATTAACATCTCTAATTAACAATATTTCCAATATTTCCGTTTTATTATTTAAAACATTCCCGACGTTGACACTTTATCGAGTAATTCGTAATCATAGCATTTCGAGTACGTTCGCGCAATTATTTTTCGCTTCAGATGTGTCTCCTTCTTGAAAGGACTGGCCCATCCTAGCTCAAGACATAAGTGCGTGGAAGATTAAGAGAGAGGGCTTAGCCCAGCAGTGGGACAGGAAGGGCTTAATAGATAGACGACTCTACTTTTGCAAGCCAATTTCCCCATTCTAACCAGCTTTTATTACCGTGTATTACTTGTGTTTTAACTCCATTTCCTCTCCCCAGGATGCACTGCGCGGACGCCGATGTGCGTCCCTGCGGTCCGCGGCGACGCCGGCGCGCGCGGGCGCGGACGAGTCGGGGCGAAGCACCCCCTCCGCCGCGCACCGCGCCTCCCCGTCGCCCGCGGACACCCCCGCGCCTAAGAAATCCAACTGGGAAGTGATAGAGCACTTCTCATCGAGCCGGAGCAAGAAGAGCCCCACTGCTGTACGTATTTACAATTTTACACATGTTATACTTATAAAGGTTGAAATTTTGAACGAGAACTGCATCCTCAAATGAACAAAGGAGTTGTCAAATTCGGTTGGACTGGAAGCTCCCAACATGGCTGGGTAGAATTCCAATACATTACTAGGTCAAAATATCAGCCGAACCTAACACATCGGACAAGAAGTTAAAAAAATATTCACATTCATTCCGGTAGGACAGGAAACTGACCCCAAAATAGCTTGGGAAAAGAATGTCGGCTTAAAATCAGCCTATAGTTTTACGTGATTACAGAATTCGTATTTCTACTAAGAAAAAAAAAAACCTCTGAAGTGGTATAAAATTTAGAGACTTTACTTTTTATTTTAAGAGTAATAAGCAGTCTAGAAAGACTTAAAACCAAGTCAAACAGTAAGTTAATTAAACAAAACAAACATACCTTAAATATCACAATAATAAGCTAGCACAAAATAAAATAGAAAATACCTTCGAGGAAATAGTTTTTGCGTGGGAGCCGGCGACATACGCTCTCTACTAACATCCGGCTAATGGCGTCGTGTATCTGTAGCCCGCAGGCTTCTGTCGCGAAAACTCAAAGAAATATGAGGTTAAAATGCAGACTAGCTACCTTACCGGGCAAATAAATCTCATATAGAAATAGTTACGAGCACTGATCACCATACTAGCTCATTTGTAGGGTTCGCAATTTCCAAATCCAGATGTCTTTTTATACTTTTTGGACTAAAAGTGCCGTTGAGTAATGTCTTAGAATATCCCTGAGTTTGATCATTAAGTCGCGTAACGGCAATATGATTTTACCTCATCTCGCATAGGAAATTTAACTAGCATTGATCACCATGCTAGCTCATTAATCGGTTGAAAATTTTGGGATCCAGATTTATTTCCACATATTTTTGGACTTGTAAAAAGTGCGGTCGAGTTATTTCCAAGAATGTCGGTACCTGAATGGGGTGTTTTAGATATAAGGCCACCACGATTTCTGGCGGCAAGGTGAGAAAAGAATTTCTCTGGTCACGACTTAAAACAATCCGAGGAAACGTCGCGAAACCCGACGGAATTTTTGATTGAATCGAAAAATATTTAATTAAATCACTCAGAGCTATCACATTCACGAATATACTTCGGGAAATCGGGCCCTTTATCCTTAGTTAATTGGAAAGCGCCCGTTTGGGGGGATTGAGATTGGCCAATTCATGCTTTCTGTGGCGCGAAAACCCTTTAAGATTTCCGTTCAAAAACTCGGAAGTGAATGCAATGCGAATTCAGAAAGCTGTAACCATTATTTTCTTCCTTATAGCCGTAAAAGTGAATTTAGTGCTCGTATGAAAGTTTATTACAGTGCAAGCAAGAGTAATTGTTACTTCAAAGCAATGCATAACGGTCGATCAGGTTTCAGAATTGTGTATTTGGTTCACAAGTCACAAGTTCCATAAGTCACGATCGGTCATCGACCTTTCCCGAACTTGTGTCGGAGTCCAAAGACATTTGTATATTAGCATAGCCCTACTCCGATACATTGTGGATGAGATTAATATTGTCGGACTTGATCCCTTCCGAGGCCGCCCGATACAATCAAAGAGAATCGAAATAATTTTATTATTACATATTCCGAGGAAGATTGAAAATTATACGTAACTTCTGAGCCGAGAATCCAATTTTCTCCATAAATCTTACTTCCATTTACCATTGTCCCAAGATATATGCGTTGTCCGTAGTTAAAGGTCCTAAGTAAACACTGAAAATTTTTGTTTGCTTATAAAAGCGTGTCCGTAATTAAATTTGCGTTTCTTAAAAAACAAAAGAGCTTCGTGCACTGTCGTGTCGCATCGTGCAGCGTCGTTCCAACGTTCCAACAAAAGTAGTGACAACGGACATTGTCAAGTTATCTTGCAAAGCCTTTGTGACGTTAAATAATATTAACATTACAGAGTTTTTTCTAGAGACTCGCTGAAAGTGGTTTTTCAACTAACCCCGGCTTTTATGTCCTTGTCTTTGAGTTATTTTTACAGAACTAGGTAACGAGTATTATCGGTTTATAAAGCTTTGCGAATGTGGTTGCGTTGAGTGCTAGAATAGTTGATGTAGAATAGCTTTTAGACTTACCAAACGAATATTATTATGTTAGTGAGAAAATCTCATTAGACTCTTTTAAAAATGAAGGTATGATACATTTTTGGAAGCAAAAAGAAATGGTTAAAATAGTGGGTCGTGAAGGATATTTGAAACACCTTGTTCAAGCGCAAATCATATTTAAAGAGAAAAAGAACCTTTAAGTTCCGTAGGAATGACTTTAAAGTCTTACTCTCAGGCATAGACCTGACACAGACAACCCTCAAAAACAAAAAAATAACTCATTCCTAAATTAGATTAGCTATAGTTTAATAAGTGATTGACCATAAACAGCACTGCACACAATATTCCCATTCAGCAAACTCCTAACAAGAGTTGACCTATGTCCGCGGCCATTCGACACCGTTCGCTCGGTCGTTATCTATGACGTGTGACGTCACGTCGCTGACAAGGGTACCCCGGCGTAAGTGGCCTGTTCACAACACACTCTGACAGTTATTTTGTTACGTGGATTGTACATGATAAAGGGATAGAAAAAGCGGTCGAAAGGTGACGTGCCATATTACTATGCTTTATAAAGGCCGATTTATATCCCCACCCTATCAAATTCTTTTAGAATGTCAATACATTTGACGGGGTTGGGATATAATGAGCACTTAAGTCGAAGTTATAAATCTTTTACTTTATAACTGTTGAGTTCACAAAGGGTTTTGTTGTTGTTTTTTGGTCGTTGGATGTAAATCGGCCTTTACATTACTAAATTCTTAATTATTATAAATCTAATATAGCATAGGTACTTATATTATAAACACGATGTTAACAGTGTCCGCATTTTTGTTTTATGCGTTTTTACGGGTAAAGCACACAACCCAATGTAATGTCACCTTCTTACTGTGATAACCGACATTCACTCCGGTAAAGGCGCGAACGAAAGCTATTAACATATGAACAATGTATAATAATATTAGCCTGTATTTATGAAAACTCTGAGGGGCTCGTGGCTAAGTGTAAGCCGTACGGTTTGACCGATAATACACCGCGCTCGCCGCGGTTGTTCCGTGGATGGGTGACCATTTATAACATACCGAGACCTCTCCGTGCCTCGGATAGCACGTTAAGCCGTAGGTCCCGACTGTCATACGTTGATCTTTGACAGTCGTTAAGTCAATTCTGACAACCAGTCTTACTATGGGATACTGTGTTGTCCTTTAAAATGGGTTGTGGAGGTCAGATAGGCAGTCGCTCCATGTAAAATCCGGTATTCAGCTGAATCCGGTAAGATTGGTAGCCGACCCCAACAAAGTTGGGAAAAGGCTCGGGAGATGATGATGATTTATGAAAACTCTGGGTTTCTTGCTCGTTAAAAACTCAAGATAAGGATTCTAAAACTAGTTTAATAAAAAAAAAACTATTGGGTTTGTGGTTGGATGGACAAGCAGACATCAAAGTAAAACATAGCAATGTCCATAGAAATATTAAAGACAGACCTCTTTTCCAACCAAACCATTTTTTTATCTGTGCACGAAATAATCTTAAGGGTAATTCTCTTATAGTCTGAGGTATTCTATTATAAACTTTAACACACATGAACATACTATTTCTACGGTAAAGGGTGTTTTTACATTTCGTCACTACTATCTTTGTGGGATCCCTTTGGCTGAACAAACTATTCACACAAATTTTTTCAAACAATTGTGAGTGTTTCCTGACAAACAGTCCAATTTCAAGAATATAGAGAGAGCTTAAAGTTAATATTCTAGTAATTCTTCTAAAAAGTGGTTTACAGGAATCTAGAGGCTCGGTATTGCATAAACATTTCCTTTAAAACATAAAAATTTCGTTTATTAAAGTTGAGTTGCCCCACAACAATAAATCATATCGCAAAACTGATCCAACATAGCCATAGTAAGCTGTAATTGCTGATGATGATAATAATGGTAGAAATTGAAGAAAAAACAGATTGTCATTTTAGATCAAAAATATACTGATGTTAGAAATATTTTCTGCACGAGGAAAGATCTTTGCGTTGATCGAAGACATATTATTAGCTTCCATTATAAAAGTCGTCTGTCCTCTAGACAGCATGAATAGTAGCTTCAATATTATCTGAACAAAGCTTCTCAAGAAAATAATTATTTTAACAGAAAATTTCTTTGTGAAAAATGTTAATGGAAGAACCAGCTAGCTTGTCAGGTGTCATGTCGCCCTACTTTGATATTTTGTCGGCTTAAGAATTATAAAAACTTATTTAGTTATTTATTATTATACTAGCTGTGCCTGCGACTTCGTTCGCGTGGATGACGAAACTTATCAATGAGTTTTTAACCGCAAAATTAAGTTTGTTTTTTATTGTTTATACTTTTCCGGGATAAAAACTACCCAGTGTGGTGCCCAGGATAATAAAGAATAATTATACCAAGTTTCATCGTAATCGAACCGGTAGTTTTTGCGTGATGTTGCAGACAAAATTTTCACACTTTTGGGTTCGATGTCGGTCTAGTAACACCCCCCGCCATTTATTTTTTTGATATTTTCAATGTACAGAATTTTCACTTTTACAGATTTATTATAAGTATAGATAAAAGAGTAGTGGTATTGTTCTCACTGATATTTTTTACTCTGTTAAGTCCTGCCTGTGCTATCTACAAGACAAGTTGCCATGTCCTGTAATACCCTTATCCGAATATTTTACAGCGACATCCTGTCTGTGTGTCCGCTATCTCCTAAACGTCCTAGGCCGTGATTTATTACAAAACGCTGTTTCCGAAGAATTATGAATTAGGCCTTTTTATCTAAAGTGCTCCACAAAAATGATACATAAATCTATCGAGGTAAGGTCGTAAATCGTTGTTTATTGGATCGGCAAGAAGTTTTGGGAATGGTCATTCATCAAATTAGCAGTGTGACTGGCTGTTTTTATTCAGCCTTTAATAATTGTGACTGCATCATGAGATTTGACAATTCGTATCAAGTGATGATTAATGACGTTAAAACCTCTGTGGATGGGAACCTCATTGTACCGCTTTCAACAATAGCTTTTTAAAAGCATGACTATGAAAGCCTTGTCAAGAAGGAAAAGTTAAGTGTATTATTACGACTTAACGACCTCCGTGGTCGAGTGGCGTACGCACCGGTTTTCAAGGTGTCGCCAGCTCTGAGGTCCTGGGTTCGATCCCCGGACGAGTCAATGTAGAAAACCACTTTTCTACATTGTCCCGGGTCTGGGTGTTTGTGGTACCTTCGTTGTTTCTGAATTCCATAACACAAGTGCTTTAGCTACTTACTTTGGGTTCAGAACAATGTATGTGATGTTGTCCGCATTTATTTATTTATTATTTATTTATTATATTGTACTGTATAGTTTTTAAAACCACTAATTAACATGCAAATAAGAATTTTAATGAAATAGAATTTTAAGGCGTGACGTTTTAAAATCTGTTTAAAAGAGGTGTTAGTCTTTCAGTCAAATAGTTGTTGATTATAATAATATTATAAAAAAATATTCGCTAGCATGTGCAGAGAGGCCTGTGCCCAGCAGTGGGACGTGTATATGCTGGATTATCTATACTTATAATAAATCTGTAGAAAGGTCAATTCTGTACATGAAATATATTTTCAAAATAACTATCAGGGGGTGATTAGTGATCAATACTGATGCCAAAAATGCAATCAGTAAAATTTTTGTCTGTCTGTCTGTCTGTATGTTCCTTATAGAAACAAAAACTACTTGACGGATTTTAACGAAACGTGGTACAATTATTTTTCATACTCCTGGGCAGGTTATAGTATACTTTTCATAACGCTACAATCAATAGGAGCAAAGCAGTGAAGGGAAATGTTGGGAAAACGGGAGAAGTTACTCAATTTTTAAGCTTCCGTCGCGTGTGCTACCTTAATGGTTAAAGACTCATTGATAAGCTTCGTCATCCACGCGAACGAAGTTGCAGACACAGCTAGTTATTCATATAAATGCCATCATCATATAAATGAGCAAAAGCCTTAAAAAAATATTATGTAAAAGATAAATAAGTGCCGAGTTAATGGCAAATTTTTCGCTGATCTAAATACAAATATCACTCTGTAAACTTATGACCCGCAGCGTGAAGTTAACACATAAAACATTGACACTCGCCGACAGCCGCCGAGTATCCATGTACCCGGGCGGTTACCCGGGTGGGTGCCCGGAGCCGGGTATAAAATGCCAAACTATTACATTCCGCTGGACAAAGGGCGTCGCGCCGCCCTGCGGCCACCCTTCAGCTTCTGACAACAAAGTTGAAACAGAAGATCCGTTTTGATATGTTCCTTTGTTTTTATTTTATCTATCTACTAGCTGTACCCGGCATGCTTTGCAATACAATTTTTTCTACCTAGCACCTGCCTACTACCTACCACCTACCTGCCTACTACCTACCTACTACCACTTAGGGGTATGAAAAATAGATAGTAGCCGATTCTCAGACCTTCTGAATATGCATATAAAATTTCATAAAAATCGGTCAAGCCGTTTCGGAGGAGTATGGTAACTAACATTGTGACACGAGAATTTTATATATAAGATGATATTAGTTTCATTAGTTGAAAATCAGGTATATTCTTACCCCGGTTAAAAACCATCTCTTATTTATGTAAACACATAATAATGACTGTATATAATAAGCTCATAATTACTTTTTGAAATCATACATAATTTTGGATATAGACTTCATAATTATCTGGCTTTTTCCTACGACGCGGCGACGCTGGAAATTACCTACGAAATCTTGTAATTTTTAACCGACTTCAAAAAAGGAGGAGGTACTCAATTCGACTGTATTTTTTTTTATGTAGAACTTTTGACTGGGTGAAACGGTTTTGATGATTCTATTTGAAAGCTGGTGCTTCGCGTGTGGTCCCATTTTATTTTGGTCCACTTTGACAGTGGGATCCATAAGAAATAAATATAAATAAGACGTATTTTGAAGTCAGTTTTTTTTTGTTAGAATTATTCTCTAATATATTGCTGTTGTACTTCTGAGTTAAATTATAACACGTATACCGCTCATTACACCCACAGTGTAACCTTTTGTTTTAGCCAAAGGCCCTCGGTGTAACTCAGCCACTAATAATTCAACATCGCGCTTTCCAAGCGGGGACCAGCAGTGTTTGATGTTTGTACAGAAACAAATGTATCCTACAAACTACTTAAATGAATTGTTTCTGGAAATTCCGACGAATAATAAATAAATGCGGACAACATCACATACATTGCTCTGAACCCAAAGTAAGTTGCTAAAGCACTTGTGTTATGGAATTCAGAAACAACGAAGGTACCACAAACACCCAGACCCGGGACAATGTAGGAAAGTGAGTTTCTACATTGACCCGTCCGGGGATCGAACCCGGGACCTCAGAGCTGGCGACACCTTGAAAACCGGTGCGTACGCCACTCGACCACGGAGGTCGTCATGAATGAGGCATTATCATTGTTTTAAATATGTAGATGGCATTACGGATTCATAATGAAAATCTTATTATGATTTGACGGGCCTGTTGGTCTAGTGGTTAGTGACCCGGACTGCTATACCGGAGGTCGTGGGTTCGATTCCCACCCAGGACAAATGTTTGTGTGATGAGCACGATCATTTGTTCTGGTTGTCTGGGTGTAATTTATGTATAATATGTATGTATTTAGAAATATATAAGTAAGTTTATCAGTTGCCTGATTACCATAACACAAGCTCTGCTTAGCTTGGGATCAGATAACCGTGTGTGAGTTGTCCCGGAATATTAAAAAAAAAAAAAAAAACTATAGCAGGTTTAGTGCACAATGCTGATTTCGTTAAGATAAGATAGATTATTTTTATTTGCATAAACATGTGTGTGTACATACAGAAGAGATACATACAAGATGACAAAATAAATGAAGTGCAGACCTGTTTGTCACAGGGTGACGTGCAAAATAATAGGGTTACAATTTTAAAAATTAACAATATAGTAAAAGTTGTCATAATTATTGCTAAGATATGTGTAACAATTTAATATTTTCTTATGTCTAAATTCAAGTTAATGAAATTATCAGATGAATCAGAATGATTATACAGGTACCTCCAAAAAAAAATTTAATTATGTCATTACAAGTTCTTTTTCATTGAGGTACTCAGTCACGCTATAATATGCTCGAGTAGTCAAAATAATACGAAGTTTTCATGTCTGTAGATTTAAAATTTAACATTTCTGGTGTCCAGACTCGTTGAAATTTCGTTGATAAGTTCATCAATGATAATAAGCCGAAAAGGAGATGGATGGGTTGTGTGAAAGATGATATGAGAAAGAAAGGAGTGAATGCTGAGACGAGTAGTAGAGATGAATGGAAGCTGACCACGCATTGCGCCGACACCAAATAACAATAATTATGTGTAGGGTCGTAAATTTATTTTTGATAACTTCCCCAATGATAATAAGCCGAAAAAAAGATGCATGATATGAGAATGAAAAGAGGGTATGCAGAGATGATGAGTAGTTGAAATGAATGGAAGCTGAATTCGCATTGCGCCGACCACAAATATTGGGAACCGGGCAGGGAGATGATGATGATCATTATATGAATAAGCATCAAATAAATGCCTTCTTCGGTTTCTAAATTAAATACGAAACGACTATAATATACCGTACGCAGAATTTAAAATACTAAGCCATAGAAACTCAGGACACTGACCCTTGCAATAGGATAGTATATCAGCTCCGCTTTCAATTACCACAAACATATCGTTTTAACTATAAATAAAATATTAACATAACATAACATACTATCACGCCTGTATCCCCGAAGGGTTAGGCAGAGGTGTACCAATGTACACCCACAGTTCGCCGGTATGTTTAGGTCCCATGTAATAGGGGGCGAGCCTATTGCCACTAACCGGGCACAAATCCAAACTCCGACCTGCTACTGAGAATTTCATAGAAAAACCAAATAACACCTTGGTCGACTTGGGAATCGAACCCAAGACCTCTAGCGTAGCAGTCGCGCTTAGAGCCACTAGGCCAACGAGGCAGTTCTATAAAATATTATGATTGCTATATTCGTGTCACGTTATACCATCCTTTCTGTTTGAAATCCTTTTAAATTGACTCTATTCATTTGTGTTTGTGTATACTTAATTTGGGGTTGAGACCCTTGGTCCGTGGGGTCCGAGTGCACAAAGATTTTTTAAAGATTTATCCAAACGCCTGGTTGACACTTCGCGTGACCCAAAGGCTGGCTTCTACCTAGGTCAGCGAATAAGCATTGCCATACAACGTGGCAATGCTGCCAGCCTTTTGGGCACACTCGCAGTCGACAGCGTAGTGGATGAATTTAGTGATGCCTTATTTTAGTTTATAATTTTTCTTATTTATTGTGTAGGCTTAGTATTAATATTATTGTAAATATTTTAAGTTTAATAATTATAATTTAATAAAGAACATATCGAAATCCCTTAATTAGGTAATTTCCTTCTGATGTATCGCAATGGCAATAGCGATTAAATTTGCTTCCCATTGAGATTGTCAAAAGCCTTTTATATCAGAAATGGGTATGATACATGAATACCTTGAGTATCGACTATTGACTGAATCCGCGTATACAAGCACATTTATAATAACAAACTTTGTACTCACCTAATAATAATGATAACATTCCGGGACAACTCACACACGGTTATCTGATCCCAAGCTTAGCTGAGCTTGTGTTATGGTAACCAGACAACTGATAAACACACTTATATATTTCTAAATACATACATATTATAGATAAATTACACCCAGACTCAGAACAAATGATTGTACTCATCACACAAAGATTTGTCCTGAGTGGGAATCGAACCCACGAACTCCGGTATAGCAGTCAGGGTCACTAACCACTAGACCAACAGGCCCGTCAAACCTATTGCTACTAATATTATAAAATTAAATTCGTTTGTTTGTTTTTAAGTTAAGTCGAGAGGAATACAAGAGGAGTGACCAGCTCTGAGGTCTTAGGTTCGATCGACGGATGGTTGAATAAATATTTTTTTTTTTACATTGTCTCGTTATCATTTTTTGAGATGTTTTCCACATTTATTACTTATTAATTTTCAAACATACAACTATTCATCGCCAAGTCGAACCGAAGAGCATGTATGAAGGAAATAATGAAAGTGGACGAAGCGAAACAAGTATGTAAGGATCGTAGCAAGTGGAAAGAAGTGGTCTCTGCCTACCCCTACAAGGAAAAGAGGCGTGATTTTATGTATGTACCGCCAAGTCGCAAGATATTATGTTAGTTTTGTAATTCTTTACCATTAACGCGGGCGAAACCGCGAGCAAAACTTAGTTCAGTAATAGTATTAGAAGTCTACCTATATACATAAAAATAAATCCCTATTTCCCTTGGTCACTGCATCACGCGTGAACGGCTGTACCGATTTCGCTAATTCTTTTTTGTTGTGTTTGACATTGTCAGGAGAAGGTTCTTATGAAAGAAAAAATTTGGAAAATTACGCGGCAAATTAAAAAAAATAAGAATACTTAACCACCATATTAGGTAATCCTGACTTTTGTTACGATAGTTATAGATTTTTTGGATTCATCTCCGGCCCCAACAATATAAATTCACCGGGAACGGGACCTAGGTATTCACGCGGATGAAACCGCAAGGCACAGCTAGTTCTATACAATTTAGTAACGAGTAAAACTGTACATCATAATTTAATTGATTCAGATTGAACATTTTAATATCATTTACAGCTAATTACTGAGTTTATGCGACGGGGGAGGGGCGCGGTGCGCGGGACGCCGGGGAGGGGGGCTCAAACGATCCTATACCGACCGTAAACATTAATAAAACTGTGTTATCTTAATTTGTCCGAACATTAATTGGATGTTAAACAATCTCCCTTCATTATACTCTAACAATTCATTATCTTGTACAATATTTAGAACGCGTTTTCCTATTAAAATCTTTATTAATTACTAGCTGTGCCTGCAACTTCGTTCGCGTGGATGACGAAGCTTATCAATGAGTCTTTAACCATTAAGGTTGCACACGCGACGGAAGCTTAAAAAATTGAGTAACATCTCCCGTTTTCCCGACATTTCCCTTCACTGCTCTGCTCCTATTGATTGTAGCGTTATGAAAAGTATACTATAACCTGCCCAGGAGTATGAAGAATAATTGTACCAAGTTTCGTTAAAATCCGTCAAGTAGTTTTTGTTTCTATAAGGAACATACAGACAGACAAAAAATTTACTGATTGCATTTTTGGCATCAGTATCGATCACTAATCACTCCCTGATAGTTATTTTGAAAATATATTTCGTGTACAGAATTGACCTTTCTACAGATTTATTATAAGTATAGATTTCGCTTCTCTGGGTTTAAAAATTAACTATTTAATAAACACAAAATTTCACTATAATACTTCAAGCTACCTAATAAATAACAATCACAATTCTATTCAGCTTATGACGTCACGAAACAGAAATCAGAACAAAGCCTAATAAAGCCTTCCTCCCGGGCCGACTTCAAAAGCTGCGGTAGAACACTAAATAGGCCGGGCCTTAATGAAGTGTCAGTCGCACGAAGGTAACATTAAATTCGCCGAGTCCCGGCTCCCCGGGACTCTGCGGGACGGAGGGCTTGCACGAATTACGTTTTGATTTATTACGAACGGGTGTTGCTCGACAAATGGACGTGAAATGCAGAAATTTTGAATGGAGTCACCTTTTTGCGTGAGGTTTGACAACTGAGGATAAAATTGTTATTGAAATATATTACGTTCGTCTTCGTCACTGAAATGTTCCTAAAGGAAACAATTTTCTTTTTAATTCAAATCTTTATTTATCGAACCGGCACTGTAAATAGGTATTTAAAAAAAGTCGGGTTTCTTACTCAAGGACTGCCGTGCTATTCTGTAACATTATTTTCATGTCTCGACAGCGGAATCCGCGCGGAATCCGCGGTGAGATGTCAAATACGTATTCTCGAATTTGAATTCTAAATCAAGGCCAATTGGGTTCACTTTTGAAGTGAGCTTTATTGTCACTTCACTCTCACCTGTCACCGAAATTATTAACAGAATAGACATACTGGTAGACCGCTTTCATGGATGTTAATTTGTTGACTTCGTTTCCCCTCCAAACAGCAAAATAACTATGAAACAATCGAAAAACGTTTGTTCCGGGAACGGTAACTACTCGCGGTGGTGGTGAAAATGCGGAGCACAGTTAGGTCATTAAGAATCAAATTCGGTATCTTCGATTTTGATCCAATGAAAAAACAAAGGATCCTTTAAAAATGTAATAGTAGTAATGGGGTTGCAATTATCAAGTTCTATTCGAACCCTTTCGCATCAAATGAGAGTCGCTACCAATCAGTGGGAGTTTAATCAGACGCCGAAGTAATTGGACATCGGATATACCGCTGTAGTTAGTTGTGCTACTCGTACAATTACACGCTCTTCTAAACACAGCTTGGATGTAGCGTATTGACGATACAATAGTACAGGGGCCGTACCATGATCTCTTAAAACAGGACTGTTGCGCTTGTGGAAGCGAGACGGCGCACTACACTGCGCATAGCGCTGTCCTGCTTACTCAATCGCAATAGTCCTGCTTTAACAGATCATGGTACGGCCTCTGACTGGTTCTCGCTCGTCGCTCTGTTAGTATGAATTACTTGTTTTAGGTTGGCTTCGCCTAAGTTTATGTCCTAAACACAGGGATAAGTAATAACAGGTAAAAAGGGACAGACATTTGTTCAATAGTGTTATAGCATGGATTATTTATAGAAAATACTAGCTGTACCCGGCATGCGTTGCTATGTAATTTTTTCTACCTAGCACCTGCCTATTACCTACTACCTACCTGCCTACTACCTACCTACTACCACTTAGGGGTATGAAAAATAGATAGTAGCCGGTTCTCAGACCTACTAAATATGCATATAAAATTTCATAAAAATCGGTCAAGCCGTTTCGGAGGAGTATGGTAACCAACATTGTGACACGAGAATTTTATATATAAGAAGAAGATTATATCGCAAACCTTATAAAGATGACAAATCCTTTTAAACCTGTGGATAACGTTGTGAGTAGTGTATTTGTTAATTTTACTGATAAGACGCTAACTATGTTATAATATTTAATATACTGCTGTTTGTTATCCCTATCTAAATAAATAAATAAATAAATAAACCCAACAAAATGTTACCTCAATACAAAAAGGGAAATAGTAACTTGGTTGTATATTTTTAAGAATGTTGTAAATCAATATAATATCAGACTGTATTAACAGGTTAACTGTCCCGCCAGTAGACACAATAGTTAAACAATGGAAATGTTCATATGTGACTCACGGGACAGGGAAATGGTTAACATCATACTTTGTACAACAATCGCAAAATATTAATTTATTTTCCTGTCTGCCTGCCTTTATTGTCTGTCAATTTATAAAATAAATTCACTTCTGACAGAATAATAGACATACCCAATTAAATGGATCGTGTTTACCCCTCGGGCAAAACACGCGAGTGCATGCACATGCAATGCTAAACCAACCTGTCTAGTTCATATCAGGGCCTCGATTCAGCTATTTAAGAGGTTCTCGAATTGACTGAATGACCTGCTTCATTTGGTCATTTTTACGATATTGGTATTCTATTAACTGTCATTACTATCATTAATTGGTCATTATGATCATTCTCTTCGAGAGTTCAATGACATTTTATTGTAGGCTTATCTGAATACGAAAATAAGGCACATTGACAAGTACACTGACCGACAACTGACATGCATTTAAAATGAGGATGAGCTGAATCGAGGTCCAGTCAGTTTGTAGTGTTTGCTAACTGAAAAACTAACAACCGCAAAATAAACATTGAAACCAAACAATAGAGAAATGAAAATGTTTTAAAACGATATGGACATGGAATTGATATTGGAGGGCAAATACAACTTGTTTTAGGTATATGGAATGAACGAAATATTGTGGGTCTTAGGTGTTTTTTCAATTCAGTATAGTGTTTGTTGAACAGAAGTTACTATGAAAAACTAGTTTGCCTAGACCAGCCCATCCTAGCCCAGGACAGAAGTGCGTGGAAGAGGGAGAGGGAGGCCTTTGCTCTGCAGTGGGACAAGACATTGGCATATTACCCAGATTAGTTCAGTACCTTGGTTAAAAAAAATACTAGCCCTATAAAAAAACTCCATTCACGTTCACTCCAAAGTGTATTAAATAATAAATAAATGCGGACAACATCACGTACATTGCTCTGAACCTAAAGTAAGTTGCTAAAGCACTTGTGTTATGGAATTCAGAAACAACGAAGGCACCACAAACACCCAGACCCGGGACAATGTAGAAAAGTGGTTTTCTACATTGACCCGTCCGGGGATCGAACCCGGGACCTCAGAGCTGGCGACACCTTGAAAACCGGTGCGTACGCCACTCGACGTACGGTGCGTACGCCATTCGCTGTAATTATTTGTTTGGAAGCTGTCATTCAAAGCAAGGTTATTTGTCCTTGTGTGTAAGATTCTATTCTTTTGTCAAGAACATCAGACATAATCGAATTCTTGCCGAGTTTCCGACAAACTGACGTCCCATCGATCGTTCAGTTCACGAGAATTTAATAAAAGGGCATTAGGTGCCAGCATGTGATGGAGTATTCGTTTCAACTTGTTTATGAACGTAATAAACAAAAAGTTTTGAGGCTCATTAGCATCTGTTCTAATTAGCTCCGGTTCTTGATTAGCGAAAGTTGTTCAAATAAATTAAAGTTTATATCAACTTTCATAGAATTTTGGGCCTCCCTAAATCCCTTCCTAATATTTTATGAATTTTGTTTTTCTAATCTCAGTGCTGTGGGTATCCTTGCTTGGTTTATAGAAAGCATTTTTTTGGTCCCATTCTTTTTTACCCTGAACTTTGGTAACAAGAAAAAAAAATTATTACTATTGTAAGCACCAAGTACTTAATTTAGAATGCTTTTTGACCTGGGAAAATTTTTTATCAAGAGTTTTTCTCGTCTTTGAAAAACGGGAAAATTTTGCTTGTGTGTTTGCCAAGGAATAAAAGTGTATTGTTACAAGGTTAATAATATCGTATTTATTAATTCGATTTACAACATTTTAAGTACAAACACTTACAACTATACTAAAATTAAATCTTATATCTATACTTATAATAAATCTGTAGAAGTGAAAATTCTGTACATTGAAAATATCGAAAAAGTTAATAGCGGGGGGTGTTACTAGACCGACACAGAACCGAAAAGTGAGAAAAAAAAATTTTTGTCTGTCTGTCTATCTGTTTGTTCAGGTATCACGCAAAAACTACCGGTTCGATTACGATGAAACTTGGTATAATTACTCTTTATTATCCTGGGCACCACACTGGGTAGTTTTTATCCCGGAAAAATATCACTACATAGTATAAAACAAAGTCGCTTCCCGCTGTCTGTCCCTATGTATGCTTAGATCTTTAAAAATAGGCAACGGGTTTTGATGCGGTTTTTTTTAATAGATAGAGTGATTCAAGAGGAAGGTTTATATGTATAATACATGCATAGTATAGTAGAGAAACACTGATAATCTTAGAGTTTTTTATGTAAGGTCGTAAATAAACACACTTTTTTGCGCTTACATTGCAAACGCTGGCTGAACCCTACGAGATAGATCAAAGTAATGTACTACAGTATTGTACACCTTAAAAAGGTCTACAAAAAAGTCTGCGATGGTATATGTCTATCTCTTGAGGATAACCCACAATAACCATTTTTATCCTTTATTTAAAAAAGCGTTATTTTAAGCAATACAGCAGTGCATGTAATAAATATCAATATGGCCCTTTACAGCATGTAATTTAAATGAATATTTTCGAAGATTTAAAATGCAGGGACATAGCGGTTGCGGCGGTACCGGCCGGGGGGCCGGGGAGCGCGTGCCTATACCAAATAGTGCGTCAAAGGCCGCTCTTCGCCCTACAACACTTTATGATTATGTAGTATATTTAGTATCAGCAATGCACCCGTGCAAAGCCGGGGCGGGTCGCTAGTAAACAATAAAAAATAAACTTAATTTTGCGGTTAAAAACTCATTGATAAGTTTCGTCATCCACGCGAACGAAGTCGCAGGCACAGCTAGTCTTATATAAATGAATAAAACTAACACGCGTCAAAACACTCATCGTCATCCTTGTCAATGGCGGGAAACGCGCCCAGAAGGCTGGCAGCATTGCCACGTTGAATGGCTATGCCGATTCTCTGTGCAAGGTTTCATTTGATTCTGTTTCCGCATATTAATAATAATATAATAATATTCCGGGACAACTCACACACGGTTATCTGATCCCAAGCTAAGCAGAGCTTGTGTTATGGTAACCAGACAACTGATAAACATACTTATATATTTCTAAATACATACATATTATAGATAAATTACACCCAGACACAGAACAAATGATCGTGCTCATCACACAAACATTTGTCCTGGGTGGGAATCGAACCCACGACCTCTGGTATAGCAGTCAGGGTCACTAACCACTAGACCAACAGGCCAGTCAAAAATTGACGGATGGTTAGCAATATCTGCAACTAGCGTGAGTTATTGCGAGTTACCGCCAAAATACGTGTTTTGAAGAGATCGAAGCGAATGGGGAATAACGTGACGTTGTCCCGTTTTTGCAAAATCTAAGTTGATAGGAAAAAAAAATTGTATAGCAATCGTCTCTAAATTATTGAGATTTTAATTTGTATGCTTTTAATATAGGACCCATTGCACGGCGTTGGTCACTAGACTTCAACTATACTAAAGCCAATCTGGAAAGAGAATGAAACGTTATTACTAATTACGCAATTATCAACTTTGACAACATGTGTTTAAGTTCATCCTAGAATGAAAAATATTACCGAAAACGGCCTAAAAGTAATTTGAATGTGATGGAAACTGAACTGTTAGTCATTGAATTAAGGTTCATAATCCCAAAGCACGGTCATTATTTCTTGAATGTGGCTGATATATAGGTTAAATTGTAGAAAACTTTTTTATAGCACAAGGTTTTTTTTTTCAAACAGAAATTTTCCGCCATTTTCTAAAAACGTAACACTTATTTCTTTGTTAACATTTGCACACTTAAAAACAAAGTTATTCGAACTAAAAAGTTTGCTAAATCATATACAAAAACTTATTGACCAATATTCTTGCTTACTGATTAATCTTTCACCATTACTCAGTACATCTTAATATAATAATAATAATAATCCAGCCTTTAAACGTCCCACTGCTGGGCACAGGCCTCTTCCCATATAGAGAAGGCACGAGCATTGATTACCACGCTTGCTCTCTGCGGATTGGCGATTTCAGATCCCAAATTTTGGAATCCAGGTTTCCTCACGATGTTTTCCTTCATCGTTTGTCAGAAGTGTCTAAGAATAATTAAGAAAGTACATATAACTTTGAAAAAGCCACATTGGTACTTGCCTGGGTTCGAACCTGCAACCTTGTGCATACAAATCCGTTCATTGAACCGCTAGGCCACCACGACATTACATCTTAATAATAACAAAAAAAAAAAACGATCTCTTTACAATCCCCTTGCACTAGCTGGTAACCTGTCAATTCTTTAGAAATAGGCAATAGGCATATAACATCAGTCACACAAGAATAGGCGAGTAACACACGGAAAGGTCCGGGGATGCCCTTTGCGTGTTATACCCACTGATGTAACATTCACTCGCTAACTCACGGCATTATACTAACGACCCTTCACCCTATATGTTTCTATAATATATAATATCGTTGTAATCATCATCATTCACGATATACTACTTTTGTAGGTAGGTACTGAAGGGAATAATTTTAGAGTATAATGTCCTGTTGATGTCAGATAGGCAGTCGATCCCACAAAACGGTTCATGTTTAGCTGTATACAGTGACAATGGAAACAAGAACCAAAATTGCTTTACCTCCCAAAAATAATCGATTAATATAAATACCTATACATCAGCCACTTTTAAGAAATAATGAACGTGCTTTGGGATTATGAACCTTAATTCAATTACTAATAGTTCAGTTTACATCACATTCAAATTACTTTTAGGCCCTTTTCGGTAATATTTGTCATTCTAAAATGAACTTAAACACATGTTATCAAAGTTGATAATTTCGTAATTAGTAATAACGTTTTATTCTCTTTCCATATTGGCTTTAGTATAATTCACATTCAGCGAATTTAGACCTTTGTATTTGCTCCGTGATTTGGAGGTTCAAAAACCGGAATGAATTTTGCAATTTGGTCGCTATTTTCTAATCACTATAGTGACTTTTCTGCGAATGTGATTAAATCACATTCGCAGAATTGTATTTTTTTTATTTTATCAATACTTGATAAATCTACTTTTCTCAACCAGCAAGCAATTAACATGAAATCTCTATCGGAATAGTGACATTAAGATTAAGATTAATAATATTCCGGGACAACTCACACATGGTTATCTGATCCCAAGCTAAGCAGAGCTTGTGTTATGGTAACCAGACAACTGATAAACATACTTATATATTTCTAAATACATACATATTATAGATAAATAACACCCAGACAACCAGAACAAATGATCGTGCTCATCACACAAACATTTGTCATTAAACATTAAATAAAGCATGTGGACAATATTAAAACAGTTTGCCTTCAAAGCTAACCACTATTAAACTAAATACAACTTTCGACGCAGAAATAATAAATGCCAAACTAATTTAGTACGCGTTACATAAATAAATATAAACTTCGGTGAAGCTGATTCTAACACTTTCGGGTTAATCACAAAAGTAATTTAACAAGGATTTGGGAAATTTTAGGGTTCTGTTGTCGTATGAGAATATTAAAATATGGTAGCCCTTCTAATAATAATGTTGGGCAGTTGACAATTACAAACATACATATATTCACGCCTCTTTCCCTTGTAGGGGTAGGCAGAGAGCACTTCTTTCCACTTGCTAAGATCCTTACACACTTGTTTCGGTTTGTCCACTCTCATTATTCCCTTTATATGCTCTTTGTATATGATAACTAGCTGACCCGCCAGACGTTGTTCTGTCTTAACTATGAATATTGAATTCTGTCAATTCTGTGTCACGCGTCATAAGGTTACATTAAAAAAGTTTAGGTTGGATTAGAAATAATTGTATACGGTGGTTCAGTATTCCTAAATTTTTTAATTTTCCCACGCAATTTTCAATTTTTTTCTTACATACCAACCTTCTTCTGATAACAACAAACACAACAAAAAAAATCGGTCCAGCCGTTCACGCGTGATGCCGTGACCAAGGGAAATAGGGATTCATTTTTATATATATAATATAATATAATATAATAATATAATATAACATTCCGGGACAAGTCACACACGGTTATCTGATCCCAAGCTAAGCAGAGCTTGTGTTATGGTAACCAGACAACTGATAAACATACTTATATATTTCTAAATACATACATATTATAGATAAATAACACCCAGACAACCAGAACAAATGATCGTGCTTATCACACAAACATTTGTCCTGGGTGGGAATCGAACCCACGACCTCCGGTATATATAGATGTACCTACTATAATAGCATCGACATTGCATCTGTAAGAAGTGGGTGAACAGACAATCAAGTGAAGCCCGCGACTGACTTTATTGTAACCACTTCAAACTTGCCCTATATCACTGAAACAGGCAAGTTCTCAAAGTTCTCGTACTTGTGAAGTTTTGTCTTAGCTCACTGTTTGAGGAAAGAGGGGTAATTATGTTTTTACTATTCAGTCTAATAAAATTGGGATAATAATGGCAAGGACTTAACAGTGAATTATATGAGTATGTGAAAACCAACTAAAGTTATTTTGAAACAGATGATATACGAAAATAATTTGATAACTAATAATTAATTAGAATTTTACTTCTATTAATAAAATGAATAAAAACATGGTTCGCCCCGTATTACATGGGATGTAAACATACCGGCGAACTGTAGGTGTACATTGGTACACCTCTGCCTAACCCTTTGGGGATACTGGCGTGATGGTATGTTATGTTATGTTTATAAAATACCAACTACTTATTAACTGATGAAAACTTGGCTCAAAAAAATTCGACCATCGCTGTCGACTAGAAGTGTGTCCACATTTCAGGATGTTGGAATCGCCACGTTGTATCAATGCTAATCCTCTAAGGTAAAAACCAGCCACAACAGACAAAGAAAATCCCCGTATAAGTACATGAAAGAAAAAGATCTCCATTTAAACATAGCTATGTATATCAAATGCCTGATACAACGAGCCACTCACATGCAACGCATCCGCATCGCAGCTGACCCACTTACGAACAGGCAATTGTTCGCGCCCGCAGCGAAAACATGCTCGCAACTTTTTTAAGAGACTTCCACGAGTTCTAAACATTTTTGTTTTGTATATCTCCTACGTGATATCTCAGGAAAATAAAGGATCAATTTCAAAAAATATTTTTGTCATCAATAATAATAATAATAATAATATTCCGGGACAACTCACACACGGTTATCTGATCCCAAGCTAAGCAGAGCTTGTGTTATGGTAACCACGCAACTGATAAACATACTTATATATTTCTAAATACATACATATTATAGATAAATTACACCCGATGATTACACACATTATCAATACCGACGAGGTGATCTCTTATAAAGAAGTATGCAGGTTTAAGTACATATAGCTGCAAGCAATACATCGTTGGATAGGTATTTTTAAGCCAAGCTAAAGTTACTAAAACGCAATACTCAAAATGTTAGTCCATTTAAAGTTATGCTCTATTAAACACGCCATTTTAAAAGGACGGGATCAGAGATCGTCTTTTCATTGAAGTCAGTTCTTTTCCATGTGCAGTCAATTGTTTAATTAGGCGCTTCTCAAAGTTAGCTAACTCCTCACTTCCTTAAGGAATGCGGAGATCGTTGCCGCCTCGGTTATACCTTAATGAGCAAATCTCTTCATCACGAAACTCAAAGTTTCACCCAACTTTTTATACTCATGAACTTTTAACTACAGATGTATTATTTAACGAAGTGAACTGCGAGAACTTTCGGATTCGGAATTCCTTAGTAGACTCAATTCGTGCACTTTCGAAGTTTTAAGTGCAATATTAAGTTGTTTGGAGTTTGTGTATAGTATGGAAAGCGACGGAACTATTGCATCAAGTTTATAACATCTTACAATTTTCGAAATAGTTCTGTGAGCTGAACGAGACATACCACTGAGTTTGGAAAGAAGCGAGCGGCGCACATTCCCACAAACTATTTCGAGGTACCTACTTTACTTTGTCGAGCTGAAAATCTTTGTACCTAGTTTATTATTCGAAAGAGTGCATTTGAAGAGTCTACGATCTAAACGCATGAAACAGCAAAACTTCAGACAAACTAAACGTCTTATTATAAATAACTAGCTGTACCCGGCATGTGTTGCAATGCAATTTTTTCTACCTAGCACCTGCCTACTACCTACCTACTACCACTTAGGGATATGAAAAATAGATAGTAGCCGATTCTCAGACCTACTGAATATGCATATAAAATTTCATAAAAATCGGTCAAGCCGTTTCGGAGGAGTATGGTAACTAACATTGTGACACGAGAATTTTATATATAAGAAGATATAGCAAATGCCATTTGACTCCCATTCTGTTCTGATTCCATCTTTAAGTAGCTGTTCTGTCAGCAATGCCATTAATTCTTGGTGTAATTTATAAGTAAGTAACTGCCTCGTTGGCCTAGTGGTGCTAAGCGCGACTGCTACGCTAGAGGTCTTGGGTTCGATTCCCAAGTCGACCAAGGTGTTATTGGGTTTTTCTATGAAATTCTCAATAGCAGGTCGGAGTTTGGATTTGTGCCCGGTTAGTGGTAATAGGCTCGCCCCCCATTACATGGGACCTAAACATACCGGCGAACTGTGGGTGTAGGTACATTGGTAGACATCTGCCTAACCCTTCGGGGATACAGGCGTGATGGTATGTTATATTATGTTATGTTATTTATGTTAATTTATAAGTATCAATATTGGCATCTCTTCCTCTTTAACATTTTTGATGGGACTTTCTCTTGAGGCAAATAATTGATAAACACTTAAGTCCAACGAATTAACTATGAGACGACCGTCAACATTGCGTGCGGTTAGACCGCTCGTGCAGTGTTTGACGCTACCCCTATGCTACACCCACATGCAAACTTGCCGAGCAATGGAAAGCGTGTAATTACATCGAATCACGAACAAGCGGTTAGTACTCATTAGTATTACATTTCCGATTGCGATTAAATAATACAGGCTTGTAATTGATGTCCCAGTGTACTAACCGATTATACTGGTGGTTAACAATTAATTAATTACACTCAAATTAAAAAAAAATAACGACTGTACTGAAATTTATAAAAGGCCACTTCTGAGGTATATTCGTTGTCGACGACAATACAATTTTTGAAATCGATCTACAATTGCTTGAGATTTCTCATATCACGTAACATACATACAACAACAAAAATACCTTTGAATTGAGATACTGCTGCTGTGTGAAGTCGGTTAAAAATCGACTGATCATCTTGACAGCTAGGAAAAACCCTTAACGTACATTAGTATATAGCGAAAAAAATAAGCAAAGGTAGTGTGGAGTAATAAGCACATACATCCGGAACAAATACAAGAAATTATATAAATACTAGCTGTGCCCCGCGGTTTCACCCACTTGAATGACAATTCATACACTATCTCTAAAAATTATAGCCTATGTGTTATTCCAATGTATAAGCTACATTATTGTATAGTTTCATTATAATCCGTACAGTAGTTTTGGCGTGAAAGAGTAACAAACATCCATACATCCAAACAAACTTTCGCATTTATAATATTCGTAAGGATGTATTTCCCAAAAAACTCCTTCAATAGTACCAGATGCTCCCACCGTACCATCTATACAACAAGAGCCAACAGATACCGTCCCAGCATTATATTATGTTTCGATTCACTAAATAATAATACTCTTCACAAAAGGGTTCCTTTGTCGCGCGCGATTATCCGCGAGTACAATGCGCTCCCAATTAAATTACGTCACGAGTGATTGACAACGCCTTACATACAGTGTGTGTAGATGTATCGGTGATAAAAGGTGGGACGGAGAATTTGCTTTTTTTGTATTAATTAACATAACATAACATACCATCACGCCTGTATCCCCGAAGGGTTAGGCAGAGGTGTACCAATGTACACCCACAGTTCGCCGGTATGTTTGAGGTCCCATGTAATAGAGGGCGAGCCTATTGCCACTAACCGGGCACAAATCCAAACTCCGACCTGCTACTGAGAATTTCATAGAAAAAACCCAATAACATCTTGGTCGACTTGGGAATCGAACCCAAGACCTCTAGCGTAGCAGTCGCGCTTAACGCCACTAGGCCAACGAGGCAGTTAAGTTAAGACCTAAGTTTGTATTAATTTGAGTTATAAAGACGGTTATTGACAGACGTTCCTTGTGTTTGTTATCACCAATATTGAGAACGTTGATCAACACAAAAATTAGTTATTCTCCTGTCAAATATCATTTTAAGAGATTTGATTGGTCGTTTGTCTTTTCTCAAACAATCACAGTCGTGGTCAGTTTATTTGACAGTAGATTAAGTTAACCATTCCAAAGCCTGTCAGAAACCGGGGGTTAGTCTTCTTGAACAGATGATCCCAGTTTTCGCAGAAAAATATTATAATTTTGACGACCTCCGTGGTCGAGTGGCGTACGCACCGGTTTTCAAGGTGTCGCTAGCTCTGTGGTCCCGGGTTCGATCCCCGGACGGGTCAATGCAGAAACTCACTTTTCTACATTGTCTCGGGTCTGGGTGTTTGTGGTACCTTCGTTGTTTCTGAATTCCATAACACAAGTGCTTCAGCTACTTACTTTGGGTTCAGAGCAATGTATGTGATGTTGTCCGCATTTATTTATTTATCTATTATTATTTATTTGTATCGCAAGTAAGTTCAATATTACCGCTAGCGATTGAGATGATTCCTTGAAATATAATTCAGTATCGCACTTGTCATTTTATGTAGTTGTGGAATCGCGAGCAATTTATTATGCATTTTAATATAGAGGTGTTGGAGATAAGATTGCCGTATGTGGTTTAGAAAAAATAATATGTCAAAAGTCTGGGCTACTTAGCCCTCTTACGCACTAGCGGTTAACCGCGGGGGCGGCTAGCCGCGCGGTTAGCCGCATTTCCAGTTTAATATGCAACCGCTTGTGATTGTACGCACTTAACCGCCACAAAATTTCAACCGCGGCGGTTGAATGGATAGCTGCGGCCCGCTTCGCGGCTGGCCGCCATTTTGTTTATACGCACCTGGCGGTTCAGTTCGCGGCGAGCCGCCCATAGAGAAAAGTAAAAAGGGTGGCCAAATTCGTTGCATGTTTCTAGTAAAGGGTGAATCCAGTATCTCTTTTTATTTTTCTTTCGTTGTTTTCGGCAGTAAAAATAGATAACACAAGCTACCTCGACGGCGTCCATTTCTTTACTAGTCAAAACACGCCTTCAAGCGGTCCAACCGCATGGCAACCGCATCAGGCGGCTGGCCGCTCAAACGAACCGCCTAGGCGGCCAACCGCTAGTGCGTAAGAGGGCTTAGAGTATAGATAAGAAACTAAAGAGTGAGCCTATCAGTGTATGAACCGTGAGCACTAGTATGAACTAGTTTTATCGTAAATTTTGTATTAAGACGGAGCGCGCCGTTTTAATAAAACTATCTAAAACCCTAATATTATCCTAACAATGTCGAAACCATCGATATTTTCGCATATAAGTCTGTCGTTGCGCGAAAAATAACTTTAAATCAGTAAACGAATGTACTAGATACAGACAAAAAGTGCTCTCGCTTGGCACGAAGGAAAACTAGCGATACTATCGGTCTATAGTTATCTATAGTCTAAGCTGGGCTATCTTCGGCTTAATAAATGCGAAGTTTGAATGGATGGAGGTTTGTTACTGATCCGAACAAAAACAACTTGACGAATTTGGATATAATTAAGAATTCATGTAGTTTGTGACGTGGATTAACACATAGGGTGTTTTGTACCTGTTCACACAGATTACTATCCCGATAAGTCCGAGCGAACAGAAACTAGGCGAGAGAAACCACGGAGCGTAATTAGTTTTGTGGATCACCGCAAATCCAGTGTCCAGTACATACTCACAGTACTTTCGAGGACATCTTATACTAACTTATACAGGGTTAGTTTTCAATGACCAGCCAAAATTTCAAATTAGGTTTAAGATATCAAACCGAAGGTACATTTTGAATTAATGAATTTAGCATTAATTATGAAAAGTCTTAAAATTTCCTACAGCATTTATGTGTGTATTTATTGCTGCCTATCTAGGTTGTTGTGCACAGAAATGATGTTTTTTTCATTATATCGAATCTATTTTATTTATATTGACGGGCCTGTTGGTCTAGTGGTTAGTGACCCTGACTGCTATACCGGAGGTCGTGGGTTCGATTCCCACCCAGGACAAATCTTTGTGTGATGAGCACGATCATTTGTTCTGGTTGTCCTGGTGTAATTTATCTATAATATGTATGTATTTAGAAATATATAAGTATGTGTATCCGTTGCCTGGTTACCATAACACAAGCTCTGCTTAGCTTGGGATCAGATAACCGTGTGTGAGTTGTCCCGGAATATTATTATTATTATTATTAAATTATCGATTGTGAACCCTCTCCGAATATTTGGACGATCATTGAAAACTAACCCTGTATGTGTCTTATACTTTTAGTTTGTATTGTGGAGATATTCAGACTCTTGACTGCACGAAATAGTTTTAATTAATAATAATAATAATAAATAAATGCGCACAACATCACATACATTGCTCTGAACCCAAATTAAGTAGCTGAAGCACTTGTGTTATGGAATTCAGAAACAACGAAGGTACCACAAACACCCAGACCCGGGACAATGTAGAAACGTTGGTTTCTACATTGACCCGTCCGGGGATCGAACCCGGGACCTCAGAGCTAGCGACACCTTGAAACCGGTGCGTACGCCACTCGACCACGGAGGTCGTCGAAATAATTAATTATGAAAACCGACGACCAAACTTAAAAATAGAGGCGGTATTACATCAAAGTGTTCTGACATGCGGTTAACTTCACTCTGAGTGGGAGGCGCTCGCCAGCATTGTTTTATTTATCCCAAAATATATAATTCTCTTTGAACCTCAGTACTGGAGGCACGAGTTAGACGTTAGACCACAGAGTAAGTAACTTATAGAGGTAAAGATTCATACAACTCACAGTAATAGAGTACATTCAATCGGCAGTGCGTGCTTGATCTATCGCTGATAATTTCACGTAGGGTATATGACCCCATTTTATGGAAACCGTTAAAAGTAATAAATTGTTGAAAGTTATCTTATTGGATGGAATAACAACACAAGAATTGAGGTTAAACAGATAATGGAAGACTAGTTTTTACTTCTTTAAAAATGAGGGGAATAGGTTTTGTTTATTGTACAGTATTAAAATTACGTAATAATAAAATACATCAACAGTAAAACGTACAAATGGCGGTCTTATGGCTAACAGCGATATCTTCCAGACAACCTTTGGATGGACAGGAAAGATAGATGAGGTAGATGAAAGTAACAAGTGTACTTTAACCAAATTAATACAAATATATTTATACATACATATAATATATATACTCAGTTATATATTATATATGCTGACGTTCTCAATATGTATCTATCTATTGCTTCTTTATACCGACAGCCCTGTTGGTCTAGTGGTTAGTGACCCTGACTGCTATACCGGAGGTCGTGGGTTCGATTCCCACCCAGGACAAATGTTTGTGTGACGAGCACGATCATTTGTTCTGTGTCTGGGTGTAATTTATCTATAATATGTATGTATATAGAAATATATAAGTATGGTTATCAGTTATCTGGTTACCATAACACAAGCTCTGCTTAGCTTGGGATCAGATAACCGTGTGTGAATTGTCCCGGAATATTATTATTATACTATCCTCTGCGAAGTACTTACTCTGTGGCAGGGCGCAAAGCAAGTTGTTCTTAAACCATTGTTATTGTTTTAACGTTCTTGTTATGTTTAAGTTAAACGAAATTATTGTTGGATTGTTTGCCGCGATTAATGTTGGTTCGTGAGGTTGTTACGGGGAAAGGGGGGGGGAGCAGGAGGGTAATTACATACTCCTTACTTAGTTCATTATGGTATGTGATGGGTAATTGTTTCATAGTATATTTGTTTAAGGATATCTTGAGTGTCATTATCACGGAGCAAATACAAAGTTCATTATTATCTCTGCTTTTTAGATATGTGAAGTAGAATTTCTATATAAAGGCTGCTACAGAAAGGCATGGTCATATTTGAAATTTCTACAAGAGAGTAATAATAAATAAAAAAAATATGGTCGTACCATACATAATTATCATCAGCTTATTAAAATTAGTAAGGGATGCTTCATTTTTTTTAGATTAATCACAATTTATTCATAATGTTTATTCAGAACCTGTGCGCAGTAGTGGGACGTTTATAGGCTGGAACAGCTGGAACTATTATTATTATTATTCAGAATCTTAGTGTGATTTGAATGTTAGTAAAAATCTCACACCACAGAATCAAAAAAGCCCTTGAGCAGAAATCATAAGATCCTTATTAAAATACGTTTAACGACATTACTTATCTCACCGCCACAAACATTCACAGAATCAAGCCCCGATGAATGTTCGAAGCCGCAAGACAAAGTTAAAAGAATCGATTGTTCCACAAAGGGCTTATAACAACTTGAGCTAAGCTCATCAGACGAATTATATTCAAATGGAAAAAGTTCCGAGTATTGTAATGCGAACGATTAAGGAGTTTGATTTGGAAATTATATAAATTTTTTGTTTTGTCTAGGATTCATATGTTTAGGTTTATTTAAAACTAGCTGTGCCTGCGACTTCGTTCGCGTGGATGACGAAACTTATCAATGAGTTTTTAACCGCAAAATTAAGTTTGTTTTTTTTTTTTTGTTTATACTTTTCCGGGATAAAAAACTACCCAGTGTGGTGCCCAGGATAATAAAGAATAATTATACCAAGTTTCATCGTAATCGAACTGATAGTTTTTGCGTGATACCTGAACAAACAGACAGACAGACAAAAATTTTTTTTTTCACACTTTTGGGTTTGGTGTCTGTCTAGTAACACCCCCCGCCATTTTTTTTTTTGATATTTTCAATGTACAGAATTTTCACTTCTACAGATTTATTATAAGTATAGATATTGGTTTTTTTGTGGGACCAGTGATCATAAAATATAAAAAAAAAAAAAAATTAAAAAAAAAAAATCCCGACTGCATAAAAAACACTTTAAATAAAAACTGAAAAGTAAAAAACAAGTTCTTTAAGTCTAGAAGTGTAGATAGCAATGTTATTAGTACAAAAATTTAATAATCAATACACCATCAATCTAATGAGAAACATAATTGACTGTCACAGTCGGGACCCATAATGAATGATTTTAGTCTAGCTTATTTAATGGGTCCCGACTGTTACAGTCAATTATGTTTCCCAAATGGTCCCATAGTCACCAAGTCGGGATCTGATGATGGAATCTTGGCGAAATCGAGGGAACTCTTCAAATTTTATAGGAAAACGTACAGCGATTTTGGTATTTTCAACAACAAGTGAAGCATTTGCGTCCAATAAGAACCACTCTACTATCAGATCTGATGATGAAGCCAAGATGACCTCGTAAATGTTTCCTTTTTATGGAAATTATCATGAGGATGATGAAAGGGTGTCAGCTGAAGGCCTACCCATATTATCTAAGATAAAAAATATATCACTAAAAATAAACAAATAAAAAACTTTTTTGCAAAAAAAACCGACTTCAAAAATCGATAAAAGCACTAAAAAGTTAAAAATAATACTATACTACCTACCTATATTAATAAACCTAACCTAAACTACTATTAACCTATACAATTTAACAATTTTTTGGAGTCGGTGCCAAGCAATATACAAAACTTAAATCACTATGAACAAATAAAACATAAATCTTTCATTCGGCCTAGAGGTGAGTCCGATATCATGTCACATGTAAAAATCACCGATATTTTAAAATCATTGTCATTTGTAATGACAACGAAAAAATCACCAATGCCAAAAATCACTAATATGAATGATGATACCAGTCTTTGCCAGTCCTAAGCCTGGAAAAAGTATGAAGGGAGGATTGGAATATACAAATTCGAAGTTACTTTGCAACACTCGTGGCTACTAAATACCTACTAAATAAACAAAGCTCAAATGAATACAGAATAGATAGATACTAGAAAAAAAAAACATTATGCCTGCTCGCGATCATGTCATTCCTTGTCACGATCTTTACATAATTATGTAGCCTACAATAGCTAATCATTCGATTCGACAAAATCATTGATGATTTTGTCATTGATCTGGTCATCGATATTTGTTTGTCATTGTCATGCAGTCATTGATATTTAAAAATCATTATTCAGCCCATTCCTAATTCGGCCGTTTCAAAGATATGAGGTAATAAAGAATATTACACACATACATACATACATACATACATACAAGATACGCGCGAAAAACGTAACCCTTCTTGGCAGTCGGGTAAATAGCTTGGTTTTCAAAGCATCCAAAGGGATGCTCTTACAAAAATTTAATATCGAATACAAGCTTCACACTGTGAATACTGACTCTCAATAAGTCCAGTACTTAACCAAGTTGGTGTAACGAAACCATTGCGACTTCTAATTCGACGTCAGTCGCCATCTAGGCAGGCAATGAGGAAACATTTTTCATTAACAAACGACAGATTATTGTTTTATTTACGTCGATTGTAATTATAAAATTTTAACGTAGCTTGTTTGTAGGTTGAAAGTATTTTTTTTAGTTCGCTATTTTTTGTTTTCGAGTCGTCAATTTTGTTTCATGTGTAAGTGGCGCCTCTTGCGGCAAATGCAAGCCCTACGGCTTTCCACACATTTTACGCGCAATACAACGTTGAATGTCCAGTTTCTTTGACTTTAATTTGATTTGACGTGACATATCTAAGAACACTTGGGTAATCGATACGAATCCAACGATACCGTAATTATAGAAATCCATTCGGCCGTTTCGAAGATATGAGGTAATAAAGAATATTACACGTATACATACAAGGTACGCGCGAAAAACATAACCCTTCTTGGCAGTCGGGTAATGAAAAAGCACAAAAACATAACCTTTCTTGGCAGACGGGTAAAAAAGAAAATAAACAAAATGTACTTAATCGATTTTGATTAAATTTGTATGGGACCACCTCTGATGTACCCATAAACTAATTCCCAAACAAAAAATATTTTTGAAATCGACGCAAAAGAAAAGAATAGAAAAAAAAAAACAACATACACACGAATTGAGAACCTTACCTTACATAACATCTTCTGAAGTCGGTTAAAAATACTTATCTTAATTTTTATGGCGCTTACATCCTAGATTAGAAACTACATCATCTTTTGTTACTCGATAATAGTTGCGATTACTACGGGGAGCGGGGGTGGGGGGGAGGGGGTAGTGACCTGTGACGTCACGTGGCCTTACATAAGCAATACACCTGTCAACCGCACTCGCTTACTGAAACTACGATATGTAGCAATTTGTGTAGACAGTAAATCAATTTATAATGCGTTTGCGATATGGAAATAACAACTGTAATGTTTAAGACATTAGGTTTAGTTTGCGCTACAACTTTAAATTTCTTATGACCTTTTCAATAGTGATAGTGATTCAAAATGATCTTTATTAAAAATGTACAAAGTCGATGTTTCTTGAAGTGAAAATAACATCTGTTGTCATAAGGATTTAAGTAGACTACATAAGCATAGCTTTTTATATTAATCGAATATTACAAGTTCGAAAACGAGGACTGCCTCGTTGGCCTAGTGGTGCTAAGCGCGACTGCTACGCTGGAGGTCTTGGGTTCGATTCCCAAGTCGACCAAGGTGTTGTTGGGTTTTTCTATGAAATTCTCAGTAGCAGGTTGGGGTTTGGATTTGTGCCCGGTTAGTGGCAATAGGCTCGCCCCCTATTACATGGGACCTAAACATACCGGCGAACTGTGGGTGTACATTGGTACACCTCTGCCTAACCCTTCGGGGATACAGGCGTGATGGTATGTTATGAAAACGATGCATCTTTTAAAAATTAACTTGACAATCATCACTTTTTACAATTTCCCTGGACCCCGTACTATAATTTGCTGTTACAATTCAAGCTAATATTGTTTTTTGTTCCCAGAAATCCCAATAATGTATATGTATTTATTTTATTGACTTATGCACAATAATAATAATATTTATTGATATTACTCCAAATCATTTAAGGATGCGATATACTTAATTAACGTGCGATACAAATAACATGAACAAAGCCTTTAAATTTATAAATTTATACTAAGTTAATTATTGCACACGCAACAAATTAATTCAAATACCTACCAATAATTTATAACAATAAAAAAGTTTATAATAAACACATAATTAATACTAATAATAATATTCCGGGACAACTCACACACGGTTATCTGATCCCAAGCTAAGCAGAGCTTGTGTTATGGTAACCAGACAAATGATAAACATAGGTACCTACTTATATATTTCTAAATACATACATATTATAGATAAATTACACCCAGACACAGAACAAATGATCGTGCTCATCACACAAAGATTTGTCCTGGATGGGAATCGCACCCACGACCTCCGGTATAGCAGTCAGGGTCACTAACCACTAGACCAACAGGCCCGAATTATTGCGTGTATAATCAAAATTCATTGGATTACAATCATCCTTCAGATCAGAAAATGTCCACGAATGAATTAAATTATTCATTCACCAATTTAGGATCAATGAGTATTACTATAATTATATTAGTAAGTAATTACGGGGCTCGTGGCTAAGTGTAAGCCGTACGGTTTGACCGATAATACAGGTTAAGCCGCGCTCGCCGCGGTTGCTCCGTGGATGGGTGACCATTTCCAAACATACCGAGACCCCTCCGTGCCTCGGATAGCACGTTAAGCCGTTGGTCCCGACTGTCATACTATCTTTGGCAGTCGTTAAGTCAATTCTGACAACCAGTCTTACTATGGGATACTGTGTTTCCCAGTAAAATGGGTTGTGGAGGTCAGATAGGCAGTCGCTCCATGTAAAATACGGTGTTCAGCTGAATCCGGTCAGACTGGTAGCCGACCCCAACATAGATGGGAAAAGGCTCGGGAGATGATGAGTATTACTATTATATATTTGGAAAGCCGTAATCCTTTATAACACCTATGTTATATATTACACAAGGCTTCACCAAAACGTAATTCAAATATTCAATTAATTGTAGTTACATACGTACGTCAGTGTTTAGGAACCTAACAATAAATAAACTTAATCTATACTATGTAAATAATAAAGCTGAAGAGTTTGTTTGTTTGAACGCGTTAATCTCAGGAACTACTGGTTCAAATTGTTTTTTTTTTTGTTGGATTGTCCATTTATCGAGGAACGCTTTAAGGTATATAACATCACGCTGCGACCAAAAGGAGCGAATCAGCAGTAAAAAATGTTGCAAAAACGTGGAAAATTATACATATAGGCTTCCGTTGCGTGCGCTGCGTAAACGGTTCGAGTTACCAAAAATATATGTATGACAGAATTGTTTCTCTTTAAATGATCTTAAAATATGGCCGCGACAGTATATGTCTAACTTTTAAGACTCACTAGATAAGTTTTTTTATGGCAATAAAATTAGGTCGAAATTAATGCATTATTTTATTTATCAACATAATATTAACTTAAATGATCATTTACGCAGAAATACTTTAAAATTTTTTTTTTTTTAAGTTCTTAATCGCGATCATAATAACAGAAATTGACGCGAACGAAGTCGCGGGGAACACCTATACTAAAGCCAATCTGGAAAGAGAATTAAACGTTATTACTAATTACGCAATTATCAACTTTGACAACATGTGTTTAAGTTCATTTTAGAATGACAAATATTACCGAAAAGGGCCTAAAAGAAATTTGAATGTGATGGAAACTGAACTGTTAGTCATTGAATTAAGGTTCATAATCCCAAAGCACGGTCATTATTTCTTTAAAGTGGCTGATATATAGTGATAAATATACGTAAGATACCTTAATATAATATAATCACCTGTATCAACTGTATTTGTATATATATTTACAATAAGAGGAAAATTGACGAGAATACACTAGCATAGCTTGACCCCTCTTAACCACAAATTTCATTCAATTCACAGATCAGGTTACACTGGTCAAATTAAATAGACTCCCTAAAGCCCGGAGTATTTCGTACAGTTTCTTAATACTGACCTTAAGCTGTAACGGGCTTCGGAATGACCTCTATAGGAAAACATTAAAACAAAAAGGGAGGTGTGATTCAGGAAACCAATCTCAGAACGTTTTGTTTTTCTTGTTTACAAGGAAAACATCGAACAGGAAATACTTGATAATTATTACTAATCCTCACCCCGCAATAGACAAAATACATGAAAATCGGTTCATTAGTTCTGACTAATGAATCAACAGACACACAGACACTCCACTTTTTAAGGTTACAATTCGTCTTTATTGTCAGGAAAAAAAAAAAAACTGGCCAAGTGCGAGTCGGACTCGCGCACGAAGGGTTCCGTACCACCGTCGTATGAGAGCCCCCCTTAAATATTCATTTTATGTGGTTTTCAGTATTTGTTGTTATAGCGGCAATGGAAATACATAATTTGTGAAAATTCCAGCTATCACGGTTTATGAGATACAGCCTGGAGACAGACAGACGGACAGACAGACAGCGGAGTCTTAGTAATAGGGTCCCGTTTTACCCTTTGGGTACGGAACCCTAAAAAAAGACCCTGTTTGATCAAGTTAGGTCCAGATGTACAAAGCACCAATCACTTAGGCTAATCAAAGAACACTCTGTATATATACATTTCACAAAATTGTGAACTTTTCATCCAATTTGAAGATTCTGAAGAGTATCCCTTTTAATGTAATGAATGAAAAGTTAAGGTTCTTGTTTAATTTGTATGGTTGTTACCCAATCTTCGTGAAAAGGCACAAGGAGTGGAAATGGAAAGAGAGTTATAATATATTATTAAATGTTGGTCGAAAATAAACACCCTGTTTCAGCACGATTTCTTTTTTTAGAAGTAATGTAATATTTTATATAATTGACGGGCCTGTTGGTCTAGTGGTTAGTGACCCTGACTGCTATACCTGAGGTCGTGGGTTCGATTCCCACCCAGGACAAATATTTGTGTGATGAGCACGATCATTTGTTCTGGTTGTCTGGGTGTGATTTATCTATAATATGTATGTATTTAGAAATATATAAGTATGTTTATCAGTTGTCTGGTTACCATAACACAAGCTCTGCTTAGCTTGGGATCAGATAACCGTGTGTGAATTGTCCCGGAATATTATTATTATTATTATAGATTGCTTAATTTTGTTTGGAAGGTTAGCTATACTGACATCATTATGCCAAGATCACGTCTTAGTTGAAAACCTAAAATATGGCATCAGAAAACTCATCATCGGTAAATTTATTTTGTACTAGCTGTGCCCCGCGGTTTCACCCGCATGAATATCTAGGTCCCATTCCCGGTGCCTTTGTATTATTAGGGGTGGAGATGAATCCAACAAATCACTATCGTGACAAAAGTCAGGATTACTTAATTTAGTGGTTTTATTAAGTATTCTTCAATTTCCTAATTTTCAGCGCAATTTTGTAATCTTTTTCTTTAATAAGAACCTGCTCCTGACAATAACAAACACAACAAAAAAAGAATTGGCCAAATTGGTCCAGGCGTTATTGAGTTATGCGCTTACCAACACATTTAGCGATTCATTTTTATATATATAGACTAGCTGTACCCGGCATGCGTTGCAATGCAATTTTTGCTACCTAGCACCTGCCTACTACCTACCTACTACCACTTAGGGGTAAGGAAAATAGATAGTAGCCGATTCTCAGACCTACTGAATATGCATATAAAATTTCATAAAAATCGGTCAAGCCGTTTCGGAGGAGTATGGTTACTAACATTGTGACACGAGAATTTTATATATAAGAAGATAAATACAAGGGTCCTGGCAAAGCAAGTCGTAAACCAAAACCACCTGACATTTATATTCATTTTTAGGCGCCAGTAGGTACAGGGGCCCGATGCCGCTATTTTAATTCAGTGAGTGGCGGGTTAATAAACGTTCCAGTGTACTTGTTATTGTGCCTAATTTTCGTATTCAGATAATTTTAGTTTAATGACAAATGAACACCTACTTGCTACTGTTGTCATTGTAGGATTGCAAGTGACTGTTCTTATCTGAATAAAATACTTGAATGACTTAAAATAGCGGCATCGGGCCCCAGTTCCTCAAAGGTTATTCAAATTCAATTATTCTTTATTAAATATAGGCTACACTTATCGAACGTCAAACACGAAGTACAAGAACCTCCTTTTTATTGAAGTCGGTTAAAAAATATACAGCATCCTAAGGGTCATATCCGGCCGTGTTAAATATAATTTATCTTACATAACAAAAAAAATATTTAATACGCAAGCTACCAATATTGTCGTAAACACATTATCTGTACCCCAGACCACAGAGTCACAAACTTTTAGTACCTCCAAGTTCCAAAGTTCGGCACTGAATATTTAATGCCGCGTCTATCCCCATGTCTATCTGGTATATTAATACAATATAATATTTTGGGACAACTCACACACGGTCATCTGATACCAAACTAAGCAAAGTTTGTGCCAGTAACCAGACAACTGATAAACATACTTGTATATTTCTAAATACATACATATCCTTACTAATCCTTACTAATATTATAAATGCGAAAGTTTGTTTGGATGTATGGATGTTTGTTACTCTTTCACGCAAAAACTACTGAATGGATTTTAATGAAACTTTACAATAATGTAGCTTATACATCGGAATAACACATAGGCTATAATTTTAAAAAATAGTGTATGAATTATCATTCACGCGGGTGAAACCGCGGGGCACAGCTAGTTATAGATAAATTACACCCAGACACAGAACAAATGATCGTGCTCATCACATACCTAAAGATATGTCTTGGGCGGGCATCGAACCCACAACCTCCGGTATAGCGGTCAGGGTCACTAACCACTAGACCAACAGGCTTGTCAATCGAGGCTATTGAAGAGAATACAATGTCTTACAATGTCGCCTGATAAATAACACCAACAGTTAAGATTTGTGCTTTTGGTTTAGGAGAAGGTAAAGTTCGTTATGGGGAGGTAATTAGAGAGATGACAAGGATATAGAAACTATCTTTGATACTAGATTTGATAATAATATCCTGGGACAACTCACACACGGTCATCTGATCCCAAGCTAAGCAGAGCTTGTGTTATGGTAACCAGACAAGTTTAGTGTTAAACATACTTATATATTTCTAAATACATACATATTATAGATAAATTACACCCAGACACAGAACAAATGATCGTGCTCATCACACAAAGATTTGTCCTGGGTGGGAATCGAACCCACGACCTCCGGCATAGCAGTCAGGGTCACTAACCACTAGACCAACAGGCCCGTCATTTGATATGATGGTAAGTTTCATGTTTTGTGTGATTCAAATTTAACGTTTTTGAAGGTTTTTAATACATTTCAGAGTAACTCACGCAAATATTTTGAGATTTGAGTAGACGCAAAACTGTCCAAAAAAAAAAAAAATGATATTATTTATGAGTGGGTCTCTAATGCAGGAACTCGCAGACGAGGCAGGCCGAGGAGACGGTGGCGGGATGACATCGATCGCTTCTTAAGTGATTGGTGTCATGTGGCTCGAGACAGGAATGTCTGGAGTCAGACGGGGGAGACCTTTGCCCAGCAGTGGGACACTTAAAAGGTTATATAAAAAATTATATGACCCTATTTATTTATACTCAGAAAAAAAAAAACAGTTTTAATTAATGTTATTTCGTATAGTGAGGATTATTATGGTTTCAAAGTTGTAACATTTCAATCTTTTGAAGTATAACTAATTAATCACAACCAATCGCATCGCTTCCAGATTTAGTATTAACACGAGTCGCTCAAAGGCAATGTATTATACAGTGCAGATACACCAAAGATGAGATCTCGATCATTAAAACTAGTATCGGTAGTCGAAACTTAGTCTATATTAAGGACGCATTACACGAGTACCTATGAACATGTTTAAGCTAATCCCGGTTAGTGTATTTAGTTGAGTTCAACGTTCCAGTGAGCACTGACGTAAACTGAACTCAGTTAGGCAAAAACCACATTAGGAATAATGTACAATGGCTATCCATGTCCTAGCTATCCTTACAAAAATATCTTTAAAAAATTAGTTTATTTGGGTCAATTTTAACCGGATTCAAAAAGAAGAGGTTGTTAATGCGTCAGTCAGAATATTTTTTTGTATGTATGTTACCTCGATATCCACAGCAATTGCGAATCTTTTTCAAAATATCTTTTTTTATCGATTTGGTGTACCACAGAGTCCCATGTAAATTTCATCAAAATACATCCAGTAGATATATGTTTTTTTTTTATTATTAAAGCCAGACTTTTTTACTGTCAATTTTACTCCTCGGGAGGAACTCGTTTTCTGGGGAAATCACCACTAATATGAGTAATTTATACCAGGCGCACAGAAAAACACAGAAGTCGCAGTAGCTATAATCGCTTACGACTTCTCTGCATGAAGTTCGTATTGCATAATAATATACTTACATTCCCTTTGCTGTTGCTAAGCGGAATTAAGCCATATCAGGACTGAACATGACCGAATGGAAGGCTGATTGGTTCTGGACTTGTTCGTGTTATGCTGCCTAGTTTCTCGAAGTTCGTTAGTATAGTTATGTTACTGAAGCCTGCGATTGATTGAATAAATCACATCTACATCAATCTGGTCTTAATGCATGTCACTGTTAACGAATTTTACGAAGTGATTTTAGTGCAAATACATGGACCAAATTGAATAAATGGAAAAACACTGTTTGAAAACATTGAAAAATACCTCTTAATTTTGTATCCTAAACAAAAAAATGGTATACAATTTGAAAAGTCAAAAATGTATATTTTTACACTGAGTTCAGTTTTATAGCTTTTACTTGCTCACTTCTGAAAAAAAGCTTTATTTATATCGCCCATTACATTTAAGAATTTGCAGAACAACTAGCTGAATAAAAATCTTTTTAAAGACCATACTGTTTAGTTCTATATTTTACTATATGTACGGCAAGTACTATCCTACCGATGCTCCACCAAGCATCTTTGTGTAATTGCCTCATCGCGCTCGCAACGAGACTTACTCGTAATTGCTCTCGACTTGCATGGCGGGCAGTAAGTATCTCGTAATTAACGAGTCGCGGCGAGCTGGCCTAATTACACGCAGCATCCGATTGTTGCGAGCACTGCGAGCCTAGTACTATGAGCTCGAAAACAGGACTTTAGTCAGTGCGAGATGCTTTTTTGCGCAATGTACTGCGCTATCTCGCTTCCACAATGGACATCTGATTGGTAGTATGAACTTTTCGAGCAGGACTGTGGAAGCGAGACGGCGATACGCTAAGTTTAGTGCGCTGTCTCCCTTCAACTGAGAACAAGCGTGCTATAAGACTTTGTAGTAAGAGAGCAGGATAGCAGTGGGCCTTAACTAATGTTGAATGGTGGAAGTAATATATTCCATTTTTCTTTTTCTCCGATAAATACAAGAAAAACGCGATTTTCAACAATGTTTTTTATATATTTTTTAAACCTGCATCGAAATAAGTAAACTATAAGTAAGTAGGTATGTATTAAACATGTGTGGTCCTCTGTACGTTCAGTCGTAAGAACGAGAACGAAAAAGGATTTAATACGTATAATTAATTGTATGTGTAAACGAGTGCTGGTCTGTAACTGATACATTATTGTTATTACTCAAAGGGTTCTTTGTATTTAATTATTATTATTATACTTCGTATACCAATGTAACTTTTCAAAGTTATATGTACTTTCGTAATTATTCTAAGACACTTCTGACTAACGGTGAAGGAAAACATCGTGAGGAAGCCTGGATTCCAAAGTTGGGATCTGAAATAGCCAATCCGCTAGTGAGCAATGCTCGCGCCTTCTCTATATGGGAAGAGGCCTGTGCCCAGCAGTGGGACGTTTATAGGCTGGAATTATTATTATTATACTTCGTTTATTGTGTAAAGGTGAAATTCGAATTCTGTATTACGAACGAATCCTATCTATATATCCTATTTAGTAACTTTGTCTGTCTAATATATTTTCACGACTAAACTGCTATATCGATTTGGTTGAAACTTGGTATGGTATAAGCTTGGATCCTAAGAAAGGAAATAGGCAATTTTTTGCTACTAAAACCAATAGATTGTGAAGGACAATTAAGACGACATTTGGCACACAGATAGTTTATTAAATAAACTGGATTACCACAGAACATACAATTTACCCCGATAAAACGGAAATGGAAATTAACCGGGTAAAACTACGGAACGAATCTAGTAGTTGGATTTTTTTAAATTACTGCTACAGAGGATTTGAACTTGCAACTTGCTGGTATAAATCCGGTCATAACACCACTAGGCCACTGGGTCATTTGCTAACCTGTTATTTTGTTGCTGATCGTTTTAAAGCAGCGTCCACAAATTCTTGGCTCGAATGACTGTTAAACGAGTCAATTGACACTTCGATTTATTTCTGATTGAAGCTGTTTACTATAAATTTGTATCCTGCCTTGGTCTAGGCATCATAAGCATCTTTAAAAAAATCCATCTTAACCCTTTCCCTGTCCCGTGAGTCACATATGAACATTTCCATTGTTTAACTATTGTGTCTACTGGCGGGACAGTTAAGTTGTTAATCAATATGTGCAACGAAATCTAATCAGTAGTTATGAGCAAATTGCAAAATAACACACATGTAGATCAAACACAGAATCATCTCTATTTGAAGTTGGTACATAAATACATCTCTAGATTTCTGAATAATATGAAACTTACCCTCTGTTTACATCTTCAAATTCTGAATGACAAACTTATAACACCGACGACCTCCGTGGTCGAGTGGCGTACGCACCGGTTTCAAGGTGTCGCTAGCTCTGAGGTCCCGGGTTCGATCCCCGTAACGGTCAATGTAGAAACTAACTTTTCTACATTGTCTCGGATCTGGGTGTTTGTGGTACCTTCGTTGTTTCTGAATTCCATAACACAAGTGCTTTAGCTACTTACTTCGGGTTCAGAGCAATGTATGTGATGTCCGCATTTATTATTATTTATAACATACATCATCTTACGACACCTTTCGATTGGAACGCAAGTTTGTTACAAACCAACACAATAACAAATATTTTATATATCACATAATTGTAATTTGATTAGCGATCAAAGATCAACAATGCTTTTAAAATGCTTAAATGCTTACTATACATATTGCTAGCTGTGACACATTGTATGAGTCACATATTTGAGAGTAAGACCACCAAGCAGTTTGTATTACGTAAACTAAACTCCTAGCAAAGCGATGCCACCTCTTAAGTGTTATACTCTATGGTTTTCATAATATAAAAAAGTACTCTGTGTCTTTGGTCAAGATAGACGTCACAACGGTCACAACTGCAGTGACATAAAAAATAAACTTCAAATAAATATATTAGTTGAATATTTTTAAGAGTATTTTATAGTTTTACTTAAGTGTTTATTATTAAATATCAAGAATTTTCAACATATTCGTTGTTAAAATATATTTGTGGTTTTGAGTCGCGATTTTTTACATTATAAAGTGTATGTTACCTTTTCTTTTAAAATCGTCGTGCGTTTAATTATGCCCGTGATGATAAATGCAGTATCGTGTAGTGTATGCACTGTGTAAATGATGGTGATGGAAATGTTGACCACACATTGTGTGGTCTGTCTGCTAAGAGTGTGGTCACCGCAGTAGCCGTGACCACATGTTGCAGGTTGAAGAGACGTCAGAACACAAGCAATGGGACCCTGTAGAAGTCAAGGTATTACTTGGATGAATTTGATTAGTAATATACTAATTTTGACATAAATTTTGGTATGTTCCAAAATCCTAAATTTTTTCTCTAATAATTGCAATATGTCAATCCATTTAGTATTGGAGTACAATCATATTGTCAGAGTTTTTACAGTGTATCCCATACAATAAATACATTCATATCCTATACTTTTTTAAACCTGATTTTTAGTTCCAGAGATGTGCGCATTTAAACATAATTCTTACAAAAAACAAACCGTCCTCAAAATAAGTCTTATATTTATTTCTTATGGATCCCGTTGTCAAAATTGGACCAAATTACCACATGGAGAGCACCAGCTTTCAAATAAAAAAAACATCAAAATCGGTTCACCCAGTCAAAAGTTATGCGGTAACAAACATAAAAAAAATACAGTCGAATTGAATACCTCCTCCTTTTTTGAAGTTGGTTAAGAAAGGAGAGCACTTCCACTTTATAATGTTGGTAAAAATATTTCTCATTATACATTTTTTCAGGGCGCCGTTTCTAAGAAGATAATCCTCTCTAGGTCGACTAAGCCTCTGAGATACACGTACACATTTTATTTTCAAGGCTATACTAATTAATTAATTTAATGTAACATATGTTATAGAGGGGCTCGTGGCTAAGTGTAAGCCGTACGGTTTGACCGATAATACAGGTTAAGTCGCGCTCGCCGCGGTTAGTCCGTGGATGGGTGACCATTTATAACATACCGAGACCCCTCCGTGTTTCGGAAAGCACGTTAAGCCGTAGGTCCCGACTGTCATACTATGATCTTTGGCAGTCATTAAGTCAATTCTGACAACCAGTCTTACTATGGGATACTGTGTTAATACCCAGTAAAATGGGTTGTGGAGGTCTGATAGGCAGTCGCTCCGTGTAATATACGGTGTTCAGCTGAATCCGGTAAGACTGGTAGCCTGTAGAGATGATGAACCTCCTTCACGGCAAAACATAGAGCACTTAGAATAACTTAAGATCCTTAAGTAAATAACGGCTTCACAAAAAAAAAAGCATATGTTATAAAAAATAAGAAAAGTATATTTTGATAATTCATATTTTTGCAGACTACAGAAAAAATCTACGTAAGCAGATTTCAATGTTATAAAGTAATTGCTATTTCGGAAGGCACTTGAGAAGCTTATTATTCTGAGCTAAATAATTATCGTACTAGCTGTGCCTGCGACTTCGTTCGCGTGGATGACGAAACTTATCAATGAATTTTTTACCGCATAATTTAGTTTGTTTTTTATTGTTTATACTTTTCCGGGATAAAAACTACCCAGTGTGGTGCCCAGGATAATAAAGACTAAGTAATTATATCAAGTTTCATCGTAATCGAACCGGTAGTTTTTGCGTGATACCTGAACAAACAGACAGACAGACATTTTTTTTTCACACTTTTGTGTTTGGTGCAGCTCGATTAGTGTACTTTAGTTACTTTCACAGCGTTATGTCCTATGGCATTCTGTTGTGGGGTAAGGCTGCAGATATTGAAACAATATTTATTCTGCAAAAACGAGCTGTTAGGTCTATTTACCAGCTAGGCGCTAAGGTCTCACTTAGGGAGCGTTTTAAGGAAATTGAGATTCTAACTGTTGCCTCACAATTTATTCTAGCCAATATATTATACATTAGACAAAATATTCACCTCTACACTAAAAAGAGTGACATACACAACATTAATACTAGAAATAAGCATAAGTTATGCACTACATCCCACCGGCTGCACAAGGTGCATAACTCATTTATAGGACTTAGCATTCGTATCTACAACAAGCTGCCACCTAGTATGTTAGAATTACCATATAATTCATTTAAATCAGTAGTCAAAACAAGGCTCTGTAAGAAAGCCTACTATACATTAAATGACTATTTAAACGATAAAAACTGTTGGTCGCCTTGATAGACACAAGACGGTTCTGAATTGAATTACTGGGATCATTTTTTCCCATTTTTTATTATTTTTTTGTTTATTTTTGACTGCCATACAAATAGTATGTTACTATATTTTGATACAATTATACTATTGTATAATTTAACTTTTATTATTATTATTACTTTGCTGTTTTGACATTTTATAACAATTCTAATTATTGTTCCAAATTGATTGGCATACACTCTGTATGTAACAATATATTGTTTTATTATTAATGCAGTTATACGCATGTATATTGGTATACTATTTTAATGCCGCTTTGATAAGGGACTGTGCAGTGAATCAGTGCTTGGGGTTTTTTTTCTAATTTGAACTCAGAATTCCTTTTGTTTTATTTTCTTTAAGCCGGCAGCAGTTTCGTCATGCTCCCTAAGTTGTCATTGCCTGCGGTGGTGTCTTGGGTCGGGTCTCCTCCTTCCCTCTAATATGGCGAGGGAGGGGATGGCTGATCCTTGCGTCATACTCGTGAACGGGTGCCGCTTGAGGTGACTGGTCGTTCTGCTGACCTTGGTCTCCACGTAGATTCAATAATTTTCACTCTTAAATAGTATGATACCCATCTACCTTAACCACTTGTTCACTTTGCGCGGTCCCTTATCGTTATTTATCGTTATTTATTGTTATTTTTTATATTATTTATTATTTTTAATGTAATGACAGCGTGCTACTGGGGAGTTTGTTGCGCCGTTTCTTCTCCTCAGCCAAAGCACTTAGGAAGCGGTGAAGGGTGGGCGATTTGGGGTCGGTTCATGTCTGGCGGTGGTGGCGTCGCGTGTTGTCGGTCGCGTGGCGCTGGGGCGGGCGGGCGCATGGTGGAGCATTCCGCCTTTCACACTGACCTGATGACGCGTTGGTGCGTCAGGTGTGAGTGGTTGGATGTTCTGTTGTGTGTTTGCTCGTTCTGGCGTTGCGCGGCCGATGTTGCGCGCTGCCTTTTCCGCCAGATATGAACCGACCCCTAGGGTGCTGTCCTATTGTAATAATAATTGACGTTTGATAAGTGCTACTTTGTAGCCTAAGTTAAATAAATAATTTTTGATTTTGATTTTGATTTTGGTGTCGGTCTAGTAACACCATTAATTTTTTTGATATTTTCAATGTACAGAATTTTCATTTCTACAGATTTATTATAAGTATAGATATAGATTATAACTCGAATTCGTTGAATTCTCAGAATATAATACTGTTTGAATACGTTTATGTAGGCTCATTAGATACGACGCCAACATTATATTTGTAATAGCACTAATTACTACAACTAATTGTACCATTTATTTGAGATGCCTAATTAATTTACATTATGTAGTGTTGAATTTATTACACAGACAAAGTATAATTTAATGTTTGCTCTATATTTTCCAGAGCAGAGCTTCTACATATTTTACAAAGTTAAAACCATTCACAATATTTATCACCATTCTGTTATACTAAGCTTCTAAAGGTGCGTACAGACTATGTGACATATAATATAACTTGTGTTTTATAACACGTCTACATTATGATGACGACCTCCGTGGTCGAGTGGCGTACGCACCGGTTTCAAGGTGTCGCTAGCTCTGAGGTCCCGGGTTCGATCCCCGGTCGGGTCAATGTAGAAATCAACTTTCCTACATTGTCTCGGGTCTGGGTGTTTGTGGTACCTTCGTTGTTTCTGAATTCCATAACACGCGTGCTTTAGCTACTTACTTTGGGTTCAGAGCAATGTATGTGATGTTGTCCACATTTATTTATTATTATTATGTAACCTTGTCATTTAACATTGCAACATAAAACAATATTGTACTAAGAATAAAATGTTTTATATCATTCAGTGTCCATAATATCTGAAACATGTTATACCTGTCGCAAATTGTATAACATGTTATGTTATATCGTCTGTACGCACCTTCATGTTTACAAACAGTACATAATATTAAGTCAAAAGGAACAATTAATAAAAAAAACTGGCCAAGTGCGAGTCGGACTCGCGCACGAAGGGTTCCGTACCACCGTCGTATGAGAGCCCCCCTTAAATATTCATTTTATGTGGTTTTTAGTATTTGTTGTTATAGCGGCAACGGAAATACATCATTTGTGAAAATTTCAGCTTTCTAGCTATCACGGTTTATGAGATACAGCCTGGAGACAGACAGACGGACAGACAGACAGCGGAGTCTTAGTAATAGGGTCCCGTTTTACCCTTTGGGTACGGAACCCTAAAAAAACAAGCCTGATTTTCCTTAGAACACAAATAAATTGTCTCAATTCTATCCGTCACGCTGAGATAACGAATGCAACAAAGACAGTTTCTCGCGACACGACCCACCTTGTAACATACAACCCCGACCGGTCGCCCGAGAAAAGTTAAATTGTGTAGCCTCACCCCAACTCCTGAACAAAATTAAACGCAGAAAAAAAACAACCAACTAATTCCGTTTTTACTTTAAAACGAAGTAAATACTTTGTTGGAATCGTTCCCAAAACGACGGGGCTCGATTCAGCTATTTTAAATGCATGTCAGTGGTAGGTCAGTGTACTGTCATTGTGCCTAATTTTCATTGAACTCTCGAAGTGAATGATCGTAATGACCAATTAATGACAGTTAGCAAAATGCCAATTATCGTAAAAATTACCAAATGAAGCAGGTCATTCAGTCAATTAATCAACTCTTAAATAGTTGAATCGAGGCCCTGGCCTGTTTCTCTAGTGGTTAGTGACCCTGACCCTGCTATACTCGAGGTCGTGGGTTTAATTCCCACCCAGGACAAAGCTTTGTGTGATGAGCACGATCATTTGTTCTGTGTCTGGGTGTAATTTATCTATAATATGTATGTATTTAGAAATATATGAGTATGTTTATCAGTTGTCTGGTTACAGGCACAAGCTCTGCTTAGTTTGGGATCAGATGACCGTATGTGAGTTGTCCTAGGATATTTATTTATTTATTAACGTTTGTGCGATGGAAGCCGGCTTGTTTGATGTGACTCTCTCTCGCGAATAATTGTATGTAGTATATCTTGCGGTTGAAAGTAATCGAAGTTAAATTGAGCGGAAACCGGTTCTATTGAGAGTCGGGAACTACAAAGAGGAGGAGAGTGGGCTTAGTTTTGAGTTAGTCGCCCTTTGTTCTTGAAACTAACTTATTATTCATGCATCTCTTTGCGGCGCTGTAATGAAGTAGACTGGCCTTTCGTTATGGAAGGATGGTTTTTAAATTAAGTAAAACTATTGATTGTTATACTGTAAATACTTTCAAGTACAGTCATTCTTTTTTTCTTTTTATAATATTCGGGACAACTCACACACGGTTATCTGATCCCAAGCTAAGCAGAGCTTGTGTTATGGTAACCAGACAACTGATAAACATACTTATATATTTCTAAATACATACATATTATAGATAAATTACACCCAGACAACCAGAACAAATGATCGTGCTCATCACTCAAAGATTTGTCCTGGGTGGGAATCGAACCCACGACCTCCGGTAGCTACGATAGCAGTCAGGGTCACTAACCACTAGACCAACAGGCCCGTCATGATAAAAGCTAGAGGTTTTTAATAAAGTTACGTTGGACTCTGGTATCCGCATTTGAGAAATATATTAATTTCTTTAGGTAATGGTTATAGCTGTAGTACCTCAGAGTTTAAGATTACAGAGCTTACATACCACAAAATACTGATGAATCAATAGCGATAAATGAACAGACGAAACAGTAACTTTTTTTTGGTTCTCAATAATGAGCTTTTCATAAATCTTGAATATTGGAATTTTTTCCTGAATGAGAACAAATGAAATGACTTTTAGACTTCTTCAGTTTCAGCGATGTTCTTCTTATTCATGTACCTACGCTTTATGGAACAAACTGAGCGCTTAAAATTATCGTCGGACATCTCCGATCGATCAGGTTGCAGATTCTTGCGTAAATACTGTCCACTTTCAACTCCGTTTCTTCATAAGGTATTATTGTATTCCTGATTCATCTCCCGAGCCTTTTCCCAACTATGTTGGGGTCGGCTACCAGTCTAACCGGATTCAGCTGAATACCGTATTTTACATGGAGCGACTGCCTATCTGACCTCCACAACCCATTTTACTGGGAAACACAGTATCCCATAGTAAGACTGGGTGTCAGAATTGACTTAACGACTGCCAAAGATCTATGTATGACAGCGGCTGACAGCGGCTTACACTTAGCCACGAGCTCCTCCTATTGTATTCCTGATTACTAACATGTAACATCTTCCCTACAGGTGGAGGCGGAAGGTGGTGCGGCGTCATCGTCGCCGGCGCTGCCGCTGTGCCCCGCCGGCCGCCCGGACGTCGACGTCCAACCGCTGCTCACTGAAGGTAAGTGACGAGGAACTAGAGGAAGAGAAGAATCGAGGGCTAGGAGGTCTGTAGGTCTGCAAGTAAAGGAGATCGGTTGGAGAAAGCAACATAAATAGCTAAGAAATATCTGATTTGAAGTAGAACGTGAACGTTTATGAACAATTTAGTTTTATTAATAATCGGATGTAGGATGGGTGGAAAATAGAAGAAATTAAAACATGGCTAAAAATAGATATCTCGAAAAAAAATATCTTTGATAATAGACTTCACATGATGATATCGTAAAAGACCCAATGAAATTTAGACTTTAATGAAATTAATGTTAGACCACCTTTGAAGTGTCGTACGGAAGACTTGTTTTTATAATCTATCATTTTCTTATTTTTTACACGCATCGACTTAACACTACAAACAGGTTCAAAATTATTTACCACCCTAATTAGTATCCTAATATCGAAATATGGCCTAATATTTCTGCACAGCAATTTATATTATAAAACTAATCTACTAATAGCCGACTGCACTTTAAATATTTAAGTGTAGCTAGGCACATAGTTAAATGTAGATAGATGGCCGCACAGCCACCAGTTAAGCTCCATTAATACCGCAGTTGCGGCCCACGCACCTAAAAATATGTTCTATTTTAACATCACTACCCGATCGTTACAATACGAGGATATTTTTAGAGAAATCCGATGAATTTTTATATAGCATTTCATGTTCTTTTATTTTTGCGATTTGCAAGCTATAAGTTTCATTATAGTTTACGAGTTTGCAAAATTGCGCTGAAAATTAGGAAATTGAAGAATACTCAACCACCAAATTAAGTAATCCTGACTTTTGTTACGATAGTGATTTGTTGGATTCATCTCCACCCCTACAAAAACAAAGGCACCGGGAACGGAACCTAGGTATTCACGCGGGTGAAACCGCGGGGCACAGCTATACACTATGAAAATTAAACTGAGATAAAACAATGCTCTTTATTAAAGTTGCCTAGCAACGAAAAAATCTGCTCTCGTCTATATTTTCATATCCATTTCGATAAATAATTTATGTGTTAAACTCAAAATTGAATTATTACATAAAATATAACATTCTGTACGTATCTAAAGCATCGTAAATTACATCATATTCACGTGATAGCGATGGCTATTCGTGTAAACAATTGAATCGTTTATTGTTTTCCTATGTTGGTACTATCTAGGTATATTTTTTCTCTGCAACAAGTCTTTAGTGGTAAAATGCAAGAAACATAATTATGATAATTGGAACGATTCAGACTAATTAATGATTGCACAGACTACAATTGAATCCTCTTTGCAAATTACTTTGCTTTAGAATAGCTTTTTTGCTAATCCAATTATCGTTAAAAGGTTGAGATTTTGTTTCAATAATAATAATATTCCGGGACAACTCACACACGGTTATCTGATCCCAAGCTAAGCAGAGCTTGTGTTATGGTAACCAGGCAACTGAAAAACATACTTATATATTTTTATATACATACATATTATAGATAAATTACACCCAGTCACAGAACAAATGATCGTGCTCATCACACAAAGATTTGTCCTGTGTGGGAATCGAACCCACGACCTCCGGTATAGCAGTCAGGGTCACTAACCACTAGACCAACAGGCCTGTCAATGCATGCCTTCAATAGAAGGTTCTAGTCATAAAATTTTAGTTACATTAGTGAATAACAGGACTTGGCCGTCACCTCGCCGATATGAAATCTCGAAGTCACTACTTTACCAAAAATATTTTTGGTGGCACTTAATTTTAATGGCTGCTTAAAACTTTATGGTTTATTTTTGATCTTAATTCACCTGAACAATTAATTGAGTCTTATAATGAACAAGTGAACTTGGTTTCAAAAAGTTTTTACAAGGACCAAAGCAATCTTACCTACGTGGTCCTTTTCCTTATTCAAGAATACATTTATCCCATCAAAAACATAAATGTGAAAGGCTGCCAAGTTCGATACTATGGGAATGCTTCGCCTATAAAAGAAGTGAGATCTGAATAAGTACCAAGTTCCATAAAAATACCTCAAATCATAAATAGTTATAGGAATGCACACTTGATTTCCATCAGTTTTTAAGGTACATTTTGAATAAGTATCACGTTCCATAGAAATACCTAAAATTATAATAGTCAGAGAAACGCACACCGGTTTTTTTAGCAGTTTCCTGATAACATTTATTATTTTCAGTACTTTTTAATGATGTTACTTTGCAAGTTTTCACACACCACACACCTTTTCAATGCAATGAATCGACACCTTTGGACTGCAATGTGTCAAGTATATAATTTTCTATTAAAACTTGCCAAGTTACATCATTAAAAAGTACTAAAAATAATAAATGTTATCAGGAAACTGCTAAAAAAACCGGTGTGTGTTTCTCTGACTATTATAATTTTAGGTATTTCTATGTAACGTGATACTTATTCAAAATGTACCTTAAAAACTGCTGGAAATCAAGTGTGCATTCCTATAACTATTTATGATTTGAGGTATTTTTATGGAACTTGGTACTTATTCAGATCTCACTTCTTTTATAGGCGAAGCATTCCCATAGTATCGAACTTGGCAGCCTTTCACATTTATGTTTTTGATGGGATTTCATTTATTTTTGTTATGTGTAGGTACTTTATTATTTTTTTATCACTTTTGCTTTAGGAAATGTCTCATTCCACTTAGTTGTAAAATTAGAAATTATTTAGACTATGCGAGAAAATATAGTCTTTTCATTTTTGTTTGACTGATTTAGCGCACCTAGTGTACCTAGTGACCTGCTTTGCACTTCGTAAATCGTGGGTTCGGTTCCCGAAACAGACACACACAGAGTGATGAACAATTTATTGTTCTAATTGTCTTTAAGACAAACATGTAGGTATTGTCTTAAATTGGTATGTATCTAAATTTAAATAAGTCTTATCCACGGTCTTATCTCATTTCCACTCCATACCTACTTATAGTAGAACAAAATTACACATTCGTTGTTTTCGAAACAGACTCACACTTGGCCGTTTTTAGATTTTTACTTTATTTCGACCTAAAGACAAACCTTCGAGCTAAATTTCAGGTCGGTACGACCATTGGAAGATAGACCCATTTAGTTCATTATGACTTCATAGTGGAACAAAGTTACACCTTCGCTATTTTTAAAACTAACTCACACTTAGCCGTTTTCAGATTTTTCCCTTTACTTTGACCTTTAAACCTATCTCCATGCCAAATTTCAAGTCAGTACGACCATTGGAAGTGGTCTAGGTTTTTGATGAGTCAGTGAGTCAGTGAGTGTATAGTAAAAATAGCGATTTTCTGACGTCAATATCTCAAGAACTGCTATAGGTAGAATAATGAAATTTTGTATTCTAGACAATTAAGGGGATGTCAACAGGCACTCGAAATTTCATATGCGTAGATAAAATATGTTTTGAGTTATAGGGTGGTCGAAATTGGCTCGAAATGGTTCGTGTAATATAACCCACGGCCGGTGTGTCGCTTTTTTTTGCTCGAACTTGGCGGACACACTGCCGTGTGTCTAGATTTTAATGTACCTTATATCTAAATTAAAAATAGCCTAAGTTACTCGTTATAACATTAGCTATCTGCGAGTAAAAGTCCCCTCAAAATTGGTCCTATCGTTTTTGAGATTAGCGGGGACAAAGAAGCAAAAATTTTGTTGTTTGCATTTTTGATGTATCGTAAATACTTTCTTATGCATTTAGTGACAAGCTGGTAATTAGAAATAACAAGAAAAAAATTGGTATACACCTGACCTACAAACAGTGCTACCTTGCAAAGGTCAAGTATTATAACACGAAATGATCAATGTTCAAACAACGGATAGACATTATCAATGTCCAAATCGGGCTTACCTTTGAAAATCGACTTTAAATTGCTTCCGTTGAAATCCTCTTCGATCACAATCATAATAAAGCCGGCCTTCCATTTTTTTCCCGTCGACATATTTCATACGGTTTTAATATTCGCCGCGGGTCCTCATACAGCGGAACCCATTAATCACTACTCGAATCGAGGTTCAAAGAAGACAAATGGTTCGGCAGACAAGTTGGTCCAGTACGAACAACTTACTATAAACTCTCGAATATATAAGCGAGACGTCGCTATACGCTTTGTAGAGCGCCGTCTCGCTCCCACAGTAGTAACAGTTTTACTTTGACAGATTTTAGTATAGGCAAAGGCTAAAAGGATATATACATAAGAAACTAAAGAGTGCATATATCAGGGTATGAACCGTGAGCACTATATATCAGCCACATTCAAGAAATAATGACCGTGCTTTGGGATTATGAACCTTAATTCAATGACTAACAGTTCAGTTTCCATCACATTCAAATTACTTTTAGGCCGTTTTCGGTAATATTTGTCATTCTAAAATGAACTTAAACACATGTTGTCAAAGTTGATAATTGCGTAATTAGTAATAACGTTTCATTCTCTTTCCAGATTGGCTTTAGTATAGTGTGAACTAGTTTCGTCGTAAAAATGTATTTTATAATTGAATGAACTGTTTATTTTACAAAACTTTTAGTAGAACAGTGTAAACATTTTTGTTATGATTTGTAACTATTTTTAGCTGAGGTTTCAAGTAAGCAGCGTAAAAATGTTGCATTGGTTTTCTCGTCAAGCATACTTTAGTTTTGCCGTAGCTCTATCAAAGCTACAAACGGGACCGGGGTGTTTGTTGTCGATGCAAGTCCGAAACCCGGTGCTCACAGCGTTGAGATTTTCACCTCGCAAAACTATAAAATTTAAGATTCCAATGAAAGATAAAAATTGCTTATAACTTTCAAAATACTTAACAGATTTTCATAAATTATAGCTAAGAACCATCTTGATCAGTGTTGTTATGGATATTAATATCCGTAACCGAAACTATCGGATATCCGAAATAAAAAAATATCCGTAACCGTAACCGAATCCGTAATAAAAGTTTTGGATAGTTTCGGATAGGGCGGAGTCTAACTAAATACTACACTCGTACGAATTATATATATATATAACACAGGGACGTTATATATATTATAACATCCCTGATCTTAATCAGGTAACCTTTAAAAAAAAACCGCGTCACAATCGATCTATTCGTTTAGGTGCTACGATCCAACAGACAGACATACAGACTTCTACCTAATACGTCAAACTTTTACCTTATACATACGTCTTTTTTCCGGGGTTAAAAATAGATGGAAAAATAAATGGATTTTCGTTTTACCTTTCGCGGAATACTTTCTGACAACTGATTTTTTGGCGCAAAAACTTTGGTGCGTCATGTTTAAAGTTCGTTAATCATTGTTTCCTAATGTACTTTGGTTTACAAATTGAATTGAGTGAAGTGTGATTTTGTTTGGTATTTTTCATGGTCGTAAAAGTTTGTAACTTAAAGATTGATTGTTCCTTCAAACTTTACTTTTTGACTATATTGTCTGCAGCTATAGCATGTCGAAAAAAACTGGCCAAGTGCGAGTCGGACTCGCGCACGAAGGGTTCCGTACCACCGTCGTATGAGAGCCCCCCTTAAATATTCATTTTATGTGGTTTTTAGTATTTGTTGTTTTAGCGGCAACGGAAATACATCATTTGTGAAAATTTCAGTTTTCTAGCTATCACGGTTTATGAGATACAGCCGGGAGACAGACAGACGGACAGACAGACAGCGGAGTCTTAGTAATAGGGTCCCGTTTTACCCTTTGGGTACGGAACCCTAAAAAAATAATAAATAAAATAATATTCCGGGACAACTCACACACGGTTAACTGATCCTAAGCTAAGCAGAGCTTGTGTTATGGTAACCAGACAACTGATAAACATACTTATATATTCCTAAACACATACATATCACTACATAGTATAAAGCAAAGTCGCTTCCCGCTGTCTGTCCCTATGTATGCTTAAATCTTTAAAACTACGCAACGGATTTTGATGCGGTTTTTTTTAATAGATAGAGTGATTCAAGAGGAAGGTTTATATGTATAATACATGCATAATATAGTAGAGAAACACAGATAATCTTAGAGGTTTTTATGTAAGGTCGTAATTAAACACACTTTTTTGCGCTTACATTGCAAACGCTGGCTGAACCCTACGAGATAGATCAAAATAATGTACTACAGTATTGTACACCTTAAAAAGGTCTACAAAAAAGTCCGCGATGGTATATGTCTATCTCTTGGGGATAACCCACAATAACCATTTTTTATCCTTTATTTATTACTTATTTACGAAAAATTTAATTAAGCAATACAGCATTAATCCTTATCCAATTAAGTACCTTAAATACATTGTGCATGTAATATAGATCAATATGGCCCTTTACAGCATGTGATTTAAATTAATATTTTCGAAGATATTACAGATTTAAAATGCAGGGACATAGCGGTTGCGGCGGGTACCGGGGGGCCGGGGGGCGCGTGCCTATACCTCTTTATGATTATGTAGTATATTTAGTATCAGCATTGCACCCGTGCAAAGCCGGGGCGGGTCGCTAGTTATAGATAAAAAGAAGAGAATTTATTACATTTTAAATATTATTTTTCATTGACATCGTAAAAAAACCTGCTAATCAGACCGGAATAGTTTTCTTACCTATAGCAACAGATACATTAATAAATCATGAACGATATCTCCCGATGCCGAAAGATTTACGGCGAGGTGTGCGCGGGCCGCGGCCTGGTCCGACTGCTGAGAGATTGCTTACTTGACAAATGTCACTTGACCTTTATTTGTATGGCGAAATAACCAGTAACCATAAAAAACCGTGTTATTCTTTGTAACCTTTTTGAATTATATTTTTAGTTTATAAACATAACATAACATACCATCACGCCTGTATCCCCGAAGGGTTAGGCAGAGGTGTACCAATGTACACCCACAGTTCGCCGGTATGTTTAGGTCCCATGTAATAGGGGGCGAGCCTATTGCCACTAACCGGGCACAAATCCAAACTCCGACCTGCTACTGAGAATTTCAACGAAAAACCCAATAACATCCTGGTCGACTTGGGAATCGAACCCAAGACCTCTAGCGTAGCAGTCGCGCTTAGCGCCACTAGGCCAACGAGGCAGTTTTATTATATATATATTTTTAGTTTATAGGCCAAATAAGTGATAGTATGTATAGTAAATTAGTCGCCACATTAAAGTTACATAGCTTCCTATTGACCACCTGTCACTAACACATTCTCCCAGCAGCCGTGCTATAGAAATTATCACGGCTGGAAGTTACAAGAAAAGTATTATAGATATAGAAAGGATTACTTAAAGGTCAAGAACGCCACGTGTTGAAGATTTAATACAAGGTCGAGGTTTTTGACCTTTAAGAAATCCTTTAAGAATTTAAGATAGGAAGATGTAACTAACTATAAAAATGCTAGTTACTGTTAAACAAAAAAAAGATAGTTACTTTTAAAATGCTAAGCAATCTTGATAAATTGTTGCTGAGAACCAGAGTCGATCGCTTCAGAATTTAAACAAAAAACACCGCGGCATAATCGGTCCATTCGTTTAGGAGCTAAATTACCATAGACTCACAAACAAACTAACGGACTGACATGTCAAACTTCTAACAGCCCTTTTTTGCGTCGGGGGTTAAATAATGAAAACGATAATTTATATAATTAGTAATAATAATTAGTTAGTAATTTTTATTTGTTTATCTTGTATGACTATGTGAGACTCGCACTTGACCGGTTTTATTGATATGAAAAGAATGTCCCATTTCAGGAATATTAGAAAACATTCCAAGAATGAAACTCAGCGACTTCTTAGTACTTGTATAGTTACTTAATAATAAATAAATAAATGCGGACAACATCACATATATTGCTCTGAACCCAAAGTTAGTAGCTAAAGCACTTGTGTTATGGAATTCAGAAACAACGAAGGTACCACAAACACCCAGACCCGGGACAATGTAGAAAATTGATTTCTACATTGACCCGTCCGGGGATCGAACCCGGGAGCTCAGAGCTAGCGACACCTTGAAACCGGTGCGTACGCCACTCGACCACGGAGGTCGTCTAATATAATGTAAAGTATTCCCTTTGTTAGTTATTTAGCCTTTTAAAGTAGATATACCTAGTAAAGAAATGTACTAGGCTATCATACAATCGCGGAGTTGCGACTTCTTGTTCTCCTAACAAAAACACGACCGGGTGGCTTTTATATATTCACGGATATTTATACCCACACATTATACAAAACAAACTTTCCATTGAAGAAACAAATATATTTTAATAATGTTTCGCCGAACAATGTATTTCTTTCGCGGCACTTTGTGAAGGATAGTATTGTTACAGTGGTTCCAATAATATGATGTATTATATTATTATACTGTTTCATTTATTATTCTCACGTGTATATAGAAATGAAAGGGTATTTTCAAAATAAACGATTTCTTAAATTATTATTGTCATTAGAATTCCATTTATCTATACTTATAATAAATCTGTAGAAGTGAAAATTCTGTACATTGAAAATATCAAAAAAATAAATGGCGTTACTAGACCGACACAGAACCCAAAACTGTGAAAAAAAAAAATTGTCTGTCTGTCTGTCTGTTTGTTCAGGTATCACGCAAAAACTACCGGTTCGATTACGATGAAACTTGGTATAAATATTTTTTATTATCCTGGGCACCACACTGGGTAGTTTTAATCCCGGAAAAGTATAAACAATAAAAAACAAACTTAATTTTGCGGTTAAAAACTCATTGATAAGTTTCGCCATCCACGCGAACGAAGTCGCAGGCACAGCTAGTATCTAATATTATTTTTACGTTGTAAACTGTTTTCGTTTTGCCATTTTGAAGGTCCCGTACACTGAATGTGAAAAACGGAATCCTTAAATGACCTCTTTGTTGTCCGTTTGTCTGTCTGCCAAAAATGTTTTTGCTTATAAATGCGTGGTTTTATCTTGTTAAGAGATACCTGGTTTTATCTTGGTAGAAGGGCTCGTGACTAAGTGTAAACCGTACGGTTTAACCGATAATACAGGTTAAGCCGCGTTCGCCGCGGTTGGTCCGTAGATGGGTGACCGTTTTCTAAATATACCACGACCCCTCCGTGCCTCGGATAGCACGTTAAGCCGTAGATCCCGTACCCGTACTGGTTGTCAATTCTGACAACCAGTCCGACTATGGGATACTGGATTACGGTATTCAGTTTAATCCGGTAAGACTAGGAGCCGACCCCTACTGTCCCCTACATAGTTGGGAAAAGGTTTGGCAGATGATGATGAAGATCAAAATGAAATTATCATGGTTACCGACTCTTGATGGAACAAATGAACGTCTGATTCTCACTTGTCAGGTTTTTCATCCCAAAAAGTATCGATAACATAAGGATAATAACAACAAATTAAGTGGTGTAGCTAAGGCGTCTCTAAGGACTAAAGAATAATATAAAATAATATAATATCCTGGGACTACACACACACGGTCATCTGATGCCAAACTAGAGCTTGTACTATGGTAACCAGACAATTGATAAACATACTTAAATATTTCTAAATACATACATATTAATTATTTACATATATTACAGAACAAATGATTGTGCTCGTCACACAAATATTTGTCCTGAGTGGGGATCGAACACACGTCCTCCGGTATTCCTTTTGATCAGGGTCACTAACCACTAGACCAGTGTTTCCCAACCTTTCAAGCCACGGATCACTAGGAAATCAAGTACAGTTTTCACTTAATAAAATAAACAGCAATAAAAATCGGATATTTTTTTTTTAGTTATTAGAGATATAAAATAGGTACTTATACCAGTTTATTATGAAAAAAATAATGTGAAGGTTGGTGTTACTTTTTTGCAACGAAATCAGTGATATTCGGGTTGATGTTGCTACTAAGTTGTAATCTCAAATCAGATTAGTAAGTATTTATATATGGTCCGGAAATGACACCGCGGACCCCCATGCATATACTCGCGGACGCCCAGGGGTCCGCGGACCACAGGTTGGGAAACAATGCCTAGACCAACAGGCCCGTCAAATACTTGTCAACTACACCTAACATAAGTAAAAAGGTTACATAACAACACTGTCGTGTCAACTGTAATATGAACGGCATTTGTTTTATTTACTAGTTCACTGAAGCGATCGATTTGACCATCAATTCATTATTCATGTTTGACAGAATCGTTGTGAGATTATACAAACTGCTGTAACTCGTAATAAATGTATGTTTGCTATGATATTATGGTTGACACGTCAACTGGGGCCCGAGTCCGCTATTTTAAGTCAGTGTGTGGCGGGTTAATAAACGTTCCAGTGTACCTACTTGTTATTGTGCCTTATTTTCGTATTCAGATAAGAACAGTCCCTTGAAAAATGACAACAGTGGCAAGTAGGTGTACATTTGTCATTAAAGTAAAATTATCTGAATACGAAAATTAGGCACATAAACAAGTACACTGGAACGATTATTAACCCGCCACTCACTGACTTAAAATAGCGGACTCGGGCCCCTGGATGTGTTTAGTTTGGAGGTATAGTTGTGAAATAATAAATTGGTCTTTTGAGACTTAATATTACTTACAAACATAATCATCAAACCTTTTTGTTAATTTAGATACATATTTAAATTTTATTTAGTTTGTTCATATAAGTTTACTTTAATTATGAAAGACTGCCTCGTTGTCCTAGTGGTGCTAAGCGCGACTGCTACGCTGGAGGTCTTGGGTTCGATTCCCAAGTCGACCAAGGTGTTATTGGGTTTTTCTATGAAATTCTCAGTAGCAGGTCGGAGTTTGGATTTGTGCCCGGTTAGTGGCAATAGGCTCGCCCCCTATTACATGGGACCTAAACATACCGGTGAACTGTGGGTGTACATTGGTACACCTCTGCCTAACCCTTCGGGGATACAGGCGCGATGGTATGTTATGTTAATTATGAATAGATCAAAAATAAAACTACTTTTTACGGTTTTTATCGCGGTATAAATTTAGGTTTTAGTTCCTAAAGTTTCGACGCTTATGCTGTGTCATGAGCACTGGCAGACTGAGTTGAGTATTTTTGTTTCAGAGAACACGACTTGATAAATTTATTTTCATTAGTTCATTCTTATTGTTTGAAGGAATCTCAATTTGAATTATATTATTTGCAGCAATAGTGTAGATAACACATAAAAAACTACTTCGCAATAGATGTCCTAGTTTCAATTAGACAGGTGGAATTTCCGAACCAGTTTTCCGATACCCGTTCAGTCCTCTCGATGGGAAGTGCTCTCGAATTGTTAATTGAAGAGTTAATATAATAGACGGTGGAATTGGAATGATTTGATAAAAACGTAGAGTAAAAAAAAGTAAAGTTTAGAGTGCGCGTATCACTAAAGCCCATTATGATTACCGTAGGGAGATTTTTGTCTGTAAGTATTAGGTACTGTTGCTGATTTATTTTCCGTGCAACAATAGACCTTTATGCGATGCGATTCCAATATCGATGGTTCCGATAATAGTTGGTTAATATTAGCTTTTACTAAAACGGCGCGCACTATTTTGATATTTTGTTATTTACTATTTTTAGGACAAAACTAGTTCATAATACGCGGTGTACAGCTGATGTCAAGAAAACTTTATTCCGTTCTTATTGTCAGACGCTGTACACGTGTGCGTTTTGGGTCAGATATACACAGACCTCGTACAGTGCCCTGCGGGTCCAATACAATGATTCGTACCGGGTAATGATGGGGCTGCCGCGCTATTGCAGTGCTCCAGGGATGTTTGCCGAAGCAGGTATTCCTGATTTCTATTCGCTAATGCGGTCACGAATAGCGTTCCTGATGAGGCGAGTGCGCGACAGCTCCAACGGCCTGCTTGCAATTGTGGCCAATAGGGTTGATAGTCCTATCTTGTGGCCTTGGATGACAACTCACAGAGCGTCGTTCAGATATGTTAAATAGATGTAAGTGTTTCTTTGTTTATTAATTTTATTTGTGTTTTTTTATTGTGTTTAATTTGATTTAATTTGTGTTTTTCGATTTATTTTTTTAACTATGGATTTAGTGTCTGAAAATAAAGTTTTTATTATTATTATTCTATAATGCTCACGGTTCATACTCTGTTATGCGCACTCTGTAGCTTCTAATTAACTACTCTCGGACCATTACGATTTTAAAAGTGTGTGAGTCTTACGCTGCCCGCCCACGTCAGACTTTTTGTAGGTCAGATAATCGGGCCGATTTTTCCGCCGATTATAAGTACCGAATTCTGACCTACTTTTTGTAGGAAGTGTGCGTTGCACTATTGCTATCAGTGTGTTCTATTTTTCTCCTACAAAAAATCGGTCTCCGATTATTTGACGTGGGCGGGCAGCTTTGTCCCTTATAATATGCAGTTGGTCCTTCATCCTCTTCGTCAAATAGTCCGTACTTTATTTATAAAAGCTGCTTAAGTAAGTGTTGAAGTAGGGTTTAAGTCGAACATTAAAATATGAAGAAAATTTTACGTTTTCCAGCGATTTTTATATTTAAATTTTATTGTCAGTTATTGCTTTTTACCGACCTAGTTCTTACTATAGACGTAATGCAGAAAGGTGAATTTAATATTGTGAGTGAAGTCAAGCGTATTTTTATCTATAAAGACGCTGAACTGGATTAATATACGAGTTTAATATTGCCAGATTTATTTAAATCCGTCACGTTTTGTAGGTTATATTATATTTTACATTTAGTTGTACGTTAAATTATTAGACCTTCTAGCTATGCCCCGCGGATTCCCCCCGTGAATTACAATTCATACACTATCTTTATAAATTATAGCCTATGTGTTATTCCAATGTATAAGCTACATTATTGTAAAGTTTCATTTAAATCCATTCAGTAGTTTTTGCGTGAAAGAGTAACAAACATCCACACATCCAAACAAACTTTCGCATTTATAATATTAGTCAGGATTGGTTAGGAAATAACTCCAATCAAAAGACTTATAAACACGCTTCAATGTTTATTGAATTTCATTAATTATCTAATTAGGTTAAGACCGGGTGCCTTTTGAAGGTTTCCCCCCGCAGGAAAAAAAAAAAAAAAAAAAAAAAAAAAAAAGGTACTCGGAAGTACGAACGTTCTTTGAGCGAAAACTTTCTATTTATGTTCATTGAAAAATCCCAAAGTTTCGAATCGGAATAAATTATAATGTTCCTCACACATACTGAATGGTTCTCACTCGCACTGGTTTCTGAATTTCCAAGAAATAATTTGAAATATGTTCAGACAACGCGGCAGCGAGACGAGGCCGACAAACTTTTCCACAATGTTTAACTGAATAATTCGATCGCTGGCGCACACTTCGCTGAGTAAATATTATCCTCATAATTAATGCAATCTTATTTAATGAGCTGCAGCGGAAACTCCGACATGTTTGGCTTAAACGAATATGGTACTACAGAACTTGGTTTTAGAGTTTAAATTAGAAATTGTGTTTAGTAAAACATGAAAATTACCAAAAGAATAAACATAACATAACATACCATCACGCCTGTATCCCCGACGGGTTAGGCAGAGGTGTACCAATGTACACCCACGGTTCGCCGGTATGTTTAGGTCCCATGTAATAGGGGGCGAGCCTATTGCCACTAACCGGGAATTTCATAGAAAAACCCAATAACACCTTGGTCGACTTGGGAATCGAACCCAAGACCTCTAGCGTAGCAGTCGCGCTTAGCACCACTAGGCCAATGAGGCAGCAAAAAGAATAATATCTTTATTATATTTCGAACACAGAAGTGTTATAACCAACATAACAGTACGATCACTAAACACTTTGTATAAGAACACAAACAAACCCGTACTACTTAAAAAGGTTCCCTAAATACACAAACGGAATAAAAGCTTCAAAAGAATAAGAATTCGGGAAACATTTCCAAGTAATCGCTGAGTATTTGAGACCGAACTTACTAATCAAATCTTGCACGGTCACGACCTGGTCCTGAGTTCTTGACGCGCCGAACATTCTTTCGATAGGGAATAATCGGTGGAGGAAATATAAGTGAAACTTTGAACACATTAAGGCACTCAACCAGAGGGTTGGGAAGTATTTGAATTGCTAATTGGAGTATTGCGAGCGACTGAAGGAAAGATTAGCGATCGATGAGCATGCGAGACTCGTTTTGAGATAATATACGCAGTAATTCTGTTAATGGCGACGTAACTTAGAGCTGGGGTACGGACCGCGGGCAAGGACCGAATCGACCGGCGTTCCCTGCGGGCGGACAGTGTGAGCTTGTAGGTTGTGTAGACCCTGAAATCTAAAATTAAAGTACCTACAATAATATTCTGACTAAATTCAGCAAAACAATGTTTCAAACGATGTTTTTTTTTTTAGTTTTCTTTTTGTAATCCCCCGAGATAAACAAATGAATAGGTAGTATAAGTGTGACGTGTTGGTCTGTCTATCTGTAGCATCTTAGCTGTAAAAGAAAACTGACGTAAAAAAAGATGTTTCTTAGCTATGACTCTCCTTTTCTATATTGGAAGAGGCCTGTGTCCAGCAGTGAGACGTTTCCGGCTTATTGTTATTAAAGGTAATTTTCTAATTATTTATTTCTTCGGTTCTCGAAGTCTCTTTAGACGTCGTGTCCATGATATAAAATGTAAATAAACAATAAAACAAGTGTATAATTGATAAGTACGAGCACGTGTAGGCTCGTCCGAGAGTCTCATGAATATTCATAGCACGCGACCGATCAATCCATTGTGAGCCGTCACGCAACTATACTTACATCAGCAGGTATAAATGAAATAAAACTGAAGAATTTGTCTGTTTGTTTGTACGCGGTTGACGCTGGAAACGTCAGTCAGATATGAGGAAATCTTGTTGCAATATTATGTAACGGGAATTAGCGCGTACATGCTTAAATACCTTTTTAACCGACTTTAAAAAAAAGGAGGAGGTTCGACTCCAAAAATTGTTAAATTGTATTATAGGTTAATCGTAGTTTAGGTTAGGTTTATTAATATAGGTAGGTTATAGTATTATTTTTTACTTTTTAGTGCTTTTATCGATTTTTGAAGTCGGTTTTTTTTTTAAGTTTTTTTTAGGGTTTGGCGTTTCGACCGGGTTACACCGGCTGTGGTCGGAAGCAGACTTAAAAGTTAGTATTTCATGTTGTGTTTTTTAGAGCAGTTTTTGGGTAAGGATATAGGCCAAAAATTAACCGAAGAATAAGAGGGAATAGTGCAGGCGAGTCCATTTTACAAATAAAGTTGGGATTGCGAATTGAACGCGGGTAAAACTGCGAGAGATAACTAGTATTAAGAATATGAGTTCATTCAGATGTATTTGTTTGTTGTATGCAGTCGCTCTTGGACAGATAACGTCATACAGTAATCAATTATTAAAATGATGTTTTAATGAGTATCATAAATGTGTGTCGTATTTGTCGCAATGAATCTGTTCGACAATTGAATTGCAAAATTAATGGGTGATGGCGACCCGCCCCGGCTTTGCACGGGTGCAATGCTGATACTAAATATATATACTATCTATTATTTATTATTATTAATCTATCTATTTATTATATCTATGCGCCGCACTATTTAAAGGCACGCGCCCCCCGGCCCCCGGCCGGTAGGTACCACCGCAACCGCTATGTCCCTGCATTTTAAATCTGTAATAACTTCGAAAATATTCATTTAAATTACATGCTGTAAAGAGTCATATTGATCTATTTTATATGCACTATGTATTTAAGGTACTTAATTGGATAAAGATTAATGCTGTATTGCTTAAAATAGCTTTTTCGTAAATAAGTAATAAGTAAAGGTTAAAAATGGTAATTGTGGGTTATCCCCAAGAGACAGACATATACCATCACGGAGTTTTTTGTAGACCTTTTTAAGGTGTACAATACTGTAGTACATTATTTTGATCTATCTCGTAGGGATCAGCCAGCGTTTGCAATGTAAGCGCAAAAAAATGTGTTCATTTACGACCTTAAATTACAAACCTCTAGGTTATAGGTACATAATATATATAAACCTTCCTCATCTATAAAAAAACCGCATCAAAATCCGTTGCGTAGTTTTAAAGATCTAAGCATACATAGGGACAGACAGCGGGAAGCGACTTTGCTTTATACTATGTACCTATACATCAGCAACTTTAAAGAAATAGGTAATGAACGTGCTTTGGGATTATGAACCTTAATTCAATGACTAACAGTTCAGTTTCCATCACATTCAAATTACTTTTAGGCCCTTTTCGGTAATATTTGTCATTCTAAAATGAACTTAAACTCATGTTGTCAAAGTTGATAATTGCGTAATTAGTAATAACGTTCAATTCTCTTTCCAGATTGGCTTTAGTTTAGTGACTATTTGTTGTATGTATGTTGTATGTATGTAGATATGTATGTTTGAACGCGATTATCTCGCGTTTGACTTAACCCATTTTAAATAAGTAAACAAAGTACCTAACACTAAAAAGTATTAAATAAAGAAAAAAAAATGATAACCACAGGGCACGGCGACATAAAAAAACAGTAAAATATCGACGGCAGCAAAGAACAAACGGCTATCTACAAAATCACTAGTTTTCAGGAGAGCGTTTTTAACGCGAAAATGTAATAACTTCTACAAGAACAAAGCTAGCTTTTTCAAATTTGCAATACTTAATTAATACGGCATTTCGAAGAAAACAGTGGAGGTCAATTAACTGATATATCTTTTTTTTTCGAAATACGGCAGATGTCTTTATCTACTTCGCACAAAATAAATAACTAACTGAGTCAACTGCCATATGTTCGTTTCTACGTAGGACTTTGTAATTACTGATTCCCAAATAATTTAATTAATTTTATAATTTTCATTTAATTCTTCAATGATTGCATTATCTATCAAATTTGAGAGATCTTCACTATTGTAAACATCATTTTGTTTTCGTTTTTTTGCCAAACTTAACAATAGTTTATTTCTTCTATTATACTTGTTTCTTATAATATGTAGATAAACAAAATAGAGGTTGTGGATGTAATTAAGTCCGCAAGTTAAAAAAATGTCGACCACCCGTGACCCGTGACGAAACGGTCATGTAGCTGATATCTTTGTTTATGGCACGCGTCGCGCCGAATTGTACGACGCACACACGGGCAGCTGTAGGTGTCCGTGTGTACTTCGTTACTTTGCAAAAATAGGTGTAGTTGTCTTTATCTACGCGACAAAATACACCGAAAAAATGAATTTTATTTTGAAAAAAAAAAATATTATTAGGTAGAATAAAGAATTCTGAATTCATTTATGCAAAAAAGTGATTTTCGCAAAAATGCAGTTGTCTTTTTGTTCTTTGCTGCCGTCGATATAATAACTGTAGGTATGCATAAGAATAGCTATTTCGACGCTATTCTCGCCGGGGGCGTAGCTCAGGCGGTAGAGCGCTCGCTTAGCAAGCGAGAGGTATCGGGATCGATACCCGGCGCCCCCAAATTTTACCAGCCAAGTCAACCTTTTTGTATTTTGCGTTTACAAAATTTTACTACATGAATTTAATAACCTCATAACTGATATTTTGAAATAACCCACCATTTTAGTACCTTTTTTTTGTTTGCCTACACATAAACACTAACCTATTCTTGAAGGTATTTTGATCTATTTCGCTAGAGGCGATGATTTTAGTTTTTATTTAGATTATGGTTTCTTAGGTTATTTTTTTTTGAGTTATGTTTGTATATCGTTGTAAATAGCCCATTCTAATATTAAAGGAAAACTAGAGGGTAGGTAAGAATCAGTTTCAAGTAATAAGAATAAGAATATATTTATTGTTTCAGCCGCTAATAGCAAATTTTAATACTTTATTAGGTACTATAATGTATAAGGACCGACACCGACTCCAAAAATAACAATAATTGTGCTTGAAGTATAATTAAACTTATTATTCTAATATTTTGGTTATTTGATAAGCAGTACATTAAAAATTATTTCATACTTTTCAGTAAACCGGCTTTTTGAAGGGGGTTCTCTTTTTTTTATTATATTTCTTAAATTCAATTCGTTAGAGAAGATGTCGATAAAAAGTAGGCTAAAGGCATAAATCACAAGGTACAGCGTTAACTGATGCAGACTACGAGCACCGCTTTCCGAAGCTCTTGACCTGGCCGCTAACGAGAAACTCTTGACGCTGATCAAGAGCCCCGCGGTGGCCGGCGACCGATGGCGTTCGCTAATCTTACATCGTGATTCGTGAATGTTACGATGAGGCCTCGCTGGAGCGGCTTGCGGCAGCGATAAGCGAGAAAACCCAAATCACCAACTTTCTATTATCTAAACTAAGCTATTATCGCCAACAAACTGTTGTGCAGTTTGGCGATAATTTTTGTTATTTTCTCAATAATGTCCATTTTATTAAATAAATAAATAAAACCACTAGATGTTGGCGGGGGGCCACGTTGGAGCGAACAGGAGGAGCGTCCATATACTAAAATAAAAACGTACTTAAAAAAGTGAGATGACATAAAACACAAAACTGTAGTGCTATTCTGTAACATTATTTTCATGTCTCGACAGCGGAATCCGCGGTGAGAAGTCAAATAAGTATTCTCGAATTTGAATTCTAAATTAAGACCAATTGGGTTCACTTTTGAAGTGAGCTTTATTGTCACTCAGGTGAAGCTCGATACCGAAATTATTTACAGAATAGACATACAGGAACCTATTCATTATTTGGCCAAACCGGTAGACCGATAGCGTCGCTAAGCTTACATCGTGATTCGTGGGAGATGAGGAAGTTTGCTTGTTATCTCGATGGTCACTTGAAATTGTTGTAGCTGTTGGTTGAGGGTTTCGGTTTAAAGGTATGTTAGGAATGTATTACGGTAAAAAACTTTGGCTTTTTTTTTAAATAAATGCGGATAACATCACATACATTGTTCTGAACCCAAAGTAAGTTGCTAAAGCACTTGCGTTATGGAATTCAGAAACAACGAAGGTACCACAAACACCCAGACCCGAGACGATGTAGAAAAGTGATTTTCTACATTGACCCGTCCGGGAATCGAACCCGGGACCTCAGAGCTAGCGACACCTTGAAACCGGTGCGTACGCCACTCGACCACGGAGGTCGTCATTGATTTTGTAAGGATTGTAGTTTCATTGGTATTGATACTTTGTGATTAGGAGTTTCTTTTACTTGAACGAGTGTCTCGAATATATTTTTCGGATTTGCTTTTTGTCTTTCGAAATTTCGAATTTGAATTGACAAAATCGTAAAATGTCTTTAATTTTTCCAAAGCCGGTTAATTATTTATGAGAGAGAAAATTTACGCTTGTCAGATTATGTAGATTGAAGAATTTACCAGAGTTTAAAATTATTACTCAGATAAAATCATCTGGCGTCGGAAAAATCTGCCGTAGTAGTATAATATTGAAGTTCTTCGCAAAAGATAGAAAATATTTATCTTTATTTTCTTGGACAATTGAACTCCTTTTTAATCGACGAAAACGAAGGAGGTTCTCAATTCGACGCGTAATTTTTTTTTTTTTATTAATAATAATAATATAATAAATCCAGCCTATAAACGTCCCACTGCTAGGCACAGGCCTCTTCCCATATAGGGAAGGCACGAGCATTGATCACCACGCTTGCTCTCTGCGGATTGGCGATTTCAGATCCCAAAAAAAAAATCCTAAAAATTAAATCCTTTTAGTGATATTTAATAAATTCGCGTCTTTTTCGAGTGATAATAAAGATTAGTGAAGTGGATGACTGGTGTCGCTCGAGTCAATTTGTGACGAGCACCGGAATTGGTGAGGGAACTCGAGCCACTTGATAGAAATTTTAATTTCAACTAATTGAACCGGCCCGGGTGTCCGGGTAACCGGGTAACTGGGTATCCGGGTAGGCAATTATACAATTAATCGGGAAATAGATTTTTGGGGAAATTTAACCTCGGTAGAAATGGGAGGTTTTATGATTTTCACTATTAATGTGGGTTAGTTTCATAGCCTCCACAGGAATCGAACGATTTCATTTTTTTTAATTCTGTTTAAAGTATATTACTTTGCAACTGCTAAAAATGCTGTATAAAACCATGAAAAAATTTGGATTTTATATAATGCCTGGGATTAAAACTAATACACCGAGTTTAAAAAAAACTTTTATCTATGGAAAATTATTGGTAGCAAATATTAAAAAAATATATATTAATATGGTCCAAAATTGTATTCCAATCATACATTTTAAGTTAATGGAAAGCTAGTAATCAATAATAATACACATATAATACTTTCAGCAATCGAACGGCATGTACAATTTCGCCATCTTTAGCAGCGGCTCGTTGGTCTAGGGGTATGATTTTCGCTTAGGGTGCGAGAGGTCCCGGGTTCAAATCCCGGACGAGCCCAATCTTTTTGAGTTTTGTATTAACTTTTTGTTTCTTTTAGCAATATTTTAAGATGAATCGAAATATATTTTATAACAAATCTCGGCAATTTTCTGATGTTTTTTTCAAAAACTTTAGTTGACTTCCGTTTAGTCTTTATTAAATGTTTAATCTTCTTCTTCTTCTTCTTCTTCAGCCTGTAGTCACCCATAGTCGGGTATAGGCCTCTTCATGAGCACGCCAAGTATTGCGGTTCCGTGCCAATCGCATCCAGCCCTTTCCTGCCACTTTGGCGATGTCATCGAAATGTTTAATAGTACTATGTAAACGAATTCGAATAATTCTAACAAAATCCTATGTAAAAAAAAAATCGTCATTATAATGTACAATAGAAATATTACAAAAAAAAACAACATTATATTATTTCACATAAGTCTGTGCATGTGTTACGTTTGATAGATTATCAAAAATCTATATCGTAAACATGAACATGAACAATTACTCAAATTATTAGAAATATTTTAGTGAGTCACTTCTATTCTCATCGCTACTAATAACTCATTGTAGATTTATGAGAATATGTAGCATGTATAATATCTTATATATAAAATTCTCGTGTCACAATGTTAGTTACCATACTCCTTCGATACGGATTGACCGATTTTTATGAAATTTTATTTTATGCATATTCAGTAGGTCTGAGAATCGGCTACTATCTATTTTTCATACCCCTAAGTGGTAGTAGGTAGTAGGCAGGTAGGTATAGGTAATAATACAAATGCACCAGGAACGGGCCCTAGGTATTCACGCGGGTGAAACCGCGGGGCACAGCTAGTTATTATATAATACTGAGAAGTCCAGCCAAATCTTTTAGATAATATAATAACTAAGGCACCAGACAAACTACGTGAATACACCGAGAAATTTTAATGGTTGTTTTCCCGTGGCGAAATGATCTTGTCTTTGTAATACAATCGTTTTATAAACAAATAAAATATAAGAAACCAAAAATGGCTGATTAAACCATTGTTACTACAAACCAATCGTATTACCTTTCGATACCTACGCTCGGCGCAAGCCAACGCAGCCGTTGACCCGCGTGCTTTTCAATCAGCTGATAACTTATTATTTATAAAAAAAGACCCCAATTCACCCAAAAAGTTGTTAATTTTTTTTTATTATTTGAACCAAAGACAATCTCAATTCTTTTTTTTAATCCATATTTCGAAAGTACTCCTTATGGCTAGTTGTTCAGCCGCGGGAAAACAACCATTCAAATTTCTCGGTGTATAGTTTTGTTGTAGTTTTTATGTCTCCTAAGATGTACCTTGTACTTTATTAAATAAATAATAAAATAAAGCGCTTGGGCGGTAATTGGTGAGTTTTGTTAAAAAATATAAATAATATTCAAATATGATACAATAGATACCATACAGTCCAGTCAAAATAAAAAAATAAAAATAAAAAATGTTTTATTATTATCTTATACACTGAATACATACATAAACTGAGGCAGCTCCGGTAAGTTACGAATGCACTTGTGTTGGAGCTGTCTCGCATCTTCCCGTAAATATTACATAATTACAATGTTGGTACTGATTAACAATGATATTTCTATTTTTTTTTTTTAAATATACATTTCAGTTTGCATAAATTCGCATAGAGCTAGAAATAAGCTCGGTATGACGAGCAATAATAACCTAAACAATACCAAAATATGTTTCCAGCTATTTATTAATTTGGAATCTAAATTAAAAGGCAATATAAAAAAGATAATTGCAGTTTTCAGTCTGCTTTAAACTTTTAGCTAAGCACTAGTTCTATCACAACGGCTTTGAAAGAGAGAAACCGCGTCACAATCGATCTCTACGTTTCAAAACTTTTATGTCACAGACATACAGGGGCCCAATGCCGCTATTTTAAGTGAGTGAGTGGCGGGTTAATAAACGATCCAGTGTACTTGTTATTGTGTTACGTATTCAGATAATTTTAGTTTAATGACAAATATACACCTACTTGCCACTGTTGTCATTGTAGGATTGCAAGTGACTGTTCTTATCTGAATACGAAAATAAGCAACAATAACAAGCACACTGGAACGGTTTTTAACCCGCCACTCACTGAATTAAAATAACGGCATCGGGCCCCAGATAAATGTAACTTATAAAATTTATTTTTATGATTAAAAATAATGTAAGAAACAATATTTTGTTTTAAAACTCCACTATCGTGTAAACATCGACATTGATTGTATAAAACTCCGAAAATAATAAATTAATTTAGTCACGCGTCTGTTTATAACTGCCTATATGTTTTACACCGGGATTAATTTGAAAATGTTTAAGGGCTTCCACACACAACTGTAATGCGAAGCTTCGCAGAAACTTCTGATATAATAATAATAATTCTAGCCTATAAACGTCCCACTGCTGGTCACAGGCCTCTTCCCATATAGAGAAAGCACGAGCATTGATCACCACGCTTGCTCAATTGCGGATTGGCGATTGCATAACCCAATTTTTGGAGTCCAGGTTTCCTCGCGTTGAAAAACGTAAAAACGTTATTTTATCTACATACCTATATAAAAACATGTGTGTACGATAAGATATTGCTACACCAAAGGTACTTATACTAGGAGACCAGTGCATTACACAAAACGTAAATTTTTACAATCAAAATAATATACCTAGTTGTTTTGTTGACTAAAACATCGTGAGAAAACCTATAGGAACTCCTTGTTAAATAAAGTTCATAATGTAGTGCGATGCGAATTCGGCGTTATGTGTGGCAGCCTTTAGTTGAAACAGTTTAAATTGGATCAGTTAATAAAACAAATGTTGAACAAACTTCACCAACACCGCTCCATAGTTTTATAAAACTATCGACAATTCAATTTAATTTTGTTTTACGAACTTTTTAATGTGGTGTTGTAGCAAATAATTAGTGTTGTTTTAGAGTTCGGTACTTCAGTATCGAAATTCCAGACCGTGAAGCGATGTAAACTTTTGAAATTTTGAACACAAATTGTAGCGATTTAATTAAAAGGATACACTTAGAAAATAGTGGAGTTAGTATTTGTGTTTTATTTTTATATAAAATGTGATCTATCTGAAATTTTATAGTCGTAATATAAAATGCTGGAAGCGAGAAGCCGAGGCTAGAACTAAGCGTGCAATAGGAGAGGCCTATGTAAAGCAGTAGACTGATATAGGCTGATGATGATGATGAATATAAAATGGTGATCTTTACAGACCCTATGGGCGGATCTGACGCGCACTTGGATAATATTTTTTTCTTCTCGTACTTTGAGTTATTTTGTATTTTGTCCGATTATCATGCGATTTTTTTTATAGCTGTTTTCTTGAGATGGTTCTTAACCTATAAGTTATGAAGATCTGATCTGAGTGTGGCAAGATATCAGCCGCTATCTAAAGTTGTTCGGGATTGGCGAATTTTTTTATTTATAGTTAATGTTATTACACAAACATTTTACCTTTATAACGTTACATGAAACATGCGTAGCTGTGGTTTTGAAACACGCACACATTTGAACAAGATATAACAAATTTCCCACCCATGTACAGTCACGAGCAAAAACATATGAACACAGCGAAATCGTAACATAAAATTAGGGGGAATTTGTGTTGAAACACAAAAAAAAAAAAATTTGATAAGATAAGAAATATTAGATTTAATTTTAGTATAGTTGTCTTTGTTGTTATATTAGATTTAAGTATTGAATTGTAAATAAAAAAGTTTTAAAACATAACATAACATGCCATCACATCTGTATCCCCGAAGGGTTAGGCAGAGGTGTACCAATGTACACCCACAGTTCGCCGGTATGTTTAGGTCCCATGTAATAGGGGGCGAGCCTATTGCCACTAACCGGGCACAAATCCAAACTCCGACCTGCTACTGAGAATTTCATAGAAAAACCCAATAACACCTTGGTCGACTTGGGAATCGAACCCAAGACCTCTAGCGTAGCTGTCGCACTTAGCGCCACTAGGCCAACGAGGCAGTTGGAAAAAAGTTTTAAATCAAAGAAAATAAAAATGTACATGATTAATGAACTGTTTCCAATAATTCCTTTATAATACGTTTTACAATATTAGTCTAGAATTGAAGAAAAAATCAATGATAAATTGGAGAGTGTATACATATTTTCGCTCGTGACTGTACTTGCATCAAATTGACTGAGTAGTTCACGTGTATGAAATACCGCGAAATTTGTTAGTTTAGCCAGTTTAATCGGATTATGTGTTTGACAAATAATAACAAATTGTTAATTGATGTGTCATTAACACTTGCCGAACGGAATTTACAATGGCGGCTGTTTAGGTAATAATTATGTATTACAATACATATATAATCCGGCCTATAAACGTCCCACTGCTGGGCACAAGGCTCTTCCCATATAGAGAAGGCACGAGCATTGATCACCACGCTTGCTCTCTGCGGATTGGCGATTTCAGATCCCAAATTTTGGAATCCAGGTTTCCTCACGATGTTTTCCTTCACCGTTTGTCAGAAGTGTCTTAGAATAATAAAGAAAGTACTTATAACTTTGAATAAGCCACATTGGTACTTGCCTGGGTTCGAACCTGCAACCTTGTGCATACAAATCCGTTCATTGAACCGCTAGGCCACCACGACATTGAACGACAATACATATACCAACATTGTATGTACACATATTGTAATTTGTAAATCTATGTCGTAACATTTAATTATTCTTGTTCTACTACTGAAGTATTTTAAGTATAAAAGTTTATAATGGTGGATGGGTCCATTTTTGGTAATCTGTAATGTGTTAGAGTCTAACACATCTTAATATATATAAATCTCGTGTCACAATGTTTGTCCTCAATGGACTCCTAAACCACTTAACCGATTATAATAAAATTCGCACACCATGTGCAGTTCGATCCAACTTGAGAGATAGGATAGTTTAAATCTCAAATTATAGACGCAATTTTAATTTATTGCTAATTATTTGTCTGTTATTATATACAAAGGCACCGGGAACGGGACCTAGGTATTCACGCGGGTGAAACCGCGGGACACAGCTAGTCACATTATAAAGATCTGTCTAACAGTTAGACAGATCTTTATAAATATATACTAAAGAACCATTTCTATCACAAAAGCTATCAAACGTTATAATGGCATCATTATTGATCTATTCGTTTGTGAGCTACGATATTACATACATAAAACTACTGTTTTTTTAACAAAATAAAAGTTGTCTGTTTTCGTCGCTTCGGTCATAACACGGCTTCTTAGCTGCTCGCGAGCTGCTCGTGTAATGCTCGTTCGTCAGATGTGGACGCTCCCTTGAAACTTGTGAACAAGCAACAGGTTACAGAATACTGCAACAATCATCCTATATATACCCTTCTCTTTCTTACTTCACTTCAGTTTAATATCTTTGTCTCTTTTTCACTTCGGCACACAATCGGCTGTTTTCGCCGCTACTCGGGCAAAAAGTTTACAAAGTTCCCAACGGCGGATCTCGTACAATGATTAGTTTTAAATTATATTAACACGAATAGTTGAGCTCACGATATTGAACTAGGGTTTATATTTAATAACAAATTTATTACTTGAGAAGAGATTCCTTTAAAGTTTCTTGTAACCCTGTTTTCAGGAAATCGTTTCATAGTGGAAGGAATAGTAAATTTAAGAAAAAGTTGTATGAATAGAATATAACATTTGAGGTTTCAATCTGCTATAATAGATATTAAAATATCACTTTTTAACCGACTTCAAAAAAGGAGGATCTTAGTTTGACCTGTATGCATGTATGTTTGTATGTATGTATGTATGTTTGTCCGCGATTATCTCGCGTTTGGCTGAATCGATTTTGATGCGGTTTTCAGAAAATAGTTTGTTAGATCAAGGAGAAGGTTTTAGTATTTATTATTACTTTATCGGGAATGTAATAAATATAATAGAGTTACATTACAAAAAATAACTTGTAACTTAACTATCATAATGGAACAATTATTGACGATAATTTTAATTCAGCATGTTTTTTGTTCAACTTAAAATCATCTTTTAACCGTCACAGTTACTTAAGAGGAAAGGGGAGTGGACTTTTCTCCATACAAACGTTCTCTCGCTCTCTGTTTTCTCGCTGGTTTCTGAACTTAGGGCTATGATTTTTAGCAATAATATAAATATGAACTAGATCTATGCCCCTATTTTTTCCTTTTTTAAAATAAGTTATATTTAAAGAAACTAGAACCTTCTAAAAAGTGCCGATTTTGACCGCAGTTTTAAGAGGCGTTTTTTTTTTCAAATTTGGCAACGATTATTGAAAAAAGGAAAAAATAGAGGCACAGATTATTCTTTTCTTATGCAGTATATGAAATATCTTTAAAATGGTTAAGAATTGGGGGAGAAAATAGACGAGGGCCAAACCTCGATTTTTCGTCAGTTTTTCGGTCTGAGCTGCAGTTGTCCTTATCGCACGAATTAGAGGACGGGGGGAATTAGAGCGACAGCAATACTTTCTTCAAAAACCGAATTTTCAAAAGTATGTCCGCTCCCCTTTCCTCTTAACCCAAACTTATGATGACTCTATGAAAAAGAAGTAAAACTCAAACTAAGTAGAACGATTAAACTACAACTTGATAAGTTGTAAGTTGAGTAGAACTCAACAGTTGAAAGCCCGTGAAGGTTGTGAAGGTTTGAGATAATGAGTTCCGTTGAGACATGGAACTTTGTGCACGTTTATCGTTGTAGGGTAGATGTTAGATGTTCACTATGGTTAAAATGAAAGGCTAAATAGAAATGGAACTCTTCTTTGATAACATAACATAACATACCATCACGCCCGTATCCCCGAAGGGTTAGGCAGAGGTGTACCAATGTACACCCATAGTTCGCCGGTATGTTTAGGTCCCATGTAATAGGGGGCGAGCCTATTGCCACTAACCGGGCACAAATCCAAACTCCGACCTGCTACTGAGAATTTCATAGAAAACCCAATAACACCTTTGTCGACTTGGGAATCGAACCCAAGACCTCTAGCGTAGCAATCGCGCTTAGACCCACTAGGCCAACGAACTCTTCTTTGATGCGCTGTTATTACTTAGCATGTTGTTTCTTTCGCAGTAATATACTGAAAAGACAAATTGACATCAATTTCAAAACTTTTTTTGACGTATCTTTGTTTAGGTAGGTATGTAAGTTTTTTCGAACTATATCTTACAGTGTTCTGAATAAGGTTAGTCCATTTATTACCGTCAAATAAATGCCATGAATCTCAAGCCTGTTGGTGTAGTGGTTAGTGACCCTGACTGCTATACCGGAGGTCGTGGGTTCGATTCCCACTCAGGACAAATGTTTGTGTGATGAGCACGATCATTTGTTCTGGTTGTCTGGGTGTAATTTATCTATCATATGTATGTATTTAGAAATATATAAGTATGTTTATCAGTTGTCTGGTTACCATAACACAAGCTCTGCTTAGCTTAGGATCAGACAACCGTGTGTGAGTTGTCCCGGAATATATTATATAATTTTAGTTTGAATTTTTGTAACAATTAAATATATTTTGCCAATTCACAATCACACCCTACTAATTAATAAGGATTTACCACACTAATTAACAACACCGTAATCACGAGATAAACTATTAGTTTAAATTAATTAACGGCCTCGAAGACATACCATGTTATCATCTCGAAACATTTACTTGAATGTGTTGACGTTCGGTATATTAAATACTTGACTGACTATGACAGACACGACTAGATTGGCCCCGCGGCTTCACTTGCGTCTATACGGGATATAAAAATATAAATTATTTATTTGTTAGAAATTATTACACAGAAAACAAAATAGTCCACTGTGTTTTACCTTTACTTAAGGGGTGTCTGACAGACAAACATACATCCCTATATTTGCATCTGGTGCCAAGTGTTATCAATACTAATATTAGAACCTTTAATTATTATATAATGGCAATAAAAGATGTTAGAAGTCGACCAAGGTGTTATTGGGTTTTTCTACGAAATCCTCAGTAGCAGGTCGGAGTTTGGATTTGTGCCCGGTTAGTGGCAATAGGCTCGCCCCCTATTACATGGGACCTAAACATACCGGCGAACTGTGGGTGTACATTGGTACACCTCTGCCTAACCCTTCGGGGATACAGGCGTAATGGTATGTTATGTTATGTTATAAAAGATGTTGATGATAAAATTAAAGGGAAACTAATTTATGAGTTAAACCGGGTTAAATTATTTGTGTGTAGAATTAAGTTTAAATCCTTACAGTAGTTTTTAAGATAAAGAGATACAAACAGCCAACCATCCATATTCCCAAACTACGTTTATAATATTACTTAGTAGAATCATAGATTAAAACCACTCAAGCAAATTCTATGTAGAGAGTATTACATGCTAATCTTATATTTAAGTGTAAGACTGTTGTCACACTATCCGACGCGATATCAGTATCGGACTCCGATACGAAATCGGAGACAAGTAAATAAATAAATAAAATAAAATAAATGCGGACAATATCACATACATTGCTCTGAACCCAAAGTAAGTAGCTATTTAGCGCTTGTGTTATGGAATTCAGAAACAACGAAGGTACCACAAACACCCAGACCCGGGACAATGTAGAAAAGTGAGTTTCTACATTGACCTCAGAGCTAGCGGCACCTTGAAAACCGGTGCGTACGCCACTCGACCACGGAGGTCGTCAAATGAATAAAAACCTTTTGTTTTTTGACCTGGTTGAAATTCTCCATGGACTACCTCCGCCATGGATGGGTTTGCCGGACTCCTACCAGCTAAAACCACCGGAGTATTTCACCGTTCCCTATTGCCGGGGACCAGGCTGAACGCATTTCGCAATACTACGAGTACCGCGACCCCTTAAATACCCATCTTTAACACTATCCAGACCGATATCGGATTCGTCAATTTCATACTTTTTTCTTGCCGCGGTATCGTATCGGACAATGTGAAAAGCACTCAACATGCTTGAAGAGTTCTCGTAAGAGACCACGAGGTTATAATTATGTTCGTCTCGACAAAATTATTGTCGACCTTTAAGTTTTGAAAGCGTAATAGTAGTTGACTAAACTACTTAAATTGAATTTTGAGGTGAAAAGAGATTTTGAATGGATGGATAATAATTATTATTAAAGTATTAAGTAAGGTCCAGTGGTTGTCACAAATATAGCCAATAAGCGGAATGTATGTTACTACGTTTGTATAATTGGAATCTTACAACTCAATTTTGAAGCAGAAATCTTTACACATAGAGGTAAAATTTTGAAAACGTTTTTTTGGGATGACAGTTCATTAAGGGACTACGCACACTTATTCAGCTCCATTCGCGTTTCGCTGAACGATTTTGGTCACACTTCAGGGACGCACACTTATTCAGCTCTATTCAGCTTTTTTCCATAGAAAGCAACAATCTCTATTAAACTCTATAGCATTCGCATGATAAAAACACATTTATCCTCATTTTATACTGGTTTGCCGCGAAAGCAGAATGGACGCGGAAAGCTGAATGGACGCGTAAACATCTCCATACAAAATTGTTGTTTTCTATGGACAAAAGCTGAATAGAGCTGAATTATAAATGTGCGTGGTCCCTAAGAGGAACGCTGTAACTAAACGACGCAATCCCACCGTGTTGTCTTCACAGTTGCTGTAAGGTGGGTGATTCAAAAGATTGTGTCAAAAAAAAAAATATCGAATTCTATTTCCATATTTTTTTTTGTTCCGTTAATAATTATGTCTCTATGTATAGTTATAATAATAATAATAATATCCTAGGACAACTCACACACGGTTATCTGATCCCAAGCTAAGCAGAGCTTGTGTTATGGTAACCAGACAACTGATTAACTTACTTATATATTTCTAAATACATACATATTATAGATAAATTACACCCAGACACCAGAACAAATGATCATGCTCATCACACAACATTTGTCCTGGGCGGGAATCGAACCCACGACCTTCGGTATAGCAGTCAGGGTCACTAACCACTAAACCAACAGGCCCGTCTCCAGTTAGAATAATATTGGTTTGAATACACAACACGTGTTATTAAAATATATTCTTACATAATTAGGTATGGTTGCGTGATTCCCAATCGCATTTGTTCGATAAAAGTGATAACATAAAACCATAGTGCATGCATGTTTGTAACCCCATTATTATTGGGTTGTGTAATTAAATGGAATTATACAAATTGTCTATGTTATTTTATCTCTGATACCTTACATTAGTGTTTTGTACTTTTTTACTATAAAAAGTACTTTTGTACAAAAGCCTAATAGGAAAAAAGATTTTTTTTTTTTAATTTCAATAGTCGATTTCATGCTAAAGATGGCCAGTCCAAATGTCGTTATTATTTTGTAACAGCTTCATCTCACCACACTAAACAACAAAAATCGATAGCAACACTGTCTGTCGGTATGTGGAAAAGTGTGGTTTTAAAAAATCCCAATAGAATATAACTTCTGTTGTCTCATTTTAATTGAGTTAGTGAAATTAGAAAAAAAAAAAAAAGAAATAAGATAACTATTTAAGTTCTTTTTAAAAAAAAGAGATCCACCTTCAAAAAGCCTTTTCACTGAAAAGTATGAAATAATTTAAATGTACTGCTTATCAAATAACCAAAATATTAGGATAATAAGTATAATTATACTTCAAGCACAATTATTGTTATTTTTGAAGTCAGTGTCAGCCGCTAATAGCAAATTTTAATACTTTATTATAAGGACACACTGGCATTGACACACTTTATTACAGGTCAAACTGATACCTCATTTTTTTGAAGTCGGTTAAAAATAGTTGGTATACTTTGTATGCTATGTAAGCTTGGATAAACGACGACATATGCTACTTTATTCTCGATAACGACATCCATCCAGACAAAGCCGCAGTGTAAAGCTAGTTTAAAATAAATGCTCAAGATTTTAGAAAACTAAATCCCCGTGTATGCAGGAATACAATCCTCTCTATAATAAGTCGCTTTTCACGTGTAAGCGGACAACGCGAGCCACTTAGCTCTGCTCATTGATCTATGCAAAATATACTCGCGAGCACATGTCTCTTCAAAAGGATCTGACTTAGAGTATCTATGTGAGTAAACTATAGAGTGTGCATATCAGAGTATGAACCGTGAGAACTAGTATGAACTAGTTTCTTTGTCAAAATAGAGTGCGCCGTTTCGATAAAACTATCTCATAACCTAATAATATCGGAACTTTGAACATTTTCACATACCTAAACCTCTGTCGTTGTACAGAAAATAACTCAAATCAATAAACAAAAACTTTTGACATACAGCTTAAAACTTGCTTACGCTCAGCACAATGGTTACGCGCACTCTATAGTATTTACTATTTCTACTCTAAGATGTGAGTCCTACATGCAGTAGATTCTAATCATATTACCCCATTACTGCAAACGGCTTGTGACGTCACAGTCCTTTGAATACAAAATAATGCATGTCTCTCAGTAAGTATTGAATAGATGTCCTCACACAACCAGACTCTGACGTAGACGATATTTCTAAGACGTAGGTAATGTTGAAATGACATTGTATGTAGTACCTACTTATACTTGGGTACTTGTGGGCGGAATATTTTAAGCCTATTACAGCACCTTTGCAAATCGTGCAATATTTTCTAGGCGGCTTACGTTAAGGATTATTTTGAAAATACTTTGAATTGCATGGGAAATAAAATGCACGCAGAAAATAATTTTTTACACTATAAAGGATGGTTTTTCTTTCTAAATATAGATAATTTTATATGAGGAATACTTTTGTTATTTTTCAAAGTTTTTCATACATAATATTATTATGTCAGGCGTGAATATTATATCTATACTTATAATAAATCTGTAGAAAGGTCAATTCTGTACATTAAATATATTTTCAAAATAACTATCAGGGGGTGATTAGTGATCGATACTGATGTCAAAAATGCAATCAGTAAAATTTTTGTCTGTCTGTCTGTCTATCTGTCTGTCTGTCTGTCTGTCTGTATGTTCCTTATAGAAACAAAAACTACTCGACGGATTTTAACGAAACTTGGCACAATTATTCTTCATACTCCTGGGCAGGTTGTAGTATACTTTTCATCACGCTACAATCAATAGGAGCAGAGCAGTGAAGGGAAATGTTGGGAAAACGGGAGAAGTTACTCAATTTTTTAAGCTTCCGTCGCGTGTGCAGCCTTAATGGTTAAAGACTCATTGATAAGCTTCGTCATCCACGCGAACGAAGTTGCAGTCACAGCTAGTCTTGAATAAAAATCATCTAGTGTTAAAAAAGCGGCACATTGTGTAAAAAAATATAGAAAAAAAATCGCATGTTATACGATAGGGATTGGACAATGGATACGCGTACAAAAAACCAAAAAAAAATACTTAAGTAACTTTTTTTAGAAAAATTCTCAATTCGTAGGCACGCCAGTGTAACTCTATCTAACCAACATGGCGCCCCGCGGTGCCCTGTATTTGTCCCGCGGTGTATATTTACCGGCGCTCACCTGACCCTCAAATATTTACGCCGCGGACATTTCTCATTGTCCACAACAAACGTTACCTACGTCGAACGGTATACGGTACGGTGGCTAATTGAATTTGTGTCACGCGATATCTATAGAAAGATTGGAGTGTCTGTGTGTGATTAAAATAGTATCAGATTTTTTGTGATTGTATTTTTAAGTACACTCGGGGTTAATGACAGAGACACAACGGACGTGATTTTGGTTCAGTCTGTGTGTTCGTGTGGTTTATAAAGAGATACTAAAGATCCTTTTTATTTTAGAAAATTAATAAGTCTATAGAGCAACACAAAAATAAAATCTATTAAAAAAAAACAAACTTAGGGAAATAACTTTATTTTTTCAATTTAATAACAGTAAAAGTTTTACTTAAGTGATAAGGAAAACTAGAACCTAATACCTGTTATGATTTGTTATCAATTTTGACAGTCGAAACCGCGCTCCACAGCTAGTCTATACTTATAATAAATCTGTAAAAGTGAAAATTCTGTACATTGAAAATATCAAAAAAATAAATAGCGAGGGGTGTTACTAGACCGACAACGAACCCAAAAGTGTGAAAAAAAAATAATTGTCTGTCTGTCTGTCTGTTTGTTCCGGTATCACGCAAAAACTACCGGTTCGATTACAATGAAACTTGGTATAATTATTCTTTATCCTGGGCACCACACTGGGTAGTTTTTATCCCGGAAAAGTATAAACAATAAAAAACAAACTTAATTTTGCGGTTAAAAACTCATTGATAAGTTTCGTTATCCACGCGAACGAAGTCGCAGGCACAGCTAGTATTGAATAACCCCGTGTCGCACCGCGCGAGGGGTTTATTCGTATTTAATAGCGGTCGGGGGTTTGAGGGCCGTTCTCGTGTTTACGGTACACGATGATTTGTGCTGTGATTATTTAGATGTTGCCGTTATTTTTGATTTCTTTCTAAAATGTTTTTGTAGGCGTTTTATATATTATTTTGACTTAGAAACGAAAACGTTAGTTTCTTTTTATTAGACCGTGACTAAAGTTGTTGTAAGTGTGTCTCGTCAGTCTGTGGCACCACAGCTTTTTTTTTTTTAAGAAAATGATTAAATGATTTATTGCATAATTTTCTGTTAATATGTATCATATAGGCATTGTTTTATATAGGTATATGCCATCCCAATATTGTAAGTCCGTCATCAGTAGAGTTAATAAATTCGTCCAGAGCTCATAAACGACTTTACATATTGTGACAAATTAATGGCAAATTTTGAATAGCGAATATTACACGAATAAATAATACCTTTGACTACAGTTCCGCTCATTTTTAACCGACGATAAAAACGGAGGAGGTTCTCAATTCGACGCCTATATTTTTTTTTATGTGTGACCACGCATAACTTTTTTCATTAGCAAACTATTACCTATATACACGCCGAACTCGTTAGCCGTTTGATTACCATCCATCTATATATAGAGATGTATCAATCAAATCCCTCAAAGCTCATACGAAACGCATGAATGGAACTAATGCAGGTAATGCTGGCTGCAGCCATTAGAGCTGCAAGCGTATTAGTCCCGATTCAATTACCTCGTGATTGACAAGTGTAATTAATGTGGTCGGCTCCGGTTAGGACGGGAGGGCTATTTATTACGTGAGGGCGCTGATTCTGATGGGGACTGTAATATCTTGTAGCTGTCTCGTTGATGGGTAAAGGGATATTCTCATATGGAGATGGTAGAGTATTGATCATCGCGCTTGCTTACTCGAAATTTACTTAGTAAAGATTGCATATTTATGGATGTAGGTTTCCTAAGGGTGCGCCCGAATGAGCATCTCGCGAACTGTTCGCGGTCGGCTTTTATTTGCACTAGTGCGGTTCGCGCGCTGCTCACGAGTTTTGCATGAGTTGCTCTAAAGAGGCGCACTAACCCATTACAGTAACTGAACAGTTCGCGTACGCACAAGAGATATTTCCACAGACTATGTTTAACTTGTAAATGCTTAATTAGTTACACCACAGATTATTAAATAGTTACTACGTAAGTTACATCTTGATGCTAGATGAGCTGTAGGCTAAAGCAACCACAAAGTGGATACCACATATCATCTCCCGAGCCTTTTCCCAACTATGTTGGGGTCGGCTACCAGTCTTACCGGATTCAGCTGAATACCGTATTTTACATGGAGCGACTGCCTATCTGACCTCCACAACCCATTTTACTGGGAAACACAGTAAGACTGGTTGTCAGAATTGACTTAACGACTGCCAAAAAACTATGTATGACAGCCGGGACCTAATGTTTAACGTGCTTTCCGAAACATGGAATCTCGTATCACGGGGTCTCGGTATGTTATAAATGGTTACCCTTCCACGGAGCAACCGCGGCGAGCGCGGCTTAACCTGTATTATCGGTCAAACCGTACGGCTTACACTTAGCCACGAGCCCCTCAAAGTGGATACCACATAATGCTATACGATATCGGGGTAGACCGAGAAAAAATCCTACAGAATGGCTTTGGCCTGCCGTGGGACAAGACGGGCGAAAATAGATAAATAATTCCATCTTGATCCTTGCGTTTTTATGTGCACTAGTTTTTGTGTGAAATCTGTATAAAATTTTAGTTCCATATAATTCGACAGGAGAAATTAACGTCCCATGTAATAGGGGGCAAGCCTATTGCCACTAACCGGGCACGAATCCAAGCTCCGACCTGCTACTGAGAATTTCATAGAAAACCCCAATAACACCTTGGTCGACTTGGGAATCGAACCCAAGACCTCTAGCGTAGCAGTCGCGCTTAGAACCACTAGGCCAATGAGGCATCATATTAGATAAACTAAAATAAAGTTAAGTTCGTATTGAACAGAATAAGCGCCTCTATCTAATTGTCTGTCATGTTTGAATGACCATCTAATCGAATCTACTTCGGCAACTAATTGTAAGGTAATTATATGTGGTATTGTAATTATCTGTGATTAATGGCGTGTGTCTGTGGATAGTAATCTCATTTGGGACTCACTGTACTGACTTAGGTATATCTTATGTATGTACGCTATAATACAATATGACGGCTTATATGTAACTTTAAGATTGATATTATATCGACGGGCCTGTTGGTCTAGTGGTTAGTGACCCTGACTGCTATACCGGAGGTCGTGGGTTCGATTCCCACCCAGGACAAATGTTTGTGTGATGAGCACGATCATTTGTTCTGGTTGTCTGGATGTAATTTATCTATAACATGTATGTATTTAGAAATATATGAGTATGTTTATCAGTTGTCTGGTTACCATAACACAAGCTCTGCTTAGCTTGGGATCAGATAACCGTGTGTGAGTTGTCCCGGAATATTATTATTATATTATTATATGCGTGGTTCAAATCTAAAGTTGCGTTTCCTCTTAAATGGTTGCCAACTTTTGTCACCAACATAGCGTTGTTCGCTGGAGAGTCGGCTTTAGATGTGCTTAAAGACTCCATTAAATGTTCAATAAAATAGTGTATTTGTTAGTTTCCTGATGGAGGTAAGTTTAAAATTTATTGCTGGATTTGTCAACATTAAAGTTAGAGAATAGGTACACAAAAGTCGTAAATAGTAGACTAATAAATTACAAGTCATTCATAATGACCTACAGTTCTTTCTATTAGATTAAAACATCATCTTTTATTTACCAACAAACTGTTGTTGCGTTCGCTCCCCTTTCACGCCTAATAATAAAATCACGTCTCTCGCTAATTCCCGCGAAGAGCCGGTAACCCTCACCCGCTGACCCCGTCTCGTCCTTCAGTCAAACGGGGTGCGAACGCCGAGTAAGAGCGGACTCCTGATTTAATTAGGCCGGCGCGCGGCGTCGGCAGTTCCCTCGCGCAGGTAACGTCCCGCCGCCATTGTGAGGGACTCGGTATCAATTAGGACCCCGACGCTCTTGATGTGCTTTTCTTTTTCGACACACGCTATTTTAGGCTTGAGTTTTATTGCGTGTTGAGATTTTTGGGACGAGATTTTAAGGCTGCCCGCCCACGTCCGATCATATAATCGGTGACCGATTTTTTGTAGGAGAAAAATAGAACACACTGATAGCAATAGTGCAACGCACACGTCCGACAAAAAGTAGGTCAGAATTCGATACTAAGAATCGGCGGAAAAATCAGTCCAATTAGCTGACCTACAAAAAGTCTTACGTGGGCGGGCAGCGTTAGCGGGAGTATTATTTGACAATAATTACTAAAGCAATCAGTTCAGGTGCTCATCATTATTTTGATTAAAACAAGAAGATTAACACGAAATGTAAACTCAATAAAACCACGGCTTAATTACATTTATTAATAAACAAATAAATACCAATATATTTATATAAAATCTGGCAATTTGTATCGCACTGAACGTGTTTTCAATTCAATCGACAGACGAATAATTCGTTCCTCGGAGAGACACGTAACAATACAACCAATCATTAAAATTCGGAATATTTTTATTTACCAACTCACACTGGTAAAACGACATTTAAATCTTATATATAAAATTCTCGTGTCACAATGTTAGTTACCATACTCCTCTGAAACGCCTTGACCGATTTTTATGAAATTTTATATGCATATTCAGTAGGTCTGAGAATCGGCTACTAGGTATCTATTTTTCATACCCCTAAGTGGTAGTAGGTAGGTAGTAGGCAGGTGCTAGGTAGAAAAAATTGCATTGCAACGCATGCCGGGTACAGCTAGTTATTTTATACTAAAGTTTAACCTCGAATATTTCTCAGCTTAACAAAGATCGAGCTCAAACTCTCATTGTAACACATAAACGGGTCTTCTATCCGATTGTAAAACACAATAAGATTCGTTTGATAAGACACTGTTAGAGTACTTCACAGAGTTGATAACGTCGCGCTGCTATCACCAATCCATTTGCGGAGCGTGTTATCACAACACTTTCATTGTTCCACAATATCTGAACAAGATAGTCTGCTTAAAATAAAGGGCCGAACTACGCCGTAGCATTAATTACTACGATAGCTACGCTCGTAGATGATTGTATTATTCAATCGCTACGCGCAGTCACATCTTATACAAGAAAGTCGGGGACATTTATAAATCAATAATGGACCGAATTTCATGATTTTTGAATTGTAAGGTTTTTCTTGACTCCGAAAAATAGATAAATAATTAATTATATTAGTAGATTAAAAAAAAAATGATTTTAAAGTCAAGAAAATAAAGATTTCGGGAAACGGTTAAGTTATATACTTAATTAGTAACTTAAAGGTAGTTTAGTTTCGTCCTCGTTAAGTAGATTTAAGGCTGTAAGATCTTGTAGAACATTTTCTAAGGTTCTGTAGTATGGAGGTGTAATTCGGATCCCTCCGGTGCGATGTTAATCCCAGTTTAATTATCCGCGGCGACCTCTACAACTGCTTAACTCTGTATTAACGAGAGTCGTAGAAGTTTTTTTTTATTTATACCGTTTTCTTGGAATTTTTGAACTAATGTTGTAATTTCTTTAATTTCTTCTCTATGTAAGGTAAAATAATCTTTTAATAATAATAATAATATAATATTCCGGGACAACTCACACACGGTTATCTGATCCCAAGCTAAGCAGAGCTTGTGTTATGGTAACCAGGCAACTGATAAACATACTTATATATTTCTAAATACATACATATTATAGATAAATTACACCCAGACAACCAGAACAAATGATCGTGCTCATCACACAATCATTTGTCCTGGGTGGGAATCGAACCCACGCCCTCCGGTATAGCAGTCAGGGTCACTAACCACTAGACCAACAGGCCCGCCATCTTTTGATTAGAAATTCCAAGTATTTCCTTGCTAAATTTATTTAAGGATATGAATTTCCAAGAAAACTATTTTGTACTCTGGGAAATTCAGGTCAATTTACAGCCTCTTAAAATTTTACTTTGAGTTGCTAATTTATTTTATAAAGCCTTTTTTTTCTCACTAAAAACGCTTATTAGATCAAGAATGATTTGTGAAAGTAATACGTAGAGCTTCTCACTCGAAACTGGCTCCAGATAGCCGTAGACAGGGATATGTGGATGGAGGGAAGGAGTATGTCTTGCAGTGAGACACCGACCTTCGACTGGGTGAACTGATTTTGATGATTCTTTTTTTAATTGAAAGCTGGTGCTTCCCGTGTGGTCCCATTTTAATTTGGTCCAGTTATGACAGTGGGATCCATAAAAGAACAATATTATTATAAGACTTATTTTGAAGCCGGTTTTTTTTTTGTAAGAATTATTGATGACTTCGGTGGTCGAGTGGCGTACGCATCGGTTTTGAAGGTGATGCTAGCTCTAAGATCCCGAGTTCGATATCCGGACGAGGGAATTGTAGAAACCAGATTATTTTAACTTAGTCCGGGTCTTGGTATTAGTTGTACCTTCGTTGTTTCTGAATTCCATAACGCAAGTGCTTGAGCTACTTACTTTGGGTTCAGTAGTGCTATTCTGTAACATTATTTTCATGTCTCGACAGCGGAATCCGCGGTGAGATATCAAATACGTATTCTCGAATTTGAATTCTAAATCAAGGCCAATTGGGTTGACTTTTGAAGTGCGCGTTATTGTCACTCAGGTGAAGCTTGATACCGAAATTATTTACAGAATAGACATACAGATCAATGTATGTGATGTTTTCTGTATTCAACATTTTATTGACACTTAAAAGAAGATCCATCTATTAATAAACACAGTAAATGTTTACAAGTATCTTCCGAGTGACTGCGTCGATTGATCTCGCGTCCACATCGGGCCCTCCATTCACCTGCCCGCTGCCGACCACATCCCTCGCCATTCACTCCGTTTTATTTATCTTCTGGCTATTTTTGTATGTAGGTCGCTTTATTTAAATAAGTGGGACAATATACAGGGTGTTAAGAAAACCATGGTCCGATCCGTGAAGGTGTGGTTAGGTATCGATATATGATTACAAAACAGTGAAAAAAATGGGGAAAAGGAAAAAAAAATTATAACCTAATTTTTTTTTTCTCAAATTTCGAGATAGAGCGTCTTCACAAATGCTACCTAATTACCAAACTAAAGGCCCCTAAAAATATCGACGAAATTGGTGTTGTAGTTTTTGTTTTAATCTCAAATTTAGGGAATTTCGGGTCATAAAATGGTTATTTCAAAATTCATTATTATTGTTTCTATCATGAATATTTCAAATTTGATATTTTATTTGGGCATGTGATTGTGAACCCTATATCACCCTTTCGGATCGGACAGGGTTTTCTTAACACCCTGTATACGTATAGCTGTGCACAATAGAGTGGAAAGCATTTAGGATTTGAAGTTTCAAGTTTCATTTTAGGATCAGAATTAAATTAGAAAACAAAACTACTGGATCGATTTTGATGAAATTTATATGGGATCACTTCTGAAGGTAAGTAACCTATAGTTGAAAAAAAAATTTTTTTTTCGATTTCGATCCACAATAATTGTCGTAGATACCCCGTAACATAATATACAAAACAAAACCATACACACAAATATTAAAAGTATTCTTTTTGAAATCGCTGAGGTGTATTTACTTTATAAAACATTCTAAAAATATCGCATAAAAAATCGTTTCAAATAACATTTCATACAGTTGCGGCGACGTAACAGAAACAAACCTCAAGGTTTTTTAGGTGAAACAATGCAAACTTTGGACAATGGTGTTTTTAGTTATAGAATTTAAAAATTTCGTATTTAAATATTGCGAGTTAAAATACTTTTTATTATGCTCAAGAAATTAATAAACAAAACGAAAAAATAAGCTACATTTAGCTATGTCTGCCGTTGCACTAAATGATACTAATGATTACGTGTGGAATTCCTTAGTATCGATTTAAATAAACCAGCTCAGATTTTAAAGTTGGCATACTTGAACCTATAATAAGAAGTTTCTTAAGTAACCGTAAAGTCTCGAGTTTCAGTAAGACTACCTAAAGCACATTTCATATTCAAAGTCACACAAGATTTAAGCTAAAGAACATTCTTATACTGATACTAGCTGTGCCCCGCAGTTTCACCCGCGCGTGAATACTTAGGTCCCGTCCCCGGTGCCTTTGTATTATTGGGGGTGGAGATGAATCCAACAAATCACTATCGTAACAAAAGTCAGGATTACTTAATTTGGTGGTTGAGTATTCTTCAATATCCTAATTTTCAGCGCAATTTTGCAAACTTTTTCTTTAATAAGAACCTTTTCCTGACAATAGCAAACACAACAAAAAAAGAATTAGCGAAATCGGTCCAGGCGTTCTTGAGTTATGAGCTTACCAACACATTTAGCGATTCATTTTTATATATATAGATCACACAAGAGGCTGTAGCACTAGGCTTTAGCGGCCAATAAGAAGGCTTGTAAGCTTCCTTACAGTTAGGCCGGGATCGTTGTGTCTCGTAAGGACGTGTGTGCGCATAACTTTGGCGGTCCTGCTTCTGATAAGGGCTTGTTCAGATCACGCGATTTTTGACTTTGAAGTTGACGTAAGAGTGTTATGTGAGTAAGCAATGCTTCGTCAATGATTCTCTTTTTTCTTATTTTGTACGTTATTTATTTATTTATTATCAAAAGATATGCACAACATAACAGAAAAGACTAAAGCGTTGTACAGTAAAAGTAATAATTAACATGTAAAGAACAAAATGTCAAATATTTACAAACATACAATATTCATTTTATATGAATATTTAAATAATATTTACATAAAAATAAACAAAGAACATCATCTCCCGAGCCTTTTCCCAACTACGTTGGGGTCGGCTACCAGTCATACCGGATTCAGCTGAATACCGTATTTTACATGGAGCAACTGCCTATCTGACCTCCACAACCCATTTTACTGGGAAACACAGTATCCCATAGTAAGACTGGTTGTCAGAATTGACTTAACGACTGCCAAAGATCTATGTATGACAGCCGGGACCTACTGTTTAACGTGCTTTCCAAAATACGGAGGGGTCTCGATATGTTATAAATGGTCACCCATCCACGGACCAACCGCGGCGAGCGCGGCTTAACCTGTATTATTGGTCAAACCGTACGGCTTACACTTAGCCACGAGCCCCTCTAAAAATAAACAAAGAACATAACAAAAAAATATATATACTGTATATTATTATATCCAGTCATTCATCATCTCGCAAAATCTCAAACACTCATTACATAAATCCACCCATTTAGTTGCAAACACATCACGTTCAGGTACTGACGTCATGAGTGCATTGATCAGTGTGAGCGCGCGGACGAGAGGGGAGTTGGAGCGGGAGACGGTGCGGGCTTCGGGCACGGTTATATGTTGTAAAGTTATGTTATAAAGGTTATGCTACATTTTGTGATTTTGCCGAATAAATGACTGTTTATATCTTCTTATATATAAAATTCTCGTGCCACAATGTTAGTTACCATACTCCTCCGAAACGGCTTGACCGATTTTTATGAAATTTTATATGCATATTCAATAGGTCTGAGAATCGGCTACTATCTCTTTTTACCCGACTGCCAAGAAGGGTTATGTTTTTCGCGCGTATCTTGTATGTATGTATGTATGTGTGTAATATTCTTTATTACCTCATATCTTCAAAACGGCCGAATGGATTTCGATAATTAGGGTATCGTTGGATTCGTATCGATCACCCAAGTGTTCTTAGATATGTCACGTTAAACAAAAATCAACATGGCGGCCATGAGGTGCCATAGATTGAGGTAAAAAAAAATAAAAAAAATATGTTTGCTACAATATGGGTATCAAATTAAAGGGCTTGTAACGAGGATTCCAAAATGGTATATCATTTACGTATAAAAAAATACTATGTGATGATTTTAACTAAAAAGTGTTAAATAAAAAATAAATAAATTTAAAAAATAAAAAAACCCGACTGCATAAAAAACACTTTGAATAAAAACTGAAAAGTAAAAAACAAGTTCAATAATTTAATAATCAATACACAATCAATCTAATGAGAAACATAATTGACTGTAACAGTCGGGACCCTGAATGATTTTAGTCTAGCTTATTTAATAGGTCCCGACTGTTACAGTCAATTATGTTTCTCATTAGATTGATTGTGTATTGATTATTAAATTATTGAACTTGTTTTTTACTTTTCAGTTTTTATTCAAAGTGTTTTTTATGCAGTCGGGTTTTTTTATTTTTTAAATTTATTTATTTTTTTCATACCCCTAAGTGGTAGTAGGTAGGTAGTAGGCAGGTGCTAGGTAGAAAAAATTGCATTGCAACGCATGCCGGGTACAGCTAGTTGTAATATAAAGGTTGTCAAGGCAATTAACAAATACCTACTAGGAGCTTAATTTTACTAAGAAATTAATTGTAGTATTAGATATGTTAATCAGCAAAGTAACAAATAAACACAAAATTAATTCTCTAAGTTGGAGAACTTGATTTTAAAACTTCATTGAAAAGTCCAACATTCTCATTCGCACGTCCAATGGAACTTGTTAATTAACATTAGACTTAACAAACTCAATTCGTTTACAACAAACTTTTCAACCAGCTCGTACAGAGTACGGGTCCTTTTCATCCCAACGAACTATCTTCAGAAAACTTGTTGCACGGATCTAGCGTGTATAGAAATCGAGACAAGAATCTTTGGTAAAACTAATGCTTTCACTCTAGAGACACGTTTGGGAATAGTCGAACTAGTTTCCAAGAAGTAGAAACTAACTTATTTGTCGCGCGACCACGACGAGTCCTGTGCCTAATCTAGCAACTAATCGGGCAAGTCCAGATGTTTCTCGCAAGTAAAGTCGATATCATAATCTTATATATAAAATTCTCGTGTCATAATGTTAGTAACCATACTCCTCCGAAACGGCTTGACCGATTTTTATGAAATTTTATATGCATATTCAGTAGGTCTGAGAAGCTATCCTAATCCTAAGTGGCTACTACCACTTAGGATAGAGTAGGTAGTAGGCAGGAAGGTAGTAGGTAGGTAGTAGGCAGGTGCTAGGTAGAAAAAAATAGCATTGCAACGCATGCCGGGTACAGCTAGTATTATATATTAGCTAATATACCTACCTCAAGAAAATTACGATTTTACAGCGAAAATTTACCATGGGTGTTGTTGACGCACGTCTTCGCGGGTAATTTAGACGCGCCTTATCGCGGCATCTGAACACGCCGTCACCACCAGTGTGTACGTTCCGGCGTGTGACGTCGTGATTGGATCCGCGGCATGTTTTTTAATAATACGATGCTTTCAATGTATCAGCGTGCCTTGTCTCTATTATTATTAATAACGTGAGTTTGTTTTTCTTTCATTTTGATAGAATTTCGTCCGTGTTGTGAAATATATTTTTTGCGGTGAAAGAGATTTATAGTAGACTTTCTGGTAACATTTGATTTAAAAGATTTTTTACAGACTCGACGGTCATACTGGTAGTTAAAAGCATAATCAAATCTTATAATCATTTTACTTTATCGGGAAAGTTACGGATTTAAATGAATTAAATATTTAATGCTGTCCGCGTGGCTGAGTACAGTAGTGCTATTCTGAAACATTATTTTCATGTCTCGACAGCGGCATCCGCGGTGAGATGTCAAATACGTATTCTCGAATTTGAATTCTAAATCAAGGCAAATTGGGTTCACTTTTGAAGTGAGCTTTATTGCCACTCAGGTGAAGCTCGATACCGAAATTATTTACAGAATAGACATTTTGGTCCGCAAAAATCTAGCGACGATGAAAAAAGCCATTGATCGATACGCTAAGAAGAAGACGGATTTAAATTATATTTATAGTAACGAAAATAACCGATAAATGTGAATACTAAGTAAACAATCACATTATAATGTAACACTTCCTAACAGACGCCACTCTTACCCATAATTTAAATAAAACGTATAAATACTTGAAAAGCGGTGTTGGACAAACATCCCTCGCTCCGGTCACTCGACAGTTTCAATCTCGTCCCGTCCCCAAATACGCCAGACCCTCAGACCCAGACCTCAGACCCTTCTTACTGCAGTTAATCGAAACGATCAGACGGCCAGAGGAAGTAAATGGATTCGTTTAGATTTTGTTCGCGATTTAGTAGTAATAGTAAAATTATTTTTGAGAAAACTAAATGTTTATTTAGATACCTACACTTCAAATTAAAGTTAATTTAAGCTATCACAAAAGTTATAATAAATAATAATAATAATATTACGGGACATCTCACACACGGTTATCTGATCCTAAGCTAAGCAGAGCTTGTGTTATGGTAACCAGACAACTGATAAACATACTTATATATTTCTAAATACATACATATTATAGATAAATTACACCCAGACCAGGCCTCCGTCACTCCATGTACTTGCGCGCTATAATTACCTACCGCTCGGCCGAGCGGTCTCGGGCCGTCTGCGGACCAAATTCAGTGAGGTTTTCGCAAGCGAAGCGCACGCACGCTGTTTATTGTAATAGTTCCATTTGTTCGTACGCTTACCTACGATGCCGTCTGGTGCCTTATGTGCTGTAGATGGGTCCAAATCAAGTAAAAGAAGGGATAAGATTTTTTTATTTTACCTACACACTGATGCACGGTCAGAACCAATTTATAAAAAAATATATTTTAGAAACGATACAATTTTAAGCTGCCACATACCTATAAGTCAGAACATATTCACAGTTCTCAAAAACATGACACTAAAAGTTATGTAAATTTAATTTTATCGAAGCGGCAGCCCTGCGATTGCTGTGAGATCGCGCGGTGCAAAGCAATCACAACTGTACGCTTGGGCATTTAGGCACATTTTAGCATGCAGCGGTTGCTAACGCGACGGAGTAGGCTCTTATAGCAGTAGGTATTGGACATTTTCTACTGAGTGAAGTATCTGTTACGTAGTAACTATTTAGTAATCTGTGCCCAGACACAGAACAAATGATCGTGCTCATCACACAAACATTTTTCCTGCGTGGAAATCGAACCCACGGCCTCCGGTATAGCAGTCAGGGTCACTAACCACTAGACCAACAGGCCCGTCAAAAGTGTGAGTTTTATGTTAATTATTGTCAAAAAGACAAGACTGTAAATAAATGACAAGAATTTGTGAGTAAACGGTTTACAACGAAGGCACCACACCACAAACACTCAGACGCGAGTCATAGTAAGACAATTGTGACTCAACGGAGATAGAACTCGCGACTTCAGAGCTGATGGCATTATGAAAACTGGTGTGTACGCCACTCGACCACGGAAGTCGACAAATCGTAACAGCATTCGAACTCATCCTTAAGTGCCCCGTAAACGCTCAAATTGTTTGTTAAATTTTACGTGTTTGTCAAATTAATTGATAGTGTACAGCTGTTTTTGAGGCGTTTGTCAAACAATCTACGTGTTTGTCGCGTTTGATGAAGTTTGATGAAAATCTGGATTGAAGTGGAGTTTGACAAACAAGTTTGAACGTGAACGGCGGTGTTGGACAAGAAAAATCTCACTGATTTTGTTTGCGTCATGGAGGACGCTACGCCCAGTGACTTTGTTTGATATTTGGTTTGACCGTTTAAGCTATTGTTTGATGAAAACGTGAAGTTTGACACGCAAATTTGTCAAGCAAATTTGTACGTTAACAGGGCGCTTTATATGTTGAAGATAACTGAACTCTTTCGATACGACATCCTATTGTAGAATATAATCTTTACAACAATTTTTATGCACACGTAAGTTACCCCTTCCCATCTGGCGCACTACATGAAAAGGGTGTAACACATTGAATTCAGGCTAATATAGAAAAGAGTCGCCGGACAAAGGCGTCACATTGTCACGTGTCCGGCCGCGGCGCGGCGCGGCGGTCCGTGCCGGTCCGTGTCGGTCCGCGCCGGTTCGCGTCGCACAGTGGATTGAAACTGTGGGGAATTCGTTTTATTATTTACAAATTTCTTTTTTTGTAAATATCTGTCGAGAAAAAAAATAATTTAGAGAAAAAATTAAGTTAGACCTTGTCTTAATTCCGATGAATATTTGCCAATAGAAATATTTCTCTAAATATATATATTTTTTTAATTTTTCTACTCTTGAACGGGCAGGTTTGGGCGCGCTCTAATAGCGTAGAATTTGCCAAAGAGTCAAAGAATAAGAATATACTAGTTTTAAAATCAGGTCTTACAAGACATGGCCAAATTTTTGCAATTTCTGTTACATTCCATAAAAAAAAAATCAAAGTATTTTTTTTTTGTGACATCTGTCAATTTTAGAGAAGATCTTCTTGTGACATTTATTAATTTAAATAACGAGATCCTTTATAAGACTTTTTTTTAAATGAATTTTGTTTCGAATGTCCCTCATAAAGCAGTTTCGATCCACTGTCCGCCGGTCCGGCCCCCGTCACAATGCGCCCAGCGTCCCGTCGATCACGGCCTGTATGTCTATTCAGTAAATAATTTCGGTATCGAGCTTCACCTGAGTGACAATAAAGCTCACTTCAAAAGTGAACCCAATTGGCCTTGATTTAGAATTCAAATTCGAGAATACGTATTTGACATCTCACCGCGGATTCCTCTGTCGTGACGTGAAATACCTACTATTAAAAAGAAACGTGACACTTTTATTTAGAATACGTTTTGTTATGTCCCCGTATTATTGACATGTGAAATGTTAGACGCGAGAGTTTTTTATTTAGTGTTAGTGTTATTTTTTGTGAAACTTGATTATCTTGTTAGTCCTGTCCAAAGGTCTAAAAAAATGTTTTGTTTCATTATAATAGGACTGGATTTCGAGTTTTAACTATGAAATGTTATACCTACAAGGTATTTAGAGAGACCAACAAATATTTTTCGGTACCTAGGATTTGTGAGCCATTTCCTGTTTTATACACAATTAGATATAATGTCATAAATGTCCTGGTTACTGAAACATGCGTTATTAGGTATTAATTTAGTCGAATTTTCATCTTTAAACCATCATGACATTAAAATTTGTTGTATTGTGCAATGTCTGCAAAACGACTTTTTTCTAAAGAAACCGAAAGGTCAACTAGAGTCAGTAATTTAACGTTTTAAAAGAGCTTAAAAAGGCCTACTTGAAATAAAAATATTTTGATTTTTGTTTTTTTTTTTTGTCATGACGTTCCTCAAAAGGTGCAAAACTCTTTATAAATACAGTAAAGAAGAAACAAAGACACCACATAAATCATAACGCACAAAGTTTTAAGGCCGCCATCACATCAGATGACACGTCCAAACTTATTGGAGGTAACAATGACGGATCGACGCGCATTTGTCATCTACGAAGTCAATCGGAGACGTCGCGCGTCGTACTGTAACGGGGATCGAACTTCGGTAAAGTGTAGACTGTATGTACGAAGCTTATGGCTGCTACATACTGTTAAAAGAACACTACTGATAATATAATTTATTGTTATATATAAGAATTATGTTTTTATGTTTTAGTTAGAATAATGTGCATTTTTGAATGATTAGTTTAAGCTTTTTATGTGATTTATGTAATTGGCTCCAAGCCGTGTAAATCATTAAATTAATAAATAATATTAAATAATAATAATAATAATATCCTGGGACAACTCACACACGGTTATCTGATCCCAAGCTAAGCAGAGCTTGTGTTATGGTAACCAGACAACTGATAAACTTACCTAAATATTTCTAAATACATACATATCATAGATAAATTACACCCAGACACCAGAACAAATGATCATGCTCATCAAACAACATTTGTCCTGGGCGGGAATCGAACCCACGACCTCCGGTATAGCAGTCAGGGTCACTAACCACTAGACCAACAGGCCCGTAAATAAGTAAAAAAAAAACATTTCAGTTTAAACTGTACCGTCCAATCGTAACGATTTATCATAACGTGTGTAGCAACCATTTTACCTACATCTTGGATTGAGAACTAATATTAATATACGAGGTATAATAATAATAAATAATAAATAAATAAATGCGGACAACATCACATACATTGTTCTGAACCCAAAGTAAGTTGCTAAAGCACTTGTGTTATGGAATTCAGATACAACGAAGGTACCACAAACACTCAGACCGACCGAGACGATGTAGAAAAGTGATTTTCTACATTGACCCGTCCGGGGATCGAACCCGAGACCTCAGAGCTAGCGACACCTTGAAACCGGTGCGTACGCCACTCGACCACGGAGGTCGTCAAAGTTATAATAATATGATATAAGATCATTATTACTTATTTATTTCATGCTCCAAGTGCGACTCCAAATAACTAATTGTTGACAGGGCAGGGAGATGATGATGATGATAATTTAATGCTCCGTGCATAGTGTTCTTAATTAATATTTTTTTATTATTGATGATATTATTTTAATGTGTTTATTTATTAAGCTTTGACTTGGTTTAGGATGTGTCTTGTAAGGTTATGTTAGGATTTTGGTTTTAAATTGGTATTAATAATATTATTAATACCAGCCTATAAACATCCCACTGCTGGACAGGCCCCTTCCCATATAATAACGAGCCATTGATTCCCACGAGCATTGATCACCACGCTTGAATTGGCGATTTCAGATCCTAATTTTTTAATCCAGTTTTCCTTCAACGTTTTTCAGTTTGAATTTGGTCTTGTTTTATGTAATTTAACTCCATTTCATTCCATACATTTTTTAGGTATTCAGTTCTTTAAATAATCCTTAATTTCTTTCATCAAATAATATTGATGCAAAAATTTTGATATTTTTACCTAACCATTTTCTGTACTGAGATAAATTATTCGTCCTACATTAAGTAAGTAAGAGTGTGTTAGACACTTTATGGCCTTAATTCTTCCCTACAGCACTATGTTATGCTCCTAAATAAAACTAACTTCCTGTCATCTAGACAGTCTACTTACAGTCCCAACTTATAATCCTGTTCTCGTATGCAAGGATGGTCTCGCGAACTCTTTCGCAGCGAGTTCCCCGCGAAGTGCATTTTATTTAGCCACCGGCGTGTAAGAGGGGGGAAGTGGGGAAGGTAGGGGGGAACGGGATGGGGGGTGTCGGGGCGTAAGCCGCCTAACAGTAATAAGCCTCAATTCATACTATTATTTAGTGAATGTGCTTTTACAAGACGAACGTGGCGGGGATCCCGTAATGGTGGGATAGTGGGATTGTGGTATTCTTGGGTTCTTATTAACCGCGAATCGATTTCTAAGTACCCTTTGATAAAGACGATTTTGACGCCCATCTTAAAACTTTTTGTAAAGAGAGAAAAAGTTTTAAGATGGGCGTGTGCACTTGCGGGCTATATTAAGAGATCATTCCTTGTTGGCGGGGATCGGATGTTATCATTTTTTTTTTGTGAGGTATATTGTATGGTATATGGAAATTCCTACTAGTTGGTCCTCTGATCTCCTTTGGTTAAGGGGCTGAAACTCAATTGTTCACTCTACTTTTGTCTGTTCTGTATCTTGTGTATCGTTCTTTAGATATCCACTATTAACTAAACGAGTGTTTTAGTTATAATTATGATATGAGACCATTATTACTTATTTATTTCATGCACCAAGTGCGACTCCAAATAACTAATTGGGAACAGGGCAGGGAGATGATGATGATGATGATAATTTAATGCTCCGTGCATAGTGTTCTTCATAGGTGGATTAATTCCAAAAAGGCATTATCGGCCGGTTAAGCTATGGCCGTTATTACTTTCCATGGAAGAATATATGAGTGCATCTTAACCCTTCTATTGTACGAGTACTGTATGTACTACAGATTAAACTGCCACTAGATCCTATAGGAAAATAGTTTTTTAAAGGCTTACAACTTTTTCTTTAGTCGATGAATTTAAGCCTTGAGAGTTCAAGATATAAGCCCTTTTTATTAGGTCATACATATGTAAGTATGTTTATCAGTTGTCTGGTTACCATAACACAAGCTCTGCTTAGCTTGGGAACAGATAACCGTGTGTGAGTTGTCCCGGAATATTATAAAAAAAATATTATTTTGATATTTAAAAACAAAAAAAAATAAAAAAGACCGAATCCATTGTAAGTCTTAGGTAAATGGTTTTCTTATAAATGCCACAGTCAGAACTGGACCAAATTGCACCAGCATTCAAATAAAAAAGCATCATCTAAATCGGGTTACCCAGTCGAAAGTTAGTTAAAGAGGTAACAAACATAAAAAAAGCCGTCGAATTGGCAACCTCCTCCTTCTTTAAAATCGGTTGAAAAGGGGTTTTAACTCTAGAGAGTTGGGACTTTATCTATTTTATAATAGCACTATTGCTTAAACACATCATATTGACCTTTACTTGTTCAACGGCACACTTTCTCGGCTAAAACTAATAACGGCCCGCGCTGACACTAATGCGTTGTCACGCTGTTGACTAAGCCCCGCGGGACGGACCGGGACGAGGCGGGACGAAGTGGGACGAAACGGGACGAAGTGGGACGAGGTGGGACGAAGTGTACCGTGTCACTACAGTTTGCAACTACTTTAAATATTAGCTTCGATGTCGCTTCGACTGATTATGCAGTGTTGATGTTAAGCGTTTTGACAGTTTTACTCGAGTGCTGGCTTATGACAAAAGAAAAATACGAAATTACAATAAAGATAGAATGTAGCAAAAGTTGTGAACTACAGCATTTAAGAGGAAGTTTCTCAATTTCTTGCTTTACTTAGCCGTCTCGTCAGTGTTGATATTCGTTCATACAACTAAAACATTATGTATACCGCGTATGCCAGACATATATCGCAGTTTATAGTAATATTATGTATTAACTTTTAGACTATTGCGCTGCATGTTTATAGTAATATAATTCACGGGAATAAGCGCGTACATGCATAAAAATACCTTTTTTGGGGCTTGACGTTTCGACTGGGTTACACAGGTTAATATTACATTAAACATGTAGCGCGATAGTTTAAAAGTTAGTATACATCGTAATTGGACGTCCGGGAGCAAGATGGATCGACGACATAGTTAAAGTCTCGGGTCGAGTCTGGATGAGACTGGCACAGGACCGTAGAAAATGGCACGAAAAAGGGGAGGCCTATGCCCAGCAGTGGGAAGACAAGGGCTGTGGATGATGATGATGATATGTTGTAGTTTACATGAATCTAGTATACAACTACATAAGCCTAATTCATTCTATTCAAGTACATTCCGTATAAACTCGCGCGTCACAAGCCTCGCACGTCCTGAAGTGCGTATATCGCGTATTTACGATACCGCGCCGCGTTTACGAGCGGGATATGCGTTTAACGAGGTCGCGCGTCGGCTCGTGTGGACTCGGCTTTATCGCTCGACTTCGGATTATGAGTCGTGAGTGAATTTAAGTGGAGCATTATGCCGATAAGTGTCGCGGATCTACAAATGGGGCTCTCTTTTACATAGGTACATAAATGGTGCCTACCGGTTGTTCGTTGAACAATCAGTTATCTTTCTGTTCGTGAAAGTAATATTAGTGTGATAACATTTTTTGTGTAGCACCTGGAAATGGTGTTTGGACTTTTTAACCTTTTGAACGCCACGGTCGTGTATAGACGACAAACGAAAACGTGCCCAAAACACGCCACGGTCGGGTATAGACGACAAGAAAACGATTTTTTTTAACTACAAATAAATATACATGTATATTATTTATACACGTTTTCTTTTGTCGTATATACACGACCGTGGCGTTCAAAAGGTTAAATTAAATAAGAAAGTATCGGATGAACTAAAGATGTTTTTTGTTTTCAAAATACGTCTTGTTGCAGCTATAGCTCAAATTAGCTTTTGGCGTTGATGTTCAACTTGCTAAGCTAGGTTTTGAAATCGCATTGAAAACAGTACATTTGTTTGAAGGCTACGATACCAAAAAGTAACACTTATATAAGTACTCTAATTTAATAACACCCCTCTTCATTGAAATTATTCCAAAAAAGACAATAGTGAAAAAGACTATCCATCTTAAACACTCACACATTCCGAAATAACTTGAATAATAATAGATACAACATAACAAGACAAAGAAAATCCCTTGCAAGGTACAAAATACCTACATTCTGCGTTCTTAGGAAGGTCGGTCTATGAATATTATTCCGATGTGGACTGGGCTCGAGTGATTTGCGATCGAGTTTTCTTAGGATACAGATTTTTCGCTACCCTCTCGTTTCTATGAAGAGATATGACTTATGAGCGATTGTGTTCTGTTTATACGAGTACGATGTGTAGTATGTGTGTATATCTGTTTAGGGACAAAATAGGGAGATTTATGGTGTACCTATGTTTGTAGTAGCTTGTGATTTTTATTAAAAAGTATCGGATACGGCGAAGGAGAACATCGTGAGGAAACCTGGATTCCAAAATTGGAATCTGAAATCGCCAATCCGCAGAGAGCAAGCGTGGTGATCAATGCTCGTGCCTTCTCTATATGGGAAGAGGCCTGTGCCCAGCAGTGGGACGCCTGTCTATCTACAGAAATATACTATATATCCATCACAAAAAAAAACTATATTTAAATACCCCTTAGATAATAATTGTTGTTATCTATCCTACTACTTCTATTCATATTAAGGCGGAATCGAATAGGCCTACTCCTGAAATGTTTGTGTCTGTAAACCATCTGACAAACAAACGATTTCTATCCTTGAAATTTTAACTTAGGTATTTCTTGAATATTTACCAAAAACATCATAGACTATTTCTCAGTATTCGAACATAGATATATACAATACGTAGTTAATAATAATAAATGCGGACAACATCACATACATTGCTCTGAACCCAAAGTAAGTAGCTGAAGCACTTGTGTTATGGAATTCAGAAACAACGAAGGTACCACAAACACCCAGACCCGGGACAATGTAGAAAAGTTGGTTTCTACATTGACCTGTCCGGGGATCGAACCCGGGACCTCAGAGCTAGCGACACTTTGAAACCGGTGCGTACGCCACTCGACCACGGAGGTCGTCCAAAGTCCAAGTTATAGCTAAGTATTGAATTAGATAAAACGGGGTAGAAAAGTCACAAGATATAACAACGCTTTTCTGACAAACAGGTGTAGAGTACTATGTGACTATACTAACTCAAAAAAGAAAAAGGAAAAAAAAATCTTTATAAAAAAAAAGAGAACCGCCTTCAAAAATCCGGTTCACTGAAAAGTATGAAATAATTTTAAATGTACTGCTTATCAAATAACCAAAATATTAGAATAATAAGTATAATTATAATATAAGCACAATTATTGTTATTCTTGGAGTCGGTGTCGGTCCTTATAATATAGTATTAAAATTTGCTATTAGCGGCTGAAACAATACATTTATTCTTATTCTTATTACTTGGAACTGATTCTTACCTACCCTCTAGTTTTCCTTTAATATTAGAATGGGCTATTTACAACGATATACAAACTTAACTCAGAAAAAATAACCTAACAAAACCATAATCTAAATATAAAATCGCCTCTAGCGAAATAGATCAAAATACCTTCAAGAATAGGTTAGTGTTTATGTGTAGGCAAACAAAAAAGAAGGTACAAAATTGGTGGGTTATTTCAAAAAATCAGTTATGAGATTATTAAATTTATTTAGTAAAATTTTGTAAACGCAAAATACAAAAAGGTTGATTTGGCTGGTAAAATTTGGGGGCGCCGGGTATCGATCCCGATACCACTCGCTTGCTAAGCGAGCGCTCTACCATATGAGCTACGCCCCCGGCGAGGATAGTGTCGAAATAGCTCTTCTTATGCTGACACCGACTCCAAAAATAACAATAATTGTGCTTATTATTCTAATATTTTGGTTATTTGATAAGCAGTACTTTTAAAATTATTTCATACTTTTCAGTGAATCGGCTTTTTGAAGGCGGTTCTCTTTTTTTTTATTAAAACAGAAATTAAATAGTTATCATTTTTTTTTTCTTTATTGAATATTTTTTAGTGTTAGGTACTTTGTTTACTTACTTAAAATGAGTTAAGTCAAACGCAAGATAATCGCGTTCAAACATACATACAGGTCAATCCGAGAACCTCCTTTTTTCAAGTCGGTTAATTATAGAATACCAAAACCTTCTCCTTGGTCTAACAAACACTTTTCTGAAAACCATATCAAAATCGGTTCAGTCAAACGCGAGATAATCGCGTCCAAATATGCATACATACAGGTAATTCTGAGAACCTCCCTTTTTTCAAGTCAGTTAAATAATTAATACTTAAACCTTCTCCTAGATCTAACAAAGTATTTTCTGAAACCTGCATCAAAATCGGTTCAGCCAAACGCGGGATAATCGTGGACAAACATACATACAGGTCAAACTGAGAACCTTCTTTTTTTTTAAGTCGGTTAGAAATCATAAATATCTCGCCTGTCACACTGTCACTGTAACTGGTAACATAACAAATATGTGTATGTCATACCTACTGTCCAAGTTGTATTAAGAAAAAGTTTACACAACGCCTCGATAGATGGCGTTGTTAGTGTTAGGTGAATCCTGAATCGCGCTATGGTTTGGTTACATGAGAAATTATAAATATCACCAAACTATATTTTTTTCTTGAACTACTTGAATCCTTGAACTGTGTTTAATTACTTAATAATAAACAGTCAGTTAAGTGATTTGGTTGTTTCACTTGAGGACCGGGTATCCGAACATTGTTCACATACATTAGATAGCTGTCATGATACTGTTGGCGCGAAGTCGGTACGCACAGGCGTTTGTGTACTTGAATTACCGATAGAGGGCTTATGATATTCTTATTACATTGAGATAAGGTTCAAATTAAAGCGATTTATCTGCATTCTTCAATTTATAATATAATTGTTACACTATTTCTTAGCATAAGTTAATGATTTTATACTTTTTTGTCTCAAAACGACAGAGTAATGTAAAGTGTTTGCTATACATCAGCCACTTTAAAGAAATAATGACCGCGCTTTGGGATTATGAACCTTAATTCAATGGCTAACGAATTCAAATTACTTTTAGGCCCTTTTCTACACTAATATTATAAAGAGGAAAGATTTGATTGTTTGTTTGTTTGTTTGAATTGAATAGGCTCCGAAAGTACTTGACCGATTTGTAAAATTCTTTCACTGTTGGCAAGCTACATTATTTCCGGTGAACATAGGCTATATTAAATTTTCAAAAAAGTTAGGTATCCATACTAAATCTCCAATAATGTAACCCAAGGTGTGAAAAAATTACCAAAAAACTTTCTTACATCGCGTGCGCTGCGAAAACTATTGATTATAGAACAAAATAATGTACTACGTTTTTGTAGAACATATAATTATCTAGAAAAAATATCGCGACAGCATATGTCTAACTATTATAGTTATGTCACAATAAGTGTCTTTTTCATTTTTTTTTATTTATATAAATGCCACCGCTTTAAAAGCTCTTTTATTTATACTTTGGAATTAATCTGTCTGCTTTAATACCATTATATGACTTTTTGAATTATTCAATTTGGACATTCCATTCAAAAGATATCACAAGTTTAAAAATGTAAGTTATTTAAAAAATTGCTCACGCCGCTCGGTTAGACGGCACCATAATAATATAAGCGAATTGATAATAATAGCAATTTAGCCTTTCGGAAATAAAAGTTGTTTGTTAATGTTTATTATTCCATAGTAAGTTTACTATTAACAAATTAGTAAAGTAACTAACGACGTAACGGGGTTAAAGAGGTAGTACGAGATAGGTATGGAACCGCGAGGTGTTAGTTACACTATTCATAAATCAAGAACGGGTAGACCGATTTTTAAAATCTTTAATTTTTTGAATTCGTCTCCGCCTCGTATAACAAAGTAACTGTAAAGACATCGGGAACGGAATACAGGTATTAACGCGGGTGAAACCGCGGGGCACAGCTAGTCGGTAATATTTGTAATTCTAAAATGAACTTAAACACATGTAGTCAAAGTTGATAATTGCGTAATTAGTAATAACGTTTAATTCTCATTCCAGATTGGCTTTAGTATAGACGTAATTCTATGATGTTATGACATCTTTCGATTCGTAAAACATTTTTAAATCGTTTTTGCTAGTCCATAAAATTTACATATTCAATAAGCGTAGGTAAGTAATTACATGAGTACCTTAAACATTAAAAAAGTGCATTACACAAAGTAAAATAACAATTTACATAACACGGTGCAGTTCGACCCCGGAAACAAATGAATGTCATTGACGGGCCTGTTAGTCTAGTGGTTAGTGACCCTGACTGCTACACCGGAGGTCGTGGGTTCGATTCCCACACAGGACAAATGTTTGTGTGATGAGCACGATCATTTGTTCTGGTTATCTGGGTGTAATTTATCTATAATATGTACGAATATGTATTTAGAAATATATAAGTATTTTAACAGTTGTCTGGTTACCATAACACAAGTTCTGCTTAGCTTGGGATCAGACAACCGTGTGTGAGTTGTCCCGGAATATTAAAAAACAGAATATTGTCGAAAACATATTCGGACATCATATTACCAAAAAATTAATTAGTTCCGAGTCAAATACGAGTAGGTATCTACTCAATTATTGTGCAACCGGACAATGGCTGACGCATAATATATGTACAACGTACGAGAGCATTGTAATATTCACGAAGAAGGTTTAATTATTTAACAACCTATTTTGCGATGTTCTGTATTCGCTCTGTGGAGTTTTTAATTAGTTACTGTATGCAGTTTATATTTAAACACAAGAACGTGAGGTTATTATGAAGTTTAATGGCTAGCAGTTGTTTCTGTTTTAAACTCTCCAATGCAATTAGAGTGGGGCTTGTGTGTCTGTGAATCTGTGACACCGTAGCTCTTAAATGAATGGAACGATTACGATGTGGCTTTTTTTGGTTTGAAAGCTTAGTTATCTTTCTTATTTGTGGAGATGGTTTGTTTAGTATTTAGAAAGTTATCAGCAATACTATAAAATTTGCGTGGTTTTACTTATTTACTAGCTGTGCCCCGCGGTTTCACCCGCTTGAATATCTAGGTCCCGTTCCCGGTGCCTTTTGATTTTTAGGGGCGGAGATGAATCCAACAAATCACTATCGTAACAAAAGTCAGGATTACTTAATTTGGTGGTTGAGTATTCTTCAATTTCCTAATTTTCAGCGCAATTTTGCAAACTTTTTCTTTAATAAGAACCTTCTCCTGACAATAACAAACACAACAAAAAAATAATTGGCCAAATTGGTCCAGGCGTTATTGAGTTATGCGCTTACCAACACATTTAGCGATTCATTTTTATATACATAGATATATAGATTAAATGTATGGTTATAGCTAGAGATGATAAACCTCTCACACGCAACTTTCGACGTTCAAACTCAGGTCTTATAATATGAATTAAAAAGTCTTGTCGCGTAAGATACTTTTCTCGTTAGGAGTGCACGGCTGATGCATTTTAAATGTGTAAACACTTCCATGCAAAATTATTATGTACTTGCTGACCCGACAGACGTTGTCCTGTTTCAACTATGAATATTGAATTCTGTCAATTCTATGTCAAACGTCAGATTACATTAAAAAAGTTTAGGTTGGGTTAGAAATAATGTTGTATGGTGGTTAAGTATTCTTGAATTTTCTAATTTTCCGCGCAGATTTCCAATTTTTTTCTTTCATATAATAATTAGCGAAATCGGTCCAGCCGTTGACTAATGACCAAGGGAAATAGGGATTCATTTATATATATAGATAGATTAGCACTAGCTGTAGCAAGCGTTGGTTAGCGACTTAGGTTAAGGTACTTAAAAAGCCTCTTTTATTGTTATTGACATTGTTATTTGTTTCTATAACAGGAAGATGAAACAAGTTTAAAGATTATATTTTGTGACAAGATCTTAAAGGAAGCTGAGTGCGGCTGTGTCTTATTTTGAATGTCTATGAATAAAAATCGTGAAAACGAAACAGAGAAGTAATTATGAAAAAAAACATGAATAAAAAAAGTATCTTCTGTACATACTTCAGTTAAATAAATAAATGCGGACAACATCACATACATTGCTCTGAACCCAAAGTAAGTAGCTAAAGCACTTGTGTTATGGAATTCAGAAACAACGAAGGTACCACAAACACCCAGACCCTAGGCAATGTAGAAAAGTTGGTTTCTACATTGACCCGTCCGGGGATCGAACCCTTGACCTCAGAGCTAGCGAGACCTTGAAACCGGTGCATACGCCACTCGACCACGGAGGTCGTTGTTGTAAAATATAACGGAACTTCGCAATAACTCCTCAGCTTATTAACGATTATTTTTACTTCAATCAAAATCAATCAAGCCAATGACAACAAAACTCCCACCTCCAATAGAATCCTCGCAACATTCCATCCCTCAACGAAAACAAGGAAACATGATGCTGACACGACGTCACTTTTATCCCGGATCACCGCGAGTTCCAATCCCGGCCCCGGGCGAGTCCGGGCGAGTCCGGGCGAGTCCGACGGTATTATAGGCGGGGAGCCGATCCGACACTTATAAGGTGAAGATAAACTACAGAGTGCGCCTTGTTAGGCTCTCACGGTTCATACCCATCAGGGTATGAACCGGGTAACTAGAGTGAACTAGTTTTGTCAAAAAGAGCGTGCCGTTTTAATAAAACTATCTCAAAGCCTCATATTATCAGAACCATCGAGATTTCCGCGTAAACGTCTGTCGTTGCACGGAAAATAAATTAAATTAAATTATTACCTATAATTAAATTATTAATAATATTAACTGATTTATATAAATAAATAAATCAGTTAATGAATGTACTAACTACATACGGCCAACCATATAATTGCGCTTAGCGCTCGGCTTTAAGCGATACTTGCACTCTATAGTTTTAACTTTTTTAAACTCTATGATCAAATAACACGTGTCGTTTGTTCGTACCTGTTTACCTGAGCGAATCATCGCGGAGATACAATACTCTTTTTATAGACGAGTAAAACTCGAAGGGGCTCGTTTACCTAATTTTATTTAGGGTGGTAGCAGTAAAGCTGGTTTCTTGATTGTCATGTTACGAGCTGGCCCCTTTCAAGGCGTCCTGTTGCCACCCAACGTGGGGCTTGAGGATCATTGTTGTTTTATATTGACGCTCACCTTTGTAGGCAGGTGATAAAGTAAGACGTGGCAAATGGAATTAGATGTAGAAAGTGTGTACTTAAAGATGTCTAGCTCTTCTGTCGCAAATACTCGGTATTCTTTGAAACAATGAAAAACGTTTATACTATAGTGGGATGCCGTGCATCTCCATTGAATGACAATTTCCATGAATTTAGACCGACTTATTTCACCGAAAATATCATCCAACGAACAATTCCTTCAAAAACTAAAAACACGATGAATAGCGGTTATACTGGGGTAGCTTACTGCGTCTTTCCTAGCTGACACATTTATCTAAATAAGTTGTCAAGTTAAAATCTACAAATCTGATACCGCCCGAAACAAGCGCTATTCTTTCACAATTAAACCAAAAATGTATTGTTATTATACAACACAATAATACCTCATTCCATTCAGTAGTGCTATTCTGTACAATTATTTTCATGTCTCGACAGCGGAATCCTCGGTGAGATGTCAAATACGTATTCTCGAATTTGAATTCTAAATCAAGGCCTTAGGGTTTACTTTTGAAGTGAGCTTTATTGTCACTCAGGTGAAGCTCGATACCGAAATTATTTACAGAATAGACATATAGGAGTCAGAAACAAAAGCAGTCCGCTTAGTGTCAAGCCATCAAATTATCTCTATACACTCACGAGCAAAAATTGGTAAACACTAAGCTATTTTTTATAGTTTTTCTCCAGTTCTGTATTGATATTTTAAATTAAAACATGTTATAATAAAGAAATTATTTAACACTAGCTGTGCCTGCGACTTCGTTCGCGTGGATGACGAAACTTATCAATGAGTTTTTAACCGCAAAATTAAGTATATTTTTTATTGTTTATACTTTTCCGAGATAAAAACTACCCAGTGTGCTCAGGATAATAAAGAATAATTATACCAAGTTTCATCGTAATCGAACCGGTAGTTTTTGCGTGATACCTAAACAAACAGACAGACAAAAAAAAAAATTTTCACCTTTTTGGGTTCTGTGTTAGTCTAGTAACACCCCCCGCCATATTTTTTTTTGATATTTTCAATGTACAGTATTTTCACTTCTACAGATTTATTATAAGTATAGATATTTGCTTAATTTTTCTATTCGATTTTGTTTTTCAATTTTGCTACGTGTATACATATTTTTGCTCGTGACTTGACTCGTTACTGTCTCCGAAACTCACACGATTCCACTTCCTCTTTCCATATTCATGTATACGTCAAATTTCCTCGCGTTTGGATCGTGATGAGCAGCATTTAAAATGCATGTCCGCGGTTCCGCTGCGGTGCTGCGGTGCCCGGGCGTGTGAATATTTATGCTCTTGTTTTTGATTCGCGTAGTCGCGTAGTCGGGGAGTCGGGGAGTCCAGGAGTCGGGGATTATTAGTTAAGATCGGTGTTAAAGAGGCTTTGAATGTGAAAATACTTCGCGGAATGCTTTTTGCAGCTGTCAGGTCGAACACAACCTTAGTTTTGGAATTATAATTTTGATGATCATGATTCATCATTAACTAAGACAAGTATATACGCTTTGTGGCCGGTTTTCCCGAAACCAGATGTTTTTATTTGAGAGATAAATTCACGTCTGACAGATTTTTTATTGAACTGTCAACAATTAAAATATAGTTTTGAGTTAAAATATCAGGCGTTCAAAAAATTAACCATTATAAAAGTTCCTATGAAGTAACTTTTATAAAAAGACTGTGTAGGCACTTTACTATGGTTTCCTTCGAAAAACATTTAAATCCATTCCGGCAAACAAAACCACTCGGCTCAGGAAAAACAAAAACAAAACAAAACAAAAGATGATCTCGGCAACCCTAATAGGCTTATAATGGGTGTCTCAGGGCTGTCACCGCTATCAATACGGAGAGATTCGTCGAGGACGGCATCGACGCATCGGCTCGTCGGCTGTTAGAATATACACTGGTGGACAAAATAAATAAGCCACCAAAAGTAGCTGGTGTGATTGACTTTGGGATTGAATTATGAAACCATTTAAAAAAATATATTAATTTTATGTCGATGCTTAATTGAAATAAATTGATATCTGATAAAACTTTATGTTGTTCAAAATACGAAAGGAGAACTAGGTAACAATGGCACGTTAAACAAACAACAACAAAAAAGTGAATTCCAAGTAAAACTGATAAATTCGAGTTTGACACTATGGCACTCTATAATTTATCAACTCTACTAAAAATTCAAATGAACATTCGATATAGTATCATTTAATTTTGATTCTGAACGGGTTATGCTGGATGTATTGAAGAAAGAAAATATGGGTAGCCAAATTTATTTGTCCACCAGTGTATTTAAGGAAAATAAAGCTGCGAGAAATACCATAATGGAGGACAAAGCTGAAGGGATGTACCTGATGAGGTCTGACGGGTTTGCTCACAGGGGGAGACACTGGTACACTGTCTTACTGTGGACGTTTACGTAGCGCAAGTGTTCTTTGGTCGGGATTTTATTAGTAAGATTTTTGTTTGATAAACATTTCGGTGACGGGCCTGTTGGTCTAGTGGTTAGTGACCCTGACTGCTATACCCGAGGTCGTGGGTTCGATTCCCACCCAGGACAAATGTTTGTGTGATGAGCACGATCATTTGTTCTGCGTCTGGGTGTAATTTATCTATAATATGTATGTATTTAGAAATATATAAGTATGTTTATCAGTTGTCTGGTTGCCATAACACAAGCTCCGCTTAGCTTGGTATCAGATAACCGTGTGTGAGTTGTCCCGGAATATTATATTATTATATTATTTCATCCATGGTTTTGCAGTGATGGATATGGATGTATAAGAAGAAAAAAAATACGACTTTATAACCGAACTCAAAAGGAGGTTATCAATGTTTGATTCAATTATCGGATGTTTGTTATTGTATGTTCATTGTTCGGGTATAACTTTGTCATACAAAGACACATTTACAATATATTTTTGGTTATTCCTATATTATACAGTTTGCTGTGGATTTGATATTTCCTTGGCATTTAAACATATCTTATATATAAAATTCTCGTGTCACAATGCTAGTTACCATACTCCTCCGAAACGGCTTGACCGATTTTTATGAAATTTTATATGCATATTCAGTAGGTCTGAGAATCGGCTACTATCTATTTTTCCCTTAGTGGTAGTAGGTAGGTATAGGCAGGTGCTAGGTAGAAAAAATTGTATTGCAACGACTGCCGGGTACAGCTAGTAAATCTATAAAAATTGTTGCAAATTTAGATACACTTTGAGTCATTGAATTGAATGATGAATAAAACTAAAATGACATTGTGGTAGTCCTAGAATAGAACTGTCATAAGACCTTGATACAGGCAATATCGTTATTGAAGAAAAGGCTGATCTTTATCAATACGTTCTGTCCATAAACAACCTTATTATACACCCCCAAAGAAATGAAATCTAAATAACGAATACAATTTTCCTTCATTGAAAATTTTATACGTAATAATGTGTGTATTAGTTTTTGTTTGATGTTACGCAAGCGTATTGTTGCACAAGTAGCCAGTTAAACGTTTATAGTATAACAGCAATATAAACAATATCCGAGCGAACGGATATTACGTGCGGGCGCGGTCACTGCGGACTACGGACGCGTTTACAGACGTTCACTCAGTGGACGCGATCTGAACGACGTCCGTCTTGCGGACACTTGAACGCATTGCGATCTAACGCAGGCAGTCTGTAGATTCTATATCTTAGAGTAAAAAGATGTAAAAACCATAGAGTGCACGCATTGGTTGTCATTCAAATGTTCAAATCAAAGTTCATTGTGCCAAACATACCTTAGATTTTTTTTGGTTGTTGTATTTTGGTGTATGTAGAAGGAATATTCGTTAACAATATATTTATGTATTCGTGTAAAAATGTCGATGGCCCCGATAAGATTAAGTTTTGAGATGATTTATTAAAAAGGGCGCGCTCTGTTTCGATACTATTTTTACGACAAAACTAATTAATCATAGTGATCCCGGTTCATACCCTGATAAGCGCACTCTGTAGTTGCTTCTCTATCCTATAAGAATATAACGTATGCAGTGGTATATTATGTATATGTTCATATTTCACCACCCATCGTATCGGAGATACGGATCGCGTCCAGTATGTCTATTCTGTAAATAATTTCGGTATCGAGCTTCACCTGAGTGACACTAAAGCTCACTTCAAAAGTGAACCCAATTGGCCTTGATTTAGAATTCAAATTCGAGAATACGTATTTGACATCTCACCGCGGATTCCGCTGTCGAGACGTGAAAATAATGTTACAGAATAGCACTACTGTAGGTAGACACCTTTATATCGGAAGGCGATTCCGTATTCAAGCTTAGTATTCCTAGGGCTTCCTCAAACGTCTCGCAGTTTTCGTGCTGCATATAGATCGGGGCTGATTTTCTCGTTGCAATAGTGTAGTAAAATTCAGAATTTTATTTAGTAAACTCATGCCAACGCGTTCTCTTTCGTCTGAAAAGCATTTTACGATCAATTTTATAATCATGCAAAATCAAAATCAAGATGTTTTATTTCAATAAGAAACTTAAAACGTTAAATGATTCTAGTTGCGCAGTTCCAACAAAAGAGTTTATACAAAAAAAAAACTGAAAAAAAACTTGGACACAAAATGCCATAACTCAATTAAACTGGTACGAGCAGAGAACAGAACAATATACACTAAAAATCCCGTAGCGTCCATTGAATACAACTACCCTCTTTATTACGACGCCTAAAACAATAAACTGGCAACGGACAGAGACGAGCAAGCAATGGGGAGACAATTACAGCAACAAGTCTCCCCGTGTTAGTGACAAGGCGACAATAGCGGGGATCAAAGAGACGTTTCGTTCCCTATTACGACGCCACTGAGCCGGTTCCGTGCGGCGAATTCTCTCGAGCGAGGTTCAGTTGTATAACATTCTTACAAGATGATCTCGTGATAAAATGTGTCTTTAACGGACTGCACAACGGAGGAGGTATTCAATTCGGATGGATTTTTAATGGATATTTGGAAATGACTTCGTCATACTTTGACCGACAAGGATTTGCAAAATTTTTTTTTGTTGCTAGTGACTTATTTTATCGGTGTATTATTATATAGGGCAGGTCATGCTGTGGGTTGAATCCTCGCTTGAATCTCATTTAGATCGCTACATCTATAAGATGCATCATCATGCAGTTGCAAGTCTAGATACACAATGTGTCAATTAATTAAGAAAAAAAATTACCAGTTCAGGGCAATGGCCTCAGAATTAATAGTTGTTTAATAAATTGGAAAGTTAGAGACTGGCCGTCCTTGAAAAGAAATCATATATAATAAATAATAATAAATAAATGCGGACAACATCACATACATTGCTCTGAACCCAAAGTAAGTAGCTAAAGCACTTGTGTTATGGAATTCAGAATCAACGAAGGTACCACAAACACCCAGACCCGGGACAATGTAGAAAAGTTGGTTTCTACATTGACCAGTCCGGGGATCGAACCCGGGACCTCAGAGCTAGCGACACCTTGAAACCGGTGCATACGCCACTCGACCACGGAGGTCGTCCTAGATCTAGGATTAATTTGTCCATTAGACCTAGGATTAATTTAAAGTCCTCGTGTACGGGAGTCCTCCGTCGCTCCGTGTAAAAACGGGCTTACTATACACTACACAAAACACGCAACTAATGCCACAACAATTAACTCAGAACTTCACAAAAACAGGCGATAATGTATGTGTTAATGTTCCCACTTGTTTGTCCAACAAACATTAACTAGGACGAAACTATTGGACAACACAAGTTGTTGTAACGCGATGACGAGTGAGCGCGGAATAGGAATACATACTTTTTGGACGTAGCTGCGGAAAGGACAATGTCAGATCTCCATAGAAACTTAGGCCTATTTTTTTTTTTTTACGGACAGTTTTTTTCTCACGTTTTTTTGTGTAGTTTAATGTCAGAAGCTTTTCTGTGTTTTCCTCTTTTGCATAGAACTTCTCAAAAAGAAATTATTCAGACTTTTATAAGCCGGAAACAAAATGTTTAGTTATAAATTTTTTTTTGGTGTTGTTCTAGATAATAACTAAACATTTTTTAAGAAGTTAGAAATGTACGCTTAAATTGTTGTAGGTAAAAGCTTTGTGTCCGCGTGAATTTATTGAGTGGGCCGAAATCTGACATTGTCCTTTATCTAATCGATTTGATGTTTGACAAACTGCATGCGCTAAAATAAATAACAGGGCAATATGACTATGTTAAAAAAGGGTTTCGATTTTTTCAGTAAACAAAGAATATCTTAGTTGAAAAATCTGGATGAACACGGATTAGTATAAAATGATTTTTGGAGCATAAAGCTCAAATAAGTCTGGAGTCAGATGGGAGAGACCTTTGCCCGGCAGTGGGAAACGAAAGAGGTTACATAAAAAAGGTCTTTGCTCCGTCACCGCTCAAACCCAACACTGCCCTAAACTAATACGACTGTTCGACAGCTACCAGGCGCCCAGCTCAAGAAACAACTAAAGATTTCGCGCAGATCGCTTGTTTCCAACGAGTGGAACTATGTCTGCTTATTGATGTTACCAATGTAAAATATATCTAAATGGCACGACATAGAGCCTATATTTGAATGATATGTTCTTTGTTGGTTGCGAACGGAGTTGTTTAAGAGAGCTTCGAGCTTAAATCTGGGAATAAGAGCGAATGTAAAGGGTATCGTTATCGTTTCGGAAGATAAACGGTCGGAAGTAAGTCTGAAATCGATGCGGATGGAAGGATTACCGTACGAAACAATGGAACGAAAATATTTGGTATCATTTAATATGCAGAGGGGACGGGTGTTGGCGATGGGGGATTGTGGAGCCATCGGGAGATGTGGCGAAACTGACCTACCTCTTGGTAGAGTTGAATGCTACTCAGAAACTTTTCTCACGTAATACGAGTACGGCTAATAAGAAAATTAAAAAGCAACCTAAATGAATATCTAAAGAATTTATATCTTATATATTAAATTCTCGTGTCACAATGTTAGTTACCATACTCCTCCGAAACGGCTTGACCGATTTTTACGAAATTTTATATGCATATTCAGTAGGTCTGAGAATCGGCTACTATCTATTTTTCATACCCCTAAGTGGTAGTAGATAGGTAGTAGGCAGGTGCTAGGTAGAAAAAATTGCATTGCAACGCATGCCGGGTACAGCTAGTTATTATTATAAAGTTAAATGGCTGAATTTATTTTTCTTATTTATTATGTAGGCAATAGTTTTTATATTATTGTAAATATTTTACGCTTAATAATTGTAAACCCCTTTTGAAATTGAACCACAATTATCGGTGATCAAAAATTCATTAAAATCGATTCAGCAGTTTTGTTAATTGAAGTTGTTTTTTTAAACATTCTTGAAAAGTAAATAGAAATGTTAGTACCGACGGCTGAATTGAATAACCCCTTATTCAATTCAGCCGTTGCTATGTACTTACATTACTCTACGGTACTCTCGAGTTACTTTTCAAACAAATAAAGTTTTTTCTGCTTAAAGTGTTATAAAAAGCCACGTATAGACACAACGACACAAAAGCCCTCTTTTTACACGTCAGTTAAATTGGCCCTATTCATGTCAAAGCTCTCATAGACAGCCGCTGGACAAGCGCTGGCCAAGCGTGCCGTGTCACGCTATGGAAATGAATGCATCGGTTCCCGGAAACAACTGCGATGCGATGTGACGCCGCATCCTAGGAACTACTTGGTAAATAAGGTTCAAAATGGAACGCGAGCTCGCTGGCGTTTGCGATGTTTGCGATGTTATGTGTGGTTGCCCTGAAATAACAAAAGCTCGATCACAATTAAATGCTTATTTTTAGCAATGAAAGTTGTCTACCTCAATTTTGAATATCCTGTTCCATTAAAATATTCGTGTCGAAATACTGTTTTGCTAATATTGTTTGAAACGTTTTTCCTTTACTCGCAGCCGATGATGAAACAATAACGGTTAGAAATGTTTGTTTTCGTTTATTTAATAAAAACACAACATAACGTACAGTAATGGATGTTGTAATAACGTTTTTGCTTATAAGCGAATCAGTTAGACATTATGCAGCAAGTTTGCAAAAGTTTCAAACTAATATTATTATTTTATAGGTTTTGTTTTACGTTTGTACGTTTCATTACATCAAAAGCATTATTTTTAGCTTAGATCTTTAGAGATTTTTAGCAGAAAAAAATACAGTTTTTGGATGTTGGTCATGTAATAGAGCACGTTAAGCCGTTTATCCCGACTGCCATACGTTGAACTCTGGCAGTCGTTAAGTCAATTCTGACGACCAGTCTTATTACGGGATACTGTGCTACCCAGTAAAAATGAATTGTAAAGGACGAACTTTCAATCGCTCCACGTTGAATACGGTATTCAGCTAATTCCGGTAGAACTGGAAGCCGACCTAACGTAGTTTGGGAAAAGGCCACGCAGATGATGATTGGTACTCAGCCATGAAAGAAGCGTTATCAGTAGCGTTGTCATTACATTCATGTTTTTTTTTCTGATGGATGTTCTAATGTTCCCTTTCCTTGTTCGCAGAAGGGCAGACGGAGGGCGCGGCAGGCGGCGGCGGGATACTGGTGGACCCCGCCGCCGACACCGGCTGGTGGGGGCGCTGCGTGCGCTCCTGCCCCGCGCCGCTGCAGGGCCTCTTCAGCTCCAACAGATTCGACAACTTACATGTAAGTACTACTCTATGCTCTGGTTAACAGGACCATGTAGGATAAGAATCCTCTGGGTGAGCCTACATAAAAACAAAAAAAAACATCAATGACAAAAAGTAAAAGTTCGAAGACAAGCAAAGACTTAAGCGTGTACAGTTAGATGCGATAATAGTAAGCCCTTGCTTTGCAATGTGGTATAGAATAAAGAAAATATGGCATCCCATATGTCAGATTTTGTGTAGTCAAAACACCACTAACTTTTATTTCAAACAAATTTTGGTACAAAAAGTGATATGACAGTGTATTCATACACCTAACTGGCCGTTAGTGACAGAAAAAAAACTAAATAACACTCGCTCAAAGCCGCGGTTTATTAACCAAACAGCGCGGCAGCGGCGCAAAACGGAAAACTGCTGAAAAAGTATACAATGTTAGCCGAAAAATTCCTTTTTTATTTTCAGCCACAGAAATCAAATATTCTCCGTTAGGTCCTTTTAAACGTTCCAGGCTTTAAACTTTATGTCAGCTGGGTGTTCTAACGTCACTTCATCCATGCACCGGGTCCTTTCAACCTGCACCCGTACATGATCTCTTAAAGCAGTAGGTACTGTTGTGGTTGTGGAAGCGAGACAGCGCACTACACTGCGCATAGCGCTGTCTCGCTTACTCAACGGCGACAGTCCTGCTTTAAGCGCTCATGGGAAGCGTGCTAGGCCTCAAAGGCAGATCGGATCAAATTAAATTCTAACCCTTGTTCTGTAGAAGGCCCGTAATTGAAGCCTGCGTGTCGTGGACTGTATAACATGCGACTGACGACCAGAGGTTGCTTCTAACTTGAACGTTCTGAATTCTTGTGTCTTGCAAAATTGTTGGTTAATGGTTGCTGAGTTAGAATGTAGATGGATGTTTTCTGTTGTGATTAACCCAAAATGATTTAACTTTGTATTGACAAAATAATAAGTCGAATTTACTTCTATACGTGTTGTATTGGACCGTGAGTACTTATGTGAGAGCTTGCAAACATTTTGTAGGTAAATGCATTTTTTATTTTCTCAACACAAACTACTTAGTAATGCTGTCGGGCGGAGTCTGAATGAGACTGGCACAAGACCGACGAAAATGGCACGAGAAAGGAGAGGCCTATGTCCAGCAGTGGGAAAAAAAGGGATGTGAATGATAATGATGAATGAAATTCAAACATATTAAATGCAAACATAATAAAAAAAAAAATTTGTTTACCAATCTCCAAATGACTCGTATCATCTATTACACAGTATAACATGCCATCACGCCTGTATCCCCGAAGGGTTAGGCAGAGGTGTACCAATGTACACCCACAGTTCGCCGGTATGTTTAGGTCCCATGTAATAGGCCTATTGCCACTAACCGGGCAAAAATCCAAACTCCGACCTGCTACTGAGAAATTCATAGAAAAACCCAATAACAACTTGGTCGACTTGGGAATCGAACCCAAGGCCTCTAGCGTAGCAGTCGCGCTTAGAACCACTAGGCCAACGAGGCAGTTCATCAGTATCATCTACTAGCTGATCCCTGCGACTTCGTCCGCTCCAATTTCTGTTATTATGACAGCGATTAAGAAGTTTAAAAAAAAAGTATTTCTGCGTAAATGATAATTTTAGTTAGTATTATGTTGATAAAACTCTGTAGCAAATAATTGGCAATAATGCATTAATTTCGACCAAATGATTACCTTAAAAAAGGTTATAGTGAGTCAATCTTAAAAGATAGACATAATAATATACTGTCGCAGACATTTTTTAGATCATTTAAAGAGGAACAATTCTTTTATACATATATTTTGGGTAACTCGAACCGTTTACGCAGCGCACGCAACGGAAGCTTTCAAGTATGAATATTTTTCCCCGTTTTTGTGACATTTTTCACTGCTGCTTCGCTCCTATTGGTCGCAGCGTAATGTTATATATCCTAAAGCCTTCCTCGATTAATGGACTATCTAACACAAAAAGATTTATTCAATTCTAACAAGTAGTTCCTGAGATTAGCGTTATTTTTTTTATAGCATTATTAGTACCTATAGATTAACTCTATACTAATATTTATTTTGCATCTATAGGCATATTTAGCGAACCATATATCGATGGGCGTAGCATTTGCAATCCATTAGTGTATGCACTAAACGTTAATCACAGTTAAGCTACCAACTAGTTAGGTATAGATGTATAGGTAGGTTACACAGCTAGTTGGATACGTGTGCGGGATCATAAATGTAATGGGAATGTGGTGCGGATACTGTGAATAGGTACGTGGCCTAATATTAGGATTTAAATCGTATTGCACATAATATTAAATGTAAAAAGGTGCTTGAAAAAAGAAAACTACTGAATTGATTTTTATGAAAATCATATTATTATGAAATCCTGTGAAGTACACTCTATAGATGACAAAAATATTTTTTGAAATAATTTTACTATTGCCGTAGATACGATTAATTTAAAATAGCAAACATAAAAAAACACTACATACAGACGAATTACGAACCTCTTCGTTTTAAAGACGCTAAAAAATAAAAACACACGCACCCTTTTTTTTAATTTCATGATTTAAAACAATATGTAAGTTTTTGATACTTATTTTATCACAAACTAGCTGTGCCCCGCGGTTTTACCCGCGTGAATACCTAGGTCCCGTTCCCAGTGCCTTTGTATTATTAGGGGCGGAGATGAATCCAACATATCACTATCGTAACAAAAGTCAGGATTACTTAATTTGGTGGTTGAGTATTCTTCAATTTCCTAATTTTCAGCGCAATTTTGCAAACGTTTTCTTTAATAAGAACCTTCTCTTGACAATAACAAACACAACAAAAAAGAATTAGCGAAATCGGTTCAGCCGTTCACGCGTGATGCCGTGACCAAGGAAAATAGGGATTCATTTTTATATTTAGATAATACTAAATTAAACCTCCCGAGCATTTTCCCATCTATGTTGGGGTCGGCTACCAGGCTTATTGGATTCAGCTGAATACCGTATTTTATATGGAGCGACTGCCTATCTGACCTCCACGACCCATTTTACTGGGAAACACATTATCCCCTAGTAAGACTGGTTGTCAGAATTGACTTAACGACTGCCAAAGATCTATGTATGACAGCCGGGACCTACTGTTCAACGTGCTTTCGGAAACACGAAGGGGTATCGGTATGTTATAAATGATCACCCATCCACGGACCAACCGCGGTGAGCGCGGCTTAACCTGTATTATCGGTCTAGCCGTACGGCTTACACTTAGCCACGAACCCCTCACAAAAATATACACAGGTAACAACAGCCCCAAAATAGACCAGTAATACCTAATTCTTCAGACCTCATTACTAATACTCCTGTTAATCAGTTTGTCTATACCATAGACTACACGTACACTATGTACACAGTGTCGGGTCAACCAAACTCAAATGAAGTGTCAATAAAGACGCGAGCGTCGCGCGAGCCCCGCGTACATTGCTCACCGATTACCGCGGCTTAATCAATCGTACCGTACTGGAGCGGCAGTCGAATTAAAATACCGCTACCGTATCGGGTGTTAATGGAATAGTAATTACTCTCGGTCGCGATGTGTTTGTTAGTTTACACTCGAACCGACTGACTTTAAATACTCGTGCGGTAGGTACTTAGTTAACAAAGCAAATCTATTTCGATTAAATTCGAAGGAAGTAAACGTTTGAACTTATAATGATTCAGGTTGTTTTTTGTGTCTAAGTCTGAGAGAATAGTATTTTTGGTATGACATAGTTTGACGAGTATTCATCTATACTTATAATAAATCTGTAGAAGTGAAAATTCTGTACATTGAAAATATAAAAAAAATAAATGGCGGGGGGTGTTACTAGACCGACACCGAACCCAAAAGAGTGAAAAAAAAAATTTTTTCTGTCTGTTTGTTCAGGTATCACGCAAAAACTACCGGTTCGATTACGATGAAACTTGGTATAATTATTTTTTATTATCCTGGGCACCACACTGGGTAGTTTTTATCCCGGAAAAGTAGGTATAAACAATAAAAAACAAACTTAATTTTGCGGTTAAAAAATCATTGATAAGTTTCGTCATCCACGCGAACGAAGTCGCAGGCACAGCTAGTTAATAAATAACTTGAGAATAATGGGTAGTGCAAGCTAAAATATCTTTTTGATTAGACAAGCAAAATTCTGCATGTGTGCATTGTTTTGCCGACATACCTACTGCAGGTGCATCGCCCATTCATTTTCCGAACTTGGCCGTCGCACTGCCGAGCGCCTGAACTTACCTATATTATTATATTAATTAGCAACCCCTAGCCGCGTATGATATAATTACATATGACTTAAACTGTGACATGTGTTGGGGTTATCAAATTACGCTCAGAGGTATACCCGACAGGGGGCGCGTGTAATGACGTCACTATTTCCAGATGACTTTTGTCTAATGTAGGTATTAAGATTAGAAGACATGGATGGATTGTGTGAAAGATGATATGAGAAAGAAAGGAGTGAATGCTGAGATGACGAGTAGTAGAGATGAATGGAAGCTGAATACGCCTTGCGCGCCCAAATAAGTGGGAACAGGGGGGCAGGGAGATGATGAATTAAATACTAATACGGTTTTTCTTTTAAAACGTCAAGGATATATTACATTTTGGAAAAAAAATCTTGTTAGTCATTTAATTCAGAAGTGAAACACGAATAGTAAATAAAACAAGTTTAACAGTTCCAACAAAAACAGTTTCTTTAAAAATAAATGAAATATCTAAAAATATACGAACACGTGTTAATGCGTGTATTCTCTAGATACTCGTAAGTACTAACACAACACTATCTCGCGGAACATAGTGCGCATAAATCGCTTCACTAAACTGCCTAAAAACCGTGGAAACGACTCATAACTTAGTGTGGTAGGTAGTATATCTCCATTGCAGTAGTCTTTTGAGATGTAAAGCTGGGCCTACACTGTGAGATAGGTTTAAACATGTTGCTATAATGTCCATCAATTAAAAAATAAGAAAGACAGACAAAATACAAAAAAAAAACATATTCTGAAAAAATCTCTGAAATGAATCTTTTCATGGTGTTACTGACTGAAAAAATATAGCCTAATAAAATTCTTGATTACGTCAGCTTCGAAAAGAAAAACCGCATCACAATCGATTCATTCGTTTAGGAGCTACGACGCCATAAACAGACTGATAGACCGACGCATCAAACTTGTATTATCATCCCTCTTTTGCGCCGGGGCTTAAAACTTGTCAAATTGTATATATTACTAGCTGTACCTTTGCAATGCAATTTTTTCTACCTAGCACCTGCCTACTACCTACCTACCTGCCTACTACCTGCCTACTACCGCTTAGGGGTATGAAAAATAGATAGTAGCCGATTCTCAGACCTACTGAATATGTATGTAAAATTTCATAAAAATCGGTCAAGCCGTTTCGGAGGAGTATGGTAACTAACATTGTGACACGAGAATTTTATATATAAGATTAAAAAAGTTATAGTTATCCACGCAAAATATTCAAGGTAAATGATAAATCTACTTCATTTTCCTATTGTCATTTGAACGCCATGACAGTTTCCCACCGCGTGCGGCACGTCGCGACTTACCGCACGTTCGCGCGCCTCTCTCATTATTCCCGCTGATAGTTCGCCGACAATCTAATCGCGCCGCTTAATTTGTTTGCACTACAAATTAAGTAGTTTCCAAAGGGTTTATGGTACAAAACAGGGGCGCTTGATACAGTACTGTTGCGGTTGAGTAACCGGGACAGCACTATGCGCAGTGTAGTGCGCCGTCTCGCTTCCACAGCTCCAACAGTACTGTACTGCTTTAAGAGCTCATGGTACGGCCCCAGTACTCTGTTTTCGATTCGATTTTATTAGAACTCGCGTGTTTATTTAGTGCTATATTAGGCTATTGTAATTAACACCGGAATTAGGTTTATAATAACACTTTATTATCAGAATCAGAATTAGAATTTTTATTAGAGACAAGAATTTAAAAATTTTGCAGCTATTAAAAATATACAATTGGAACACTATGTTTTACCAAAGAGGCGTATATATAGCTTGACAAGAGAATTAAAAAAAAGTTAATGAAAAAGAAAACAGGAACATAGAAGTAATAATTAAATTAACAGAAACAAATATGAATGGACTAATAACAAATGAAGCTACGAAAGTTCTTTTTTTTTATAATTTAGTGTTTATTACGATCAGTGTGTTCATAGTACAAGAGTTTAATAAAACTGTACACGAATAAACAAACGCACGCGATTTTCTCGCATTATGCGTTGATGTATACGTATTGAAGCCAGCTGTCAAGCTATCAAGCGGCAATCCCAATTGAACACTACAACAACAACGTTACGGCTCACAACAGCTTCGTCGACGATAAATATCTCTCGCGGGCCTCCGCAGTTGACGTGACGCGTAAATATTTAGATTAAACTCACTTTTGCCCGCGGGTCCGTCCGTGGGGATGTCAGATGGTGCGGCAAAAAGTAACATTTGACTGCACTTTCATCCACTATTTAAACTTCTTACAGCACTTCTATCGCATTAAAAAGTAACTAATGTCCCTTTTTTACACGACTGCCCAAAAAGGAGTGTTATGTTTTCAGGGTTAATGTATGTATGTATGTATGTTTGTGAGTTTCTTTATTCCACCATAACTTCTAAAAGGATTGACCGATTTCAATGTTTCTGGTATCATTAGAAGCTTTGAGTTATCCCGAGTGACATAGGCTATGTGGGCATTAAAAAATAGTCAAGTGTGAGTCGAAATCGCCTAAAAAGGGTTTTAGAACGATATTTTTTTACACGACTGTTTTGTGGTGTGTCATGTTTTTTTGTTGTTCACTAAAAGGTATTAAATAAAAAAAATATAATTAAAAAAAATAAAAAACACGCCTGCCATGTCAAAAAAAATTAAAAACAAGTCAAATATTTGCAGTCGGGGTCGGTTACTTGGAACAATTCATTACAGGTCCCCCGACTGCAAATATTTGACTTGTTTTTAATTTTTTTTTGACATGGCAGGCGTGTTTTTTAATTTTTTTAATTATAATTATTTTCAATCTATGTGTGTAGAAAATGTCACTAAAATCGGATCTGTAGGTTTCGTGTGATTGCATAACATACAGACTGAAAGAGTTACTTTCGCATTTATGATATTGGTAAGGATTAAATAGACACTACTTTGCCTCACGGCTTCCGTCGCAAACTTATAGTAGTAGTAGTATAATATATTATTACTAAAAAGAAACATTTAAAAACAATGTATTATGGAAAATTAGGACGGAATATTGAGATTTGATTAATGATACGAATGAAAGATATAGTGCAGTAAGCGTGTGTTAGCTAAAAATATGTGTTGCTGGGATAGTTTAAATTTACCCGTCATAGTTAACAAATGTGTCCGTACCATAGTTGAACATATTGTAACAACATATTTTAGTTTAATGACAAATTTACACCTACTTGCCTTATCTGAATACGAAAATTAGGCAAAATAACAAGTACACTGGAACGTTTATTAACCCGCCACTCACTGACTTAAAATAGCGGACTCGGGCCCCTGTTGATTTAACAACAGATTTATTTGATTGGCCTATCAGAAACTGCCTCGTTGGCCTAGTGGCGCTAAGCGCGACTGCTACGCTAGAGGTCTTGGGTTCGATTCCCAAGTCGACCAAGGTGTTATTGGGTTTTTCTATGAAATTCTCAGTAGCAGGTCGGAGTTTGGATTTGTGCCCGGTTAGTGGCAATAGGCTCGCCCCCTATTACATGGGACCTAAACATACCGGCGAACTGTGGGTGTACATTGGTACACTTCTGCCTAACCCTTCGGGGATACAGGCGTGATGGTATGTTATGTTGTTATGTTCTATCAGAAACCGGTGGATAGTTTATAATGTTTGTTTTTTAAACGGCTGTAGAAAAAAAATTGTGTCCATCTCCACTTTACTTATTACGGATTGTGAGATTCCGCCGGCTGACAGACAGACGGACGGTTACCAGAGGCTTAATATAAAATTGTTCACCATAAACTAATTTTTTAAACTGTTTTGTTATATTTAAGTCTTCGAAATTTTTGTTATCATACAGCTAGGTAATACTGCATCTTCTAAAAGAATGTGTTCTTTACATTATATTATATCCAATTTAATCAGAATCTAGGTTCACCTTTTACTAATAATAATCCAGCCTATAAACGTCCCACTGCTGGGCACAGGCCTCTTCCCATATAGAGAAGGCACGAGCATTGATCACCACGCTTGCTCCCTGCGATTTGCGATTTCAGATCCCAAATTTTGGAATCCAGGTTTCCTCACGATGTTTTCCTTCACCGTTTGTCAGTAGTGTCTAAGAATAATAAGGAAGTTCATATAATTTTGAAAAAGCCACATTGGTACTTGCCTGGGTTCGAACCTGCAACCTTGTGCATACAAATCCGTTCATTAAACCGCTAGGCCACCACGACATCTACCTTTTACTAAGTTATTTTTAAATCAAAAATTCTATCTATTCTGTGAACCGTGTTTGTATAAAAAGTTCTAGGTAAGTCTATTAATATTATCTAGCTCAGCACACACCTCGGGGCATTACTAAGGTTCTCAGAACACATCATAGATATATCTGTTGTTTTATCATTTTCAAACAAAATCGAAATTGGTAGACACTGGTTTTATAATAAAACTGTTTTTGAAATGATTATACCTAATATTACACGTCTAATTGTCGCACTCATAGAAAACTGCGTCATAAAACTATTCATGAATTCCGGTACCGCTACTTAACCCAAAGTAAAAGCTCCTATAGACTTCAAATTTGCTTTAAAAACTGCTTCTTAATTAAGACACCATTTATTAATAGTTTACAATACTACCGCTGTCTTGAAAAAATATTAACTTAACTCCACAAACGGCAGCGGACTCAAAACAGTATCGTCGGAAGTTTACGCGCCTTGAAATGTTTTAATGAAAAATGTTTTGTTTGTTCACCCGATCGTGTTTGCCAGAACATTCGAGACAAACACCCCTTACTCAGAAGAAGCTAGAAGTTAGGCCTGCGAGAAATATTGTGCGAGTTGCGGTTCATTGCGGGGTATTCGGCTATGGTGTCATAAGTGACTGATCATAGACGGTAGTGTACTGCAACTCGCGCGATAATTCTCATATCGTCTAAACCAGTCATAATACGACTGTCTATAATATTGTGCTTGTGTGTGTTCTGGCAGGGAAATGATGATTGATTCTTGTAGTTACTTGTTGAGTCCAAGAGATGGCGTTGTTAATACTCACTCATTATATTAGGTTATGTATGTCCTCGAAGAGTGATTTATTTATATATTTGTTACACAATTTGTATATGTTAGATAATGAACACAAAATATTACGGTGAAAAAGTATGTTTTTAAAATGTTAATTTTTAAGATGGCTACCTAACAAGGTTATGTTGCTCCGGGATACGCTGTAACTTACTGCTCTAACTCTCGACTCCGGAATGTAATCTGGGCCACAATTTAGCGAGCAAATTAACGTCGCCGTCGCTTCGAATGAAAATCACGCTTTATAAAAATTGCTGCTCTTATATAAAAAATTAGAGAGCTTCAAGATTGTCCTGCTCAAGTAATTTAAGTGTCAGCCGCTTCGTGTACGCAATTTGCACGCCCATTTACTTGAGAGCTATTAAACGGACATCATAAACTGTTGTCGAGCTGTTTCTGTTTGCTTTTTCGTCAACGAAATTAATAAATCCGGGACGGTCTGTTGGCTCGTGCTTTTATTTTAATCCCAAGAGACAGCCCACGCGGCCAGCCGGCGGTGTTTTGAGAACGATTTTCTTAAATTCAACAAGTATCTCAACCTAGAATTAAGTTTACCTGAAGAGTGGTTTATTCGAGGGCAAGTTTAGACTTCAAGGGTAAATTGGAAATAGGAAACAACTTCAAAAATAATCTTTACTCTGATTTGGTATGTGATGAAGAGACGTGTCACACGTCACGTGTGACACGTCTCTGAATTAAATTCTTAATTTGCTTATTGTGTACCTGGTCTGGTACCATATTGTATACTGTAGGTAGGGAAGCAGCTAATATGGGCCCTGTCGGTCAATTCTGCAGCGTGCATGCTTCTTATATACTTAATTTACTAGGTATCAGTAGTTACTGAAATGTGCAACACAATTTAAATTTCCCATCCCTATTTAGAGAGCGCTAATGAAAATTTGTGGTTTTCCACCGACAGGTCTATTAGGTCCAGTGCTCTGTGGTCACAACTGCGTAATACGCCAGAATTAGATATTAAATACATGTTGTACACCACACCGCAAGTCAGAGGTAACAGCGACCAACGAAATTCAACCTTAAGTCTTTGATTATAAAGGTGCCGTCAACGTCACGCTGTGACCGCTGACATGCGGTCTACTGTTATACACAGCCGACAGACGGCTTGGCTGTATGGAGCGTTTAATTAATATTGATATAATTATAGAGCCTCCATTACGTAGGAATCCTGGGAAGTCACTTTGCATGCATCAAAGGAAATGCTACTCTAGTCTGTTGGGTGTAAGGTATAGAATTGCGTAGAAGTTTTAGTCTTTTGAAACGAACAATGGGTTCTCAAGAAGCCAATGCGAGTTTAGCCCGCACAGTCGCACGAAACGCGAAGACTTTTGATATGAAATGAAGCTTCTAATACTTAACCCCTTTGAGCGTGAAATGGAATACATTTTTAAATTGGAATACCGTTTAATACACACACAATACAAAATGGTTCTCTTGAAATACTATACGGACGGATCTTTGTAAAGAATTCTTACAAAAGTAAATTTAAATACATTTTATTTATTTACATACATTTTTGCTTAATATTTTTCGGGAGGAAATTGGCGCAATATGCCTTCTTGCTCCCTTTTCCGCCCCTCTCGTGAGGTGTTCGCGGGAGGAGGGAGGCGTGGGTGTAAATTAAGCTATAAAATAGAAACATAATTAATTACACATATTAAGTAGCTGTAGGCGGCGAATTACTGTTGATTTAGTTTAGACGTTATGAGCCTTTTGATTGCGTATAATTATATACTAAATGTTCACCTGTTGCTAGTTACGGTTTTTGATGAAAAGTATAAATATTTAAAGGTATATTTTTTGTGGGTAAAATGACGTCTTTTTTTGTGAATTTGTTACTTGTTATTTGAGTTCAATGTAACAATATTAATTTCCTCCATTGATGTCTTTGGCTTATCAGGTGCGTAATATGTTATGAAATAGAAATCTTCTCGTCACTCTAAAATGGACGAAACATCAATATCGATAAAACAATATTTCAAAAAGGCTTGCTCACAAATCAATGATGTAAAATATCCCTCGAGTCTGTCTCGGCTCGTCCTTAGAGAGACTCGCCGTTCAATGGTTATTTATAAATTTGATGCAAGTTGTCGTACATTGCCGTCTTTGATCAAACACGTATGACACACCAGCTGAGTGGCCCCGCAATGTAACGCAACTCACGCGATACTCTCGCTTCGTCTAAATCAGGTCTGACACAGCTCGCGACTAGGGAATCGCTTGATATACAAAACGGGTTGGCTACGGATCAGTAACGCCGGGCCCGCATCGCGACAAGATGCGACAGCTGAGTGCTGTTTGAAAAGTAACCTTATTGGATAGAAGATAGGTTATATTTACGCTTGGCAAATATAGCGTAGGTGGTTTAAACAATGAGTAGGTTTTGTTTAATGATATTAATGTTTTGCTTAGATACCGAATTATTAGGTGTGCTAGAAATAATAGCCCCGGATTTATCTAGCCACATTGCCGGATATGTCACGTTACAAAAAAGCAATTTAAAGTCATACTGTAGTCGCCTTGAAAACATACATCCTTTGAAGTTGGTTGAAATCTGAAAAGATAGTATTTACTATTGAAGTAGTATAACTTTTTTGAAATTAGCTATAAGCAACCACAATAACAATATGGAATTTGACAAAAAATTACATAGCCAAATATTGGCAAGTATCGCAGACTTAATTAACATAAGTTTGTGTCGTTGAGGCGCCTCACAAAAACTAATGACAGCTTAACTTCGACGAGGCTTTGTAAAGAAACAATTATACAGTCTTACAACCCCGCATTATAAGAATTAATGCCTCGAATTATCCATACGAAGTAAAGGTTTGAGAAACATTAACTAGTTTAGTACTTTACTTATTAATTAGGTAGACTAAAGGTCGATACATACTACAGCGCAGTCAGAGCAAAAAGTTCATAAAGTTTTTTTTTTTTTTCCTGGACAACTCACACACGGTTATCTGATCCCAAGCTAAGCAGAGCTTGTGTTATGGTAACCAGACAACTGATAAACATACTTAAATATTTCTAAATACATACATATTATAGATAAATTACACCCAGACGCAGAACAAATTTTAATGATCATGCTCATCACACAAACATTTGTCCTGGGTGGGAATCGAACCCACGACCTCCGGTATAGCAGTCAGGGTCACTTACCACTAGACCAACTTACAGGCCCGTCAAATTCCTTTGCTTCAACGTAATGCTTCATTTTTTTACAGACAAGAAAGGTGTAGTTCCATAGAATGTGCTTTTTGTCATATAAATAGACCCTAGGAAAGCTAGATAACGGTAAAGAAAAATTATATACAGAGTGGATATGACAGACGGGCATTAAATTACACTACGTATACTATACGTATTTAGTATTAATTCGATACGGTATAAAAATAAAAAGCGCCAATATAATAGAATAAAACGCAACCACCCTGTGTAAATAAATTTGACTGACTTACTTACTTACTTGTGACATGCGCAATGCTTAGACATAATCAGCTGTTAGGAAAGATACATCGTGTTGAAACGGAGCAAAATCTTAAAAAATAATTTGCGACCAAACTACTGCTCCTATTTAATTGATTTTTGGTACAGAGCTTGAAAATGGTATCTAGTATAGGCAGTTTAAAGAAAAGCCCCTCTGTCGTATCAATTTTGTATATAAATATATATATATCTAGACTTATAATAAATCTGTAGAAGTGAAAATTCTGTACATTGAAAATATCAAAAAAATAAATGGCGGGGGGTGTTACTAGACCGACACCGAACCCAAAAGTGTGAAAAAAATATTTTTTGTCTGTCTGTTTGTTCAGGTATCACGCAAAAACTACCGGTTCGATTACGATGAAACTTGGTATAATTATTCTTTATTATCCTGGGCACTACACTGGGTAGTTTTTATCCCGGAAAAGTACAAACAATAAAAAACAAACTTAATTTTTCGGTTAAAAACTCATTGATAAGTTTCGTCATCCACGCGAACGAAGTCGCAGGCACAGCTAGTTAATAATAATTATATTATATTGGGTCAGTGGTTGTGTTGTAAACTGTTGTCAATAACGAATGTTGTTATTAGTTTCAATTATGGGTATTCTATCGCAGTAAAATAAAATAGGTTTTTTTCAGTAATATTTACACTATAAATATTTATCTTACACTAGCTGTGCCCCGTGGTTTTACCCGCGTGAATACCTAGGTCCCGTTCCCGGTGAATTTATATTATTGGGGGCGGAGATGAATCCAACAAATCACTATCGTGACAAAAGTCAGGATTACTTAATATGGTGGTTAAGTACTCTTAAATTTTCAAATTTTCCGTACAATTTTAATTTTTTTCCTTTTATAAGAACCTTCTACTGACAATAACAAACACAACAAAAAAAGAATTAGCAAAATCGGTCCAGTCGTTCACGCGTGATGCCGTGACCAAGTAGGGACCTCCTTAAGCTTGTAGTATACCTGTGCTAGGAGTTGCTGCTCTTCGTAGTGTTTGTACAAAACTCCTAGATCCCACTATATCGTGTACAAAAGATCCCCGAAATAAAAAAAGATCTTTTTTTTTTTTTAAATCATTTATTTGATGAGAAAGCAAAATAAAGCAGGCTTGAATTATTTGTTTGATACAGTTACATAAATTGCTTCCAAGAACTTCTGGGAATTGGGGCACCGACTTCGGCTGCGTAATAATTATAGACTAGCTGTGCCTGCGACTTCGTTCGCGTGGATGACGAAACTTATCAATGAGTTTTTAACCGCAAAATTAAGTTTGTTTTTTATTGTTTATACTTTTCCGGGATAAAAACTACCCAGTGTGGTGCCCAGGATAATAAAGAATAATTATACCAAGTTTCATCGTAATCGAACCGGTAGCTTTTGCGTGATACCTGAACAAACAGACAGACAGACAAAAATTATTTTTTTCACCCTTTTGGGTTAGGTGCCGGTCTAATAACAACCCCCGCCATTTATTTTTTTGATATTTTCAATGTACAGAATTTTCACTTCTACAGATTTATTATAAGTATAGATTGCTGTGACGTCTCGTGGTCTGGTTCTGGAAGACTTGAGAATAGCTGGTGGAAAGACTTGGAGAATTCTTGTAGGATTTGAACACTATTTGGTCCTACTTGTTGGTCGAGAGATTCTTTCTTGTAGGTTAGATATTAAATTATTAATTTATTTATATATATGTCGACATGACCAAAGATAAAACAGTCAACTAAAGTGCCCTATAAACGATCAAATTGTTTGTCAAATTTTACGTGTTTGTCTAATTATTTGATAGTGTACAGCAGAACAATCTACATGTTTGTCGCGTTTGATGAAAATCTGGATTGATGTTGAGTTTGACAAGCAGGTTTAAACGTGAACGGCGCCGTTTGTCAAGAAAGATCTCACTCGTTGTGTTGGCGTCATGGAGGACGCTACGCCCAGTGAAAAATTTGTTTGATATTAGGTTTGATCGTTTAAGCTATTGTTTGATGAAAACGTGAAGTTTGACACAACAAATTTGTCAAGCAAATTTGTCCGTTAACTGTTATTCCTTTATTTCTTTCCAAAGGAAATGATTAGATTTTACTATCTTCAGTATTTAGTGGACTTTCCCTCAAGGTTATTAAAAATCCGCGCTGTATAGAACAAAGATATACTCGAATACAAATTATCCGCGAGGGCCGGTATTAAGCGCTATGTTTTTATCTCTCACTTAATCACGTCATCAGGGGCCCGAGTCCGCTATTTTAAATCAGTGAGTGGCGGGTGTTTTTGTGCCTAATTTTCGTATTCAGTTAATTTTAAGTATGACAAATGTACACCTACTTGCCACTGTTGTCATTGTAGGATTGCAAGGGACTGTTCTTATCTGAATACGAAAATTAGGCACAATAACAAGTACACTGGAACGTTTATTAACCCGCCACTCACTGACTTAAAATAGCGGACTCGGGCCCCTGTCTACTAGTCACTTGCCTACAAGCTTTTCTTCTTCCATAACGATCCATAATAATAATTCTAGAAGCTTCCACCAAGGAGTCTAACAACAAACAAGTACCGGACGTTCCTTAAAATTTTCTCGCTGATTAACCTACTTAATATTTTAATAACTCGAAGCAAAAATAAGCCCCGGGCCTGTCTACGAAGATCCCAAAGCAAAAAGCCCGCGGCATATGAAATGTTAGATCAGAAGGCTCACACACACTGTGGTACTTATATTCTTCTTAGACTATCATTATTATATCTTGTATTAAAGTAGTATGACGTAAATAAGTTTTGTGTCTAAGCCGTTATAATTGCCATTTTCAACCGACTTCAGAAAGAGGAGGTGCTCAATTTTGAATGCTTTTTTTTGTATGTATTGTACGCTACGTCAACAGCGTGTATATCTCAGAGGTGTTTCCACATAAACTTCTTCAAAATCGATCGACGAGTTTTTTAAGTTGTATTTTTTTACATTTATGTTCAATCAATATTACTTTTACCTATGTAAAGTCGCACTTGAACTTAAGCGCCCTGTTAACGTATAAACTTGCTTGACAAATTTGTTGTTCAAACTTCATGTTTTTTTCAAACAATAGCTTAAACAATCAAACCAAATATCAAACTTTGTCACTTGGCGTAGCGTCCTCCATGATTTTCATCAAACTTCATCAAACGCGACAAACACGTAGATTGTTTGACAAACGCCTCAAACACAGCTTTACACTATCAAATAATTTGACAAACAATTTGAGCGTCTACGGGGCACTTTTGAATTAATTTTCCTAGTTTGTTCAAAATTAATCTTCTGTCTTCAACTGTTATACAGTGACCCGTAATTCAAAGTTAACAGCTATCATTTATTTAATTCGTGCTCGCTTTATTTACACTGAATATTTCTAAGACAACGCCGCGCTCTTTGATAGAGGTTAGGGCAACGTTAACAGTTGCTGTAGCTACCATTCCAGGAGGTAAATGCCTCGACCTGTCTTATGCTGCATTAGTCTGTCTTGATGAGGGTCTTGTTCGTCAAGTCGAGGCTTGTTTGTGAATTAATATGTTTAAGTGGTTTGTTTTTTTTTTTCGTTAATTGTAAGGCTGGCATTACACCAAAGCGGAGACGAGCGGAGCGGAGCGTTGATGTTTTTTAAATAGAAAAAAGTATTTCGTTATTCACACTTCGCTGAGGAGTCGGGCCTAAACCACGAATTCCTATTGCTTATCTATACTTATAATAAATCTGTAGAGAGGTCAATTCTGTACATGAAATATATTTTCAAAATAACTATCAGGGGGTGATTAGTGATCGATACTGATGCCAAAAATGCAATCAGTAAAATTTTTGTCTGTCTGTCTATCTGTCTGTATGTTCCTTATAGAACCAAAATCTACTCGACGGATTTTAACGAAACTTGGTACAATTATTCTTCATACTCCTGGGCAGGTTATAGTATACTTTTCATCACGCTGCAATCAATAGTAATAAGTTCGTCATTCATTGATAAGTTTCGTCATCCACGCGAACGAAGTCGCAGGCACAGCTAGTTTCAAAATATTTTCTTTTTGGTGGAGTTTGGCTCTTAAAGCCTTTGCACCACGCCTTTAAATTCTACCCACCGATGTTTGAGGAACACGCTCACTCTGCTGTCGGTGGACAAAAAGCTGAGCGTTTATTTATTTATTATTTATTTATTTGCATAATACAGGTGTAAAAGATGTTACAAATAGATATAGAGTGCACTGTATCATTACCTAATTAGATGTGCAAATATTTATGTAATCTTTAGGCAATCAATTTTTTCTAATAACATTACTTAATTCTTATAACAATATTACAAAATTACAGAATTATCCTGCTCGAAAACAAAAAGCTAATTATAACAAATTCAGTATCAGTGCTATACAAATGTCAAAGGATAAAAAAAAAATACAGAATGTCAAGAAAGTTACAATTATTCATGTCGTGGTCAATAAATTAAATTAATCATTAAATACATTAAAAATATTAGTTAACATAAAAATTTGGTACATAAAAGTTATTACTGCATGTCACACTACTTGTTAGTATAAGTATCTATCTATATCTTTATCCTGTAAGTACTCCTTTACCGATTCAAACACATGTATACCTAAAGCGATAAAAAAGCGCTTGTAAAGCGCTTTCGAAGCTCCGCTTGCTTTGTTTACGAACGAGTCTCGTGCTGAGATATCTTTATTAAAATACATACGCGTGAGTGCAGCGCGTCTGTATCGCTGTATCAGCGTGTTGGCATAGAAACAACTGAGCGCTTAAGACGCCAGTAAGTTGTTGAATGTGTGCAAAAGCTTGCGCTCGCGACGCGTTTTAAATACGCCGTGTGTAATGGCCCTTAGAAAAACATGGACAAGTACTGCCCAATTCGTTACTATGGAAGAGAGTACCGAATACCTACTAAGTCACAAAGATACGCGCCAGTAAACATAAATCTTAATTTATGATTTTGAGAAAGTAAACACTCAATGCTTACTCTCAAGGCTGTTGCTATTTGCTCCAAATATAATATCTTTAATTGGCACTCAACAAAGGACTTAGAAACTCCGATACGAAATAAAAATCTCAATTCCCTCATAGTTGAAGAGGGACTTAATAAAGTAAGCGATTGAACGTGACGTCGACACACAACACAAGTGTTTTAATTAAAAACATCAATTTCGAATTAATTATGTCCGTGATATTGCTACCATTCGGTCACAAAGAGCAAGACGTTCAAATAAAATATAATTATAATCGTATTAATTGTATATAAGTTGGTCTCGCTCATTATATTGGAGCCGAGGCAAGTTTTAATGAAGGTTCGATCGCCGCTCGTTAATTACTTATTTTCAAAGCTGTTGTGGCGACGCGCGACGCGCGATGCTGCAAGCTGCACGCGGTTAGAAATATGATGTTGTTGGAAGAAGGATGTTTTCTATTCGTCTGCTATTTATTTATATTTGTTACGCAATATCTTGGGAAATTGAATATCAATTTCAAAAATTATTTTTACGATGTGGTTCGCCACCCATCACGTCTCGTTCCTTGCGGAGGCGAAAAATAGCCCACGGAGAGCCTTTTCGCTACGTTAAAAACATACAGATGAATAATTGAGAACCTCCTCTTTTTGTAGTCGGTTGAAAAATTACAAGCCAAGCTACGCAAAGGACAATGTCAGATACTATATATAGATATAGATATAAGCTACGCATATAGATACTATATGCGTAGCTTGGCTCCATAGTAACTTAGGCCCAATAATTTTTTTTTCACGGACTTTGAATATTCTCACGTTTTTTTGTGTAGTTTAATGTCAGAAGCTTTTCTGTGTTTTCCTCTTTTGCATAGAACTTCTCAAAAAGAAATTATTCAGACTTTTATAAGCCGGAAACAAAATTATTACTTATATTTTTTTTTTGTGATGTTTTAGATAATAACTAAACATTTTTTAAGAAGTTAGAAATGTATACTTAAATTGTTATAGGTAAAAGCTTTGTGTCCGCGTGAATTTATTGAGTGGGCCGAAATCTGACATTGTCCTTTGCGAGGTTCCACGTTCACAAGGCACTTCACATTTTATATGAGAAGAGAAGCCAGTGTAATCCCATGTCATTTCAATGCCTTTTCTAGATACTTTGGACTATATAGCGACATTCCCAATTAAATCAAAATGCTAATAAAAGTACATGAATACCCGTACTCACACGAACACACACCCGATGCAAATACATCCAAGCTCGCCGTTCATTTGTTATTCAATACATCAATTGAATAACAAATGTGTACATTGCGTACTTTGTTGTACAGATGTTTCGCAAACAGCGGCAAAAAGCATCAATCACTAACGTTTGCAATAGATACCTAGTCGGACCGCGGTCGCTGTCAAAATATTGCCGAGGTTTATATTGGTACGGGGGCTAGTCCATATTTTTTTACCTCGCCCGTTTCGGCCGTTTCATTTGTACTGTATACTAAATTGGATGTTAGATAAACAAGTTCGTTTTTTTTTACTACTCTGTGATGTAAACGGATATATTGGTATTGTAATGTTTTGCTACCAAAAATACGGATCGAATGTTTGGTTGATGAATATGTAGGCTTAATTTTATATATGAATTACGTATTTTTTCTTGTTTATACAGCGTATGTTTTAGTATTTCGATTTCAATCGCTTCCAGAAAAGGTCTCAATCGTTGTTGTTTTGGGCGACGAAATATTATGTTGAATATCTTCCAGCCGTGCGCGGCGTAATTTTTCACAAGGCGATTTTGTAAATTTATTTTTCGTTGTAGTTCAATGTTAAGAATTTACTTACTTATTCTTTTTTTTATTTTTTTTATTTATAATTATTAAGTACAGAAAAATATTAGAGTTATGTTAATACATTGGTCCACAAAACTGTTTTGAATAGTTTGACTGTGGACTCCTGTTGAGTCTCATATAGTAACGCAAAAATGTTAGTGCAATATAATCTAAGTAATCAGGTTTGTATATATAGGTATTTATATTATCTAAAAGGTAGTTTTTTAATAACTTTTTAAATTTATTTTTATTAGTTTCATTCCTGATGTCCACAGGCAAACATTGTGCAAACATGCAAACGTGCAAACGTGTCGCATAGCGATTTGGATTTTCTGTAATGCTGTGCACTTCAATGTAAATAAATATTTAATGTAAGTAAGTAAATAATCAAAGGCATAATATTAATCTGCGATATAGAATTTTTATAATATACTACTTTCCTCCTTTTATGTTACATCTACTACAGCGGGGATTCTCAAATTGGGTTCCGCGGAAACTAGGGGTTCCGTAGAATAGTCATCACGGTTCCACCAATATTATTTATAACTAGCTGTGCGCCGCGGTTTCACCCGCGTGAATACCTGGGTCCCGTTCCCGGTGCCTTTATATTATTGGGGGCGAAGATTAATCCAACAAATCACTATCGTAACAAAAGTCAGGATTACTTAATATGGTGATTAAGTATTTTTGAATTTTCTAATTTTCTGCGCAATTTAGCAAACATTTTCTTTTATAAGAACCTTCTCCTGACAATAACAAATACAACAAAAAAAGAATTAGCGAATTGGTCCTGGCGTTATTGAGTTATGCGCTTACCAACACATTTAGCGATTCATTTTTATATTATAGATACCACGGTTTAAAACAAACATTTTGAAATAGCGCAAAGATGGATTATGAGTAGGATTTATTATTTTCTATTTTTAACCGACTTTAAAAAAATGGAGGAGGTTCTCAATTCGGATGTTTGTATGGTTTTTTTTTTTTTTTTTTTTTATGTTTGTTCGCGCACCGACTCCAAAAATTTTTAAATTGTGTTATTGGTTAATCGTAGTTTAGGTTAGGTTTATTAATATAGGTAGGTTATAGTATTATTTTTTACTTTTTAGTGCTTTTATCGATTTTTGAAGTCGGTTTTTTTTTGCAAAAAAGTTTTTTAATTTCAGTTTTTATTCCAGGACGTCCATAAAATAAAAAGTATAATGTATAATAGTTCAGTTTCCATCACATTTTTCATTCTAAAATGAACTTAAACACATGTTGTCAAAGTTGATAATTGCGTAATTAGTAATAACGTTTAATTCTCTTTCCATATTGGCTTTAGTATAAGTCCGATTGTGACGGCGACCTCTGTCGCTCACCACAAAGGCCCCAGCTCTGCCGGGGCGCCGCGATCACAATGACTTATTCATGTATTCCCTTTGCCGGAGTAACCCGCTGCGGCGACACCACTTTACCGGCGTTCGTCTAAGCTCATCAGATATTTAAGGGGACTGTCCTTTTCTTCTGGTAATGTCGTTTAATTTATAGTCTAGTTTTAGTTTACTATGACGGTAGATGGAGTATAACTCAGTCACTTTACTCTTCAACCCGGGACGCAAAATGAGGGATTGTTAGAAAATAGACGTCGTTGTTTTTATTAACTTTTAAACTATCGCGCTGCATGTTTATAGTAATATAATTCACGGGAATAAGCGCGTACATGCATAAATACCTTTTTTGGGGCTTGACGTTTCGACCGGGCTACACCGGCCGCGGTCGCAAGCAGACATTCGTTGTTTTTTTCTTAAATAGCTAACATTTTTGAAATTCAAACGTTTTCAATCTACTTTGTTTATATGTTTCTTGATCTTTCAATGCTAATTGAGTGTCAATAATTAATCAATAGAATGCCGATCATCGGCCGGAAGTCGTGCACTAACGAACAAAGGCCACCCCTATAGAATGCCACAACGATATTAGATCCACCAGTTACATGCAACTTTAATTAATTAAAATGTTCAATCATCTTTACATCCGGAAAAGGACATACTTATGATATTTTGACAGCCCTGTTGGTCTAGTGGTTAGTGACCCTGACTGCTATACCGGAGGTCGTGGGTTCGATTCCCACCCAGGACAAATGTTGTGTGATGAGCACGATCATTTTTCTGTGTCTGGGTGTATTTTATCTATAATATGTAAGTATGTATTTAGAAATATATAAGTATGTTTATCAGTTGCCTGGTTACCATAACACAAGCTCTGCTTAGCTTGGGATCAGATAACCGTGTGTGAGTTGTCCCGGAATATTCTGTCTATAAATTGTCTGTCTGTCTGTCTGTTTGTTCAGGTATCACGCAAAAACTACCGGTTCGATTACGATCAAAACTTGGAAAAAATATTCTTTATTATCCTGGGCACCACACTGGGTAGTTTTTAATCCCAGAAAAGTATAAACAATAAAAAAAACAAACTTAATTTTGCGGTTAAAAACTCATTGATAAGTTTCGTCATCCACGCGAACGAAATCGCAGGCACAGCTAGTTTTAAAATAACACTTCACGTTCACTGCTGAACTATAACAGCTTTAACATTTTATAATACCCACCCAGTAAGTGCCAACATACCGCAGCGACCCACAAACACGGCTCCGTCCGGACGAGTGTTTTCGATCGACGCGACCGCTTAATTATCCTGTTGATTTCTCGAACAAAATGTCCCTGTTTATATTGGAAACTCACATATAATACGCTAATGATATGAACGTACACGAGTAGGAAATTATTGGAGGCTTCGGTACGCTCGATGCAATTATTGAAGCGTATAACACAATTATGAATGCGGCTCGCTGACACATGTTGTGTCGCCCGTCGCCGCTCGCGCTGACAACGAATGACTCGGCATTGTTTCTCCCTGTTTATTTTCCATACCTAATAGACCACTGTTGCGTTGATCATGCACAATGACTTCATGATTTCGCGAATAATTGTTAGTTTTAGTAACAGAAAAGATATTTATTTGAACGATAATATGCAATTTTAAGCGCGAATAGTTTTAATAGAATATTAATAGACTGTATGCGAATAAAAGGACCAGTTTAGAATTTTAAATATTCATATGTAGGGAGCTTTGACCGGTCGGTTCAGGTAAAGTTTGTTCAGTTAAAGTTTACTCAAAGCTGTTATATCTCGTACTTACTTTACATATAAATATGTGTTGCTATTAACACTCGACGCTAAACCTAGTAAAATTACAAATTAAATCTATCAAAATTTGAGATTGTAATACATAATAAATATTTAACATTAATGTAGTATAATAGGCCTAGCTCGTCCTTCCCCCGATGCTATTTGAAGTAGTAACACAGACATGACACAACTAGTTAGTACGTATCCCGCGGCGATGCGCGCCGTACACGAGCCGCGCCCGACCCGCTGTAATTAGGACCGAACATTGTTAATGATCGCAATTATCATATAATATGTACCTACTACATACATGGTTCCATGTACAAACTGTGCGTACATACCGTAGTGTTGTAAGGGTTAAACTACACTGTTTGGGCCGTATGTAATTCAGTAATGAATAGTTTTTAGTTGGTCCTTTGTTCTGGTCCTTTTGGTCTAGTGGTTAGTGACCCTGACTGCTATACCGGAGGCCGTGGGTTCGATTCCCACCCAGGACAAATGTTTGTGTGATGAGCACGATCATTTGTTCTGGTTGTCTGGGTGTAATTTATCTATAATATGTATGTATTTAGAAATATATAAGTAAGTTTATCAGTTGCCTGGTTACCATAACACAAGCTCTGCTTACCTTGGGATCAGATATCCGTGTGTGAGATGTCCCGGAATATTATTATTATTAAATTATTCTTTTATTTATAGTTTAAATAATAGCATTCAATAACAAAGAGTAATACGTCGTTTTGGCGATGGTATTGGTATGATCTTTATTAAAAACAAACTGCTCTTCAAAATCTTTTAAGCGGCTTGACTATAGCAACTATCGTCACTAAAAAATATAGTTTAACTTTGACAGTAAGATATAATAAAATAAAATATCAGAGGTATTTACCTCTTACTACTTACTTACCTACCTTACCTTATACTTACCTGTTATTCGTATATACACACCGTGTAAATATTAGTACGAATTTTACTTAAAAATAACATCTGCTCCTTCCAATTCATCAACATAAAGTTACCGTGAGTTATTCAACTGCGAAAAAAAAGCGAAATCTTTTGCGAAATAAAGAGAAATGCTCAGAAAGATTAAGATTCGTAACTTTGATATATTTAAGAGAATCCCGGCGTAATAACGTTAACCTTCGCCTTAGAGTTGTGTATTATTATGATTATGATAAACATGTTCAGTTTTCTGTTTTCTTCAGCCTTCATGTATTAGGGGCTGTCCATTAATCACGTGAGGCTCGAAAGGGGGGGGTGGAGGGGTCCATAAAAAATCACAAGGGGGGAGGGGGTAAAGTATTATATCACGTGTACTTAATTTTTCGGCAAGCGCGACTTGCAAGATGCTTATCCAGTTATTGGTGTTGAAGAAAGTCTTGCTAATCCGTGGTCCGAAAATATTGTACATTAAATAATGTTCATGTACTAGTACAAAAAACGTTTTCGCATTTCTTTCATTATTTTTATGTCAGTCAAAAACAAATTGCAACCTTTCTGTCTACCTCTGAACGTTTATTATATAACGTCTTTAATTTTCTATAATAATATACCAGTATTTTTTTATAAATAGAAAAATAGATTCTTTGCAGGTACGAAAAAATACACGTGATATAGGGGGGAGGGGGGAGGGGTAGTCTTAAACCTCACCACGTATCACCAAGGGGGAGGGGGGGTCAAAAAATGCCAAAAAAAACATCACGTGATTAATGGATGGCTTCTTAGGTAAATGATTTCCCTGAATAAACAGGTAACTACGATTTATTTGTCTTGGAAACTTACGGCGAATTATTTTACTATCGTAGACGTAGTTTTGGTTGTTACTTTTTTTAACTGAATATTGAAAAAGTTACCTGATAGAAAGTCAAGAGAAATTTTATTATAAATAGGCACGTTTCGTTTACATAGCTGACATAGGTTTATGTATTTCTTAGTTCGTCTTTACCTCGATTAGCAAAAAACTAAAACAAAACATAAGGAAATTCCCGAAAAATTTCATAAATCCGCACCTAAAGACCAAAAAAAGATATAGCCATCAAGTCGTCCACACTCCAATTATTTATCAAGAAAATGTTTAACAAAATGGTATCAGGCTACAAAGACTAAAAAAAAAAAACATTTTTTTTGCAGCAACATTCTACAATTAGCTCCAATTATGAAATAAAGTTAGTTCTATGTCTTAATAAGACATCTCAACATTAATTCTGGAATAATCCCCAGCATCTTAGAAATCCAGCTAATTGTGAGTTACAAAGGAGCAAATTAATTAGAAGTATATTAATAATGTGAGGTCGCAATAGTCAGAGAGAGTCACCGGCTGGGGTCTCGACACTACCGAGCTACGGGCCGCGGTCGGGCCGAGATCGTTAATGCTAGGACAGACGCCGGTGCTGCGCCATTGCCTCTCTGCCACCGCGCCGTTGCCGCTCCACCACCGTAATGTTGCTGCCTAGTTGCCGCTCTGCTGCCGCATCTTTGCCGCTTTGCTACCGCGTTGTTGCCGCTTCGCCGCCGCGCCGTTGCCGCTTCGCTACAGCGCCGTAGCCCCTCCGGCCCACTTTTGCCGAGCGGCCGCCGCATGTCCGCCGCGCATCGACCGTCTTTTGTTTTATCATCGCGCCCCGGAAGCCGGCGGTGTGTTATACAAGCAGGCCACCAGGGCACCTGATACAAAGAGCTATGACCATTTTTCTCGAGTGTAACTCTTATAACAATATTATTATATAGCTTAATAAACTGTGTACTTAAATCTCTTAGTTGAACATTATTGTAATTACTTGTACATTATACAAGATTGTTAATTAAGGCCGACGCAAAAACAAGAGTGTTATAAGTTTGACGTAGCTTCTAAACGAATGTAGCGTTTGTGATGAGATTTTTTTAGATGTGATCGAGATGTTTCTTAACTATACTTTATTTAGATTTGTTTATATAATAATGAATACTAGATTATGCTTACAAGTTTGTCCGGGCTTAGTAAGCCAAATCTGATATCTAATATTCAAGGCAAGATTATCCGAATCCTGTAAACACCGACAGATCTGCAAAATAAATAAAATAAAAATGTTTATTGCATAAGCTTGTTTAACTTAAAATAGACATATCACACGGATCTATCTTTATACATGCAATACGATACTTTGTTGATGTTACCGTCTTGTTTAGTTGCAGGTAATATTTGCGGATAGACAGCGTGACGTGTTCGCTACATTTTTGCTCGTCTGTTTCCCGCCTAAAGGGATATTAACATCGGGTATTGTACGTAAAGGAGCTAGGCAGATTAGTTAATACATGAGATAAACATCACATATATTGTTATGAGACCAAAATTTGTAGGTAAAGCACTTGTGTTATGGAATCAGAGGCAAAGAAGGTTCAATTAACACTCAGACCCGAGACAATGTAAAAAAGTTCAAACCTGGTACCTCATAGCTAGCGACGAAACCCGGTGTGTACGCCACTCTACCACGGAGAATACTATACTCTACAAAGATTGCAATTTTCTATCGTTTAAGAAATTCACAATTAAAATACTTAATCAGTTAAATAAACCAGAATTGTCTTTCGTATTTAGTGCACGACATCCCTCAGGCGACAGAAAACATTTAACTAAAGATAAACAAATAAAACGTCTTTGTCATTACAGCGCCTGAAACAATTCGCCGAGTCTTTGTACGTAAAGAGCGAGGTAATTATAAGTAAATAGCGTTGTGGTAAACAGCGCTGACTGCTCCACAGCCCGTACGTACCGCCTTGTTGAGGCGGCGGTTACAACCTTATTCACCGTAGAATAGGGATGACTTATTTTACTCAAATACTCAAATCTTTATTGGCATTCCATATGTTACATAACAGGTGGTACAATTACTTATATAGACACAATATGGACCCGATAGGGCGCAGCTTAAAGAATTTTCTTAGCTATATTTATATGTTTTGCTTCATTTCTTGAACGATTTGTCTTCCATGTATTCTTTTACCGTGTAATAACATTTCGTATAGAGGAATTGTTTTAATTTTTTAATAAATATTGTAGTTTTAGGTTCATCTTTTATGTTTTTTGGAAGATTGTTATAAACTTTGATGGAGCTTACTAAAGGACCGGACTTTTATACTACGCTTTATGTAATTAAGATGCAGAAAATATGTGTACTTTTTTAACTACGATGCAAAAAAAGAATAGACCGATTATGATGCGGTTTATGACGTTATCGAAATGGTTCTTACCTATAATGAAAGTGTAAAGATCAGATCAGTTTATTTAAAAGTAAATAATATTTTTGTCTACTCATTATTTTACTTGTAAATCTAGCCTTACTACATACTAAGTAAACTAAATCACGGTATTAATGAGAAAAATAAATATAACGATTTTCCTGCTCCCAAACATTGTGATATGCAATTAACGGATAGCTGACACAGCGCGTGTTAATGAATAGATTGGTCCTTTGATACGAACGTGACATTTTGACGTCTCATTCCTTTCAAATTGAATCCATGTAGGCGGATATATAAAGCGATTCGTTTTTATCCGTTTTCTCGTTACTATAGCATTAAAGGTAATCTGTTTGGCGAGACAACGAGACAAGTAGCTCTGGTGTTGGCGTAATCACGTTTGTATGATATCGCGGTGAGTGTATCGTCTGCGAGGATAATCCTGACTGTCGAGGCTCGCTACAGCTTTAAGGGAGAATGGAATATGTTGACATTTGTTTGGATAGAGACTTTTAGTACTTGACGGTAAAATGTCTGTCTGTCATGACAAAATCTCGAAATTGTATGCCGCATTTTTTTATATTAATCTTGAATAAATTGGATTTTGCATTTAACTCTAATTAGGTACTAAACTTATATATTTGGTACCTACAGTAGACTTAACGTTCAGATACTTATTAAAAATTGCAAGTTAGCATTAAGCCCTTTAATTTTTGCTTCACCTGAGAAGGTCCATACATGGTACTGTAATACTATGCCTAAGTCTTAAATAGGTATACCTTTGGAATGCAAACAAAAGTATTGTGTATTGAATTTTTAGTCATATTATTAAGTCAGTTTTAAATTGATCATAGTGTAGACCAGTAGTGCTATTCTGTAAAATTATTTTCATGTCTCGACAGCGGAATCCGCGGTGAGATGTCAAATACGTATTCTCGAATTTGAATTCTAAATCAAGGTCAATTGGGTTCACTTTTGAAGAATAAGGCTCACTTCAAAAGTGAACCCAACTTTTGAAGTGAGCCTTATTGTCACTCAGGTGAAGCTCGATACCGAAATTATTTACAGAATAGACATAGGACACTCGCTCGAAATGGAACGTGGTCCTTTGTTCCGCGCACTACTGTATCCAACCCTACAACGCCGCCGTGTATACCGAAGACACTTCTTGCGAATGAAGCCAACCCTTACTTGCCATCGTGTTCGTCCGCAGGTAGAAATGTTCTACCAGAGATATATCCCGCGAATGAACCTAACCCTCAAATACCGTCGTCTTTGCTCACAGGTAGATATGTTATACTAGAGATACTATCTGCCAATGAACCCAACCCTAAAATAGCGCCGTGTTTCCCCGCAGGTCCAGATGCTATGCCAAAAATACTTATTGTGAATAAACCCAACCCTAAAATACCGCTGTCGTTCCCCTCAGGTCGAAATATTGTACTTTCTGCGTATGATCTCAACCCTAACATACCGTTGTATTTGTTCACAGGTGGAAATGTTATACCAGAGATACTTCCTGCGCATGAACCAGACGAACATGACCCACCTCCTCGGGCTGCTGCTGGCCGTGTCGGTGGGCCTCATGGTCGTGCAGATACGCACGCTGCTCGTCGCTCAGAACTTCCTCAGCGAGTTCAAACCTGCGCACAATGATACGTTCGTTGAGTACGAGTGAGTATTTACTTTCATATTACATTATACATTATCTTGACTTAATAAAAGAGAGGAACTAAATTTGAGTGTTTTTGCGCGGTATTCTGTTAAATTGAGAACTGTTTTAGATGTTTATTCCTGATGTTTGTGGTTAAGCCACAGGATTAAAATTATTTATTTAAAAAAGATGCTCGCTTCTTTATATGGCAAGAGGCCTGTCCCCAGCAGTGGGAAGTTTATGGCAATTGAAAAAATGCTATTCTAATTTCAGTTCAAAATGATAAAATATGTATTTAATATTGGACTTGTTCCATAATCATTTTAGGGTAGAGCCAAAACTCTTTACAATTTTATACTATCAAAGTTGTATCTTGAATATTGATCGCATGTTAATAAAATAATATAATGTTGATGACCGAAGTCGCGCAGTAGGTGCCCTTAGTGGACGTTGCTGACGTAGTTAGTTTTCCTATTGCTCTAGCTGGAGGCCTTAAGGTCCTCGCCGATGAAGCAGTCAAAGTCCTACGCTCAGGCTAGCTGCAAAAATCTCTTAAAAAAAATAAATGACCGTAGTCGTTTCGATATTTTAAATTTTTTCCATACTGACTTATGTCTTCTCTCCACAGTGAATTCTCCCCCCTAAGCAGTTACATGGTGAACTCGACGATACACTCGCGCTACTACGAGGACGCCAACGCCATGCAGATGCGACGCCTCTTCTACGAGAAGGAGCGCGTCGCGCACATCGTCAATATCATCATACTCGGAATTACTGGCTTAGTGTACGCCTGTGAGTATGCACACAATCTATAGAACAACTTATATCAGAGACAGAGGTAACTGCGGGGAAGGCCAAGTGCCATTTGTTACTTTGCCTCTTACATACCCAGTCGTCTAGTGAGTGTATACAGTAACTATAAAACATCTACTACCTCATACTCACCACAAAGGCAAGGAGCATCTGCCACTCTGTCTTTTCCATACCCCAAGGTAGATGACTGGGTATATAGTAAATTTCATCATACTCGGAATTATTGGCTTGGTGTATGCCTGTGAGTATGCATAAATTCTATAGAACAACTACGATAAGGCAAGGCAAGGAAGACCATTCGTCACTTTGTCTTTTACATACCCCGTCGTCTACCCAATCGTAGTGTTTGGGTATATTATGTCAGTTAGAAGTAGTCAGCCCAAAAATATTGAACAAGTATTTTTTGCCTTTCCAAGTAGTTACGGTAGATAAAGGGAGTCCAAGTTTAGGATTAATAAGTTAGGGGCTAATAACTTCTTGATTCCGGACAACATGACATGTATAAAACTGTGACGTTATGCGACGTATCATATCATAAAATAAATAATAAATGCGGACAACATCACATACATTGCTCTGAACCCAAAGTAAGTAGCTAAAGCACTTGTGTTATGGAATTCAGAAACAACGAAGGTTTCACAAACACCCAGACCCGAGACGATGTAGAAAAATGATTTTTTACATTGACCCGTCCGGGGATCGAACCCGGGACCCCTGAGCTAGCGACACCTTGAAACCGGTGCGTACGCCACTCGACCACGGAGGTCGTCATATCAATGTAACGTCGTAAGTTCTTTGGAACGTAAACAAGGAAAAAAATACGTGTCTTCATATTTTTTTTTACCTCTCTGACTGACATTATCTACCTACTTCATTCAAGATTAACCAGCAATTATCACTAAAAATCCTGTTAACCATTAATACATCTAATATTTATCATTCACTAAGATTACCGCATCATTAACTTCCGTTTACGTCTAACTGTGCCTCTGGGAACACGTCGACTGGGTGACGTATCGCTCTGACCTAATGTGATCGTTGATCGAAACTTGTGTTCAACAACTCCCAAATGTTATGGATCCTCTTTATACCTATATAGGGATTTCATTACGTAAGAGATCTATTTTGGCATTTTCCCGTCTTGGTCTTTTGTGGCGGAAGGAATTTATTGATAACATAACATAACATACCATCACTCCTGTATCCCCGAAGGGTTAGGCAGAGGTGTACTAATGTACACCTACAGTTCGCCGGTATGTTTAGGTCCCATGTAATGGGGGGCGAGCCTATTGCCACTAACCGGGCACAAATCCAAACTCCGACCTACTACTGAGAATTTCATAGAAAAACCCAATAACACCTTGGTCGACTTGGGAATCGAACCCAAGACCTCTAGCGTAGCAGTCGCGCTTAGAACCACTAGGCCAACGAGGCAGTTTATTGGTAGAAGGAAGAAAAGGAAGGAAGAATTTATTGATAGTTTAATTCATTTTGGTCTATCAAATCCTAATTAATATTATAAATGCGAAAGTAACTCTGTGTGTTACACAATCGCGCCTAAACTACTGATCCGATTTTAGAGAAATGAAGTACAAAGATAGTCTAGAGCTGAAGAAAGGATACAGGCTACTTTTGCCGCGATATTATATACCTACTTGCACGGAGAGGCAGCGGAGCCGCGAGGAACGGCTAGTTATTCCATAAAGCGCTGTATTTTCCGTTTATAAGAATATTCTTTTCCCCCATAATAATGTAGGTACAAAATAAATTATATCGTTTATTAAAAGCGCGCATCAGCAATTATACTTTGAAGGAGAATCAATAGAATCTTACCACGATATTAGTTTCTCAAGTCTGATACTTGTACCTACTCCTAGTTAGTGAGCTAGTTATTGACGCTCTAAGGATAGATCTAGCCCATTAGATCGAAGAGATTACGAACTAATATCCGTCGTGTTCATAGAGGCATAATCTGCGCTTAGTGCAGTCTCCGCCACTGTGCAAACTAATTGAACCAATCGGAGCTCACTAAGCTGCGATTTGATTTGATGTCGGGATTGTTCGACCGTTAGATGCTCGACGTCTCATTGGATGATATTAGGAGCTTAATAGTTTGAGATCTGACGTGAAGTCAATTTGGAATTTGTGGTTCTATTTTCATTCAATAGGAACTGGAATTGGATCAAATGCTGGGTTTAAAAAAAAAAAAAAAACCGTTAGATCATTTTAGTTTGGATATTAGAACTAATGCCACTCTTTTACGCCTCTAAGCCGGACTTGCTATTTTCTATAATTGCTATATTAAAGAAATATACAGAAATACTAGCTGTAATGCAATTTTTTCTACCTAGCACCTGCCTACTACCTACCTGCCTACTACCACTTAGGGGTATGAAAAATAGATAGTAGCCGATTCTCAGACCTACTGAATATGCATATAAAATTTCATAAAAATCGGTCAAGCCGTTTTGGAGAAGTATGGTAACTAACATTGTGACACGAGAATTTTAAATATTTAAGATGAAAACTTAACAGGACTTCTTGACAAAAATAAAATAATTTCTTGAAACATAACTTTTTACTCAACAGCGTCAAAAAAAGGGTTAAGGTTTCCGAATAACTAACATCATATGGATTAAGGTCTGAAATAAAATTATTTTATTTTATTTTACTTTTTTTTGATTATTTATAAACAAACACCGAACAAAGGTTTACCATAATTATGGAAGGACTCGGGGTAAACCGTTCATCCTTGTCCCGTCGCACCAAGAGCCAGTGTGCGTTTTAGTTTGTTTTACCAAAATATAAAGATCAGGGGCCGTACCATAATATCTTAAAGTTGTGGAAGCGAGACGGCCCACTACACTGCGCATAGCGCTGTCCTACTTACTCAACTGAAACAGTACAGCTTTAAGATATCATGGTACGGCTCCTGGCTTATAAATTATTGCATTGTGAATTATGTCAATGTTTTTTTTCCGATCAGTATGTTTAACATGTGCTTGTTTGTCACCAGGTCTACTGGCGTGCCTGAGCCGCCCTGCCATGAACGAGATATACCTTCTTACAATCTCCTACGTGGTGCTCGTGACCTTCCTGCTCATCGAGCTCGCCCTCGCCGGCACCTCAGTGCTGCGGTAACTTGAATACATAACACTTGTAACCGACTTCAAAAGAGAGGAGGTTCTCATGTCGTCTATATGTTTTTTTTTGTAGTTTTGTTACGCGATTTCGAAGAAGTAGAAAGATAGTTGATAGTATTTTTCATCCACATACCTCATGTAAATGTCATCAAAATGGATCCTGTAGTTTTGTATATTTTTAAATTGACGTCGGTTCTATACCTTTATTTGCAATCATTCTTTTTTTATTTACACGACTTTAATAAACAATTACATCAATCAAAGTAAGTATTATTATAATGAGCACAAATATAAAAAGAAAACTAAAATGTAGGCTACACATAAGTTATAATATTATTATGTAATTAATCCATATCTGAATCAAAAGGAAACCCAATTTCTGTGTGAAATAAAAAATACTGCTGTTCAAATTCTAGTCATAAGAAATGCACTACTAAATAAAATAGGTACTGTACCGTATTATTTCCAACGTACTGAAGCTATTCCTGTTAAAAAGTCCACTTCGAATATCTCTGTAGACACACCTTAAGCGCCCTGTTAACGTACAAACTTGCTTGACAAATTTGTTGTTCAAACTTCACGTTTTCATCAAACAATAGCCTAAACGATCAAACCAAATATCAAACAAATTTGTCACTTGGCGTAGCGTCCTCCATGATTTTCATCAAACTTCATCAAACGCGACAAACACGTAGATTGTTTGATACGCCTCAAACACAGCTGTACACTATCAAATAATTTGACAAAATGGTAAAATTTGACAAACAATTTGAGCGTTTACGGGGCACTTTACAGGAAGGGTACTATACCGTACTACTTTTCGAAAATAGCCACAAATAATAACCCAATTAATAATAATAATAAAACTAAAAACAAAAAACCATTTTTTCGCAAATGATAAAAGAAGGAAAGAAAATAAAATTACTATTTTTCATCAAAACATTGCTGGATTATTAAACGAACTTAGTGTGTTGGAAATAAGTATAGATGAATTATCAAAAAATTGTCCCATTGATATTATTTGCCTGTCTGAAACCTTTATAAAACAAGGAGATGAACATAACATATACCTTAAGAACTACACTAGAAAAAAACTTTTATTCTGTAGTAGTATGACACATAACCCTCTAAAACTCTTGTTCATCTGGCACGGTCTCTAATTATTTCATATTTATTGTAATTATAAAGACAGCGTGCTGTTGTGGAGTTTGTTGCGCCGTTTCTTCTCCACAGCCAGAGCACTTAGGAAGCGGTGAAGGGTGGGCGAATTGGGATCGGTTCATTTCTGGCGGAGGCGCGTCGCGTGTTGTCGGTTGTGTGGCGCCGGGGCGGGCGGATGCGTGGTGGGGCATTTAACCTTTGTCACTGAATTGACGATGCGTTTATGCGTCAGGTGTGAGGGGTTGGGTGTCTCATTGCGTGTTTGTCTGTTCTGGCGCTGCGCGACCGGTGATGCGTGGTGCGTCTTCCGCCGGAAATGAACCGATCCTTAGGGTGCTGTCGTTTTTTTTTTTTTTTTTTGTGTTGACATTGATAAGCGCTACTTTGTAGCCTAAGTTAAATAAAGAATTTAGAATTTTACAACTTAGCCTGTGACTTTTCACGGAAAAATATAAAATTGGATATGAAATCGGTCAAAACTTGTAAAGATATGGCAACTGAAAAAACATAATATTGTATAAAACTTCGTCGAAAAAATCGACCTCTTGTAATTTAAATTTAGAAAAATAGTTTTTAATAGTTTTTTACCGATATTATTGTGTAAATTGTTGTCAGTTATCTATAGTTTAGTCAATAAGTTATGTACTTTAAGTACGCTACCATATTCCTTGAAAACTTAAATCTGCTATTACATAAATTAACCTACAGAAATACAAATAAAAGAATTATTATGACAGGCGATACGAATATTGACATTTTAAAAAATAATATAATACAACTGAATTAAATAATATACTTTTAAACTATAATTTTATGTCCTATATTAACTCACCCACTAGACAGAAATCATGCATTGACCATTATATATAGCAATATAAATAAGTAAATTTAAAAAATAAAAAAACCCGACTGCATAAAAACACTTTAAATAAAAACTGAAAAGTAAAAAACAAGTTCAATAAGTCTAGAAGTGTAAATAGCAATGTTATTAGAACAAAAATTAAATAATCAATACACAATCAATCAATGAGAAACATAATAGACTGTCACAGTCGGGACCCATAATGAATGATTTTAGTCTAGCTTATTTAAGCTCTCTCTATATTCTTGAAATTGGACTGTTTGTCAGGAAACACTCATAATTGTTTGAAAAAATTTGTGAGATTAGTTTGTTCAGCCAAAGGGATCCTACAAAGATAGTAGTGCCAAAATGTAAAACCTCCCTTTACCATAGAAATAGTATGTTCATGTGTGTTTAAGTTTATAATAGAATACCTCAGACTATAAGAGAATTACCCTTAAGATTATTTCATGCACAGTTAAAAAAATGGTAACAAAAAAGTGTTTCTATACAATTAAGGAATTTTTAGAATTTAAAAGCAACTAAATTTGATTGTAACTAACTTCCTAGATTTGGTCTTCCTTCTTTCTCCTAGATTTTATCCTAACATTATTGTATGCCCAAAATGGGCTGATTGATGTATCTAACACTATCATATAATATGTATAACAACTACTCACTCAATCAGAAACAATAAAGTCTTCTTTACTTTTCCTTTACTTTACCTTACTTTAAATAAATAAATGCGGACAACATCACATACATTGCTCTGAACCCAAAGTAAGTAGCTAAAGCACTTGTGTTATGGAATTCACAAACAACGAAGGTACCACAAACACCCAGAACCGGGACAATGTAGAAAAGTTGGTTTCTACATTGACCCGTCCGGGGATCGAACCCGGGACCTCAGAGCTAGCGACACCTTGAAACCGGTGCGTACGCTACTCGACCACGGAGGTCGTCGAACGAAATTACTGTAAAATATAAATAGTTTCTCAATCAAGCTTACTAAAATATGTTTATGTGTTAGAAAGAAGCATGTATTGTACCTCGCAAACCCCTTTCCCAACTGCTCGTGAAGTCATTACAATGTGCCTAGCAAGTTGCCTTCAATAGAAATTAAAACTTCCCTCAAACAAACCACAGAGCGAGGTCCGTTTTGTTTACAACAGATTTTCAAAACTGTTCCGAGTGTTGCTCAGAACTTCGCAAATCCATTTTACACGGAGTTCGTAAGTTACGGTAGACGTATTTAAATGAGTTCACATCAAAGAGTGGTGTAATATTGTTAATATGATACATTCTGTACCCTGTACCTGTTTTAATGCACAAAACAAAACGACCGTTGAGACAGACAAATTCAGTTTTATTAAATCCAGACTGCCTCGTTGGCCTAGTGGCGCTAAGCGCGACTGCTACGCTAGAGGTCTTGGGTTCGATTCCCAAGTCGACCAAGGTGGTATTGGGTTTTTCTATGAAATTCTCAGTAGCAGGTCGGTGTTTGGATTTGTGCCCGGTTAGTGGCAATAGGCTCGCCCCCTATTACATGGGACCTAAACATACCGGCGAACTGTGGGTGTACATTGGTACACCTCTGCCTAACCCTTCGGGGATACAGGCGTGATGGTATGTCATGTTAAATCCACAATTTTGTCTATCACCATCTTTCAATCATGTCATAAGACTAAAAAGTTTTTCAATAAATAATATTTTTAACACACGGTTTGTAAATCAGACAGAATCAGAGTACAAATAAAGGCGATAGTATTGCAGCGTATCGATTCAGAGTTCTATGACCACATTCTGGCTTCACATTTAAACCACCGAACTTACATATAATATGCATAGTATCATAGCAATCAGGTGAGGAAAATTGTTTTTCATTTATCTTGAAAGTTTTTATCTACACAAACATACATAAATTCCTACAAATCATACATAGTTAAAAGTCAAATTGGTAAGAACGAACTCTGCAAACAAAATTCTGTTACTATATCTTGCTTATCGATCACGAAGTCTTTCCCCCGCCATTATCAAACATTACCCGCCCAATATTCGGTCAAATTCGGCAGTCGTTAAGGTGTTATTGTTTCATCTGTACCGCTGTTGCCGGCAACGTTAAAATGAAGCAGAATGCTTAGGGTTGGGGGCTTTACGACCCCCGGAAAGTGGTCGTTCGCGGTAATGCGACGGGCTGAGAGCCGGAAGCTAGCGTCGTAGTGACGATTGTGCGACAGTCCTTAATACACTATATTTTTCGTGTTACCTTCGTTGTATTAATTCTTGTTGAAAAGTAAAGAGTATAGTTACTCCCGTAAAACTAAAATCCCGTGAAGCAGTGAAAGCTAGTGCTGAGGCTAACTGTTTAGTAGTAACATCTTACAAAAAAACCACCTTAAAAAGACTGCTATAAGTCAAACATGTGTTTTTATTAGGGTTCCGTACCCAAAGGGTAAAACGGGACCCTATCACTAAGACTTCGCTGTCTGTCTGTCCGTCTGTCTGTCTCCAGGCTGTATCTCATAAACCGTGATAGCTAGAAAGCTGAAATTTTCACAAATTATGTATTTCCGTTGCCGCTATAAAAACAAATACTAAAAACCACATAAAATGAATATTTAAGGGGCTCTCATACGACGGTGGTACGGAACCCTTCGTGCGCGAGTCCGACTCGCACTTGGCCAGTTTTTTTTTTATTAAAGCAGCAACAAAGTTTCACAAATCAATAAACTAGGTTTTGAGATTTTTATTTTTTCATCGGCCTGGTTATTAGCCATGTTCAAAACATTTTTTTTTAAATCGATCCTTGTTTTAAACTTGTAGGTCTTCTTTTGTTTAAAACTCTCCAAATATTAATTTGCCGCAAGTTACTTGCAGACATGTGTCGGAAAAGTAAAACCCTTAGACTATATCGCTCCGTCTTGATAGAAAATTTACGATAAAACTAGTTCATACTAGTGCTCACGGTTCATACACTGATAGGCTCACTCTTTAGTTTCTTATCTATACTCTAAGGTAAAACACATCTGAAACGAAGTGTCGAAGGACGTTTACTGTCAATTAGTACGTCCGGCCCTGGAGCAGGACGCTCGCAAACATTACGCCGTCTAGACTGGTCGCGCCCGAAACTAATCCGGGACAACTCACACACGGTTATCTGATCCCAAGCTAAGCAATGCTCGTGTTATGGTAACCAGACAACTGATAAACATACTTATATATTTCTAAATACATACATATTACAGATAAATTACACCCAGACAACCAGAACAAATGATCGTGCTCATCACACAAACATTTGTCCTGGGTGGGAATCGAACCCACGACCTCCGGTATAGCAGTCAGGGTCACTAACCACTAGACCAACAGGCCCGTCATATTAGTACGATACTGACGACGATTTAGCTTCGAAACGATTTTGGAAAGTGTGGGCTAACTTCAACAACTTTTTCACCAATTTTAGACATTATTATTTGATTTCAGCTGTTTTAAAGTTAAATTGTAATTTTTTGAGAAACTGTTACTTAAAGAACTTGTAATTTTAAGCTTAAAAATTTTTAACCGTAGGTACGTGTTTATCTTAGTAAATTTATATATAACCTGTGCATAGCGTAGTGAGTTACGCACTGATTCTATTACTTTTGAAACTTATATTTAGATAGGTATTATTAGTTATCTATGTTAAGTGTGTAATTGTTTGTTTTCCCTAATAAATAAAATTAAATAAAATAAAATAAACTTTATTTAAAACTATCTTCTCATTGGAGCAAGTTTCGTAATGAGCGACTACCAATTATCGTCAATCTGCACAAAGCGGCCTACAGGCATTAGGCTGCTGTTATTAATTTTATTACGTACGTTAAATAATTGATTGTAAAAAAAATACTACTTCTATTGAAAAAAAAAAAACTACACGATCGATTTTGCTGAAATACATGGGACCGCCTCAGTGATCACCTACCACCTTATCGATGACAAGAATATTTTTTTAAATCGCACTTCAGTTGCAACAGAAATCACGTAATAAAAAAAAATACAGAGACAAATATGAGAACCTCTTTTTTTTTTTTTAAATAGTTATAATCCTCCTTACATTTTCTCCGTTTTGACACAAATAGTTTTTTTTTTTTTATTGAACTGTAACTACTTTTACGGATTTTATCACGGTTAGTATTTAGACTATAGGTCCCGACCTTTCGATACCTTCGCAGGTATCATGGTCAGGGGCAGATTTTTTTTTTACTTTTTTGTCATGTTGTTTGTTACAATGTGTGTTTCTATCACCCAGATCCCTGAGCATCAGCGCGGGCGCGTGCGCGCTGTTCACGTACGCGACGTACGCGACGCTGCCGGTGCGCCTGCATGAGGCCACGGTCGGCGGCGTCGCGCTCGGCGCCGTCAACATCTGCGCGCATCTCGTGCTCGACAAGACCACCGATGCCGTTGTGAGTTATGATATTCTTATTCTTATTCTTATTCTTAAGGTGGTTACTTACTGGTGTTGCGGTCCCCCCCTGGACCCCCCCCCCGGGACGTAATGTAACATGTTACAAAGCGAGCATGCAGTCAATATGTAAAAAGACGTGTGTTGGTACCCGGACTATGCCAACACCAGTAATTACCAACCTTTTCTAGCCAGCTTTTCTAGCTAATTATCAACCAGTTCTAGCCCTGTGCCACAATTAAGGTAGGATGCAATTTATGAACTTCTTTGTAGTCAAGGCTTTGATATGTATTATTATAAAATAAATGCGGACAACATCACATACATTGCTCTGAACCCAAAGTAAGTAGCTGTAAAGCACTTGTGTTATGGAATTCAGAAACAACGAAGGTACCACAAACACCCAGACCCGAGACAATGTAGAAAAGTGAGTTTCTACATTGACCCGTCCGGGGATCGAACCCGGGACCTCAGAGCTAGCGACACCTTGAAACCGGTGCGTACGCCACTCGACCACGGAGGTCGTCAAATTATTAATTTATTTGTCTTAGGATTGCCAAGACAGAATATACACGGAGACTCAACTTATGCTAAACATTCAACGTTATTTACTTTGTGTTCCCCTTGAATCAAAGCTGGGTTACTATGTCAGTCTTAATTCTTGAATATTATGTCACAAAAAAACACTGTTTAATGCAGATATTATTCAAGAAACAATAATAATAATATAATAATATTTCGGGACAACTCACACACGGTTATCTGATCCCAAGCTAAGCAGAGCTTGTGTTATGGTAACCAGACAACTGATAAACATACTTATATATTTCTAAATACATTTATTTATTTATTTAATTATGGCACTCCAACGACTTATGCACTAATACACACATATTATAGATAAATTACACCCAGACAACCAGAACAAATGATCGTGCTCATCACACAAACATTTGTCCTGGGTGGGAATCGAACCCACGACCTCCGGTATAGCAGTCAGGGTCACTAACCACTAGACCAACAGGCCCGTCAAGTCAAATGAATGTGAGACAAGGAATCTCGCAATGATACACACCAAACTGTTACTGGTCATTTAATTTTCTATCCTGTTGTTTAGTTACTAACGTTTTTGAGTAAACGTCCATAAAGATCACAAACTTATCTATTATGTGTCAAAATACAATGTAAATCAGTTACCTCAGAAGCCGAATCATTTTATGTCGGTAAATTGACCCCCTCGCTACTATCACAGCCCGGCAGACTGTTTTACCGACAATCGTTACCACTTAACGACTGCACCTTTACATCAAACCTACCGAATATTCCCCGAAGGTTTATGACAACTTTACTGCTTCATTGGTGCTTGTTTAAATTTTATGACGCTCCAGTTTTAATTGTTGATTACGCTTTAACAAATTATGGGTGCTACAATATCGTAGTAAACGAGGGTTGAGGGTCTTTATTCGGTGAAATCTGGAAGATCAATCAACGCAAATGAAATGTCAAGTGCTGCGATTGTTTGTTAGTAATTTAATGGACAAAATATATTAGTTGACATTGTGTTAAGCGTTATAGATGTACGACTTGAAAATATAATTATTGGTTGAACTGAATTAATCAGACGTCGAAAGACCGGTGCTTTCGCGTAACTTCGCTACACTAGTGGAATGAAGATAGCTTTATTAATTGAAATTTAATAGAACCGTTTAGATTTCGGGAGCTAAAAAATTTTTTGATTTTCATGAGACAGACAACAACTGAATCAGACTTTCCGGACTGAATTAGCGAAAGACCAGGCAACTACTAACAGCCCATTGGTGAAGCGTAGTTGATAGAACCATTAAAAATTCGGGGTATAGTTGGGTGATTCCCACCATGTTCAAAAATGACATTAGTCCACGCCATCTGCGTAGACAAATGAATGATGCGAATTACCCAGTTACTTGTACCTGAGTATGTCTCTGACATAAGCGTGTGTTCCAGCAAATCTACTGCACGATGGCGGCGCTGCTGGCGTGCAACATCGCCGGCATCATGACGCACCACCCGCGCGAGCTGGCGCAGCGCCGCGCCTTCCTCGAGACCCGAGACTGCGTCGAGGCCCGCCTCGTCACGCAGCGCGAGAACCAACAGCAGGTCTGTGTAGATAACATACTCTCATAGATGCTGCAGCTAAGGAGTCATCAGGGGTCGAGAACTGTTCGTGTATTAAAATAAGGAACCGAGTAGGCTCTGAAAATGATCTCGCATAATTGCCACTTTTCCAGTAAGGCAAGGATTAAGAACAGTTCATCTATTATCGCGAAAAGCATTGAGAAAATTTATTAATTGTCCACTACCACTAATTACACTGATCAATACAACAACCAAAACATCAAAAATATGTTCTTTGGGAGAGTAGTCTCTTATAATAAAACATTTAACAAAACGGTCCACATGTAGTTCTTGTTCGTTAAACACAGTCACTCGTAGGCCTACCTACAGCGTGGACTGTGTCAAGACGCTCATATTCAAAAGTAACTCTTTGTGCATGTTAACAGTACCAACGAATTACAAAAATGAACCTAAATGCTTTGTAATAAGGACGATATTTAAATCAAAGTGTTGTGTGAGACTTGATGCGGTACAGTGGTTCGTTCGTACTGCGCTCGCATTGGTGTTCAGCAAGCGTGGACGATAGCGGCGCGGCACTTGCAACTTCCATTCGTGTCGGTCGGTGTTTTTTATAATTGGGTAGAATTAATGAATAAAAAAAATAAAGCTGATTGTTGAAAGAAGTGCATTGAGAACGGCTTGAAAGACACTAAAGTTTTGTTCGGTATGGTATCGTATGATCTATATCTATACTTATAATAAATCTGTAGAAGTGAAAATTCTGTACATTGAAAATATCAAAAAAAAAAATGGCGGGGGTCTTACTAGTCCGAAACGAACCCAAAAGTGTAAAAAAAAAATTGTTTCTGTTTGTTCAGGTATCACGCAAAAACTACCCGTTCGATTACGATGAAACTTGGTATTCTTTATTATCCTAGGCTCTACACTGGGTAGTTTTTATCCCGGAAAAGTATAAACAATAAAAAACAAACTTAATTTTGCGGTTAAAAACTCATTGATAAGCTTCGTCAAGATGTAGAATCATATCTAAAAAGATACGAACCATTTTCTTTGACAGCTGGTTAATAAATTGATAGACTACTTTCACTAAGTTAAAAGCTGTAGATTTTTTTAACCGATAGCTATACTTTAAGGAAATTAAAAATACCTGCTCCTCTACTAACAATGCTGTATAAATGAAATGTTAAAATAAAATCCCAGTTTAGTTTCATCAACAAAAATAACTGCACAAATTCCTCCTAGCTTTAATATCAAGTCTCCCTACGAAGGTTTGTTCCAAGTCACCCATCTAGTCATACAGGGGCCGTACCATGATCTCTTAAAGCAGTACTGTTGCGGTTGGGGAAGCGAGACGGCGCACTACACTGCGCATAGCGCTGTCTCGCTCACTCAAACGCAACAGTACTGGTCTAAGAGCTCATGGTGCGGCCCCTGTTGTTAGTTTCCGATCTAGCGTCTATATTGCGATCGCTTTGTTCCGTTCCGACTAATTTCGCGCTAATTTAATTAAATCTTCCGTCTTTTGTACTAGATTCGCTTTGAATCTCAATAGTATCTTATTAATCCATTGTTAACTAACACTGAGGTTTTAAATCTAGATTTTGAATGTTATTCAATGTTTATTTTCGAGTTTCTTGAAAATCTTATCTGTATCTTATATAAAATTCTCGTGTCACAATGTTAGTTACCATACTCCTCCGAAACGGCTTGACCGAATTTTATGAAATTCTATACGCATATTCAGTAGGTCTGAGAATCGGCTACTACCCTTTTTTCATACCCCTAAGTGGTAGTAGGTAGGTAGTAGGCAGGGGCTAGGTAGAAAAAATTGCATTGCAACGCATGCCGGGTACAGCTAGTCTATATATATAAATTAATTGATGTTCGTTAGTCTCGCTAAAACTCGAGAACGGCTGGACCGATTTGGCTAATTTTGGTATTGAATTATTTGTGGAAGCCAATGGAAGGTTTAAAAGGTAAATAAATATAAAAATGTTCGGAAATAAATACAAAAAAAAATATTGTTTTATGTTTATTTTATACAAAACTTTAGGATTTTATTTATCGATTGAGGCAGCTTGAAGTCTGCCGGGTCAGCTAGTTAGTAATATTTTCTATAGTATTTTTTCAAGCCAAGATACACGAGTACCGGATAATCGTATGTACAGCCAAATAATTATGAATACAAATCGCGAAAATATAAGACATTTCAGTTTTAAGTCAAAAAGAAATACCATGATCAAGGAACTGTATTCAAAATTTATTCATTTTTTGTTTTGCTCTACCAATCTAGAATAAAAAAAGAAATCAATTAAAAATTGCTTAGTGTAAACTTATTTTTACACGACTGCCCAAAAAGGAGTGTTATGTTTTCAGGGTTCATGTATGTATGTAGGTATGTGTGTATGTAAATTTATGAGTTTCTTTATTCCACCATAATGTTTGTGGTATCATTAGAAGCTTTGAGTTATCCCGAGTGACATAGGCTATGTAGACATTAAAAAATGGTCAAGTGTGAGTCGAAATCGCCTGCAAAGGGTTCCGAACGATATTTTTTTTTGTGTTCTGTCATGTTTTTTTGTTGTTCACTAATTGCTCTTGACTTTACATACTTTGAAATTTCATAATATCTATGTAGTTTACATAAATATTGAGCTGCCTAACCAGTATGTCAATGGACCATATTCAAGCGAATTAATAATTTTAAATGAAAAATAATATGGAATATGCAATCAGCAATTGGATTAACGAATATCTTTGAAAACTCCCAACTTAACCTACCAAAAACCAAAATTGGTCCAACTTCTAAACACAGTAGTATTACTTGTTCGTACCTGAGCAGTTTGTGAATAGTTTGTGGTTATAAACAAGTGAACGTCGAGCGCCGACTATTGACCGCAAGCTGCCGCGCGTCCACGACGACCGCTCTTAGGCTAAGAACTCACGGAGCGATTTTCACCCGCGACCGCCGCGGTGGCTTAACTGCGGTTTTATTTCAAAACTCACGAGACCGGTTATTTGCGCGGTAACGCAGCCGTCGCGGTTGCGATCATCGCCCGCAGAGGTGGCGGGCGATGATCGCAAGACGCAAGACGGGCAGTTAACGATCAGCCAATCGACCGCAGAGCGCGCGGGTGCAACCCGCCGAGGCTGCGGGTGACCGCGGCCCGCGCGATTCTACTAGTTGCCCGCCGTTGCTGCGGGACCCGCAAACAAACGCGCAGACTGCGGGCGTAAAACGCGTCGTGAAATGTGCTTTAATTTTTTACATGTATATCTGCACTCTACAGAAGCTGCGGGCCCGCAACCGCGGCGGTCGCGGGTGAAAATCGCTCCGTGAGTTCTTAGCGTTAGTGTTTAGAAGCCGCGCATACCGTGCGCTTGAGAATTTACAGAATAGTTAGTTAAAACCATACCATCACGCGTATATCCCCGAAGGGTTAGGCAGAGGTGTACCAATGTACACCCACAGTTCGCCGGTATGTTTAGGTCCCATGTAATAGGGGGCGAGCCTATTGCCACTAACCGGGCACAAATCCAAACTCCGACCTGCTACTGAGTATTTCAAAGAAAAACCCAATAACATCCTGGTCGACTTGGGAATCGAACCCAAGACCTCTTGCGTAGCAGTCGCGCTTAGCGCTACTAGTCCAACGAGGCAGTTAAAACCAGGTAGTATAATATTAAATATGATTTGGAAGAGTAACCCAGTCGAGTATTAAGTACTTATTTGGAAATGAGAGGTGAATGTTTTTGCCTTACAGTGGGATAATATGGGCCTATTAGATACGACTAGAAACTATGTTAAAAACTACATTATCCATCGTCGTGACGATGACAATTATTTATTATGTTTACTTTTTACCCGACTGCCAAGAAGGGTTATGTTTTTCGCGCGTATCTTGTATGTATGTATGTATGTATGTGTGTAATATTCTTTATTACCTCATATCTTCGAAACGGCCGAATGGATTTCGATAATTAGGGTATCGTTGGATTGGTATCGATTACCCAAGTGTTCTTAGATGTGTCACGTCAAACAAAAACCAACATGGCGGCCACGAGGTGCCATAGATTGAGGTAAAAAAAAATAAAAAAAATATGTTTGCTACAATATGGGTATCAAATTAAAGGGCTTGTAACGAGGATTCCAAAATGGTATACCATTTACGTATAAAAAAAATACTATGTGAAAAATTGTTCTTTATTCAAACTAAATACATACTCGAATGCCGTACGCTAGGTGGATTATGATTTTAACTAAAAAGTGGTAAATAAAAAATAATTGATTTAAAAAATAAAAAAACCCGACTGCATAAAAAACACTTTCAATAAAAACTGAAAAGTAAAAAACAAGTTCAATAAGTCTTGAAGTGTAGATAACAATGTTACTGTAACAGTCGGGACCCATTAAATAAGCTAGACTAAAATCATTCATTATGGGTCCCGACTGTGACAGTAACATTGCCATCTACACTTCTAGACTTATTGAACTTGTTTTTTACTTTTCAGTTTTTATTGAAAGTGTTTTTTATGCAGTCGGGTTTTTTTATTTTTTAAATCAATTATTTTTTAAATTAATGACTAACGTGGAATCTGTATCTGTTCTACTCAAAAAGATAAAAAAAAATGTGGATGTGGAAACAGAAAAATACAAAAGTACCAAGAGATCATAAACAGAGACAAGTATACATAAGAAACTTGCTTCTTTCGTAGTTTAAAAGAATCTATAGCACAGCCCGGTTCCTTGTATTTTGCTGTTCATTTAGCCGTCATATCCGCGGCGGCACACGTAATATCCGGCGCGCTTCCGTCGCCCCGTCGCGGCGTCGTGTGCCCTGCTTGTGATCGGTAGCTGCTGGGACTTGCTACTTGCCATATAAGTACTATGTATAGCACGTCTTATAAGTTTTAAATTAATAGGCGAAGGGTAAAAAATCTATTAATAATCGTTTAAAATGAAAATAAGGTGGTAAAGGCGACGAACGTCGGAATTTAAAAAGTAAAAGAACCTCCTTTTTTTTGAAGTCGGTTAATAATCTTTACTAAGATAATCTCGGATAGAGTTACCCTTGCTAACAACCCTAGAACATTCGTAACACACTGAGAACATCAATACCTTCAATACCTTGACCATCGTATTAAAAACTACAAGTACCAAACATAACATAACATACATAACACACCATCACGCCTGTATTCCCGAAGGGTTAGGCAGAGGTGTACCAATGTACACCCACAGTTCGCCGGTATGTTTAGTTCCCATGTAATAGGGGGCGAGCATATTGCCACTAACCAGGCACAAATCCAAACTCCGACCTGCTACTGAGAATTTCATAGAAAAACCCAATAACACCTTGGTCGACTTGGGAATCGAACCCAAGACCTCTAGCGTAACAGTGGCGCTTAGCACCACTAGGCCAACGAGGCAAAGTACCAAAACACGTACACAAGTTTGGTTCACAAGTACCAAAGCTCCTACTAATCTCTGTATTAAAGCTTTAATGACAGTTATAAACGTATGAAGTGGAACAACCTGTTGGCGGTATACAATGTCCTTGAATGGCGGACACGCGGTGTCCCCACGGAGAGGGTAGTCGCTACATAGGGTGACGTTTCACTGCGACTACAAGAGAATATGTTTTGTTAAATAACTCTCGCACCAAATAAATGAATCGTGCACAATGACATGTCGCGCTTAGTGGTAATATATACCACTCGGATGTCCCAGCTCACGGCTATGTGCATAAGTTTCTTCTGTTGTAGAATAAATATTAAATACACCAAGCCTTTTTTTTAAAACTACGTTGTGGTTAGCTTCCAGTCTTACTGGATTCAGATTAATAATCTTGCACTGTAGTATTTAATTACGACTGGTTTCGTTGAAGCTACGATCATTTCAACGACATCACTAACTAACATAACTTTATGTAAGCTGAAATCAAAAGACACATGTAATTTTATTTGAAATCTAAGTTAACGTGTGCAGTGTTCATACGCCGCAGTGGAACGGTGCCTTAAGGCCACTTCACGGACAATTGCTTACGTAGACAGAGAGTGTTTTGTTTCCCGCCTCATACGACCAGCTGGCATAACTTTATAATCAGTTGGGTTTTACTTTTAATTTGTCTGGACACGAGCAAGTTTAGGTCGAGTTCAGAACGAATATAGTCGGTCTAGCGCAGGATGTTCATTTAGTTGCACGGGATGAGTTTATTACGAAACTAGCTGTGCCTGCGACTTCGTTCGCGTGGATGACGAAACTTATCAATGAGTTTTTAACCGCAAAGTTAAGTTTGTTTTTACTTTTCCGGGATAAAAACTACCCAGTGTGGTGCCCAGGATAATAAAGAATAATTATACCAAGTTTCGTCGTAATCGAACCGGTAGTTTTTGCGTGATACCTGAACAAACAGACAGACAAAAAATATTTTTTTTACCCTTTTGGGTTCGGTGTCGGTCTAGTAACACCCCCCGCCATTAATTTTTTTGATATTTTCAAATTACAGAATTTTCACTTCTACAGATTTATTATAATCTATACTTACTTATAAATGAGAATTTGATTGTGTTAGATTGGTTACCTGAATTAAAAGAGCTTTTCGTGCACAATATTTGAGATTAACAGTGCTTCTAAATTTCGTGTAACAACTAACGAGGGTTTTTAATTACCCGACTGCCAAGAAGGGTTATGTTTTTCGCGCGTATCTTGTATGTATGTATGTATGTATGTATGTGTGTGATATTCTTTATTACGTCATATCTTCGAAACGGCCGAATGGATTTCGATAATTAGGGTATCGTTGGATTCGTATCGATTACCCAAGTGTTCTTAGATACTAAAATAAATAAAAAAACCCGACTGCATAAAAAACACTTTAAATAAAAACTGAAAAGTAAAAACAATATAAGTGTAGATAGCAATGTTACTGTAACAGTCGGGACCCATTAAATAAGCTAGACTAAAATCATTCATTATGGGTCCCGACTGTGATAGTAACATTGCTATCTACATACACTTCTATTGTTTTTACTTTTCAGTTTTTATTTAAAGTGTTTTTTTTTATGATAATATCTAACAAAAGGGCTTACCCGAAAATCTGTTAAATTTCCAGTAAATTCTTTATTTTTTATAGATACAATAACAAGCATGATTGATTCGAAAAGAAAAGAAGACGGAAAGTCTATAGATACATGATATAGGTATTATAAAAAATGGATATTTTGATTAAAACAAAATTGGTATGAGCAGTAAAAACATACAACTAACTGTATTCGTTTTATGTTACAATTGATCTATTGTTGAGATAAAACTACTCTTTACGAGAAAAAAGTGAAAGCTAGTTTGTAAAAAGTAGTTTTATTTTAATATCCTAAAAAAATATGATTAATTGTTTGTCTATTAATTTTCGGTGTTTACTAAACCAACCTATCCAACAACAACGGCTGCTAAACTAATTAATCCCAATACGATTTATATCGCTAAGCTGAAGTATTACACTTGTCAATGGAGTTGGGGACAAACGATCTGTCCCGTACCAAAGGACTGTAGATTTATTTATTATCTAAACCTGCTGTGTAACATGTTATTATGTGCCCGCTTACGATATTACTCTACTATGAATTATTTAACACTCGCGAGATAGGACGAGGTAAATTAATTGATTGCACGTTAATTTTATAAAACTGAATTCAATTAAAAAAATCTACGGGATTGATTTTGATCATATTTTTATGAAGAAAGAAGATATTTGTATCGATAGTAAAATGATTTTGAAATCGATCTTCAATTGTTGTATATCGCATAATCTTATATATAAAATTCTCGTGTCACAATGTTAGTTACCATACTCCTCCGAAACGGCTGACCGATTTTTATGAAATTTTATATGCATATTCAGTAGGTCTGAGAATCGGCTACTATCTATTTTTCATACCCCTAAGTGGTAGTAGGTAGGTAGTAGGCAGGTGCTAGGTAGAAAAAATTGCATTGCAACGAATGCCGGGTACAGCTAGTATAATATACCTATATAAAAAAAAAAAACATACAAACTAATTGAAATCATTTTGAAGACATTTAATAAATAATTTGTGTTTGAATTAATAAACTCATCATACCAGTGGGTTTTCACTAGAAACCGCACTACAATTATTAATTCACGGAGTTCTCAATTTAAACTTAAAATAACTCGTGAATTCACAAAACATCGAGTCCAACAGTTCTGTGTATTAATCTTAATTAAATCTGGCGGTCTTGCTCCACAATTTGTAGTTCCATCTCGTTTCTATCGCTTAAACAATATACATTGATGGTTTGTTGTGTACAGTAAAGTTTTCTTAGTGTACTTTGGGAGCGATGTAGGTCGTTTTCCGATTCCCCGCCACGTGCTCGGGTAAGCTGTTGATTGTTTAACAATGTAGTTTGTTCTGTTGTTTGAGGTTTGACTGAAGTCAACAGATACTCAAAGTTTTAGCCGCAGTACATAACACGAGATTCCAAGATGGGGTATAGAAACCAAGTTTGCAGAAAACTACAAATTGTTCTGAAAGGGGGTGATTGACTAGCGAGCTTTAACGCGGTTTTGTTGGCTCACCGATAATGTTCGCTTGTCGATAATAATAATAATAAATTTATTTGTAGCAAAAAACACACACACTTTAAATCATAAATCACAAAACACTATTAGTACAAACAGAGAAACAAATAAAAATGAGCAACTGCCTCCTGAACTAAGTAAAATGATACTTGTATCTCAGGAGCCAAAGTTCCTCGACCAGCATAAATATGACAACTTGTACAGTGTAAATAGCTCTATTACAGGCGTGTATGTAACAGTATTAGAGAAATAATAATCTATACTTATAATAAATCTGTAGAAGTGAAAATTCTGTACATTGAATGTATGTTATGGCTAATATGTAATGGATGTTACTAGACCGAAACCGAACCTAAAAGTGTGATTAAAAAATTTTTTGTCTGTCTGTCTGTCTGTTTGTTCAGGTATCACGCAAAAACTACCGGTTCGACTACGATGAAACTTGGTATAATTATTCTTTATAATCCCGGGCACCACACTGAGTAGTTTTTATCGTTTTTTTTTTTTCTTGACAGCGGCGGTGTGCTCGGTAGATAACGTTCTACACAAATAGCACTTTACACAAAAACTCATTGATAAGTTTCGTCATCCACGCGAACGAAGTCGCAGGCACAGCTAGTAATAAATAATAATATTCCGGGACATCTCACACACGGTTAACTGATCCCAAGCTAAGCAGAGCTTGTGTTATGGTAACCAGACAACTGATAAACATACTTATATATTTCTAAATACATACATATTATAGATAAATTACACCCAGAATCATTAGACATTTGGCAATATTAGAGTAATAATGAAGTAATTATTAGAATATTCTCCGTGGAATCATATTATGATCGATCGACGATCACCTGAAAACCTCGGTTTTATTAGGCATCGACTCCTGTTGTGGCTCGTCAAGCAATTTGAAATTTTAGCGCGGCGATCTGCAAACAACAGTTCGGCTCGGCCGGCTCGGCCGGCTCGGTCACACGCTTAGGAATCCCACATTGGCACGTGTCGAAAGATCAGTTTTCAATTGTGTAAGGAAGTCAAAGGATGCAAGTTTTCTGATGTCGGAACACGTATTGAAATGCGATATATACAGTATTGAGATGCACAAGCTTAAAGATAAATTTTTGCAAAGAATATTGTTTGTTATACCTACTGCGGTTTTCAGCAATAGAATTTTATTTTTGACGACCTCCGTGGTCGAGTGGCGTACGCACCGGTTTCAAGGTGTCGCTAGCTCTGAGGTCCCGGGTTCGATCCCCGGACGGGTCAATGTAGAAACCAACTTTTCTACATTGTCCCGGGTCTGGGTGTTTGTGGTACCTTCGTTGTTTCTGAATTCCATAACACAAGTGCTTGAGCTACTTACTTTGGGTTCAGAGCAATGTATGTGATGTTGTCCGCATTTATTTATTTATTTATTTTTGTAATAAAATGAACTTAGTTATTCGTGTCTCTTTCTTGTTGTTAACTGACTTCAAAAAAAGGTTTTCTCAATTCGTGTGTGTGTATTTTTTACACGACTGCCCAAAAAGGAGTGTTATGTTTTCAGGGTTCATGTATGTATGTAGGTATGTATGTAAGTATGTTTGTGAGTTTCTTTATTCCACCATAACTTCTAAAAGGCTTGACCGATTTCAATGTTTGTGGTATCATTAGAAGCTTTGAGTTATCCCGAGTGACATAGGCTATATAGGACAATAAAAAAATGGTCAAGTGTGAGTCGAAATCGCCTGCAAAGGGTTCCGAACGATATTTTTTTTTGTGTTGTGTCATGTTTTTTTTTGTTGTTCACTAAAAGGTATTAAATAAATAAATTATAATTAAAAAAATAAAAAACACGCCTGCCATGTCAAAATAAATTAAAAACAAGTCAAATATTTGCAGTCGGGGGACCTGTAATGAATTGTTCCAAGTAACTAACCCCGACTGCAAATATTTGACTTGTTTTTAATTTTTTTGACATGGCAGGCGTGTTTTTTTTAATTTTTAATTATAATTTATTTTTTGTTAGTCAGTTACGAGATATTCACGTCAATTGTGGACCGATTTCATTTTTTTCTTTGTTGACCCCATGGGTTCTTCGAAATCAAATCAGTACACGGGTTATTCTTGTGAAAATTCTTAAAACTATACTTGATCCTTCTTAGAAATTGCAAAACACATACCAGACACTTAGTATTTAGATATTACTATCTAACAGTTTTGTATTTTTTAACCGACGAAAAAAACGGAGGAGGTTCTCAATTCGACGCGTATATTTTTTTTGCATGTGTGACCACGCATAAATTTTTACAGCGTAGTCCGATTTTGATAATTCTTATTATATTGGAAAGAGTATATTCTAAAGTTGGTCCCATATAAATTTGGAAAAAGAATTCCAACCATAAGGGTAGGAAAACAGGGGTTGATTGATTGTTCACTCACTGATTGTAATGTATTACCACGCGTAACTTTTTACAGAGTAGTTCGATTTTGATAATTATTTTTTTATTGAATAGGCTATACCTAGAAGTTTGTCCCATATAAAATATTCCAATCCTAAGGGTATAAAAACAGGGATATATTGATTGTAATATGACCACGCAGCAGCATTTTTTGTAGGCCTACCCATGTTGAAAAGCAAAGCCTGTTTTTTTTTATTTCCGTTCCATTTCTAGATTCAGTCTATCTACAATTCATAGAGCTAAGTCTAGTCCCGGCCTACAAAGGAGGTGTAATGAAGGGTCACAGCAGCTCTGTAATGGCGGTCCATCGCGCGTTACATTATTCACGAATATTCAGGAGCCATCGTCCGCCATGTTAATGTGAACTTGAGATACAGTAAGCTTGTTACTCGATGTAATTGGCCGAGATAAATGACGGTAGTCTTGAGATAATGTAGTATAATCTATACTGATATCTTATATATAAAATTCTCGTGTCACAATGTTAGTTACCATACTCCTCCGAAACGGCATGACCGATTTTTCCGAAATTTTATATGCCTATTCAGTAGGTCTGAGAATCGGCTACTATCTATTTTTCATACCCCTAAGTGGTAGTAGATAGGTAGTAGGCAGGTAGGTAGTAGGCAGGTGCTAGGTAGAAAAAATTGCATTGCAAAGCATGCCGGGTACAGCTAGTATTACTATATTAGTACCAAGAGATTTTGTATTGGAATGCGCTATTCTTAGAAACTACCTATCCGATTTGAATGGAGTACATGATTGGTTGTGAAAAGGCAAAATTTAAGTAGTCTGTCAGGGAAATAAAGAAAAAATATTAGACACGTATTTTTTCTTCTTAAAACTTACGACAGTACGTTGACTTTGAAATGTCGCAAGACCTCACAATTTTATGCAAAAATATGACGTCATAAGCCCCCACTCCTAAACTTTGATTAGCTTAACTATAAATAATAAATAAATAAATGCGGACCACATCACATACATTGCTTTGAACCCAAAGTAAGTAGCTAAAGCACTTGTGTTATGGAATTCAGAAACAACGAAGGTACCACAAACACCCAGACCCGAGGCAATGTAGAAAATTTTTGGTTTCTACATTGACCCGTCCGGGGATCGAACCCGGGACCTCAGAGCTAGCGACACCTTGAAACCGGTGCGTACGCCACTCGACCACGGAGGTCGTCAACTTAATTTTCCATACTTTAAAAAAAATAGACACAGACGCTTAACAATTGAATGGCCTTTCAGTATTTAGGTCTTAATTTAAATGATTAAAAAAAACTCATAAATTACTTACAAGATCTCATAACGGATTTACAGAAACCTACTAAATGAAGCGTGTATGATGATGATGGTGATGCTCTCCGATGCAATTAATGCAATTAAGCAAAATAGTAAATCAAAAGCCGTATGTGAAGCATTGCTAATCGAATCATGTCAGACATTAGATCAGCTCGAAAGCATATTATAACACTCATCTTTGGCAGTCGGGTAATAATTCTAACAAAAAAACCGACTTCAAAATAAGTCTTATACATTTATTTCTTATGGATCCCACTGTCAAAACTGGACCAAAATAAAATGGGACCACACGGGAAGCTCCAGCTTTCAAATAAAAAAAGAATCATCAAAATCGGTTCACATTGTCAAAAGTTCTGTGGTAACAAACATGAAAAAAAAATACAGTCGAATTGAGTACCTCCTCCTTTTTCGAAGTCGGTTAAAAAGAAAAGCTTTGTAAATACCTAAGTTTAACGTGTGAGACATTTGTGTGGCTCTATTAGAGTGCACCGATTTTATTTCGTTTTTTTTTTACTTTCTGATCTCGGAATCACAGACACAGATATTTAATGTTTATTTCGCAACTTACTGGGCCAATGTACTTTAATCTAAAACTACCATCGACACGAAAAAAAGAAGAAGCTGATCACAGAGACGAAGGAAAATGCGAATGGTGGCTTTTGCCCAGCTGCGGGACAGTTAAGGCTTAAAATTGCAAGTTATGAGACGCCCTAACTCAGAGTGTGCAATAGCCAAAATTTGAGTAAAAATTAGAGTTCATTTGAAAAAGACTCTTTTGATATTGAATTTCCGCCTTCTTTTAAATGCTTAATTCAACATGATTTAGGTGTTGTTTTCCACTTCGCCTCGTGTATCGGATGATCCCGACATCTGATCGTACTCTCACTCAGAGGTGCTAGGGGGGTGAGGGGAGAAGGGGGGGGGGGGCCGAGTGAATTCAATTGTTATAATTACATTCTTCGCGTTACTTTTCGACGAGCATCAGAGAACGGCACTCACTTACTGAATAATATATATATCGGAGAAGATTACAACATCAGCAGCACAACTTATATTATATTTCTCAACATTAAGAAGGATTTGATCGCGACGCTCAAAGAGAAAAATAAATTAATACATTCGCCTCTCGGCTGTTAATTTACGTATTCAAACAACATCGCATTACTTAGGTATTTGAAATATTAAGTATTAGGTTCTGTGAAATAGATGTAAAAATTTATTTTATTAGATCAATAGGTAGGAAGATAAAATTAATTATATTTAAGACTAGCTGACCCGGCAGACTTCGTACTGCCTCAACCGATAAATAAAAGCCTAAACTTTTGTCTAAAATAAACTTAATACAATATTTTTTTTTATTTAGTTCCGAACATTTCCTATTTATTAACCTTTTAAACCTTCCCTGGACTTCCACAAATAATTCAATACCAAAATTAGCCAAATCGGTCCAGCCGTTCTCGAGTTTTAGCGAGACTAACGAACAGTAATTCTTTTATATATACAATATAGAAGATAAAAAATAGAAATGGTTCTTCAAAACCTACGACTTGCCACTTAGTTGAAAGTAATATTTATTTAAAAGGATTTTTTTTAGTTAAAAAAATATCCGTCACAACTTTGTCGATGGAAAATTTTATTTCATTACATTAATAGAACGAAAAGTTTCGCTCGCTTACTCACAAACTTCAATAGCGTAATTAAATTTAATATTAATTTAAAATTATACGTTTCAAGACTTGTGTAAATATACAAATGGAAGTGACCGTGCTATTTCTATATTAGCTTTCAGTATGCACCCGCGGCCTTTACTCATTCTCTCGTTTGCTCCGCCCACTGGATTGCGTAGGTTAATATTCAATGTTTATTTTCTCCCGAGCAAAGTTCCGCGCAGACACGTGTAACCATTTTATTTCTAACAATACTTCATTGTATCAATATCCTCTCCGATCTTGAGACAAAGTTACTCATTTCCTCAAAAATACACGAATAGATGGAATAGAAGAAATTAATCTAAATTCCCCTGAACATGTTGGCCGTTACAACAAAGAACCTGAAACGGATCAAAGGTTATTATATTCTACAAGATCCAATTTACGAAGAAAGAAATGTAGAGAAAAATATTTGGCGTAAAATTCTTAGTTAAGTGCTTTTTACATTACGCGTCATTTAGACACTGCGTATCTTATTAAGTCAATGCCAGTGGCCAAACATACTAAGAACAAAATACGGGACTGTTGGTCTAGTGATTAGAGGGTTCGATTCCCACCCAGGACAAATCTTGAGTGTGAAGCATGATCTGAATGAAGATGAATTTATATATAACTAGCTGTACCCGGCATGCGTTGCAATGCAATTTTTTCTACCTAGCACCTGCATACTACCTACCTGCCTACTACCTACCAACTACCTACCTGCCTACTACCTACCTACTACGTACCTACTACCACTTAGGGGTATGAAAGATAGATAGTAGCCGATTCTCAGACCTACTGAATATGCATATAAAATTTTATAAAAATCGGTCAAGCCGTTTCGGAGGAGTATGGTAACTAACATTGTGACACGAGAATTGGGGACACACACACAGGATCTGCCTAGTTTCAGTTTGGGCTCAAATATGCGGGATTAAAAAGTGCGGTCGGTGATTTACCGGATGCTTACCGCGCGGTATACTAAGCGAAGCGAAAGACTATTGGCTGAGCTCAGTCGTTCAGTCTCGTTCAGTCAGCGCGAATGAGTTAGTCCGTAGCATATGCAGCGAGGTGTGAAAGCGAGTTGCGACTGTACATCGCGCAGTATAATAGCCGCTTTAACGTCGGGCGGTTTTCTCATAAAAGTTGGCGAATGAATGACGTTTACAACAAACTATCGCCGAGTAGTTCTCGGCGGAAGTTCGCTAGCAGTTTGTTGGGGAAGAAATGCAATTGCTGAGATTAATTCCAGTTGGCGGAGCGCGAGCCGCGGCGGTAGAGGGAATGAACGTCACATCCGCTAAATGTTGTAATTTAAATTACTTTTTCTGCGAGGTGTTATTTTCTTTTTTATAAATACTTCGAGCTTGTATTTCTCGAGGAGGAAAATAAAGGTTTAAGGAAGAATGATGAATACTAACTTTAAATTTATTTTTGACAAACATGTAGGTATTATCATTGATAGACAGGGTGTCTTAGAAAGTATGAACAATAGAGTTTCCAGAGGTAGAAGACAAACTAAAACTACATAAAATTACGGAGCATAAATGGGGCTGATTAGGATACCTCGTAAGTGTTCTTTACCACCGGTCAACCGATAGTCCATACTTTCGGGATACCGTGATTCCCATTGTACTGGTTCCAGTCATGACTCTACGTGCATCTAAATTGTTTTATCACCAACCAAACTCCTTACATTCTCAAAGATATTTTTTTATGGTGACTGTAAAAGTACAACGAGCTAACGTATACCTTCCATCCTCAGGAGCGTCTCCTGCTGTCGGTGCTGCCGCGCCACGTGGCGATGGAGATGAAGGCCGACATCGCCAGCCAGCCGCGCCAGGAGCAGTTCCACAAGATCTACATCCAGCGCTACGAGAATGTCAGGTACGGCACCAACCCCTAATTAATTTTTTCTGTCACTGTTTTATACCCAAAGAGGATAGATAAAAGTCTACAGAGTGCGCATATCAGGGTATGAATTGCCAACACTAGTATGAACTAGTTGCGTCTTAAACTATGTATCAGAACAGTGCGCGCCGTTTTAATAAATCATTTATGCCTAAAAGTGACAGGGGCAACTTGATACTTGACGGCGGCAAAACTATTTGGGCGTAAGGACCAGAATTTTATTACAGACGTTGACTAGACACTGAAGCTTACCAAAGGACCATTTTTTCCTACCGACTAGATATGGATATTCATCGATGGGTCCTATGTATAAGGGCCAGACTGCAAAATCACAACTTTACAGGTATAACTTAAAGATGGTATAACCAAGTTTAATGAAACTTTGCAGGCTTACTTTGCAAGCTATTCTCTTCATGTAAAACAAAGTCATTATTTTTTTTATGTTTAAGTTTTTACTTTTACGTGAGTTCCAGTCTAAATTTATTTTACGCAAAACTACGTATAAGTCTCAATGTGACATACTTATTACAATGCCTAGATATTTTGGATAAAAACCAGTTAGTTATTAATATTGTTTAACTGTCTGTGAATTTAACGAGTAAAAATAAAAAAATATAAATCTAAAGAAATGTAAATATATTTGTAGGCCCTTATACGCGTCGAATGCTAACTAACAATGTTTTGAGTTTCAAGCGTATAACGGCAATTTAACATAATATTGGCCTTTTTACGTTTAAACTCATGCTACATAGGCCTTTCTACTACAGAAAAAAATACTATTTCCGTGTATAAATTGTAGATTTTTTTGGCTCACATTATGAACCATACTAATAACATGCGTTTTCCATAAAAAAAGTAATAATGACCAAATTGTTAGTTTGGCCCTTTTACATAGGACCCATCGTTATATATAGATATTTTATGAATACATGAAGATTTTAATACTTCCAATATTTATTAGAGTGGAGTTTTAATCGTAAATACAACAAGGTTTTATAGATAAGCTAGAATAAACTTCCGATTGTAATCAACAGCCTAAAAGTCCTAAAACCCAGGCGAACTATGATCAATAACGTCAGAGTGAAACTAAACTGTTAAATAAAACAGCAAATTATGTAGTCGTAGCCGATGCGAACTTATAACGACCTGCCTCGACAAGTTTCACTTTATATGAATTTGTAAACGTGTTTCGGGTTCCCTCCGCTAACTGAACAAGTTACATTAAGCTTTACCGAAGTTTGCGTCCATCTATATTCTGTAGTATTAAATATTCATAATATTTAATGTATTTATTTTCGCTATAAGTAACCTGATGTACTCAATAGCTAGTAAATAAATTTGGATCCCTATAATTACAAGATACTTAAAGGTTTTACTAAACTTAAGGTAATTACAAAAAAAAAAACATTTTTTTGTGTATGTTTAGTAAGTCGTATTTGTATTTGTATCTGATCCCACTAAAAATTTGCTATTAATAAAAATTGATAAAAACTATCATAATCTTAGTGTACCAGCATTAAAAAAAATAACATCTAGCAACATTAATATACAATACAGCTGAGTGAATTTTCATTGTGATTGTAAACATAAATCGAAACGAGCACTCAAACAGATACATATTAATAAAGGACCCCTCAGAGGAAGTAGCGCGCCCTTCTAAAATCCAACGTTTCATAAAATTTTATTAAATCCAGAATTGAATGATGTTATCCGAATTGAATTTCATTGGACCCATCGAGCCGACATAAGTAATACACTCCCATCTAAACACGCAACAAATTACATTTGGAAATTAAACTTCAGTCAAATATTTACCTTCATTTTCTTGACGGGTCGGACTCGTAATGTAATATTCGATCCCTTTTTTTATACTCCCCGATAAGTTCCGGGCTTGCGAATAGCGGTGAGAGTTAAGCCGATCGCATCAAAGGACCCCACTCAAGGTCCGCACTCTGCAATCGCTCACGTTATTATAAGGTATCGTTCTATTACTTACCGATATTTTATTTACAATTCAATACTTAAATCTATTACAAGAACAAACAAAGACTAAAATTAAATCTTATATAAATAAATAAAACTAACACGCGTCAAAAAACTTATCGTCATCCTTGTCAATGGCGGGAAACGTGCCCAGAAGGCTGGCAGCATTGCCACGTTGAATGGCTATGCCGATTCTCTGTGCAAGGAACAAACCAGCTCTCTGATCACGAGTAGAGTCTACCAAACGTTTTGACAGTTCTTTAAAAAGATTTCGTGCACTCGGACCCCATGACCCGAGCGTTTCAACCCCTTACCGATATTAATTTATGTTCCGAGCATCTGATTTGATTGATTTCCTGTGATTGATTTGTTCTAGATAACATCGATGCTTGTGTACATTCACTTCGTATCGTACCACAAATCGTCTATCGTGTTGTCTCAAAGGAAACATTATCTACTTTACTTAGGGTTCAGAAATTACTATTTACTATCTCCATATCTATTTCATCAAAGAAGTAATGTTTCTCGAGAACATAATACAAGTTATAAGAAGTTAATTTACCCTTCGTGAGGCCGTGTTATTGGTCCTTTACATCCATAAACTTTCGCTCGGATGCTCCCGAAACACATCAAACCCGTCTTACAATTTAAGTCTATTCATGTACCTACGTGTGTGAATAGAGTATGTTGTAATCCTTTGGCACATTGTCGGTTTAACTTGGCTCGAGTCACAATGAGCGGCGGATCAAAGGACCGGCTGTCCTCGGGTCCTGGTCTTGAAGCAAGTTCTTTCATTCGTTTCTAATCAAGTCGGATCTTAAAGGGGAAGTTAGTTGCTAGTGTAATACCTACACAGTGATGGGAACTTCTTGGTGGCATCGATCTATTGAAGCCATTGTTTGTGACGTACGAGGTTATTACCAACGAACAGACTCGCCATTGTATTGACGACGTTGACTAAATCGGACATATTGTCTGTCTAAGATATTAAAGCCACAAGTTATTGTGTGCATATTGCTCTCAACGATTAATGTAGTCTATAGTTTCGTATGTTATGCTGTTGTGTATCACTAAATTATTAAGCGATGCTTGCTTTGCTTAGTGAATGATAATGTTGTGCCAATGTACAGATGTGCACCATTTGATGGATTATCTATATATATACGTATAAAAATTTATCCCTATTTCCCTTGGTCACGGCATCACGCTTGAACGGCTGGACCGATTTCGATAATTCTTCTTTTGTTGTGTTTGTTACTGACAGGAGAAGGTTCTTATGAAAAAAAAATATGGAAAATTGCGCGGATAGTTAGAACATTTAAGAATACTTAACCACCATATAACATTATTTCTAATCTAACCTAAACTTTTTAATGTCACCTTATGACGTTTGACATAGAATTGACAGAATTCAATTAGAAACGGAACTCATAGTTAAGACAGGACACCGTCTATCGGGTCAGCTAGTCCTATATAATTTATCAATTGTTCGATTCGACACCAATCCGCAATGAGCAAACGTGGTGATCATTGTTCTTTTCTTCTCTATATGGGAACAGGCCTGTGTCCAGCAGTGGGACGTTTATAGGCTGGTATTGATTATAGTATAAGTGCGAGAGGAACTCTGTCTGTTACTTTCACACACAAATCCGTTCATTGAGACGCTAAGTCACCACGACATTTAACAACTTTTTATAACCGACTTCAAAAAAGCACGAGGTTATCAATTCGACAATTTTTTTTTTCTTTTTGTTACCTTTGACCTTTCGACGGGGTGAACTGATTTTGAGGTTTTTTTTTACTTACTACTTCACTTAAGTCTTACTTTGAAGTAGTTTTATTTTTAAATTACGTTTGGCTATTCTCTCCGCGGCCAGTAGTTTCTCTTCCTGTACTCGTTACCTCACTAACAGTATTACATTGAAGATAATGTGATCAAGTTCACATCGAATCTCGATCAACATCGGTCGGGAGCGAGGTTTCCGGAACATAATCACATTTTTGTAAACGTAAGGGGCCGAGGTTTGATGTGGTTTGAAGTTATATACGTTAGTATGAGATGTTATGAGAAGTAGAGAGTGTTGTTTATGTTCTATATCACTACCTCCAAAAAAGCTCAGTAAGTGAGGCGATATGGTGGTAAAAACACAACATTAGTTTAAAAAATCAATTTAATTTTGAACATTACCTGAAATATACTTTGTTTAACCGACTTCAAAAGGAGCAGGTTCTCATTTTAACAGTATGTTTTTTTGTATGATAATTTAAGGTCGATTTCATTTTTTTTGTCATAGTTTTCTGACAAGATATCATTTCATTGAAGTAGGTTCTTTTTTACATCATGTTTTATCAATTATATATATATTTTATTTTTCCTTAAGAGGAAAGGGGAGTGGACTTTTCTCCATACAAACGTTCTCGTCTGTTTTCTCGCTGGTTTCTGAACTTAGGGCTATGATTTTGCAGTTTGCAGTAATATAAATATGAACTAGATCTATGCCCCTATTTTTTCCTTTTTTAAAATAAGTTATATTTAAAGAAACTAGAACCTTCTAAAAAGTGCCGATTTTGACCGCAGTTTTCAGAGGCGTTTTTTTTTCAAATTTGGCAACGATTATTGAAAAAAGGAAAAAATAGAGGCACAGATTATTCTTTTCTTATGCAGTATATGAAATATCTTTAAAATTGGTTAAGAATTGGGGGAGAAAATAGACGAGAGCCAAACCTCGATTTTTCGTCAGTTTTTCGGTCTGAGCTGCAGTTGTCCTTATCGCACGAATTAGAGGGCGGGGGGAATTAGAGAGACAGCAATACTTTCTTCAAAAACCGAATTTTCAAAAGTCTCTCCGCTCCCCTTTCCTCTTAAAATCAAAACAGTCTAAAGAAAACATTGCTATAAATAAAATATTGTTCGACAAACCAACGTCAGTCGGTCAGTCAGTCGGTCGCACGAACACTTAAATATTTAAAAATGTCACGGAAAATTCAATCCCGGCTTGCAATTTGAGAGAGTTTGCAAATAAAATATTTATCGTCGCTAACTGTATTCCTCTTAAAATAAATGTTGTTGCTCGCGGACATAGAAATAAATTGAAGCTTTCGCTGCGTACGTACGAAAGCGTAAGAAAGTACGTTGCGGAGAAAAATGCGAGCGTTGCGGAGTGGAAGACAATGTATGCGGGAGAGATATATTATGTAAATATGTTAGTGGTGAGATTTGTAATTTGGAAATGTAGGATTTATTTCTTTTCTGACGCATTGTTAGAGGGAGTTCGCTTTCTGTTTAATAAATAAATAAATAATCCAGCCTATAAACGTCCCACTGCTGGGCACAGGCCCCTTCCCATATAGAGAAGGCACGAGCATTGATCGCCACGCTTGCTCATTGCGGGTTGGCGATTTCAGATCCCAATTTTGGGATCCAGGTTTCCTCACGATGTTTTCCTTCACCGTTTGTCAGAAGTATCTTAGAATAATTAAGAAAGTACATATAACTTAGTACGGTTATTAATACGAAATTAACTATCTGGCTTTTTGATGCTAAAATTGGTAAATTAAATTAGGGTTTTTGCTCTTTAGTTTTAACTCCATGAAAAGGCATAATATAAAAAAAATAGGATAAAGTCTGTGCAGCATTGTATGCAATGCTACCTTGGCATAGCCTTTTTGCAGCGATAACCGGCATCCATGCAGGTGGAACTGCGGGACAAAGGTTACATAAAGTTGTTTGAAAAGTTTTATCTATAGTTTATTTTGCGTATAAAAAACTGCAACATGTAGGTTTGAACAAAACCCCAAATTAAATACTCAGTCTATGCAGGTTTTGAGTAAAACTTGTGGTATTAAGCAGAATATATTTTTTATTTATTATTATATACTTTGCAAAGCCTTACCTCCGTGGTCGAGTGGCGTACGCACCGGTTTCAAAGTGTCGCTAGATCTGAGGTCCCGGGTTCGATCCCCGGACGGGTCAATGTAGAAAATCACATTTCTACATTGTCTCGGGTCTGGGTGTTTGTGGTACCTTCGTTGTATCTGAATTCCATAACACAAGTGCTTCAGCTACTTACTTTGGGTTCAGAACAATGTATGTGATGTTGTCCGCATTTATTATTTATTTATTTATTCTTTAAGTATATCTACACGTATCTGTGATGCTTATCATACAAAAACACGCAGAGAGTTCGAAAAAATACATAAAGCTATAATACAATTAATTTAATTTCGCGCTTCCACACAAAACAATACGTATTAATACACGTACACTTGCCTGCGCTACAATAAAGCCGGTGTGCGGCTAATTGAACAGACGCCTTTGATGAGCGAGACAATAGAAACCAATCAGACCAAGCCAGATTTAATAAGAGCTAACTATCGCGTCGCTGTCAGTGTAGCCCAGCCTCTAGGCTCCCAATCACGGCGTGTTCATTAAACCCGGGTCTGACCGGGTCTGTCAGACGTTTCTCGGTCTCGTCAGACAGAAACACTGTCAGACGCACAATTGCTTAGGTCTGCGCTCTGCGGTAAACAGACTTCAAAGCGTGCAGTTGATGAGATTTGATTCCTAATTAAACTTCAATGTTTAAATGTTTAGCTTTAAACAGACACGAAGCCATTTAACGTGTGATGTATAGCCTAGCCTTAATAACATGAACAGTTTTTTGCAAAACGAAACTACCTGGAACAGACTAACAGCACTATTTCATACATGTAGTGTGTAGTCTTTGTATGGTCGTGCGTTCTCGGCCACTGGCGGTATTATGACAGCAAACAGCCGGCCCCGCTGCGCCAGTAATACGTTAAGCGGTACAGGTGTTTATTTATCAAGCAAATGGTCCGTGCCGAGTGACCCCCGATCCTGTTATTACGATGTAAATTGGAGGTGCCTCGTGTCAATATGTTTGTCGATAACCGACCGACCCGAGCTTTCACACTCTAAATAAAATGACGTCGATTACGTTCGCCGAAAATTGCGTCGTTACGGCCTCGTGTCGGGTCGTGTCGGGTCGTGAGTGCCGCAATATGATTTTTCCCAACGCTTTTTAGGAAAGCCAAATTACAGTCGACGTCTGAATAGGTGCCGTGAAAACGGCAATTGTTTTTTTTCACCATGCCGCTTTTATGGAACAATTTAAGTGTATGCTTTCGTTAAATATTAAATGATTGTTTTTAATTAATTTTGTTGTAATGTCGGTCGCTAAGCAAGCGAGAGATGGCGCTAATTAAAAGTGACGGCTGTATAATTGTAGCACGTGTGTCGTCCACTGCGTCGTACATTTTTAATGTAATAACATACGTGTTGTGGGAATATGTATACATTAATATTATGATACTTGTTGTGTGTTGTGTTTACACGTAAAATATTGTTTTGAGACTCGATTCAAATTAGTTTCTTTGATATTTGCTTAAATATAATAGAAGAAGAAGAATATAATAGTGAAAAAGTTGGTAATGTTTTCGTTTACGTCGAAAAGCATGATGTCAAAATATCTTGTAGACGAAGTTAATTTACACATACTTTAAAATGAAGTCGCTGTCTGCTTGCTTAGATCTTTTAAATTTCTCAATGGATTTTAATGAAGTTTTCAGCAATAGAATGACTTAAGTGAAAGGATTTCATCTATATTACTTATAATAAATCTGTAGAAGTGAAAATTCTGTACATTGAAAATATCGAAAAAATAAATGGCGAGGGGTGTTACTGACCGACACCGAACCGAAAAGTGTGAAAAAAAAAATTGTCTGTCTGTTTGTTCAGGTATCACGCAAAAGCTACCGGTTTGATTACGATGAAACTTGGTATAATTATTCTTTATTATCCTGGGCACCACACTGGGTAGTTTTTATCCCGGAAAAGTATAAACAATAAAAAACAAACTTAATTTTGCGGTTAAAAACTCATTGATAAGTTTTGTCATCCACGCGAACGAAGTCGCAGGCACAGCTAGTTTATAATACATGCATATTATAGCACAAAAAAGCTAAAAAAATCTGGATAACATGCGAATCCGGGGCGGGTCGCTAATTCTTGTTTTTTTTTTTACTTTACCTTCCAACCTACAGTAGTTGAAATAAAACTACTTTTTACGGATTTTTTCACGGTTTATATTTAGATTTTAGGTCCCGACGTACAGTAGTTGTTATTTATAATTTACTTCATTTTACAATTCGTTTTCTAAAGCCTATGTTCCTTTATTACCAGTCACGATTTCTCTCGCACCGTGCGTGTCATCTGACCACAGTCAGCTTTGACCGGACGCCTGTATAATGTGTTAGCTCGCTAACGATACCTGAAAAAAAAAGATATCTGGCATCAAAAAATATGCTTTGATACAAAAGCTGAAAAAAAAACTTGTGAGTTCGAATTCTGAATTCAAACTTTTGGTGCGTAGTTTTTGTCCCTATGCTCTTAATAAAAACAAAATAATATTTGACGGGCCTGTTGGTCTAGTGGTTAGTGACCCTGACTGCTATACCGGAGGTCGTGGGTTCGATTTCCACCCAGGACAAATCATTGTGTGATGAGCACGATCATTTGTTCTGTGTCTGGGTGTAATTTATCTATAACACGTATGTATTTAGAAATATATAAGTATGTTTATCAGTTTTCTGGTCACCATAGTACAAGCTCTGCTTTGTTTGGGATTTATTATTTATTATATTAATTTTATTGAGTTCATACGCCGAAATATTTATTGTGATGGTTTAACTTACTAAAAACAGTTTTGCCTCTATCCATAAATGGTTTAGATTAATATTAAAGACTCTAGTAACTAAGCCAGGCATTCAGTCGTAGGAGTATGTGAACCCACAAGTGTAGGACGACATTTATAAATGTATACTCCAAGTGTCTGTGACTGCCTCGTTGGCTTAGTGGTGCTAAGCGCGACTGCTACGCTAGAGTCGAACCCAAGACGGGTTCGATTCCCAAGTCGACCAAGGTGTTGATTGGTTTTTCTATGAAATTCTCAGTAGCAGGTCGGAGTTTGGATTTGTGCCCGGTTAGTGGCAATAGGCTCGCCCCATATTACATGGGACTTAAACATACCGTCGAACTGTGGGTGTACATTGGTACATCTCTGCCTAATCCTTCGGGGATACAGGCGTGATGGTATGTTATGTTATGTTTATACTCCAAGTGTTTGCTAATTTTGTACTTCTGAAGCACGTAAACAGTGCAAAAGTTCGCGTAAATAAATCAGTGTGATAATATGTTCTTTTAAAACCATAAAGTTTATTCTAGACTAGCTGTGCCCGCGACTTCGTTCGCGTGGATGACGAAACTTATCAATGAGTTTTTTGTGTAAAGTGCTATTTGTGTAGAACGTTATCTATCGAGCATACCTCTGGCTAGTCTCATTCGCCTAGCGTGTCTCGATGTAGCAGAAAGAGATGGTCTCTTATGTGATATCACTCGCCAGATAATAAGGTTTCTGTTATTATACTCACTTTTCTCTTAACGCAAGATGCACTCCCCCCTCCCCCCTTCCAATCTCCCCCGGCCGCAGGGCACATGTACCCTTTAAGGAAAATTAGATGAACAACATCCCGTTTATAAAGCAAACAATAAAATAAGCTTCGGGGAAGTAACGAGCTATTTTGACGCATCGTTTATGGCAAGATGTGGTTAAGGTCAGCTTACAGTCTTTTACACAACAATAAATTTTACTACACAGTTGGTAATCTATAATACCTAAAGATAATAATAATAATCCAGCCTATAAACGTCCCACTGCTGGGCACAGGCCTCTTCCCATATAGAGAAGGCGCGAGCATTGATCACCACGCTTGCTCTCTGCGGATTGGCGATTTCAAATAATAATACCTAAGACTTTGTTAATTTGGGGCAACGTGCTGTTGCATAAATCTATAATATAAAAATAAATAGCTAAATGTGTTGGTAAGCGCATAACTCAATAACGCCTGGACCAATTTGGCCAATTCTTTTTATGTTGTGTTTGTTATTGTCAGGAGAAGGTTCTTATTAAAGAAAAAGTTTGCAAAATTGTGCTGAAAATTAGGAAATTGAAGAATACTCAACCACCAAATTAAGTAATCCTGACTTTTGTTACGATAGTGATTTGTTGGATTCATCTCCGCCCCTAATAATACAAAGGCACCGGGAACGGGACCTAGGTATTCACGCGGGTGAAACCGCAGGGCACAGCTAGTAAATAATATTTTTATGCGTTCTGACGATATCATAATTTATTGATTAATTCTAATAATCTATATAAATTCTTACATAGTTTCACTTATCACAAATCGGCTAACGCAAATTCGATTGCTCCTATCCACACTCAAAATTCAATCTGAGGAAGATGGAAACGATGTTTTAAGATTAATTAAAGATAAACAAATGTCACACCTCTGTGTTGCACTTGTGTATAGTACTCGATAAAAACAAAACAAATCTTCTTTTGCTTTTTTCTCCCATCTCTTAACAGCACAGCCCTCGTATATGAACATTGTACCAACAGTAGCGTCTGTTTTTTAACAGCCACCCAATTTTCCAACGTTTTCTTTAATAGGTACTGCACGAGTCAACTTGATACATAATAATTATTGTTAACTGAAAGAGTCGCGGGCGGTCGTTGTGTCCCTAGTAATTGTACGTTAATTACCGAGCGCGCTCGGGTGTCCGGCGGCGGGGGAGGGTAGCGGCGAGGCAGGCGGGGAGGGGAGAGGGGGTGTAAGGGAAGGAGCCAGAACTTGGCCCACTAATTAGGAATATGAGTACGGTTCCACGTACTGTACAGAGTGTCGGTCTGATGATAGTCACGCTTACCTTAAGGTTAGAGGTTCGTAGGAAATGTGTGAGCTTGTTGCTTTGCTTGCTTAGTTTTATTTTGTGTGGTTTTATCTAAAAGTAACGCACGCATCTAGGTTGTCAACTAGCTGTTTAGTACTTTTCGTATGAAAAAAACGAAAAAAAAAGTGGTGATAGATGTCCCGTCGCCACAAAGTTTCAGTCAGCAGTTATTGGTTTTTTTTAGGGTAATTTAGTTTTTTGTTCTGATGAAGTTTTATTTCATCACATATGGGTGAAAGATGAGCTGTACGGAGATGCATAGCGAAGAAGAACCTGACATTTATGTCACACATTGCCTAGCTATCTCACACATACATATATTTGATAACGAAGCCTTTTTTTGCAGAATACACGATTTAAATATATAAACTGTAGATCTAGAACGTGACTTGAAGTCACGTTCTAGATATATTTTGCTAGCGTGTCTAGTTTTCCGACCTTCATTTTGGTTTTAAAAAGGTACGCTTGTTAGGACATATGTTTAAATTTTGCCTCTCTAATGTTATAAATCGAAAGCAACATATCAGTTTACTGTTTTATATTTTTCGTGCCATTAATATTTATTTGATTGATAAATTTAATCAGGGGCATGCAAAACTAGTCACACACACATACAAAAACTTGTATCCGTTACATACAAAAGTGTATAAGTGCAATATACAAACGTTCTTTAACAAGAACAGGGAAATAATCGCGTTTTATCCCAATGTCTCGAATCTCAAGAAAATGTCTCGAGGAAAAGAAAATTGCACAGATTGAGAAGCTCTTAGTATCTTGTAACGTAAGAGCGCGCGTAACAAATGTTTCATTATTATAACAATCCCATTATGTAATACTAAACTGAATCCAAATTAGTTGCGAAACATAAACAAGGTATACCTACACACCGGTTTTCAAAGGGTAGTTTTGAGGTCCCAAGTTCAATTCCCGGACTGGTTAATGAAGATAATTCTAACAAAAAAAAACCTGATTTCAAAATAAGTCTTATATTTATTTCTTATGGATCCCACTGTCTAAACTGGACCAAAATAAAATGGGACCACACGAAACACCACCACACACACACACCTTTCAAAAAAAAAAAGAATCATCAAAATCGGTTTACCCAGTCAAAAGTTCTGTGGTAACGAACATAAAAAAAATACAGTCGAATTGAGTACCTCCTCCTTTTTTGAACATAACATAACATACCATCACGCTTGTATCCCCGAAGGGTTAGGCAGAGGTGTACCAATGTACACACACAGTTCGCCGGTATGTTTAGGTCCCATGTAATAGGGGGCGAGCCTATTGCCACTAACCGGGCACAAATCCAAACTCCGACCTGCTACTGAGAATTTCATAGCAAAACCCAATAACACCTTGGTCGCCTCCGGAATCGAACCCAAGACCTTTTTCAATTCAATTCAATTCAATTCAATTCAATTCAATATTTATTTGTGAACATAGGTATATAATATAAACATAGGACATAGGTATATACCTCTAGCGTAGCAGTTTTTGAAGACGATTAAAAATCAATTATCTACCTACATTTTCCCTGGTCTGGATATTTGTAAATTTTTCTCTAAATTCCATAACAATAGTTATTTAGCTACCTACTTTGGACTCAGAGAAATGTATGTGATATGGTCCATAATAAAAATGTGGTTTTAGTATTCGGAATATAGGTCACAACAAAACTGTATTACGGCGTATAACATTCAAAAATATTAGCAACAACAACAAGACTGTATTACGGCGTATAACACAACAACACACGGTAATGTTCGCTGGGACGTGCGGCGCTCAGGGAGTTAGGCACAGCGGTGCACTAGCATATAGATACATACAGGGTGTCCGGTAAATAGACCGATAGACTGTGTTAGTTGATATCCGGTCCAGACCTAATGGCAACTGGACGGTCAGCTAGTTGGCCGCAATAAATTTGTTTACTAAATACTGCAACATATTATAAATATCACTCTTTTCGGAGAGGGCGGGTAAAACTTTGTAGTTTTTTTTCATGTTATGAAGTTTACATGCCACAAAATAATTTTCACTGTTTATTCCAAAATTGGGATCCGAAATCGCCAATCCGCAGAGAGCAAGCGTGGTGATCAATGCTCGTGCCTTCTCTATATGGGGAGAGGCCTGTGCCCAGCTGTGGGACGTTTATAGGCTGGATTATTATTATTATTATTAGGAAGAAAAAGAAATAGTACATTCTTCATCTATTATCCCTAACAGCTTTTAACTTTCATTGCTATTTACTATTTTGATGTACATTATTAAACAAGACTAACTCGCAGATTCGAGTTCTATCTCCAAATAAAATAAAAAATACACAACATACTATCCACTCTAATGGCGTAAAAATGTAAAATAAAGAGTATTTTATTCCATTCCATCCATATTGGTGCAATTTTAGGTACGGAATGCCGATGAGAGAATTCATTTAGTTGAAATCCCGCTTTTAAATCGCCATTTTAATGTTCAACTCCTTTGTCTACACGAGATCGCAATTATCTCGCAGCTGTAAAGTGCTTGAAGCAACTGGTAATGAAATGCAAAAAACTCTTTAAATTCCGTTGAAAATAGTTTTCATTTTTATTCAGACAATATTGTCTGTCTTTAGTAAAACAAGCTCTCTTATTAAAGCTTAGTAAGTTAACACAAAGCGGAATATCCAATAAAGCAAAAGATCCATCCTCCATCGCTCCGTAATGCCTTCTACACTAACGACGTCCCCCGGCGACGTCCGACGTTCCTTTAAAATACTAGTTTAAACTTGATAGCTTTTCCTCCCGACCTGCCGTAAAATGATACTAATAATGAACTGCGGAGCTAAATAAAAGTCTCGGACGGTCGGAGTCTCGTCAGAGTTTTATTTCACCAGCTCAGAACTCGGAGCTTACCTGATTCTAAACTTGCTAAGGTGCCAGCACTTCGGCCCAGTAATTAGGAATATGAGTACGGTTCTACGTACTGTACAGAGTGTCGGTCTGATGATAGTCACGCTTACCTTAAGGTTAGAGGTTCGTCATCTAGGTTGTCAACTAGCTGTTTAGTACTTTTCGTATGAAAAAAACGAAAAAAAAAAGTGGTGATAGATGTCCCGTCGCCACAAAGTTTCAGTCAGCAGTTATTGGTTTTTTTTAGGGTAATTTAGTTTTTTGTTCTGATGAAGTTTTATTTCATCACATACATGGGTGAAAGATGAGCTGTACGGAGATGCATAGCGAAGAAGAACCTGACATTTATGTCACACATTGCCTAGCTATCTCACACATACATATATTTGATAACGAAGCCTTTTTTTGCAGAATACACGATTTAAATATATAAACTGTAGATCTAGAACGTGACTTGAAGTCACGTTCTAGATATATTTTGCTAGCGTGTCTAGTTTTCCGACCTTCATTTTGGTTTTAAAAAGGTACGCTTGTTAGGAGATATGTTTAAATTTTGCCTCTCTAATGTTATAAATCGAAAGCAACATATCAGTTTACTGTTTTATATTTTTCGTGCCATTAATATTTATTTGATTGATAAATTTAATCAGGGGCATGCAAAACTAGTCACACACACATACAAAAACTTGTATCCGTTACATACAAAAGTGTATAAGTGCAATATACAAACGTTCTTTAACAAGAACAGGGAAATAATCGCGTTTTATCCCAATGTCTCGAATCTCAAGAAAATGTCTCGAGGAGAAGAAAATTGCACAGATTGAGAAGCTCTTAGTATCTTGTAACGTAAGAGCGCGCGTAACAAATGCTTCATTATTATAACAATCCGATTATGTAATACTAAACTGAATCCAAATTAGTTGCGAAACATAAACAAGGTATACCTACACACCGGTTTTCAAAGGGTAGTTTTGAGGTCCCAAGTTCAATTCCCGGACTGGTTAATGAAGATAATTCTAACAAAAAAAAACCTGATTTCAAAATAAGTCTTATATTTATTTCTTATGGATCCCACTGTCTAAACTGGACCAAAATAAAATGGGACCACACGAAACACCAGCTTTCAAATAAAAAAAGAATCATCAAAATCGGTTTACCCAGTCAAAAGTTCTGTGGTAACGAACATAAAAAAAATACAGTCGAATTGAGTACCTCCTCCTTTTTTGAACATAACATAACATACCATCACGCTTGTATCCCCGAAGGGTTAGGCAGAGGTGTACCAATGTACACCCACAGTTCGCCGGTATGTTTAGGTCCCATGTAATAGGGGGCGAGCCTATTGCCACTAACCGGGCACAAATCCAAACTCCGACCTGCTACTGAGAATTTCATAGAAAAACCCAATAACACCTTGGTCGACTTGGGAATCAAACCCAAGACCTCTAGCGTAGCAGTTTTTGAAGCCGATTAAAAATCAATTATCTACCTTCATTTTACTTGCTTTACTTTACCTTATATACTACAAATATCCAGACCAGGGGTCTGGATATTTGTAGTACATTTTTCTATAAATTCCATAACAATAGTTATTTAGCTACCTACTTTGGACTCAGAGAAATTTATGTGATATTGTCCATATTAAAAATGTGGTTTTACTATTCGGAATATAGGTCACAACAAAACTGTATTACGGCGTATAACATTCAAAAATATTAGCAACAACAACAAGACTGTATTACGGCGTATAACACAACAACACACGGTAATGTTCGCTGGGACGTGCGGCGCTCAGGGAGTTAGGCACAGCGGTGCACTAGCATATAGATACATACAGGGTGTCCGGTAAATAGACCGATAGACTGTGTTAGTTGATATCCGGTCCAGACCTAATGGCAACTGGACGGTCAGCTAGTTGGCCGCAATAAATTTGTTTACTAAATACTGCAACATATTATAAATATCACTCTTTTCGGAGAGGGCGGGTAAAACTTTGTAGTTTTTTTTCATGTTATGAAGTTTACATGCCACAAAATAATTTTCACTGTTTATTCCAAAATTGGGATCCGAAATCGCCAATCCGCAGAGAGCAAGCGTGGTGATCAATGCTCGTGCCTTCTCTATATGGGGAGAGGCCTGTGCCCAGCTGTGGGACGTTTATAGGCTGGATTATTATTATTATTATTAGGAAGAAAAAGAAATAGTACATTCTTCATCTATTATCCCTAACAGCTTTTAACTTTCATTGCTATTTACTATTTTGATGTACATTATTAAACAAGACTAACTCGCAGATTCGAGTTCTATCTCCAAATAAAATAAAAAATACACAACATACTATCCACTCTAATGGCGTAAAAATGTAAAATAAAGAGTATTTTATTCCATTCCATCCATATTGGTGCAATTTTAGGTACGGAATGCCGATGAGAGAATTCATTTAGTTGAAATCCCGCTTTTAAATCGCCATTTTAATGTTCAACTCCTTTGTCTACACGAGATCGCAATTATCTCGCAGCTGTAAAGTGCTTGAAGCAACTGGTAATGAAATGCAAAAAACTCTTTAAATTCCGTTGAAAATAGTTTTCATTTTTATTCAGACAATATTGTCTGTCTTTAGTAAAACAAGCTCTCTTATTAAAGCTTAGTAAGTTAACACAAAGCGGAATATCCAATAAAGCAAAAGATCCATCCTCCATCGCTCCGTAATGCCTTCTACACTAACGACGTCCCCCGGCGACGTCCGACGTTCCTTTAAAATACTAGTTTAAACTTGATAGCTTTTCCTCCCGACCTGCCGTAAAATGATACTAATAATGAACTGCGGAGCTAAATAAAAGTCTCGGACGGTCGGAGTCTCGTCAGAGTTTTATTTCACCAGCTCAGAACTCGGAGCTTACCTGATTCTAAACTTGCTAAGACGAAGTAAATGCGCGCGACGTTTTTATTTATTTACAAGACTTTCGTCTGATTTTATAAAGAAATGTAGGGAATCTTTAAGTTTTGCTTTTTTTAATACTTGTTGCTATAAATTGCATGGCTTGTTACTGTGACTGTGTTTAAGAAAAACTTGTAACTAAACGAATTTTGCAGATTTAATTATACAAATGTTTCTTTAAAACTTACTAAGTCGTTCCATGTTGTCATCTTTGAACAAATAAATCTTTTTGGGAATCAAATCCAAATTTAAGTCAATGAAAGTTTATAATACGGTGTACACTATCACGCCATCCATCATCTAATTACGTTTATCAGTTGTCTGGTTACCATAACACAAGCTCTGCTTAGCTTGGGATCAGATAACCGTGTGTGAATTGTTCCGGAATATTATTATTATTATTTAAACTTAAATATTTCTAAATACATATAATGGATAATGGATGGGTACTGAAGTTGAACTTATGTGAGGTTCCGGGACGGACGCGTTTAGTATAAACATTGGCTATTATAGTTGTGACTCTGTGTGGTTGTTAATTTGACATGTACAGGTCTTTGCAGTAAAAAAATAATGTCCATAGATTCATATCATGCAGGAAATTTTTCAACTATTCCTCGAGTTACAGTTAGACAATTATTTAGTACTTATTCATATTTACATTACACACGATTTTTTCATCATCTCCCGAGCCTTTTCCCAACTATGTTGGGGTCGGCTACTAGTCATACCGGATTCAGCTGAATACCGTATTTTACATGGAGCGACTGCCTATCAGTCTGACCTCCACAGCCCATTTTTACTGGGAAACACAGTATCCCATAGTAAGACTGGTTGTCAGAATTGACTTAACGACTGAAAAAAGATGTACGTATGACAGTCGGGACCCACGGCTTAACGTGCTTTCCGAAACACGGAGGGGTCTCGTCATGTTATAAATGGTCACCCATCCACGGACCAACCGCGGCGAGCGCGGCTTAACCTGTATTATCGGTCAAATCGTACGGCTTACACTTAGCCACGAGCCCCTCCCGATACTCACGATTTTTTGAAATTCCCTTAATTAATAGAGTGTTAGGCATAAGCTATTGCCACGTAATATGTTCTCGTACCTTCGTTCCATACTTAAGCTAGTCTAGTCTATTGTAGGTAAGAGAAAACTTTTCCTTATCAGATAGCTGGTAATTGGAGGCTCGTAATGAAGGGTTATCGGCTCGGTGGCTCTAATCGATGCGAATTAACGAGCTCACGTGAGCACACGCGTTCAATTACGCTACCTAACTATATGATGTGTTGCGGTTCAAGAAATGTGGGGCGATGAACTTAAAGCTTGAGGTCGTATCATAAATTTTAAAATTTGGTCTTTAAGACCTGGGAATCTTTGTGTTTTTTATTTTTTGTGTATTTTCCCTGTATATCTATTCTGTAAATAATTTCGGTATCGAGCTTCACCTGAGTGGCAATAAAGCTCACTTCAAAAGTGAACCCAATTGACCTTGATTTAGAATTCAAATTCGAGAATACGTATTTGACATCTCACCGCGGATTCCGCTGTCGAGACATGAAAATAATGTTACAGAATAGCACTACTGGACTGATTTTGGGTTTTTTTTTGGCATTTGAATGGGTATTCGTTTCAGGAGATCCCATGGATATCAAGTGACAATTTACTGATACAGTCTCGAGGAAATCTTGTTTTTAATAATAATAATATCCTGGGACAACTCACACACGGTTATCTGATCCCAAGCTAAGCAGAACTTGTGTTATGGTAACCAGACAACTGATAAACTTACTTATATATTTCTAAATATATACATATTATAGATAAATTACACCCAGACACCAGAACAAATGATCATGCTCATCACACAACATTTGTCCTGGGCGGGAATCGAACCCACGACCTCCGGTATAGCAGTCAGGGTCACTAACCACTAGACCAACAGGCCCGTCAAAATCGTGGGAACGTTATAGGTTTTTCAAGTTTTCATTAATTCTCTTCTAATTTGATATGGTCGTCAATTACTTTGAAGTCGGATTAGCAATTAAGCGTTAGTTATGCGGTTACTATTTAAGTGTCTTCAATTATGATAAAAAAAATCCTCGTACTGTGCTGGGGATGGTTTTCAGTATCATCAGGTTCTGATTAATACCAGTATTGTATGTGGAGTGGTTTCATTCTTCCAGTGGGTTACGCTATTACTTGGAAACTTTAGTTGTTAGAAATTGAGAATTTTATCGCCTGAGAGCTATAAGAATCTGAGATTATCATGAAAACTACTTTGCAGAGTCTTTCTTTAGTTAACATGAAGTTAAAGTAATTTACACGTTAGAACCTTAGGATATAACATGATGTCAGAGTAGATGAATTACTTTCTAGTCATACAACTATAAACTACCTTTAGGCCGGCAATACACGGACCGCTTGAAGCAGTCAGGGGCGACAGCTTCAAGCTGCGACTGCACAGTGAACTGCAGAGTTCTATGGACGCACATACACGAACCGCTCGAGCAGTTGCAACTGATTCGGGCGGTCGACAGCACGGTGAAATTTCATCGTGCGGTCAAGCAGTCGCCAGCCATACACTGACTGCTCGAGCTGACGACAGCTCGAGCGCAGCCTCCGCCCGCGCTCTTGTTTCCCGTCCGACAACGCTTCCCGGCCGCACGCTTCGTTTGTTTGACATAAAATAATGGAAGACAACATCGATTGTGACGCGCTTATAAGTGCAATAAAATCACAAGAACTTATACCTATGGAATTATAAAATTGATGACCACATTCTATTTTTACGCCGCCGTCGTCGTCGTCGTATGAGCAAAAGCAGCAGAAGTGCTTCCTCTTCAAAATCCATGGTGCTACTGATTTGAAATTGCCCACCGCTCGAGCTGTTAAACTAACTGCTCGAGCAGTTATCACTGGCAGCTTCAAGCTGTTGATTCTGACTGCAAAAGCGGTCCATGTATGTTGATCACTGGTTAACTGCTCGAGCTGCCCGTGTATGGCCAGCCTTAGTCTCGAACGATTTACTAAACATTTACTAAGCACTAAATTTTCGTTAATCCCAGAAAGTCCTTTGGAATACATCTTCCATTTTAAAAGGAAACAAGAGCATTTCTATTTATTTCTTCCCAGCCCTCGGAATACATATTTCATTAGCAATGACCACTCGGAGCACGTTACTGATATTATTTGACTTTTCAATTACAAAAGGGAAACAGATTAACACGGTAGGGTTAAAAATCTATTAAAAGACACAACTGTTACGAAGTCAAAAAAATTAAACTTTTTCAAAATTCTAGACTAGCCAATTCTAGCAAACTTAATCAAGCTACAAAAAAAAACTGCAGTCCTAAATAGATTAACATACTTTATTTCAATTGATTGAACACATACTGAAAAATAACTTGACGTTTAATCAACGCAGAAAAGTATAAACACTATATTACAAAATCACATTAATAATAATAATATTCCGGGACAACTCACACACGGTTATCTAATCCCAAGCTAAGCAGAGCTTGTGTTATGGTAACCAGACAACTGATATTCCACCAAAAACATTCAATGTAAAAAAAGCCAAGTCTCTCTATGCAATTCTTCCATCGTAAAAAGTTTTGAGATCGCATAGGAGCCAAGTCCTGTTCAACTTAATTTGTAATAATAAATCAATATTTTGTGACTATATCAATAGTTTTGTTTACATTACAATAACAGTGACTTGGCCATGAGCACAAGTTAAAGGTCGTTTGCTCCTTGTACAAAATCATGTCCATAATATATTATATATCATGGACATGATTTTGTAACTGATTGGAATTTGAGATCACTATGGACTAAACATGCGCCATAATGCATGTGCAGTTCACTGATCTTGGATGATACCGACTGTCGGTTAAGGTGTCCTGATATTATTTATTATTTACTTGCAACTCCTCCAAATATGCCGCTTTATATTTGTATCTTATTGTGCTCATGGCCAAGTCACTATTATTGAAATGTAAACAAAACTATTGATATAGACACAAAATATTGATTTATTATTACAAATTAAGTTGAACAGGACTTGGCTCCTATGCGATCTCAAAACTTTTTACGATGGAAGAATTGCATAGAGAGACTTGGCTTTTTTTACATTGAATGTTTTTGGTGGGATCTCATTAATTTTTTGTAGGTCTCTTTCTTTTCTTTTTATAAATAAACAAAATTGCTATAAAAAATATTTGCTTTTTGTACATAAAAAAAGAACAAAGTTAACAATGCAGTCAAAATTCATATACCATGTTCTTGTTAAACCGCAAATATAAATTTGTTTCATATTATTTACTAAGGTATATAATTTATTACCGTTTTTATAATTTTCCCTTTACATGTAGCTAAAAACCTATCTTGGTGCCAAATTTGAAGGTTCTAAGTTTGCTAGAAGTACCTTAGATTTTTGATGATCGGTCAGTGAGTGAGTCAGTGAGTGACAAAATGGTGTAACTTTGATCGCTCATAACTCGTAAACTATTAGTTCAAATGTCATGTAATTTTGGGGCTGAGCTTGTTTTAATACTTACTCTAGGTCATCGAAAACCTAAACCCCTAGCTTTGTCCGTATCGATGATACAGGGGGGGTGAAATAGCCGCGAAACGCTTCGAGAAAAGAATGGTACGGCCGTGCCCGTTTTGCTCGAGACTTGGTTGGGGCACTGCCGTGCCCCCAGAAACATACTTATATATTTCTAAATACATACATATTATAGATAAATTACACCCAGACACCAGAACAAATGATCATGCTCATCATACAACATTTGTCCTGGGCGGGAATCGAACCCACGACCTCCGGTATAGCAGTCAGTGTCACTAACCACTAGACCAACAGGCCCGTCAATTGCACGTCCAATTGAAATCATTGCACTACACGATCGCATTTCAATACCTCAATATTCACACTACTATAAAGCCGGCAATTTCGTCAGACCTCACGACAACACTCCCCGTAGTGCATGCGAGCCTCACTCCGCAATGACTTTGGGATTCGACTCAAATTGCACCTTTGCGGCGGCGCTACGAGTATTCGTAGCACGGGTTACACGTAGCCCGTCGTAGCCCGTCGTAGCGGGATTAACAAGGCATTTAGGTATGCGTAGTACGTCGGCGTCGTAGCCATTAGAGAGAGTCTCGTTGCTTTGCAATACTAAATATGCAGTATTTGTTCTTAAATAATAATTGTAGTATTTGAAACAGACGCTATGTTCTTGGTCAAAATGACGTAAAAATTGATGTCAACGGGAACAATAATATTAAATAATGCGGAAATTTAGAAATCGATTTTAAAAAAAATATATTTTGTTTTTAAGTACTAAAATGGCATTCAACATCAAGATAAAACAAATCGGTGATTTGCGAATAACCCTATGTACCACACACACTTTAATTTTGTTTTCAATTTTTTTTCCAATAATTATAGCATGTTACTCCCTTACTGGCACTTGAATAACCCATTGATTACACCTAACGAACACATATTATTCCTACCACATGAAGCGGTATTGTTTAATTTGTAGTCTTTTGTTCAGCGATAATAAAAGAGTGGGAACAATCGATTGCGGGTCGCTGTAGCTGCGATCAGCGAGTAGCTATACTATTGCGTCAATGTAAATATGCTAATGAAATGTTTACGATCTCTCTACTACATAACTTACTCCTGTAATTATCATGGTACGGTGCTCTCCTCGCTTGAGAGATACATCAACAAGTTGTTGTGCCGTTTCTTCGTCTTAGCAAGAGTTTGGAAGCAGTAATTGGTTGGCAATATTGAGATAGTCCATTTTGTCTGTTTGATATTAAAAATATTATCACCACACTAGAACACTCATGTTTTAGTTGCGCGGGTTTTGAAAACATGGCGATCATAAATTATTATCACACAGAAAGACAACCCAGACGTAAAAAAAAATTAAAAACTAAAAAATATTTTTTTTTTTAGTTTTACTATATTGATCGCCTGTTCTAAAGACCTCATATATACAGGGTGTTATTTATGTAGCAATGTATAAAGACTCCTTACATAACTTATGTGTGTTGTTGCAGCATCCTGTTCGCCGACATCTGCGGCTTCACCTCGCTGTCGGACCAGTGCACCGCCGAGGAGCTGGTGCGCCTGCTGAATGAGCTCTTCGCCAGGTCAGTACTAATGTAGTTAGTCGTGTCATAGACCGACGACGGACGGACCAGGAAAGACATGCAATACAGATATTTTGTGTATTCCAAGAAAGATTCCTGAAAATAATTCAGTAATAGACATAGTTTTTTTTTAAGAGCACTATATATTTCTTTGGGTTATTTTGGAAAATAGGTACTACATTTCGTCGAAGAAATGTTGGCAACCCTAAATACAGGATCCAAACAAGAGCCTAGTCATCGAAAGTGCAATCCAAAACTTTCTTTAAATTATAATACAAAGTTAGAGGGTATACTGTTAGTACAGGGACATTAAAAACCAGTAAAGGGGTAGAAGCAGATAAGACGGTTTCAGTGACAAAACGTTTCAATTAAACATTCAAAATAAAATAAAAATCCGAAGTGTCGTAAAAAAAACATTCTCAATAAACATGCACAAAATCTCATTAAAACAAAATGGCGTCGCAAAAAATAAATGAGATCGTTAAACAGCAGTTAAATACTCGAGCGAGTGCGATGCAAACATACTTTACGTTTCAAAATGTTATGAACGGTTCAATGAGCAGAGTCGCGTCGACTCGCTCTTACGGTGAGGCCACGCTGGAGCGGCAGCGGGGAGCGGCGGCGACAAGCGATTTTGACGCTGCATTTTCCGCTGTAGTAGGCCACGTTGAAGCGGCAGCGTAAGGCGTTAACAAAATAATGAATGCAAAGGTACATTAGTCATTTAATAACTGTGCCTTTGTGTTTTGATTCATCTCACTTTTTTTGCCGTAGTTATCATTTTTACTACACCGTATTTCAGGTCGAGACATTATTTCACTAATAAAAGTCTCCTTATCTATGTTTTGCATAAATATTATAGTAAACCGCATAAAAATCAATGTAATTTAAGAAATCTGCCCAACGGTCGAAGTCGCACTATCAACTGAGCAGGGGCCCGAGTCTGCTATTTACACTCCGTGTCAGTGTGCTCATAGTTGCATCGTCCGGCGGCGCTCGGGCCCTCTCGGGTGCACTCGGGCCGGTTCGGGCGCGTTCAGGCCGCCCGAGCGCGCCCGAATCGGCCCGCAGGTCGCTGTCGCTGGACGCTCGCGCTGTTTGCTCCAACGTGGTCCCCGCGAACATCTAGTGGGTTTTGTTTTTCTCGCTCATCGCTCCAGCGTGGCCTCACCCTTAATCATTATTAATGCGAGCTCTAATGGAGGCGACGGTAATATTCATTATAGACTGGTTGTCGGTATTCCCAGGCGTTAAGATGTGCAACTACCATTGACCGGCCGCTGAGAGAATACGTTCCTAACAGGTCGTAATCAACACGAAGATATAATGTGGAGCAGAAATTATGACATAAATTATTTGACCAATAAATCAATTCAAAACTATTGCATTACATCCGGTTACAATAATTATAAATAATAATAATAATAAATGCGGACAACATCACATACATTGCTCTGAACCCAAAGTAAGTAGCTAAAGCACTTGTGTTATGGAATTCAGAAACAACGAATGTACCACAAACACCCAGACCCGGGACAATGTAGAAAAGTTTTTTTTACATTGACCCGTCCGGGGATCGAACCCGGGACCTCAGAGCTAGCGTCACCTTGAAACCGGTGCGTACGCCACTCGACCACGGAGGTCGTCGTCAATTAATGTTGGGGTTACTTATTTTCCCTTACGTAACAAGACAACTGATATGACGTGTCAGGAACGTATTCTCTCAGCCGCAAGCTTAGAGAATAGATAAGAAACTAAAGAGTGCACATGTCGGGGATATGAACCATGAACTTGTTTCGTCCTAAAAATTGCGTCAAACCAGCTCGCGTCGTAAAAATTAGCTTTCGCTCGGAACCGGTTTTTTTTTTGCTAAAAGCGTATTGCTGTACGCGTACTCTATTGTTTTTATATTGTTTTACTGTATGTCGGCTGTTTAATACATTATCGTGTTCAGCTTCAACGCGAAAACAAAACGAAAGAAATCCGAGCTCCGCCGCGGCAGTCTCCAATCAAATGAAATCTTTAATTTGTTGAATAATAAATGACTAGCGCTGTTCCCCGCGGGCGACAAGCTCCGCGCTCCGGGCTCAACGCAAAAACGAATATAAGAGAAAATAAAAAAGGAAAAATTCTATATTTTTTCGTGCAAAAAATTCTTGTTTAAATATAATTTACAACCGTTCCTGATAAATGTTGATTCGCTCCGCGTTCTGTAGCGCAGGCGACTGCTAATATCTGCCTTTTAAATATTATTGTTTTCGGTCTAAAATATTAGTATGACGTAATGTCTCAAGTTGTCTTGAAGCAACGAGATCTATTAATTTATTATGTAACACCAATCAGTTGGAACCTCTTGAGGTTGCCTTAACTACTCGACCCGTTTTACAATTACGAAAATTATTAATCCTTAGAGATGAAAAAATTAAGTACCTAAGCATAAAAATGCTTTGTAGCAAGAACCACAGTTGGATATTCGATAAATCACATCAAAGTGTTTCGATACTAAAAGTGTTTGATCCAATACCGTTTATTCCCAAATCGACCCTCCTACGCGTACTGTGAAGAATTCTCACATACTCCCAAGGAGCTGTTAACCCTTCAATGTCAACAGTTGATACAGGTGATAAGCGGCGTTGAAGTCCCGGGGTGCCGTACATACCCGGGCCCGGACTCGCCACGCTAAGGTTACAAATTGCGGGCCCTTTACATAATAGACGGGAGTTAATCACTTTGTTGCGCGCCAGAGATTAAGGCGGCGGCGCCCCATGCCTTACCAAGCGGGGAGGTGCGGGGAGCGGGGAACGGAGCGGGGAGTAGTGCGGTGACTCGCGGAGTCGCGCGGAGCCTCGCGGAGATGAAAAATTAGGAGTTAATCCCGTCCCCAGCACCTGTTGCCGGCTCGAGTTAAATATTAATGTAAAATAGTTAATGTGGACGTGTCTTGACGGGTAGTAGGATATTATTATGAGAGTGAAGATGAAATGTGAGATTTTGTGTCTATCACTTAGTATTGATGTAAAATACATATTTTATCAGTTAATATCAGTGAATAACTTTGAAGACAGTTTTCACGATCTATGCATATCATCATTCTCTTTATTCCTTTTTCCAAGATTTCTCTCGGACTCAATAATTGTGAGGTTTTGCGTACACTAACTGCTCGAGCAGTCCACCGCTCTTGCGCGTCGCGTGTGCCTCTCAGCCACTAACATTTGTTTGTTTCGATCGCTCGAAGCCGGATTAATCACTTACCATGGACTCGCAATATACACTACTTTAGAGCCGCCCCTTAATGTCGATATAATTACCGACAATAGACGTCATCGTATCGGCCCGTCCCTATTATTACACATCGATGTGTGGTGTGACAGCTGTCAGGGTTTCCGCAGCGACCGCACGCTATCTGTCAGTGACAGGCGGCGCGTGTCTTGTGACGTCACAGTTCTGTACCTAAACTAAATGTCTCTGTGTTATGTAGCGTCACGTCGCCGCGAGGTTTAATTGAGTGGGTGCCATTGGAAACAAGGAAGCTGTCTGCAAAGTATTGGATAACGTCAGAATTTGTCTCGTGTATAGAGAACATTGTTTTAAACACGTACTGTCGGTACTAATGAGGTAGATGTCTGGGTAAGAAAAGCCAAAATCTAGTTATCCCGTAAGTAAGATAATGAAATTATGTTAAACACCTATTTTTGCTTTATCAAAATAAGAAACAGTAGGTAGATAAAGCTAATCAAAGTTCTGGAGTGTTGGTTATGGACGTCATGCTTGCATGTAATGTAATGAATCACTTCCAAGGAAGGAATACTTAAATATTGCATTCAAAGTTTATATAACTAAGGGCTGATTTGTACAACACCAGATCATGACTAACAGTTCAGTTTCATTCACATTCAAATTACTTTCAAGCCCTTTTCGGTAATATTTGTCATTCTAAAATGAACTTAAACACATGTTGTCAAAGTTGATAATTGCGTAATTAGTAATAACGTTTAATTCTCTTTCCATATTGGCTTTAGTATAGTTAATATGGTGACTGTTCTTCACAACAGATTGTAATTAATATAGGAAATCTTGAAAGGAATATAATCTTATAAAATCCACGTTTAGTAGATTAAATAAAGTAATTTACTTGCAGCATGCGTATTTTATAACGACCATTGCACTTGTGAGAGATAGAATTGAGCTTTGAAGATTTAAGGAACACCTGAAATACTTTAGATATTTAAATAATAGGCTGATAACTTTGAAAATGCGGAACTGGTCCTCATAATTTCTATCTAAGAACCATCTCAATCACGTCAACTTTTTAACGAAAAATTGTCACCGCAATCGGCCATTGCAGGTCCTAAATAAATGCGCTTTAAAACTACGAGGCCACCGACAGACTCACAGACCGACTCAAAATCAAAATGTTTTTATCTATAAAGCTGAAGAAATATTATAAAGCTGAAGAGTTTGTTTGTTTGTTTGTTTGGTTGAACGCGCTAATCTCAGGAACTACTGGTTAGAATTGAAAAAATCTTTTTGTGTTAGATAGTCCATTTATCGAGGAAGGCTTTAGGATATATAACATTACGCTGCAACCAATAGGAGCTAAGCAGCAGTGAAAAATGTCACAAAAACGGGGAAAAATATTCATACTTGAAAGCTTCCGTTGCGTGCGCTGCGTAAACGGTTCGAGTTACCTAAAATATATGTATGAAAGAATTGTTCCTCTTAAAATGATCTAAAAAAATGTCTGCGACAGTATATGTCTATCTTTTTAAGATTGACTCACTATAACCTTTTTTAAGGTAATCATTTGGTCGAAATTAATGCATTATTGCCAATTATTTGCTACAGAGTTTTATCAACATAATATTAACTAAAATTATCATTTACGCAGAAATACTTTTTTTTTTAACTTCTTAATCGCGGTCATAATAACAGAAATTGACGCTGACGAAGTCGCGGGGATCAGCTAGTTTCTTATAAACCAAATAAAAAAGGCGCTCAAGAAACGTTAGGTTAAATCTACTGATTCTAGTTGCTCGGTTCCAAAGTGTCCTTCCTATGGAGAAGAGCCGGCAAGAAACTCCATAGGTTACTCTTTTAAAAACTAAATTGTTACAATTATTTGTACATTATTGGTTAAATATATGCGTCAACAACGCAATAAAACTACGTTAATTAAATAAAGAAAAACTACTAATAATAATTTAAAGCAATCAATCCATTAAAATGAATAATAAAAAAATTACGCTGTTGACGCATTCACATGAAAAAAGAACACAAAATTAAAATTGTATATAAAATAAAAAGAAAACAATTTTACATACAATACATTTATATGTAGTCACACAAAAAAAATAAAAACTCGTCGAACGACTCGTCGAACTTATAACAACACTCTTCTTTTTTGGTAGGCAGTTAAACCTATCCGAATCTCCATATCTCCAACATGCAAATGACGATGGATTTTTGCCCGGCCCGGTTCGCAGTCGAACGGAATGAGACCACGATACCTCTTAATTGCAAAAAACGCCTTTAAAAACAAACGTATTTATCATTTTCGCGATGATAAAGTGGCATCGGCAGAATTGGATCATCTATCACCGGCCAGAAAAATGAAAGGCGGCGTTATTACGTATCCTGCAATAACAATGCGTCAGCAAAATTAGCGATTAAAAACCAATTATTGTAAAAAAAACTGCTGTCGGATTTCTAATTTGTATGACATTAAGTAATTTTTTCTATTTTGACTTTATTAATTGTTATTGTTTTAATGTTCCAATCTTAATATTTGTACGCATCCACGGCAAAACATAGTGTTCCTATTGATTACTTTAAGACCTGCATCATATCCAAATACATGTGTTTCAAAAATATAATTCTGATTATCCAAACGTAATTAGCAATTTGCCAGCACTCATTGTGCAATTTTTGCTGATGCTTTGCTATTGCAACATATGTAATACCGCCGCCTTTCAATTCCGGCAGCCGGTGCGGTGCCGACACTTTTAATGAAGCGCGAAGCTGATTGTTTACGGATTTGGGTAAATATACTGCGATCGAACGGTTTTTTTTTTAATGTACAGAATACAATGCTCATTTTTAAAGACCACTGTTGTCTATCATCTAATCTAATAAGGCAGTGCATTGAGTTAACGTATTAGTAACTAAAACTAAACCTGATACAGGGAGTATAAAATGAGCTTTGTAAAAGTTGTCTTAGTTTACGTGCAGTCTCTATTTAAATGATTATTCCCGGTAAATGCCGCCATAACACCTGCAAAGGTTTTTGAACAGCAGGAAACTGAATCTAAATAAATCGCGATGGAATTCGACTTTAAAAGTAGATTTATAAAAAAAAATATCTTTATTTTTCTGCATTCTGAGTGTTTCACCATAAGTCCCCAATTCTTCCTCATTGTTTAGCCCATTTGTCTCGAGGTGGGGCAGAGGAAAGGGGGGGGGGGGACTTCCATTCGTCTCCCTCAGGACCCTGATTCCGAGTCTTCCCCTCATCTGTCATATGATCCATTCATCTCAATATCATCGAATATGTTGTTCGATTTTAGACAGTTATTGTTGTAGCTCTTATTACAATGGAGTAAGAGCGTTTTTTGATAATCATCGAATTGTGACGTAACAATTCGATAAACGTGTTCAAGATGCAAGCGGTAACTTGTTGAGTTGCGGAGTTACGGAATCAGAACAGTGAGGTTATATGCAGTGGTCTATGAGTGAATATACTTATACTAAAGCCAATATGAAAAGAGAATTAAACATTATTACTAATTACGCCATTATCAACTTTGACAACATGTGTTTAAGTTCATTTTAGAATGACAAATATTACCGAAAGGGGCTTAAAAGTAATTTGAATGTGATGGAAACTGAACTGTTAGTCATTGAATTAAGGTTCATAATCCCAAAGCACGTTCATTATTTCTTTAAAGTGGCTGATGTATATAGGTATCTTTAAATGGAAATAGTGATTATTTATTACTGTTTAAACATCTTTTATATAAATCTAATAGTATTGCTCCAGTCCATACGCATGTAATACTTTATTGTGACCAACATAACAAAAAAAAAGGTAACCCTGTATTTTTTAAAACATCTTTTTACCATTTTAAACACTATTGCTTCGGTCTATACATTTCCCTTGAGAGTTCTTTAATAACTCTCCTAAAGAGAAATAAAATATTAACAGAACCTGATTCTACCAAAATTCCAGTTTCACAACATTTTGCATCCGGTACTAAATGGCCACAAATCTCAACTACTAATTAAAACATGATAAGCGTTCAGTCCAAGTTCACTCGCACTTCGCCCCACATTCTCACGCGGTGTCACCCTTCCCCCTCTCCCCGCACTGCACCTCCTCCCTCCTCTAGTCACCGTCCAGCAAACGACTTCATTACTCTGCGGGGCGAGTGCTCGCGGCGTGTGGTTGCAAAGTTACACCGGGTTCCCACTACCGGCAGGTTTGCCGGAAACCCGGTTCCCGGACGACAGTGTTCACATTACACTGGATCGCACAAGAAAAATAGTAATAATAATATTCCGGGACAACTCACACACGGTTATCCGATCCCAAGCTAAGCAGAGCTTGTGTTATGGTAACCAGACAACTGATAAACATACTTATATATTTCTAAATACATACTTATATATATTATAGATAAATTACATCCAGACACAGAACAAATGATCGTGCTCATCACACAAAGATTTGTCCTGAGTGGGAATCGAACCCACGACCTCCGGTATAGCAGTCAGGGTCACTAACCACTAGACCAACAGGCCTGAAATCCGAAATCGAAATCAAAATATTTTCATTTTAAGTAGGCCTTTTTAAAGCCTGACTCTATACTAAAGCCAACATGGAAAGAGAATTAAACGTTATTACTAATTACGCAACTATCAACTTTGACAACATGTGTTTAAGTTCATTTTAGAATGACAAATATTACCGAAAAGGGCCTAAAAGTAATTTGAATGTGATGGAAACTGAACCGTTAGTCATTGAATCAAGGTTCATAATCCCAAAGCACGTTCATTATTTCTTTAAAGTGGCTGATGTATGACTCAGAGGTGAGTACCTCGTTGAATTCGGTCATAGATCAGATGAAAAATTGTTCGCGTTATTCCGGTCCGCGTGTTATACCGGCGCTTCGCTCAAAATGCTCGGTTAAAATGCTGAACTTAGTAATTTTGCCGGATCCGACATAATGTGAACAGCTTCATATATATACTTTAGCCACGAGCACTCCCGGCAATTCTGCCGGTAAATCTGCCGGTCCGGCGTAATCTGAAGCCGGCCTTACCGTAAAAGGGTTGCAATAACGCGGCGCTCAGATTTACGAGCTCCCAGCTCCCTGCGACCAGTGTCTACAGACGAGACACGAGACGTATTTGTCGGACAGTGATTTGTACGGTGGTTGTACGAGACAATTTAGTTTAGAACGTCCTTACTTGTCAGTGACTTAAGTAGGTTAGTCGTGCCAGCGTAACTCTTTTGTTTTAACATGTGGGTTAATAGTTACCTGGAACATCATCTCCCGAGCCTTTTTCCCAACTATGTTGGGGTCGGCTACCAGTCTTACCGGATTCAGCTGAATAGGTACCGTATTTTACATGGAGCGACTGCCTATCTGACCTCCACAACCCATTTTATTGGGTAACACGCTTAGTACGACGGGATTTTATTTCAACTGACTTCAAAAAGAGCTGATTCTCATGTCGTCTTTATATTTTGTATTATCTTATGTGTGATAAGCAATATATATATATGTAAAATATACTCTATGTAAAATAAGGAAGCCGACTCCAACATTGCTTAGGAAAAGGCTAAAGAGTACTAGCATGTTAACATCCCACTGCTGGGCTACACTCAGAGAAGGAACGGGCATGGGAAAAAGTGAGCATAGGTCGAAGAAAAATCCTTGTTAAACTGCTGTCACAATGTCAAGTTCTCTGCCCATCTTTCGATTAGTAACGGGACGATAGTAGAGTCCGTTCATATTTCCAATAAGGTCGACCTCCTTACAGTTAGACCTCGTCGCGTTTTATGGTTAATTTGGCCAGACCACGAATATCAACGTTTTACGGCGGGTTTTTATCTCGGCCGATGTAAATTCACGTTATTTCACTAGGTATATTATTATTAGGTACCTACAGGTTACGTGCCTTATTACTTTCATGTTTTACGAGCTTCGAAGGCGGCCAAATTATTATTATGAATACGAAATATTTGTAGTCTGATCGTGTCTGGCGGGAACATGTGTTTTTGTAACACTTTTTTTCATATAAGAAATTATTGAACAACATATTAAAACACTCTTTTTCGCTATTCGAGACCCAAGTCTCACCTCTATTTTCTTCATAGTCTTGTACATAGAATGGCTAAAATCCCACCTCTCAAATCTGAAGGTATCTGCCTATACTATATAATTGAAATAGATAATAAGTGTATATTATTTACTGAATACCTATTTAATAAATTATAATGCTTTTTTTCTGGATCACCTATAACTTTTTTACCTTACCTATAGGTAACACAACGACAATATTATTCGAAATTATTTTATACTTACCTCTTATTGCGTAGGTATATTGCGTTAATCATAAATATTTGCAGCGGTGTTTAGATATAAGGTCATGCGGGGGAGTCACGCTCCGTTACTCCGATAAAATCCTGAACTACAAATATGGGTCATACGCTCCCTGCTTTGTTTATCCTAGAACATTAATAATGATCGGGTAAACAAACTCTTTTACTGTAAAAAATATTTTTATTAAATGGTATGTAAACGGACTGATCATAAAAAAGAACTTTTTATACTCGCCATTTTCAGGCACAAAGGCTCGGCTACATGCTCAAGCTTATTTTCACGAACCGTGTGTATACCATTCAAATAGCTCGCACAAAACGCTAGTTTGTATAAAAATAATTGGTGAAAATGGTACAATATAAACTGCGAATTAAACGCACTATAGAGTACATTCATGAACTTATGCAAAAACGGTTACGGTCGAATAAAGATCAAACGCAACCACATTATAATGAATCCAGAACTTAGTGTATCACTAGTAGAACCTCCACATAAGTGCAGCCACACCCGCAGCAACTTTGTACCGCGCTATGATCGAAACTTGTGTCCGCGTCCCTACGGGCAGGTGCTGCTCGGCCGCAGCGTAGATTGCCCAGCGCCGGGTAATTTAAACTTGTCGACGTATCACAATGTCGCATACAATACCCTCTCCAATGCGGATTCACTTCACATTGTACTCGCATTGTATCGAACGAGGTCACCGATGTATTCAACACAATACGATATGTTCGCTAACACGTGTAAGAACATTTATAGAGCAACGGAGAATAAAATATTCACTCTGAGCCCCCGAGAATCGGTCTTTTATTTCCTCATTATGAAATTCAAATTAGCTGTTAATCAAATTCCGTCGCGCTCGGCAGTCAGTGGCCCCTTCATTACCACTGGGTGTTGCAGGAAACAAGTGAAGGTCGGGGGCGACGAAATAACAAGCGTTCTCCTCTCGCCTAAAAATAATTCATTTAAATTTTTCCAAACGGTTGAAAGGTTAACCTGATTTTTTTCGATCTTCGATGTAGGTACCTACCGTTAAGGACAATCTTCTAATTGCGTTCTCATTTACAGTCTCGTTGCTTGATCTATGTTCAAAGGCGATACTTTTAGTTTAATATGTAATATGCACATGAAGAAGTTTACAAATATTCAACACTTGACGTGTTAACTTACTTATAAACCTCACCAGCCCGTAACTTCGTTATAGGTGTAATTTTATCGAGGGACACTCACGAGAGGTGACCGATAAATCTTGGCTGTATAGTTTATTACAGGGAATTATTAAATGGCCGGAGTTGACGGTGACGAGCCAGATTCGATGGGACCGGCCGAAGTGTGAATTAGTTATGAGATGATGACGTCACGCGCCACTGAAGGGTCACGAATTCACGATGTACTAATAAACAGATGTTTACCTGATTCTGATATGTGTGTCTTTTTATCACATTAGATGAGTTTTACGTTAACGGCCAATTTCAATAACATATCTCTAGATAGTTTTCTCTACTAGAGATAGAATTTTGACTTACAAATTATGTGGAAAACTATCTTCTCCATAGGAATGACATTTTGGAACCTGCAACTAGAGTTAGTAAATTTAACGTTTTAAAAGAGCTTGGAAAGGCCTATTTGAAATGAAAATATTTTCATTTTGATTTCTAAATATATTGATTTATGAGGTTTAAGCGAATGTACTTCACTTCACAGTAATAATTAACACTTACTTACTACTGTTAATTTCAAGAACTTATCTAGAGATTTAAATAAAACTACTTTTACGGATTTTATCGCAGTTTGTATTTACCCGCGACCATGATAACTGCAAAGGTGTCGAAACGTCGGCACCTAAAATCTAAATACAAGCCGCGATAAAATCCGTAAAAAGTAGTTTTACTTCGATCTCTAGATATGTTCTTGAAATTAACAGTAGTAACTGTTAATTATTACTGTTAATTGCAAGAACAGAATTAAGTTATTTTAAGTTTATTCTAAACTATAGATAGAGCTTCGAATACAACTGTAAACCGCAAGCTTCAACAAGGAACAAGTCAGATTGTCGAGTTGATCTCGGTATATACTTAATTAAAGGGATCGTTAGCCGTCCGCAAATGAACAATAGCCGAGACGGAGTCATGAAAAGCGAAGGCGACTTCAAGTTTCGGATAACCTTTGAGGAACTTTGCAACTTACAAAGAACATGTATAATTTGTCGGCACAAGACTGAAGGCATGCGGGGAATAATAATATCCCGAGACAACTCACACACGGTCATCCGATCCAAAACTAAGCAGGGCTTGTACTATGGTAACCAGACAACTGATAAACATTTGTAGCATATTTCTAAATACATACACATTATATAATGACGGACGGACGGGCCTGTTGGTCTAGTGGTTAGTGACCCTGACTGCTATACCGGAGGTCGTGGGTTCGATTCCCACACAGGACAAATGTTTGTGTGATGAGCATGATCATTTGTTCTGGTCGTCTGGGTGTAATTTATCTATAATATGTATGTATTTAGAAATATATAAGTATGTTTATCAGTTGTCTGGTTACCATAACACAAGCTCTGCTTAGCTTGGGATCAGATAACCGTGTGTGAGTTGTCCCGGAATATTATAATAGATAAATTACACCCAGATAAAGTACAAATGATCATGCTAATCACAGAAACATTTTTCCTGGATGGGAATCGAACCCATGACCTTCGGTATTGCAGTAAGGATCACTAACCACTAGACCAACACGACAGTTCATACACGGACGACGCTCGCATACCGGATGATTTTTAAAGGCTAGGTTCCACACGTTTTACGGCAGCAATAAAATAACCCATTGGGCTCTGAATGAAGACGTATGGGACGCGAGGTTGTAGACCAACGAGTGCACTCTAATAGGGTTCGAATGGTACGTGGATATTACCTGCCTTCAGATCTCATACGAACCACTAAATCAATTCTGTTCAAGGAGATGCATCTGCAGGAATATTTGAATAGCGAATGGTTCTGTTTGATTCGTTCCGTTCGGTTCGTGTTATATTAATATCAAAAATGCACAGCCCGGAGCGAACCGTTTTGAGCTCAAAAGTAGAAGTCTTTTGTTTATTTTTGGTATCGCGGCGGCTAGGGTTTATTGTTTGTTGATTACTTTTTCGTGCCGCGTCTCGCTCTGTGATCAATCTGTTTTTCCTGTGTCCGGCGCGAAACGTTCTTTTGTTTTGTTCCGTTGCTCCCCTTTAGGTAAGCCGGCCCCCGCAGTTTTCTAACAAATTATTTAGTTTTTTTCGCAAAAACACAGAAATAGAAATGTATTGCAAAAAAATGTCTTTGAAACTTTGTTAATTTATAATCTCAACCGTACTGTTATGGAAAACGCTCATACTTTTAGGTATTTTACAATTGGTTTGAAACTTCCAGCTAGTTTAACATGTGTACTAGTGAATATGTTTTTGGAATTTTACTATTTCCTCCTTGTTGTACTTAGATTCGATCGCCTGGCGGCGGAGCACCACTGCCTGCGCATCAAGCTGCTCGGCGACTGCTACTACTGCGTGTCGGGGCTGCCCGAGGCGCGCGACGACCACGCCAAGTGCTGCGTCGAGATGGGCCTCGACATGATCGATGCTATTGCGTGAGTACCACTCTAATAAGGCCCAAAGTATTATTAATGGTCCTAGTAAAGGTTAGGTCAAAACTTGATTTTACTTAACGATTTAAAACTTTATTTTACTTTACTTATTCGATGAACAATTAAAAAAAAAGCTCCTTTTTTGTACGACGTGTTTGGTAGCTTGTATACTTCACATTGAAAAAAGAGAGCACTTCGTCCAGTCTATGGGATGAAAAGTGCTGTAGGTGATGATGATTATAAAAGCAAAATTGAAGATGATTTAGACATAGAACTTCATGACAATGGTAAATCAGTACTACACATATGAAGTACCATTATTGTGACTCAATGGCTTTGATAGGAGATGATACCTTCAAAACTTTACGTACTAATAGTTCTTGAATAAGATAAGAGCCAATAAGGGCTCATCTAAACCAACTTATGTACCTAATGTAATATGGTTGTGTTCAGCCTGGTCCGCGAGGTGATGTCGGTGAACGTGAACATGCGCGTGGGCATTCACACCGGCCGCGTGCACTGCGTCGTGCTCGGCCTGCGCAAGTGGCAGTTCGACGTCTGGTCCAATGACGTCTCGCTCGCCAACTACATGGAGAGCGGCGGCGTTGCTGGGTGAGTACACTAGTCTAATACTGGTAGACGTATGTATGTATGAGATATTTGGCAGGCACAAGAATGAAATATACAATAATGAGATCTAAGCCAGAAAACAGATCCCGTTTCCTCTCAGAACTTGTGTTTCAGAAGCTTTTGTATTTGCTGCTGTAACATGATGTTAATTTTTCACAGAATGTATGACATTAATCAACAGTAAGATAAGAAATATTTCCATTGCTATTTGCATTACAGTCGAACCCTAGACTAGTTTCAAGATTTTGCGCTTCTATATATTGAACTGCCGTGGATCAAGTACTCGTATTTGAACAATTCAGAAACTAAAGCCTGGTTTGGATGATGCGATGAATATCGAGCGAGTTGCAGTACATTGCGGCACCGCGCGGCTATGCTGTCATAAATGATCGATTATAGACGGCAATGTACTGCAACTTGCACGATTTTTCTCGCATAATCTAAACCAGTCTAGAGTCACCTCATGTGTGACGGAAAATGCGTTGCTATAAAACATTCACACTTAAACGACGCATTTTCCATCAGATATTAACCGACCCTATCCTGCCTCTTCGTCTCGTACCCTTCACTCACGACTGATGTTTGTTGTCAGACGCGTGCACATCACGAAGGAGACGCTGAGCTGCCTCGGCGACGACTACAAGGTGGAGCCAGGCTATGGCGGCCTGCGCAATGCCTACCTCAAGGACCACAACATCGAGACCTACCTCATCGTGCCCGACGACACCAGCCGCGTGGTCAGTATACATACACTGCTAATTCATTACTAAAAGTGATTACTAAATTCTAACAAAAAAAACCGACTTCAAAATAATTCTTATGTGGGTTTTCATAATGGATCCCACTGTCAAAAATAGGGACCACACTGGAAGCACTAAGATTTCAAATTAAAAAAAGAATCATCAAAATCGGTTCACACAGTCGAAAGTTCTAAAAAAAAGAACTGACGAAATTGACTACCTCCTCCTTTTTTGAATTCGGTTAAAAAGGTATAAAATGCATTTACGCGCTAATTTCTGTTGAATTATATTACTCTAAACATGCAGTGCGAAAGTTTAAAAGTACATTACTAACTCATTTCTATTAGTGATTAGCTGTGCCCCGCGGTTTCACCCGCGTGAATACCTAGGTCCCGTTCCCGATGCCTTTGTATTACTAGGGGCGGAGATAAATCCAACAAATCACTATCGTAACAAAAGTCAGGATTACTTAATTTAGTGATTGAGTATTCTTCAATTTCCTAATTTTCTTCTTTGCTTTAATAAGAACCTTCTCCTGACAATAACAACCACAACAAAAAAAGAATTAGTGAAATCGGTCCAGCCGTTCACGCGTGATGCCGTGACCGAAGGGAAATAGGGATTCATTTTTATATATACCTATATATACATATAGATTGCAATAAATGTCAAAAAGAGTTTCTATGAAATTAATGCAACTTCCTCTAAAGTTAGAGAATTATTTAAATCGATCCCAGATTGCCGCAGGTTTTGAGTAAAAAACATAACGCCACAATAGAAACTTCCTCCTCCTTGAATTTACTTAACCGACTTTAAAAGACTTCGTTATACTTCCAACCTCTAATTGTATATTGTATCTGGGTGTAATTTATCTATAATATGTATGTATTTACAAATATATAAGTATGTTTATCAGTTGTCTGGTTACCATAACACAAGCTCTGCTTAGCTTGGGATCAGATAACCGTGTGTGAGTTGTCCCGGAATATTATTTATTTATTTATTTATCGAAATTAAATTCGTATTGGATCTGAAATTCAGGTTTAGTTTTGCCTGGTCAATAATATTACTGTAACGGTGAAAGATAGTGAGATTGTTCAGGCATTTTGTATGACATGAGGATAAATGTTTCATAACTACTCAACAATCCCATTCAATTAATTTTATCAAAACGATAGCCAATTAATTCTTTTGTAAACAAAAAAACATTTTTAAATAAATAAACACTTAAACGTGAAAACAAATTGAAAAAAAAACTCTGAAATTATAAAATTCATGAAAGCGAAATTGTATATCAAACGAATACGTAATACGTACTACCTACTACGCGTTGGGTGTCATATCGAAACTTTATGCGCATTTTCATATGAAAATTAACGATGACCTGCAACGATGTCACACGGCATTATTGATAATAATAATAATAATAATAAAAGTTTATTGCGTAACACAGACAGCCTTAAAGTACAAAAAATAAAAAAAAACTTAAAATTAACAAAATAAGAAATTATGGTTTACAAGTAAGTACATATATTATATTATTTTTTTTTAATTTTGAACGGAGAAGAGTTCACATTTAGTTGAATTGGGAATGTTGAAAACAGTGGCTGTCATCGGATTGATTCGCCCTATCCTCTCGTACTAGTTAAAACTGTATCACGAGTGAATAGTATTCCTCATCCTCAGAAAGTATCATTATAAGCAATCATGTCCATTTCCTTTTGTGAATAATTATGATTCGGTTGTTTAACAAGTTGGTATTTGTTATTACCTATGATTATTTTATTTAATTTGTTTGTGGTTAGAAGTTGTGTGCGGGTTTAGTACTGTGTCGGACTGTGTATTGTAGGGTGAGTGAATTTTATGTATGTATTTGAATGAGTATATGTGTATGTGCAATTATAGTTTAGCCCACTTTATACGCAGGTCTCCAGAAGTTTTTCAGTTTTATTGTAATCTAAAGATTTTAGGTATCCGTCTATAACCAGTTTGCATTTGTGTTTATTGAGGATTCTTACATCTATATTTTTGCTTATTTTATTATATAACATGGGTCCGAGATAGTTACGAAATCTTTGTGCAAAAGATGTCCTATATTTTGGCGTGATATAAACTTTATCAGTCCTTCTTCGTGTAATGAAGTGTGGTTTAACTGAGTGTTGTCTGAGGGTCACTGATTTAATAAATAATTGTCTTACTGTAAGGACTCCCATCTCTGTGTACAACGTCTTTGTTGGAAAGCTATATTTTTTACGTGATAAAACTTTTAAGATCATTCGTTGAGCTCTTTCTACTTCTAACATGGTGTTTTTGGAAGTACCTCCCCAAACCATAATACCATACGTTAGTATAGCCTGGCATAGTGCAAAATAGATTTTTAGTGTCATCTCAGTATCGCAGGCATTCCTAATATTTTTAAAGATATATATCAATTTTCGGACGCGGTTGCTTAAGTTATGGATGTGTTGCTTCCAGTTTAGATTTTGGTCGACTATTATGCCCAGGTATTTAATGGAATTGGTCCCACTAATAGTGTTACAATTGCAGGTATTTGCATTAGTACAAGTATGTGCTTGTATTCTAAATGAGTTTTGAGAAGGCTGGGTGTTCGACTTAATGGTGAATGTAATAAACTTTGTTTTGTCTATGTTAAGCGTTAGTAGATGGTTGTCTAGCCAGGAGACTACTGAGGCAAAACCTTTGTTTGCTGCATTGTAAACGTCTTCCCAGGTGTTGGCACTAAACAGCAAAACCGTGTCATCCGCAAAAGTAATAATTTGTCCTTTTTCCAATTGTTTTTCGCAAAGCTGATTAATATAGATTAGAAAAAGTGTAGGACCCAGTACACTTCCCTGCGGCACACCGAAAGTTATAGTTTCCTCCCTACTAAAGTTGTCATTAATTCTTACAATCTGTTTTCGATTCGATAGATAATCCCGAAAGAGCTGCAAAGGTATTCCTCGAATTCCCAGGGCTTCAAGTTTGTATATGAGAATGGGAATAGACACGGTGTCGAAGGCCTTTGCAAGGTCTAGGAATATACCTAACGTTTTTTGGCCTTTATCTAAGCTTCGCACAATAAAAGATGTAAGTTTGTGCAAAGCATCGGCAGTAGACAGCTTCTCTCTAAACCCAAATTGGTTGTCGGAAAGAAGCTGATGAGTTTCCAAATAATGCTTCAGCCTTATATTTATTAGTTTTTCCAATATTTTGGAAAAAATGGGGAGAAGGGAAATAGGTCTGTAATTTGACACCTCTTTTCTGTCACCTGCCTTGAATATAGGAACAGTGATCGCCTTTTTAAGAGCATCTGGGAACGTTCCTTTTGATAAACAGTTATTAAAAACGATCGCTAAAGGTTTTGCAAGGGCATGAATCGCTTTTTTAATAAATAAAGTTGGGATACCATCCCAACCTGAAGAGTTTTTGGGTTTTAGATCATTTACTATTTTTGCTATTTCAATCTCATTAGTTGGGAGGAGTACAAATGAGTTCAGTGGTCCTATATTATTTATCGGTTCAAATTGTTTACATAAATCCAATTCAGTTATGTTTTTGTTAGATAAAATACGGTTTGCCAGGTTACTACCAACGTCAACAAAGTATCTATTAATTACGTCTAAGGAAGCTTGTGGGTTTACTGCTGTATGCAGTAGTTCCTGTGGTACTTTAGGGCAGGTGTTTAGGTTACATATTTGCTTAACTAATCCCCATTGGTTTTTTATATTATATTTGGCTTTAACGAATGCAGACTTAAAATAATTATTTCTTAGGTTTTTTAGTATTTTGTTACATGTGTTACGATAGCGCTTATATGTTACTTGCAAAATCGTGTTTTCAGGGTCATTTCTTAATTTTTGGTGTAGTCGGTCGCGATTTTTCATGCATCTACAAAGACCTGGAGTAATCCATGGCTTAATAGTCCTTTTCCGCCTAGACTGCTTGAACGTAAGTGTGTGACGTGTTAACACTTCCTTGATAATACTAAGAAGTATGTTCATCATAGAATTAGGATTTTCATCGATTAACTTTTCTCCCCAGTTAGTATTTTTGAGATCTAGTATAGCGGCGTCATAGTCTATTTTTGTGTAAGTATAAGTTCTTTGAGGTGTACTTGCAGTCTTTGTTGGTATCGAAAACATAACGCTGAAGTGATCCGTTATCGTGGTATGACACACTATGGTTGAAGTTTTTGATTTTGTTTTTACAAAGCAGTGGTCGAGGCAGTTTGATTCTCTTGTAGGTAGAGTATGCGTAGTAAGTAAGCCATAGGATGCTAAAAGATTCATGTAATCAGAAGATTTAGCAGTGAGGCAATTTTGTTGTATATTTATATTTAGATCACCCATCATTATTAAAGTTTTGCACTGTTTAAGACTAGCTAAAATTCTGTCAAGTGACTCTAGAAATGGATCCAAATCTCGGAAACATGGCGGTCTGTAAATTGCAAGAATAGCTAGGTCATTTGCATTACCTATTTTTGTGACAAGGCAATTTACTTCGCGAGTATGGTTTGGTTCATATACCTCTGCGTGAATATTATCTTTTAGGTATAATACGATACCATCATTTTGGTTGTAATGGGTTTTGGTGTGAAAAGATGTATAATTATCCATTTCTGGTATTGTGGAATTTTCAGATATCCAAGATTCTGTTAGCATAATGAGATCGAAGTCAATGCTTAGTCTCTTAAGAAGAACTGTTAGCTCATTGTAGTTATGGGTTATGCTTCTAATATTTTGACTTAATACTGTAAAATTCCTAGAGCCCGCGTTTAATGCAACCTTGCAGCGTTCTGGCATGTCAATAGCTAGAGCATCACCGACACTGACCTGTTCGTCAATGTCATTTGAAATACTCTGTATGTCAACCATAAACTTTATATTTTAATACAGGAATACGAATAGTGGCAATGCTATAGCAGAGACAATGTACGTGGACGCAAAAGGAAGGTAGTAGGATAAAGTAGGCACATGATGTAGTGTTTAAGAGTGTGGTGTCAATGTGTAGTAGGTCCGAGTCAGTATAATATGTGTAGTGAGTGTATGAGTGTTTACTATAAATGAGAAAACCATACAAAATCTTAATTACTAGTATCACAAGAGCGGGAAATATTATTTTAAATCTAAGATTAATCATGCAATATTTTATAATAGTTAGCACAGGGCAACAACATAAAGCGTATTTGGGGATTAAACAAATGCGCAGAAAACAATTTAGTCATATATTATCTCGGATATTGTTAATATCTGCTTCGTTTTTAATTATTATCTGCTTATCACCTTCCATTTTTCTTAAAAACACTTTACCGTGAGATGTCCAGCAGAACTTGAAACCATTATCTTTGGCAAACTTTCTCGCAAGATAGAATAGGCGCTGATTCTTGAAAGTAAGGCACTCTGATAGAAATATAGGTTTAGCGGGGCCTTCTAGTTTGATATGTGCTGTGTTAAGTTTATTTCCCTGGTTAGTTTTGTTGAAGTTTCGGGAGGCTTTAAGAATGTTTTCTTTAGTATTTATTTGATTAAAATCAACAATAATTGAAGAGATGCCTTCCTTCTTGTACGGACGGAATAAATCTTTAATGTCGTGTTGTTGTATTTTAACACCAAGGGTAGATGTCGTTTCGGATACAATTTTGAGTAGGTCATCCTTTGTTTCCCCTTGCGTTTTTGGTATATTACGTATTTCAATTTTAGATAGGTTCAACATCCTTTCCAGGTTATCAACTCGATCCTCCAATTGATTAATGTAGTTTCGATCCGACCTCCTCAAATCCTCTAAATTTTGCATCCTGACAACCATATCATCATATTGTATCGACATGAAGCTAATTTTTTCTTTTATTTCAATGTTTTGAACAATCACTTCCTCCATTGCTTTTTGTATGGAATCCAACTTAGTATCCGTCTGAGAGGTGTGTGTTTTTAATAGCTCTCGAATCTCGTCTATAGAATTTGAGTCATCGTCATCACGTTTGCGCTTCCGGATATTTACATTTTCATACTCTGGATTTGCTAGGTTGGGAGCTGAACCAGCCTTTGGGATAGTCTGGATACTAGTTTCCAATTCCGTATCCGTCTCAGTAAAGGTGTGTATCTTTGGTGGTGTGCGTCTCAGCGGCATCATCTTAGTTTAAAGTTCAGCCTCGTACAGAATAGTAATTACAAGCAAATAAAGTTTTTTTTTTTTTTTTAGATATGCTATAAATAATCTTTATGTCTATGCAATGCCAAGTAATTATGAGTAAATCAAGAATGTGTAAAAAAAAAAAAAAAAAAAAAAAAAAAAAAAAAAATCGGAGATGAAAAACAAAAAATACTCAAAAAGAGAAATGCGATCCTGGGATTGAACTCAGGTGTCGTAGACGTAGACCGTCGGCTCGCTGCCGGTGCGCCACGACGTCTTGATACTCGCAGTTGAAAAAAGGTGATCTATTCCACCACCATTTGATGAACGGAGCGAACGGCCGGCGTTGTCGGGTGGTATTTATGACCATATAAGGTCACGTTTTGTGTGCTCCGTCGGCTTTTGACTCACCGGCAATCGACGAATGGTGGCAGCGTAGCTATGTGAGTCACTGGTCCTTTGTTTACGTTGGAACTTTTTGTGCAATTTCTCTTCTATTCCACTTGTTTATTTCACTCTATTTGTGTACTTAAGTGACTGAGTACACAATTGTAACAATTATGTGCCCGCCTGTGTAATATTTAAACATTTAAGGTATTATATAGTGGTTAATCGTATTGAGAGCGCTCTGAACACGTCTACCTCGAGTGTGCGCGGATGCGGAACTCAGTTGGCAACGGCAACTCAGTTGATGCGCGAGTCAGATAAAAATTGACAATATTTGTACTGAAATAATCCATTATCGCCGATCGCCATAGCTCGTAGGCTAACCCCGACCCGCCCGACTACAAAGTAAGATTAAATATGAAAAAAAAAGCTTTTAAATCGATACGTGTTGGATTAAAATTAATGTCGAACAGCTAACCAAGCATTGAAATCCAAAATAAAAGTTTATAAAAGTATATCTATAGGTACATAAAATAAATCTGTAAAAGTGAAAATTCTGTACATTGAAAATATCAAAAAAATAAATGGCGGGGGATGTTACTAGACCGACACCGAACACAAAAGAGTGAAGAAAAAAAATTCTCTGTCTGTCTGTCTGTTTGTTCAGGTATCACGCAAAAACTACCGGTTCGATTACGATGAAACTTGGTATAATTATTTTTTATTATCCTGGGCACCACACTGGGTAGTTTTTATTCCGGAAAAGTATAAACAATAAAAAACAAACTTTATTATGCGGTTAAAACTCATTGATAAGTTTCGTCATCCACGCGAACGAAGTCGCAGGCACAGCTAGTACAAAAATATATCTGCTTCAAAATTGAGTCGCAAAGTTTTCACTGGAAGAAACAAAGTAACATACTCGTACATACAAAGCAACTTAAAAGAATGCTTTAAAAAATAACAATTTTTGTTTTAATCATATTAAAAGTACCTACTTAAAACCCGTTTTTATCATCCAACAATTTGACAGACCTTTATGACAAACAATTCGCGAAGAAATACTCTGTCCTAAAGGATATAAACTACATTTTGTTCCAATTCCCGTCATCCACAACAGGGCAACTTATCTGTAATGTGCAGTTCATCCTCCCAGCTTTGAAATAAAGCTGTTACTACACGAGCAGGTCCCAGAGTTTCGTCCAATATAATAAACTAGTTAAATTTTAATAGCAGCCTTAACGTGTGGGCCGCGAGAGCGCTCGGTATCGCTGCACGGAATATTTTCATAATTGAATCGCTGGAAATTCTGGCGTCTGCAAATATTCTGCTGGTAATACCTATCATATGGCTAGGACGTGTTTACATATGATAGTCGAGACACTTAAGGCGATAGGATAGCCCAACGTCCTTGAGCATTGAACGTGAAACAATCTGAGTGACCGCGAGCGCGGGGCGCGAATGTAATAATATGGTATTGTTGATTTAACGGCAAGCAAGTAATAATTTTGTAAAATTTGGAACTTATATTTAATAAAGCATTAAATTGTTTATGATTGTGTGAAAAAAATATTTAAATCGCTTCAGTTGTTTGAGAGCAGTAAGCAAATTATTGCAAATTTAAAGAGGATATATTCGATTTTTTTACGACAAAAGTATGAACAAAAATAAAAAAACTAAACTTAGAATTTAAAGTTAAATATGTTATGCGTATTAGGGTTTTTTTTTTAATATATTTGGTCCATCCGTCTAGTAGTAGTAGTCCTTCAAAGAGAGGTCTATTTTGTAGTTTGGCCTATCCTTTCAACTTAAGAGTTTTACTCAGAGTACATGCGTGTCAAAACAATTAGTAAAACATCATACTGTTTCATTTACTCGTATCTCCCGCGACTTGATCCGCGTGTTTTAGTTCAATAAGATTTTTTTATGATTTTGCTCGGATTTTTCTAAAATAAATTGATTTTCCTAAAGGAGTATACGGCTATACGGCTATCATGTTCACAAAGAGTTCTTTCAATCCTGTTACCTACTTCCATTGCTCCCATTGGCGCGTTTGAGCAAACAGAAAATATCTTCCGCTTCATAATATTAGTATGAGATTTCCTTTGTTATATTTGACAAGCTTTTACTTGCAATGTTAGTTTATTTTAATTAATACGCTCATGTTGCATTGTTGGTAACACTTCGTGCATAAATATGTCCCATTTAATACTGGTGATGGAAATAATAGCTTTTATTTTAAGCGACGAACGATCAGTTATTTGGTAACTTTATTAATTGCTGTATTTCAAAAAGTCTACATGGTTTAATATTTAAAAAAAAAATATCCTTATTATCCATTTATATCTATACTTATAATAAATCTGTAGAAAGGTCAATTCTGTACATGAAATATATTTTCAAAATAACTATCAGGGGGTGATTAGTGATCGATACTGATGCCAAAAATGCAATCAGTAAAATTTTTGTCTGTCTTTCTGTCTGTCTGTCTGTCTGTCTGTATGTTCCTTATAGAAACAAAAACTACTTGACGGATTTTAACGAAACTTGGTACAATAATTTTTCATACTCCTGGGCAGGTTATAGTATACTTTTCATAACGCTACAATCAATAGGAGCAGAGCAATGAAGGGAAATGTTAGGAAAACGGGAGAAGTTACTCAATTTTTTAAGCTTCCGTCGCGTTAAAGACTCATTGATAAGCTTCGTCATCCACGCGAACGAAGTTGCAGGCACAGCTAGTCATAAATAATTGTGTCAACTAATTATTAATTTATCAATCGTATATATTTTGAATGTCACATTGTGGTTTGGTTCATAAATAGGTTCAGTAAAAAAAGAATTAAACATTAAAACGTTTTAAAAGCCGGTGTGTGCGGCGCCGCGGTTAAAATATAACTGATAAAATATTTCTGATACTATTAATTTGTAAAATCAATTTACTGTTTGTTTGTTATGTTTCTGGCTAAGTGAGGTCATTGGGATGGTCGGAAGTATCTTGTTCCCAAAATATATACATCAGCCACTTTAAAGAAATAATGACCGTGCTTTGGGATTATGAACCTTAATTCAATGACTAACAGTTCAGTTTCCATCACATTCAAATTACTTTTAGGCCTTTTTCGGTAATATTTGTCATTCTAAAATGAACTTAAACACATGTTGTCAAAGTTGATAACTGCGTAATTAGTAATAACGTTTAATTCTCTTTCCAGATTGGCTTTAGTAGGTATAGTAATAGTATTCAGTGTATGAGATTCGGTTTTAGGCTTCAAGGCTTTATAAGAAAGCGAAAAAATTTGTAAACGTATTATTCACAGCACATGCTAGCATTAATTGCATACATTTTTGTGAACGGTCAAGTGATTGGATTAAAATTCTATTGGTTCCATGCCGTTGCATACAATAATATTTCTTGATATTCGTATTTTTCCTTGATGATAGATATACCGGCAAGAATAATCCCGGTAGTGCTATTCTGTAACATTATTTTCATGTGTCGACAGCGGAGTCCGCGGTGAGATGTCAAATACGTATTTTCGAATTTGAATTCTAAATCAAGACCAATTGGGTTCACTTTTGAAGTGAGCTTTATTGTCACTCAGGTGAAGCTCGATACCGAAATTATTTACAGATTAGACATACTGTTCTTTTTGTCTTTGCGACCTTCTAAAAGTGTTACTAAGTAGCCTACTTTGAATAAAAGATTATTTATCAAAAATTTTTTTATTAATTCTATTTTCATTAACACTATTGTTTTACCTCCAGGACAAGAAGCCGCAGCACTCGTTCTCGCTGAACGGCAACGTGTCGAAGGAGATGCGCGTCATGGGCCACGGCTCGCAGCACGGCAAGCACTCCTCCAAGTAAGTACCTGCTGTTGTCTATGGGATCGGGCAGCGGTGACCGATGGGTGGTGCGGTAGGTCGGTCACAGGTGACCGATGGTCGATAGATTGTGAACGGCATAAAGAGACCTCTAAAAAAATTGTGTTACTTGATTTTGTGTTAGGAAAATGTTTGAAGTTGAATTATCTTGTGGTTCTGCAATATCGATGAGCCTGGCCTTTGGAGACAGCCCTTTTCAGTGCAATATAAGTATAACTAAAACGAAAAATCTTTTCCTACGCACTAAAAATACCGTGCCCATATTAAATGTAAGGTTAAGTAAAGTTAAGTTAGACAATAAATTCAATATCAGCACACTGCACCCGACCAAACCATCGAGTCGCGCGGAATTACCAACAAACTAGTGTTGAACATCTTGCGAGTCCACACAAGTTAAACTCGTACGCCAGGCGTCTCACGCGGCGTGGGGATGCAACCTAGTGCAGTAACACACTTTACAAGTTGTTCTCGCCGTATTGCGAGTCCACACTAGTCCACACGAGTCGAACTCGCGGCGCGCCTGCCGCAAGCTAGTACAGTAACACGCTTCACAAGTTGTTCTCTCGCTGTCATGTGACGTTTATTGTGCCACTGAAGTTGCTCCGCTACGCTGACCGCGTTTAGATGATATTAGGTGGTAGTTCGAAACAATAGAACGACGATATGTAGGTACAACAGAATCACTGGGGTTAGTCTTAAAAGAATTTCACGTGAATTGCAATGCCATTACAAAGCAGGACGATATAATGTTCAACAAAGAGGGTTATTCTGAATGAATATCAATTCTAATAATTGTGCTAGAATTGAAATTCATTAATTTTTAGAATGGAATTGCTGATGCAAAATTGTGGTTCATTTAGCTGACACCCTACACACTACAAAAAAATACTTTCAATGTTCAGAACAGTTAATTCCGTTCATTGACAGTACATTTTTAGGGTTCCGTACCTCAAAAGGAAAAAACGGAACCCTTATACGATCACTTCGTTGTCCTTCCTTCCGTCCGTCCGGTCTGTCAAGACCGTTTTTCTCAGGAACGCGTGGAGGTATCAAACTGAAATTTATATCTAATACTCAAGTCTACTGTCCCTTAGAACCGTGAAAAAATCAAACCTCTAAGCCAAAGAAATCAAAAGATACAGCCGTTTATGCCGAAAATTTTCGAAACGCGCACGGGAATCAAAACCTACAGGGTACTTCCCGTGAACTTATAATCTTGAAATTTGGTACAAAGTAACGTCTTATAGTACAGATAAAGGAAAAATTGCGAAAACCATAAATTTTTAGTTATATTATATAAAAAAAAAATATTTTTGAAAATGTTAAGTTACTACTTCTTTTCTCATGAACGCGTAGAGGTATAAAATTGAAATTCATATCAAATACTCAGGTCTATAATACCTTTAAGCTGTAATAAAATCAAACTTTTGTGTCAACGCAATCAAAAGAAATAGCAATTTAAGCCGCATATTTTCAAACTCGCAACTCCGCGCCAGGGAATCAAAACCTAAAGGGTATTTCCAGTCGATCTAGAATCTTGAAATTTGGCATGAAGCAATGTTTAATAGGACATATAAAGGAATAATTCCGAAAACCTTAAATTGTTAGTAACATTTTTTTTATTTTTTAAATAAAGGTTTGTGGCCGGTTTTTTCATTATAAAAACTAGCTCGTTTTGCTAGAATTCAATCAATTTTGCATTGACATTGTATTGGAATTAAAGTTCATTCAAGAGTTAAAATATGAGAGATCATAACGAAATTGTTACTAATAATCCAGCCTATAAACGTCCCACAGCTGGGCACAGGCTTCTTCCCATATAGAGAAGGCACGAGCATTGATCCCCACGCTTGCTCTCAGCGGATTGGCGATTTCAGATCCCAATTTTGGAATCCAGGTTTCCTCACGATGTTTTCCTTCACCGTTTGTCAGAAGTGTCTTATAATAATTAAGAAAGTACATATAACTTTGAAAAAGCCACATTGTTACTTGCCTGAGTTCGAACCTGCAACCTTGCGCATACAAATCCGTTCATTGAACCGCTAGGCCGTGGTGGCCTAACATTCTCAATTGTTATTGATGATAGCGAACTTCTTCTAATCAATCAATAGGGATAGGAAACTATCAACGTGTCTCTACATGTGAAATATCATCTCTTTAACAAAACACGATCGGACTGATATCAACTATTCACAAACGGGAAGTCAATAAAAAAAACATCGACGAATACAAAGTGCGCGCCGGACGCGAGCTGCGAGTGCCGCAACTTTCCGACATCCGTTACATCCGCGTCCAATCAGCGCGACCAATCATGCACCGTCCGGAGCGGATCCGGATAATGCAACGAATTATTAAAGTCGCTGCGTTCACAGACGGCTTAACTGAAGCCGACTAACCGGGCGGGATTTAAGCGGGTTGTTTTTCGCTCGTGTTTCGACAGCTATTAACATCAACGTCGCGCTGTCAATTAGTTTTACAGTTTAAATTTACTAGGATGCAGTGTGTCATAATATTGTGAGCATTACACAGAATTATTGTTTTATTAATTAAAAGTTGACAACTCACTAATGAGATGTCGGTCTCTCACATTGCACGTTCATTTAGGGCAAAAGGTCTATTATTCGCAGTGTACAAAGAATTTCTAGCTATTTATAATAACAATAATAATAATCTTTATTTATATAATACAGATTGTAGATACAATTCATAATTTTTACAAAGTGGGTAGTTAGTACTATTATAGTTCTCCAATCAAGTGGGTGCAGTGCTGTTCTCCTAGCTAGGCTACTAATTTTACAAATTAACTAAAAGTGATTTTAATAAGAGACAAACTATATAAATATAGTTTTGTTGGACATTTTATGTCTCAAAGATGTACCTTGTACCGTATTTATTAAATAAATAAATCTTATATATAAAATTCTCGTGTCACAATGTTAGTTACCATACTCCTCCGAAACGGCTTGACCGATTTTTATGAAATTTTATATGCATATTCAGTAGGTCTGAGAATCGGCTACTATCTATTTTTCATACCCCTAAGTGGTAGTAGGTAGGTAGTAGGCTAGGCTAGGCTAGGTAGAAAAATTGCATTGCAACGCATGCCGGGTACCGCTAGTAAATAATAAATCTATATCAACAGTTATGTAGAGACAGCATAACTCGAGTGTGTGACGTCACAGCTACCGGATGAACAATGCAAGAATGTCTGTATATTTTGCTCGCACGCGCCCTCGCATACCGGAGGTCAGCTATGCGGCGGCATACCGTCACAGAGCAGCGACAAAATACTGCGCCGCAACAACTATGCGCAGCTAGACAATACTCGAACACCGGCCATTCTTACCCTGTGTACGCGTCGCATTAATAGTCACAGCGTAGCGATACGGCCGCCACATCGAACAAACTATGTGCAGTACGACAAAGCCGGAGCGTCGATGCGCCTTTTTCAAATAAATACAAATACCTACAAATAAATAAAATAGAAGTGTCTATTGGGAATTTAAAACTAAGAGCTTTTTCCTTAATGCCTATGTACTCGCTACTGTTTGCAATTTTTTTGCTTTCGTCCGCTTTTCCGTCGCCGGTCTGTCTGTCTATTTGTCCACGCTAATCTCTGAAATGGCTGGACCGATTTTCAGGAGTAACTTAAGCGACTTTTATTCAAGAAATTTAATTTATGTTAAAAGGGATTTCGGTACTATCACGATTAAAACCGCGGAGCACAGCTAGTGTTGAATAAATTCGATGTCACAGTGTAACAAGTACGTGCAGTAGGATAACGACATCGCCTCTCGCTCTGCGTTGCTACCCATCGAGAAACTCGTCGAGATTCCACTCGAAACATCTTGAATAAATTGTTGAAGTTCTCCCAGCGCCAGCCTTTTCGTCGTTTTCTATCGCTTGCATCATAGGAATGCTCGCTGTATATTTTATCGATAGTTGTTGTCGACTCTAGTCCCGATACTTGATTCTTTTATTTTATTTTTAATCGTCGATAATGGCGACTAATTGTCTTCGTTTAATGACTGGCCAGTGACTGTCGGTTCATCGATAGCTGTTTGATTAGTTAGTGATGTTGTATTTACATGCAAGTAATTAGATGGTCGGCGAGCGGTAATGGACATCCCGCGGTTAACGTCACCGCAGCGGTTGGCAGCATATACACCCTACAGCTGGTAAAAACTTCGACAAGAGTATGTGCGCTTTATGCCAAAGGAGTAGAGTTCATATTCGTGATTCCTAGTAACACTGTATACCGAGTGAATTAATCTTGTTTGGTTGCATGGTGACGATTTAACTGCAAGTTTAAGTGTATTTACTTCCAGAGTACCTACCTCATGCTTTGATACATTAGTAATTTATGTTTTGTCTAATAAACATGAAAACCATGAAGTGTTCGGCCTGAAGGCTGAACACTCCAAGGTTCAGCCCACAGGCTAGACACAAGTCACACTATTAGCATAGAAATATTACTATGTGCAAAATTGATATTTTTAAAGTAATTATTCGGAATCGAACCGTTTCCTACGCTCCTAACCATAGTCGATTGGTAAATCACAGAACAAATTGTAATGTTATGTAGATCGAATTGCTTCTCACTTAACATACATAACCCATACATATGAGACTAGCAATCCTACGGTTATTCTCGCGAAGTTTCTGAAACAAGCGCTTATCGAGATGTATAAAGTATCTTATATAAATATTAATCCAGATTATAAACTTTGGACTGCCTCGTTGGCCTAGTGGTACTAACCGCGATTACTACGCTAGAGGTCTTGGGTTCGATTCCCAAGTCGACCAAGGTGTTATTGGGGTTTTCTATGAAATTCTCAGTAGCAGGTCGGAGTTTGGATTTGTGCCCGGTTCGTGGCAATAGGCTCGCCCCCTATTACATGGGACCTAAACATACCGGCGAGCTGTGGGTGTACATTGGTACACCTCTGCCCAACCCTTCGGGGATACATGGTATGTTATGTTATGATTTTTATAAACTTTATGCTTACTAAATTTCGTCCAAATTCGTTTAGTATTTTTTGCGTGAGAATGTCACACATCCCTACATCTATCCGTCATAATATGACAACACCACATTATCATTTATTAAAAGTATATGCCGCTGATGACGTCACAATGAACACACACACACTGATTGATGCTCACTGATTACAATTTGCATAAATTAACGAGATGTAATGTAGTTTTACCGCTGTTTGCAGCCGGTATTATCATGTTATGTGTCATACTCATATTCATGGACGCACCTGATGAATTCTTTGCGACTTTTAGCCTTTACGGTACAGGGGTGTGGTTATGTAGAGGGTGTCTGTATGTCTATTCTGTTAATAATTTCGGTGACAGGTGAAAGTGAAGTGACAATAAAGCTCACTTCAAAAGTGAACCCAATTGGCCTTGATTATGAATTCAAATTCGAGAATACCTATTTGACATCTCACTGCGGATTCCGCTGTCGAGACATGAAAATAATGTTACAGAATAGCACGGCTGGTATCTACTTTCATTTTTCACCTCTCAGGCGAAATAGCGACAGCTCTGCGAACGTTCGGAGGCGCTATTTCTGCCAGAGGTAGATCAATTGTACGGGTGTTGATTTGAGGCAGCCAATAATGATCCCGGCATGTCTCATTTAGTGCTGTATTTACTAACTTAGTGTTACTAACTCTTTAATATTCATTAAAAGATAGCTTGCTTATCATGTAGGTTTTTAAGCGTGCATGATGTTTTGTATATGTGTTTAAATTTCATAAAGTTTTTGTAACCATAACATGAATGCTGCACTATTAGCTGTTATTTTTTTTCTAATAAACAAGCTGTGCTCCGCGGTTTCACCCGCGTGACATTTTCAGGCATTTTTTTTTAATTTTTCACTCCGTTAGAACCTTCCTCTAAAAATATCTAAAATAATAATTAGTGAAATCGGTTCAGATGCTCTCGAGATTTGCGCTTAGCTACACATTCAGCGATTCATTTTTATATTATAGAAGATTACTAAAATTATGCATTAGCAAAATTATGACGGCATTATGTTAATTGTAATACTCATTGGGTATGTTATTGCAATGAATAAGGCAACGAAAATACATCATTTGTGAAAATTTCAGCTTTCTGGCTATCACGGTTTATGAGATACAGCCTGGAGACAGACAGACGGACAGACAGCGGAGTCTTAGTAATAGGGTCCCGTTTTACCCTTTGGGTACGGAACCCTAAAAAGGAACCTAAAAAGGTTTTTTTATACGCAAAGGTGTCAAGCAAATATGGGAGTTAAGAAAAAACATTTATTGACACCTACAGCCAAAGTGTCTACTCACCTAAAATACCTAATGAACATCAAGTACAACTAATACATCGCTCCGCCACAAATGATACGTTATGTAAACATCGCTAATTGCCTAGTGTATGGAGAGCTACAGTTTTAGCGCTCATTCACGAATTAATTACTCGGCATTGAATCCGGAGCGCGGTTATTCAAACATTTGTCCAATTTAAACGTATGAGTGACGCGGGGATTTGAGCTTATTGGTAATTGACACGAAATTAGTATGGAAACGCTTAACGTGTACTGTCACCGTCAGATATAGCAGACAAGGTGAAATTGAAGATGTACAAATACTAAACAATTTTTAATTATTGCTGTCTCCACATCGTATAACATCCTTTTTTTGGATTTTCGCTTAGAATAGAATGTTTTCAAATCATAGCGACCTGACGACCTCCGTGGTCGAGTGGCGTACTCACCGGTTTCAAGGTGTCACTAGCTCTGAGGTCCCGGGTTCGATTCCCGGACGAGTCAATGTAGAAACAAACTTTTCTTCATTGTCTCGGGTCTGGGTGTTTGTGGTACCTTCGTTGATTCTGAATTCCATAACACAAGTGCTTTAGCTTCTTACTTTGGGTTCAGAGCAATGTATGTGATGTTGTCCGCATTTGTTTATCGTTTTATATTTTACTAGCTGTGCCCCGCGGTTTCACCCGCGTGAATGACAATTCATACATTATCTTTATAAATTATAGCCTATGTGTTATTCCGATGTATAAGCTACATTATTGTAAAGTTTCATTTAAATTCATTCAGTAGTTTTTTTGTGAAAGAGTAACAAACATCCAAACAAACTTTCGCATTTATAATATTAGTATTTTATTTATTTTATGGCATACCTGCTAAGAATGAGCCTAATTCGTAGGACATATCATTTTTCGTGCTACGAATTTCCCTAATTCGTAGAACTTCATCGCTCGTGCTACGAATGTCCCCACTCGCAGTTCATGGGTCCCGCTAAGAATGTTCCCACATCGCTAGGTCACCTTGCTTCGGAATTCGTTTAACTAGTCATTGATTTCGCGTACAAATTTTCCCTCATCTTAGGATTTTCCTGCTACGATTGTCTGAATGAATTCGGACATAAGCACCAGATACTTAGTAGTAAAGCAAGCAAACTAGCAAGTTCAATAGCCACATTTACATTCCTTCGTTCTGCAGTATGTCTATACGATAGCTACAGGACTTATCAGATTAATGGAAGTAAATTATAATTCACTTATCCACAGCCCGTCACTACACACACACTAAAACACGACTAGACTGGTATGACGGCTCGACATCCAGGGGCCCGAGTCTGCTATTTACACTCCGTGTTACTATGATCATAGTGGGATGATAGTGTCAACCCAATATGTGCCTAATTTTCGTATTCAGTTAAGCCAACAACAATCAGTGGCATACTGGCATGAGTGGGATGCGGTGTTGTCAATTTAAATTAAAAATAAAAGTATCAAACATTTTGTAATTATTAATAGGCAACACCGATTGGCACTAATTATTAATAATCGTTTCTTATGTTGCAAAAAATTGTATTAATTGTTTTTTGAATACTAATTAATTGTAAAAGCCCATACAATATGTAATTTCTATTAAAAACTTGTAAATAAGGATAATTATGTTTTAAAAAAGGAAAGTTTTCGTTGAAATTGACACATTGTCTATGAAAAATAAAAAATGTTTAGCCATAGATATGATGCAACTGCTGTCAAAAAATAGCGGAATACGAAATTGTACCGGCCATCGGTCATATTCACTCAACTCGCGGCTCAATCGTTCCAATGGCCAATTGTGACGTTTTGACAGTTAGTAGAATGCCAATTATCGTAAAATGGTCCCACTAACCCCACCCACTCAGACGATTCAAGCAAATGTAAATAGCAGACTCGGGCCCCAGAACCTTAGACTATAGATAACTATAGACCGATAGTATCGCTAGTTTTCCTTCGTGCCAAGCGAGAGCACTTTTTCTCTGTATCTAGTACTTTCTTTTACTGATTTAAAGTTATTTTTCGCGCAACGACAAACTTATATGCGAAAATATCGATGGTTTCGACATTGTTAGGATAATATTAGGGTTTTAGATAGTTTGATTAAAACTTCGCGCTCCGTCTTGATACAAAATTTACGATAAAACTAGTTCATACTAGTGCTCACGGTTCATACACTGATAGGCTCACTCTTTAGTTTCTAATCTATACTCTAAATCCAGAACAAAGCACAGCCGCGGTGATTAACACAGGCGCACTCTGATACTATTACGATGCGCGCGGCATTAGCTCGCGAACACAATGCCGTTCATTATGCAAACTCGAATTATGTTCGCTTCCATGCAACATTTGTTTTGTACTATTCTATATTGAACAAACATAGGCAAAGGGTTTTGAACTATTATGTTTGGTACTCAACCTTAAGGTGCTCCCTCACCGGGAGCATTCACCGAAGATTCGACTTTGAGCATTACATTACAATAATACCTCCCTGACTAACGAGCATTTGCGTGTAATGTAACGTATTGTGGAAGTGGAATGGAAGTGGAGCGCATTGATGTTACAAGTTGTATCAAGATATTACACATTGTATCATTACAAGGTGCGCATTGTAATGCTCGGTTCTTCTCCTTCACTGATGTAATGCTCAAATCTGTAACGTTACATTACACGCGAATGCTCCCGGTGAGGGAGCACCTTTAATTATTAATATAGAAAAAAGTTTGTACTAGATTTGGTGGTGACATAAATGAATTGCAAAGTAATAAGAGGTAACGTGAAACATACTTAGCAACTGAGCGGTTATTGATGGTGACGAAACCCTAGACGGTATGTCGTACTTTCTATTTTAAGAAACAGATGCACTGAAGGGCTTCTTTCAAAGTGACAATTTGGCTATAAAACCTCAAAATAAGTTCATCTCCCGAGCCTTTTCCCAACTATGTTGGGGTCGGCTACCAGTCTTACCGGATTCAGCTGAATACCGTATTTTACATGGAGCGACTGCCTATCTGACCTCCACAACCCATTTTACTGGGTATTAACACAGTATCCCATGGTAAGACTGGTCGTCAGAATTGACTTTACGACTGCCAAAGATCATAGTATGACAGTCGGGACCTACGGCTTAACGTGCTATCCGAGGCACGGAGGGGTCTCGGTATGTTTGGACATGGTCACCCATCCACGGACTAACCGCGGCGAGCGCGGCTTAACCTGTATTATCGGTCAAACCGTATGGCTTACACTTAGCCACGAGCCCCTCCTCAAAATAAGTTACGAAATTAAATATCAAAACATTTGGGTCATACAATAAGTTTATAGGTTATTATAAGTTTTAAGGTTAGTACTCAAAAAAAACAAGATTTGTATTCATGCCAAAAAGAGTAATTTCTATTTTAAAACTGAATGAAATACAGGTTCTTGTTATTTTTTTTCCTAACTTACTGTGGATCGGAAGGAGTCGTAACGCACGGAACAGGCCGCGCTCTCTCCGCGGTCGTCTCCGAAACACGAAAGTTGGTAAAACTTTCAAAGTACTTATCAATTTAAAGATGGAAAGGCGCTCCTCGACGAATTCGTCGATATTTGCCGGCGAGCTAATCAAATTATACGAAACATAAACATATCGACAGATTGCTTTGCGAACTCCTAAGATGGGTATTTTTGTTCTTTGTGAGGGCAAGAAAGGTTCGGTTTATGTTGCGCAGGTAGTGAAAATAAAAAACTTTCTAATGCTTCTTGAACTGAAATTGCGCTCGATAAACCTGGTAGTACTCCAAATTTTTTATATTGGTATAATATTGTACCTGGAACCTAAAGGACATCGCCGTCGAGGTCGACCGCGTCGAAGGTGGTGTGTTAATCTTGTCAGATATGCGGGGCGCACGTGGCCAGATGTCAGATGCCAGAGAGAGAGAAAAACAAAAAAAAAACATACTCAAAAAGTTAGCCTTCTCATAATCCTTACCATTCATGAATATTAACAAAACCAGGGTTGTCATCAGTTCCAAATATCGGAGGTTAACAATAACGTAATTTACACTATCTAAGACATTGTACAACAGCAGTCTCGTCCAATTAAACACAACCTTAGAGTCGACAATCTCGTTAGCGTAATTTAGCGCCCGGCAACAGTCGTGGCGATGCGGGGCCATGCGAGGCGAACAAGGATGTGAACACTATCGAATTAGATCTGATTACTGTAACAAGTGCAGCTCTAACTCACACTTCCTTCGTCCTGAGAGGGTCTCGGAGAATAGGCTAACTGTGTTTGCCACGTCGTATAGGGCCACGTCCTGTAGGTGGGGTAAAAAATGAGGAAATTAGGTTAAAGTTATATAAATCCGAGAGTGGAAACAGAATGATCTTTTAGGAAAACCTTTTCGAAAATGTAACTTTTTCAAACTGGCTGTCTGAATTTTAACATTTTTACGGATAAAAAAGGACCATGCCGTAACTGAATTCATACATTAAGTGCCTGAATGAAGTTTGATTTTTGAACTTACTTTGGGCATGAGAAAAAAACGCTCAGAATTCGATATTTTTTTTCCATGGGTATTAATTTTGTTAATTTCTTTCCCAGTAGGATTGGGGTGGATGCCGGCAGCGAGAATAAGAAGCCGGAGGACGAGGTGAACGAGTACCTGATGAAGGCGATCGACGCGCGCTCCATCGACCGCCTGCGCGCCGAGCACTGCCGCCCCTTCACGCTCACGTTCCGCGACAACAAGCTGGAGCAGAAGGTAAGGGAGCTACCTACATTGTGACGTCACGTGCTCACACACACTACTGGTAGTTAACTCTCCAATGAAAAAGTAGATTTCTCACTTCAAGTGCTTTTAAGCACTATTCCGTCGATGGAATGTGTCAAAGGCCGTAAAATTGACGTGAAATCAATGCATGAATCGCGAAAATAGGCGCTTGTCGTCGGACGGAGTGTTCTTGTAAGCATCCATTGGCACCGTTCGCTTTTGGAAAGTAAAGGGTCAAAATCCGCTAGAATTTGGCCTGTCCAAATAGTAATTTTTTCCCCCACTCCCTGACGATTTTAATGACAGAAGTGAGTGAAACTGCGCTTTGGTCGAATTTATACTTAATCAAGCAATTTGAACTCTATTAGGTAAGTTTTAGATAAATAAAACTGGTGTTTGGTGTCTAAAAATAATTAAGCAAAAAAAAAAACATTTTAAAAAAAAAGAGAACCGCCTTCAAAAATCCGATTCACTGAAAAGTATTAAATAATTTCAAATGTACTGCTTATCAAATTACTAAAATATTAGGATAATAAGTATAATTATACTTCAAGCACAATTATTGTTATTTTTGGAGTCGGTGTCTGTCCTGATAATATAGTACTAAAATTTGCTATTAGCGGCTGACACCAACTCCAAACATAATAATAATTGTGCTTGAAGAATAATTATACTTATTATCCTAATATTTTAGTAATTTGATAAGCAGTACATTTGAAATTATTTAATACTTTTCAGTGAATCGGATTTTTGAAGGCGGTTCTCTTTTTTTTAAAAATGTTTTTTTTTTTATTTAATACTTTTTAGTGTTTGATACTTTGTTTACTTACTTAAAATGGGTTTAGTCAAGTCGAGATAATCGCGTTTAAACATACACACATACATACAGGTCAATCTGAGAACCTCCTTTTTTTCAAATCGGTTAATTATAAAATACCAAAACCTTCTCCTTGGTCTAACAAACACTTTTCTGAAAACCGTATCAAAATCGGTTCAGTCAAACGCGAGATAATCGCGTCCAAATATACATACATACAAGTCAATCTGAGAACCTCCTTTTTTTCAAGTCGGTTAAATAAAACATACTAAAACCTTCTCCTTGAACTAACGAATTATTTTCTGAAAACCGCATTAAAATCGGTTCAGCCAAACGCGAGATAATCGCGGACAAACATACATACATACATACAAACATACATACAAACATACATACATACAGGTCAAACTGAGAACCTCCTTTTTTTTGAAGTCGGTTAAAAATAAACGTCACTTAATTTTGAAACCTGCACCTCCGTGAAATAAATTCATTTATTAAACCACTAACTAGACATCTGATATTAAATCGCAACTTGTAATTGTGGTTCGGAACAAGTTGATGTGCAAGTTAACTTTGGTTTCCTATTGCATTGGCATCCTCCGGCATCTCGGTAATTGGCGCAGTCGGAACAATTGCGCGAGCTTTGATAACGAGGATCACTTTCCACTAGCCGCTAGCTAGCCTTCTAGCTACTGCCTACCTATCTAATAAATATCCAGTTTAGGTAAATTAGGGAGGCCAAAAATGAGGAACTACAGCTTTATTTTATTAGAAACATAAAACCAAGTAGGGTTAGTTTAGTTATTCAAGAACGGATGGACCAATTCTTTCTAAGTAGTAGAGTGCCAATAGCGGATATCAAGGCTTTCGAAAAAAATCACAAGAAAACGATGCGTCATGCGTAAATCAAATCTTAAATTTTATTGGTCTGTGATCTCGAACGAAAATATTCCAAAGTCGCGCGTCGGGTCAAATTTTTTGTTTATCGTTTATTGCGAAAACAAAAAAGTTACTAATACTGCATAGTGCGCATCGCAAGCGCTACAGACAAGCAGGCTTCGATGCACGGTATCCGGTGGCAATCACAGGCCCCGGTGCGCCGGACGGACTCGTTCGTTGCCGGACGAGTGAACCTGTCCACTATCGCGGCCGGAACCGGCAAGCTGTGTAATGTGTCGTCAGAAAGCGAAATAAAGCCGCTTTATCGCTCAATGCTCGCTGATTGTAGCTGTGCAGCGGAATTGTACAGCGACGAACAATAATACGTCACGTATGTGTCGTGTCCATAGAGTAATAAAAGTTAAAACTGTACGAGCGTGACGAACGTGAGCGTAAGCAAATTTTTGGGCAAATTATAGAATAAGTCGTTTACTGATTTAAGTTATTTTCCGTGCAACAACGGACGTTTACACGAAAATATGGATGTTTCTGATATTATTAGGTTTTGATATAGTTGTATTAAAACGGCGCGCCTTGTTTTGTTGCTATTTATACGACGTAACTAGTTCATACCCTCACGGTTCATACCCTGAAAGCGCACTCTGTAGTTTCTTATCTATCCTCCTTGGTCGTGTCGTGTCAGCGGCTTACACGCCGCGCCTGTGCTCGCATCGAGAGCTCATTTAAGCCGTCACGTCGCTACTAAATAATCTTCGTGTTATGACGTCACCGCTCGCTCCATATATTTATTCAAGTCGGATTTGCTTGTTGTACTCGCGTTATTTTAACTAAACGGTTTACCTCTGTCAGTGTGTAACATGCTGTGTTAGTTAATTTTCATAGAGCTTTTAATGTAGAATCGGTTTTATTTTCGACCGACTCCAAATTGAGGAGGTTCCCAATTTGTGTCTGTATTTTTTTGTGTCTTTTTGTTACGAGATATCTTCGGCAATTGTTGATCAATTTCCAAAATTATTATTGTCATCGATAGGGTATACGTTAGAGGTGGTCTCGTATACATTTTATCAAAATCGCTTTTATTGAAGTCCTTTTTTTCATGTTTTCGAACATTTACCTGCACATTCGCAAATAGCGGCATCGCTCACGTCAGTCACTCAGCACTACTGCACTATCAAGTGATTGCCCGTCACTCCGTGTTTGGCTACACAACGGTCGCGCTGTCTGCGCTGTCTGCGCTGTCTGCGCTGTCTACCTAATGAGGATAATAATACCAATCACATGGCGTATTGTATGCACTTTCATTGAACACCGGGTTTGAAATGGTACTGGTGTGTTGAATGGGGTTCTAAATTAGTATGTGTTTTGTTTTATATATGTGTTTCGATTAGGTTTGATTGGTAGCGAAACAACTTGAAAATTAATTGTGCATAAAAGGTTTAGGATTAATTTAAAAAAGGGCAGTTAAAACGTCTTGAGTTAAGGGAGAGCATTTAAATTTTTTTAACATCATAGTTATTTAAATTCTCCTCTACACCTCTGAAGGTACCTTAGCCACGTTTATGCTACGATTTACATCAGAAATTTAAATATCTTTTCTACTAATTTTGTTCTCTAAAATTCCTCTAAGAATGTCCCTCGACGTAATTTATACTAAATGTAAAGAGTAATTAAGTAGGCTGTTGCCTTAATTGATGCAGATGTATTTGTAACCGGTGTGTCTGTCGAAGGGCCTCACCGGGGCCCCTGTGTGCGGGGTTCGGTATAATTGAGTGCGTCGCAATAATTGATGGCGGGTGACTTTTGTCCGGTGCTGTGCGGCTGTCACTGCCCTAGGGGGGAAGGGGGAGGTGAGGTGACGGGAAGGGTGGGGGGGATGTCCTGACCAGCTCCCGGTCTGCTCGGAAATGCACCGGATGTGACGTTGACTGCACTGTATGATGTTCCTTACGTCCATTGCGAATAAGTTTCATGTTAAATGTTATTCTGGTTTGAGGCACTGTTGAATTTATAGCAATTTACGCGGTGTTTAAACGCAGACGCAAAGGCGAAGGGTTTTTATAAGTCTGGCTTTTTTGTCTGTCTGTGTGTGTGTCTGTCGGTGTCTTCGTAGCTTTTTAACGATGGACTGGTTTTTTTAGTTAGGAAAGCAGACGCGATGGTTTTTAGCTATAATTTATAATAATCTGTTACGAGTTTCAATAGTTATGAGCAATTATCCAAAATATATCTAATATTTGAAATTGAGCATTATACGTCGGATGACAAAGTTCTAAAGTTTGTACAAAAAGAAATGAAGTTCAGTTGATCCTCAAGGCGCAGCGTAAAACTCTACTTCATTTTAAATAGTTCTCCGCGACATGTTTGTTTGAGAATTAATCCCAACTCCCTCCGAGTTGGGACCACCTTATTAAACTCGAGGGTAATTGTTTGTTCTTGCAGTAATAATAATAATTATAATATTCCGGGACAACTCACACACGGTTATCTGATCCCAAGCTAAGCAGAGCTTGTGTTATGGTAACCAGACAACTGATAAACATACTTATATATTTCTAAATACATACATATTATAGATAAATTACACCCAGACAACCAGAACAAATGATCATGCTCATCACACAAACATTTGTCCTGGGTGGGAATCGAACCCACGACCTCCGGTATAGCAGTCAGGGTCACGAACCACTAGACCAAGAGGCCCGTCATAAAGAACATGCTTGTTGAATGTTTTGAGAGAGTGTGGTTGTGTAGTGGCGTGTGACGTCACACGGCGCTGTGCCCGCTTTGTTTAGTGATGTGGAAATGAAACACACTAAGTTGACAAACCACGAGTAGTGTCAATGAAAATTGCATTATACTTAAGTGTTCTTCTAGTTCCGTAGCAGAATAAAAACGACACAGTAATAAAGTATGCGTTTATCTCAGGATAAGTTTACAACATAAAAATAGATACCTTAATTTTTTTTTATATTACGTAGGTATAGTTAGCCTTCCACATTCTCGTTTACTGGGAAAAACAACGTCGCCTGTTCGAATCTCAGGGATAAGCAGGCGTGTACTTAAATCTCACTTATTGTTGAACAATTTATTTATCTGAAAAATAAGAATTTTGATGTGAGAAATATCTCGCGTTTTCCGCAGACTAGTACCAAGCTAACTTTAGAGTCCATTAAATCTTTCGAATATGATAAATTGATGTTTTTATAAGTTTTGGTGCAACTCACATTTTCCGCTCCTAGTTCTCGTTACTTAGAAAACATCAAAGTTTTAACGATTGCAGAAAACGTCACTCGACGAAGGCGGCAGGTATCCGAAATGCCTTTCCAAAGTATCTTCAATTTATCAAAAATATCGAACAGTTTTGAAGTTAGATGTGTAAGTTTGTTCTGAAATCTTCAGGAATAAAGTCCCGCGATCCCATTTATCACGGTTCGTGGAAGTGTCCCGTCTGAAATAAAGGCATAACACTCTAACTCGCTGCGAACAGTTTGCGATGCTCTTTCGCTATGACGGCTGCTGTTTTTAGTTTTGATAAAAGATTTCTATCAACTATATTAAGAAAGCTTAAGGCTAAGGCCGCACTAGGTTTTTTTCCGCAAGCGGTATAACGTGAAACCGCAAAACCGCCCGAGACGCATACAATAAACATAACATAACATACCATCACGCCTGTATCCCCGAAGGGTTAGGCAGAGGTGTACCAATGTACACACACAGTTCGCCGGTATGTTTAGGTCCCATGTAATAGGGGGCGAGCCTATTGCCACTAACCGGGCACAAATCCAAACTCCGACCTGCTACTGAGAATTTCATAGAAAAACCCAATAACACCTTGGTCGACTTGGGAATCGAACCCAAGACCTCTAGTGTAGCAGTCGCGCTTAGAACCACTAGGCCAACGAAGCAGTTCGGTTCATACAATACGGTTAAAAATCAGTCGCGGAAAATAACCGTCAGTGCGATCGCTTGCATTAGTTTCCTTTACTCACAAAATCAGGCGGTTAAAATCCGCGGCGGTTTAGCCGTAGTGCGGTCTTAGCCTTAGTTAGGTCTCGTTTATTCTTCTTAGCACACATATGCTACCTAATAGTAGTACAGAACTAATTGTTCTGTATATATCTTAGGGCGCATTGCTGTGGTTCATATAAAATAAGAAGTTTATCTTGGTTCTCGCGTTTAATTACGCTCCAAATAACATTTTACCAACATAATTTGAATGTAGTTTAGTATAAATTTTTAATGAAATGAATTTGAGCAACAATACACAATATCATAACCATCATCATCATCCACAGCTCTTGTCCTCCCACTGCTGGGCATAGGCCTCTCCTTACTCGTGCCATTTTCTACGGTCCTGTACCAGCCTTATCCAGACTCGACCCGAGACTTTTACTATGTCGTTGACCCATCTTGCTCCCGGACGACCAACGCTTCTTTTGCCTTGCCTTGGCCAATAAGCAATATTATACCTACGCAAACTTAATTGACAACTTCCAAACATATTACATACGAACAGTGCAAGAAAAGAGCCCTGTTAACGGAAAAATTTGCTTGACAAATTTGCTGTGTCAAACTTCACGTTTTCATCAAACAATAGCTTATACGATCAAACCAAATATCAAACAAATTTGTCACTGGGCGTAGCGTCCTCCATGACGCCAACACAACAAGTGAGATCTTTCTTGACCAACACCGCCGTTCACGTTCAAACCTGTTTGTCAAACTCCACATCAATCCAGATTTTCATCAAACGCGACAAACACGTAGATTGTTTGACAAACACAGCTGTACACTATCAAAAAATTTGACAAACAATTTGATCGTTTACATGGCACTTTAAATAAACCGTGATAAACGTTTACAAATGATAAACATTCAGAAAAACAAATGAACAGTGTAACATAAAATGCCCCTGCATTACTGTACGTCAGTAAAATGTAATGAATTACTTGAACAATGGCGGCCGACGAACAACTGTATTTATAAGTTCACATTAACGCGAAATGCAAGTTATCAGAATGTTTTCATCACAACTGCAGGGAAATGAGACAATTGTATCATGAAACATTTGACTGAATTTTCTCAACATGGAAAACAAAACCTTCAACTATAACAATTATTTTTTTGGCTTATTTGGCTGTATCAGCCTTTTCAGTTTTTTTTTACCTACAACACTTTGATACACGTATTCTTGATTGGAGACACTATGACCGCTCTTTTCATTTATTCTTAGACTAGCTGTGCCTGCAACTTCGTTCGCGTGGATGACGAAGCTTATCAATGAGTATTTAACCATTAAGGCTGCACACGCGACGGAAGCTTAAAAAATTGAGTAACTTCTCCCGTTTTCCAACATTTCCCTTCACTGCTCTGCTCCTATTGATTGTAGCGTGATGAAAAGTATACTATAACCTGCCCAGGAGTATGAAAAATAATTGTACCAAGTTTCGTTAAAATCCGTCGAGTAGTTTTTGTTTCTATAAGGAACATACAGACAGACAGACAGACAGACAGACAGACCAAAATTTTACTGATTGCATTTTTGGTATCAGTATCGATCATTAATCACCCCCTGATAGTTATTTTGAAAATATATTTAATGTACAGAATTGATCTTTCTACAGATTTATTATAAGTATAGATACTCACCTACTAACTGATATGCCTACTTCTAGTTTGAGATTCTCATCCACCATTTAGAACCAGACCATCCCCCACTCGTGTTCTTATCGTATACATTGCATGAGCTTTATATTCTATCAGCACTAACCGTATCGCGTAATTAGGTAAGCGCAGCTCACACCGACGGTGTTATACTAAGACCGACTACACACGCTCCGGCGGCCGTGTGTCCGGCGCTATCCGGTGCCAACTATACTAGTGGCTATAGTACGCGCGTTATCATCTGAGTCGTCAGATTGGTACTCGCATACATTTCAAATCATAATTTTTAATTAGTTTCGTGTATGTGCTGTGTGAGATAAGGCGTTAAAACGGGCTAGACTTAGCTCTAACTATTGGTTATTATTATAGCTACTAAAAGTTTTAGAAATAAGTTTTGGGAGAAGATGAGATATTTTAGGTTACGTTTATTTTAGACTGAGTCTGAACCGAAAACAATTAAAACAAAAGGAACTTAAAAAAAACTAAATAGTTGTTTAAATGATATTTTTTTACAAGAAGTGTTTTCTTTAATTTATTTTATAAAGAAGAAGCATTTGTAGTAGATATCGACGCTCTCTGAGTCCCTTAACAAAAACTTTTACGAGTCTTCTGTGACAAACGTAAGTGGTCGTGTCATCCAGTGCCATCTAGCGGCTGGCCAGTGACAACTCACTCCGTTAGCAGACGGTGTACATAAATTTAAGTAGTCTCGTTCTCATTTAAAGTAAATAATATAAGCTAAGTTTATACAGTGACACATGTCTTAAAGCGACACAATTTTTATGACCGTCTGCACTTCGACGCATTTTTTATATGATGATTCAAAATAATTGTAACAAAAAAAAATACCGACTTCAAAATAAGTGTTATATGGTTTTCTTATGGATCCCGCTGTCATAACTGGACAACACGGGAAGAACCAGCATTCAAATAAAAAAAAGAATCATCCAAATCGGTTTACCCAGTCGAAAGTTCTGTGGTAAAAAAACATTAAAAAAAAACAGTCGAATTGAGAACCTCCTCCATTTTTGAAGTCGGTTAATAAACACTTGCATGGTGTATTGTGTTATAGTGTAACAATAGAATTACACACTAAAAGCACTAGCGTTATTTCGGATGCATCAAACTGTTCGACAAGTCAAAGCACTTCGAATGTGCATTTTGCTCGCAAACCATGTTACAATACTAATGTACTGCTTATAGGCAATGGACATAAATTGAGGGGCCTCATATTGTGACGTCACAGGCCAAATGCCGCACTACTACGTTATTACTAATTACGCAATTATCAACTTTGACAACATGTGTTTAAGTTCATTTTAGAATGACAAATATTACCGAAAAGGGCCTAAAAGTAATATGAATGTGATGGAAACTGAACTGTTAGTCATTGAATTAAGGTTCATAATCCCAAAGCACGGTCATTATTTCTTTAAAGTGGCTGATGTATAGTTACACTGTTCCAGTAATTTTACTACAAATGCGTATTGAGAATTGCTTTTAAGCCTCGACTCCAAAAGAGGGGTGATATAAGTTTGTCATCTCTATGTGGGGTCTCATTACTACTATGATGCAGTTTGCATTTTTTCTCCAGATGCATTTTAGCTGAAATTTGTCAAGATCTAAAAAGTTTTTTGAAAGTATTCAGCAATTTTCTAATTAAACAAAACTATGAATTTTATGCAATTAAAACTTTGCATATTATTTTTATGCAATTTACTGTTTTCAAACAGAGTCTTAATCAAAATAAAAGCTCACGACACGGATGCGTCATTTCTCCTAAACTCCATTGGAAGTAAGTCGGGTACAATTGTGTCGTCACGGCCGGCGCGGCGCGGGGCGGCTCGCGAGGCGCGTTCCAACTCGACAGATAATTACAACGCTTTATTTCCGCAGAGAAGAGACGGAGACGGCTTTTGTTTTACAAATTAAGACACACGGCTGTTTTGAGACAAGTTTTGCAAAGAAGAAAAGAACATTTAGATGAATACTTTTCCGTCCCGTTAAAATATATTTCAAGTTAGTGTTTAACCCTCTACGAAAAATGAGGGGTGTTATAACGAAGTAACAATAATATAATATCCTGGGACAACTCACACTCGGCCATGTGTTATAAATTTGATCATCGCTCTTTGTATCTGACTGTGGCATCTTAGCTCCTAAACGATTGCACTGATTGTGATGGCTCATTCTTAGCTAATTTATGATAATCTATTAAGTATTTTGATAGTTAAAAACAATTTTCTATTATTTGTCGGGGGTTTCTTAACTTTCTTATTTATTGTTATCAATGGAGACAATGCGATTGAACTTGGCTACTCTTTGGCCGGTAATATAAGTATCGAAATAAGCCCCTTTTTAGGGTTCCGTACCCAAAGGGTACCAACGGGACCATATTACTAAGCCTACGATGTCTGTCTGTCTGTCTGTCACAGGCCTCTACAGACCAAACGGTAAAAGTTAGACAGCTAAAATTTACACAAAATACTTGTTACTATGGCCGCTATCACAACAAATAAGTACTAAAATCATTGAAAACTTTAAAATCTAAGAGGGGTCCCCATTGCATTGATGTATTCAAACCGCAAACGAATTGCCTTATAATTTATAAAGACATTGCACACAGTTAAACAAATTGATTTGTTATGAATGTCAGGCGTCGATCAATAGTTTCGCAAAGTAGGTAAATGATTGCTTTATAAATACTGAAAATTATATTACAAATATTTATAATACGTAAAATGTAAGTAAACTTCAATGAACTTTGCTATGACATCAGGCACCTAACCTACAATGAGTAACGCAGCACTTCTTTGTGATGGTGGTACGGAACCCTTAATGCGCGAGTCCGACTCGCACTTGGTCGCTCGCACTTTCATTATTCCGCGTTACCCCATGTTATTGACGGTTCATTGGGTCTCGGTTAACGTGTAAACATTGACAATGGCTGGTCACCTTTTGTCACACCTCCCGTGTGGGCGAATATTAAATTATTGAAAAACAATACCGAGTGTCGGTCGTCGAAGCTCAGTGGTTTTTGGAACGAACTTGTCTCATGGACAAAATTCAGCTAAGTCTAAGCTTGTATTTCAAGTAAAAAGAATTCCATGCTTTAGAAGGCACAACTTTCGAAACAATAATTGATTAAACATAAATGTAAAAAAAACCCGGCCAAGTGCGAGTCGGACTCGCGCACCGAGGGTTCCGTACCACCGTCGTATGAGAGCCTATACTAAAAACCACATAAATATTCATTTTATGTGGTTTTTAGTATTTGTTGTTATAGCGGCAACGGAAATCAATCTTTTGTGAAAATTTCAGCTTTCTAGCTATCACGGTTTATGAGATACAGCCTGGAGACAGACAGACGGACAGACAGACAGCGGAGTCTTAGTAATAGGGTCCCGTTTTACCCTTTGGGCACGGAACCCTAAAAACGACCGATGTTCATGAAATTTATATGGCGCCATCTCTGAGGTACCTACACCCTATCGACGACGAAATCCATCCACAATTGCTGTAAATATCGCGTATTAAACTTACAAAAAAAAAACGACGAATTGAGAATGTCCTCCTTTTGAAATCGGTTAAAAAGAATTGCCAGCTAAGACAACTGTTAGGCGAAATACAGAACGCGTTGTGAATACTGTCTTGATGAATAAACAGAAAAAAACATTTCTTAGTACATCTTATTCTCATTAAGTAACATCGTATCATAAAAACATTCGGACAACCAACAGGTTGCGGTCGTTAGGCAGCTTCTTGTGAGTGCTATCAGTCCCCCTCGCCCGAGATCATCGCCTCCGACCAGACTCTTAGATTAGACACACGGCGTAATTTATCGTAACAGATGAATTAATAATTCTAACAAAAAAAACGACTTCAAAATAAGTCTTATATTTATTTCTTATGGATCCCACTGTCAAAACTGGACCAAAAAAACTGGACTAAAATGGGACCACACGGGAAGCAAACGCTTTCAAATAAAAAAAGAATCATCAAAATCGGTTCATCCAGTCAAAAGTTATGTGGTAATAAACATTGAAAAAAAAAAAATACATTCGAATTGAGTACCTCCTCTCCCCCTGTTTTGAAGTCGGTTAAAAACAATGTAACTGACTACCCTTAAAAGACATATTATCGCGAAGTTTTTTGTAGATGTATGTAAGATAAACAAAACTACTTTTTATGGATATTGGTCTTGGCGGTAAAATACAGCCCGTGTCCTCCGTTCCTTTCTTAGATTTCAAACTAACTTTATGCTAAATTTCTTACAAATCTATTTGCGTGGATTAACCGTGAAATAATAAGAGACGAACTAACCACAGGTGTATTTATAACAGACACTCCAACAGACAGCCGATACTGGCTTTTTAGCATCTCTTATAAAAATTCGTCATTTAAATGCGCCGCTTTTGTTGGCCTCCTAACCTAACACTCCCAGTCGCACCGCTAGTGCCGAACTCGCGATCAACACCGAGCCATAGCCTGTAACAAAACCCTCTGAAAATATTTTTCAATTTGTATCGCTTGAGTTTCAACAGTAATTGGCCACGCGATCTGTCCACAAGGTGGATCAATTACTCTAAATGTTTATTGTAAATAGACTCTATTTTAAATTAAATTGTTTTAGCGAGGAGATACGGAAGAGAAATCCGATATCGTCATCTGAAGTTTAAATTTTGTGACAGGATTTTTGGGCAAAATGAGACTTTGTTTGGTAACTTCTTAAGTTGTTATATAGATTAAGATAAATAATTACTAACGTAGCAATAAAAACCCTGAGGATGGGAACCTAGAATTATGAGATCCTCTAAAAAATTTACGCCTATGCGACTAAAATTACAATGTATGCGAATATCCTACACTAACGATATATTATAAGATTTGTAGATTTAAAAAGATTAAAGCTCTAAACCCCTAAAAATGAATGAGTAAACACCGTCAAAAATTTATAACCCCCAAAATAATAATACGACACTATAAAGAATCGAAATACATCAATCGTACGCAACCCTCTCCGCGCGAATTAATTTCGCATGTCTGGTGTATTTATTTAGCACCAGCCCTCTCTGTGTGAGAGGGCCGGCGCTACCTCCCTTCCGTCAATTAGGACCTCCGCTCGGCCTCATTGACGGAGAGGGAGTGCCGTGCGGCACGCGCCGTCCTACCTGTAAATCCTGCCGCCGCGCCGTGATTCTAAACGCCGCCACTTAGTAATGGCTGGAATAGCGCCATCTATTGTGGCGTTCGCGAAACTCAAACACCGAGAATAAACACGATGTAGGAATAATACGAAATAACGATACTTTTATTAACCGACTTCAAAAAAAGGAGGTTCTCAGTTTGACCTGTATGTATGTATGTTTGTATGTATGTTTGTATGTATGTATGTATGTATGTTTGTCCGCGATTATCTCGCGTTTGGCTGAACCGATTTTGATGCGGTTTTCAGAAAATAATTTGTTAGTTCAAGGAGAAGGTTTTGGTATTTTATAATTAACCGACTTGAAAAAAAGGAGGTTCTCAGATTGACCTGTATGTATCTGTGTATGTTTAAACGCGATTATCTCGACTTGACTAAACCCATTTTAAGTAAGTAAACAAAGTATCAAACACTAAAAAGTATTAAATAAAAAAAAAACTTTTTTTAAAAAAAGGGAACCGCCTTCAAAAATCCGATTCACTGAAAAGTATTAAATAATTTTAAATGTACTGCTTATCAAATAACCAAAATGTTAGGATAATAAGTATAATTATACTTCAAGCACAATTATTGTTATGTTTGGAGTCGGTGCCAGCCGCTAATAGCAAATTTTAGTACGATATTATAAGGACAGACACCGACTCCAAACATAACAATAATTGTGCTTGAAGTATAATTATACTTATTATCCTAATATTTTGGTTATTTGATAAGCAGTACATTTAAAATTATTTAATACTTTTCAGTGAATCGGATTTTTGAAGGCGGTTCTCTTTTTTTAAAAAAAGTTTTATAATATTTATATTTATATAATACGAAATTATTTTATTGTTTTTGATTATTTATTTGGCAGAACAAAGTTTATTTTTAATTTTTAATAGTTGCATTTTGATAGCGTTTGATATTTTAATTATGGGGTTGTCATGATGTGCGAGAGGGATGGTGTGGGGAGTAAATGAAACAGATGTATTGTTGTCGATTGAAGAGAAGGGGATGATGTTAGGATTCGATTCAATGTTATCATGATCTTAAAATAGGGATGACTCAATACAGATTTCAAACCAAAACTTACATAGCCTGTGCAATAAAGTACAATTATTTAAGTATTAAGATATACTCGTAGCATTTATTTTTGGATGCGAAGTTTTGTTTGAGATTTTTAACAGACTTAAAAAGGCGTATATTTTAAATTCTTTAGTAAGTGTTTCTTTTCAACCGACTCAAAAAAAGGAGGAGGTACTCATGTCGACTGTATTCTTTTTATGTTTTTTACCACAGAATTTTTGAATGGGTGAACCGATTTAGATTTTTTTTTATTTGAAAGCTGGTGGCCCCATTTCATTTTAGTCCAGTTTTGACAGTGGGATTTATAAAAAATAAATTTAAGACTTATTTTGAAGTCGGTTTTTTGTATTAATTTACTAACATTGACATCAATCCGTGAACGAAATGAAGTAGCTAGAAACAGCTGAGCTAGTTTTATTAATCAACGAACGTGACACATACAGTTGTAGTTAAGCTGTGGAGTGCAGTTGTAAGTTTCCGAGCATGTGTGCCACCAGGCCGGGCCGGCCGCCCAGAGCAGGCGTGTAAGCCAGGGCCTCGATTCAGCTATTTTAAATGCATGTCAGTGGTCGGTCAGTGTACTTATCATTGTGCCTAATTTTCGTATTCAGATATTGAACTCTCGAAGAGAATGATCGTAATGACCAATTATTGATCGTAATGACAGTTAGCAGAATGCCAATAATAATTATCGTACAAATGACCAAATGAGTCATTCATTCAATTCATTCAGTCAATTCAAGCTCCTTTTAAATAGCTGAATCGAGGCCCTGTACGGTGTAAGCCGGCGCCATTGCACGCGATTCAATTTGTTGACGCCTGCATCGCGAATATTCGACGAGCGAGGCATTTTATATAGGTACATGCTGACATTCTGAGGAATCTGAGGAATAATTTTGTAATATTTCCAGTTATTCAATACAAAATATATCATACGTTAATTTTACGCCTGCATCGCGAATATTCGACGGGCGAGGTATTTTATATACATGCTGACACCGCTAGGAAATGTACAATATGAGGGATGAGTGTAGAAGTATCAGAGACTTTTTTGGAATCAAAATAACGTTGCAAGATTTTTTTAAGATCGTAATTGCATTTATCAATTTCGATTTTGATGTTGGGATAACGCGCGTAAGTAGCTATTCCGTCGTCTGACGTTCCTGATATTTTTATATTTATTCTGTTATTCGGAGTGGAGACGACTCGAACAAATCAAAGATGACAAGAATCGGTTCACTTGTCCTTGAGTTATTAATGGTGCATCTAACCCGACTTAGTTTTATTTATATATGACTAGCTGTGCCCCGCGGTTTCACCCTCGTGAATACCTTGGTCCCGTTCCCGGTGCCTTTGTATTATTAGGGGTGATGAATCAAACAAATCACTATCGTGACAAAAGTCAGAATTACTTAATTTGGTGGTTGAGTATTCTTCAATTTCCTAATTTTCAGCGCAATTTTGCAATTTTTTTTTTTAATAAGAACCTTCTCCTGACAATAACAAATACAACAAAAAAAGAATTGGCGAAATCAGTCCAGGCGTTATTGAGTTATGCGCTTACCAACACATTTAGCGATTCATATTTATATATATATAGATTATATATTATAGTTCCACTGTATGAGGTCTGTATATTACGACAGTAACAATTTTCTTCCAACACAATCACTTAGAGTAACGCATTCGTGAGTCGCATGAGGTAGTGTGTTGTCTGTGGACCTTCTGTACTCAGCCCGTGACGTCACCGCCTCACGGCTTATACACCTGAAACGTTTATCCCACGACACGAGATTGCAATTTATTCCTCTCGCAACGAATAGAATATTTTACAAGAAACTCGCGGTGACTTAGCGAAGCGAACCACGCACTCAGCCGCGCGCCTCTTCACCAAATAAATAACGAAACTTTGTTCCTCAACCAGGCTCTCATAAAAGTTGTTTGATTAAAGAATTATTTCTCCTTTTTGTCATTACGAATTTGTGAAACGACGAGCTTAAAGCAAGTACGAAGCGATTTATATTAAGGCTGCGGTTCCAAGGCGGAGCGGAGCAGAGCGGAGCAGAGCGGAGACGAGCTGTGCCGCGATTCACCGATCACGGCTTGAAATCCACATCTTTTCTCCACTCCGCTTCAATGTGATTAGTGAATTGCGGCATAGCTCGTCTCCGCTCCGCTTCATTGGAACCGTACCCTTAAGGTGGGGCTGGGGACCGGGAAATGGAAATAAATTATTAGGAAAAATCCCGAAGCCGCGCACACGTTCTCACTGCGAGCGGTGATTTATTATAACTACGTCACCTCGCTGAGCTGCACGAGTTCACAAGTTATTTGAGTGTTGAACTATGTCGGTGCAGTACTGCTGTTACCCCGCCCGTCTATAGGCCAAGCTAACCCGAACCGGCCAAACTAACAATAATAATATTATGTCCTTAGATAATAAAAATTCAGAGCCATCCCTTGTTGCTTTGCCTTATTAAGATTGTTAGCAACGCACTGAATCGAGATTCGAACCCCGCAGGGGGTGACCTTAGTGAAAGTTGCTGACGTAGTTAGTTTTTAATTTTTTCTGGCCTGTGGCCCTTAAGGTTCTCGCCAAGCAGTCAAAGCATGCGCTTGGGCTAATAGCGTAGAATCTTCCAAAAATCAAAAGTAGTACAGGTCTAATCTGTGAAGAAAACTTACATTTTGAATTAAGCACACATTTTCATGTACCAATTACACCTTTAAATTCCCTCCTGCACAGATTTCCTTGCTAGAAACGGTCTCATTAGGGGCTCGAGCGACGCGTCGCGCCCGTAATGAGATGCGGCGTCACGCATCCTCACACGCCTTTCACGTAATCTTCGTTTTGTTCGCAGTACACTGCCGAGCGTGACCGCATGATGAAGGTGTATTTCATCTGCACGCTGGCAATGTACCTCACCGGCGTCATCATCCAAGTGCTCGCGTTCAAGCTGTAAGTATATAGACTCTGCAATCACTAACCCTCGTATTAAGTCTAATCGGATGCCGTCTAAAGAAAATCTCTTATTATTCATGAATAAGAAACGTTTTCGTAAAAGGGTGCGATTTATTTTAGATTAATTCTTTGCCTAATCCAGCAGGTCAAAATACTTTAGTATTGTTAGCTGCAATCATAAACATTCCCGCGTGAGCTGCGGTTGTACGTAATTACACACAACACAGTACACATTACATACGACCGCCACGCGCTGCGCACGCCGGCCGACTGGCGAGCCCTAGCGCTGAGTAGCGCTCCGCTAATTGTTTACGTAGGCCCACAGAGTACGCGTAGGCCTCCACTAACACCGCCGCCGCATTGGTGGCGCCCCTCTCACGAGTAACGTCAAACCAAGGAACTAGAATTGTGCGCTCATTGGTTGATATAATAAAATAATGTTTTAAAGATACCCACAATGTCAAGTAGATTTGTGTTATTGTATTAAATGAGATTTCTGATTTAGTTTTGATTGTTCAGTAATTCAAAACGATCGTTTAATTTCATACTGAGTCCTGAAAGTTGTGAACCCGACGTGATAATAAAATATAAAAAAACCAATATCTAGTTTGAAATCGTCAATCCGCTGAGCAAGCGTGGTGATCAATGCTCGTTCCTTCTCTATATGGGAAGAGGCCTGTGCCCAGCAGTGGGACGTGTATAGCCCGGTTTATTATTATTATTATACCTAGTTCTGTAGATATATTCCGTAGTCAAATATTTTTGTGACAGCCAGTGTTCTAAACCATTGAACCGGCTACTTTCGGATGATCAAACATTGTTTTTTAAAAGATTATTGAAATGTGTCTGGATAAGCAAAAAGTTTGTAAAATAGGAGAAGTTAGAAAATTACCTTGTTTTTTGTTTTTAGCTGCGATGCGTAGGCATTCCAAAGATATGATATAATCATTAATCCTGTATGTTTCAGGACGGCCGTCGGTATTGCCACCATCATCACGTCCGGACTGATCATCACCTCGTTCACGTACCTCATCCTCTGCACGGACTTCAAGGTTTGTACTATTATGTTACATTTTTTTTTTTTTAATGTATTATTATATAATTATATTAATTATATAATTTAACTATGTATCCACTCCTATTATTGTGATAAGGGACAGTGCAGTAAATCAGTGTTTGAGGTTTTATTTTTTATTTTTTTGCTCTTATATTTGTTTGAGCCGGCAACAGTCTCGTCATGCTCCCTTAGTTGTCACTGCCTGCGGTGGCGTTTTGGGTCGGTTCTCCTCCTCCCCCTCTAATAGGGCGAGGGAGGGGATGGCGGATCCTTGCGTCATATTCGTGAACGGGTGCTGCTTGCGGTGACTGGTCGTTCTGTTGACCTTGGTTAAGATTAGTGTACTGGTGTCTGAACTTTTAGTTTCAAAGTACCTCAAACACTTGTTTATTTGGCGCGATCCCTTAATGATGTTCATTATTATTGTAAAGGCAGCGTGTTGCTGGGACGTTGTTGCGCCGTTTCTTCTCCTCAGCCAAAGCACTTAGGAAGCGGTGAAGGGTGGGAGAATTAGGGTCGGTTCATGTCTGGCGGGAGGCGCGTCGCGTGTTATCGGTTGCTTGCACTCAACTGATGATGCGTTAGCGCGTCGGGTGTGCGGGGTTGGATGTCTCATTGCCGATGGTGCGCGGTGCGTTTTCCGCCGGATATGAACCGACCTTTAGAGTGCTGTCTATTTTTGTATTTTGTGTTGACGTTCGATAAGTGCTATATTGTGTAGCCTATATTGAATAAAGAAAATTTGAATTTGAATATGTGTAGTGGATGGTAGATATATACGAAGATAGAATTTTTTTTCCAAGAGAAATACTGGTATTAAACTGTACACGGTGTCACGGTGAGACTGAAAGACACCCGAAAATTGATTAGGTCCCTGATTGAAATTATTTTTTTGTAACCTTCATTTCCTCTGTTATAATATATTTTTGATTCACCCTTACATTTATCGTATTCGGTAATAAAAAAACTTATTTTTTATTAATTCAACGCAGAGTCAAGCATCTGTCAAAATATATTACTATCTAAAAAGCCCGTAAGACACCGGCTCGCTAGCTGGTACTATATTTTAACATTTTGTATCGATGGTAAAACTGTTGTTAGAATGACTATGCTCATAACACCGATGCGATAGACTTGTCATACGATACCTACATGGTATGTGTTATGTTCCAGCACGCCGGCGACCGTCTGCGCCGCGTATCGCGCCGCCTGCACAACAACCGCACGCTCTCGCAGCTCATGTCCATCGGCGTCGTCGCCGCCTTCATCATGCAGATCCAGGTCATCATGGTCAGTACACCCAGTTTAATAAGAATAGGTAGTATAAGTAGCTATAACATATCCAATAATCTGTAGACAAACTAGGTATTTAATACTAGCTGACCCGAGAGACGTTGTCCTGTCTTAACTATGAATATTGAATTCTATCAATTCTATGTCAAACGTCATAAGGTTACATTAAAAAAGGTTAGATTAGAAATAATTTTATATGGTGGTTAAGTATTCTTAAATTTTCTAAATTTCCCCGCATTTTTTCATTTTTTTTCATTCATAAAAACTTTCTCCTGACAATAACAAACACAACAAAAAAAGAATTTGCAAAATCCTTCCAGCCGTTCACGCATGATGCCGTGACCAAGGGAAATAGGGATTCATTGTTATTAGTGTTTGATATCCGGGTAAATGCCTGTTCTTTTTTCTAGGCCCTTATAGGGTTCAAATATGGTTTTACTTGGGCTCAACTATATAAATCATACTTGATATAAAATGCTTATTTCATGGTGTTTCAAATTGTTGGTTCTTTTTTATTCTGTCAGTTAAGTCGGCGAGCAATGAGGCGTAATTAACATCTCAATTTGAAATAAATATTATATTCAGTAATTCGAATTTTCGAGACCATATGATAGCGAACAGGAAATATAATTGTCCCAGTGATAGACAGGTAGATTATATATTAGATTGTATAGTAGATTATATGTATAGGTAGATCAAGAAGCATATTTCCTCTCGCTTTTGTCTCACAACGAACTACGGACTTTCTTGGACTATTTCTTACGCATCTTCTATAACATGTCTAGGTGCAGGGCGTGCTCGACGTGACGGGGCGTCCGCTGCAGCGCGCTGAGAATGGCGAGCCGAGCTGCCCGTACAGCATGAACGAGGTAGCTAATGAACTAACATGATTTCAACATTGCTTTTACATTCTGCTAACTTGCAGTAGACAGAAAATAAGCGTTACGTACGAGGCAAGCTTGACTTCTTTTTGAGATTAATTTAGATACTAAACTTTAATTAGTAACGGCTGACACAAGAACCCCGATTTCTGAAACTATGATCAACACAAAAATTAGTTAATCACTTGTCAAATCACGTATGAAGACCGATCACAGTCGTGATCAGCTGACTTGACAACAGATTAAGATAGTTAGCTTTTCAGAATCCGAGGTTCATCATCGCAAACCTCGGTCAATTGAGTTGAACGACGACACAGCAAGCGCTCGTGTCATATATTTAACCCCTCGACGCAAAAAGAGGGGTGTTACCTATAAGTTTGACGTGTCTGTCTGCGTGTGTGTGAGGGTGTGTGTGTGTCAAAAAACTCAATCTTAAAGTACCTAAGTATGTATTAATAATTAAAAAAAAATAAGTCGCGTTGGGGGACCAATATTTTGAAGCAATTTTCTAAAAGTTTTCTTTTTTAATTTTATTTTTAAATTCATCTATGTTGCTTAGTTAGGTAATAGACTATTTGTAATTAAATTGTTAAGTTTGGAGCGGTCCCCCAACGCGAAGTATTTTTTTTTTAATTATTAATACATACTTAGGTACTGTGGGTGGTTTAAATGACGAGAAAACCGTTGATTTTTAAATGTTTATTATATCCCACAAATCACAAGCTTTACAGTTGTAAATAGCACAGGCGAATCGTGAAGACAGTAAGTATTGAAGAGATGATAGTAGAAGTAGAAACAGATAGCAGAGAAGCGCGAAAATAAGGAAAATATGCGAGATTATAGTGGATTTGGGGGAGTAAAATTGAGCGTGCATTCGCCCTCGGAGCTAGCCAGGCACTGCCGACCGCGACCGAGCGATAGCGGATCGGCGGCGGCCGCGACGTCGGGGGAGATTATAGCGGATTTGGGGGAGTAAAATTGAGCGTGCATTCGCCGTCGGAGCTAGCCAGGCACTGCCGACCGCGACCGAGCGATAGCGGATCGGCGGCGGCCGCGACGTCGGGGGAGATTATAGCGGATTTGGGGGAGTAAAATTGAGCGTGCATTCGCCGTCGGAGCTAGCCAGGCACTGCCGACCGCGACCGAGCGATAGCGGATCGCCACTGCGCCGGCGCGCGCGACCTTGGGGGTGTACGCGGGAGCAGGCGGCGAGGCAAACAACCGATGCGCTTGTTTAGAGTGCACCCCTCTATGCGACCAATGTATGTGCACCCTTTGATCCCGGTGTTGCCACAGTACTTTAAGATTGAGTTTTTTTAATTATTTTTTACTTTTTAAAGGGATAGGACAGTAATATCTATAATAGCATATAATAGCATACACCAAAGCTTGAAGTTCATCATTTACCACAATTCCTCATAACTTCCACTCGACTTTGAGTCTTAGAGTTCCTAAGATAAAGTTGTTTTTCGTCCGCAGCACTACCTGCAGCTGACGCTCCTGGCGATGTTCCTGTGCGCGGCGCACCAGATCCTCATCACGATGGTGAAGCTGGTGCTGCTGCTCGTCGCCTGCACCACCTATGTGGTGATCACCACACAGGAGCACCTCTTCTACCAGCAGCACTTCTTTGATTACCAGTAAGTTAAACTTACCTTACTAATAAATACATACTTACCTTTTTTCAAAATTATTATATTACTCTGTCTTGCCTTTTTTGAAGCTTTGTTGGAATTGACTTCCAGTCTTATGGGGTTTGGTTAATACCTATATTTTTTTTAAATACCCATATTCTAATAATGTTATGTATTTTTATAACGTTTGAATGTGGCTCAAACAAAGTTCCCTCTGATAAAAATACAGAATAGTTTTTTTTTACTCATCGATGCTTCATCAAGGTATTTTGCGTCGTGTAAGCCACATGTTATAAAAAAACATGAGTTTTCTCAAAATCAATATTGATAAAAAGACACTGGGTTCTTTTTTTTATTCTTTAGCAATAAAGTAATTATCGAAACATGACATTATTATTGTTTAAACTCATTTTTAAATTTTCTAAAAATTTTTTAAACAAAAATTGCAATTCAGTTTGACATACATGAACCGTCTTACTCCACAGACACCGCTGCGGGCTCGACTGGAACCAGCAATGGACGAACATCGTGATCGCGCTCGGCGCCACCGTGGCGCTCATGCTGCACTCGCAGCAGACCGAGAGCACGTACCGGCTGGACTTCATCTGGAAACTACAGGCCAACGGTGCGTATACTGTCTTATACTACTTGACCAGGAGAACCTAAGATTTGATAAGTAAAGTTTCAAGAACGAAAAGTAAAAATAAGTTTTTAGCCTAGATAATAATTATTTTTAAGATTGAGAACCCTCGAAATGATAGCTACAAAGAATTCAAACTTTAACTTAGGTACTTATTTTTTCGGTAATCATCGGGAACAAGCAGTCGAATTAACTTCCAGTTCAACGACCGCAGTGGTCGAGTGGCGAAAACGCCGATTTTAAAAGAGTTATTTCTATTTTTAAAAATTATAAAGGTTAATGTAGAAAACTTTTTTTCTACATTGTCTCGAGTCTGGGTGTTTGAGATGCCATAGTATTTAATTTAAAAACACAATTGTACTTACTTTCGATTTAAAGTAATTTAAGTCATTTTGTCCACATTTAAAAGAAAATTAAGATCAGGACCATCTATCATCATCCTTGTCGTATTATTTAACTAACACTATGAAATACAACTTTTTTTTAGTCAAATTTACTTTGATAAAACTGATGCAATTGAAATGGAACCCTATCTGCCTAGTAATAACGTGCATATTTACAGACGAGAAAGAGGAGATGGAGCACCTGGAGGCGTACAACCGCAAGCTGCTGGCGAACATCCTGCCCGAGCACGTCGCGCAACACTTCCTCTGCTGCGACAAGAACATCGATGTGAGTGTTACATGTTAACTCTAGAGTGCGCGTAACAGAGTATGAATTGCAGTGGCGTGCATAGCATATAGGCAAAAAGGCAGTGCCTACCTACAAAATCCCAACTAACTATCTTTAAATATACCTAACAATTTATATAAAATAAATCAGTCAACACTCATCATACAGTCATAATCATTAAATTACAGATAATAAAACTTGTATCCAAACATTTCAATAACAAACAAATCAATAATGACGTCACATGTGTCACATTCAAATTCATTCAATACTCAACTACGAAGTAGGCTCTTCAAAAACTGCCTAGTTTCCACTCACACATTCAAACAAAATCTCCTTATCCCTATACGCACGCACACTTCTAAAACAGAAAATAATACACCGCCATCTTGAGTTTTTATAATACGACAAAAACGAAAACCCCTTTTTGCAAAGCGTAATGCTCTGACATTTGACATTCGTAATTTTTTACACCTACAGTAAGCTTGCTTACCTGCCAATAAACAAGATTCTTTCTTTCTCCCTTTCATTCTAATCTCATATCCGTTTTGGAGCAAAAGTCTTTTGGGTCGTTCATCAGACTTGTCAATTCCTATTCCAGTTATTAGTGTATTTTAAATTAAACTTGCGTTTTAAAATACTAATAACTTGTAAATTAATTATCACAATATTATTTAGTTACTTATTAATGTTTATTATATTTAGTTTCAATTAACATTTTTATTGTTTTACTTCTGTGTTGCAACTTGATGGTTTTTCGATATTTATTATCTGTGGCAGATTGTTCATTAAGTTTTTGATAGTTCGCGCGCGTGTTTGCCGTGTTTTCGTCTTGTCTTTCGTAACTAGTTTCTATTTATTGTGATTTTGTGAAGTGGCTGTAGTTTAAGAAACAGGAGCATTAATAAACCGCTATGTGTATGAATGTTAAGATTGTGGCGAAAATGAAATATGTTTGGATAGCATACGTGCGTAATTACAAACTTACAATACAAACCTATCAGATGGGGTTTGTTGACAAAACTTTAAAGGTAAGGCTCTTAGTAATATTATATCAAAATGTTAGAAACTATCGCCTGACTAGCGGTGTGCTGCTAGACGAACTGTTCTTTTTGTGTTATTCGTCGTTTCTTGATTGTTAAATACGAAATTGTTGTGTGAATTGAATATTGATACCTACGAGAATAACTACGACGAAAACATATTGTTATTGTGGATGATGAAATTAAGTGATTGTTTTTAGTTAAAATCTTAATAAAAATGGGAGTAAATTAAACATACAAGATAATAGTATATGTTGGCACATTCAATAATACGTCTGATTCTTTTTTTGTCTATGTAATACATAAGGTAGGTAAGAAAAATGTTGATCTCGAATGGTCATATTGACTATGGCGTCTATGGCTCAATGTATTTACTATTATTTAGGTTCGGTTTCGAACCCTTATTAAGAATAATACACAAATAAGAGTCCTCAATCATAAGCTGACCGTTTGCTCGTCGCGAGTCCCGAGTCGCGGAGTCGGCTGCTGTTCGCAGTTAGCTTTACTAATATTATTTTATACAGCTGCCTCGTTGGCCTAGTGATTCTAAGCGCGACTGCTACGCTAGAGGTCTTGGGTTCGATTCCCAAGTCTACCAAGGTGTTATTGGGTTTTTCTATGAAATTCTCAGTAGCAGGTCGGAGTTTGGATTTGTGCCCGGTTAGTGGCAATAGGCTCGCCCCCTATTACATGGGACCTAAACATACCGGCGAACTGTGGGTGTACATACATTGGTACACCTCTGCCTAACCCTTCGGGGATACAGGCGTGATGGTATGTTATGTTATGTTTATTTTATACAAACTTATACCAACAAGTTTGAAATAGTGATTCAATCAGAAATTGGTCGCGAGCTTCGCGCGTGCATTTTAAATTGTATCTTGCTCGCGACGCGCGAGCAGCGCGCGTACTGCTCGCGAACAGTACGGAGACGGCGTTATTTGCACCATCGACCTTTGCGTGAGTTTCGCGGAGGAGGCGCACTAACATATTGCAGTACCTAACTGCAGGCGCGAGCAGCGCATTCGGTGCGCGTTCGTCAGACCTGAACGCACCTTGTGATCCACAAAAATAATGTTTGTTCCAATTTTTTGGGAGTTTATTTGCGTATTTACGGTAAAGTTGCTCCATGTATGAGTGCCTGAATCAATTAGAGCTCGCTGTTTTACTAACAGACTCTATGTCAAAACCAAATTTTACTCTAATAATATCAAACCAGTTAACAGAATCAGTAAATGAGCAGGTTGGTATATACAGCCAAACAATTTCTTACGGGCGGCACAAACTATACTTTGTTGTTTTTTAACCGACTTTAAAAAAAAGGAGGAGGTTCTCAATTCGGATGTTTGTATGTTTTTTTTTTTTTTTTTTTTTTTTTTTTTTTTTTTATGTTTGTTCGCGCATAACTCCGTTGCTTTCCAACCGATTTGAAATATTTTTTCTTTGTTGGAAAGGGTATACTTCCCAAATGGTCCCATAGTCACCAAGTCGGGATCTGATGATGGAATCTTGGCGAAATCGAGGGAACTCTTCAAATTTTATAGGAAAACGTATAGCGATTTTGGTATTTTCTACAACAAGTGAAGCATTTACGTTCAATAAGAACCATTCTACTATCAGATCTGATGATGAAGCCAAGATGACCTTGTGAATGTAGCGGGAATTCGTTGGATGTGAGATGCGGGGCACTGGATTTCGTTTGATGGAAATTATCATGAGGATGATGAAAGGGTGTCAGCTGAAGGCCTACCCATATTATCTAAGATTAAAAATATGACACTAAAAATAAACAAATAAAAAATTTTTTAGAAAAAAAAAAAAACCGACTTCAAAAATCGATAAAAGCACTAAAAAGTTAAAAATAATTCTATAACCTACCTATATTAATAAACCTAACCTAAACTACGATTAACCAATAATACAATTTAAAATTTTTTTGGAGTCGGGGCCAAGCAATATACAAAACTTACAGCTTCTAAATATTAATTCTAATCGGAAAACAACAAAAATACTTTATGACAGATTACCTACTCAGGAATTACCAGTCGTTTCATTACTTAGCTTGGCACCGACTCCAAAAATTGTTAAATTGTATTATTGGTTAATCGTAGTTTAGGTTAGGTTTATTAATATAGGTAGGTTATAGAATTATTTTTAACTTTTTAGTGCTTTTATCGATTTTTGAAGTCGGTTTTTTTTTTTTCTAAAAAATTTTTTTTTTTTTTAATGTCTATCAGATAGGTAGTGTAAAATATTAGATAAGAGGGAGCTATTTGTTCTTCTTACACAACTGCCCAAAAAGGAGTGTTATGTTTTCAGGGTTCATGTATGTATGTATGTTTGTGAGTTTCTTTATTCCACCATAACTCCTAAAAGGCTTGACCGATTTCAATGTTTGTGGTATCATTGGGAGCTTTGAGTTATCCCGAGTGACATAGGCTATGTGGACATTAAAAAATGGTCAAATGTGAGTCGAAATCGCCTTTTGTGTTGTGTCATGTTTTTTTGTTGTTCACTAAAAGGTCTTAAATAAAAAAATTATAATTAAAAAAATTAAAAAACACGACTACCATGTCAAAAAAAAATAAAAACAAGTCAAATATTTGCGGTCGGGGTCGGTTACTTGGAACAATTCATTACATTCATTTTTTTTTGACATGGCAGGCGTGCTTTTTTATTTTTTTTATTATAATTTTTTTACCTAATCAATATCTTACGACGATACATTAATTTGAAATGTCACATGACTTCACAATTTAATGAGAAAGTATGACGTCATTAGTCATTTAGTGTAAGCTTGATCCTTGTTCCTCTCAGATACGTACTGAGAGTCTGAGAGTGATTGTGCTATAAATGTTCTTACATCTCAGGAGCTGTACCACGAGCAGTGCGAGTCGGTGTGCGTGATGTTCGCGTCCATCCCCAACTTCTCGGAGTTCTACGTCGAGCTGGAGGGCAACAACGAGGGCGTCGAGTGCCTGCGCCTGCTCAACGAGATCATCGCCGACTTCGACGAGATCCTCGCTGAGGACCAGTTCAAGTACATCGAGAAGATCAAGAGCACCGGCGCTACGTACATGGCTGCGTCTGGTAAGACCACGCGTTCCACTCTCTAAAAAAACCTTAGTTGTATATCTTTAATTCTTAAATGTTAGGGAACGTGGTTAGACCGATATCAGAGTTTAAGCCCCGATTGATTGGTGGATGGGTAACCATTTGTGAATATACCGAGACTACTCCGTGTCTAGGAAAGCACGTCAAGCCGTCGGTCCTGACTGTCATACGTTGATCTTTGACAATTGTTAAGACAAAATCAATTTAGTCCACCATTTAGATTATCAAAATATAATAGACACGTATTTTTTCTTTAATCAAATCAATTACAAAATACGAAGATACATCGCTCTAAAGTTCAGGAGTGGGGGCTTGTGACGTCACGGCTTGGTACAATTTTTGATTAGACGTGACGTCACGCAAGATTTGTACTCACTGTGTCTTCATATTTTTTTGTTTACGAGACAAACGAAAAAGTCCGTGTCTAATATTTTTTTATTATCTAAAAGATAGACAAAAAAATAAAAATTAGTCATCATCCCTATTCTGTCAACCAGTCTTACTATGGAATACTGTATTACCTAGTCAAATGAGATCCGATGAGACTGGAAGCCATCCTCAACATAAACTTATGAACTACTTACTAACTTGCGAAAAGGCTAGGCAATTTGTTTATATAACCTTTTCAGTGTCTAACTGCTGGGCAAAGGTCTCCCCGTCTGACACCGGACGTTAGGCAGATATTAGGTACTTTTATTTCCTAACTAGCTGTGCCTGCGACTTCGTTCGCGTGGATGACGAAACTTATCAATGAGTTTTTATCCGCAAAATTAAGTTTGTTTTTTATTGTTTATACTTTTCCGGGATAAAAACTACCCAGTGTGGTGCCCAGGATAATAAAGAATAATTATACCAAGTTTCATCGTAATCGAACCGGTAGTTTTTGCGTGATACCTGAACAAACAGACAGACAGACAGACAAAAAAATTTTTTTTCACACTTTTGGGTTCGTTGTTGGTCTAGTAACACTCCCCGCCATTTATTTTTTTGATATTTTCAATGTACAGAACTTTCACTTCTACAGATTTATTATAAGTATAGATATCTACTTGATTATGTCATGCTGTGTTTCCAGGCCTGACAGCCGCCACCCGCGACCTGATCGGCTTCCGCCACGTCACAGCCATGGCGGACTATGCTCTGCGTCTGCGCGAGCAGCTGCAGTATGTCAACGAGCACTCGTTCAACAGCTTCCGCATCCGAATTGGTAAGAACACCAGCCAGGACTGATGGTATAGCATCGATTCTAAAGCGAAATTCCTCCAATGCGAATTTTCTTGTATTAACCAATTGCATGTAATACGCAAGTGCGAATTTGGCGTTGTGATTCCAAGTGAAATAAGTGAGCAACGATGTACTTATGTGATTGTGCAGGCATCAACATCGGGCCGGTGGTGGCCGGCGTGATCGGCGCCCGCAAGCCGCAGTACGACATCTGGGGCAACGCGGTCAACGTCGCGTCGAGAATGGACTCCACTGGACTCGTCGACCACATTCAGGTGCGTATAGCCTAGAGCGATAGGCCACAGCATTTGCAAGCGATACGGTTCAGTTATAATTGCTTTGCGAGGCGATTGCCGTGGTACCACTGTAACTTGTGCTCGTGCGACAGCCATTGTAAAAGCTGGGAGGTTACCATTGTGTTGGGTATTTTGGGGGTGTGAGCTGACGTGTTAAGGCATGTTGCGACAGGTGACGGAGGAGGTGTATGGCATCTTGTCGAATCGCGGCTACAAGCTGCGATGCCGCGGCACCGTCGATGTCAAGGGCAAGGGCAACATGGTCACCTTCTTCCTTGAGGGCGTCGGTCAGACCGTGCACGATGAAGTCTATGACATCTACAAAGTAAGGAGATTTTTCTAATGTTGGTTATTTTTCTGACGACGAGTGAGAATGGTTTAGACGAGAATATCGTGCTGGTAGCAGTACATTGCCGTTTATGTTCGACCATTTATGTCACCATAGCCTTGCGGCCCTGTAATGTACGCAACAACTCGCATGTTATCGTCTAAACCAGGACTTTATGAATGTGTATTTCTTTGTTGACGTATCGTTAGATTTATCTTAATTGGGAGACTGGAAGAGTGACATGGGGTTTATTTATGACATTGTTTTTTTTTCCACTTTTTACATTTCATTTGGGAAATAATAATATCCTGGGACAACCCACACACGGTTATCTGATCCCAAGCTAAGCAGAGCTTGTGCTATGGTAACCAGACAACTGATAAACTTACTTATATATTTCTAAATACATACATATTATAGATAAATTACACCCAGACACCAGAACAAATGATCATGCTCATCACACAACATTTGTCCTGGGCGGGAATCGAACCCACGACCTCCGGTATAGCAGTCAGGGTCACTAACCACTAGACCAACAGGCCCGTCAAATGTTTTGTTTCGAATACTCGTCAAAGTCGGGTTTTGCGTTTTTCGATCATGATTGCAACTAGAGTCAGTAGTTTATAACGTAACGTTTCTTAAGCGCCTTTTTTTTGGTTTACAAGAAATAAAAACTTTTTGATTTTGATTTTTTTTTTATTGTGATGTTTTGTATACTCATTATTTGTGTGTGTGTCAGAACCCGCAGCCATCGACGTCGGGCTCGGGCCAGCACAGCTCGAGCCACGAGGGTGCTGGCAGCAGCGACCGTCCCGACCACCGCCCGCTCGAGACGCTGTCGGAGGGTCACACCGACGAGGACGGCGGACCCTCGCCCAGGGCGTCCATCCCGAGGGGTAAGGGATATATTATAGAAATCAATTATATATTATATATTCGATATCGATATTATAGGGAATCGAGTGCTAGACGATTTTTTATGTTGGAATGCTTGAAGTTTTGTGAGATGAATAATGGATGAAATAATTAATTAGACTGTGTCTTTTTTTATAAATCTTGTTTGGATAATAAGTTTTAAAATGTAACTTTTTAAGCAAAAGTGTAAGTGGTATTATGTGCCGTTCTTTTTGTGATATCTACACTAATATTATAAAGAGGAAAACTTTGTTTGTTTGTAATGAATAGGCTCAAAAACTACTGGACCGATTTTAAAAATTCTTTCACCATTCGAAAGCTACATTATCCACGAGTAACATAGGCTAAATTTTATTTTGGAAAAAAATAGGGGACCGTGTCTTTCCTGGGTAGGCTTTTTGCTGCGGTAACCGACATACACGCGGGCGGAGCCGCGGGCGACCGCTAGTAATAAATAAATAAATAGTGTGCGTATCGGAGCATGAACTGTAGACACTAGTATGAAATAGTTAAAATTGTGTCAAAACCTAATCTATACTTATAATAAATCTGTAGAAGTGAAAATTCTGTACATTGAAAATATCAAAAAAATAAATGGCGGGGGGTGTTACAAGACCAAAAGCGAACACTAAAGTGTGAAAAAAAAAATTTTGTCTGTCTGTTTGTTCAGGTATCACGCTAAAACTACCGGTTCGTTTACGATGAAACTTGGTATAATTATTCTTTATTATCCTGGGCACCACACTGGGTAGTTTTTATCCCGGAAAAAACAAACTTAATTTTGCGGTTAAAAACTCATTGATAAGTTTCGTCATCCACGCGAACGAAGTCGCAGGCACAGCTAGTATAGCATAAACGTCTGTCGTTGCACGGACAGAACTTAAATAAAAAAAACGACTGTAGTACATTCGACCAGAAATTTACTTACACTCGGTATGATAGGCTGTTAGCATTACGCGTAATCTATAGTTTTACTATTTTTTTACCTAAATTCAATAGTTTTAGAGGATGCGCCTATATGGCATGTATCCTGTTCTACGAGGATAATATTATGCTTAAGCTCCGTACTCACATACGGTTTTGCTCGATCGAGCTATCATGTCGAGTAAAAACTATGGCATGGGCTTTCGTTCACACATTCAGCATTAATCTATCGAGTGACGCACACCGTTCAGTATTCACCGAACTGTTCGAGTAGGTGCGAAGGAAATTACTTACTTTTATTTAATTCCATCGAGCCGGCTCGATGCTAGCCTTCGAGCTGTGAGTTTTGCGGTCCACACATTAATATTTACTCGTTTTGGAGTAAAACTGTCGAGTAATACCGAATGTGAGTACGGAGCTTTAGGTTTCGCAGTCCATTATAGGTCCGCTGCCTATTTATCAAGCACACACTATGATCGTCATTCCGTGACGACATACTTTGTGCACGACAAACATGTGTCTATTCGTAGTACAGTCTTACGTTACAAACGCATGAGTTGTGTCAATGTTACATTACTTAATTTGCGCTAATACATTTCCAGAGAACAACGGCTCTGAGAGCCCGAAGCTGCCGAACGGCGACTCGTCGTCCCGCGAGAGTATCGCGAGCGCCGTCCGCGCACGCGTGCTGCGGCGGCTGGAGCGGCCGCTGTCGCTCGCCGACCAGACCGGCCTGCCCACCATCACCTCGCTCATCAACTCCAAGGCCTACTCCACGGACTTCGACCAGAGCTTCCTCATGAGCGAGACGAAGGAGCTGCTCGGGCGCTCGAAGCCCGGCGTGGTCGAGTCCCGCAGCAGCGGCGAGATCGAGGCCCTGCTCGAGGGCACCGGCCCGCGCCGCGCCGCCAGCCTCGCCGACTTCCTCTTCCGCCGCAAGCAGACCAAGCTCAGCGCGGCCGTCGTCAACGTCATCGAGAACCCGATGACAGCGATGTACGACTACAGCGCGCCGACATCGCCGGCGCACGAGGAGCCGCTCACCGGCTAAACACCCGGACAAGACACCACCGGACACGACACCACCCGGACACGACACCACCCGGACACGACACTCCCGGACTGACCGGCTCGCTCCGCTGCCGGACCGGGCCGTGTCCGACGCTCTGTGCCGGTGAACACCGTGACGGGCACTCCGCGGCGGGTTTTTGTACCGCTTTTGTATTCGTGGACCGCTGGCGAGTGTGACGTCATCGCTTCACTTGCGGCACATGGTGTTGATGACACGCCTCGCTTCGACAGAGAGTCGAGCTTGTTGTCATTGTAATGGTTTGAGAACGATGCTTCTGCTGTTTCGAGACGTTGTTTAGGTTTACGGATTAAAAATCTGGTTGGTGTTAGCCTAAGGGGTGACAAAGGAGGCCACTTGTATAATTTGAAATATGTAACAATTAATTCATTTCAGTATGAACATTATTTGACTCTTGTCCTGTAAACGAAACGAAACGATTTTTAGAGATGACAAAGTCCAATATTGTTTATAATGATTTAAATTGAAATGTTATACATTTTGAATTGTCCCGATGTCGCTCTCAAATCACTTATTAGTTTAACACGAACCATAAAACATGCAATTTGTAAACTTTTTGACACAAGCGTCTCGTCCGGCGAGGTTAAACATCAGAAGTTTCGTTCGAGATAACCACTGTGATGGCAACGTACCCTATATACGACGTATTCCCGATCGGGATCCCACCATTAAGACTGAACGACCGTGCAGACCGCGCGGCCGCCGGCCCGGCCGCCGGACCGGCCGCCGGACCGTGCCGGACCGCGACCGGACGAGCCGTGCGGCGGCACCCGGCACACTTCATAACCCACGTTACCATCGACAGTCCGATCTATCGGCATACCACAGAATAACCTGACATACCCCCTCGGACGAGCGTCCGGGGTACCGGACATTGAACCAACCACAACACACCGGCGACCGGACTAGAGCCGCGTTGAGCTTACGAATTTATTGACTTGACGCGGATTTCCCGCGGTTTCTCTCGGTTGTGAGCAGCTCACCTCTACAGCAGAGTACGCGGCGCTAGGCAAGGTCACGGTGGTCACGTAACGCTGAGGTCGGCAGGCGATATCTTCACGCCACGGCCTCACGCTCGTATCGCTGCTCGCGAGACTCTGTCCGCGAACAGACGATTCATAGGATATATTCACTTATTATAGAGATGTTCAACTCAATTCTATTAACCGTGTCATAGTAACATAACATAAAGTAGTACGTGTGTCGGCATCGAGGCAGAGAGCAGTGCGGCGAAGCTTAAAATATTTGGAAGTTAATTATGGAGTTTGGACAAGCTCTGAGTACCAGGCCAGCAGATGTGTGAGCGCCTTACTTCGTACTGCTCTCGCCTCGCCGCCCCGTAGCATATATTCCACTCTCGCAATAGCGTAGGCCCCGCTTGTCGGTGTCCCCAGTCCCTCACTTGCCCCACAACGTATCTTTATCGATTAACGAGCTTATAGTACCTATTGGGTAGGTAAGACATGTTATATTGAGTAGGGGTTCGCCCTGCGCCCAACGTCTTGGCCACTTTAAGCTTTAATACACTGTGCTCCTTTAGATGGACGGTGGGCTTCAGTATAACTATAACGTGTCGTTCGGTTCGGCGACTCAACTCTCCAACCAAACATTTGGTGCTTTTCGGAGGTTAAGACTTAAAGTTTGTAACCTCAAGGGGTGTAACCTATAAAATTTTCATATATAAGCATGGTGTACTTAAGGCTCTGAAGGCCAAGGCATTGCGTCAGCCGACCGGCCCTAGGAACTATAAATCTCAATATTAGCTAAGAACTGATTATTATAACTTGTATCGTTAAATATTACTTAGTAGTTAAATATGTGTTTACTTGGTAGGATGATATTATGTCCTGGGCACAGGACTTTGTAGGCGAGATGTCGACGTACCGCGAGGCTCGCGCCAGTCGCCTCGCGCGCCTGAGCGCCTGGTACCGCACCAACCAGCGAGGCGACCTAGTATTACGGGTATAGTCGCATAACAACCAAATATAGTAGCCAAATAATAATTAAATGTATACGAACAATTTTTCTTAAATATTACCGTTTTACCCTAATAACATAGGATAAGTTTCTGACACAAGTTTACTTCAGTGGAAGATCACGTTCCCCGTTCGCTACTCTGGTACACTGTCAATGGAGAATTGGTTCTCGTCAGTTGCATCGCTGGCCCATTTCGAACGCTTTGGTAAAGGCTGCGTACTGAATGTTCAATGAATAAAGTTTTACATCAAGTCTCGTTTTTGTAAGTTGCATACATTGCTGGTTTCTGAGAGTTTTGGTAATGGCTGCGTATTGAGTGATCGATGTACAAACTTGTGTCTGGTCTCATTGAAATAGTTGGTTTTATGTGAGTTGCATTCGTTGGCCCCCTTCGAACGTTTTGGTAAAGGTTGCGTATCGGATAGTTGTCGAACAGGATCTTTGTGGTTTGATAGTGTTATGTGATAGTGTACCACAGAGTGCGAGCGTTCATCTCCTTTCCGAACAGCTCAAATATCTACGTTTCGGTTGCCGGCTGGAGCCACTCGTTATGAGGACTTGACTAGATTATTGCCATCGTTATCTCACAGTTATGTTACCCTAGTATTTGAGAGGATAACCAACATGAAAAAAAATCAAGTACTGAGATTGGCTGTTGTGCCAATCACAGCTTGCTGTCGTGTTTCTGCCTGGTAGCATCTATTTATGAAGGCTTCTGTGAGGTTGTCTCTAGCGAGTGGTGTACTAGCCTTTCTGTGGCCTAACAGCCTCTTCAGTCTGACCAAGCTCCCCGGGTCCAACTTTATACTTCTTACCTATGTAATAGTCCTATACTTCAGTTGTAACGTTCAGCACTTGTTCTATGTCTCCTTCTCCTCCCGTTTCGACCCGCACACGTCGCTGTATACATGTCGTGTAGTAGATAGGTGTTAGCTATAAGTACTTACTATTAATAAATATGTAGTTACATAGTTAATATATCTTGTTGTTTGTGTCTTCCGACGCTTGTTCATTTGTCCTTGTTTTACTGTGATGTCGTACTGAAACGAAATTATTTTAAATTATTTAAGGTTAAGTATTCCTAATGATCATTGTTGCGACGGTCGTTCAAAAGGACCTGCTATACATTATTACTTATATGTATATATATCGTTATTCTAGTATATATTTACAGATTCTTCTATTTACAAATTATATCGATCCCTAACGTTTTGGGCTCTTTGTTTCGGAGCCCGATTCTTTTGGTATTTTTATTCGAGTAGGACAAAATTTAAGGTATTTTTCGATGTTGTATACCTACCTATTTAGTAGTATTATTAAGTATCGCCAGGTGTCTGCTGCCGCCGGCAGAGGGCGCTGCGAGCGCCACCGCGCATGCGCAGCACCCGCCGCCGACGGGCGCGCCATCTGCATGAACAAATATTATTTTGATATCGTCGTTTAAATTATTACTACCTACATCAGTTAACTATTCGATCTAAGGTTTATAGTAAATTAGTTTTTTTTTATTATTTTTAGATGCTACCGCTGCGAGGCATCGTAACCTAACCAAATACATGACCAAACACATAATGTATAAGTTGTATACAGGTGCACTGTCACCTCGTCTGCTCAAGTTGATAAGATTCGGGATCTTGACGACTCTCGCGACAGCCCCTCCCTCTCGTTCTCTGACGTCACATACCACGTTGCGTTACTTGTTGTTACGTCATTCAGTATAAGTTTCATTTCGTTTGTAAGTGTAGCGTTGTCTCGCTCCCGCCGCGGCACCACCTTGATATGTACACGTTTGTGTCTCTCTCATCGGCTTTCAGAGCTGAGTATTATCACCAGTATAATCTTGCAGTATTATCGCCATCCATGTATACCATTCCAGTGCGGGCGGCGTGCGAGTCACGCGATTTTGTACTTAATATCGTTTAGCATAAGTGTTTAGTTCCTGCGCGTTCAGTTGCCTCCACGCATATTTGTGCCAAGTAATACTCCTGTTTAGTGGCCGCCAGTCCCACTGGACCCGCACCGAGTTGTATCGATGTGCCCCTAAGTGTTAGACTGTAACGTAGTTCATAATCTTATAAGTACTATATTTATTCTTCTCGAATAAGTTTCTATGAGTGTCGATTTAGATTGTTAGCCGACTGGCGTTTGAACGGAACAGTTTGGAACACATCAGCAGCCGCGTCTGCGGTGACGTCACTCGCTCACACACACACGCACAGCGAGTGCAGGATGCTTCACTCGTATACTTGATATCTGTCGCAGTGTCGCTTCATAGCTTCTCCAGTTAGGATGAGGTCTCACCGCGCGGCTGTCACAACCCGCGGCTCGAGACCTTATCCCCTTAGCGCATAGTTAGGCAGTCAGCTAATTATTTTCTTAAGGGTCGCGGCAAAGCCCGCGCCACATTACGAGCGACCGGGCGACCCGCGACCCATGTGTTCTTCACTTTATATAACTACTGTTTAAGACATTTTGACGTCGTTTCTATTAGCACGTAATATAATACATAATATTATATCTTGTTTCTAAAGACTTTGCTATCGCATGAGTTGACAGTTTACTTATAAGTTGATCGGTTTGACGTTTCGTTGGTTGCTGAAGGCCTAAATCTCAAAGTCGAACAATGTCACGGTGTACAACAGCCGCGACGACTGTTGACACAATGTATGTCATTTATACGCATAATTTTGTTAATTAAGTACATAATATTAATTGTTAATTGTATGTTTAATGACTTTGTGTTTAAGTACAATGATATTATAATGATATGTGTGATGTGGAACAGAGTGCAATTAGCCGGAGGTCCTTTCACCTATCAAATATTTGAGATTTTTAAATGTAATTTTGAGCACACAATATTTAAATTACAAGTTCATGGAAAATCCAATTTTTACTTTTAAACGCAACGGAGGGGCACGTGGCTAAGTGTAAGCCGTACGGTTTGACCGATAATACAGGTTAAGCCGCGCTCGCCGCGGTTGGTCCGTGGATGGGTGACCATTTATAACATACCGAGTCCCCTCCGTGTTTCGGAAAGCACGTTAAACAGTCGGTCCCGGCTGTCATACATAGATCTTTGGCAGTCCTCAAGTCAATTCTGACAACCAGTCCTACTATGGGATACTGTGTTTCCCAGTAAAATGGGTTGTGGAGGTCAGATAGGCAGTCGCTCCATGTAAAATACGGTATTCAGCTGAATCCGGTATGACTGGTAGCCGACCCCAACATAGTTGGGAAAAGGCTCGGGAGATGATGATGACTTTTAAACGCACATATAATTTTGTTACTTCAGTGTATGTTTATACATGGGCCGTTTAGGCTGGTTGCACACTATGCAGCGCTGCAGTCTGACTGCCGTTGCTGCTGCAGAGTGAATGTGATTACAGTTGAGTTGAAGTTTCTTACCGTGGTTGTTGTATATTGTGACGCATTTTTATTAGATACGTAATAGGTATTACTGATAATTATTTGCAGCTCTTTTGTAAAACCTACTTCAATTGAGTCGTTGTGTGTTAAAGATTTCTTAACCTTGTCGTAAATATCAGCTAAATTCAAGCTCAATATGTAATGACATAATTATGTGCCGATGGGGTCACAGGAAACCTTAAAAACGAGTTTGGTGTCTCTTTTCCTACCATAGCCCATTTAATGAGCTGTCCAGCGTGTGCTACATGCATATTTGTCTATGCGTCTTCGTATATTAAGCCACGGACATTTTCTGTGTTGCTAAATATTGGTCTGAATTGAATTGCCATTAATCAAAAAACTAAGAAAAAGGAATTGCAAAAGTCACCTTTGCTAACGATCAAATAAACAATGTGACTGGCCCTACTAAGTCAAAAATCAAAGAAAACAAAAGAATCTTGCCAACATCGCAAACAATTGAAGTAGGAACGTTACAAGTTTCTCTATAAGTTATAATAATTAATTTTACAACGGCACTAAATCGGGGAATGTCGGTATTTGAGTGATGCGCTACAGTAATGCCAACTTACAGGAACTTAGATCGCGCCACTGTCTCTACGAAGGAGTTTGAATATGCCTTTTGGAAATGTAATTCGATTTAATATCAAGTCTTAGTATTAAAAAGTATTAAATATGACATAACAGATCCGATGTGAAAAAGAAATGATGCTTGCCCTGTGTAGGTTTAGTTTCATTTCCACTTGACAATGGAATGATAATGGTTGTGAAAAACTATAACCTGTAATTAAGACTACCAGATTGTGTAATTTCAATGGTAAATATCAAAAGGCCAAGGCACCCGAGTGGATGTGTAAATCGATATAAAAACATTTGAGAGTATTATTGCTGTAGACATCAATCAAATTCCCGATTATCCTGACAGTTATAGTACATCTGAATTTTGCGCCGAAGTCTTATGTACCGACACTAGGTTAAAAAAACGGAGTGTTGCCATGTCACTTGGAAGACATCACACAATCAAAGAGTTTAAATGTTCGTTTCTTGAGAAATGTTACTACTCTAGTATTACCTAGATGGTTTGATAATGTCATTCCTTATTAAAGTAATGGTGTCCGTTTCATGTTTAAATCTGTTTTTACTTGAATATTGTAAAAGAGTTACAGCGATTGATTCAAATATAGGGTCAAATCCTACTCCGTGGTTATGGCAACACCTTTAGGATCCATCTTTGGATATGTTTATGTGTTTGTGTCCACTAGACCAACGCAATGTTCAGATGTAGTATCAATTAAGTATTTAATTATTCTTAAGGTACTTTGAACATTTCGATTTTATTCCTAGTTGTATGTACTCGTACCACGCTTTCTTTACGATAAAGTATAATCTGTCTGATATTGTAATAAATGGTGTTATGTGTAATAATTATGACTTTTATTTCGCATTATTATCTAAACTTACCTACCTATCCACGGTAATCATTCTATTAGAGAACAATTTTTATCACAAACAAATAAATATGCATTAGGCCGCTACAACTGAAATGAGACTCTATAAAAGGCGTCTATTTTAATGACATAATAAAGAAAGTAGGTAGGCTAGGTTCCCAGAGTACAGCACTCACTGAGCTATACTTGTCACAATATCAAATATTTGATTCTAATTAATAAAGCTTTCCTATCACCAAGAACGGTAAACTCAATTATTAAAGTAATTATTAATTATTGATCAACTATAAATTATCAGTTTGCCATTCGTATAAGTAAAGAATTTATTAAAACAATTACCAATAACATACTCAAGCCAGAAGCCGTTATTATTAGAAGTTCATTAAAATAACTTGGACTGCTCATGTAGCTAACGCCATCTATCCGCAAATAGTTGGAACTACAAACTTGTGACTGTCATTCAAACACGCAGAGAATGCAGATTATAAATATGTGGAATACTCTTAGAGAAATTACTACTGCTTTAGTAATTTCTCTAAGGGAATACTGTGGAATAATTAATGTTACCACACCAATATGAGGTAAACAATGACAGATTGTTTATCAGGGTTGCCAACTAGTGCTGCATTCACCAAACTACGGGAAATATGTGAGTAGAACAATAATGTTGTCAATAATAATATGAGAGGATCGTGAAGTTTTATTATTTTAGCTATAAACAAACTTTCATCGATAAAATCAAATAGTAAAACAATATTTAGATAATGTGGCTCTGAGTTATACTGAACCATAATTGTTATGCATAATATTGGTCTCTGTGTATGAATAAAGTGTATTAAATGAATGGCAAATCGTTTTTAACCCATTATCTTTAAACTAAAATTCAACCTAAAATAAAGAAAAAAGTGCACCTACTTAATTAGTTACTGAAAATGAAGGCTAAGGCCGTCCTACGGTTTTTTTTCCGCAAGTGGTAAACCGTGAAACTGCACGACAGCCCAAGACGCATACACTACGGTTAAAAATCAGTCGTGGAAAATAACCGTAAGTGCGGCCGCTTTTATTAGTTTCCTTCAGTCACAAAATCAGGCGATTAAAATCCGCGGTGGTTTAGCCGTAGTGCGGCCTTAGCCTTAAAATCTGAATAATAAGTAAAATGAAAAGCAGGAAGTAAGAGCGATTCAAAACGACCAATGTTTGTAGACCATCCATCATTATCCACAGCCTTGTCCTCCCACTGCTGGGCATAACCTCTCTTTTCTCTTGCTATTCTCTACAGTCCTGTGCCAGTCTCATCCTGACTCGACTCGAAACTACAATACAATTGTATGTATTATGTTGGTGCTTTGTGGGCTTTTGGTGTATATAATGTATTATAAATCAGATTAAAACATTCAGATTTACGAACAGACATAAAATTTTACGAATAACTAGCAACATTACAGACAATATTTTGATAATAGTCGACTTAATTTTTTATTTATTTTAGTAGAATAAATGGTGAAATAATTAATCAAACACTTAATTTAAAATATAATTCGATGTAGAATTTAACGTGTACAAAAACACAATTTTTAAATATTTGGTTAAAGTATTGATTATTTGAATCTTACTGGAATCCATTCCAATATAAATAATAGAATGATAAAAAAAGAAACTGACTTCTTATTTAGACTGATTTACTTTAATATAGGTATTTATTTAAAATACATATAAATAACTGGACTATTTGAATCGGTACTCAAATAACTAGTATTCGAACCCAATTGTTGTTAAAAGAATGTTTATCGAGCGATTATTCACGCATGGCAATTCCGTATCTTCCTTTCATAAAAATTAATCTTCCTTTGCACTCCTGTGAATTGAGACGTAAAATTCCCGTGTCTGCTACTCATCATCCATTTTGAGAATTTATTACCGTGTATTAGGCTCGTGAACAGTGCTACTGTGCTAGATACCTTTATATTCGGCAACATGGACTGGCTAATGTCTGTCAACGAAATGCTGGAGGACGAGATTACGAAGATCACCTCAACAATGCTACCCCCAAAATTTAGCGGCGACGTTCGGACGGTCCGGTGAGTTCTAATACTTATTTATTTTTATATGAATCTTACAAGAATGTAGGGAACTCGTCCCGGAGCATTGGCGTCTAGGTGTGCGTCGGCTGAGTCGTCGATATGGCGATCAATATTGCGCCACACCTGGTCAAGGTTTGTGTCCTTATAGGCGCGCGCGAGCAGCGGATAGTGCGCGAAATGTGCTTAATTACACGAGAGGTAATTAGTAAGGGTCATACGGGGCGGAAGCGCGCCGAAGGCTTCCCGGATGCCGCTGTATGTATTTATTTATGGACATTATATTTTTAAAAGAATCAAGGAATGCTTTTGCATCTTCTCAAGAAGCCAAAGCTTTAAGGTTCCTGATGATTGATGAAGACTCCAATTAGTCTCTAACCAGTGCCATATAAATTAGTTGGATAGCCAAATTCTTTTGTATTACAAAGCCTAGCCAGGCAGGTTGCTAGACAAGGCAAGTTGTGACTCAAACAGCCATTCTTAGTCCTTAACTATATCCACATAAGCGAATAGTTCCATTCCTAAAAAGTACTGTGTATGCCGAGGGTTGTCTGCTTGACTAAAACTCACAACTCAACATTGTGCAGAGTTAAAACGGATACTTTCTTTTATCACTGCGTTGATCTGTATAACAACCTCCTTGTTCCTGATACCTTATTAAAACTGAAATGCAAGGTTTGAATAAGTTTTTCTAAACTGGTATTGGCTTTCCGTGTCACAGTTTATAATTGAATATCTTGATAGAACTTAGCAATACAATCGAAGAGTAATGAATCTACTTGTTTTTGTATCTTATCTAATTTGAATTAAATCAAGTTAGATATTAGCAAAAAATAAGGTAAAAATGAATGGTTCACGGATTGCATATTTCTATTCCGTGTCTGTGTACAGTGATTAAATCGCCTTTTACTTGTATTCCTACTGTTACATATTATTTCTGTAATACTGGCCAATGAATGTCAAGACTGTCTTTATTGTTCTGTGCAAGATATTACAGAACTGCTTCGTTGGCCTAGTGGTGCTAAACGCGACTGCTATGCTAGAGGTCTTGGGTTCGATTTCCAAGTCGACCAAGGTGTTATTGGGTTTTTCTATGAAATTCTCAGTAGCAGGTCGGAGTTTGGATTTGTGCCCAGTTAGTGGCAATAGGCTCGCCACCTATTACATGGGACCTAAACATACTGGCGAACTATGGGTGTACATTTGTACACCTCTGCCTAACCCTTCGGGGATACAGGCGTGATGGTATGTTATGCAAGATAATATTGGAAGCCTACATAACAATGTGAGAAATTTTATCATTTGAGACAAGTTTACTTACCATAGAATAGGGTCAGGTCTTGTGTTAGCCAAATACTTTTGTTTTCATTAACAAAACCAGATTGATGTTAGATAGAGGTATATTTCAATCACTAATGAATTTGCATGTCATGTTATATCTTTAGGTAGCTGGTACCATTTAATAATTTTAAATACTTTTGATGTGTGTGATGATCTAGTCAGTTATGCGGGGCGCACGTGGATAGAAATCGCCAAGAACAGAGAGGTTTGGAAGAAGAAAGGGGAGGCATTTGCCCAGCAGTAGGATCTAAATTTGGGCAAATAAAAAAAAAAAAAATACTTTTTTGGATGCATTCATTTACTTAAATTTAGGTCTTTCTGCATAACAAGGTTAATGCACAAAGATAAACAGTTGTAGCTGGCACATAATCTTAATTATGATGTCATCAGTTGTAAATTTGAATGCTTTTAATTGAAGTGTAGTATTTTCTTGTTAATTTTGTAAGTGGCCATGAATACTTAAAATGATTCATCCGTGCAGTTGACTAAGCTGCACTCATACTGACCATCAACCGAGGTTGGTTTTAAATAAACCTTCATTACATCAAATCTATTTTTATTCAAATATTTTCTCATTCTTCCGGTAACTAGTATTTTTTTATTTAGTGGTCTCTATTTTATATGACCATAAAAGTCCCATGAAATGAAATATGAGGGATGGAATGTGACTGCTGTATTTTGCCATTTTTATCTTCTTATATATAAAATTCTCGTGTCACAATGTTAGTTACCATACTCCTCCGAAACGGCTTGACCGATTTTTATGAAATTTTATATGCATATGCAGTAAGTCTGAGAATCGGCTACTATCTATTTTTCATACCCCTAAGTGGTAGTAGGTAGGTAGTAGGCAGGTGCTAAGTAAAAAAAATTGCATTGCAACGCATGTCGGGTACAGCTAGTATAATAATATTATTATGTTGTAGATAGTTATGTCACATCTCAATAAGAATATTTAGAACTTTACCGTCCAATGCAGGAGATATGAAGCATTATGGACTAAATTTTCAGTCATATTCCCTTCATTTTCATAGTACAATAGGACAATACTACAAGCAAGAACAGATTACAAGAAACACATTGCTCAACATACCTAAGCTTAAGGTTCTTTAATAAATAGATTTGTCAACAATTAAAATACTAACCAGCTTTAGTTAAGCCATAACCTCTTTATAAAAACATAATTGTTGTTTTATGTATTAGGTAATGTTTATGTATTATGTTTTGATTAACTAAAATAGGGAATGACTGATAAGATACTATTTAAATGAGCTTTCTTAGATAATTAACTAATAACTATGTTGTTGGCAGTCATATATTGTTTCACAGTTTTCTTAGTGTACCAACACTGCAATTCAATCAAAATAGTTCTTCAAAGAGAACAGAAAATGTAATTTAGACGGTTAAGATCCTCATTAGTAATAATGGATCTGGGTATATATTATCTTCTTAGCAGTAACTTGTAATCATACTGTGTAGTGTATTGATGAACCAGTGGTGACGGGCCTGTTGGTCTAGTGCAGGGATGGCGAACCTTTATGTATCGATGTGCCATTTTTATACAAAAAAGTTTCATCAAATAAATTTGTCTTTATGATTATTGAGAATAAAAAAAAAACATTAAATTTTTCCAAGATTTTGTTATTTAAACTGTCCATCTTTTCGTTTCAATTATTTGTAACTGTTTCCTTATTTCATACAGTACATACTTAACTTTTTTTTTCGTAGTGAACTTAATGAACTATGCGATTTGATATTTATGACGTGCCCCAAATATTGTGTCGCGTGCCACTTTTGGCACGCGTGCCATTGGTTCGCCATCTCTGGTCTAGTGGTTAGTGACCCTGAAAAATCTTTGTGTGATGAGCACGAACATTTGTTCTGTGTCAGTATGTTTATCAGTTATATGGTTACCATAACACAAGCTCTGCTTAGCTTGGGATCAGATAACCGTGTGTGAGTTGTCCTGGAACATAAATCAGAAAAAAAAACTGCCAAATGTTATTTGTTCTGGCATGTAGTCTATTTATACATAACTAGCTGTGCCCCGCGGTTTCACCCGCGTGAATGACAATTCATACACTGTCTTCATAAATTATAGCCTATGTGTTATTCCGATGTATAAGCTACATTATTGTATAGTTTCATTAAAATCCATTCAGTAGTTTTTGTGTGAAAGAGTAACAAACATCCATACATCTAAACAAACTTTCGCATTTATCATATTAGTAAGGACTATCGGTTTTAATGGATTTAGGAAAGGTAATGTCCTCTGAGATAGAAACCAGATAAGGTTGGCTTAGAGTATTGTGTGCGCTGTAACAAAGGAGGGACTCCTGGCTTAGTGTAAGCCGTATGGTTTGACCGATAATACAAGTTAAACCGCACTCGCCGCGGTTGGTCCGTGGATGGGTGACCATTTAGCCGTAGGTCCCGACTGTCATACGTTGATCTTTGGTAGTCGTTAAGTCAATTCGTTGGAGACTGTGTTGTGGGTTGTGTAGGTCAGATAGGCAGTCGCTCCATGTAAAATACGGTATTCAGCTGATTCCAATAAGACCGGAAGCCGACCCCAACATAGTTAGGGAAAAGGTTTGGGAGATGATGAAGTATGCTGCCATAAAGACAGACTTAGATTTATTTAATAGTCATCATGACGGGCCTGTTGGTCTAGTGGTTAGTGACCCTGACTGCTATACCTTAGGTCGTGGGTTCGATTCCCACCCAGGTCAAATCTTTGTGTGATGAGCACGATCATTTGTTCTGTGTCTGGGTGTAATTTATCTATAATATATATGTATTTAGAAATATATAAGTATGTTTATCAGTTGTCTGGTTACCATAACACAAGCTCTGCTTAGCTTGGGATCAGATAACCGTGTGTGAGTTGTCCCGGAATATTATTATTATTATTAAATGTTTTTCAGTCTAGAAACTCAATTTCCAGTACAGGTCATTTGTTTTAAACACTTATTTTTGTTTCTTTTGTTACGTTTTTTTGGCTCATTTAAAGGTTGTTTGGAATTTATTGTAGTAGACTAAAGACTATCTGAGAAAGCATTTTCTCTCTGTGCCCCTAGAACAATCATGGCCAAATGTAAACCCCCTTTTTTATTTTATACTAGTTTTATATAAAAATGTTTACACTAAAAATTTCCCCTCATAAAAGATTTAAAAAATTTATCTATACTTCACCATGGGATTTAGTTATTTAAATAATATATTTATAATCTATTCAATAATTATATTTATTTATGTTAGTATTAATATGTATTACTGCAGTCTTGTTTACCATTACATATACTTCTGTCCCATACTAGCTGACAGTATCTTTGTACATTGCTATCTAATATTGTTTTGACTGTGTAAATCTGAGCACAAATTATAAAATTAAAAAGTACCCTTATACCAATTGATCAGTTAACTGGTAATAATGTTACTCAATATTTGTTATTTGCATTCCATAAATCACTGGAATCTATCAGTCCTATTACTAATCGAGCAAGTCAGGGGTAGGTCGTAAATCTAGCTAGCTACAGGTACGAGGCGTGGCAGTACGTCTCTAGTGCGATTAGTCAATATTGGTGGGCCGGCGGAGGGGGGGAGGGGAAGCTGCGCTATTGATTTGTCTGCAGTCTGGACGCTGATCCCGTCCCCCCCCGCCTCCCCGCGCGCCTGTAGCTCACCTGTCGCGCACCGCCGACGCGTAATGCAAGGATCTACTTCCGCTATTTATAAGTTAGATAAATGTGTTAGGATAGGGCGTTGTTGTTGTACGATAGTATTTAAAAAGTAGCTGTACCCGCGACGTTATTCGCTTATATATCATACATCTTTTTGACTATTTAAAATTTTGACGAACACGACCTGCCTACTGCGAGTAAGTTTTCCGTATGGCACAAAGAAATCGAATTCGGGTGTTCTGTTTTAAATATTCAAAGTTCATAAAACATATTATTACGATCAAAATTCCAATACATTGTTTCGCTGGGTTCATGTTTCTATGTAGTCTACTATTCCCAAAATATATTAGATGTGGAACCTAGAGTTTGGACACAAATATTGCTGTTAGTATAAATTCTCAAAATAAAAAAGTATCATCATAATTATTTAATATAAAAAACTTTTTAGCAAAAAAAAAAACCGACTTTAAAAATCGATAAAAGCACTAAAAAGTAAAAAATAATACTACAACCTACCTGTATTAATAAACCTAACCTAAACTACGATTAACCTATAATACAATTTAACATTTTTTGGAGTCGGTGCCAATGCCAAAAAGAAAAAATATTTCAAATCGGTTGAAAGCAACGGAGTTATGAATTGAGAACCTCCTCCTTTTTTTTAAAGTCGGTTAAAAACTTGTAAGGATTGGCTTTGATGCTATTTTTTTTGAAAATTTTAGATTTATCTGACAAGTCCAGAACCGTGAGAAAAAAAAACTCCATTTTCATGGAGGCTTTCGATGTCAACTGTCCTAAATATGTCTACCTTGTCTTGTGTAGTTTTGAACTGACTCTCTCGTCTTCTTTTTAACCGACTTAAAAAAAAAGGAGGTTCTTAGTTTGACCTGTATGTATGTATGTTCGTCCGCGATTATCTCGCATTTGACTGAACCGATTTTGATACAGTTTTCAGAAAAGTGTTTGTTAGACCAAGGAGAAGGTTTTGGTATTCTAAAATTAACCAACTTGAAAAAAAGGAGGTTCTCAGATCGACCTGTATGTACCTATGTACGACGGGCCTGTTGGTCTAGTGGTTAGTGACCCTGACTGCTATACCGGAGGTCGTGGGTTCGATTCCCACCCAGGACAAATGTTTGTGTGATGAGCACGATCATTTGTTCTGGTTGTCTGGGTGTAATTTATCTATAATATGTATGTATTTATAAATATATAAGTATGTTTATCAGTTGCCTGGTTACCATAACACAAGCTCTGCTTAGCTTGGGATCAGATAACCGTGTGTGAGTTGTCCCGGAATATTATTATATTATTATTATTATGTATGTTTGAACGCGATTATCTAGCGTTTGACTAAACCCATTACACTAGAGACGTACTCAATATTAATGGGCCGCCGGTGGTGAGAGGCAGAGGGGGGGGGGAGGGGAAGCTGCGCTATTGATTTGTCTGCAGTCTGGACGCTGATTCCGTCCCCCCCGCCTCCCCGCGCGCCTGTAGCTCACCTGTCGCGCACCGGCGACGCCTAATGTAAGGATCTACTTCCGCTATATATAATTATGTTAGATGAATGTGTTAGGTTAGGGCGTTCTTGTTGTTGTACGATATTATTTAAAAACTAGCTGTGCCTGCGACTTCGTTCGCGTGGATGACGAAACTTATCAATGAGTTTTTAACCGCAAAATTAAGTTTGTGTTTTATTGTTTATACTTTCCCGGGATAAAAACTACCCAGTGTGGTGCCCAGGATAATAAAGAATAATTAAGTATACCAAGTTTTATCGTAATCGAACCGGTAGTTTTTGCTTAATACCAGAACAAACAGACAAAAAATTTTTTTTTTCTTACTTTTGGGTTCGATGTCGGTCTAGTAACACCCCCCGCCATTTATTTTTTTTGATATTTTGAATGTACAGAATTTTCACTTTTACAGATTTATTATAAGTATAGATAACATACTAATACCTGCGCGTCCCACTGCTAGGCACAGGTCTCACCCTATAAAGAGATGAATGATTTGAAAAATCATTTTTGATTATACATACATACATACATACATATAATCACACCTCTTTCTCTGTAGGGGTAGGCAGAGACCACTTCTTTCCACTTGCTATGATCCTTACACACTTGTTTCGCTTTGTCCACTTTCATTATTCCCTTCATACATGCTGTTCGGTTTATGGTGGCCGTTTTTATTCACACTCGCCTTATACACTTTTTTCGTCAATCGTTCTTCATTCCTTCTCTCGGCATAGCCAAACCATCTAAGCATACCTTTCTTAATTTTTGTCTCAACATCCATCATCTGATATACTTCATCCATCTTACCATCCATTCCTCCTCTTACATTGAACGTAGCGAAGCGGCTCTCCGTGGACCACTTTTCGCCCCCGCGAGAAACGAGACGTGATGGGTGGCGAACCACATCGCCGCCGTTTTGGATAATTAAATTATTTTTATGATTATCCATTGCGTTCCTGCGGGATAAGGAATTGGGAAATGATAACATTATTTGATTATTTATTTTATCCTTACTTATATTATTAATGCGAAAGTTTGTTTGGATGTATGGATGTTTGTTACTCTTTCACGCAAAAACTACTGAATGGATTTTAATGAAACTTTACAATAATGTAGCTTATTTATACATGGGAATAACACATAGGCTATAATTTATAAAGATAGTGTATGGATTGTCATTCGCGCGGGTGAAACCGCGGGCACAGCTATAGTAATTTATAATGTTAGTATCTTAATTCTTCATGTTTACCTATTTTAGTATCTGGAATATCTAGTTGCATATTATTAGACGGAAGACACCTTGTAGGTATTGAATGTTGACTTACGGATGTGTTTCTTTAGATCCAAACTTACCACAAGAAGTTTCGTAAAAGTCGGACTAGCGGTAGAGCCGTAAAACGTAACAGAGCGAGTTAGTTGCGTATCTATACTTATAATAAATCTGTAGAAGTGAAAATTCTGTACATTGAAAATATCAAAAAAATTAATGGCGTGTTACTAGACGGACACCGAACCCAAAAGTGTGAAAAAAAAATTTTTGTCTTTCTGTCTGTCTGTTTGTTCAGGTATCACGCAAAAACTAAAGGTTCGATTACGATGAAACTTGGTATAATTATTCTTTATTATCCTGGGCACCACACTGGGTAGTTTTTATCCCGGAAAAGTATAAAAAATAAAAAACAAACTTAATTTTTTTGTTAAAAACTCTTGATAAGTTTCGTCATCCACGCGAACGAAGTCGCAGGCACAGCTAGTGTATAATATAAGTATGGATGATGTTGACAACTTTCATATTCTAGTTAAGTTAGGAATTCGATTAAGACACTAATAAATAAAATACGAGATGCTATTTATTCAACTAATTTAAATGTGAAAGTTAATGTAGAGGTTCTCGGTATGCTTTTACGTAAGAATATGTCGGATTTTGACAAGATTATCAATACAAGTAGTTTACAACCTGGATTAAGAATTAGTATCGTTTTTAGTCCTTCCACAGTTCGGGAAATATGGAGACAATTACGCGGTCCCTGTTAGTTACCAATAAGATTACCTAATTGATTAGATAAAAGAGTGCTATAAGACAGTTAGGCTGCGTTTCGACCAGAGATGTGCGCGGATGCGTAGCGAGGGATGTGTTTGTAAAGAACCAATAGAATCGCTTCATTTAACTCGCCTCGGTCAGCACTCAGCACAGCTCTGGTGAAAATGGCTCAGCGGAGCTTGATTTTTGCGCATACAAAACAAGCGAGGGATAATATAATAACAATACGTTTATTTCTCTCAAAAAGGTACAGTTTGGTACATAAAATTAAATTTACATGCATATGCATATGGATGTGTGCGAGGGATGTGTTGCGATTAATGTGTGTTGAGAAGGATATTTTGTGACGACAGCAAAGTCAGACGTGTGCGGCAGGCAGGCGTTCGCGTTACTCCGCTCCCAGTACACCACACACTACGTCGACACATTTCACATCTACGCAACCACACATTAATGCGCATTTTCACAGTTCCGCTACAAATCCTCGTAGGCACATTTTCATCGCACAGCTTTGGTGGAAACGCCCACTATTTCACAGCACAGCTAGACATCCTCGCACGACACATTTCCATCGCACATCTCTGGTGGAAACGCAGCCTTACCGTTGACGCTAATTAAAATGAACATCGAATAGTTTGTATACAATTCTCACGGATCCCCTTTGGGTAGTTCAAAGGTAAACGCGATATCTTTTACAAACAAGTTTTGAATAATATCGGAAGTTGATTGCATAATATTATCATTCTCTCGTGTTTATCTAAGCATGTCGGTTCTATTTCGGTTGTCTCACAAGTTTTTGTCGCTATACAGGGTGTTAAGAAAACCCTGTCCGATCCGTTAAGGTATTGTTAGGTATCGATATCTGATTCCATTAATGTAAAAAAAAATAAAAAAAATTATAACCTAAAATTTTTTTTTTCTCTTAATGCAATTGAGAGAGTCAGCGTCGTCAAAGGTGCTGCCAAATGATCACTCAAAAGGCCGCCAAAAATACCGACAAAAATGGTGGTGTAACTTTTGTTTAAACCTCAAATTTAGGGAATTTTGCGGCCTAAAATGGTTATTTCAAACTTCATTATTATTGTTACTATCATGAATATTCCAAATTTAATATTTTATTTGGGCATGTGGTTGTGGACCCTATATCACCCTTTCGGGTCGGACAGGGTTTTCTTAACACCCTGTACAATATTATGTAGCTCACTAAACTATACAAGTGGCCAATAGTGACAGGAATAATACAATGTCAACTTTGGGAAGAACACCAATAAAAAATAACAATTTAAGGAATAATAAAAACCCACTACATCAATTAGTACCATTTATTTATATCGTAATACCTAATTTGGAAGTCGGTTTAAAGTAGCATAGATCTTTAGGAGCCAAATAAAGAGCAAGATGGACTCCTAAACAACTGATGTACACAGACTTAGTATAAAAAGCTAAAATTACGTTCAAATCGTGAGGGTGCGTCCACATCTGATGAACGAGCGTTACGCGAGCATTATGCACCCTAAGATCAAGTGATTTCTTGTGGATTTTTTTTTACATACCCAATGAACACACAGACTTGGGAGAAGCATTTGTGGAACACACAAATTAAAAGCCTGTCTCAGGCGGTGATTGAATCCGCAGCACGTTGATCACAGTGGGAATTGTGTGGTGTCCTATACCACTGCACACTAGACTATCCGTGCAGTCAATAATAAAAATGTGTCTTGGTGTAGTTCATCTATAATAAGGCTGCATATCTATATACTTATAATAAATCTGTAGAAGTGAAAATTCTGTACATTGAAAATATCAAAAAAATAAATGGCGGGATGTGTTACTAGACCGACACCGAAACCAAAAGTGTGAAAAAAAAATTTTTTTGTCTTTCTGTTTGTTTAGGTATCACGCAAAAACTACCGGTTCGATTACGATGAAACTTCGTATAATTATTCTTTATTATCCTGGGCACCACACTGGGTAATTTTTTCCCAGAAAAGTATAAACAATAAAAAACAAACTTAATTTTGCGGTTGAAAACTCATTGATAAGTTTCTTCATCCACGCAAACGAAGTTGCAGGCACAGCTAGTATAAAAATAAGAGTGTGTTTAGCAAATGTCCCTTTACCAAAGTACAAGCTCTGCTTAGTTTAGGATTAGATGACTGTGTGTGAGTTGTCCCAAGATAGATAGGTACTGGCTGTGTCCCGTGGTTTCACCCTTGTTAATATGCTGTATATTTGACGACCTCCGTGGTCGAGTGGCGTACGCACCGGTTTCAAGGTGTCGCTAGCTCTGAGCTCCCGGGTTCGATCCCCGGACGGGTCAATGTAGAAACCAACTTTTCTACATTGTCCCGGGTCTGGGTGTTTGTGGTACCTTCGTTGTTTCGGAATTCCATAACACAAGTGCTTTAGCTATACTTAATTTGGGTTCAGAGCAATGTATGTGATGTTGTCCGCATTTATTTATTATTTATTATAATTCACACATTATCTTTACAAATTATAGCCTTTGTGTTATTCTGATGTATACGCCATATTATTGTAAATTTTCATTAAAATCCCTTCGGTAGTTTATACGTGAAAGAGCAACAAACATCCATACCTCCAAAAAACTTTCACATTTATAATATTATATATATATACTAGCTGTGTCCCGCGGTTTCACCCGCGTGAATAGCTAGGTCCCGTTCCCGGTGCCTTTGTATATAATAACAGACAAATAATTAGCAATAAATTAAAATTGCGACTATAATTTGAGATTCAAACTATCCTATCTCTCAAGTTGGATCGAACTGCACATGGTGTGCGAATTTTATTATAATCGGTTAAGTGGTTTAGGAGTCCATTGAGGACAAACATTGTGACACGAGATTTATATATATTAAGATATAAGTAAGGATTATATTATTTAGGAATTGATTACGTATATTTAGTTATCTAGGTCTCCACCTTGGGTAATAACTAATAACCAGCTAATTGGTAATGCTTGTCCACAGCGCCGTCCAGGACAGTCTCGCGAAGATCATCGACAACCTGGGCGAGCAGTCGGCGGCGGCGCAGGGGCTCAACAAGGTGATCACCACCGCCGACAAGCTGCGCAACAACCCCGCGCACTTCATCTACCTGCTCAAGGACTTTAGGGCTAAGGAGTGAGTACACAACCTTTGTAATAAAACTAGCCTGTATTTTTCTTTACTGGATAAAGGAGTTCTGATGTAGGGCCCGGACGACAAAGCGGGGTCGAGCAGAGCGGAACGTAGAAGTTTTTTTAGAGAACCAATAGGAATTTGTTATTCTAACTCTGTTGTGTAGTCGGTCCTGAATAATAAAAACTCTTTGCTCATTTCCGCTTTGGTGGAGACCGGCAATAAAAAAAGAATAAACCCCTCTATACATGTAAAACAAGTGTAAAACCAACAAAAATTTACAAATGAAAACACCCTCTATAATACCTTGAAACTTTTGGGCTGGTCAAATCTAGAAAATAATTCTGATTTATAACTATCGATATGAAAGAAGATGCCCTTTAAATGTTCCATTGCTTTTTTCTATATAAACAAGGAACTAAACCCCTTTTCGCGCACAAAAATGAAACCTAAGTTCTGTATAAACGATGTCGACGGTTGACGGTTGGATTAGGACGCCGATAAAAAAATACAGCCGTGCATGGATGTGCACTCGAGTGCACTTAAGCTTTGCATTAATTCCCGTCATACGTATAGGTTGTACTGCTAGATTATTAATATAATGATGTTGTTTTGCGAAATATGCTCCGCGCCATTGCCAGCTGTCATATTTTTACTATTATTTTTTGGCATTTGTTTTTATTGTCTATGTGTAATACTGTTTTATTTGGTTATGTTTATGTTAAGCGCAAAATTTTTATAAGTAGGTGTATCTATCCTCGGTTTAGCAAAACTATTAAAATGGAGGATGGCCGTTGCCCAAGCAGTTAGGCAGAATCTCCCAAGGCTGGCTCATAAACGAGGTTAATATTTGACACTAATCTAATACTTAGTGACACAACCAGCCAACCGAGAAACCAAATACAGCAATTTTTTTCTTTTATGCGTTAACTAGCTGTGCCAGCGACTTCGTTCGCGTGGATTACGAAACTTATCAATGAATGACGAACTTATTACTATTGATTGTAGCGTGATGAAAAGTATACTATAACCTGCCCAGGAGTATGAAGAATAATTGTACCAAGTTTCGTTAAAATCCGTCGAGTAGTTTTTGTTTCTATAAGGAACATACAGACAGACAGACAGACAGACAGACAGACAAAAAATTTACTGATTGCATTTTTGGCATCAGTATCGATCACTAATCACCCCCTGATTGTTATTTTGAAAATATATTTCATGTACAGAATTGACCTCTCTACAGATTTATTATAAGTATAGATTACCTACATAAATACTTCTTATTCACGGCAATACATTTCCTTTAGTTTTTGCACTAGATTAAATATCAATGTCTTTATGTTACACACATACAAACAAAAAAATCTACATCGTCTACACAAACACCAGTAGTTGCGTAACATTAATATCACGCTGTCGTCTAAAACCTTAATGTGAGGAGAAGTGTGTCGCCTTTCACCGGCGCGTGGCTACCATTGTGCTGCGCGGCGCTGTGAGCCGGAAGACGAAGCACTATGTAGTAGCACATGAGTAGATAAACGGAACAGAGGCAAAGCTTCCTAAGAACGAGCAAAATTGTTACCTATTTTGTTAGGGTTGTCACAATAGGTGAAGACAAATCAAACAAAACATTTTTTAAATAGTTTTAATAGTCAGTATGATAGAATAGTTTACAAATTAGGTACTTACTTTAAGAATTTTCTTTTTATATTTTTTTGTTTTTTTAATAATTTATTGTTTCTTTTAATGGTGTGGTAAATTCTGAATCTAACAAAGATTTTTCAAGTAATCTAACGGGAATCTTACCTATTGTACTCCTTGGGATAGTTAAAGTATGATTTTTGTTGAAAGTATGATTTTGAAGTAGATTTTTCTTTTTTATTATTATTATTCTACACACGGTACAATAAATAACCATTATTATTAATATAATACCACGTTTTTGCAACTAAACTTATAAAAACTTAAACTTGCAACTAACAAAACAAACAGCGTGCGTCGGACTGACCCTTAGATTGTACACTGGCTGTGCCAGCGTAAACTGGTTTTTTCCAGTCTCGCCGCGTATGTGACAAGCGGCCAGTGGTCACGCACACATGCCCCGCGCGCTTGTGTGCGTGCAACCGATTCGAGCAGTTGTTCGAAGCTTTGCCTCTGTTCCGTTTATCTACTCATGTGGTAGTAGATAGAGACTTATACTAAAGCCAATCTGGAAAGAGAATTAAACGTTATTACTAATTACGCAATTTTCAACTTTGACAACATGTGTTTAAGTTCATTTTAGAATGACAAATATTACCGAAAAGGGCCTAAAAGTAATTTGAATGTGATGGAAACTGAACTGTTAGTCATTGAATTAAGGTTCATAATCCCAAAGCACGGTCATTATTTCTTTAAAGTGGCTGATATATAGATGCTAATGCTTGTTTGCAATTAAGAAGAGAGAAAAATTTTGGAAGGTTTCGTAATCATAAACGCATCTTTAGAAATTAGCTAAGAAATATCTCCATCACGTCAGCTTTCCAAAAAGAACAACGATTGACAATCTGTCTATTCGTTGAGCACCTATGGTGTCACAGAAAGACATAAGCACACCGTCACACTTATAACACTCCTCTTTTTGCGTTGGGGGTTAAAAGTTGAACAGCTTGCAGGGACATGTAGAGGGTACATGATGTGAAGCCTTTGCCTGACAGTGGGACAGTATGGAGTTAATCAACTACTTTGTGGTCGATTGGCATACACATCGATTTTCAAGGTGTTAGCTGTGAGGTCGTGGGTTCGATTCCCGCCCAGGACAAATGTTGTGTGATGAGCATGATCATTTGTTCTGGTGTCTGGGTGTAATTTATCTATAATATGTATGTATTTAAAATATATACTTAAGTAAGTTTATCAGTTGTCTGGTTACCATAACACAAGCTCTGCTTAGCTTGGGATTAGGTAACCGTGTGTGAGTTCTCCCAGGATATTATTATTATTATCTTAATATATATAAATCTCGTGTCACAATGTTTGTCCTCAATGGACTCCTAAACCACTTAACCGATTATAATAAAATTCGCACACCATGTGCAGTTCGATCCAACTTGAGAGATAGGATAGTTTAAATCTCAAATTATAGTCGCAATTTTAATTTATTGCTAATTATTTGTCTGTTATTATATACAAAGGCGCCGGGAACGGGACCTAGGTATTCACGCGGGTGAAACCGCGGGACACAGCTAGTTAATTAGTATAAACTTATGTATTAGGCATAGTGTAAAAAATTTGCCACTAAAAAACATCGTCATGACTCTTTTAAATGCCCACGTTTTGTTGCTTTCTACAATCACATAAATTTTAGATGTTTACATAATCATAATAACAGCTTTGCGAATGTCTAACGCTGCGCATCGTATGCGTGTCAGCCTCCTGCGACTGTTTGAATGTATAGAGTAGTAAAGGTTTCTAAACGTGAAGACTTAAGCGCCCTGTTATCGGACAAATTTGCGTGTCAAACTTCACGTTTTCATCAAACAATAGCTTAAACGATTAAACCAAATATCAAACAAATTTGTCACTGGGCGTAGCGTCCTCCATGACGCAAACAAAATCAGTAAGATTTTTATTGTCCAACACCGCCGTTCACGTTTCAACTTGTTTGTCAAACTCCACTTCAATCCAGATTTTCATCAAACTTCATCAAACGCGACAAACACGTAGATTGTTTGACAAACGCCTCAAATACAGCTGTACACTATCAATTAATTTGACAAATACGTAAAATTTGATAAACAATTTAAACGTTTACGGGGCACTTAAGTAATGGTTCAACAGCATTGCTAAAAGGAAACCGATCTGTCTACAGTAAGGCGATGGCCTATTCTTATACAGAGGTAAAACGATCATTGATCATGTTGATGTTTTTGCCTTCGATTATCCTGACTTTCGAAAAGAATTACAAAATGTAGAAGTAGAATAATAAATATATAATAATATTCCGGGACAACTCACACACGGTTATCTGATCCCAAGCTAAGCAGAGCTTGTGTTATGGTAAACAGACAACTGATAAACATACTTATATATTTCTAAATACAATACATTTTATAGATAAATTACACCCAGACACAGAACAAATGATCGTGCTCATCACACAACCATTTGTCCTGGGTGGGAATCGAACCCACGACCTCCGGTATAGCAGTCAGGGTCACTAACCACTAGACCAACAGGCCGGCAGTATGTTTGATAAACACACACTTATAGATTAAGTTCGAACATCATAATATCGATGTAGTCGTTACAGCAGTGCAAGGTGGCCTACCTTGCAAGGCCGTTGCGATTGTCTTTCAATACGTTAACTCTACAATCTGCAAACATTTGTAAACGAGGAACAAGTCATCAGGTGCGTCGCCACGCTTTCTCTCCGATGTAATGAGTAATGTAACTTTAAATACCGCGCCCGTAACAATGAGTGACGTCATCGTCGGCCAGTCGACCGCGCCGCGACGCCTCACCGCGCGCCGACGCTTGGAAAAAACTTTGTCATCAGATTTCGGGCCTCTATCTCCCACTAACACAGAAATAATGCTAGCTAGTAAAAGTTCACTTATCTTGGTCACAGTCATCATAATTATAAAGATGTTTGTGTCAAAGAGCGTAGGCGTTAAGTATTTCAAACCGACGTCAATACGTAAGATAAGATGACCTTCCGTGTCGCAGTTGGTCTGTTCTTATACATGTGTCCTCGAAATTTCAAAGAAGCGGTATTGAGGTATACGTTAATACTTTATGAGCTATTCTACCGTATCCCTATCGACCCCAGGCGAATGCCGTCTGCGAGCTATACACGTGTAATGAATGAATGTAGGTACATCCTGAAGTATGTATGTTCACTGGGATGATATAACAAAAGACGGTGCGCCCTCGATCTCGAGACTCGACCCATATCGCACCCCTCACGGCGTAATCCGTACTGTACCGCGATGAGTCACCGCTAAACGTGTCTCAGCTATTCAAGCGCTATAAAAAATCTTCCTACTTACATGACAAGAAAGTTTCTTCAGCCCTTTCAGCGCTGTGCTATTTACCTAATATCCGCAGTAATGATGAGTGATTGTATAATAGTTGCCTGAGGTAGCCGCGGTATCGAGCGGTATCTGCCTACGTCCCGCGCCTACGCCGCAGTTAATATGGCGATTATGCCTTTTATTGCTCTGCGGCACGACCAAGACAAGTATAGGTCTGCAAAAATAAAACCTTCGTTCGTTAGAACAACCTTACACGCTAGCGATGGAAACTTGTACTTGGCAGTGTAACGTAGTACGTAAGGCTACATTGTAATGAGCAAAATCAAAGTGGTTTTGTCTTCGTATCAGAAACGATAATAAGACTATATTTAGAAACAGTTGTATAAGTAATGTATGGCAAATGATTCCATAACAGCAACATCTCGCAAAATTATGATACTTATTATTTTTAACCGACTTCAAAAAAGGAGGAGGTACTCAATTTGACTATATTTTATTTTTATGTTTGTTCCCACAGAACGCTCGACTGGGTGAACCGATTTTGATGATTTGTTTTTTATTTGAAAGCTGGTGCTTCCCGTGTGGCCCCATTTCAGTGGACCAGTTTTGACAGGGGGATCCATAAGAAAACCATGACCTATTTTAAGGTCGGTTTTTTTTGTTATAATTATTATTGGAACTCGACTAAATGGTAGTAGTAGACTGCCTCGTTGGTCTAGTGGTTCTAAGTGCGACTGCTACGCTAGAGGTCTTGGGTTCGATTCCCAAGTCGACCAAGGTGTTATTGGGTTTTTCTATGAAATTCTCAGTAGCAGGTCGGAGTTTGGATTTGTGCCCGGTTAGTGGCAATAGGCTCGCCCCCTATTACATGGGACCTAAAAATACCGGCGTACTGTGGGTGTACATTGGTACACCTCTGCCTAACCCTTCAGGGATACAGGCGTGATGGTATGTTATGACTAAATGGTTTTAACCTCTGAATGAGACTATGTTATAATTCAAAGTCTGGAAATTTTATTTCTAGTTAGTTTGGTCGAACAAAACATTGGCAGAGAGAAAGGCTTTCCGCCTGGGTGAGCGCGGTGAGCGCGGCCCGTTCCGCCGTTTCGCAAGCAATTCGGGGAGCACTGGCCTACTGTCACCTGGTCATCTGATCACTATGTAGTTAGGGTGACACCGCTGTGGTAAATGTGATAATGCTTGCTACTGCTAGATTTGGAGAGAAATAAAAATGTGTCTGTGAAGGAAGATTAAAATTATTGTCAAATGTTGTGATAATGTGTGGTTACCCAAGAGAAACAATCTTTTTCCATTTTATATTAATTAGCCTAAACTGTCCCACTGCTAGGCAAAGGTCTCCTTATAACTATTTACAGAAATTTCTATGGGTTTTTTTTCCAAATCAAATCAAAATGTTTTTATTTCTTATAAACCAAATAAAAAAGGCGCTCAAGAAACGTTACGTTAAATCTACTGACTCTAGTTTCTCGGTTCCAAAGTGTCCTTCCTATGGAGAAGAGCCGGCAAGAAACTCCATAAGTTTGACAAGTAATTAATTAATTGGTTTCTGGATTACCCTTCCACGAACAGGGTTTATGAGTATTTATGCAAGGAAGAAACCAATCATTTTTCTAGGCGGACGCTATATGGTTTCCCACACAATATTTTTAAATATTTTAGCTTGAAACTGGAACATTACCGCTTAACCAACTGACTAAAAAAATTGGTGATATCGCTGCCAATTCAGGAGCTACACTCATCACGATAAAATAACACACATCTTATTTTGCATCGGGGTTAAAAACACTAAGCCTGTAGGTACTGCTGACCCTCGCCACACGTTCACCTTCGCCGCGCCGCTCCGCTCGTCGCGTTGCGCAAAAAACGCGAAACGGCCGATGACTCGACGCAGTCATGCTCTGTACGTTAAATAAGAAAAACTTTAAAAAAGTAAAACAAAAAAAAAATGGCTTTACCCATTTGTGTTAAAAGAACAGTTAGACGTTTTTGTTAGGTGGGTATCACGGCCGGTTTACTTATTAGACTGGCCTGTGGATCTAGTGGTTAGTAACCCTGATCGCTAGTCGTGGGTTCGATTCCCACCCAGAGGAAATCTTTTTGTATTGAGCATGCTTATTTTTAACCCCCGACGCAAAAAGAGGGGTGTTATAAGTTTGACGTGTCTGTCTGTGGGTGTGTGTGTGTCTGTCTGTCTGTGGCATCGTAGCTCCCGAACGGATGAAGCGATTTCAATTTAGTTTTTTTTTTATATTAAAGGTGACTTCTGCGAGTGTTCTTAGATATGTTTGATGAAAATCGGTTGAGCCGTTTAAAAGTTGTGGGGGTAAAAGTGGGGAAGAAAACCGAATGTCTGCAAATATACTCGAGTGGGGTCTCAAATGAAAGCGCACTGAAAGGTAACATTGATAACTTAATCGAGAGTGTTCTTAGCTTCGTTTGATGAGAAAATTGGTGGTGGGTATGTACCTATAAAAAGTATAAAATTAAAAATCCCCCGACACAAAATGTAAGTCAAATAATAAAAAAACTCGAATCTTAAAGTACCTAAGTATGTTTAATAATTCTAAAAAAAGTACGTCGCGTTGGGGGACCGCTCATCTTAATTTTGTTTTTAAATTCATCTATGTTGCTTAGTTAGGTAATAGACTATTTGTAATTAAATTGTTAAGTTTGGAGCGGCCCCCAACGCGACGTACTTTTGTGTCGGGCGTTTTTTAAATTATAAATTTATTTTTTTATGTTCTGTGTCTTGATCTACACTAATATTATAAAGAGAAAAGATTTGATTGTTTGTTTGTTTGTTTGTTTGTTTGTTTGAAATGAATAGGCGCCGAAACTACTTGACCGATTTGAAAAACTATACACTATCTCCGGTGAACATAGGCTATATAAAATTTTCAAAAAAGTTAGGGATCCATACTAAAATCTCAATAATGTAAACCAAGGTGTGAATAAATTACCAAAAAACTTTCTTGCATCGCGTGTGCTGCGAAAACTATTGATTATAGAACAAAATAATGTACTACGTCTTTGTAGAACATATAATTATCTACAAAAAGTGTCGCGACAGCATATGTCTAACTATTACAGTTAGGTCACAATAAGAGATATTTTATTAAAAAAAATATTATTGAAAGGACGCCGCTAGAAAAGGCTCTTTATTTGTTACTTGGTATTGATCCTTATCAAAATAAATTACTTCATAGTCAAGACTGCTTCAATACCTTTATGTAACTTTTTGAATTATTCACTTTGGACATTCCTTTCGAAAGATATCATGAGTTTAAAATATAAGAATTAGAAAAAAGTCGGGTGATTGTCGCTCACTCTGCTCGGCTAACTATGCGATTTAAGCATCACTGAGGTACGGGAGTGTCTATACTAATATTGTAAAGAGCGTAATAGTAGTAATAACACAGAACTCAGAAACGTTCAATCATAACTTTTTAATAATGTGATAAATACCCGTGCGAAGCCGGGACGGGCCGCTAGTGTAATATAGCCATACTAAATATGTATTTAGAAATACATAAGTATGTTTATAAGTCGTCTGGATGGCTCTGTCCAGTTTGAGATTAGGTGGCCGAGTTATTATACTAGGACCAATAGCCTAACAGATACACCTTATTGTTGAGTCATCGCACATTATCATAATATCAATATTTCTGCCATCAAGCCCAATTTCCCCACCGACAAAAAACACTAAAGTTATCTAGATAGAAAGCATCGATAACATATATACGGCAGTGCGGTGAGATGATGCATGTAATAAATGCAGCGAACGATTTGTGTAGAAACTGCAGCGCGATACGATTTCTATGCGCCGGAGTTTGGCGCATGCGCGAAAGTGCCGCACGTGACGTCAGCGTCGTCGTCTGTGTACATATGGTGCGCTACAATATGATGTTGTGAGGTGTAATCTAGTGCGCCTGAGTAGTGTGGGTATGTGCCACTGATTAATATGTACTGGGCTAGGGAAAGCGCTAATATCGCGCGTCAAATGTGGGCAGTATCATATTAAAATTAGGACAAATTGAAAACAATGCTGTGAGTGAAGCTTGTCAAAGTAGTAAGACAATTCTTGCTTTAAAAAGCTAATTAAGAAGCCATTCATATACTTGTATTCAATAAGAAATTTCTATAAACTTACAGCTTGCGCTCTGTTATATAAATGTTATTTTAGCGATATTTATTATTAAAGCTAAAGCTCTGCGCACCTACTGAGATGTGTTTGATGACACGTGAAATGTATGACATCAAAATCTTAAGCTTACCTAACTGTTATGAGACAAATTTGTGTAAAAACAGTAACTAGATAAATACAGGTGTGTGATCTTTTTCACAGGCTCAAATATCGAAGTACCCATAACATGGCTGTGCGATAGACTGCTACTGTTCATTCCCACACTAAATTATACCATTTCGATATGATAATATGATGAACTGTCTCGTTGGCCTTGTGGTTCTAAGCGCGACTGCTACGCTAGTGGTCTTGGGTTCGATTCCCAAGTCGACCAAGGTGTTATTGGGTTTTTCTATGAAATTCTCAGTAGCAGGTCGGAGTTTGGATTTGTGCCCGGTTAGTGGCATTAGGCTCGCCCCCTATTACAAGGGACCTAAACATACCGGCGAACTGTGGGTGTACATTGGTACACCTCTGCCTTACCCTTCGGGGATACAGGCGTGATGAAATGTTATGTTTGTGTTTTATATGATAATATTAATGTTTCAATGATGTTTTGTGTACAAGAGAGAATGGTCAACAATATACCCAGCTTTAAATAAGCCCAACCTACTTGCTCATGCAAATGCCCGCTCTCATAGTTTGATGCTAATTGATATGTCTGTAGAAAATAATCCGTATTACCTATTTTATGGACAATTTGTCCTCTAAAAATAAATGACCGTGTTTGACTATTGGTTGTCGCACTCAACTAGCCCACGTCAACTATTGTGCATCGTCAGCTCAGCGCTCTATATATTGTCTTACAAATATATAAACCTACATGATTGTAATATTAAGTCCACACAAAAAGTTGACTATAGGTTGCTGCAAACATTAATTTTCCATTGCTTGTCGCGCACAACTAGCCCGCGGCAACCATGCATCGTCTGCTTAGCGCCAAATGTGCTGTCTTAGAGCTATGTATCAAAAAGTTGACTATAGGTTGCTGCGAACATGAATTAATCTCAATTGGTTGTCGCGTTCAACTAGTCCACGGCACTCGTCTGCTCAGCGCCAAATGTGTTATCTTAGATCCATATAACACGGTTGTTACTGTCGTCCTTGCTCAGCGCCTTGTTTTAAAGCTACCTTCATGATTATAATATGGTTGTTACTGTTTATCCTTCCAGTGGCAAGGGCGAGGTGATCGGCATGCTGAAGGTGGGCCGCAAGCACCTGTTCCTGTTCGACGAGCGCGACCACGTGCACGAGGTGGAGCCGCTCTGCGTGCTCGACTTCTACGTGCTGCGCGACCGCCAGCGCATGGGCTACGGACGACGGATGTACGATTATATGTTGCAGGTGAATAACACAAGCTTTGAACGATGAGCGTAGTAGTCGAATGGATAACACACTGGTTGTCAAGGTGTCCTGAGTTCGATCCTCGGACAGGACATGACACAACGTCTTGGAACTGGATGAATTCCATGACACAAGTTTAGACACATCAACATGTGAAGAAAAATCAAAGAAACTAAAGCAAACACTAAGTTTTGTGTAGTTTTGTTACAGAGTTCTTGTGGCCAACTTGTAGGTCAATCAATAACTCTGAAGAAGCATTTTCTTGAAGTAATATGTTTTTTTTTATCTTGCGAGATTTAATGAAAGTTATAATACTTAGTACATACTGCAGTTTCGATCGACAAACGTAAAGAAAATAAATATAGTTTAAAAAAAACTAAAAAACACGCTTTTAAAGTACTTCTAACTAAAAAAGTGAAAAATAATTCCTAATGTAAGCTGAAATTGGTAATGAACAAAAAACACTTGTATTATTGTGAAAAAGCGTGGGGCGCTCTGTGCCATATTTTTCGTCTATCGAGTAACCCACGCTTTTTCACAATAATACAAGTGTTTTTTGTTCATTACCAATTTCAGCTTACATTAGGAATTATTTTTCACTTTTTATTTATTTTATCCTGGTGATCCTAATCAGGATAATGAGATAAACCTATGAAATTATTATATTGTCGCTGATTCTTGATAAGTGTACAAAGTTTGAATGAAATCTGTCCGTTTAAAGTGGGTCAAAATCGAGTCCAAAGGAGTCGGTTACATACATACATACATACAAGTGAAGCTAATAAAAGCGTGTTAAAAACACAGTTATTATTTACTTATCATATGATTTTACGACCGTGCGTTAAACAATTTTTTGCTGCGTTGTTTTGTAAGTGTCGAGTATAATAGCAGATTGTGAGGCCATTATGATAACATTCCTAAACATGCAACTCATTCAACGGTCATCATAATTATGAGAATAATCTTATATATAAAATTCTCGTGTCACAATGTTAGTTACCATACTCCTCCGAAACGGCTTGACCGATTTTTATGAAATTTTATATGCATATTCAGTAGGTCTGAGAATCGGCTACTATCTATTTTTCATACCCCTAAGTGGTAGTAGGTAGGTAGTAGGCAGGTGCCAGGTTGAAAAAATTGTATTGCAACGCATGCCGGGTACAGCTTGTTATATATAAATAGCTGCATCCTGTGCAGTTACCTGCATGTGAACCATGAAATTATATGAATGAAAAACTCTAGGTTTTAAATCTGTGTACAAATTATGCTTGCGTTAAATAAAGCTCTTTGTTACTAGGATGTTTATAAATAATAATAATAATAAATGCGGACAACATCACATACATTGCTCTGAACCCAAAGTAAGTAGCTAAAGCACTTGTGTCATGGAATTCAGAATCAACGAAGGTACCACAAACACCCAGACCCGAGACAATGTAGAAAAGTTTGTTTCTACATTGACCCGTCCGGGGATCGAACCCGGGACCTCAGAGCTAGCGACACCTTGAAACCGGTGCGTACGCCACTCGACCACGGAGGTCGTCAAAATTTTCGTTCGAAAAAATTTAACACAAGCATTGTCGATTCCATGTGTCTGTAAACTAGCATAGTGTTCGAGCAATAAATAGTTTAAAGAAGAACTATTTCTCTCTACTAGGAAAAATCTATTTTGCGAACCAATAAAATCCAGCCTATTTTATTATTCAGAACAATAATTCAACATTGCGAGCGGCTCGTGGCTAAGTGTGAGCCATACGGTTTGACCGATAATACAGGTTAAGCCGCGCTCGCCGCGGTTGGTCCGTGGATGAGTGACCATTTATAACATTTCCTGCCTCGGAAAGCACGGTAAGCCGTATGTCCCGACTGTCATACGATGATCTTTGACAGTCGTTAACACAATTCTGACAACCAGTCTTACTATGGGATACTGTGTTTCCCAGTAAAATGGGTTGTGGAGGTCAGATAGGCAGTCGCTCCATGTAAAATACGGTATTCAGCTGAATCCGGTAAGACTGGTAGCCGACCCCAACATAGTTGGGAAAAGACTTGACAGATGATGAACATTATTCATATTATGTAATACCAAGTTATAAATAAATAAATAAATGCGGACAACATCACATACATTGCTCTGAACCCAAAGTAAGTAGCTATAAAGCACTTGTGTTATGGAATTCAGAAACAACGAAGGTACCACAAACACCCAGACCCGAGACAATGTAGAAAAGTTGGTTTCTACATTGACCCGTCCGGGGATCGAACCCGGGACCTCAGAGCTAGCGACACCTTGAAAACCGGTGCATACGCCACTCGACCACGGAGGTCGTCAAAGTTATGTCAGTTATTTTCAACTATCTTTCACAGTTAACTAAACAAGTATTTATTTCTTGTTCCAGGACCTGGCGGTGATGCCGTGGGAGATGGCCATCGACGGACCCTCGGCCAAGATGGAGCAGTTTCTCTCACGCAACTACGCGGTGGACCATCTCATGCGACAGAACAACAACTTCGCCGTCTCGCCCTGCTTCTTCGATCGCACTGACGAGGAAATCAAGTAATATAAAGTAACCTGTAGAACTGTAGGTACTGTGTATAGTACTGGTAGCCGAATGGTAAAGTTGCACACATCAATAGGGTAGATGACTGGGATTATTGAAAAAATTATTTAGTCCGCAATTTAGATAATCAAATTATAATAGACACGTATTTTTTCTTCTATCAAGTCAATAAAAAAAATACGAAGATAAATAACTTTAAAGTTCAGGAGGGATTGTGACGTCACGGCTAGGTACAATTTGTGCATGGACGTGACGTCACGCAAGAATTGTACTCGCTGTATCTTCATAATTCTTTGTTTACGGAACAAAACAAAAGATACGTGTCTAATATTTTTTTTATTATCTGAAAGATGGACATAAAAACAAAAAATATTGTGTAAAATTACCACAGTGCGCATTTGTATAATCCGAAAATGCTCGAATCGCACTGTACAAGAAATTGAAACTGGTCTAGTTTTTCTGCTTGCATGTGATTCTTAAGTTTGTGAAGACCCGCCGCGATACAAGGACTAAATCCCTTAGTGGGGGAGAGTTTTGGTGACAAAAATTGTAGTTCATCGAGAATAATCAAGACACACAAGTTTTCTTTTAAAAAAAGTTATTTTAGCTGAGGTTAGGACATATCTAATAAGTTAGGTTTAGTGTTTTCTTTTGGATACACAGGGTGTTAATAAAACCCTGTCTGATCCGTTAAGGTATTGTTAGTTATCGATATCTGATTCCATTTATGTAATAATTGAAAAAAAAAATGAAAAAATAACCACCTTAATTTTTTTTTTCTTAATTGGCAAAAAAAGTGTCGGCGTCGTCACAGGTGCTGCCAAATGATCATACGAAAGGCCCCCGTAATACCGACGAAAATGGTGGTGCAACTTTTATTTAAACGACAAATTTAGGAAATTTCGCGGCAAAAAATGGTCATTTCAAACTTCATTATTATTGTTACTATCATTAATATTCCTAATTTAATATTTTATTTGGGTATATGATTGTAAACCCTATATCACCCTTTCGGGTCGGACAGGGTTTTCTTAACACACTGTATAAACTACCCATCTACTCAATAGTGTAAAATTAACCCATTTTACACGTATTGAGTAGATGGGTTTGGTAAATGTATTTAAACAGTTGAATAAATATTTAATAAATATCTTGTTTTTGACGGGCCTGTTGGTCTAGTGGTTCGTGACCCTGACTGCTATACCGGAGGTCGTGGGTTCGATTCCCACTCAGGACAAATCTTTGTGTGATGAGCACGATCATTTGTTCTGTGTCTGGGTGTAATTTATCTATAATATGTATGTATTTAGAAATATATAATATAAGTATGTTTATCAGTTGTCTGGTTACCATAACTCAAGCTCTGCTTAGTTTGGGATCAGATAACCGTGTGTGAGTTGTCCCGGAATATTATTATATTATATCTTTTTAAAATTGTACCTTTATAATCCCAGTGACGAGGCCTATAGACGGTGACACCGTTTCTGAGGTTTCCATATCTTGTATGTAGCGGCTACTAACTGCTTACAGTATTAACTCTAGTATTAACTCTCATCCCGTGTTATACAGTTTTGGTACATTAGTACAGTAATCTTACTGAGATTAACGCCTTTGTCTGTTCCACGACAGATCCTGGACAATAACGAGAAAAGTATTAGATTAATAGCACAGGTCAGTGCGCCATACGTTGTAGCCTTGACTCTAGGACCTTAGTACCGACTTACATTAAATTAAACGTAGGTACTTCTCTTATAACTGATGTATTACAAAACTTAATTCCTAACCAAAAGGTATTCGCCTGGAAACTACACTACATGCAGCTGTAGGTAGTGTTAATTTTAATTAATAGTTTCGATAGATGGTGCGACTAATAATTCTAAAAAACAAACAACCGACTTCAAAATAATAAAAAGTAGAATCATCAAAATCGGTTTACCCAGTCAAAAGTTCTGAGATAACAGATTAAAAAAAGTACAGTCGAATTGTCAACCTCCCTTTTTTGAAGTCGGTTAAAAAACTGTTTATCGATATTCTATGGAAATGGCAAACTCTAGCCATGCTGGTTCCATTTGGTGATAGTCCAACTGATCTACACAACTATGGAGCACCTGAATAATAGACTCGCCTGACTTTTCAGACGAGTCTATTTACACACAGAAATGACCGTGCTTAACTTGTTCACGGCAACCAAAGAGTATGTTTGAGAATGATAATATGATTTTATATTGGTTTCTTAGGTTTACGCGAATGTTAGACATTGAAATAAAACTACTTTTTACGGATTTTTTCCGCGGTTTATATTTAGATTTTAGGTCCCGACGTTTCGACACCTTTGCAGGTATCATGGTCACGGGCAGACTGAGATGGCGTTCGTCTTGACTGAAGATGTTGCTCGTTCTACCTTCATATTTTAACTAATTATTTGAGTTCCGACATACGCAATATGAGCTCACTGTGTCTTGATGTCTTGAAGCGCTGCTCTTGGGTTTGGCCTTGAGTTTATATATTATTGGGTCCCAAGTAGGTGATATCTTCCAGCCATCTTCTTAAATATAAACCGCGAAAAAATCCGTAAAAAGAAGTTTTATTTCAATATGATTTTATTTGGATTAAATTAAAATAAATGAGATAGATGTAGAAAAGTAATTGTAATGGAGATTTTAATTTATATCCGTGTCCTGTTAGTGTTTGTAAAGTTTTGTGTCGAAGTTGTTTGTGTTATTATGTACTATTCCCCCCCTATACAGGGTGTTAAGAAAACCCTGTCCGATCCGTGAAGGTGTTGTTAGGTATCGATATCTGATAATAAAAATGCGAAAAAAAAAGAAAAAAAAATATAACCTAAAAAAATATTTTTTTTCTCAAAAGTCGAGACAGAGAGTCGGCGTCGTCACAGATGCTACCTAATTACCTAACAAAAGGCCCCCAAAAATACCGACGAAATTGGTGTTGTAGTTTTTGTTTTAATCTCAAATTTAGGGAATTTCAGGGCGAAAAATGGTTGTTTCAAAATTCATTATTATTGTTTCTATCATGAATTTTCCAAATTTGATATTTTATTAGGGCATGTGATTGTGAACCCCATATCACCCTTTCGGGTCGGACAGGGTTTTCTTAACACCCTGTATATGTCTATCATATCGTATAGCTACAGCAACAAGTTTTGTCGTACAGTAACAAGCTGGGCCGGCCGCCGCAAGCCGCGCTCGCCGCCGCCGGCCACGGACGCTTCTCCGCACCCAAGCCCGCCTCCGCCATCGCTAACGTGAGTACCACTTATAACTTAATAATCCAGCCTATAAACGTCCCACTGCTGGGCACAGGCCTCTTCCCATATAGAGAAGGCACGAGCATTGATCACCACGCTTGCTCTCTGCGGATTGGCGATTTCAGATACCAAATTTTCTAATCCAGGTTTCCTCACGATGTTTTCCTTCACCAACGAAAGTACATATAACTTTGAAAAAGAACATTGGTACTTGCCTGGGTTCGAACCTGCAACCTCGTGCATACAATTCCGTTCATTAAACCGCTAGGCCACCACGACATATAACCACCACTTATAACTTATGTAATTTTAAATCCGGGAAAAGCCGATTCTTATTGGTTAGGATCATTTTTGCAAGTGCCGAATTTTGCGTCGGAAATGCATTTAAAATTTACTGCAAGAAGCGCGAGTATCTTGTGGCCCAGATTGGATAGACTGCTCGGATACGAAGATCTACAGCTAGCCATATTATTTTCACCAAAATATATTATTTATCCTTACTGATATTATAAAAAATTGTTTGGATGTAGGTATGTATGGATGTTTTTTACTCTTTCACGCAAAAGCTACGGGTGGATTTTAATGAAACTTGACTATAATGTAGCTCATACATCGGAATAACACATAGGCCATAATTTATAAAGATAGTGTGTGAATTGTCTAAAATATAGCGATATGAGTCACGTACATATTATATAGTATTCATGCGGGTGGAACCGCGGGGCACAGCTAGCGTAATTATAAATCTGGGAAAAACCGATTCTTATTGCTTAGGATTATCTTCAGCCCGATCGGAGTTCCGGAATCAAAGTATTTGTGATGTACCTCGGTAAGCGTACCTTGTGAGCTTGGTCTCAATCCAAAAAAAAACGTTTAAATATTTTATTTCATATATCGCAAAGTTTATAGCCAGGATAATACAGTAATAACAGCTAGAAAAATATTTTCCGTATCACATTGTGATAATAACTTTTAAACCATCGCGCTGCATGTTTATAGTAATATTATAGAACGGGGATTAGCGCGTACATGCTTAAAAACCTTTAGGGCTTGACGTTTCGACCGGGTTACACAGGCCGTGGTCTGCTTGCGACCACATTGTGATGTTGGCATTACACATAGCTTAGCAAGTTGTAGAAGCACAATAATAAAAATAATATCTTTCTGTTTAAAATAAAAACTTCGTTTCATGACACAGTTACGTAATTATTTTTACTTCTTTGTTAAGCCGAGCTCGCTGCAGTTGATCCGTCGCTTGATGACAATTTATAAACAGACCACGAAAAAGAAAGACACGTAGTTTGAAAAAAATATGATTTCAGAAGAAAATGTGTATAATATAGCGACGGACATAATTCGCAGATCCTGAGCTGGCAATGATCGTTTCGCGGGAGGGACTGCTCTGTAGAAGTAACCCTACTCGGTATCTCAAGCGTACTGAGCTATTCTGTTCACATTATAGTAGTCTAGTGTCGAATAAATTATATCAGTAGATGATCAGCAAAGAGTCGTATCATAAGTTGTATAGTAGAATAGCTGAAGGGTGGGTGAATTAGGGTCGGTTCATATCTGGCGGTGGTGGCGTCGCCGGATATGAATCGACCCTTAGGGTGCTGTCCTTTTTGTTATAATTTTGATGTGTAATAAGTGCTACTTTGTAGTCTAAGTTAAATAATAATTTTTGATTTTGATAAAAGGCATTATGGTATTTCGTTGGAGTAGAATGCTGTATATATTTTATTTAAACATATTAATGTAAATAAGGTATTTTGTTAAGCGTAGCTGAAGACATACTATACAAACTACTAACGTATAAAAGTGAAAACAGTAAACAAAAACATTAGAGTTAATTGTAGAATGTGATTAACGAATGAAAAAGTAAATGTACAGATGTATAATATGACGGTGGTGTGTTGCAGGTGATCCACGGGTCTGCGCAGGAGAGCCCGAACCGTCGGCAAGTATCACACAGGCTCGCGCCACTCCTCGCATGACTTACTTTATCATTTCATTGCCGTTACGTTTGCCTTTCGTTTATGTTGCCTTACGTTGCTTGCAGCTTGCGGACGCGCCGTGCGTTGAACTTCTCGCACTGACGCCGCGCCCCCCGCGCCCTCGCGCCTCCCGCGCCCCTTTACTTAGTCCGCGGCGCGGAGCACGGCGCGCACAGTGCGCCCCCGCCGGCGCTCGGCGGGGGCGCACTGTGCGCCCCCGTGTGTAGTGTAGCGGCCGCGGCTCGGCGCTGTGACGTCACCGCGTGACACACGTCACACGACACTAACAGCGTCTATCACTGTTAATTTATTCATAGGTTTATCGTTGATCGAAAAGATGCGTTGACGAAAAGTTGACAGATCGGAGTACATCCTTATTTTTATAAGAAAGCACGTTTAAATGGTTATGAGCCATTTCGTTATATTGATGTTATTGTAAGATCAATTTAGACGATGCGTGTGTGAAGTTCAATGCAAACGAAAATTGATCTCCCGTGTCTGGGACACGTCCGTGTTGTGTCCGAGTGACGTCACAGCATGCGGCGGCTTTGTATTATATTGTTACTGTAATTATGATTGTCATAGATGTACGGACAATGCTATCACGAAGACACAAATTGTTAAGTAACGTTGCACTGTGATAATTTTTTTTTTTGTTTAAGCGTTTCTTTCATTTTTTACGATTTACTATTTTTTATTTATATTACTCACTAATTTATTGTTTAGTCGTTAGTAGTACTCGCATTTAGTTGCATTACCAAATGAACAGTTATTTATAGTTGGCAATCAGTGCTGCATGTGTTGATGTGTAGTTAGTTAGGGCTCTCGTGCTAGCGAGCGCCGCGTCATGTGTTGTGGTGATGTCGCGACAGCTCGCCGTCGCCGGACGAGGCCGGCCCGTCCGACCGCGAGTACCACCGCTACGACGTGGGCGAGTGGGACGACGACTGGGCCGAGCCCTCCGAGGTGGAGGACGAGGACGAGGACGAGCCGGAGCGGGCCGAGCCGTACGAGCCGGAGCGGGCCGAGCCGGTGCCGGAGCGGCCGTCTACGCTGGGCGTGCAGCGCGGCGAGGTGGAGGCCGGGGCCGAGGCCGGGACCGGGACCGCGGCCGGACCGCCGGCCGCCGGCATGCCGTCCGGGAACGCGTCCGCCGCCGGCACGCCGGGCGCTCGCCGCGACTCGCAGCTCACGGACCGGGGCTACTTCGACGTCAAGTACTACCACAACCGTCTGTGGTAAACGATCGACGACGCATCGCCAACGTTTTTTCTATTTACAAGTTTTAAGGTTAATATACAATTTTTTTTTATAAAATGCGTTCGAACTGTCGGAGACTCGACACGAGCGAGTAATACAATTATCTGCATAGTAGGTATCGCTCTATAATTAAATGAAATTCTGGTGGAAACTAGTTTGCCAACTCCGCATATGTAACGCGCGGTCCGCCTCATAGTCTGAACGTAAACATTCCGAGCACATACATTAAAATAGTTTCACCTTGCAGTGGGGAATATACATGTTATTACATACAGAGAACGCGTTCCTAACTCATGTCAGTTGGTCTTGATAAGTGTAACCTGACGTAATGATATGTCTTCCTGTCGATGTCGACTTGTCAGGTACGGATTCTCGGCTAATAAACAGGTCTACAGCCGAATGAGCAGTGTGCACTATTTTATTATCACCAAAATAAATAGCTGAAAGTTATTTGATGGAAATCAACAACGTAGAGAAAAAAACGTTAAAATTGCATGCATATACCCTATTGTTGTCGCTCTCATACTAATAATAATATCACTATGAACTAAACATCAAGTACATATACATCATTTATCTTATAAATACGTTATAATTTTACTAACGTTGTTTTATAATGAACTGATTATAAGCTGCGTGTATGTGTGGTCGCAGTGTGCATGTTTTAGTTGTTTCGATACAAATGTTTGTTTGTTTGAGTTGTTTAGGACGCGCGCAGCGAGACCCTGAGCTATCGTCAATCTGAACACGTTAGGGTATTCGATGTCTATGATAATTCGTTCGGGATTTAGTTATTTATTACTAATACATGATGCTATGTAATCTCAATGTTGTTTTATTTGATTGAACCACCTTGGTTAGGAGTCCTCGTAGCACCCACCATACGTTCCATTATGATATGTGATAGACAACACACCGGTTAGCAGAATTTACTACGCTTTACTTCATTCAACCAATGGACCATTAACAATTGCATTGCCGTGGTCACTGTGTAACTACAAAAAGCGTGGATATTAATTGCAGTAGGTAGGTACCTATATCAATTTGTAAAAAGATATTCATTTACGTTCCGAAAATCGAACTGCTTATAATAAGAATATGGCGAACAACGTGGTGGCAGGAGGCAATAACGGTAAAGTATATAAAAAAAACTTAAGTTGACTCGCACTGATACCTACCGCATTAAAAACTACACACTGGCGACAGCGACAGCCACTGTCGATAAATATGTACTTCAATGTACTATCTGATCAGGGTTAGCCCTTTTTCTAAACATACCGCGATTTATAATGGGTTTCTGTAGACGGTTGAAGTTACACCCATTAAGGAGCTAAGCAGATAGGTATGAATGATTTATCTCCCGAACAGGTATAACTACTGGTTGCTGTAAGTTGATCTGATAACGACCACGGCAAATGAAATGAAAGTTACTTAACCTTTTGAACGCCATGGTCGTGTATAGACGACAAGAAAAGAAATTTTTTAATAAAATATATATACAAGCATATTATTATTATTTATTTTGTACTTAAAAAATTTCGTGACGTTCAAAAGGTTAAAGCAATTTAAACATTTATAATTTGCTCGCTGCAACCGATAGTCAAGTTAGTAATTTTTAAGAAATTGTACACTATTTGATTAGCATTGTGATGGTTCAATCCACTACATGTTCCTTGCCGGGCAAAGTAGGATAAATAACACAAATAAAAGACAGTTGTCTTAAAGAAATCATTTTATTTCCATTACAAGTGGACATCTGTTATGTATCTTTGGATTCTATTACTTATCATAGAAGGGAATTAAAGGATGGCGTCCAGTGTAGAGCGGGATACATGCTGCACAGCAAGCGAGGGTCCGACACGGCCGGCGTACCGAGCACACTCGCGGGCTCGGCGTCTCCGCCCCACACAACATAAATTCGTTCCAGTTTGAGCATCCCCTCCCCAGCGTCCGCCGCGAGCTGTGCTCAGTGTGCGCGGCGATACAAAACTCTTAATGATACAGTGATTACTAAATAGCTTCAAGGATTGTACACGAACTTAACTTAGAGAACTTACGTACGTTTATTATAACAATAAAGACTAGCATACACATGTTACATCAGGGCCGCGGGCGAGGCCACGGCCAGTAAACAACGCTTCATGCAAATGTTTGATACCGATTGCAATAAGTTCATTATAATGTTACCTTATTTATCATAATACCTTACAATTTCGATTAATACAAATAATATAATCAAAGAAAATATTGAGCATAATTATTATTACATTATAAGCCGTATCACAGTACGCTAACTTAAAGTAGTTTATATTTGAGAACTTTATTTGTTCGCACTAAATCATAATTATATAATAATATACATACAATATCCAATATGCGCAAGAACAGTATATACGAAGTAGATCGCGATTCGCGGTACGACACTGGTGCACGATCGTACACACATAGGCCGGAAACCGATAGCTAGAGACAGTCTTAATTGCAACGGCGAGGCGAACCTCTCTGCCGGCGCCTTGGTCCGAGTCGAGCGAGCTAACCTACACACTACCACTAATACTTGTTATGCGAGTTAAATGCTACGAACGATGAGTATCACTACATCTTACTATACACCTAAGTAGAATGCGTATACCGCTCGGAGGAATGTGGCCGGCGGCACTCTATACATGACACTATTACATAGCGGTCGTCGCCGGCGGCTCGCTCACATACATACATTTGGCACTGACGAGCAAACGACCGTGACGTCACTACTGCGGGAGTCGCTGCGGGCGCGACACGCGATGCTTGAGATCGGTTACATTCTGAGAGTGGCGGCGTCAAGCCGCAGCGGGTGTCAGGGCCGAGTATTACTGGGTACATCGCCGATGATTCATATTTATCTGAAACAGAGAGGTAGGGGGTCAGCATTATGGAAGGTATAACATATTAATGGACATGTAATGTTGAGGGATGAAAGTCACATAACTAGGCGAGTTATGAATGTGGATGCGTATACATGCAGAGGAAGACCAAAAAAGAGATGGATGGATTGTGTGAAAGATGATATGAGAAAGAAAGGAGTGAATGCTGAGATGACGAGTTGTAGAGATGAATGGAAGCTAAATACGCATTGCGCCGACCCCAAATAATTGGGAACAGGGCAGGGAGATGATGAACATGTTAAAGGAGATTGCCCGATTTGTAAGGCAAGCTGGGTCCCAGTGGAAAATCGTTGTGCCCTGAAGATTTTTATTTTACATCATAGTAAAAACATAGTATTTTCGTAATCAGAAACCATTTTTTATTTATTCATCCTGGTTCAAGAGATATCATCGTTTTTCTGTTGTAAAAATCTAGGTTATAATTAGAAATTGACACTGAGATTTCCTCCTTACTCTATGGTTAAGTATGCATACTACCTACCTAACCTATCCTGTACATCATTATGGAGATGAGAATATGTATACTTTATGTAATTAAAATAGCAGCACAGTAAAAAGACTCATAGATGGTGTAGAATTGACGTTTAAATATGATAAAAAATGTATAATTAGTTAACTGTTTATCCAATAGTTTTCGTCATCAAGAATACTTTACATAAACTCATATTTGGCGTACACCTACCTTTGCTCATTTCAGATAATTACATGGTACAATAATATGTATAAAAAGGACAGGGATAACCATCATTCTACCTCATCGACGCACGTGAAAACAAAATGCCTAACACAGTAGTGCAAGTTGTCAAATGTTGAGATCTTAATCTTAATGTTGAGATTTAAACTGCCAATAGGATATATAATATAAATAAAAATAATGTTTCTTTTTATTGTTTCATTTATCGTTTTAAATTGATATCGATTACTCAATTGATTAAAAGACGTCATTAGTTATTTAATTCTTTGATACCTGGCAACTTTTTTTTGTATAACAATCAAACCACAGACTACACTGAATCAAACGGATGTCGACGTAATGTTTAACTATTAATTAACTTTAACTTTATTCCCAGGGTGAAAGAAATTGTATAAAAACTACCCTGTACACAAAAAAATAAATAATATTTTTAAGTTATTATTCCAATCAGGCTCATGATACCACAAAAGGGACCTGCTCCGTGTCAATCTCATTTATTTAATTAAGTAGTGTGGAAGTCGATTATTGTAAGACACCGACGCTTATCCAAAACGACGCCTTCCGAGACCGACGCCTTCCGAGACCGAGTTATCTCTAAACCGACGCCTACCGAGACCGACGCTTATCAAAAGCGACGCTTGCCAAGACCGACGCTGATGAAAACCGACGCCTACCGAGACCGACGCTCATCAAAACCGACGCTTGCCAAGACCGACGCTGATGAAAACCGACGCCTACCGAGACCGACGCTCATCAAAACCGACGCTTGCCAAGACCGACGCTGATGAAAACCGACGCCTACCGAGACCGACGCCTACCGAGGCCGACGCTTATCAAATCCGACGCCTACCAAGACCGACGCTTATCAAAACCGACGCCTGCCGAGACCGACGCTAATGGAAACCGACGCCTACCGAGACCGACGCCTACCGAAACCGACGCTTTTCAAAACCGACGCCTACCGAGACCGACGCTTTTCAAAACCGACGCCTGCCAAGACCGACGCTTGTGAAAAGCGACGCCTACCAAGACCGACGCTTGCCAAGACCGACGCTTATCAAAACCGACGCCTACCGAGACCGACGCTTTTCAAAACCGACGCCTGCCAAGACCGACGCTTGTGAAAAGCGACGCCTACCAAGACCGACGCTTGCCAAGACCGACGCCTACCGAGACCGACGCCTACCGAGACCGACGCTTATCAAAACCGACGCCTACCGAGACCGACGCTTTTCAAAACCGACGCCTGCCAAGACCGACGCTTGTGAAAAGCGACGCCTACCAAGACCGACGCTTTTCAAAACCGACGCCTACCGAGACCGACGCTTTTCAAAACCGACGCCTGCCAAGACCGACGCTTGTGAAAAGCGACGCCTACCAAGACCGACGCTTGCCAAGACCGACGCTTATCAAAACCGACGCCTACCGAGACCGACGCCTACCGAGACCGACGCTTATCAAAACCGACGCCTGCCAAGACCGACGCTTATCAAAACCGACGCCTTCCGAGACCGACGCCTTCCGAGACCGACGCCTACCGAAACCGACGCTTATCAAATCCGACGCCTACCAAGACCGACGCTTATCAAAACCGACGCCTGCCAAGACCGAAGCTAATGGAAACCGACGCCTACCGAGACCGACGCCTTCCGAGACCGACGCCTACCGAAACAGACGCTTATCAAATCCGACGCCTACCGATACCGACGCCTGCCAAGACCGACGCTAATGGAAACCGACGCCTACCGAGACCGACGCCTACCGAAACCGACGCCTACCGAGACCGACGCCTACCAAGACCGACGCTTATCAAAACCGACGCCTGCCAAGACCGAAGCTAATGAAAAACCGACGCCTACCGAGACCGACGCCTTCCGAGACCGACGCCTACCGAAACAGACGCTTATCAAATCCGACGCCTACCGATACCGACGCCTGCCTAGACCGACGCTAATGGAAACCGACGCCTACCGAGACCGACGCCTACCGAAACCGACGCCTACCGAGACCGACGCCTACCAAGACCGACGCTTATCAAAACCGACGCCTACCGAGACCGACGCTTTTCAAAACCGACGCCTACCGAGACCGACGCCTTCCGAGACCGACGCCTACCGAAACCGACGCTTATCAAATCCGACGCCTACCGATACCGACGCCTGCCAAGACCGACGCTAATGGAAACCGACGCCTACCGAGACCGACGCCTACCGAAACCGACGCCTACCGAGACCGACGCCTACCAAGACCGACGCATATCAAAACCGACGCCTACCGAGACCGACGCTTATCAAATCCGACGCCTACCAAGACCGACGCTTATCAAAACCGACGCTTGCCAAGACCGACGCTTATCAAAACCGACGCCTGCCAAGACCGACGCTTATCAAAACCGACGCCTACCGAGACCGACGCTTATCAAATCCGACGCCTACCAAGACCGACGCTTATCAAATCCGACGCCTACCAAGACCGACACTAATGGAAACCGACGCCTTCCGAGACCGACGCTTATCAAAACCGACGCCAGTGAGACCGACGCTTTTCGTGGACGACGCTCATAGAGACCGACGCCATTGAGATCGACGCTTATCAAAACCGACACCAATAAGACCGACGCTTACCAAAGCCGATGCTTTTGAAAAGGGGTGGTCAGAGAGACCGACGCTTATCAAAACAGACGGCTAAGGAAATCGACGACTATCAAAACCGACGCTTACCGCGGCTGACGTTTATCGCTACCGACGCCTGGTATGATCGATGCCATGTATATACCTACGTTATACTTCATCTTGGCTTTTGTTGTACATAACATTTTTGATGTGCAATGTCACAAAATATTAGCTTTCTCGACGTATTTTCGATCTAAGTATATACTTTTAGGTACTGACTAAGTCACTGGACCAACGAGTAACATTGTTTGTTTTGTAAATTTGCTAATTCGGCGCTGAGCCCATGATATCATAGTATTAACTTCATCGTGTGTCCGCGGTTATATGTTAGTGCCTAACCAGGCGCGACACAGCACCGCACCTTGCACCTCTTGTGTAGACAGCGTGTTAGTATGTGTAAGTGTGTGAGCATGTGTGTGTGCGTGTGTGTACCTGTGCACGATGTCGGCGAGGTCCTTGAGGGCGCGCTCGACGCCGTCGGCGAGGTGGTGAGTGGGGGGCGCGGGCGAGGCGAGGGCGCGCGCCTCCGCCTCCAGCCGCGCGGCCGCGGACCGCAGCTGCAGGCGCAGCGCGGGCGAGCAGCGTCGCGCGTCCGCGGCCGCCGCGCACGCCGCGCCCAGCCGCGCCAGCCGCTCCGACGTCTGCAGCCGCCACAGCGAGCCGCGCCCGCCGCCGCCGGAGCCCACGCCACCCACGCCGCCCACGCCGCAGCCGCGACGGACCTGCACACGACATCAATTCGAATCAAATACACGAATCATGTGCAATAAATACCCACTTAAATGACCAGAAAAACATAGGTAGCACCCATACCTATTAACGACGCACAATATTACTATTCAGAATAAAAACAAAAGCAAATCATGTCGCATACCTAAACACAAACCGAAAGCACGTCACACATAAAGGACGCAAAAATGTACGCAACAAAAAAGTAGAACATACATAATGCTGGCGACCACCACCTTTGTAACATTATGGTATGCAATAAAGAATTTGTTACTATTTCGAAATGATTACGATACGAATAGATCGAAAATGTCCCCAGGTACTGAAATCGCCACTAACAACCACTGCTTGCCGCGAACTCAAAACCACAATGATAGTCGAGCTCAATGTAACTGCGGCAACCAGTCAATAATTAACACAAAATATTGGATTAAACTCAAAAATATTGAAATAAACTTTTTTTTATTTTTATTTACATGTGCTTGAATGTCTCATGCGAAAAAAAAGATCCCAAAGTTTGACAACTATGTTTTTACGCGAAAATTTCAATCATTTTGAAGATTTCATAAATATTGATAAGAAATAATAATAAAAATATTCCGGGACAACTCACACACGGTCATCTGATCCCAAGCTAAGCAGAGCTTGTGTTATGGTAACCAGGCAACTGATAAACACTTATATATTTCTAAATACATACATATCACTACATAGTATAAAACAAAGTCGCTTCCCGCTGTCTGTCCCTATGTATGCTTAGATCTTTAAAACTAGGCAACGGATTTTGATGCGGTTTTTTTTAATAGATAGAGTGATTCAAGAGGAAGGTTTATATGTATAATACATGCATAATATAGTAGAGAAACACTGATAATCTTAGAGGTTTTTATGTAAGGTCGTAAATGAACACACTTTTTTGCGCTTACATTGAAAACGCTGGCTGAACCCTACGAGATAGATCAAAGTAATGTACTACAGTATTGTACACCTTAAAAAGGTCTACAAAAAAGTCCGCGATGGTATATGTCTATCTCTTGAGGATAACCCACAATAACCATTTTTATCCTTTATTTATTACTATACATTGTGCATGTAATAAAGATCAATATGGCCCTTTACAGCATGTAATTTAAATGAATATTTTCGAAGATATTACAGATTTAAAATGCAGGGACATAGCGGTTGCGGCGGTACCGGCCGGGGGGCCGGGGAGCGCGTGCCTATACCAAATAGTGCGTCGAAGGTCGCGCTTCGCCCTACAACACTTTATGATTATGCAGTATATTTAGTATCAGCAATGCACCCGTGCAAAGCCGGGGCGGGTCGCTAGTTATAGATAAATTACACCCAGACAACCAGAACAAATGATCGTGCTCATCACACAAACATTTGTCCTGGGTGGGAATCGAACCCACGACCTCCGGTATAGCAGTCAGGGTCACTAACCACTAGACCAACAGGCCTGTCAAATATTGAAATCGTTGTGTATTTACCTCATTGGTGCACCAGTCGAGCGTGGTCCGTAGCGCGGCGAGCAGGTCGGCGTCGTCCGCGTCGTCGGCGGCCAGATGCAGCGGCGTGGCGTAGATTCCCTGCTTGTTGGGCTTGCCCTTGACGGGCGGCTTGCTGGGCACGGCGGGCTTGTCGTCTCGCCGCCGCGCCGCGCCCCCCGCGCCCCCGGCCGCGCCCCCCGCGCGCTCCTCGGGCGAGGCGTCGGACTCGTCGCCGCGGGCGCGAGCCTTGGGGCTGAGCCGCTCGTCGGTCTCCTTGCTCTCCCACAGCTTCTTGAGGCTGCTGATGCTGCCGGTGGAGCGGCGCTTGTCGTCGTCGTCGCCGCCGCTGGTGTCGAGCGAGCCGCTCTCGGAGCGCTTGCGGTCGCCGTCCAGCGCCTCGTCGGGCGAGCGCTCCAGCTTCTTGCCGGTGCCGTTGGTGGCGGCCGCGCCACTCTCCACCTTCCGCAGCCGCGACTTGAAGTCGATGATGGAGCGTCCGGATTCCTCCGAGTCCTTGCTCACGGGCACCATCTTCTTGTTCGTCTCTACTTTCTTTAGTTGTGATTTAAAATCAGTATTTTTCATCTCTGAATTCTTTTGATCCACATTGTTGTTGTAGCCGGTCTTCCTGAGACTGGCCTTGAGGTCTATGGGCGACACGGTCTCCTTGGCGTCGTCGTGCGCGGCGGGGCGGGCGGCGGCGGCGACGGTGTCGGGCTTGCGCTCCGGCCGGCGCAGCGCCTCCATGTTGAGGCTCTCGGACAGCTCGGACACGAGCCGCGTCGCGGGGTCCCCGAACGAGGTGTGCATCTCGAGCAGGTCGTGGGGTGGCGGCGACTCCTTCAGCTTGTGTTTCTTCTTGTCGGCGCGCTCCTTGATCTCGGCGACCAGCTTGAGCTCAAGCATCTCTTTCATGTTCTTCTTGGCGAGCTTATCGTCGTCGCGGTCGTGCGCGAGCGGCGGCGGCAGCGGCAGCGGCTCGTGCAGGCGCTCGTTGGTGTCGGTGCCGGCATCGCGGCAGCAGTCCGGCGGTGGCGGCGGAGGCGGGGGCTGCGAGTCCTCCGGCGGAGGGGGAAGGTCCGGCGGAGGAGGAGGGAACTCCAGCTCGGCCAGGCGGGGGCGCGGCTTGCCGGGGCTGTCCGCAAATGAGCGCAGCGGCGGGGGCGCGCGAGATGCGCGAGGCGAGGCGGGCGCAGGCGCGGTTACGCCGCCCGAGGAGTTGGAGCGGATCATGTGTGGCTGAGCGCGAGCCGTGCGCGGCGACAGCGAGCGCGCCTCATCCCGAGGCTCGCGCGCGCCCCCGCCCGCGCCCCCGGACTGTCGCAGCGACTCCAGGTAGGCGCCAATTCTTGCACCCTTCGGCAGTGTGCCGTATCTGTTGATGGCGCGCTTCACATTCTGTACTTCTAATGCTGCTACTTGTACTCCAGGCTGAAAATGTCAGATGGTTTCGTAAATACTTGTATGATTAATTCATATAAGATACAGTGCGATGCAAACTTGTTTTACGGCTGTGAAGTGCTACAGGGCTACATTTAGCACAGTACCTCGCCCGGTATGAGTTGGTTACTGCGAAGCGACTCGCTTCGTGTTTCTTGCCGCCATCTAGTTTGAACCACACTGTACCAGGTAACGGTGGTCGTGTGAGTACCTTGGGTTGTTGTATGTCGTGCGGCTGCGCGTGCGGCTGGTGGAGCGCGGCGTGTGGCGCGTGGTGCGCGTGGTGGCGACGCTTGTTGCGGTGGCGCGGCTCGCCCCCGGACTCGTCCGTGTCGGGCGTGCCCTCCGCCAGCGAGCCCTCGGACGAAGCCTCGCGCCCCCGCCCGCCCCCGCCGCCGCCTGCACACACACACGCACACATGTTACTTTACGACACGCGTCTGCGCGACCGACACACACGCACACAACACACACACGAACGTGTCATGTTCGTCGCTCTCACCTAATGAATATAATGAAGTCAACCACTACCGGTATAGTATTACTCGGATATAAGAACTACGCGGTCTGGTGACAATACTCGTGGAACGTGTCCCTCACACCACGACCGAACCGGGTGTAATTTAAACTACTAAGTAATAAGAAAATGAAGTGCATGGATATCTAAATATCTATGAATGATAAGAGTATAATGTTATAATCGAAAGTTGAAAATTATTATGAATCCACCGTCCCGACTATCTCGCGTCGCAACCTAAATATTAGGTACTGAACATACGAAGGACAATATTCGGTCGGGGACACAAATTACCAAATTAATCTACTGGTTGCCGCGGTCAACTTGATCGCGGCCAACCATTGGCCATGAATGCCAAGCGGTAGTTTATATCCCCGGACAAATTGTATGTGGTAGGTAACGTCGCGAGCAGTGGGACGGGCGCGCGGCGTGGCGCAGGCATCCACACGCGACGCGCATGCTCGACGCACACACGCAAACACGTGCGCGTGTGTGCGTCGACAGCGACATACAGAAAACCGCGGTGTCGCGGGTGTCCACGACACACGACACAATTATACAATAGCCGCTGCACTTGCTGCACAACAACATTATATAGTTTCACGAGATTGAGACTCACCCTGTACAAAACGACGAAGAATCAGCTTTACATGCTCTACTTCGGAAGTTTCCCGATTTACTGAGCAAATTAATCCGGAATCGATAAAAATGCTAGTTCAGCGTCGAGGGAGATTTATACAATAATAAAATCCAGTTTGTTTTCTGTATGCTAAATCAAACCACGGGAAAAATTATTTAATGAAAACGTTATGGTAGCTATGAGGTGCATCGAGTGCGCAGGCGACTTATTAGGCATGAATGCTGGTTTTGTTAACTGTATACTGGCAAAGGATCGTAGCGCCATCTACCGCCCGCGCACACGACACAACGCCGATCGGCTTTAATGTGATCTAGTTATCAACATACATAATAATATATATACACATTCATATAATGTTTGTATTTAATTGATCTAGTAATTCAGGAGTTTAACGATAAAACAAATAGGTATATACATAATTAATTATATAAATACTTTAGGTACACTTTCTATCCGAAACGCTTCGTATACTTACAAAGTGTGAGAACCTATCGCTATACACCTGAGCGAGCGGACAAACAGAAAACGCTAGTTTAAACTGAGGCATGTCATTACATATTATTATATCGTATGTTATTTTATATATACATAGTCATATCAGTGCAGTCAATGAGCCGAAACCGGCGCATACGTGAACATCTCCCGCGAACATAAAGAGGAGCGCGACGACTGACTGACACGCTGAAGCCACTTCGCAAGTTGACCGTGGCAACCAATGTAACTACTTGACCATAGCAACCAACGACAAAGAGTGCTGAATTTTCGCCAGGAAACAAATAATAAGGCTAATATACCGAAGTTTTGTTTTCAGTACCCTTACGCGTGCTTTATCATCAGCCGTCGAGCTCATCCCAACATTAATTACATAAGTAATAACAACTAAACCTATTCGCTATATATTATGCATGTACATGATGTAACAATAGTAATCATAATGCCTGGATGTTATGTCTGACCGATCATAGCAAAAGAACGTGCGACGTTGATGTTTTTATATAAATGTATTTGAATCGTGAAATTTTCAATATTATAATGTTAAACTGAGCTTGGGTCGTCTAGTTCTTCGTAATGCCGTCAACAACAATTGCAATGAGTGCTGCTTCCCTTGGAAATTGATTGTATTTTGATGTTCTCATGCTCAATAATAATTAAGGAAGTTTCGCAGAGAATAAACGAATCTTTTCTCATACAATGTAAACTTGACCAGTAGGTCAGTAAGGTATTTTGCGACCATTGTATAATTTATACACACGACACTGACTAGCAGCCATGTCAATAACAAATCCGTACATAGTATTCCCTGCTAGAGATAGATGTCTGTTATAAGCGCTATACAAATTACGTCAAATTCCAATCTCTAATCGGAAAACCAATCTAAGGATATGCTTCTGAAATTAGCAGTAAATTGTAAGGGATATATTAGTACCTATCTTAAGTTCTACATCTTATAATCTATGTACCAATTGTAATCATTTATAAGCACTGTTTTAATGAAATATAAGAGAGTATTATTCGAGCAGTCACTGGTGTCAATTACCATCAACACCGCACCTTACATGGCGACTCTGCCAGGATAATGTTCGTCGTCGACATATGAAAGCGAGGTTCCTCTGCTGTGGCTTGGTTACTTACAGCCGCCGCGTTCTAGATGATCAGGGTCTTCTCTTTAGATTGTTGCTTGCCCATGTTTGCGTATTGTTTGTACACTCACGTCTAGTCCGTAATTATAACGAAACAGTACTCGTTCCATTGTTACTAATATCTCGTAAGATGGTTATTCGGTACACGCGAACTCGAGCGTCTCAAATTCGGAGCGCGCGTGCAACCTCCTTCGGCAGGGTCGCCATGTAAGGCGCGGTGTTGATGGTAAATGAAACCAGTGACTGCTCGAATAATACTCTCTTATGTTTCACTATGTAAGGATACGGTACTATGTAAGGATTTGTTCAAAAATCAAACCGATTAAAGTTCCATTAAATCAGAAAATTGGTAGCGCTGTCTTTAAAGCTATATTAGAATTTTGTCTTTGAAACAATTGCAGTATACTTATGTGTCGTTTTCCTCTGTATGCAGGTTGTAATGTGTATGAGTTGTGTGTCTGGGTGTGTGTTAGTGTCGGACTGACCGTTGAGCGAGGCCAGCTGGTCGTCGAGCGCGGCGTGCTCGTCGGCCGCGTACTGCGACTCGCGGAACGAGCTGCACGACGACAGCAGGCTGCGGACACGGCGGTGGCGGTGTTATGATGTTAGTGACGGCGAAACTTATCACATGTCATGCCTTTTTAATAAATGCTTCGATCGAAACCAAATTAGTTGAGTATTATTGTACGACTCAAAAAACCAATGGAATGAATGTTTTTTTCTTAAGGACATTATAATTATCCGTTCTGAGAAATGAACCAAAGCGAAGTACACTTTTTTGTCCGCGAGGCACACATAAAAAGAGAGGTATTCCCAATATTAGCATGTCATTTGCTGAATGATAATTAATAATTATATTTTAATGACGAGTGTTTGTGTAGTATACCTGGTTCGCTTGGGCGGCGTGGGCGCCTGCTTGCCGCGGCGGTTGGTGGGGCGACGCAGCTGCACGGCTCGCGCGTCTCCGCCCCCCGCGCCCCCTGCGCCCCCGGCACCCGCGCCCGCGCCCCCGACCTTCTTGAGCGACATCTGCGGAGTGCCGCCCGGGCAGGACGACCCGCCCTCTTGAAGCTGCTTCTCAACCTCTGCACAAGACAAAACATTAACAATGCAATATAATCTATTTATAAAGAAAATATCACAGCTATGCACAGGCAAGTTATTATGTAACCACACGTGCGTGAGAAATATGCTGTCTTGTCGAGTACGGGACAACAAATATTTATTTTCCTTGTTTTGCGGTCAATGAGTGACATGGTTGTATGAAAGAATCAAATGAAAAATAATTTCTTCAAAATAGGTTACTATGTAGCACATACTGATGTTCAATGACGTTAATAGACAGTACTGCCAACCGCGCAACCTTCACCGCTTCCTAAGTAGCACTCTCTGAACTTCAGTTTACAAATTAAAAAACAGCTTGAGATAAAAAATGTTTGAAATTAAACTACTTTTCACATATTAAGTATTTTTACTTTTTAAAGTAGTTTTTTTTCAATGTTGAACATTTGCGTAAATCGAAGAAAACAATAAAAAAAATCTTCGTTTTACGGCGAATGTGTGTTATGGAACTGGTGATGGATGTTTGGTAGAGTGTGATACTGACCCTCTGTGATGGAGTTGTCCTGGAACATGTGCTCGAGCGCGTGGTGGATGTCGCGGAAGGTGGGCCGCTCGGCGGGGCTCCACTGCCAGCAGCCCCGCATCAGCTCGTACACGGCGCCCGGGCAGCCCGGCGGGCACTCCATGCGGTAGCCCTGAACAACAACGATACTCACGTTATTACCCAACATACTGACACACACAATGAAACTTAAAATAATCTTGAACTATTTAAAACGCATTTTATTTGGATAAAAAAGATAAAACTACAGTATTGATAATGGGTTGCCGCGCGCAATTTGTTTGGAGACAATGTGAAAAACCTGTAAAATTTCTAAAATAGTAAATTTTTGTTGCGGATTCCATTTCCCTGGATCACACTTGGTTAGAATGTCTCGGCGGTATTCGATAGTAGGTACCGACCATACACAAGTTAATACAGGCTTCTCCTGAAATCCGATATGAAATAACAAAAAACTGCCACAAACTGATCATAGCACGACCTCCGTGGTCGAGTGGCGTACGCACCGGTTTCAAGGTGTCGCTAGCTCTGAGATCCCGGGTTCGATCCCCGGACGGGTCAATGTAGAAACCAACTTTTCTACATTGTCCCGGGTCTGGGTGTTTGTGGTACCTTCGTTGTTTCTGAATTCCATAACACAAGTGCTTCAGCTACTTACTTTGGGTTCAGAGCAATGTATGTGATGTTGTCCGCATTTTTTTATTTATTTATAGCATATTGTACGACACAATAGTTTCTTTTATTTTGACTGAAAGAGATAAATGATTCTGGAAGGTTTTAGGGGAGGAATAAAGTATGGCTACCATCATACACGATGAAACCCCTATAATGCAAAAAAGAAAAAACAAAGTAGTATTACCCATTTTGGAGCGACGCCGACGTTGCCACAGCTCCATAATAGTTAAAGTGGTAACAGGACCTGCCCCAAAAGAGGGATTTCACAGATCGACGCTTGAAGATAGACACTACGTACACCTCCATTGTCCCGCTACTGCATCAATAGTGTTTCTACACGATCGTCGATGACAGCCCGTACCATCGTCATCACTCGCGCGCGTCATAACACAAACAATGCACACAAAGAAAGTCGTAGTGACTTCATTGTTTTGTCCGAGACAACATATTTGTCAACTCAATAGAAACAAATATTTACAATACGAGAAAGACTAATGATGCATCTGAAAACATCGGACAGCATTTCGTGGTAATGGAGTACACGCGGGTTGTACGACAAGACTGAAGCGTGACGTAGGCTGTGTAAGTAATGACCTTGTCAACCGTCTTAAGCGCTAGGTTCTAAGCCGGCCGTAGCTGACTGTTGTGAAGATGACGTCACAATAACATTACACAACACCTGCAGTTCGACAATCATGAACGATAAATAACGCTGTAAGGCTTGCTTACAATAGGATACAAGTATTTAAGATAAGATAGGTTATACATTTCTGGGCCCGAGTAGCAACAGGACTGAGAACCACGAACTCGTAAAAAGCTAAAATCATAACTTTTAATAATCTCACGGTATTCTTCACAAACGCGAATAAATAAAGCATTTCCTCATCGTGTTTATTTTGACAATATCACAAGCAATAACAATATCACCTCATAATAATAATGATCGCAGAATTATTTTGATAATATTTTACTCATAGAATTTAGTAAACAATAAACTTCTTTTCCGTAAATATTTTGTATTTTGTACACTTCTATTCAATATTTACAAAGGTTTACAAAAATGTTTTGCTTAAAATCTTTTCATCATAGAGAGGCAAGTAAGCTTTAGTTTTGACTAGCTGTGCCAGCGACTTCGTTCGCGTGGATGACGAAACTTATCAATGAATGACGAACTTATTACTATTGATTGTAGCGTGATGAAAAGTATACTATAACCTGCCCAGGAGTATGAAGAATAATTGTACCAAGTTTCGTTAAAATCCGTCGAGTAGTTTTTGTTTTTATAAGGAACATACAGACAGACAAAAATTTTACTGATTGCATTTTTGGCATCAGTATCGATCACTAATCACCCCCTGATAGTTATTTTGAAAATATATTTCATGTACAGAATTGACCTCGCTACAGATTTATTATAAGTATAGATATAGATATGGACAATATGAATTGAAAAAAAGAAGATGTAAATTACATTACTTCGTTTTGAATGTCTGATTTCATCGACAAAATCTATACAACAAAATCTAGAGGCTCGGTTAAGTTAGAGAAACATCAAGTAAGAGCACTCACAAGTATGTAGGAACAATGCTTCGATAATAACAAACACAGCTTAAGCAATAACTAGGTCAGGTCGGAAAATAAGACAGAAAGTAAGGAAAACATTTTAATATTGACAAAATTTGCTGCATCTAAAATCTCATACATACATACATACATACCATCACGCCTGTATCCCCGAAGGGTTAGGCAGAGGTGTACCAATGTACACCCACAGTTCGCCGGTATGTTTAGGTCCCATGTAATAGGGGGCGAGCACATTGCCACTAACCGGGCACAAATCCAAACTCCGACCTGCTACTGAGAATTTCATAGAAAAACCCAATAACACCTTGGTCGACCTGGGAATCGAACCCACGCTTAGCGCACCACTAGGCCAACGAGGCGATCTAAAATCTCACAGCTCAGTAAACGAGCTAGACTGCCCAAAGTGTCCGGAATCCTTGCACTTTGGAGGATCTTATGCTCGCCAATGACGCTGCAGGTAGTGTGGCCGTGTGGCCAACTACTGGGCGTACTGTATTTAATAAAACTAGCATCGTATCGAAAAGAAAGAAGTAAACCAACGAGGAAATCAATGATCATTGTCACTCTAAAGAAGCAACATTTGCCATGTACTAGAACTGCACAGACAACCGAGTCGTCCATGACTGGAAAGACCACTTGGTAAAGTTAATAATAATAATAATAATATTCCGGGACAACTCACACACGGTTATCTGATCCCAAGCTAAGCAGAGCTTGTGTTATGGTAACCAGACAACTGATAAACATACTTATATATTTCTAAATACATACATATTATAGATAAATTACACCCAGACAACCAGAACAAATGATCGTGCTCATCACACAAACATTTGTCCTGGGTGGGAATCGAACCCACGACCTCCGGTATAGCAGTCAGGGTCACAAACCACTAGACCAACAGGCCCGTCAAGTTACAGGTTCGATCCCCGTATGAGAATCAAAATTTGTGTGATTCAGAAATGTTTTGGGTGCTATTTGTATGTTTAAGAAAAATTTAGCAACAAAATCTATACTAATATTATAAAGCTGAAGAGTTTGTTTGTTTGTTTGTTTGGTTGAACGCGCTAATCTCAGGAACTACTGGTTAGAATTGAAAAAATCTTTTTATGTTAGATAGTCCATTTATCGAGGAAGGCTTTAGGATGTATAACATTACGCTGCGACCAATAGGAGCGAAGCACCAGTGAAAAATGTCACAAAAACGGGGAAAAATATTCATACTTGAAAGCTTCCGTTGCGTGCGCTGCGTAAACGGTTCGAGTTACCCAAAATATATGTATGAAAGAATTGTTCCTCTTTAAATTATCTAAAAAAATGTCTGCGACAGTATATGTCTATCTTTTAAGATTGACTCACTATAACCTTTTTAAGGTAATCATTTGGTCGAAATTAATGCATTATTGCCAATTATTTGCTACAGAGTTTTATCAACATAATATTAACTAAAATTATCATTTACGCAGAAATACTTTTTTTTTAAACTTCTGGAGCGCGGTCATAATAACAGAAATTGACGCAGACGAAGTTGCGGGGATCAGCTAGTCTTATATATAAAATTCTCGTGTCACAATGTTAGTTACCATACTCCTCCGAAACGGCTTGACCGATTTTTATGAAATTTTATATGCATATTCAGTAGGTCTGAGAATCGGCTACTATCTATTTTTCATACCCCTAAGTGGTAGTAGGCAGGTGCTAGGTAGAAAAAATTGCATTGCAACGAATGCCGGGTACAGCTAGTAATATATAAGAAAAACTAGCTGACCCGGCAGTCTTTGTACTGCCTTTATCGATAAATAAAAGCCTAAACTTTTATAATTGTTTTTTTTTTTAATTCCGAGCATTCTCATATTTATTCACCTTTTGAACCTTCTCTGGACTTCCGCAAATAATTCAATACCAAAATTAGCCAAATCGGTCCAGCCCTTCTAGAGTTTTAGCGAGACTAACGAACAGGAATTCATTTTTATACATATCATACCATCACGCCTGTATCCCCGAAGGGTTAGGCAGAGGTGTACCAATATACACCCACAGTTCACCGGTATGTTTAGGTCCCAAGTAATAGGGGGCGAGCCTATTGCCACTAACCGGGCACAAATCCAAACTCCGACCTGCTACTGAGGATTTCATAGAAAAACCCAATAACACCTTGGTCGACTTGGGAATCGAACCCAAGTCCTCTAGCGTAGCAGTCGCGCTTAGAACCACTAGGCCAACGAGGCAGTCATATATATACAGATAGTACAAAAAAAAAACATAACAAGATGGTATGGGGTTGGAAAAGCAGTAACATGAAATAATCTACCTAACACCATACAGATGGCGCGTGGGATTGTGTTCGTGGAAAAATTACGATCGATAAGCTTTTGTATATTTGTTCGTCCACAGATTAGCCTTGTGTATATTTGTGTGGCGAACAATCGACGCCTTATGTAATGTGCAGCATGCTGCGCGGCTGCGTTGTTGCACAAGATAGCTTACAGAACTTGGAATCTACCCCTTGATAAGTATTATTGGAATATCAACCTTACTGCTTTGATATAAAGACGAGGATTATCTCTTTCAAATAGATGTTAACAGTTTTACTACGATTTACGATCCTACTAAGGTTCATTGACTGGCTTCAATAATAACATTATTATAGGACATGAAAACAAATTCTTCGGTGACAAAATATCAATGTGATACAATAAGCTACAGTCCTTAGAAGGTTAGGATCGTTCTGAAATATTTCTAATCAAGTTTAGATTCGTTTTATAGATAATATTAAAGTTTCGAGACATATTTCATGACAAATTAACTCTCTGGGAGTTGAACCTACACCTTTAGACCAGAACTGCGTTACTACCAACACTTAAGTAACATTGCCTCAATGTAGTTAGATGCAAATGTTGTCTATAGCAACTAGAACGTGGTACACCTAGTTCCTGAAAAAGACAATTTCGCCTCCCCGAGTGCTACCTGACCAATTTTTTTTTTTTCATTAACTGTATAATGACCAATGTCGATGACGTCCTTAGCAACAGATAGTTCAGTGAAAATGAACATGTCCTGGAATCCGGCAAAATTCTGCGCCAGTCTACTCGTTTAGCGAAAGCGTAGGTCTGACGTGCAATAATACCGGATGTAACACGAGATCTTCCGAGATTTCCTGGTTTCCTTGGAAGCGACTACCGACTGGTCCCTAAGGTACACTCACCCGCGGGCCCGCCACGCCCGACATGACGCCGCCACTGACACGCACTAAGTAGTGTTAAACCAATGATAGTTGTACTAAATGTTGTCAACAATGTGTGGCCCCGGCAGAGGGCGACAGCGGGGCACGCGCCGGGGGTCCACTAGCGGGGAGCGAGGGGGGAGGGGGGGGGGGGGCAGCGTGCACGCATAGCTGAGCTGTTAGTGTACGCATCGAGCACTAAGTAAACAATTAGCTTACAAATATATACAAACAAATATGTCTCGCTCTTGTCACCGCTGCGCATATACAGCGGGATGCGCTACTGCAAACATATTTACATAAATATATATTGACGGCCATTGTCCCACGTGAACCGCTACGAATAGATCCATGGGGAGAGGATGTGCATAGATCAACAGCCCTCGCTCGCTGGGAACCGGCGACATTGTCACGCGGACGACCGCGGCCGTGCGATAACGCGAAGGGCGCGCCGAGGTTCACAATAGTTATGTCACCCGCGAGAATTCCGCCGCGGAAGTAACAACACGGCTTTACATAAATGCGGGGAGTTTACATCGACCGGTGGCCGGCGGCGGCGCGTGTTTACCAAACAGGTCGGGCGCCGCGCCCCCGGCCCGCGCCCCCGCGCCCCGGCCCGCGCCCCCGCCGCGGCCGGCTCCGGCGGCGGCGGCGGGCCCGCACACGGCGGGAGCACCCTGTGCCGGCGAGCGCGCGGCGGCGGCGGGTATAAACACGGCGCGCGCGCAGCCTCGGCACGCAGTCGCACTCGCACCGCTCTCCGACATGATCGCCTTCAAGAACACCCTCGTCTACTTCCTGCTGTTCTCCGTCGCCGTGCTCGGTGAGCCACGCTCGCATATCACCGCCGAACACTAACATCAGATACTATAATCTAATTGTCGCGAATATTATGTAAACGCGGTTCTAGTTTTCTATCGTTCGCGTGTAGTGCTTACGTTCAGTGGTTTACGTTTTCGTGCGGCGAAATTTTGCGTTTCTAATGTCAATATTATGTTTGTAGGCAAGCACAAAAAGATGAAGCCCAAGAAGTTTGTATCGCCGACCACAAAGGGTATCCAGTGTTACAACTGTCTGTCGTTCGACCACCCCGGCTGCTGGGACCCCGACCATCCTGACTACGCCAACATCACGGTGAGCATATCCTACAAGATGGAGACAAGAAGACTTTGTCATTTGGGATTTGTACTGATGTTAACATTGTATCTCAGGTTCCGAACATCGACTGCTACATCCCGGGCATGGCGTTCCTGTGCATCGTGATCACGTCAGAGTCCGCCAAGCTTGGTGAGTGACGTCACGTCCCGCCTGTCGTGTTCCGGCGTGGGCTTCGCGTGTCGCTATAACATGTGTGTTTGCATCGCTTGCAGTGGAGACGGGGCAGGAGATCGGGCCGGTTCGAGCCCGCACGTGCGTGCCCGCCAAGGACTTCTCCAAGAAGACGGTGTCGTACTCCATGTGCAGCAAGCTGAGCAAGGAGCTGTCGGCGTCGGAGATCTTCTCGCGCATCGCGGTGAGCCGGCCGCAGTGCACGCTCTGCAAGAAGCACCTGTGCACGGACGCGTCGCACTGCTAGCGCCCCGGCTCCCCGCTGCGGAGGGCGGGCCGTGCTGCTGCTGCTGCTGGTGGGCGCGGGGGCGCGGGGGGCGCGAGCGCGGGGGCGAGGGAGGGGGCGAGCGCGCGCCCCGCCGCCCGCCGCCGCGCGCGCCCCCCGTCACAATGGGAGCGTGTTACGCAACGTGTTTATTAAACTACCGAAGCAGTTTCCATTCTAAGAAATGCAAAAACGTATAGTACTTTGTTGTTTTGAAACTAACACACTTTGTTAAACTAATCGGAGTTGTTGGGGCGAGAGACGCGCGCGCGTTTTCGTTAGCTTTGTTTTTTATATTTCAATTATTATTTTAATAAACTATTGAGATTAGAGCGGTTGTGTGTCATTACCTTCTCGAGCATGTGGTAGACGTCGGCGAGGTCGACGCCGGGGTAGGGCGACATGCCGTACGTGGCGATCTCCCACAGCAGGATGCCGAAGGCCCACACGTCGGACTTGGTGCTGAAGGTGTTGTAGGCGAGCCCCTCGGGAGCCGTCCACTTGATCGGGAACTTGGCGCCCGCGTGGGCCGTGTACGTGTCGTCACGCATCAGCCGAGCCAGCCCGAAGTCTGCCACCTTCACCAGGTGGTTCTCGCCCACCAGGCAGTTGCGGGCCGCCAGGTCCCTGAACACACACATACAACATGCATTACTCGACACCAAACACACACATATACATAACACGATTGGGGGTTACATGACGGCCGAATCATTACACGTGTTCAACATAACTCGTGAAGAATGACTGAGAAAGAAAGAAGTGAATGCTTAGATGACAAGTAGTTGAGATGAATACAATGCAATGCCTTGACCCAAAATAATTGGTAACGAAGCAAGGAGGTGATGAGAATACCTCGTCCTGAGATGTAATATATAAGAGAAAATAGGTCTGACATCTGATATTGGAGTCTACTATGAAATTTAACGTTAGATTTGTTACATCACAAGAATATATGACTCTCGTCTACGTCAACCTTGTTACATGTCAGTTGATCGTTTACTTTTTTCTGAATGTTTTACGTAATCAATGGATGGACCTATCCAGACACTTGTAGTTGCTACGCGGGTACTTGTGAGCCTTCGACACAGATAATTAAATAAATAATAAATAAATGCGGACAACATCACATACATTGCTCTGAACCCAAAGTAAGTAGCTATAAAGCACTTGTGTTATGGAATTCAGAAACAACGAAGGTACCACAAACACCCAGACCCGAGACAATGTAGAAAAGTGAGTTTCTTCATTGACCCATCCGGGGATCGAACCCGGGACCTCAGAGCTAGCGACACCTTGAAAACCGGTGCGTACGCTACTCGACCTCGGAGGTCGTCAATTTTACTTGATCAAGAATGTTTGTAATTTGAATTGAACTTGAGTTTTTACTCATTACTCGGTCACTTACGTGTTGCATGCTTCGGCAAATGGAAACTTACGGAAACATTGTTATTGTAGGACGACGACAACTCAGTATGTGTATGTTTTAAACAACATCTCCTCTTTCGAAGTAAATAATGTGGCGGCATGCCGTAATCGATATGTTTGTTTACAACGACACTATCTACTGAAATATTTTGATGTACGTAAATAATTTAATAATGAAAACAATGTTTTGTATGTGATAGTTGTGCCGCGCGGTTTCACTGGTCTTGCTTTTCTCCAAAGGTAAATTTAAATTACGTTATGAAAAATAGCTTATAACTTAAAGATTTTTAGGCTATCACATAAATTCAGATTTCTTAATTTACATTTTATTTCATCATCATCATCTCCCGAGCCTTTTTCCCAACTATGTTGGGGTCGGCTACCAGTCTTACCGGATTCAGCTGACTACCGTATTTTACATGGAGCGACTGCCTATCTGACCTCCACAACCCATTTTACTGGGAAACACAGTATCCCATAGTAGGACTGGTTGTCAGAATAGACTTAACGACTGCCAAAGATCTATGTATGTCAGCCGGGACCTACTCTTTAACATGCTTTCCGAAACACGGATTAATACACATTTAATACGGACACACATACGGACATACGGACACAATATAATTACACTTTATTTATTACGTCGTTAAAAAATCTCTTCATAATGTAACACGAATGTACAGCATATTGATTGTTTTTTTTTTTTTAATAAATGATAACTATAAACAGTTTATGAGAATGAGATATCAAAAACATTGATTTATACAATATAACCCTGAAATCAGTATGTTCTGAATCATTCTGAGAATCGGTTGAAACACAGCATATTATATGGTCGCACGAGTCGTGAACATTTCTCAGCACAAAGGGGCAACACAACAAGCGTGTAACTTTATTCGTTCAGGACAAAGTTTTTAAATTTTGTTTATACCTTAAGAAACAAATATTTCACATGGGATTCTCCTTTATACTGCCTCGTTGGTCTAGTGGCGCTAAGCGCGACTGCTACGCTAGAGGTCTTGGGTTCGATTCCCAAGTCGACCAAGGTGTTATTGGGTTTTTCTATGAAATTCTCAGTAGCAGGTCGGAGTTTGGATTTGTGCCCGGTTAGTGGCAATAGGCTCGCCCCCTATAACATGGGACCTAAACATACCGGCGAACTGTGGATGTACATTGGTACACCTCTGCCTAACCCTTCGGGGATACAGGCGTGATGGTATGTTATGTTCTCCTTTAGAATGTAGTTGCACTGGAGTATAATGTAGCCAGGGGCTCGATGCCGCTATTTTAAGTCAGTGAGTGGCGGGTTAATAAACGTTTCAGTGTACATACTTGTTATTGTGCCTAATTTTCGTATTCAGATAAGAACAGTCCCTTGCAATCCTACAATGACAACAGTGGCAACTAGGTGTACATTTGTCATTAAACTAAAATTATACGAAATTTAGGCACAATAACTTATACGAAAATAATAATAAAAAAAAATACGAAAATTAGGCACAATAACCAGAACACTGGAACGTTTATTACCCGTCACTCACTGACTTAAAATAGCGGCATCGGGCCCCTGGTAACAGTGATTAACAGACAGTGATCGACGCCACAGTGAATCCAGTGAGTGATTGCATAGTGTACTGCATACTAGCTTTTATCCATACTACAATAGTAAAAATGCGAAACTAACTCAGTATGTCTGTTACGCCTGCATAGGAAATAGCTAAACAATTTTTTATGAAACTTGATAGGTATGTGGTATGCTGGGATCCTAAGAAACGACATAATAATGACGACCTCTGTGGTCGAGTGGCGTACGCACCGTATTCAAGGTGTCGCTAGCTCTGAGGTCCCGGGTTCGATCCCCGGACGGGTCAATGTAGAAAACTACTTTTCTACTTTATCCCGGGTCTGGGTGTTTGTGGTACCTTCGTTGTTTCTGAATTCCATAACACAAGTGCTTTAGCAACTTACTTTGGGTTCAGAGCAATGTATGTGATGTTGTCCGCATTTATTTATTTATTTATATTTAGTTTTCTTTTCTGTCATGTACTAGGACGGGTCAGTTCTTTCGACACAAGCTGTAGTACTCACTGCGCGCAGTCGGTCCATGGATGGGTGACCATTTGTAACTATACTGAGAGCAATTCGTCTCGGGAGAGTACGTTACGCCCAACTTTTATACCTACGTTTATCTTTGACAGACGTTGAGTCATTCAATTCTGGATCATCAGAATTAAAATATATAATTATGTTGAATAACTTTATAAAATGACTGATGTAATGAAAATTAGCCAAGTCAAATCTAACCTACTTTAAGATTTCACATTTTTAAATGACAGCAATTGTTATAGGTATCCAATAAAGCAAAGAAATAGAGTTTAATACTTGTTCATAATGTTATTTTGTTCCTATATATACATATTTGTATTTTGCATAGAACTTGGCACTCATTTAGATCTCCATTCTTTTTGCGGCGACGTCCACAACCAAGCATAATTTTTGTATTGAACTTGGCTCTCCTTTTTTACATTTATGTTTTTGGTGGGATACGTTTATCTTTGACAGACGTTGAGTCATTACAATTCTGGATACAGTGTACCCAGTAAAATAGATTGTGGAGGTGAGTTGATTGAAAATTGAGAGACATTCTTTGTGCTTTAAACTCTTCGTTCCCTTCTTTTCCTTCCATAAGTAGTGATATGATATAATTATGCTTATTTTAGTATATTTATAAAAAGTTTGTGTGACAATTCTGATAGCCAGTCTTAATATATTATGTTACCTATTAAAATAGGTTATGGAGGGAAGATAGGCAGTCGCTCCCTATCAAACCTTATACTAAGGTGAATCAACAATACAGGGTGTTAAGAAAACCCTGTCCGATCCGTTAAGGTGTTGTTAGGTATCTACTGATACCAGTAATGTAAAAAAAAAAATGGAATAAATGAAAATAAAATTATAGCCTAAAATTTTTTTTTTCTTATTTGGCGAGAGAGATTCACAGGTGCCGCCAAATAATGAAACAAAAAGCCACCAAATAATACCGACGAAAACGGTGTTGTAATTATTGTTTTAATCTCAAATTTAGGGAATTTCGCGGCAAAAAGTCGTTATTTCAAAGTTGATTGTTATTGATACTATCATGAATATTCCAATTTTAATATTTTATTTGGGCATGTGATTGTGAACCCTATATCACCCTTTCGGGTAGGACAGGGTTTTCTTAACACCCTGTATAGCTTGTGAATAGGCTAAGCAGAAATAACAATATCTGTGTTATAATTATAGTGTGTATATCTTAGAGCATTGTTTCCCAACCTGTGGTCCGTGAGTGTATGTATGGGGGTCCGCGGTGTCATCTCTGGACCATACACAAATGCTAATCTGATTTGAGATTACAACTTAGTAGCAACATCAACCAGAATAGCACTTTTTTTTTATCAATTTAGTTGCAAAAAAGCAACACCTACCTTCACATTATTTTTTTTTCATATATTTCATTATAAACAGTTATAAGTACCTATTTTAGAATAGAATAGAATTTTTATTATTGCAAATATGGGTTACAAATGTTCTTAAAATATACTTAATCTAGGTCAGCCATATTTTGCAATTCGGCATGCAAAACATTAAAACAAAAATATTTTGTATCTATAATAACTATATGAAATGTGGAAAGATTTGGGGGAGGCCTTTGCCTAGCAGTGGGACAACGTAGGCTAACTAAAAAAAAAAAAAACTAAAATAAAAACCTAATCCGATTTTATTTGCTGTTTATTTTATTAAGGGGGTCCGTGAAAACTGTGTTTGATTTCCTAGGGGTCCGTGGCCGAAAATTGTTGGGAAACACTGTCTTAGAGGATAGATAAGAAACTACAGAGTGAGCATATCTCATATTTAGTAGGAACTGTAGATATAGTTTTGTAAATATGGTATTAAAACAGAGACGCGTCGTTTCTTTTAATTCGAAAGTTGTTGCTTCCCGTGTTACATCAATTTGGTTCAGTTTTGATAGCGAAATAAATGCGGACAACATCACATACATTGCTCTGAACCCAAAGTAAGTAGCTGAAGCACTTGTGTTATGGAATTCAGAAACAACGAAGGTACCACAAACACCAAGACCCGGGACAATGTAGAAAAGTTGGTTTCTACATTGACCCGTCCGGGGATCGAACCCGGGACCTCAGAGCTAGCGACACCTTGAAACCGGTGTGTTCGCCACTGGACCACGGAGGTCGTCATAATTATATCGTTTCTTAGGATCCCAGCAAGTTTCATAAAAAATTGTTGAGATGTTTTCCATGAAAGCGTAACAGACATACTGAGTTAGTTTCGCATTTATACTATTGTAGTATGGATAAAAGCTAGTATGCAGTACAGAATGAAATCAATATGAAAACCATTTAAGACTTATTTTGAAGTCGGTTTTTTTCTCAAAATCATTTATGATATTATAGACTCCTACCGAAAGGACTGGCCCATCCTAGCTCAAGATAGAAGTGCGTGGATGAGGGAGGGAGGCTTTTGCCCTGCAGTAGTGATATACTCAACATTTTTCCTCGTTTAACCGACTTCAAAAAGGACGAGGTTCTCAATTCGACTGTATTATTTTTATTTTTATATTTTTACTACAGAACTTTCGACTGGGTAAACTGATTTTCATGATTCTTTTTTATTTGAATGCTGGTGCTTCCCGTTTTGACCATATTAAAACCACATGCAACTTTTTTTTAAGTTGTTTTTGTTTAGTAAGAACAATGTATGATATGAGTATGGACCTGTGTATAAAGGAGCGGCTCTCCAAGTAGCTCATGCCCGAGGCGATCTGCGTGGCCATGTACATGAGCACGACGGCTCCGGGCACGCAGTCGCGGCTGCCCGTGCGCAGGTAGTCGAGCAGGTTGCCGCGCGACATGAACTCCGTGATGATGTAGAAGGGCGGCTCGCGCGTGCACACGCCCAGCAGCTGCACCAGGTTAGGGTGACGCATCTCCTTCATGATCGCCGCTTCCTCTAGGAAGTCCTTTAGGGCCATCGTGTCGTCTTTTAAGGTTTTTACTGCCACCTGTATAAGAAAATATGGGTTGGTTACAAATAGTGCTTGTATTTTTTTCTTTGTTTAGTGATATTGGTTTTTTAGGATGCGTCCAGATCTGACGAACGGCACCGAACAAGCGTCAATAACGCTGCCGTCTGGCAGACGTGCACGGTGCGATGGTCGCGAGCTATTCGTGTAATGCTCGTTCGCCATATCTGCACGCACTCTTAGGTTTACGCGAATGTTATACAAAGTGGTGATGACAATACGACAATAAATGAAAACACGGACAGTACTAGTTCATAAGAATAATCCTAAACGGTAAAAAAACCGGAGCATCAAAAATAAAAAATGATGTTCTCCTGCGTTTCCAATTTTATGCGATTTAGTTTGTTTGAATTTTTATTTTTTTATTTTTGATGCTACGGTTTTTTTACCGTTTAGGATTATTCTTATGAACTAGTACTGTCCGTGTTTTCATTTATTGTCGTATTGTCATCACCACTTTGTATATTGAATTAAAACTACTTTGTACGGTATGTCGCGGTTTATTTTAGATTTTAGGTTCCGACGTTTCGACATTTTGGTAGGCAAAACATCGTCGGTACCTAAAACAGCAACGAAATCCATAAAGAGTAGTTTTATAGTTATGTCTATTGGTATTTTAAGAAAAAAGGCGATCGGATAGATTATTGGAAATTAACCCGTTTCTGAAAAGCTGATCGATTAAATGTGTAGTAAAATTAACTGATCACGACTATGGTTGACTCAAAAACTAACAAACGAGTAGTAATTGTTAAAAACCATAGGTTTTTTTAGTTCATAAATCAGCGAGAAAAGGGGCAATAGCGTTTGTTTGCAGAAAACAGCAACCACCTCTCCTCTTCTCTTAACATATGATTATAACCATTCTAATTTTCACCATTATATTTATATAAAATAAAAACATTTTTTTTTTTTAGTAATAATATTCCGGGACAACTCACACACGGTTATCTGATCCCAAGCTAAGCAGAGCTTGTGTTATGGTAACCAGACAACTGATAAACATACTTATATATTTCTAAATACATACATATTACAGATAAATTACACCCAAACAACCAGAACAAATGATCGTGCTCATCACACAAACATTTGTCCTGGGTGGGAATCGAACCCACGACCTCCGGTATAGCAGTCAGGGTCACTAACCACTAACCACTAGACCAACAGGCCCGTCATACTTCTTACTATAAAGAACAGATTGCACTGGACGACGTTGGCGCTTTTGCAATCTGAATAATGTGATGGTACAAAAAAAACAGAGAACTTCTTGTACATATGCTTTAAAAATGTAAATTTTAGTCAAATGCCAAAAAAACTAACTATTTGATATTTTAATGAAAGATTACAAAAACAAGCCATGTAACTTTTTTTTTCATTTTTCATGCTGTGGCTAAATGACATGAAAAGTAAACCACGTAAGACGTCACGCATATCAGAGTAGTTCGTCAACTCGACAATCGTCTAGGGCTTATGGCCCATGTAGAACAAGTTGATGAATTTAAAATGAATTCAATTTCTATTCGTCAACTCGTCCCACGATTATTTTTTTTTTAGGAAATTTTTACTTTTTCAACGTTTGGTACAGTTAACTCGGACCACATGCGACATTGGCATAGTGGACGAGTTGACGAACTAATCGCATACCAAAATTATTTAAATGTAACAAAAATAAGGATAAACAATGTTCATGAATTCCCGGCCATTATAAATCGTCACCATGACAGACAAGACAAGCATGGCCGAAGTTATTATATTAATAATCCGCACAATACACAAGAAAAGAGTGGATGTAAGGAAGTAGGTACAGAAGAAAAGATGTATGTTCAATATAAAGACAGGAACGCTTGTGTCAAGGCAAAATAATGATCATGCATCCCAGAACCAGATGAGTTGTCAGCATAATACGGTTGGGTCAAGATATGACTATATATGACTATGATAAAACTGGCCTGTTGGTCTAGTGGTTAGTGACCCTGACTGCTATACCGGAGGTCGTGGGTTCGATTCCCACCCAGGACAAATGTTTGTGTGATGAGCACGGTCATTAGTTCTGTGTCTGGGTATCATTTAAATATATAAGTATGTTTATCAGTTGTCTGGTTACCATAACACAAGCTCTCTTAGAGCTTAGCTTGGGATCAGATAACCGTGTGTGAGTTGTCCCGGATTATTATTATTATTATATAACAAAAAAGAAAATTAAGAAAGTTATTGAGAAATTCCTCTTTTTGAGGTCGTTCGCAAAGAGGATAGGAGTCACACAAGAGAGGTATATCCCATCGAGAGAGGGGTTGTCAACAAGCAAAATGATGATCATGCAAAGATGAATTGTGAACATAACACTGACTGTTTATGACTTACGGTGCCGAAACGTGGACATTAACGGTTGGACTAGTCCACAAATTTAAAGTCGCGCAGCGGGCTATGGAGCGAGCTATGCTCGGAGTCTCTTTGAAGGATAAAATTCGTAATGACGTCATCCGACAAAGAACCAAGGTAACCGACATAGCTCGTAAAATTAGCTCGCTGAAGTGGCAATGGGCTGGCCATGTCTGTCGAAGGACCGATAGCCGCTGGAGCAGACGAGTCCTAGAATGGAGACCGCGACTCGGCAAGCGTAAGGTAGGACGCCCCCCCGCCAGGTGGACTGACGACCTGAAAAAGGTCGCTGGAGGGGACTGGATGCGGAGGGCGGAGGACCGGGTGTTGTGGCGCAAATTGGGAGAGGCCTATGTCCAGCAGTGGACTATGATTGGCTGAATGATGATGATGATGATGATGAATTGATTAACTAAGATAATTTGATAAGATACAAAAAGACAAAAGAGAAATAGGTACATATAAACTCCCTTTTTTGAAGTAGTTTGTAAAGAGGACAGGATATACACAAGATAGGTATATTCCTTAGAGAGAGGGGTTGTGAACAAGCAAAAATGATGAACAACAAACAACACTGGTAGCTTAAGCATACTAGATCACTAATCTGGACATTACACAAGATAATTGATTAAAAAGAAAAACATAGAGAAATTGAGAAACTCCTCTTTTTGAAGTCGGTCCAAGAGAGTTTGGTTCGACACAGAGAGAGAGGAGGGGGGGTGAGTGTGTGTGTGTGTGTGTGTCATGTACCGCTTGCGTGAGCGTGTCGCGGGTGTTGAGCGAGTGTGTACTGACGGTGATGTTGCCGCGCTTCCAGGCGGCCTCGTACACGTCGCCGTACTGTCCGCCGCCGAGCTTGTGCTTCATGACGATGTCGGTGCGGTCGATCTCCCAGTGGTCGGGCGGGGCGAGCGGGAACACGCTCGGCTTGTTCCGCTTCGGCGCGGGGTACAGCAGCTGCGTGATCAGCCCGTCGCCCACCACCGAGTGGTGGTGCACCAGCTCCGCTAGAGTGCCGAACTTCGATTCCGATGTTACGTACACCTGCATGGACACGATACAATGATATAATACACTCGCTGTAAAGTTTATACCACTGTTTATAGAATATCTCCGGGATTATGTATGGAGATTATATCGTAGAAAAGTTATGATTTGGATAAAAAAAAACATCTTTTTTTAATGTAACTGCACAACACTCCAGCATTTATGATATCTTATACACCGAGAAATTTGAATGGTTGTTTTCCCGCAGCTGAACAACTAGCCATAAGGAGTACTTTCGAAATATGGATTAAAAAAAATAATTAAGATTGTCTTTGTTTCAAAATAATAAAAAAAAATTACCAACTTTTTGGGTGAATTGGGGTTTTTTGTTTTTTTTTATAAATAATAAGTTATCAGCTGATTGAAAAGCACGCGGGTCAACGGCTGCGCGGCCGGTCGGCCGGCTTGCGCCGAGCGTAGGTATCAAAAGTCGATTGTATTACAAAGACAAGATCATTTCGCCACGGGAAAACAACCATTAAAATTTCTCGGTGTATAATTGCACTTTGACGATATCAGAACTAATTAAAGTTTTGATTTTTTCCATGCTCATAACAATAAATTTTAAAAGCTGTAGAGACTTTAGAACCTAATTCAACAATGACGCCCATTAGTGCTACAATTATTAATTATTAGTGCTACAATTAATCCCCAAGGTAAAAATAGGCAGGTTTTAAGTTAAAATCTAAATCTATCTAAGGCCTTGCAGCTTCTAACCAAAGACACCAATTCTGAAATTAGTGGTTTTGCATTTGACGGCTAATTTATGAATCTCACAGTTTCGGTTTTCAATTAATATTAATGTTCTATAATTTGTGGTTAATTCTTTAAATATTTTCGTCTGTATAATAGCGTTACCTTTCCATCGGAGTCCTCGTTGATCCGGTAGTGGTAGACGCGGCCCTCGTACCGCAGAGAGATGCTGCGCTGCCCCGGACTCGACTCCGACTCGCGCACCTGTAGAACAAACACATGCATTACACATGGGACAGATCTCATGTAGTATATATAAATAACTAGCTGAACCGGCGGACTTCGTACTGCCTCAATCGATAAATAAAAGCTCTAAACTTTTTTATAAAATAAACTTAAAACAAATAGTTTTTTTTTATTATTTAATTCCTAGCACTTCCATATTTTTTCATAAATAATTCAATACCAAAATTAGCCAAATCGGTCCAGCCGTTCTCGAGTTTTAGCGAGAATAACGAACAGCAATTCATTTTTATATTATACTAGCTGTACCCGGCATGCGTTGCCATGCAATTTTTTCTACCTAGCACCTGCCTCCTACCTCCTACCTACTACCACTTAGGGGTATGAAAAATAGATAGTAGCCGATTCTCAGACCTACTGAATATGCATATAAAATTTCATAAAAAACTTTTTTGCAAAAAAAATAAAACCGACTTCAAAAATCAATAAAAGCACTAAAAAGTAAAAAATAATACTATAACCTACCTATATTAATAAACCTAACCTAAACTACGATTAACCTATAATATAATTTAACAATTTTTGGAGTCGGTGCCAAGCTAAGTAATGAAACGACTGGTAATTCCTGAGTAGGTATATTGATGTGTATTGTGTTTGTAAAATATATTATTAATATTGTTAAGTGTAAGCGTTAGTATCTTTTTTTCTTTGTGTCTTAATATTAGGTAATCTGTCATAAAGTATTTTTATTGTTTTCCGATTAGAATTAGTCTGTAGGTAGGTATATAGTGATTTAAGTTTTGTATATTGCTTGGCACCGACTCCAAAAAAATGTTAAATTGTATTACAGGTTAATCGTAGTTTAGGTTAGGTTTATTAATATAGGTAGGTTATAGTATTATTTTTTACTTTTTAGTGCTTTTATTGATTTTTGAAGTCGGTTTTATTTTTTTTGCAAAAAAGTTTTTTATTTGTTTGTTTTTAGTGACATATTTTTAATCTTAAATAATATGGGTAGGCCTTCAGCTGACACCCTTTTATCATCCTCATGATAATTTCCATCTAACGAAATCCAGTGCCACGCATCTCACATCCAACGAATTTCCGCTACATTCACGAGGTCATCTTGGCGTGAAAATACCAAAATCGCTGTACGTTTTCCTATAAAATTTGAAGAGTTCCCTCGATTTCGCCAAGTTTCCATCATCAGATCCCGACTTGGTGACTATGGGACCATTTGGGAAGTATACCCTTTCCAACAAAGAAAAAATATTTCAAATCGGTTGGAAAGCAACGGAGTTATGAGCGAACAAACATAAAAAAAAAAAAAAAAAAAAACATACAAACATCCGAATTGAGAACCTCCTCCTTTTTTTTTAAAGTCGGTTAATAAAAATCGGTCAAGCCGTTTCGGAGGAGTATGGTAACTAACATTGTGACACGAGAATTTTATATATAAGAAGATATAGACATGCATTACTTTGATTTTAAATCTGCCTCAAAGAGCAACCTCCGTAGTAAATATAAGTATATAAAAGTTCCAACAATAAACAATATGATGTACTACAAAAGCACCTCCTATGTAACCGCAATTCGTGTTTTCAACAACTTACTAACGGATATAAAAAAAAAATATGTTTAAAACAAAATTAAAGAAGTGAAAACGCCTTCTACACTTTCAAGAATATTTCAATATGAAATAATTTACATGTCTCTATGTTAGTTTTAGGTCTATTTTATATTGCATGTCCGATCTGGGCAAACGTTACGCAATAAATTATTCTTCAATAATCCAGCCTATAAGCGTCCCACTGCTGGGCACAGGCCTCTTCCCATATAGAGAAGGCGCGAGCATTGATCACCACGCTTGCTCTCTGCGGATTGGCGATTTCAGATCCCAATTTTGGAATCCAGGTTTCCTCACGATGTTTTCCTTCACCGTTTGTCAGAAGTGTCTTAGAATAATTAAGAAAGTACATGCAACTTTGAAAAAGCCACATTGGTACTTGCCTGGGTTCGAACCTGCAACCTTGTGCATACAAATCCGTTCATTGAACCGCTAGGCCACCACGACTGTTTTATTATTAATTATTCTTTATCTTTAGTAAATACATACATATACACACTTTACATATTTAAAAATTTACGTCGCAAAAAACACAGTTGTGAGTATTTGGGCTAGCGCACATGTTTTACATTCCAAATGAGGTGTAACAACAAAAAAAATATTATTTTTTGTTTTGTTTTTATGAACTACTTTATACCTAGATGTGTATTATTGTGTATAGACTAGAGGACAATGGGCACAAATGTATGGAGCTTGCCATCGGCGGCCACGACTGTACTATTTATTTCCCAGCAGGCAATTATGTATATAGTAAGATTACAAAAGATTGTTTCTGTCACTTCCATGGATAAATGTTTATAGGTAGATAATGTTTAATAAAAATATCGAATTAAATCATTCAAAAGAAATTATTACAGTTTGTATCTTAAATACAATATTTTGTACAACTCGCGATGGTGTAACATTGAAATAATAATTAATTTAAGTACCTATATAATTATGTTATTATATACGTAATTTACACGTATTAGAAAATGATAGGTTAAAAAAAAAGTTTCATATAGGTGTTGATTTATTGAAATGAAAACACGTATTTCATATTACAATAACACAATATTGTACATAACAATATGATTGGAGTTTAATCATCGTCAAAGATTTTACATTAAAGCCCAACATTTTATTTACTCTATTTAATGATGCATACGTCAGTAAAATAAACTAAATGCAATGACTATTCGTCTGTTTTGTATAAAAAATCAAAAATTGTAGCAAGAAAAAAAATATGGTAATACATTAAAATAGTATTTTACCTATATATTTTTTTCCCCAATGATATTTAATCGTACTCCTTGAACAATATTTGCTCTAAAAGCACTCACCTATCAAATGATACTAATTTCATTGGTGGCCGCTGATGGGTCAGAATGCCCATCGTCCTTTAGTTTTACACTAAGTTAAACACTTAAGAATTCATAAAACTGTACCTATCTAAGATCACCCACACTTATTATTAATGGGTGACATTTTTATAAATTACTGATCCAAGTGAATATGTAGGGTAAACTACCCAATCGTTGGCACCTACCCAATTATTGGCATTTTACTATTTAATCTAAAAATATAAGAAATGTCTAATGTATACACAATGTTTACTGAATAATAAATTTAGTAAAAAATGTACATCTTATTTATAACAACATTCCAACTATCATTGAATTCAATATGGCTTCATAATCTGTGAGTAAAAAACTGCTGTAACCGAAACCGCCATTTTTGTAAAGTTTTGTAAGTACATTTTTAAAGAGTCTGTATGAACCTAAATTCCATTAACATGTAAAGTGTTATGTTTTTATAGTAAAATATGTTTACCAAAGCGTTTTATAGACATGTTTCTGCAGAGATAGGTTACCTTTCTCTGCAGAAACATCAGCAGAGATGGGATGATGAGAAAGTATGCCAATAATTGGAGTGTACACCAAAGTTTGAAAATAATTATTTCTTATTTTTTCTTGCAACCCTGTTCTTATTTCACCGTGAGAAATTAATACTAGATTAGCTGTGGAGTATCTAAGTTAAAAAATAATTATCAAAGTCCTATTAGGTTACACAAAAAAGACACTTCTTACACACTAATGCCTTAAAGTGCCAATAATTGGGTAGTTTACCCTACATAGGAGAAAAGGTCAAGTTAAAAAACAAGTGATTGCGTAAGTGTGCGTTGCGAAAAGAAAAACGTGGGGTGGTAGATTAACAAAGGACTCGGAAAGATTCCATGCAAAAAGTGTTTTCTTAAACCCGTATAAAAACGTGACCAAAACTTTGCAAACGAGCCCTGTTCGTTAACGCCAGCAACACGTAATAATTATGAACAAGTAATATTGTTTCCTTAAGGAAACCTGGATGCCAAAATTTGGGACCTGAAATCGCCAACCCGAAGAGAGCAAGCGTGGTGATCAATGCTCGTGCCTTCTCTATATGGGAAGAGGCCTGTGCCCAGCAGTGGGACGTTTATAGGCTGGATTATTATTTATTATTATTATAATATTGTTTCCCACTCGAAGTAGGTTAAGTCAGTCCCGTATATTCCTATATTTCCAATTACCGCGCTTCGGCTCTTGCACATGGTTTGGACAGCCGCCGCCGCGGAGGAAACGTTTTAATCGTAAATTAATTGCGTATCGATCAGAAGGAACCGAGCTTGGAAAACTACTCGGGAAATTGTACGAAGTTGGATTAGTTCAGACCGAGCGAGCGCGTGTGTGTGTGTGTGTGTATGAATCTCATTAGATTGAGACTTTGATGTGGGTGTTGTAGTACATTAAGCCAGGGTTACACTGGAAACATCTTTTCCATCAACGAAATGCGCAATGCTTAAATCTACGTGTTGCCCATCGCAACATGAGCTGCAATATTTTTCTTACCAGCCGAACCCGATTACCTAAGGGTGCGTCCACATCTGACGAAGGAGCATTACACGAGCAGCTCGCAAGCTTTGCTTGTCAGATGTGGACGCACCCTAAAATTAAGCATTGCTAAAAAAGTCGAGCACCTACGAGGTTTGTTTATCGGCTAATAATTTAAAACTGAAAAGATGCCAATGAATAGAAATCAAATTGAAGTTTCACTTTTTTAACTTATTATCAATTTGTTTGTAATTTTTTGAGTCCCATATGTTACGATCCTGGCAATATTTAATCATCATAAATACGCGAAAACGTACAGTTACGTTAGTCATCATCATCTCCCGAGCCTTTTCCCAACTATGTTGGGGTCGGCTACCAGTCTTACCGGATTCAGCTGAATACCGTATTTTACATGGAGCGACTGCCTATCTGACCTCCACAACCCATTTTACTGGGAAACACAGTACCCCATAGTAAGACTGGTTGTCAGAATTGACTTAACGACTGCCAAAGATCTATGTATGACAGCCGTGACCTACTCTTAACGTGCTTTCCGAAACGCGGAGGGGTCTCGGTATGTTATAAATGGTCACCCATCCACGGACCAACCGCGGCGAGTGCGGCTTAACCTGTATTATCGGTCAAACCGTACGGCTTACACTTAGCCACGAGCCCCTCAGTTACAGTTACGTTAGTATACTGCTTAAATCAATTTATCACTATAAACTCATCAAACAAAAGTACTAAAGTACAAACAATTTTGTACTTGTGCCTGTTTTATAGCAGAGGGGTGTACCACATACCACACAAAGCCTAGCTAACGACTTTAGATGAAACAATGAACGTTAGAGCACAGACGTCGAACTATTCCTAAACAGAGAGTATTCAACTTCGCGATAATGTCGCGCCGCCTACAATGAAGAGTTGCAGTGAGCTGTGAGGGAAATGGGCATGCGACTACAACTGAATTCGGTCGTATAGTCGGTACGTTCTGATAGAAAGCATTGGACAGTTGGCAACGCTAGGTAAGCGATGGATGTTCCAAATAGGATTCAAAGAGTCTTTGTGTAATCTGAACAAGTTTGATAGCAGAGAAGCGAGCTTGCAGATGGTATACAGCACACAATAGGGACGGATCCTTTGTGTTCCAAAGTACAAAGTGAAAATGTTCCCGTAAGAAATTATCCCGACAGAAATATCGTAATGAGGATCACGTTTGCAGCAAGCCAGCTTGTTCGCAAGCATAATAATAATAATAATGGCGTCGTTAATGACACCGTATGCTTTTATGAACACACTTCCATTGTATTATTACAAAGAAGTAAAACCATCTAAAGACGCCAAACGCTGTATATATCGCGCGCGCTCGCGTGTTTGTGTGTTTGTCTGTCTGTGTGTTTGACCTCCGTTTTTTGAATGGCTGATCAATTAAAACTATTGTCAAATCAACTAATTACGACTCTGATTGATCGCCCCAAAATACTAACAACCAATCACATCGCTTAACACGAGGTATAACCGGTGATTACACAATTTTCATGTCGATCAACTTTTCAGAAACCGGAGATGAGTGTTGCGTGCGTGTGTTTGTGTCTGTTTGGGTGTGTAAGTGTCGGTGTGTACGTACCAGGAAGCTGCCGTTGATGCCGGAGGAGAGCAGGTACTCGGCGGCGTTGCGGGATATGGGCCCGTGGTACCAGGAGTGCTTCTCCAGCGAGTTGACGGGCGTGACGTAGTTACTAGGCACCCAGCCGACGCCGCCCGCCAGCGTGTGCGCCTCGCACCACTCGCCGCTCTTGTTGTAGCTCTTTATGCGCACCTGCTCGCCTAAACACACAAACATGATGACGTCAGTAATGGGAAACTTATACAAGTCAAATGGAGGGACTCCAAACAAGCACATGCAGCTCTTGACAAGATGGCACGGAAGTAAATCGCTGTTCTTTGGACAATATTTTAAGTGCACAATATGTGAGCATCGAACTCGCACCACGTTGCACATTGGTTGATGTGTATTCATTATTTTAGTAAGACGTCTAGTTGTTAACCAGGAATTAAACTACAGTTGATCACCACCAGTAGTGGCACTCTCAATGATAGTAATAAAACAATAATTTTCAAGCGAAACGCAACAGTCGCGGATATTTTAATGAATGATATGATACTGACAGGGATAATGCATGGTTTTCCTTGTAACTAATTTAATCCTAATTTAATGAGTTAGACAACTATATGTTAAAGGCAAATTATTATGTTAAAGCTCGAATTTATTCCAATAGTATAATTGTCAAAGTAGCGCTGTCTACCTATTACCCTTCCACGGAAACACACTAACAATTTTAATAATACTCCAGTTAATTTACTGCACCAAACCTGTACCTAATCCAAGAAATAACAGGGACTATTTTATTCCCAGACAACCGAAATCCTTGCGAGCAGCGGCGCGGTCGTATAATACGTAAGATTCAGTTTATAATGCCATGTAATAAGATGAACATGTATTGAGCTCTACTGCCTCCCAGTTTCCCCTTAATCCTCAAGTAAATCCGCGTCAGAGTGCACGTTGTTTGCTCACAGCGATCTCAGTCAAGCCTGAACCGTCTTCGGATGCGCACAATCAATACAACAAACACGATATGTATGCACTAGCCTGTTGTTAACAAGCCAAACAGCGTGTCTGCTGCCCTAGTACTTACTCTCAAAGGTAATTGTTTGTATGACCCGCCTTAGTTGACGTCTTAACAACGTGTATATATATATATGTATGTAGGTATTGTACCTACCAGTAATCGCATTAGGCACTTGCATCTGAAGCTACAAGTACGACTAGCGATCTTAAGATAATCTCAGTGTAGTAGGCGAGTAGCCACAGGATAATTGGGCACTTCGTTACTTTATAATTATTGTTACAATATTATAAATAGTATATATAGTACACCGTCTTTAAAGATAAGGTTATTACGACTGTATCTTTATTTTTGGATGTTCGATATATCTCCTACAATCGTGGATCGATTTTGAAAGACATTTTTGTCATCGTTAGATTATAATAGGAACCTCAGAGATGAACCTATATATATATTTAAATTGAATGCATTTCCGTCTACGTATGTGCCATCAATAGAAATAGTTTATGTATAAAGTCGGTCGATCAAAGCTCCTCATCCCCTCCGTGTGTCTTTGCCTTGTTTATTTTCTTTTTCACAATATCGCAAGAACTTGCAATATTCCTAGAACTTTATTAAGTAGCAATATTTACAGACATCCGTTTCCATTTCACCTTATAAATATCAGTATCTAATATTCCTAGAATTTAACAAGCTAGCTGTGTTTACAGTAGTCGTACGGCGAGCGGGGTGGGAGCCACCAGCCACCCACCCACCCCCAGGCGGGCGCGCGCTCGGTGCATAGTAACGTGATTTCCTCTCATCAAACAGCGATGCGTTAGCTGCAGGCTACCTATGTTATTATATTACTAGCTGACGTTGTGCCCCGCGTGAATACCTAAGTTCCGTGTTAAATAATGTACCTAATTTGAATTTCGACCCTTTGTTATGTCAGTTCATATTTGACTATTGTGTTTTTGTAAAACCTCAGCTCACTTACATTTTGGCATCATAAGTGATAGTACATGTGCAGTTTATAATATACTTCAATAAATAAATGTTTTCGGTTAATAAACCAGTTTATTGTAGTTTAAATTCAATATTCCGTTTCCAATATATTTATAAGTAGTGTTTCTATTATTCGGGGCGGAGACGTAGTTTTTTTTTAGACTTTTTAAGGCAATTATACCTTTATCTTTCCGTAAGAACCATGCTCGTACTTCAAGGAATAATATAAAATAAAAATTAGCGAAATCGGTTCAGCCGCTCTCGAGATTTGCGCTCAGCTACACATTCAGCGATTCATATTTATAATATAGATAGATAACGTTCATAGTCCGTAGTGTTGTGGTCACAGGGACATGACCGTATTTAAAGATCAACTGACTAGCTTAGATCTAATAATAATAATAATAATCTTTTTATATAAAAGGCAGAACAAGTTATCTCTATTATTAAATAAGATGAACAAAATTGCTGTTTTTTATATTACAAAATAGAGTTAACGACGGTGTCTGTGCTAGTAAAAAAGTGTGTGACAGACACCGGCCTTCTAATAATATCTAACTACTGGGTCATGATAAAACCTAAAATACAGGGTGTTAACAAAACTCTTTTCGATCCGTGAAGGTATTATTGGGTAACGATCTCTGATTCTATTAGGGCACAGAAAAAAGCATAAATTCAAAAAAATAGCAATACAAAAAATAAAAAAAATCTAAACGGAATTCCGACAAAAATAGTGTTGTCACATTTAAGAAACCTGTATTGGAACTTCGCGGCAAAAAAAGGCAATTTCAAAATTCTTTATCATTGTTACTATCATGAATGTTTCAATTTCCATATTTTTTGGTCATGTTTTGGTGAAACCTATATCCCCTTGGGGATCGGACGGGTTTTTCTTAATCATATTGTAGGTATATATCCAAGGTAATATTTGGCTCAGTCGGTAATTAAGCGTTACGTGGTATGAATCATTCCTTCAATAGGTTATTTTAAATATAAAATTATAACAGGTTAATGACGTAATAAAATTAACATTATTTATGTACCGTGATTACAATTTCAAATATGAGCAATGTGAGTAATAGTTACATAATAATAACTTAGTACATATTTAAATTCATCCTGGCTTGTCATTAACAGGCTAATTGAGTAGGTACCTAGTGTATAAACGAATTGTTGTATTGAATATAGCTGGCGCTTTCCCTTCCTACCCTACTAATTAAGAAGCCTTATTAAAACTAGTGCAATATAAATACGCATTCATAATACCGACAAGCAACAAGTACGTGCAGGAACACTGTAACAACATTATAATTATGGTGGAAAAGTAGTGGCAACAATAAGCCGCAGTGGTACAGTGGCGCAGTGTGCCAGGCGGCTCCCCCGGCGACCCATTGTTTTCGCGCTAACAGAAAACTACTCCCCCCTCCTCCCTACGTACCTACAGAACCCCCCCAACGCCTCGCGCAAGCTCGCCATTATCATAATTAAAACAAAGGAGATTTAACGCAGCGCGGACCACGTGAAAAATACTGCAAGCTACGGATGTTTTATGAGTAAGCTCGCTTTTCTTTTGCTTAGTTCCGGATCCGTCTGTAAGGCGGCTTTAATACGTAAGAGCAAAAGCTAAAAGACAGCAAAATTTAAACAATAATTGCTGTCAAATTGCTAATTCACCTGACTTATTTATCGCGAAAAAGTACCTAATACAAATACGCAATTTGACGGAGATATTTGTAATTTTGAACACTACGTAAGACCGCAGAAGAGTCCTTTCGGATTTAAAAATTATTTTGTTATCTTCGATGATGTCAGTGTGTATAATTTAAGTCCTTTATACATTAAGCGACGCAATTCCTAATCGTAACGATTTTAGTCTCCAAGCAACCATCGCTATTCAAACTTGTAGAGGTTTAAACATATGCGTCGTTTAACACTAAAGTTGTCGGGTACCGGACACTAGCGTTGCCTTGTGTACGAAGGGCTTCATTGTTGCTCGGCTCAGGTGGTAAGCTTGACAATAGAATATAATGAGATGGGTATATTATGCTCGAGCGAGAGATTTACATTTTACCTCTATCTGCTAGATTCACAATGTGATCTGCTGTGATGATTACACGAATACACGAAATTTTTTATTATATAAATTCTGAAATCTTGGGACTCAATAATCTTGGGGGTTACAAATTAGGGTTTATTGGTAACCAGTCCCTGATTTGCGTGTAGTAGTGATTACTCGAGATATGGATTATTTATTTTATGTAAGATGGGCTACCGTACGTTTTGTGTGCTATAAGACCTTGTAGGTACGCTATTCATATTTTTATTATTCTTTTACTTAAATCGGCAAAACAATGACTCGAAAAAAAGAACGAGATACGTTTGTTCATCAACCTAATATTTGTTTAAGAACCTGTGAGACAGAGGGTGTCTTTTTTATCTATGTTCAGTGTCGCAGATTGAATATAAAATTCTATAAAATTATGTAAAGTCGGTTTCCATATTTCATTGTAAGAAAGTAGAAAGAGTCATTTATAAATACGGCTATGAGAAAATAAATAAAACCTGAAAGGTATGGGTTCCACGAAGAGTTGAGTTTATATCAAACACTTAGTTATTTATTAGTATCCGCTTCCCCGTCCCACTGCAAGGTAAACGCCTCTTCCTTTTTGCAACCCCCTCTATTTCCAATCTAGCACAGTACGTAGGGGTTGTATTTATTTTTATGAGCTTCCTCAAGATTTTCTTCATGTCCGGCTGGTAAGAGTAATATTAATATAAGCTACTTATTATACATCATCCTACTTTCTAGGGCAAAACCCATCTTCGTTTTAACTTTTTCGTACACTACTCTAGCGACATTTTATGTACCTTCCTTACAGTTCTATCAGACAAGCGATTGTTAATCATATACGATAACGATAACACAACCTCACCACATCGACGTCACAGCTGCACCTCGTGTGACGTGGCCCTGTATTACCGTCATAAGACAACAGAACTTAGCATCACAAAACAAAGTAACCAATTTACAACCTTAAACTATTGTATTAATGTTGAAAATCGTTTACTTCGTTTTGAGTAGATACGACCTCTTTTCTTATGGCGGCAGTGTAGACAGAGAACTGGGAGCGTGAGGGTAGCTCTCCGCAGCGAGCGTAGTGTCCTGTAGTACCTTCATAGGAAACCAAAACTTAGCGCCACAAGACAAAAGCAGGCAGCTCACCGCAGCGTGCGTAGATTTTTCTGTAGTCAAAGAGCTGGGAGCATTACGGTAACTCTCCGCACCGGTGGTGTATTTGGTAGGCCTGTAGTCAGAGCTGGGAGTGTTAAGTAGGTACCTTTCTTGAGGCTGAGCTGGTTCTCGCCGCCCGCCTGGAAGTCGTACAGCGCCACGAACAGCTGCGGGTCGTCCTCCTCGTGGTGCGCCAGCAGGTTCTCCTTCGACGTCCATCTGCCGACACAACCAACAACCACTCAGTTCCTATACACCGACTAATATCCCGCCGCTGTGAGAGTGCGTTTCTGTCAGGTCGTAGCAACAGGAAGATATTAAGAAGAAATAATATGGCGAATAATTTATTACAAATAAATTACTACCACTTATCTATACTTATAATAAATCTGTAGAAGTGAAAATTCTGTACATTGAAAATATCGAAAAAATAAATAGGGGGGGTGTTACTAGACCGACACCGAACCGAAAAGTGTGAAAAATACATTTTTTGTCTGTTTGTCTGTCTGTTTGTTCAGGTATCACGCAAAAACTACCGGTTCGATTACGATGAAACTTGGTATAATTATTCTTTATTATCCTGGGCACCACACTGGGTAGTTTTTATCCCGGAAAAGAATAAACAATAAAAAACAAACTTAATTTTGCGGTTAAAAACTCATTGATAAGTTTCGTCATCCACGCGAACGAAGTCGCAGGCACAGCTAGTTTTTCTAATAAACAAATATCATTTAAAACTATCTTAATATATATAAATCTCGTGTCACTATGTTTGTCCTCAATGGACTCCTAAACCACTTAACCGATTATAATAAAATTCGCACACCATGTGCAGTTCGATCCAACTTGAGAGATAGGATAGTTTAAATCTCAAATTATAGTCGCAATTTTAAGAAATTGACGCGGACGAAGTCGCGGGAATCAGCTAGTTTCTATATAAATTTACCTATCAAGACAACTGAAATGTGTCAGGAACGCATTCTCTCAGCGGCAAGCTCCACCAACCTACTTTCTCTCTACATAGGACTATGAGAAAAAATGAGTTTGTTAATTAAATAACGAGTTCATTAAATAATGAGTTTATTGAATAACATATTGATACTCGTTATTTTAAATAATAAATGGTTACCTTACTTGCAAGTAGAACTTCTATGTCCACGACGTAAATTATTTTAAAACTATGGTAGGTTTAAATGCAAATAATATGATCACAAGCTTTTTAAAACATTATAAAAACTGTTTATACTAAGAAACACACCAGAGTTGGCCTTAGGGAAGGTTCATATCTGACGGAACATGCGTCGCACAGACTAACGTATCATCGGTTGAGTGTGAACGGTCAAGTGTTTTTCTATACATTTGTCTGTTCTGGCGTTACGCGACCGATAATACGCGACGCATGTTCCGTCAGATATGAACCTTCCCTTAGTGTGTCAATTATGTCAACTAGAAGAAATACATTTTCAAATAACATGGTTCTACTATCATAAATGTAAGTTAGATAAGTATGTGTTGTGTGTGTCACCTGTTGGCGGTGTCGAGCGGCTGCGGCGTGCCGGGCGCGGGCTCGCCGTCCGGCAGGTCCGGGATGTGCGGCAGCGGCCGGCTCTGCAGCAGCGCCTCTGCAACAACACCACGCTACGCTCAACACCGGCGAACGATCCGGCGACAGAACGCACCGCCCGCCGGCAATCCGGTCGCTAACCTAGCTCTGTTATGTGCTAAATACGTCGCGACTAGATAGATCATAGTCCCAGTATCTTTTCTCTTTAAAGGAAAAATTTGATGCTAAATTGAAACTTGACCTAATTTAAAGCAATTGCTACGGAAAACTTAAGAACTGTTCCTTTCTCCAGTACTTGGTGATTTTATTATTATACCTATTCATCCAATTCTTCTATTGTTATTGTGTAGGTATGTATTGACGTGTAAAGATTCGTGCGCCGGAAACGGCAGAATATTTTGGACATTTTAAACTGTAACAGCCTGTGACTACAATATTCTTACAAATAAATAATAATATATTCTATTCTATTCTATCGTATCATGTGTAAAGGCGAGCAGTGCGTTTGCAACTGCTAGCGGATACATCTGGCGTATATGAGCGACTTTTGCATGTCATAATTAAGCATTTAGCGTCATCAAAATTTAGACTAGCCTGTGGCGGTTTTGATATAAATAGCAACAGTAAATCCGTCCAAAATCGCACAGCGATTAGTTTTGGCCTTGTCCTAAAACACACAAAAGGTGATACATCTATTCCTAGTTAAGTACCATCGAATATCGATGCGTGGGGTATTCAACAACGACTGCCGGCAAGCGGAAGATACCGGCGACGTAGCGACATCACATGTACTTTCTACATTTACATACACTCACCTAACCTGGGGCCCGATGCCGCTATTTTAAGTCGATAATTTTAGTTTAATGAAAAATGTACACCTACTTGCCACTGTTGTCATTGTAGGATTGCAAGTGACTGTTCTTATCTGAATACGAAAATTAGGCACAATAACAAGTACACTGGAACGTTTATTAACCCGCCACTCACCGACTTAAAATAGCGGCATCGGCCCCCTGTTATCAAGTCATAATAATAACGGAAATGAGAACCAAGTGTAACATAACATTTATTAAGAAGAAGCACTAAATATCTACCACCTGTGAGGTTTTAAAACAACTAGTCGGTAGGATGTTCTATTGACACATGTCATGCTGTTTGAAAGTATAGGTTTGACCTAGATTCCATTATCGTACCGATTCAAAACTTATTGCTAACATATGTTATCCGCATGACAACTAGATTTGGTATTTATTATATGGAGCCATGACCCTTGAACGGCTACAGTAAGCCTTTTGGTATTGGGTTGTTTTGGGTGGTCTGTTAGTGCCTGATATATTTCGCGACCTATTTAAGTTGTATTCCATAATTGCAGTTGTAAAATTACGCTTATAATAAAATGAATTGGCAAGGGTCGTCACGACCAAAAATGGAAAGTTCCAAAAGGGATTATCGAGTTTGTCCTTGTTACCTAACTTTAAAGGAAGCTCTAAACATGAATTGTCAGTCGATGCAAAAATGTACCGTGACGCACCGACCACCGAATACCGAGCGCTCGCTAAATGATTCCCTAATGTGGTGTTCAATGAGAGTGCTGACCAACGCGTCGCTGTATTATTATCTGTTAATTAAATCATGTGACACGCGAATCTGTGAACGTCGCGCGCGCCGCTACGTCACACGCGTGCGTGACGCATGCGCCCCGTGCCGCGCGGCGGTGTGCGGTGAGTCACGCCGCGCCCCTGCCCACTGCAAGTGCATCAACCTGAGATCGATACATACCTACCCAGTAGGTTACCCACCACCTACGCTGTACCACACGACTGAGCCTGAACCAGATTACCTCTATAAATTAACACTTACGCCTATATTAATAACCTATCGCGCTTTACTAACTTTTCGATTATCGGGTCGCATGTTCATAATAAATTAGGAATTAACGCAAGGACCCGTTCCTTAATATAATATTACCGCGCTATGATTGGCTGTAGTCAAGCTTCTATCCTAAAACCTATAGATAATGTGGTGATTATGTGATTAATAATGGTATCTACGGCCCTGGCAACGTACGCAAATAGTTCGGCCCACTTTCTTACCTATCATAATATTGTAATTATCTGAAATTTCATCTCATGAATAATCAACTGTAATCGTGTCTCAAGGACTACGATATTTAATTTGATTCTAATATTAAGTAGACATGCGCATCACAATAAGTGGCGTTGGCGGTTACAAGGAGCTCAGACAAAATATCTAAATCACTTTCAGATACTATGCTATTAATATGTATCAATCATGTAAATTAAATCAGTCTCGAATGGAAGCTGATATAAATTAATGTCGAATACTTTTTAATAAAGACTTGTTTGAACGACCTACTTGTCTCATTCGCTTTCTTAGAAATATAATTTCACCTCGACATAATTATGTATCTATATACTTATAATAAATCTGTAAAAGTGAAAATTCTGTACATTGAAAATATGAAAAAAAAAATGGCGGGGGGTGTGACTAGACCGACACCGAAACCTAGTGTGGAAAAAAAGTATTTTTGTCTGTCTGTCTGTTTGTTCAGGTATCACGCAAAAACTACCGGTTCGATTACGATGAAACTTGGTATAATTATTCTTTATTATCCTGGGCACCACACTGGGTAGTTTTCATCCCGGAAAAGTATAAACAATAAAAAACAAACTTAATTTTGCGGTTAAAAACTCATTGATAAGTTTCGTCATCCACGCGAACGAAGTCGCAGGCACAGCTAGTAACGAATAAGCTATAATTATGTGATCTGTCAAGTCAATTTAACAAATCAAAGTCTCTTTGTCGGCATAGGAGAGTATATCACAGATGATGAGTCCAGCGATTTATCTGTCTCCGTGTGTACAGCGGCTGTCAGTCACTATTGTGCCGCTAAACAACGTAATTGCTTGCATCGGACACTCACTATAATAGCACTCGCGACTTGTACTCTAGAAGGTATGATAGCGGTTATAAATAACACAAAAATCGATCTTATTCCTTTGTAATAAAGACTATACTCAGCATGAAGTTATTATAGACATGTAGCTACAATACAATAATGTATTGATCGGCATCATCCCCTACGCGTGCCCGTAATGCATTCTATCTAAACTTAATTATAGATAAGTATTCTATACACTAGTAGTCAGGTTTACGTAAAGGTTTTCAAGGAAAAATGCTTCTTCAAAGTCATTTACATTTTAAATCAGAACCTGAAGCCTTATTGAAAGAGTTGGTTTATTAAATTTCTGCGAATTGCAGGCAGCGGCGGCGGCGCGGCGCTCGGTGAGCGGTCGGACGTAAATCAGCTCGTTGCAATGATGTTGTTACGAAGCGCGCTATATAGGTCAACAGGTTTCAGCTCCTATAAAGGAGTTGCTAGGTACTGTATTTAATAGAAATAATATTTTTATTCTAGCTGCCGCATGCCGTCCGTATTAATAGTAGTAGAAACCTAACTGAATGTGATACTTGGTAACTAAAACGATTTTATTATTTATTATTATTATTATTATTATTCCATTTCTGAGCCAAGACACTACTGTCACAATTAATTTAGACATCCATTATTAAGATTGCTACAAGTTTATTTTTCTATAAATCGAACAAAGCCGGGTAAGTAACACTATTTATAATTCTTAAACTAGTGAACAAATTTTCCTGCTCTAGGATTTGCTAGAATACCAAAATAAGTACCTTTAAAAAACGTACGCGTCAGGACCCCTGGAGCAATAGAGGTATTTGATATTCAGAAAATACCAAAATGTACTTACTACCTTTTTGCGAGTATTTCGTACCTAACTTCAAATATTTATCTGGGGGCACGGCAGTGCCCCAGCCAAGTCTCGAGCAAAATGGGCACGGCCGTACCATTCTTTTCTCGAAGCGTTTCGCGGCTATTTCACCCCCCCTGTATCATCGATACGGACAAAGCTAGGGGTTTAGGTTTTCGATGACCTAGAGTAAGTATTAAAACAAGCTCAGCCTCAAAATTACATGACATTTGAACCAATAGTTTACGAGTTATGAGCGATCAAAGTTACACCATTTTGTCACTCACTGACTCACTCACTGACCGATCATCAAAAATCTAAGGTACTTCTAGCAAACTTAGAACCTTCAAATTTGGCACCAAGATAGGTTTTTAGCTACATGTAAAGGGAAAATTATAAAAACGGTAATAAATTATATACCTTAGTAAATAATATGAAACAAATTTATATTTGCGGTTTTACAAGAACATGGTATATGAATTTTGACTGCATTGTTAACTTTGTTCTTTGTTTATGTAAGTACATAAAGCAAATATTTTTTTAGCAATTTTGTTTATTTATAAAAATAAAAGAAACAGACCTACAAAAAATAAATGAGATCCCACCAAAAACATTCAATGTAAAAAAAAGCCAAGTCTCTCTATGCAATTCTTCCATCGTAAAAAGTTTTGAGATCGCATAGGAGCCAAGTCCTGTTCAACTTAATTTGTAACAATGAATCAATATTTTGTGACTATATCAATAGTTTTGTTTACATTACAATAATAGTGACTTGGCCATGAGCACAATAAGATACAAATATAAAACGGCATATTTGGAGGAGTTGAAAGTAAATAATATCAGGACACCTTAACCGACAGTCGGTATCATCCAAGATCAGTGAACTGCACATGCACTATGGCGCATGTTTAGTCCATGGTGATCTCAAATTCCAATAAGTTACAGAATCATGTCCATATATAATATATCAATTCAACGGTATTTGCACGTAATTACCAGGAGCAAACAACCTTTAACTTGTGCTCATGGCCAAGTCACTGTTATTGTAATGTATACAAAACTATTGATATAGTCACAAAATATTGATTTATTGTTACTAATTAAGTTGAACAGGACTTGGCTCCTATGCGATCTCAAAACTTTTTACGATGGAAGAATTGCATAGAGAGACTTGGCTTTTTTTTACATTGAATGTTTTTGGTGGGATTACCTTGACTGACAGCGAAAAAACATGTAAAGAAAGTGGTCAGACATTCTGACGTCAGGATGTCTGGACCATTTTTTTTTTCATAGTTCGAGACACACAACGAATTCATCTCTTTGTAAATATTTACTACCTTTTTAGTACGTTAACATATTGGTGCACAGGTGAACGAATTTTCATGATCTTTGATTTGTTAGATTCGAATCTACTCCGCATAGCAAAAGTCCTATAAAACAATGGGGACCAGGGAGTATTTATTCCGGTGAAAGTTGAAACCGCAGGGAAAAACTTGCACTAATTTTATATTTTATACTAGCTGTACCCGGCATGCGTTGCAATGCAATGCAATTTTTTCTACCTAGCACCTGCCTACTACCTACCTGCCTACTACCACTTAGGGGTATGAAAAATAGATAGTAGCCGATTCTCAGACCTACTGAATATGTATATAAAATTTCATAAAAATCGGTCAAGCCCTTTCGGAGGAGTATGGTAACTAACATTGTGACACGAGAATTTTATATATAAGAAGATATGTCCGGCATCATTAAACATCAATAAGGTATATATCTTTGCCAGTTAGTTCGCTAGCTCGTGAACTCTGCTCACCTCCGCGGTTCACACGTCGACACTCGCGTCTCGCGGCGGCGCGTGAGCTTCGTGGGAAGCGCGGCTCCGCTTCAGTTGGCCGCTACGATTAACGTATAAACTAGTGAAATAATCTTTATCTATCTTTAGGTTTTATTAATATCTTCAGCTATCTTGATAAGCGCCAGGCTCTAATCGGTATTCTACTCGTAGCGTGTAGTGTTATGTTTCTCCCCACTCAATGATCTGAAGAATAATGTCTTTGATATCGAAGTCTGCATGAATGAGGGCTTAACACTAAAACCTTATTAGGTTCCTCACTGTCCCATTTCATCTCTTGTGTGTAAAATAATCTTCTTATATATAAAATTCTCGTGTCACAATGTTAGTTACCATACTCCTCCGAAACGGCTTGACCGATTTTTATGAAATTTTATATGCATATTCAGTAGGTCTGAGAATCGTAGGTAGTAGGCAGGTGCTAGGTAGAAAAAATTGCATTGCAACGCATGCGGGTGGGTAAAGCTAGTTGTAAATGAAAAATAATGAAAAAAAGTTGTGCCCTGCGGAATAATATCGTCTTTAATCAAAAGGCTTTGAAGTATTAAGCCTTACAAAATATAAATGTACTACTAATTTACAACCTGTGTTTTAGTGTTTTTTGTGCTACCTGTTAAGATCCGTATCAAAGAAAAATGCGTCTTTCAGTTTTCATCTAAAAATTAACATACTAAAACCCCTAAAAGATATCAGAGATGTAGAATAGACAGGCTGTCCGGTGCTGTTAAATCCAAACTAATATTATAAATGCGAAAGTAACTCTGTCTGTCTGTCTGTCTTTCTGTCTGTCTGTCTGTCTGTCTGTCTGTCTTTGCTTCACGCCTAAACTACTGAACCGATTTGTGTGAAATTTGGTACAGACATAGTTTGGAACTTGAGAAAGGACATAGGATAGTTTTTATTACAAAAAATAAAATAAAAAATAAAATTTATTCCGGACATACAGCGCCATCTATTGGTCAAGCGTCGGCATCAATTCAGTACTGAAAATTCATCGGAAAAATGTAAATAAATAGTAAAAAGGTATGAAAATCACTACATAGTATAAAACAAAGTCGCTTCCCGCTGTCTGTCCCTATGTATGCTTAGATCTTTAAAATTAGGCAACGGATTTTGATGCGGTTTTTTTTAATAGATAGAGTAATTCAAGAGGAAGGTTTATATGTATAATACATGCATAATATAGTAGAGAAACACTGATAATCTTAGAGTTTTCTATGTAAGGTCGTAAATAAACACACTTTTTTGCGCTTACATTGCAAACGCTGGCTGAACCCTACGAGATAGATCAAAGTAATGTACTACAGTATTGTACACCTTAAAAAGGTCTACAAAAAAGTCCGCGATGGTATATGTCTATCTCTTGAGGATAACCCACAATAACCATTTTTATCCTTTATTTATTATACTTATTAACGAAAAAGCGATTTTAAGCAATACAGCATTAATCCTTATCCAATTAAGTACCTTAAATACATTGTGCATGTAATAAAGATCAATATGGCCCTTTACAGCATGTAATTTAAATGAATATTTTCGAAGATATTACAGATTTAAAATGCAGGGACATAGCGGTTGCGGCGGTACCGGTCGAGGGGCCGGGGAGCGCGTGCCTATACCAAATAGCAGTGTTGTTATGGATATCCATATCCGTAACCGAAACTATCGGATATCCGAAATAAAAAAATATCCGTAACCGTAACCGAATCCGAAATAAAAGTTTCGGATAGTTTCGGATAGGGCGGAGTCTAACTAAATACTACACTCGTACGAATTAACTGTGCACTCCGCTGGAATGCGACAGCTCTCCCGCTACCTAATGACGTCACAGCGCGAGGTGCACTCTTGCACAGCTATTAGTACTTACAGTTCCTTAAAAAAATAATATCCGTAACCGAAACTATCGGATAATCCGAAATAATTTAATATCCATAACCGTAACCGAAACCGATATTATATTTTACCAATATCCATATCCGTATCCGGATCCGAAATTATATATCCATAACATCCCTGCCAAATAGTGCGTCGAAGGCCACGCTTCGCCCTACAACACTTTATGATTATGTAGTATATTTAGTATCAGCAATGCACCCGTGCAAAGCCGGGGCGGGTCGCTAGTATAATATAATACAACTTTTAGTACAAAGAAAATGCTCTAACGGAGTATAGATAATTCTATTAGTACTATATTATGTCGAGTTGGTGATCGCGCAATGGTGTCGATCGTTACATGAGTTCGGTTCATGTTATTGCTTTAATTCATCGGAAAAAAGTAAATAAATAGTAAAAAGGTATGAAAAAAATAATATATCAATATAATAAAACTTTTAGTACAAAGAAAATGCCCGAACGGAGTATAGATAAATAATCCGAGTTGTCACTATGCTCGATAGATGGCGTTGGGATCGAAATAGAATAATCTTTACAAATCAAAATAATATTTTGAAAATAAGGGAAAAATAACATTTTCGCCTTTTTCGATCGGCAATAACGGCTTTAATGCCCTAAGTGAGTATACATATCTTCAATTCAAACGCAGAGCTCATTATGTTGATTTTTGAAGAGTTCCCTAGAATATCTTCCACATTTCATTTTTGAAGAGATCCCGCGAGATCGGGAACTATGTGGGTAAAACCAAAAATCTGCCGGAAGTCACTATTCCACGCGAACGAAGTCGCGGGCAAAAGCTAGTCGTCTATAATTTGGTTATAGCTTTCAACATCGGATGAATAGAGGTGTCCGCCGTCGAAGCCGTCAAGCGTAGGGGGGGTGTCACTGTGTGTCGTGTCGGTGGAGTTTACACCCGTCGCTCGCCGGCCAGGAGGAAGTGATTCACGCGGGGTGGCGCCGACGGGGGTGCGTGGGCGCGAGGCCGGGGGCGGGGGCGCGCCGGGCGGACTGCAGCGCCCGTACGTAGACACTGCTCTCTCCTACCACGGTGCAATTACACAGACGAGACGAACTGATTTCCTACTAATTATTTCTGCGTAGCTACTTCAAAACGTTAGCTTAGTTTGATCACGCATAGAGCAGGCGCCACCCCCCGCGCTCCTGATATCATTTAAGTATGTGAGAGCGGTGCCAATGAGGCTGGCATGTCCTATTAGGTATACATTGTCTAAGGAACAATAATGCATGAGTCGCGCCCGACGAGCTTCCGCCCATTGTGATGCGAACACATCGTTAAACAGAACGACACGTTGTTACAATCGCGACAGACGGCTCTGAGCCTCTACACATACTTCATGCTATCAACTACTAATTGAATACTATTATAACTAAGCAACCAGCCGCCAATGTAGATACTCTCCATTCGAAATTTTTATTCAAATTTATTCAAAACGAATCCTTAGGTCTTTAATTAAAAAAAATGCGAGCAATAAAACTGCAATTGTGATCGTGTATGATACATGAGAAGAATGCCTAAGTAGTAAATAAAACTTCGTATTCTTGACTAACACAGTAAATCTAACTTAAGGTTCAGTTTATGCAATTCTAATTGATGCACACATACAGTTTGAATGCGTAATCCTTACTAATATTATAAATGCGAAAGTTTGTTTGGATGTATGGATGTTTGTTACTCTTTCACGCAAAAACTACTGAATGGATTTTAATGAAACTTTACCATAATGTAGCTTATACATCGGAATAACACATAGGCTATAATTTATAAAGATAGTGTAAGAATTGTCATTCACGCGGGTTAAACCGCGGGGCACAGCTAGTTTAATATAATTTTAGGCTTCGCTGCGGTCGTTTAAAAAACTCACACAGTCAATCAAAAATGTTTTGGTCGCAAAAAGCGTAACTGTGTGAACGTAGCCTAAAGGACACTACGTAACAAGAAAACTCTTCAACCTAACAACATTGATTGAGAGTAGGAAAGTGGGGAGAGTTCGAACAGGATTCAATTGTTTTGTTAAGCGAGGTCAGTTACATCACTCGGCGCCCTCTCTCAGGGCCGAACTCCACCAAAGCGGAGAAGTTTTTTAAATAAATAAATAAATAACATAACATAACATACCATCACGCCTGTATCCCCGAAGGGTTAGGCAGAGGTGTACCAATGTACACCCACAGTTCGCCGGTATGTTTAGGTCCCATGTAATAGGGGGCGAGTCTATTGCCACTAACCGGGCACAAATCCAAACCCCGACCTGCTACTAAGAATTTCATAGAAAAACCCAATAACACCTTGGTCGACTTGGGAATCGAACCCAAGATAATTAACCCAAGTGAAAATAACCAATAGGAATTCGTTATTCTCACTTCGCTGCGTAGTCCGGGCCTGAATAACAAACTACTATAGGGTATTTTAATAAATTCTCCGATCCGCTCTACTTGACTCCGCTTTGGTGGAGTCAGGCCCTTACTCGACTCTTACCACGTGAATTTTACACAAAAAGTATAATTATACTTAAAAACCTTGATCGAATGCATGTCAACTAATTTATTTAGCGCATAGAGCGTCGATCCATGACATTACATTGAGACTTCTTACATTCATTATGGCCTAGTGGTTCAATGACCGAATTAGTAATGCTCAAGGTCGTCGGTTCGAACTAAGGCCATCGCGAGTTTCTTGCCCACTGATGGTAAAAAGAGCCTTATATTTGATGTACCTTTGGTGTGCTATTTCGGGGACTATCACAAGCTAGTATTATTGTTATTCAGGGATAATAATTAATTACTACGCGTACTTCAGTCCGCGTAGGAGTAATTTAGGTCACTACGCCATCTGCCATTTGCGACGTGCTGCGGGTTCAATTCCTAAGTGGGATGCTAAATCAATGTTTTCTTTATTCATGTTATTTGAACGAGAGTAGATACACTTTTTCAATTGAAATAAAACTACTTTTTATGTATTATATCGCGGTTTATTTAAGTTTTTAGGTCCCGAGTCCCGACGTTTCGACACCTTTACAGGTATCATGGTCACGGGCAGACTAATGACAGACCATGAGAGGATAATCCGTAAAATGTGTTTTATTTAACTGCCTATCATTCGCGTAAACCTAAGAAAGCCATACACTTTTTTTCAATATAATTTAGTAGTACAACCAATCATACAACTCAGTACTATTCATAGGTATAAACTAAGAAAAAGCAGGTACACATAGCTAGGACGAAATATGTAGTTAAGGAAACCTACTGAGCGGAAGAAGGCTGGAGGACACGGGTGTGGGGAGAGGAAGGAAGGGGGAGGGGGGGGGGTCGCTATGCACGGCACGGGGGTGCGTCTAAGGCGGGCGCTCGCCGGAAGCCGGGTATCAATATCCGGTATCAGTTATGCCACCGATACCTGCAATCTCATCAAACCAGCTAATTACTCGCAGAAATCAACATACACGAGTAGGCGAACAAAATTGCCTGTAAAATTCGATATAAGCTCGGTACGTTATTAAATCTTACTTCTTTTGCTAATAACAGAAACCATACAACGACAATTTATAATTAACTTAATATGAATACTTAGAAAGTTTGAAGTCTCCCTGTGTGGGATATTCCGATGAAATATACCAATTTTAGACGGTTTGAATAAATAATTCTGATTATATCGCGATTTACATCAGGGTGGATTGAAGCCGGGAAAATGTGTTTGAAGAACGAATGTTTAATGAGCGAATGTGTTCGCCTAGTCGTAGTAGTCACTTGAATTATTTTGGCGGGCACATTGCATACAGTGATACAGACTTCGAAAGTTGTGTAAAAGGGACGATTCTTACAAGATGCATTCGCGGTGAAAATGCTCGACAGATTCAAGAACAAGACAAATATGCGTTTTGTTGTTGAGAATAAACTGCTTCTTTTTAACCGACTTCAAAAAAGGAGGAGGTTCGGAATTCGACTATGAATATTTTCTTATGATTGTTGCCAGAGAACTTTCGACTGGGTGAAAGGATTATGATAATTTTTCTTTTATTTGAAAGCTAGTGCTTCCCAGGTCATTCCCATTTTCTACCGACTTCAAAAAGGAGGTTCTCAATTCGGCTGTATTTTTTTTTATGTTTGTTACTCGATTTCTCAAAGACGCCTGGACCGATTTCAATTTTTTTTTTATTTGAAAGGGTATGCTTGTCATTTGGTCCCATCGTCATCAGGTCAGGACCTGATGGTGGAAACCCTGAGGAATCGAGGGCATCTCTTGAACCGACTCCAAAAATTGTTAAATTGTATTACTTATAGGTTAATCGAAGTTTAGGTTAGGTTTATTAATATAGGTAGGTTATAGAATTATTTTTAACTTTTTAGTGCTTTTCTCGATTTTTGAAGTCGGTTTTTTTAAAGCAAAATTTTTTTTATAATTTATTACAGTTACGACAGTGGGATTCAAAAGAAAACCTTATTACTTATTTTGCAGTCGTTTTATTTTATAAGAATTATAACAATGAATAAATTTAGGTTGTAGTTGTTATACAGCAACGTTAAAAGTTCCATAGCCTTAGCAAGGCGCGCGTAACTGCGGGCTACGGATATAGTATCACTTGAAACTTCGCCGCCAATTAATAAGAGAGCCTCTGGAGTTCTACCAGTAATGAAGTTAGCAGCTAATTGCTTCAGCAACTGACTACTTGAAAACTGTAGATTCTGAACATTTTTTATTCTGCTGCTTTTTTATTTATTTAAAACTAATTGCTAGACCTAACGTTGTATAGTATTCGTTGAGGATAAATAAGACTACAGTGTGAGCAGATCGGGGTATGAAGCGTGAACATTTGTATGAACTAGTTTCGTCTTAAAACAGAGGGGCTGTTTTAAAAAAAATATCTTAAACCCTAATCAATATTTCTTCTCAGACCCATCAATATTTTTGCACAAACATCTATCGTTGCATTGAAAATAATTTCAATCAGTAATCGAAAAATGTGCTTACGCTAGGCCCAATGAGATTTTAATGCTAGTTGCACTCTATACTTATAACTTTTATAAACTCTATGGTTGTATTACATAGACATAGTGATCTATAAACAGATACAGTGCGAGGTCTCTGTTTACTTCCGTACTTTTGTGGTATTACACGACTATTGTTAAGGGTAGCTCTTAGAGCCGGCAGTGTTTGCACCTGTTTGTCTGTCATATCATATATTACGCGATATGTGTGAAGCCGAGTCTAATCAATAGTATCATATGTTCAAACCGCTATCGATGCGATAACGCGTATCCTTTGCAATGCAGATAACAAGCGAGGTGTAGTCCGTTATCCTTCCTAGTAATCACTCATTTGGCGCTCAATAGATTACAATGATATCGTATAATAATATAAGTCGCGCCGCAGACTTCATACATACTTCAGTATTGCGCAATAAAAAAAAAAATGCGGACAACATCACATACATTGTTCTGAACCCAAAGTAAGTAGCTGAAGCACTTGTGTTATGGAATTCAGAAACAACGAAGGTACCACAAACACCCAGACCCGGGACAATGTAGAAAAGTTGGATTCTACATTGACCCGTCCGGGGATCGAACCCGGGACCTCAGAGCTAGCGACACCTTGAAACCGGTGCGTACGCCACTCGACCACGGAGGTCGTCATACCTAAACCTAACCGTACCGCGCGGCCGCGGTATGATTTTTTTAATTAGCCTTTGTAGTCACTCTGCAGGGAAAAGGCTTCCCTCTTAACTTTCTTTACATTTTGTACTATCTATTGCTGTTTTATACTACCTAAGAAAATTGTTAAAATACTTGCATTTTCCTATCTTTGAAACTGTTATCTAGTGACAATAAAATTCTCGAGAATCGAACTCGGGAACAAGCGATCAACCAATACATCTACTTGGCGTTAATACGCCCGCAGGAATAATTTATCTTTCTACTGGTGAAAGATTCAATCAAACAAATAAAACGGTTCAGTATGTCAAGGCATTACTTCCTACAAAAATGCACACAAACTTTATCTCTTCATAACATCAGTATAGTAGTATATGATAACATTGATAATATAATCGAACGAGAACTTTGCCTTACTGTGAGTAATCACAATTGACGGGCTAATTACATATTAAGCACGAGTACATAATACATCGAGCGCTCTCATTACATAAGCAATGTTTGCATTAGGTGTACAGTGTTAGTGTATGATCAGGCTCTCCCACATGGAATATAAACATCTCGGCACTATGTAGGCTACTGGTATCGACGTCGATATCACAGTAATTAGTGCGTTATAATGCGCGCGCCGGCCATACATGCGCCGTGCTGCACTGCCACCTGGGGCCCGAGTCTGCTATTTACACCAGGGGGGTGAAACTCTCATACAACGAAGATTTCGCAAAAATGGTGCTGCCATCTATATTTCGTATTCCGTAATTTATCTTTTGTGTAATTTTTCTGTGGTTTAAAGACTGTCAAGCGTAAACAATCTTTTTCAAAATTATTTTAATAAAATAATTAAAATAAGATAAATACATTAATTTATGTACGGTTTTCACCAAAGGACATTCAGTAAAAAGGTTTTGTGTACATAATTCGTTAATTAGTTTTGTGAAAATTGTGTTTGTTTTTTAAAATCGATAAAGTGGTTGAACGAGAAGTGTTCGGTGTATAATTCATAAAAGTTTCGTGTGAATATTGCCCCAGAGGGTCTATAAGTGTTCATTTATACTAGCTTTAGAGCGACTTGTGAAATAACAAAAAAAAATACATAATTATAGTAAATTATTGTTTTCCTACATACTGATGTTGCTTTGTGATTATATTAGTTCATAATTATAGATGTTATGTTTGATGTTTTATAACATTGTTAGCAAACAAATAATTACAAATGATTGTTATTCCTTGCGCCCTATATGGTTCATCATTTGTTCCTACGTACTGGGGCCCGATGCCGCTATTTTAAGTCAGTGAGTGGCGGGTTAATTAACGTTCCAGTGTACTTGTTATTGTGCCTAATTTTCGTATACAGATAAGAACAGTCACTTGCAATCCTACAATGACAACAGTGGCTAGTAGGTGTACATTTGTAACATAACATATAACATAACATACTATCACGCCTGTATCCCCGAAGGGTTAGGCAGAGGTGTACCAATGTACACCCACAGTTCGCCGGTATGTTTAGGTCCCATGTAATAGGGGGCGAGCCTATTGCCACTAACCGGGCACTAATCCAAACTCCGACCTGCTACTGAGAATTTCATAGAAAAACCCAATAACACCTTGGTCGACTTGGGAATCGAACCCAAGACCTCTAGTGTAGCAGTCCCGCTTAGAACCACTAGGCCAACGAGGCAGTTAAATGTACATTTGTAAACTAAAATTATCTGAATACGAAAATTAGGCACAAAAACAAGTACACTGGAACGTTTATTAACCTACCACTCACTGACTTAAAATAGCGGCATCGGGCCCCTGATGTTGCTTTATGTCATTATGTTAGTTCATAAAAATTTTATGTTTGTTGATTTATAAATAAGGTTTTATAACATTGTTAGCAAATGAATAATTGTGCAATAATGGTTGTTATTACTTGTGCCCTATATGGTTTATAATTTTTTTCCTTCATACTGATGTTGCTTTATGTTATTACTAGCCGATCCCCGCGACTTCGTCCGCGTCAATTTCTGTTATTATGACCGCGATTAAGAAGTTTAAAAAAAAAGTATTTCTGCGTAAATGATAATTTTAGTTAATAATCTGTTGATAAAACTCTGTAGCAAATAATTGGCAATAATGCATTAATTTCGACCAAATGATTACCTTAAAAAAGGTTATAGTGAGTCAATCTTAAAAGATAGACATATACCGTCGCAGACATTTTTTAGATCATTTAAAGAGGAACAATTCTTTCATACACATATTTTGGGTAACTCGAACCGTTTACGCAGCGCACGCAACGGAAGCTTTCAAGTATGAATATTTTTCCCCGTTTTTGTGACATTTTTCACTGCTGCTTAGCTCCTATTGGTCGCAGCGTAATGTTATATATCCTAAAGCCTTCCTCGATAAATGGACTATCTAACGCAAAAAGATTTTTTCAATTCTAATCAGTAGTTCCTGAGATTAGCGCGTTCAACCAAACAAACAAACAAACTCTTCAGCTTTATAATATTAGTATAGATATTAGTTCATATTTTTATAGATGTTATGTTTGATGATTTATAATTAAGGTTTTATAACATTGTTAGCAAACGAATAATTGTGCAATAATGATTGTTATTACTTGTGCCCTATATGGTTTATAATATTTTCCTTTATACTGATGTTGCTTTATGTTATAAAGCCGCCGTGTTTTGCTTTTTTCTTCTTTATACCGTTTGTTATTCATTACCCTGTCTGTAACTATGCAATAAAAATAATAGATTGCAAGATTAACAAAAATTAAATCGGTCATTCTTAATTCTTTATTCTATAAATTAGTTCATATTTTTATAGATGTTATGATTGATTCTTAATTTATGTTTTTTAACATTGTAAGAATAACTAAATTGTCCTATTATTATTAAGTTATACTAGCTTTAAGACTTGTTAAAATAATTTAATAAACTTTACAGTATTAAAATGAATTAGTGGGTTTTATTTAATACATACAAAGAAAATCAAATTACGTATGTGTGTGTAAACGTATACGGTAGTTTATAATAGCAACCACCAGAGGCCGCTACTGTAGCATCACTCACACAAAGAAAATAGGATTGCGTATGTGTGTGTACTGTGTACGTTAGTTTAGGAATAACAACACCAGAGGTCGCTCGCTTGCTAGGGCGACACGTTTTAGCCACGAGAGGTCTCTCTATACCCTACTTATTTACTTTTCTCTATGATTTACACTCCGTGTCAGTGGGATCATAGTGGGATGATAGTGTCAACCCAATATGTGCCTAATTTTCGTATTCAGTTATGCCAACAACAATCATTGGCATGAGTGGCATGAGTGGGGCGCGGTGTTGTCAATTTAAATTAAAAATAAAAGTATCAAACATTTTGTAATTATTAATAGGCAACACCGATTGGCACTAATTATTAATAATCGTTTCTTATGTTGCAAAAAATTGTATTAATTGTTTTTTGAATACTAATTAATTGTAAAAGCCCATACAATATTTAATATCTATTAAAAACTTGTAAATAAGGATAATTATGTTTTAAAAAAGGAAAGTTTTCGTTGAAATTGACACATTGTCTATGAAAAATAAAAATGTTTAGCCATAGATATGAGACTCAAAAGCAAATTTAAGTACATCCTACTCTATGCAACTGCTGTCAAAAAATAGCGGAATACGAAATTGTACCGGCCATCGGTCATATTCACTCAACTCTCGGCTCAATCGTTCCAATGGCCAATTGTGACGTTTTGACAGTTAGTAGAATGCCAATTATCGTAAAATAGTCCCACTAGCCCCACCCACTCAGACGATTCAAGCAGATGTAAATAGCAGACTCGGGCCCCTGCTATGTGGAGATGCGTTTCCACTGCATAGTTGGGAACTTTCGACACCAACATGTATCTGCAGAAAAATTGTCAATAAAGCTGGCCTTTGATCTATTCGGGTTCGATTTCCACCCAGGACAAATCTTTGTAATGTAATGAACATGATAATTTGTTCCATGTCTGGATCTATAATATCTATATACCTACCTATATAAAAATGAATCCCTATTTCCCTTGGTCACGGCATCACGCGTGAACGGCTGGACCGATTTCGCTTATTCTTTTTTTGTTGTGGTTGTTATTGTCAGGAGAAGGTTCTTATGAAAGAAAAAATTGGATAATTGCGCGGAAAATTAGAAAATTTAAGAATACTTAACCACCGTATACAATTATTTCTAATCCAACCTAAACTTTTTTAATGTAGCCTTATGACGCGTGACATAGAATTGTCAGAATTCAATATTCATAGTTAAGACAGAACAACGTCTGTCGGGTCAGCTAGTAATGATATGTATTTAGAAATATATGAGCATATTTATCAGTTGTCTAGTTTCCGTAGTACAAGCTCTACCTAGGTTGGGATCAGATTGTCGTGTGTGAGTTGTTCCAAGATATTATTATTATTATACTCTTTCTTTGGAGCAAACCTAGCTTTGGAGTGGAAATAGAGTTTCTTGACAGTTCTCTATATGAATGACATTTTGGAACCTGCAACTAGAGTCATTTCTAGTTTTGCTTATGCTTAAGCTTGAAAATTTAGGTGACAAAAAAGACTAGAAATTGATATACCTTATGGGAAAACAGCACTAATTAATAAAAGTATTCTTTGCATGGCATCTTTAATTTATAACAAGCTGCCCGATTTTGTCAAAACTTTACCTGTTCACCAATTCAAGTCGAAGCTACACAAACTCCTAATAAATAAATGTTATTACAGTGTCAAGGAGTACTTACAGGATAAAGATATAGATAGATACTTATACTAACAAGTAGTGTGACATGCAGTAATAACTTTTATGTACCGATTTTTTATAAATTAACTAATATTTTTAATTTATTAATGATTAATTTAATTTATTGACCACAACATGAATAATAATTGTAACTCTCTTGACATTCTGTATTTTTTTTAGTCCTTTGACATTTGTATAGCACTGATACTGAATTTGTTATAATTAGCTTTTTGTTTTCGAGCAGGATAATACTGTAATCTATACTTATAATAAATCTGTAGAAGTGAAAATTCTGTACATTGAAAATATCAAAAAAATAAATGGCAGGGGGTGTTACTAGATCGACACCGAACCCAAAAAAGTGAATAAAAAAATTTTTGTCTGTCTGTCTGTCTGTCTGTTTGTTCAGGTATCACGCAAAAACTACCGGTTCGATTACTTTATTATCCTGGGCACCACACTGGGTAGTTTTTATCCCGGAAAAGTGTAAACAATAAAAAACAAACTTAATTTTGTTGTTAAAAACTCACTGAAAAGTTAAGACATCCACGCGAACGAAGTCGCAGGCACAGCTAGTTTTGTAATATGATTATAAGAATTAAGTAATGTTATTAGAAAAATTTGATTGCCTAAAGATTACATAAATATTTGCACATCTAATTAGGTAATGATACAGTGCACTCTATATCTATATTTGTAACATCTTTTATACCTGTATTATGCAAATAAATGATTTGATTTGAAATAAAAAAAACATTTTCCTTGACGCAGCCCAGCACATGCTGTGACGCCGCCGCGCCGGCGAGATGTTTGTGCTGTTTGCATGCGATAGTGTGTTTATGTTCAGACTCGCTCGCAGGACGCGACTAATTATAATAAGCACGCGCTAAGTAGCCGCCGTATTCGTGCGAGGACCAACACGAGAGGCCGAGCACCACTCAACTGATTTCTCTCAGATGTTTTGCCCTTGTGCTAGATCGACCTTTATTCTAAGCAACTAACAAACGTTTAGTTTTATTCATCAATCACATGGCTTAGAATCCACATCTCTTACACTCCGCTTCGAAATACGAATCGCGGCACAGCTCGTCTCCGCTCAGCCTCAGTGGAACCGCAGACTTATAAGCGGCTTCCTCCGCGTCGATATACTTTTTCTTAATGACCGGAATTAGAATTGACAAAATAACATTTTACTCCGTCTGATTAAGTAATCAGCTCAACTTTCACTTTCATTTTAATTAAGTAGCATCAGATTACCGGACGAATCTATGTATACTTATAATAAATCTGTAGTTCAAGTGAAAATTCTGTACATTGAAAATATCAAAAAAAAATGGCGGGGGGTGTTACTATACCGACACCGAACCCAAAAGTGTGAAAAAAAAATTTTTGTCTGTCTGTTTGTTCAGGTATCACGCAAAAACTACCGGTTCGATTATGATGAAACTTGGTATAATTATTCTTTATTATCCTGGGCACCACACTAGGTAGTTTTTATCCCGGAAAAAAGAAACTTAATTTTGCGGTTAAAAACTCATTGATAAGTTTCGTCATCCACGCGAACGAAGTCGCAGGCACAGCTAGTTTTAAATATAATCGAACGAAAGTTAAATATATTATAACTGTAGCTTAGCTAAAGCTAGGTAAACGAAATCAGGAAAATATATTTTCGTTTATGAGTATAATACCTACCGCAATATAATTAACATCACACGATAACATGACATACTATTGTAGTACCTACTGAAAACTTATTGTGAGCCAACACAACACAATACAAATTGCCATCAAACTGATAAGAAGAACGACACTTATTAAACATAGGTATTCATTAAATTAAATACGATTTACTATGTTAATATGCAAAAAACTGGCCAAGTGCGAGTCGGACTCGCGCACGAAGGGTTCCGTACCACCGTCGTATGAGAGCCCCCCTTAAATATTCATTTTATGTGGTTTTTAGTATTTGTTGTTATAGCGGCAACGGAAATACATCATTTGTGAAAATTTCAGCTTTCTAGCTATCACGGTTTATGAGATACAGCCTGGAGACAGAAAGACGGACAGACAGACAGCGGAGTCTTAGTAATAGGGTCCCGTTTTACCCTTTGGGTACGGAACCCTAAAAAGGACTATGCGAAAATGCTTGTGGATTACCGTAAAGTATACCTAAATGATCCTTAACCTAAATGTATGAGTGAATGGAAATGTGTGTCAAATATGAATACAATACATGTGTGAGTATGATAACAACGCAAGCAAAGTAATATAATGATAACAAAGCAAAACAGTCGCAATGCTTCGGCAGGCGGGCGCGGCGTCGCCAGCGGCAGCCCAGCGGGCGTCGGGCATCACACAAGGTCTCCACTGTTCGTCAAGGCCTTCTTCCCGATGCAGACTCGTTCGCACTACCAGTGCACATGTTTTCCTCAATTGAATTAGGTACATTATCTCGTGAAGGAATTAAGAAAATCATACTTCTGTGTTATCACAAGATAAGCATGTGTTCTCGGTGTATTTTTTGAAAACTGTAACTATATTTTTGTACTAAAATTAAAATTAAGAAAGGCCACAGACATGGCAATCGATGTTATTTACTGCGCAGCCAAAATCATGTAACAAGATATATATATATAATAAATATATTATTATGTAATGATTTATGTTAATAAAAGAAAGTAAATAAAAGTAAAAGTGAAAGCAAACGTGGAAGTAATAACATAAATAAAAGTCGCAATAATAAACACAAAATAAATAAATAATAATTAATTGATCATGATATGTTGCCAGCTGCACCAGCAAGAGACTGTTTGCAAAGTTTTATAACAACCATTGATCATTAGAATAATAAAATGGTACTCTCAGTTTTTTTGTTCTAAACCTCTCAGTTTCTGTAATATTTATATTTCTAAAACTTTACAGAACAATCTTTGGCCAATACTATGTGTTAAGATTTTTAATCAAACCCTGGTGTTCCACCCATTCGCTACAAGCAAGTCGCTGAGCTACACACATTTTGTTGCTTTTGTTATAATGCTAAATAATAATATGTCCAGTGTCAATTGTGATTTAAATGGTGAACAGAATGATTGCAAGTGGTGTCAATTGTAATAAAAGTGTTGATAACGTAACTACGTAACAAATAGGTGTGGTATGTGATTCTCATGACAGACGTAAACTACACCTTTTCTATCCAATCAAGTTGTTTCAATGTAACAATTGTGTTGTGACACAAATGATGGGCTTTGTTATCTGTATTGTAATAATAAAATAATAACAATAGCCTGTAACTGTCTCACTGCAGGGCAAAGTGCTTTTCTCTTTAGAGAAAGACTAAACATTGATCACCTGAATGACAGGCCTGTTGGTCTAGTGGTTAGTGACCCTGACTGAGGTTGTGGGTTCGATTCCCACCCAGGACAAATGTTTGTGTGATGAGCACGATCATTTGATCTGTGTCTGGGTGTAATTTATCTATAATATGTATGTATTTAGAAATATATAAGTTTGTTACCATAACACAAGCTCTGCTTAGCTTGGGATCAGATAACCGTGTGAGAGTTGTCCCGGAATATTATTTTTACCTCTCTTGCACATTGTATGTTAGCTGTAATTATTATTATAATTTGCCATTTAAATCTCACTGCAAGACATAAGCTTTTTCATTTTTTTCCTCCCACCTCTTTCATTAATACTGATTAACAATTTCCATTTACTTGTGTGAATAGAATTATTTGATTAAAACCAGCATCCTTACAAATGTGCTTATGTACACAATAATATCTAGCCTTTGTAGTTCTAAGCTATCACTCATGTTCTATTACTGCATTACTGTTATTGTCACTTACATTTGTTGTAATTATATTCCACAATAGTTTCTATGAGACTAGTAGCGCCTTCTTTGATTTATTCATGTAATGTTCTTTTTATGTGTCAAATAAAGTGTCAGTCGTTAACCGAAAGTGCGTGTATTAATAGGTTATGGGCCCAGCACGCTCGTGTATTAATAACATTCTAATGTAAAGATTTATTATGGTCAGTTTAATTAAATATTTTCATACTTAAGTAAAACCTATCTTCACACAAGTATGTTCTTCAATTTATTTTATTACTTATAAGTTTAGGGTATTTAAAACAAGTGGTCAAGCAACCAAAGATATTTATTGTTGTCCATTTTTTCTTAGTCACTTTTTCTCATGTATTGTAACAAATAATATATAAATAATAAATAAATAAATGCGGACAACATCACATACATTGTTCTGAACCAAAAGTAAGTTGCTAAAGGACTTGTGTTATGGAATTCAGATACAACGAAGGTACCACAAACACCCAGACCCGAGACAATGTAGAAATGTGATTTTTCTACATTGACCAGTTCGGGGATCGAACCCGGGACCTCAGAGCTAGCGACACCTTGAAACCGGTGCGTACGCCACTCGACCACGGAGGTCGTCAAACAGCCCTTAAATGCTTATATTAAGACAAAATATGTTCATAAAAGATTAATTGTGTTGTGGCATTCTGTTAATTCTACACTCAGAAACTACACCTTTTTATCAGGAATATCACAGCTCGGCAGCTTTGAATAGCATGTTGATTAAAATATTGTATTATTGCGGTATAAGTAACGTTGAGTAGTACAAGGAACTAAACAGCTTTTTCACAAAATAACATCTATATTCCTGTGTATGTGTTTCATAAAAACGTTTTTAATAATTACCTGATTGATTTACTGGGCAACCCTGGTTGTAACTAAAAGTTATTGAAGGAATTTTGACTGTTTGTAATTGTTTTATCATTTTAATAGTAAGTTACTTAAGTATAATCTTATGTATTACATATTGTAATTCAAAAGAAGTTAGAGGTTATATTTAAACAACTATCTTGAATAGTGCAGGTCCAGCAATACTCCACCTACATTAACTAAGTTACTAATAGAATAAGCAGTATTTGAATCAATAGAAAACTATTTACACAAACCAAACCAACCGGACATAGATGAATAAAATAGCAGACGTAAGTTGTTCCTATTCACCGATTAAAAGTTGTATTACCAATGCCTTGACTGATTTGTTGACAAGAAAAAACAAATGTCAAACCATCAGGTATGTTTCAATGGAATTCAGATATACTTTTTCCATCGTCAGATGTCCTTTTAAAGTACTCTCTAAATTCGTCAGCTAATATGGCCATTTTGGTTTCTCAATAATGAAAGTTACTTAGTTTGTAAATTTTTGTATCAATGTAATGTATATTAAATATTCATTGCAATTCTTTATTGTTAAATATTTTCGTGTTTTTGATATGTGCATTTTGTACGGAGCATAACTCAACTTACAGGTTAACAGATTTGGCTATTTGTGTTTTGCATACTGACTCTAGTTGCATATGCAACTAGAGTCAGTAGATTTAATGTAACGTTTCTTGAGCGCCTTTTTTATTTGGTTTATAAGAAATAAAAACATTTTTGATTTTGATTTTGTTTGTAATTGTCAGGTACATTTGAAAAAAAAACTTAATATTATTCAGTTTTAATCATATTGACAGGATAATGACTGTCAGGTCAGCTAGTTTGTAATGCAATGAAATCCTATAATGTACTTGTTCATAAAGTATATATCATTGCAAAGGCTTCACGAAAAAAGCATCTTGGCATTGACTTACATGTATTGTCTAGTGGTTAGAGACTCTCGACTAACTAAGAATTAATCTGGGTTTGATTCTCACCCATCTCACCATGTGATAAGCTTGATCATTTGTGTCTGGTTGTAAATTATAAAAGTATGTCTATTGGTTGTCTGGTAGCTAAAATAAAGACTGCCTCATTTTGGATCACATGACCAGGTGTGAAAGATACTCATTATCAAAAGGAAGACTGTTGCTCATTGTAAGATATGGTGGTGGACTTACACAGTAGAGACATGTGTAGGTAGATTATGGTAGTTAGTTTCCTGATGTCTGTACGTAGGTACTGTCTCACAGAATAAACCCACAGGTAGCTCTATTGTTACCTTTGTTTATAGTAGTTCATGTAGTTCCCATACTGTTACATACTATTATACTAATATTCATTATGTTTCATACACAAAATAATCTTAAATAAATCTTATTAGCTGAACTGTAAGCTCACTGTAAAACTGCAGCATAGTAAACTAATCAGATCAACAGCTGTCAGGCTGAAGTAAGCTAACCATCTCAGCAATATTTGTGAAAGGAATGTGTAACTTATAATTTCAGCCTCAAACATAGATCCTATTATAGTATTGATTAAGTTATTTTAAGTGAATACTGAGCTTACGCTGCGACCAACTCGCGACCTCTCGCTTGGTAGGATGAATCGTGCGTGTAATGACACAGGAAGACTAAGGAATCCGAGTCGGCTTCCGGCATCGGTGAGACAAAGGAGCTGCGGAGACATGCAGAGGGCGGCGAGGGAGGAGACTCACCGCTGTGTTCAGTGAATATGTTGGAGCCGAGCATGCGGGGGTCCTTGGGCACCCGCGGCTTGCTGCGCGCCGAGCGCATGGACGCGCCGCTGGCCGTGCCGCGCTCCTTGGCCTGCTGCGCCCCCATGGCGGCGGCTCACCGACCCACCCTCCGCACACGAGCACGCGCTAATTCAATAAGATCGCCGACGCGACGTACTCAAGCTCCATACTTGTCGCCACACCACTTCTACTTCACTGCACTTCACTACTACTTTGTCTATTACTAATTTATTTTTGTACTAATCTAAACGGACACTGTTTCAGTAATAGCTGGGTGAACATTAATTATATACCCGAGTTACCCACTCACAAAAAATAACACAACCACCGCCATTATGTGACTGACTGACATGTTTGTTTGACGTCGATTTTTTAGTATGAGAGGTTGGACAACGGGGGCGCTACTGTGCTTTTACAAGTGCGACGACCACAGACTACATTCATCTTATTTAACCATAGATGAAAATATATATTTTTTTCTATTGACTTGACATGAACACAGAACTTTTCAAAACGTTTTATATTAAAGAAGTACCTAGTCGCTACGAAACTAAAATAAATTACAAAATAAGTAGGTACATAAAAAAAAACAACAAATAAGTGGTTTGGGTTTAAGCTTGAATTAGAAGGTATAATAATTGACCATTGACTTGACCCATTGGTTTTCTGTATAAATTTCAAGAAAACTATAACCCTACAAATAAAGACATTTTTTTACATGGTTTTAATACCTTGGTAGTCTTTTAAGAAAGCTAGGGTTTTGTACTTTTGTTGTCATCAATGTACTTACGGCGTTAACTAGATGGCGGCACAAAATATTTATGGATGGCGGTTGATTTGGTTATTACAATAAAACTGTTAACAATAAAATACATCTATGATTGTTATTTACAACGTTTTTTGTGTACTACGACAATTTACCCAAACTAATATAATAAAATGATACGACAACATGTCATTGTCTACCTATTAGCAACGTTTCTGCAGCTAAGTAAACCCCGAGAATCAACCACTTCATTGATTTTGATGAAATATTTTGCTTTTATGTGACAAATAGCTACATGGGAAATATTATTATTATGTATCAAAAATACCTTGATTGAATAGTATGCTTTTGTAGGGCCCAAGTCTTACCTTTCAAATAATAGAAATATAGCACTTGGTTTGAACTAAACAAAGTAACCTCTTTGTGAGACAACCAAAGCGTTAGTGGGACTATGCATGTTATGTGCTAAGGATCATAGCTTTACTAGTGATGTAGATCGTGCAATGTGAGGTAAGCTTGCGGTAACGCACTGCTCAAGTCTGTGGGGTATTTGGTGACTTCCCCAGAAGCTAGAGTTAAGTGGCAAATATTAGGACATACACAGGACACAGGAAATTTAGAAAAGAAAAGCCATACATATTTCTAAACATTTTATTTAATTAACATTTTCAACAAAGAAAAAAAAGATAACATAAAATAAGAAATGTTTGAACTTACAATAATACCAAACCATTCCTACTTACGCTAAATGTATTTGTCATTATTTATTATCAATTTACAATCGCACCGAGACGCGACGTGACTTCGTCGAAGGCGAGGATAGTGTGGTAGGTCCCAGCCTTCATACGTCTGCCTAATGATTTGTATTATATTATACTCTATCCATCACATACTCTTCAATAAATATCATTCAACAATATAAATTATGACTTACTACCAACGTTTTGTACCACGATTCATCACCTGTGACGTCACTAGCCAGTAGTACAGACAATGCAGCACTCATACATTTACCATATGTGCTTGCGAGGAAGTGGTTAGTACCAGTCTCTCGCAAGCATCTGCTCGAGTGCTCGTGTCTATACATTGCCAGCGGTGGTGTGACGTCACCGCTCGCGCACCGCTCTCGCGAGAGCTCCTCTCATTACTAAGTACCTACCTACTTACACACTAGTGCAATTTTTGCAAGAATTTTAAAGGCCTTGTATAATTAAGTACGTTCCGTGGGCCTATGGCCATCGCGATATGTAACGTCGTCTTAAAGACCTATTAGACAGAAGCAACGAGCGTTTCGAGTGCCAGCTAGTGAGCTGTTTGTCTTCGGAATGTCTTCCCGAAAGCTATTTTCCTTCGTCACCTATTCCATAAACCTTAGAAACACTAACATAACAAAAATAATACACTGCAAATAATAAAGTTTACGTATCGATGGCAACTAATACTGGTACAGACGAGGTCTCGCCTGCGTGGTAAATCTCTTACGGGTATGTCTTTGGCACTGGGACTTTGGCTCGCACTGAGACCCGCCGCGCGAGCTGACCCGCTCACGATCACACGACACGTGTCATGAGCCCGAACATTTTAACAACTAACTATACAATAATAAATTTATCTTCTACTCATTCATTATTGAGCAAATATAAATTCTGATTGGAAATAATAATAATGTTTACGATAATACAAAGGTTATACAACTATAAAATAACGATCCACAGCCGCTTTACACGCATCAATAATGTCATATAATATCTACCTAATTAGGCACCTACTCATTAAATTGTTCTTAATCAAACTATATACGCCACTCATGCCGAAATATCTTTAAAAGAGTATATTTATTTAGCGATCTGAATTCTCAAATCGCTATTATTAAGAGTACTTAGTTACAAGCCAGCCAAGTATTTATAATATTGACTGTTATCAGCGGTGACTAATGAAGTACGGGAAGCACACACGCGACTGTTTATGTGCAAAAATATACAGCGTACGTGTGTGTGTGTGTGTGGGGTCGCGAGATACCTACTAAACATTCGGCGCAGCAACGGACTACATCTGCTCTTCACTTATAACGGGATTCTGGCGAACTGCGCGTGCGTCGCAACAGCGAGTGAGCGAACCGCGCTATGGGAGACAAGTATGCGGAAGCGAGATGGCACATAAAAACCCGTCATACTTAAGACAGGACTGTTATTGCTAAAAATACCAATCTGAATATCATTGTGAATCGACTTATTTTTATGTAACCTCTGCCGTTTTATAACGAGCGCCCCGACTCCCTCATATGCGCTTATTTTGTACTACGTTTGTATTTAATTAGTTTTACAACAGTCGCTAAAATAAACAAACCGATTACTTTGGAATTAAATTATCTTGGCTGCGGCTCGGTAGCGGTGGTGGTCTGCCAACAGCGAGTGTTCCGGCTGCCAGCGACGCGTCACACGATGACGTGAGCGGCGAGTGCACGCTAGTGACGTAGCGCGCTAGTGCTGCGCCCGCGCACCGTCTATCCCGGCAGCGGCGCTTCTTCGTAGAAGTCTGGCTCGTCGTCCTTGTCGATGTCTTTCTGGGCGCCATCCAACTGTCAATTCACATTTTAACAGAATTTGTTTAAAATTGTATTTTCGGTTTGGCACTCGCGAAAAGCTACGATTGATGAGCTTCAATTGAGACTACAGTATGTCTACTCACTCGTTATTTATTTTCACACACAATAAAAAACGTAATGCGTTTTATAAAAAATTCTGTTTGGTTGCAAATAAAAAATAATGATAACGGCTGTATGCGATGAATCAGTCAATTATTTACATTGGTAATTGAATAGCTAGAAACTTTTAGGGATAGTATCATAAGCTTGTACACAGTAGTTTATAACCGCTTACCGCTCTAAGCTGCAGCGGCGTGAAGACGTAAGCGAGCGACATGCGCAGGGGCACCATCATCACTAAGAAGAAGGGCATCGCGAGCGAGAAGCGCGACGACTTCACGACGTACAGCACCGCCAGCCCCGCCGCCTGGATCAGCGTGTACATGTGCATCTTCAACGTTGGTACCTGCAACACACGTAACATTAGTACCAGCTACTACCAAGGAGATGACGTAGGCAACTTATACAGGGTGTTAAGAAAACCCTGACCGACCCGAAAGGATGATGTAGGTTTCACAATCACATATTATGTTTGGAATATTCATGATAGTAACAATTTTGCCGCGAAATTCCCTAAATTTGAAATTAATTATTATAGCCAGCCTTTTGTTTGATCATTTGCTGCCAAATCTGTGACGACGCCGACTCTCTCTCTCGCCTTTCGAGAACAGTCATGTTGTTTGTTTTAGGTTATATTTTTCCTATTTTTTACATTTATGGTATCAGATATCGATACCTAACAATACCTTCACGGATCGGACAGGGTTTTCTTAGTACCCTGCACTTTACAGTCTATACTATACGTACCCTTCTGACGTAGGGCACTTGCGGGTGATGTTTAACCGGCTTGAACAGTAAAATGCAGCGGTCCCAGAACTGGATGCCGCCGAGCGCGGAGATGCCCATGTAGAGGAAGACGCCGAACAGTACGGCCATCGGCACGAGCCGCAGCCAGCGCGCCGCCAGTACTGACACGCCCACTAGGAGCGAGACTAGGAGCGCCGTCAGGCGCTGCTCTGTAACACACAACAAAACGAACATAATAATAATAATATTCCGGGACAACTCACACACGGTTATCTGATCCCAAGCTAAGCAGAGCTTGTGTTATGGTAACCAGATAACTGATAAACATACTTATATATCTCTAAATACATACATATTATAGATAAATTACACCCAGACGAAGAACAAATGATCATGCTCATCACACAAACATATGTCCTGGTCGGGAATCGAACCCACAACCTCCGGTATAGCAGTCAGAGTCACTAACCACAAGACCAACAGCCCCGTCAAGTCCGTCAGAACATGAATCACATGACTCTACATTTGTTCAGAATCCTTGAGGCGCAGTATAAGTGCGCCATTATATGTATATAAAATGACTAACCCCTGGTTTCCGAAAGGCTGATCAACTTAATCTGTTGTCAAATCAACTGATCACGACTCTGATTGGTTGACAAAAAGACTAACAGCCAATCAACAGCGCCTAACATGAGGTTAGGTAACAAAATATTTTTGTGTTGATCAACGTTTCAGAAATTGGGGGTTACACGATTATGCTAATTTCCTTTCAAGTTTACATGACTAATGGTTCGGGTTGAGAGACGCGTTGCCACGAGCTCCGATAAATTGTTGTCTTTATAAAACTAGAAAATTCAGCGCAGAATGAACTTACGAGTAAAATTAATGTAAATTTACGGATTTACGGGAAGCGTGGTGGGATGGCATGGTTAGGTGGTAATCAGGATTTTACGATTTGCATTACATTTGCGATCAAACTATGTCTTGTTCTAATCATTTGGCGGGAGAGCGTGATCGTGTAAAGAAATATAATTCAGTCAGCTCGGGTGACTTACCTTTGACTTCGACAATGTAAGGCTTGTCTCCGGGAGCATGTGTCGTGGACATGATGGTGAGCGCGGACACGTGGCTCACGGAGCGCACGGTAGCCACGCACTGCCACGGCGCGCCAAACAGCCCGCACATGGCGTTCACGGTCGACATGATCACGATGTCCATGTGGAACCCGCTACCCTTCTTTAGCTTGCGCTCCGGCTTGTCGATGATCAGCCTACATACCAGCGAGGTTAGTACGCAAGAATGTTATACATCATATTATTTGTGTAATATATAAAATTTGCTTGGCAAGAAACGCTAAAAGAAATTCGCTCTGCTCTTACACTAAAGCTCAGCATACGTTACGTAATAAGTTGGGGCAGCATGAGTACTCATGGAGATAGGACGAGCTATAAAGTCTTACTCGGCGATGTGGGTCTCCATGAAGACGATGATGTAGACCATGAGCGCGGGCAGGCCCATGGCGAAGGCGGCCCAGGCGGGGATGGTGCGCAGGCCGTCGTTGAGCGGCACGAACCAGGAGCGCTGCGCCGTGGGGCTGAGCCCCTCGGGCACGCGCAGCGTCTCCGTCCACACGGGCACGGCCGCCGACACGCCCACCATCAGCACGATAGCTATCGGCACGCCGAAGTCGCCCAGCGCTCGCCGAGCCTGCGACACACATGTACATTTAACATTTTTAAACACCGACACAAAAAAAGAGGGGTGGAGTAATTTGACGTGTCGGTCTGCCTGTCTGTGGCATCGTAAATCGAAACGAATGGATAGATTACGATGCGGGTTTTTTTGTTTAAAAGTTGACATAATCGAGATCGTTCTTAATTATAATTTAGGGAAACCAGTTCATCACTTAAAAGTTATAAATACATTTAATAAAAAAATCGGGGTTTTCTTTTCTTTTTAATTTATTGTTTCATCATACCTATCATTATGAACAAAAACTAGAAAAGCATTAATTTGGTATTAACAGTAGAATTGAAAAGTATACTCACGCTGCGTCCGAGGAACTTGCCGTTGCGGAAGATACGCAGGTAGTAGGCGATGATGAAGGTGGAGAGGGTCAGCATCGTGCACCACAGCGCCGTGTTGGGCTGCGGCGGCATCACCGCGTGCAGCGGCGGCGCCGGCGTCGTCGCGTTACCTGCCGAAGTCATTGCATTACAGAAATATATACAGTTATACACAGTAGCGGATAGGTATTTATTAATTAAATTTTACCAAATAAGTACTCAAACGAAAGTTAACTGTAAGACGTGAGGACTAATTATATTAAAAGTTAATTTTCTAAAATTTGTCGGAGGTTTCATCAATTTAAATGACGTTTGAATATAGGGCCATAAACGTCTCAGCTTTAAAATTAAAATGTGTTTTAAATTGATATAAGGATCTTACCTGTAACCGTAGAATTGAGTATCTGCGTGACGTTGTCGCGCGCCACTGGGTTGGCGGCGGCGCTGTAGTCGATGCCGAGCGGGTGTGCGCGGAACACGTTGATCAGGCTCGTCACCGGCTCGCCGATGAAGATCAAAGAGATCAGGAACGCGAAGATGTCTTCCGTGAACCTGTTTAACAGATAATAATAATATTGCATTGCTTTCTACTGCTATGTTTAACTTTAGGAAATGTCAACCCTAACAAAAGCGCTCGTGACACACGACGCGACGGCGGTAATAGAAAACAAAAGACGGCGCACGGCGCTTACGATTTCAGAACATTTCGATTTTAGTAAAGTACTAAGTAAGTGAGGTCTGCGGTTACCTGGTAATCTTCCTGACGGCGACGCTACCCTCGACGGAGGCGACTAAGAGCGCGATGACGATCATCCAGAAGCCGCAGTACATGCGCGCCGTGAGGAAGTCGAACCCGTACGAGCGGCAGAAGCTGGCCAGCGACTCGTCCAGCAACAGCAGCGGGCCCGTCGCGCCCGTGATCATCATCGGCTGCCCCGACACCAGCGCGAACAGGATGCCGCCCGCGCACGTGAACACCTGCACAACAGACAAGTTCATTATATCCACCAGTTTTCTTGAGTGGACGTTTAATTTTTATAGCCCACATCGAAACTTTCAAGCAACAAAGGTAACTTACCAGAGTTTCAGAAATGCCGATAGTATTGTAGGTCTTCTCAGCGAGCAGACCGCCGAAGGTGATGGCGGAGGAGAGCGCCGCGAAGTACATGAAGATGGTGGCGGCGAGGCACTGCCCGTTCAGCGCGTCCTTGAAGTCGGAGACGTAGTAGGGGTAGCGCCGCTTGATGTCGCGGATCACGCCTGCGATGTGTCGTGTACGTTAATACAACAAGTACTATAGGTAACGGTGATCGGTGAGGATCGTGTGTTGGTATAGTTACCTCCGAAGAGTCGTCCAGAGCGGGAGAGCGGGTCGTCGTGCTCCTTGGGCGGTAGACCGGCCTCGGCGGCCAGCAGCGCCTTCTTCTCGTCGGAGGGCGCGGGCTCGGCGGCGCGCTTGCGGTCGAGCGCATTCTGCTTGCGGCGCCGGATCATCTCGCTCTTGGCGCGCAGCTCTTCGAACGGCAGTAGCGCCTGCCTCTCCCAGTCGCCGGGCGGCAGCACGATGGAGTCGTCCAGGAACTCGTTGATGGCGGACATCAGCTCGCGCCGGTCGTCCGCCTTGTACGCGATCGAGTGGAACGCGGGGTTGGCCATCAGCGTGGAGATGGAGCGACCCACCTCGTGGTAGTCGAGGTCGGCGCCGCTCGGGCCCAGCAGGATGAACATGAAGCGCACGGGCACCGGCACCTCCGTGATGGAGGGCATGAGGATACCCTGCGCGAGGCGCACGAAGGCGATGGTGGGCTGGTCCAGGAAGCCTACAGAGCCCACCAGCACGGTGGTGGCCTCGGCGTCGCCGGGGATACGCTTGAGGATGGAGTCGTTGTGCGGGCGGCGCAGCTCGTCCTGCGAGCCGGCGCTCTCGGCCGCCGCCGCCGCCGCCAGGTACTCCACCTCGCGCAGCTCCAGACCGCCCGCCGACGACTTCTTGCGCACCTCCGCGCGCTCCAACGGCAGAGCATACGAGCTGCGCCGCCGCCGCGGGTCCGACAGGTTCTGCACATACACACACACGCTTAAATACCAGCAGTGCAACACGTATTGGGTATCACTCCCGTTCATGTAAACAACACACTCAGGCAATACCATACAGGTATAGGAGACATGCAACGACGACACCACGCAGATAAAATTGTTTTATTGTTTACATGGCAGGGGAAAAAATTGAGATGTCAAACATGATATTTATACGTACGTAGTGTGTGCGGCCTTTAGGTCAACAAGTAAGATACGCAAATCCATTTGCAAGAATGTTTTCTACGTTTCTATCGCATATTAATAGGTTGTGTAATCAAAATATTTAGCAACAATGGAATGTTGAATCAAATCGTATGGGATGTGATGACTGTGTCATAATTATGTACAAGTGTCCATATTGATAACTGCGCATCGTCGTTTGATTCTCAATTTCTGCTAATAAGATGGTAGAAGCGTCTCTCTACACAATAATAATATTAATATCTAGGTAGTCATTTCTAAGACAATCGAGTTTAAGACAATATGTTTTGTATGTGTGTGTGGGCGGACGGACAGTGGATGCGCTCAGTAGCTAACACACGAGAACGTAATAACCGATCGCGCTCGGACGCCGGCGAATTCTAAACATTTGGCATCGATTCACGAAACTACAATACCCAGCTTCCAGAGCTATATTATTAACGGGGCTGCAGTGTTAATGTGCAAAGTATCTAAACACTGCTAATACTAGTTGGGTAAATACCTTATTTTGCTTGCAATAAGATTGTATTTAGGGTTTCCTACCAAGAAGTAACCGGATGATTCGAGTCGGTCTTATTAAAGTTGTTTGCATCTTTAGGGTGTGTAAGTATTTGTTTTGTCATACATTTTGTTATGGCTTAGTGCTTTGCCTTGAGGTCGTCCACGTCGCATTTATCCGGAGTGAAAAAATCTGTGTCTTTTTTAAACAATGTTTATCGTGTCAAGTGAATGATGACCGTGCTGATGACAACGATGAAGCAATCCAAACTAAAAACAACAACAGCAGAATCTCGAACAACTAATGAAATCACACTGGAAATAGGAAATGATGTTGTCTACGATGCATCGTCTACTGACTGTTGAAGGGTAAAGGTAGAAATATCAAATCAAGCTAGGTGGTGATGAAGGAAAGCCGCTACGCGTCCGCGCTACGGTGTGTGAGGGAGGGGAGGGGGTCGCACTCGCACGGGGGGCTGGCGTACGATGAGGTGCGCGGAGTGTCGCCGGCACGCCGCGCCCGACGCGCTGCACACGGAGCAGCGCGCGCGCGCATTCGCCAGCGCGCCGTCCTCCAGCCACAGCGACTGCGACCACACACACGTCACTAGGGAGCCACGGACAGCCGCGTGACGTCATGCGGCATGTCGTCTACAAGTCGCCGTCCGCGAGTCCTTCGCCGCGGATTAGCAAACTACTATATTTTTCACGAACATACATTCCGGCACATGCCAAAACGTCGGATTATCGTAAGTAATGTTCGATAAACGTGACTCGCTATCTGACACGATTATCTTCGTTATTTATCATTTCTCTGCTTTAGGTGTCATTATTTAAACTGATAACGTACATCGTAATAAGTAAGTACATGACGACTTTAAAGGTTAATACCACCTGTTGTCGAAGGGCGCGAGACTTCAAGGTCAGCGCTACTCGTAAATCTGCAGAAACACTAATAGGGGTTTGTTGAAACAATAGGTTGTATCGAGCTAGAGCGATGTTAGCGGGGTGAGCGTACCTGCAAGCTGGTGTAGGAGGAGTGCTTCCTGCCGCTGATGGAGAAGCGGAAGCGGTCGTCGTGCACGTGTCGGTGGCGCAGCAGCAGCGAGCGCATCACCACCGGCTTGTCGTCCTCTTCGATGAGGCCGTCCGACACCATGCTCTCCACCACCCTGGGACACACAAACTCGTTAGTTATCGTTCTCTAGCACCGAGTGGAGTTACTGTAGCTGTCGGTGTAGAGTGTGTACGTACCTGTAGGCGACGCCGGGCAGATCCTTCTCGTCGAGGTCGAGCAGCACGACGCCGGTCTCGAGGCAGCGGCGCAGGTTCAGCAGCGAGTGGAAGGACAGCGAGGCCACGTGCGGCTTGCCCCAGCGCGCCGAGCCCTCCTCCACGTCCTCCTCGTACTTGATCCAGCGAGCCGTCTCCTTCCACTCCGCCTCGCCATCCTCCGTCGCCAGCAGCTCGTCCAGTTGGACGAACACCTACAAGCACACACGAACACTCCTTAAGTAACTTGCACAACAAGAGTTACAAAAAAATCACCAGGGTTGCTATCTCACCGAATGCGGGCTGTGGTCGTACATCTTTTTGTAGGTTGTGTCAGACAATATGTTCTGTACTTTGTCTCCGCCATCTTTGCGGCTCACGTGCACAGTTGAGCCCTGTAAATAAACACTGCTTTTTAAACTTGTCCATACTGGTAATGATGGTTGGCCCGTGAATATGAGAGGTGTAATGTACGCTACCCGTGGCTGTATCTTGTGCCGTCGCAGCGCGCGCGGGTCGTCGCTGCGGTGGCTGTGCAGGTCGTCGACGTCGGCCTCGGGCAGCGGCTCCTCCGCCGGCTCGATGGACACGCGCCGCTCCAGCCCGCGCGCGCCCTCCTGCAGCGAGAACTTGCGCGACTTGTGGTGGAGATGCTTCCTGCACAACAAGCGGAGCCCATCACCGCACTGGATAAACCCAACACCCCCTACAGGCATTCGAACGATGCTGCTAAACGTTTTACACAAGCCGAGCTAATCACCCGGTGTTTAAAGGCTTAATAACAGTGTAGCACGTCGCGCACTCGCCCGCGGTGCTAAGTTAGTGGAGGTTTTTTAAGCAAGGGAGTTCCCCACCCCTCTCCCCGCCGCCCACACCAAATACTGAACAACGTGACGCGAGAATTTGTAGGCTATCCTAAAGAAAAAATATCCAAGCGATTATGTAACTAATTTAATTTTGCAACAATCTATTTTTACAGCCCCGTAGTCGGTCGATTGGATTTGTTAGAAAGCATTATTTATTCAAACGTATCCAAGTCTTCGTACTCGGGGGTAAAATAATGGAACATCAACATTGAACTTGAAAATAGAAGTTTGATTATGTTCATGGTGTGGTTCATATCGCGCGGCGGACACTATGATTGATGGTATCAGTGGTCTGTATTTACTGTGTCCTTGTGTTCACACCGAAATATTAATTATTTACGAATACTTCAGCATGCGTTTTGCATGTCCGTGTGTAAACACAAGTGTTAATGTGCGTTGTGGCTGTGTGCGTGGGCCACCTGACCGGCCGGAGGTATCGGGGTTAATGCGAGATGTCGCATAACGGCAGCACTCGGACCTCGAACCGCTGTCCCGGGATTGTCGCGTACATACATACATGTGTACAATCTGCATGTCTCGTTGTGTGTACTGTTGTAGTATCACCGGACTCGCTTACGTGCGAGCGTTGGTAGCTCGGCGTCGTTGGGCCGCGCCCAGAATATACAACTAACACAATCTGGGATTACTGACGCCAGCGAACATCGCATGCTCACGATAATCAGCAAATTTATTTCACTGATATGGCCATTACGTTGCCATTGACATTGTATTCGTTTTATTGCTTCTCGATAAACTCGAAGAGCAGGTTTAGATTTGTGCCTGCACTCGGCGGTATTTACATGAACACACCTCGCCGTACCTTCCTCATGCTCTCTCTTAGCGACACTAACAAGTAACACTAGGTGTTTGCAGACTGTTTACCATTTTACTTGCATCGTTAACATTCTCATGGCGTCGTGTTATCAATGGCAAATGCAACAATGTCACATGCACGTTACGCAATCTGATGACGCTGGCCGGATTTCTTTTAAGCACATACCAAGTCGGAAATGTGAATCAAAAAGATCTTAGCTTGCGTTCCAACTAAGAAGATCCAAGCATAAGTTTGTGCGGTCATTCTACAAAATCAAAATCAAAATCAAAATGTTTTTATTTCTTATAAACCAAATAAAAAAGGCGCTCAAGAAACGTTACGTTAAATCTACTGACTCTAGTTGCTCGGTTCCAAAGTGTCCTTCCTATGGAGAAGAGCCGGCAAGAAACTCCATAGGTTACTCTTTTAAAAAATAAATTGTTACAATTATTTGTACATTATTGGTTAAATATGCGTCAAAAACGCAGTACAAACTAAGTTATAAAAAAGAAAATTTAAAATAATTTAATCTGTAATAGAATGATCACTGATCACTCTGACCACCGAAGAAGTCAAAGAACCAATCTGTTAAATAGTGAATAATAAAAACTACGCTGTTGACGCATTCACATAAAAAACAAAGTACAAAATATGAAAATTTAAAAAGTAAAAAATAAAAATAAAAAAGTAATAGGTAATAATAAAAGGTAAAACAATTTTACATACAATACATATGTAGTCACAAAAAAAAAAAAAAAAATACCCTAACAGGAATGTCAAGGCATGTCAAGTGCCTTCAGGAAATACAGGCGGCTTAAGAACTCATTTAAAGTAAACAAGCAAATCTTGAGGACCGCCAGGGAAGCCACATGTGCAGATATTAAACACTCCACGCCCTTTTGTCTTCCACGTAGTCCTTAACTTTATAGTACGCTTTCCTTATAAGAATAGATTTTACACAAGATTTGAATTTCTTACCAGGCAGATCAGTAATGGCCTCTGGTAGTTTATTATAAAAGCGTATTGAATTCCCTAGAAATGATTTAGAGTTTGTTTTAGTAAGCCGGAATTTAGGAACTACTAACTTATTCTTATTCCTAGTATTAATATTGTGATAATCACTTTTAACTCTAAAACTAGAAAGATTTTTACGCACATACATAATATTTTCGAAAATGTATAAGGAAGGCAAGGTTAGAATGTTAATTTCTTTAAACTTTTCTCTTAATGACTCTCGAGGGCCCATGCCGTATATTGAGCGAATTGCCCGTTTCTGCAAGATGAAAATGGAATCTACATCGGCCGCGGACCCCCATAATAGAATACCGTAAGACATCAAGCTGTGAAAATAAGCGAAATAAACTAGTCTAGCAGTGGGTATATCAGTAAGCTGCCGAATTTTCCTAACCGCGAATGCAGCCGAACTTAACCTAGACGACAGTGCCGAGATGTGTGGCCCCCACTGCAACCTAGAGTCAATCGTTATTCCCAGAAATACGGTTTCATTTATTAATTCGAGCTGGTCGCCATCAAGCATCAAACCTAATTCTGATATTGTATGAACATTGGAAAGCGAAAACTTTAGACATTTAGTTTTACTTGCATTGAGAAGCAAGTTATTAGTAGAAAACCAATCGGAAAGAACATTAAGGGCATTATTAAAGTTCGATAAATCTGGTAATTTTCTATTAATTTTAAAAATAAGTGAGGTATCGTCCGCGAATAATATAATATTAGATAAATTAGCCATCATATAGGGAAGGTCATTTATATATGCCAAGAAGAGAAAAGGGCCAAGGATTGAACCTTGCGGCACCCCCATTCTCACTGTAGACCCAGATGATGTTACGCCGTTTATACCTATTTTTTGAAGTCTAGTTGTTAAATATGACTGAATAAGTTCAAGGGATTGATCTCGCAGTCCGTAGTGTTTTAATTTGAGGATAAGCGTCTTATGGTCGACACAATCAAAAGCCTTGGAAAGATCACAAAAAATACCAATGGCATCCTGTGATCCCTCCCAAGCCTCTAAAATATGAGACACTAACTTAGCCCCGGCGTCGGTTGTTGACCTTCCCTTTGTAAATCCAAACTGGCGTTCATGAAAGACATTATGTTTACTAAAATGTACAATTAATTGATCTAATACCATTCTCTCAAATATTTTACTTATAGCAGGAAGAACTGAAACTGGTCTGTAGTTTGATGGATCGTTCTTGCAACCTGATTTAAAAATAGGAATTACTTTACTGTGCTTCATTAAATCTGGAAAGGTGCCACTATCCACACAGTCGTTAAAAATGTTTGCAAGAATCGGAGCGATAGTGTCAATTATTGATTCAATTATTTTGACAGATATGCCCCATAAATCTTCAGTGGTCTTTACTTTTATATATTTAAATGATTTCTTTACAACGCTAGGGGATACATGACTAAAACTAAATTTTGGAATATCTCTATTAAAATGTTGCTTGACTAATGTCTCTGCTCTTAGAGAAGACGAAGAGAGAGATTTTGTAACTTTAATTGGAATTTCCTTAAAAAATGATTCGAAAGCTTCAGCTACATCAGACTTATGTGAAATTAACTGATTATTAATTTTTAATGAAATATCTGTATCTCTTTGTTTACTACTTCCAGTTTCAGAGTTAATAATCTTCCATACTGTTTTAATTTTATTATCTGATTTACCTATACGGCTACTTATAAGTTTAGACTTTGCTAATAAGCATACTTTCTTAAATATTTTAGAATAGTTCCTAACATAATTGTGAAATTTTGGATCAAAATTAAATGATTTCTTATCATAAAGGCTGTAAAGTATGTCTCTGCTGATTCTAATGCCTTTTGTGGCCCATTCATTAAATTTACATTTAGTGTCTAGTTTTATATTTTTTTGAGGACATACTTTATTAAATGACTTACAAATGATGTGCAATAGTCTACTATAATCAGAATTGGGTTCTCCTAAAAACGAATACTTGCAACAGTCAAGATCTCTAGCAATTTTATCCTTCAATGAACGCAGTCTGTGATTTGTTAAAGGCCTTACAGTAATAGATTTATTTAATTCTAATTTGATTTTAGTTTTTATAGACACTAGTTGACCCATGTGGTCTGATCTAATACCTGGTATCAGTTTAAAGCTTAATACCCCATGATTTGAAAAAATATTATCTATACAATTCTGGGAAGTCGCAGTTATTCTAGTGGGTTCATAAAAAATATTATTAAAATTAAATGATTTGAATAGCGATAAAAGTTTACAAGTCTCCTGCGAATCTATTAAAATATTAACATTGAAATCTCCACAAACATATACAGATTTATTATTCCTACATACTTTAATTAATACTTCTTCCATTGTACTCAAAAAAGACAAAAAGTTTGATGCTGGTGGCCTATACACACAAAGAACAATAATACCCTCTATCTCTGCACATGCTACCTCACATATGCGGTCAACAGAGCATAAGGTGATGTCTTGACGTTCCTTATACTTAAAATTACTATTACATAAAATTAGACATCCGCCTCCAATAGCTGAAAGTCTGTTGAACGCACTGGCAATCGCAAAATTGTTAACATTAAAAAGCATCTTATCTGGTTTTAACCAGGATTCACAAAAGCAAAGAATATCAATGAAATACTTGTCTACTAAAAGTTCAACATCAAGAATTTTGCCAGAAAAGCGGTTAATGTTCTGATGATATAGCAGAATGCTATCAGAATGCTTCCCTATTGTCTGAGCTGTTAGTTTAAACAATCTACATTGTTAGAGCTAAGACATAACAAATTATCAGTACTTAACCTATTCGGTGTTATATCTCCTATAACAGAGTTAATATTAAATGCTAGTAACCTAGCCACTAAAAATCTACATTGTTTAGGAAGATACATTGCTTCCTGAGTTAATTTAAAACCACTAATAAACTTATTAGTATCAAAAAAAATTAATTTGTCACTATGACAACCTGTCAACATACATAAAGTATTGTTCAAATAATGAACAAAGTTATTTTGTTCGGTGCTTAAAGTATCTGCATAAGGCAGAGCACAAAGTATAATTTTACCTATATCTAGACTCAACAAGGTGGTGATGCCATCCACAATGTCCCTTCTTTGAATTCCTAAGCTGTTACCAACTAACAAAACAATATTGGTATTTTTATGAAGGTGCAAATTCTTTACTATATTAATAAGCTTACTAAAGTGAGTATTATGATAACAGAGATTTGTAACATTGTGTGTGTTATAATTGTGTAACAATGTCCCAAAACCTGCTCCTAATTTATCAGAAATAAGAATCCATTTGGAATCCGTGTCACTGTCAGCTGATGGCTGAGTGACCGCACCTACCTGGGATACTAAAGGGGTCAGAGACGGTGCAGAGTGAGCACAGTTGCATGAGAAATTATTTGTAAGAGACTCACATCTCTCAGCATTGTACTGCACTAAGTCCATCAACTCACTGGCCTCCACCATACGCTTACTAAGTTGGTTTTGACACACAGCATATTTTTCAAAAACATCTTTTAACAAATGCTCCTTTTGCAATAACTCATCTTGTAATAAAAAAGTGTCAACATCATACTTTTCCCTACATTGTTCAAGTTCTTCGGTATATTTATTGACTTGAGATATTAAATTAAAGCGATTCCTATGATGAGTTACTTTAGATTTTAATTGTTTTAATTTTCTTAACGCAATGCGAGATTTCTTAATTAATTTATTAAATTTAATATACTTTTTTAACTTATTATGACTAAATAATAAAGGGCGTGTAATGGCATCCTCACCAGTTAAATCTATTGTAACAATTGGCTGGCAATTATCTGCCGATGAACAACCAACCAGCTCATCGAACAAGCTCTGTGTGCTGGAGGCCTGTTCCCTACATTTAGCCGACTCCAGAAACATTATTGTACTATGGGCTTTACTAAGTTCTTGCTCGAGATCTGTTATCCGACTCAGAGCTATCTCATAAGTATCACTGCACTGTTTAAAGTTTGATAAATTGAGTTGCAGGTGTTGGTGTTGGTCGAGTAGGTCCATATGTACAATATGAAGTTCAGCCAGCTCATTTTTAAGTGAGGTATTCTTGTCCACAATATTCTTCACTTCAACCTCGCTGTCATCTCTTTCTTGTAGCAGCTGCTTGCACAGGGTTTTTGATGATTCTAGTTCCTTCAGTGTTGCCCTGAGTTTATCCTCCATGTCTCTTGCAACAGCTCTACGGGTCAACATGTTTGTCACTGAGTATCTTCACCTGGAAAGTGAATGGTACAGCTAAATATCTAGTGTAGTTGTTATTTACTAGATACAGATTTTAAAAGAGGTGAAAAGTTAAGTAAAGTATTTAAAATGGAGAGGGACAGTTGCTAAGAATTATAATTAAGAGTAAATTAATTTTAAAAGAGAATAATTTAATCAATTAGAAAGACAATAATAGTTAATATAAGAAGGATGCTATTGTAGAGGTTAATAAATGTACTAAATAACGAAACTTTAACAATTAATTAATTAGAAGGTAGGTTAGAAAAAAGGAAGAAATAATTGTATACAATAAAATCTTTAATTTACACTTATAACTATTAAAAAGACCTGTGTGTAAGGTGTTTGTCAGTAATTAAGAGTAAGTAAATAGTGTCTGGGGCGATTGTTTACGTCGTCGATTTTGTTTCCACAGTTTGTCAAACAAAAGGAGACATAAAATAAGCCAGTGAGTATTGGACGATGCTCATGAATAATGAGTCGTGTGAGATGTTAAGTATTATGGTGTATAGGTATGGTATAGGTAGGCCTTTTGGTTTAACCATAAATACGAAAAGGTACTTAGCTGGTAATTATGTTTTCAAATTTCTCCGATGTCCGTTGACAGCTGATGTTCTTCGACTAACTTTTGACGACAAACTTTACCAAGACACGGTAAACTAAAGATTATTGACTTATTAGCTACTACACTGATTAATTTATGCAAATAAAACAATAATAACACAATTAAACTAATTAAAACTATTTTTAAAATATAAAATTGACAAGAGGTCGAACTTATACGACTAGTCGGCAGTGATGCCAACCTAAAACACAGTACCGTATACACACAGAGCAGGTCAAGAGTATCACTGATATATCATGCTCGTTGATGGAGTAAACATTACGTTTAAATACATCTACACCATACTACGATGTGTTGGTATAATAACTTTCGTGTGTAAAATTCACAATTATTTAAGAATTTACACGGTTTACTCTCGCGCATTTTCGGGATCGCCCGTGAATGGGCGTGAGTAAAGCGTCTAATTTCTTAAATAACCATGCTACGCCTAAAACCAGGCCATCTGTATTTCAAATGTACATTCGTACAGAGTTACAGTTATTAGTTGTAACTGCATCGGTAGCGTGTCAGCGACCTCTTGGCTCGCATCATAGATTAAGATTGTCGTTTGTCTCCGGCGCGCGATGCTCAGCATTTATTGGCGGGTCGCACGGCGAGCGTGTCCTGCGGGTGTACACTAGCTCGGTAAACACACACGCCATGATAACGTGGAGTAAGTACTGTAGTTTAGCGGGTGCGCCATGCAATGTTCCGTGCTCAAGGTCGCGCTGTGCCCTTGTGCCGGAGCGGTGCCAGGAACGGCCGCCGTGCAGCCGGTGCGACCCCCTCCCCCCTTCCCCCCAACACACACACCCCTGAGGGATCCGTCATGTGAACAGGATGAGCGCGCGACACGCCGCGGCTAGGTATAGGGCAGCCGGCGACACCTGTAATGTCAATATCCCATTGTCGCCGCGTCGCGTTTGTTTATGATACCATACGACAAACAATGTTGACGATACGCGTCCTCTACTTTGTTCTAACCTCACACTCTCACCACACCAGTACCTAAGCACACTCTCCACAGTCTAAACTATAATACAGCGACATTGAAATAGATATGAACATTTAGTGAGTATCGGTGTGCGCGCCGCACGTTACCGTGGCAGTGCTGAGCCGGAAGACACGGACGATGCTCGAGACAGCGAGTGATAGCTCCAACTGCGAGTGATAGCACACCCACACGCTACATCTACCACTCTAATAGGATTATTAATTTAAAATGCCTGCTTAATCTCATTAGATAGGGACACGCATATATACATTTGTTTTGGCATCGTGTTTTCCATCATCTACCTATTTCATATTCAATTGGTATAAAGGCCGCTCTATTACGCCCGGGCTAAGAGCTCGAGTGTCGATGAACATCAGTAATTACGGCATACGAGTGAATTTGAAATGGAACACCTATCATTATTGTGTACTGTCTACATATTGATACCTAGTTGCAGCCATAAAAAGTCTAACACGATTCTGCCAATATTCATTACGATACAATGCAAACTTCCGCAAACTCGATGATAATGACGGGTAAAATGTGGACCGATGTAGCGTGTGTCACCGGGAGACCAGGACACGAGCCATGCAGATGGTGGTGACGCGTGAGGAGTGGCGAGCTCACCGCTGGTGCTCCGCCTGCGAGGCGCGCGCGTACGTCACGGGCATGTTGGCCGGGGCTGGTCGGTGCTGGCCGGGGCTGGTGGTGGCCGGAGCGAGGTGAGCGTGGCGGGCCGCGATCGCAGTGTGCGCGCGCGCCGCCCGCGGTCGCTCGCCACTGCCAATGTCACGCGCAAGACTATTTCTGTCACACTCCACTCGCGCGCGACTTCCGCACGCTTACGCTCTCCACTTGCACCGCGCTCTACTCGATGACGTATTGTGGCGGTTTGTAACCATGCATGTTTCAGTAACAGACTAAGCGGTTACCGGAGCAGCAGTTTTGACGGTCAACAAGGAAACAGACAGCACCTTGGATTCGCCCACCCCTGAACTGAAATGCTCACGGTCAATAGACCATAGATTGCCACGCCAACTACAAATTGCGGGTTCAATTCCCTCAGCGGTCTGTTCCACATCTTTGTGATAGTAGGTTTGAATTGTTGTTAAGCCCCTGCGACTGCCCCTGCCCCTACGACCACATCAGACTGATTCATAAAGATGGATAAAATCAATTTCTTTTCACGATCGAGCTATTTCGAATTATAAAACGATCCCTGAACAGGAGTCGGAGGAACAAGTATTGTGGAGCGAGTTCAAAGCGAGCAATGTCAAAATTGGAACGGAGTTTAACCCCTTTACTTCAACGCACCTATTACGGCGCCGCCGCGCCGCGCCGCTCGGTCCATCTGTCCGCCCAAACTACAGCGCTTGATAGGAAAAGCTATCACACCTGTTTGCTATGTAATAAACATAGGTAATTGATAATCACCACAAAAAGTAGTTTACTATAACAACGCAGCATAACAGAGGCATTCAAACAAAGTTACTTATTATTCGGGGCCTGTTGGTCTAGTGGTTAGTGACACTGACTGCTATACCGGTCGTGGGTTCGATTCCCACCCAGGACAAATGTTTGTGTGATGAGCACGATCATTTGTTCTGGTTGTCTGGGTGTAATTTATCTATAATAATATGTATGTATTTAGAAATATATAAGTATGTTTATCAGTTGTCTGGTTACCATAACACAAGCTCTGCTTAGCTTGGGATCAGATAACCGTGTGTGAGTTGTCCCGGAATATTATTATTATTACTTATGAATATTTAATGATGTTCATAGTAAGGATGTTCGGTCTAAGAAAACGAACACTTGCTAACATGTGTCTTTATACTACCTACGACCTTGCACCCGGAACAAAGGATAACATTGTACGTGGTCGTGTACACTGGGGCAGCAGCCCGCAGCGACAATCAATAACGCAATTATGTCTGTAGCGAGGTAATTTTTGCAATTTAAAAAGCTCGTTATAATGTCACTCATACCACGTTACGGGGAGGGACTCTACCCGCCGACTGTATCTATACTATATTGTTATAGTACACCAAATTATATAGGAAGTTTTGTCCATCAATTTCGAAAGGAAATTCTGACGAACGAAATTGTATCTAATATTATGACAGCAAAGTTAGTAAAACCGTATCAAAATAAATGAGAAAGTAAATCTGTTTGTTTGTTTCAATTTTACAAAACATAACATAACATAACATACCATCACGCCTGTATCCCCGAAGGGTTAGGCAGAGGTGTACCAATATACACCCACAGTTCGCCGGTATGTTTAGGTCCCATGTAATTAATAGGGGCGAGCCTATTGCCACTAACCGGGCACAAATCCAAACTCCGACCTGCTACTAAGAATTTCATAGAAAAACCCAATAACACCTTGTTCGACTTGGGAATCGAACCCAAGACCTCTAGCGTAGCAGTCGCGCTTAGCACCACTAGGCCAATGAGGCAGTTTCAATTTTACGGACGTTGTTATTCGATATAGTAAGCTTGAGATATATGTATTGAAACACAAGTTCTTTGTAGTGTAGTACTTAAATGTTCCAACGATTAGCGTTTCTCGTCAACGGCTTGACAGGGCGGTTAATTTAAAACAACGCCGGCTTTCATTATGCACCCATTACGCCTCGTGGCTGTCACCTCTTCCCACCCTGTGACCACCTCACTAAGCATTCTTTGTATTTATTTATTTCTTCTTGACCAAATATGAGTATTTATTTAAGACTAGCTGTACCTTGCGGCTTCACATGCGAGAATATGCAATATTTTGAAAAATTCTCAAAATATCTTTACAAAATATAGCCTATGTGTTATTCTGATGTTTAAGCTATATTATTGTAAAATTTCATTAAAATCCATTCAGTAGTTTTTACGTAAAAGAGCAACAAACATCCATACATACATCCAAACAAACTTTCGCGTTCATGATTATGGGCCTCTGTCTTAAATGATAGGTAAAAACGAGTCCCAAATCTCTGTTGAAATTGGGTTCAAGCTCGAAACCAAAATGAGACCAAAATAATGATTGACTTGCTTTTATGATAGGGTTTTGCAATGTTATGCTTAACAAAAGCTCGTACAGCTGTGGATTTTTAGAATGATCTCTCTACAATCGGCCAGCCCAGACTAATGTACGCATAGCCGGTAAAGGTGTTGCGGGTTCGATCCCAGCAGGTGACAAATATTTTTGTGAAAGAGAAAAAATGAGAAATCGTCATGTATGTATTTGAATGGTTGTTAATCGCACCGTGACGAGGGTATGAAATATCTCGAACGTCAGCCAATTTAAAAAAAATGTTGTGGCAATGAGTATGAAGTTATAAGGATAACGATGAATTTAGTTTGGTGTCTGCGTACTTGTACTACATAAATAAATTATATGTTTTTACTTGAAGGCACTGTGACTGTCTGTCACACACCGGTCGCAATTATATGGGGATATTATGCGAATTGCTTGAATGTTCTAGCATCTAGCTTAATTTCAAGTTTTTTTGTAACTTGACATGTATGCAGGAATTTATGTTTGTTTACACAATTCAATATAATGGTACCTACTTCGAGCTAGTTTGATGATAGAGTAAAAGGTTATGCGTTACTAAGTAATTAAAAGACGCAATCTTATCGTGTTGAGGTAGGTTGTTTAGTACCTAGCTGTCTTGGTACTTTGAGTCTAGATGATTTAAAAGTACCTATGTGTTAAAAATATACTTTTTTATTGAAAACTTAAACGTTCATTTAGCAAAAAAAATGTTAGGTGATAAAGCTACTCTAAGCAAAGAGAGCTATGTGTTGTCCTGTCCAGTGTATGTATGTTTGTATATTTGTAACACTCCAAAGACAAAAGGCCAAATTGGAAGGAAATATTTTTAAGTTTTTTTAATATCTGTATTCTAGTCTTACAAAATATTGGATTTGTGGAACTCCTACATTTAGGTAAGAGTTGCAGTTTTCTGCCTTTGTAGGCTAACTGCAATAATTATGAAAATAGCTTGGTTTTTTTTTTTATTTTAGCTTGTGATTTTGGCAGGGCATTCGAGTTTATCAAGTAACTGGTAAATAAGTGTTGTTGTACTCACGCGTTCCTCTGCGCGCGGCGCTCGTCGTCGGCATCGTCGAGCGTGTCGGCGTGCTCGGCGGCGTCGCGCTCGCCGTCGAACTGCACGCGCCGGTCGTCCGCGTCGCGCGGGCTGCCCGCCGAGCCCGAGCCCGACCACGCGCCGCCCGACATCTGCGCACACAAGCCGCACTCAGCGCCACTGTACCACCACACATGCTCGGCGTTCGCCAGCTCGCCCGCCGACCGCCACTGCCGCATGCTGAGCGCTCGTGTCACTGTGACATGCAGGACGAGTGCAGGCGGCGGAGGGCGGCGGAGCACTGGCGGCTGCTGGCGCGGCTGGCGTCCTTCAGCCAGCTATAGCGTGGTGGGATATCGATCGCTCGCGCCACTCACCTGGTGCTCGGAGCCGGTGCTGGCGGGCTGCGGCGCCGACACCTCTGAGCTGCTCACCGAGCTCACGCCATCTGCAACACATACGCGTTAGACCCGACTAGAGATTTTTTACGGGCAAAGACGAAACTGAATTTCGGCTTTAGTCTCAACTCGACCAAAAGCAATTCCTAAAAAACTCACTTATAACTAATATAAACATACCTATCTTCATTGTTAGTAGTGTTTTAAGTAATGTAAGTAAACATATTTTAATACTAGCTGTGCCTGCGACTTCGTTCGCGTGGATGACGAAACTTATCAATGAGTTTTTAACCGCAAAATTAAGTTTGTTTTTTATTGTTTATACTTTTCCGGGATAAAAACTACCCAGTGTGGTGTCCAGGATAATAAAGAATAATTATACCAAGTTTCATCGTAATCGAACCGGTAGTTTTTGCGTGATACCTGAACAAACAGACAGACAGACAGACAAAAAAAAAATTTTTCACACTTTTGGGTTCGGTGGCGGTCTAGTAACACCCCCCGCCATTTATATTTTTTCGATATTTTCAATGTACAGAATTTTCACTTTTACAGATTTATTATAAGTAGGTATAGATATTGTCTTAAAGAAATCACGTTTTATTATACATTAACTATCATTTAAACTAAATCACAGTTAACGAACTGTTTCAAAAAAATGTTAAAATCACACGTACATAATTGCATAAAAAAAAATCAAAACACAACCTACTGCAAAATTCGCGGCACAAACTCAATTAACATAAACAAGTTTGTTCATAAATATGAGCGCGGTCGCTTTAAACTGACATTTCGTCGTTCGCAGGCTTGCAGCTCACTATACCTACTGAGTATGTCCGATCGCAGAGTGGATACTGTCAAATTCACTTACGGTTTCGGCCGCAGACGGCTGGATCTAAGCCGAAACCGATAGTTGTCTCGGACACTAGGTAATGCGTATAGGGAATTTTCGTGAGTAGTGTGAGTTTGGGACCGTCTTCGCTTCGGTTGCACTTTGGGCACTTCTGGCTAAATGGAAGTCGAAACCGGAGCTAAGCCGAAACCGAAAGTTGTATCGGACAATCGTTTTTGCATACAGCGTGTTGTCGTGTGTAGTGTGGTAATCTAAATATATTGTTACTATTGTTATGATTTGACTGATTATTATGTTTATATTTTCTTTTTAAATCTGCAGCTCAGTAGTTTTTTTTGTCCTTTATTTTTGTTAAAAAAACATTAATTAATTTATGTTTTACTGATTTTAGTGATCTAATGGAGGGATGGCCTTACCTACTACAGACACCTGACTTGATTTTATGTGCAGAATATTTAATCTGTAAACTACTGTCTTGTATTGATGAGGAAATAAAGAAGAGTTTTATCATTTGATTTGTTATTATAGTTTGTTGTGTAAGCACGTACCGTGCGGCAGTCGTGCGGCGCTGTAGGGCGGGGGCGCGGCGGCGTCGCGGCGCGGCTCGGCGCCCGCCGGCACGCGCCCCGGCGCGCCCTCCGCCCACACCACGCGCTCCATCTCCTCGTCCAGCTGCACCTCGTCCTGGCCCGCCATCTGCGACAACACAACACGCTCATTATCCATCATACACTTACCACACTCGCTAGAACAAACACAGAACACTCAACACGCAATGTAAGTGCCAATTCTACCAATAGGTGAATTGAAGGGATTAAATGTGAAGGCTCAAGTTGATGCCGTAAGGCTGCGGTTCCACGGAGGCGAAGCGGAGCAGAGCGGAGACGAACTGTTACGCGATTCACCAATCACAGTGAAGCGGAGTGTAAGAGATGTAGATTTAAAGCCATGTGATTAGTGAATCTCCGCTCGTCTAAGCTCCGCCTCAGTGGAACCGCAACCTAAGTCTCGTACAAGGAAGGAACACCTGCAAATTCGCATCGCAAAAAGTGCCGCATTGCAAATGAAAACTGAAGGTCGGTGTTTAGGCTACTTCAAATTTCAAAACTATCGGTTAAGTATTAGGCAAGTAGATATTATTGTTACGATTGTATTTATAAATGCATTCGCATCCTTATAGTTAGATATGTATCAGCGACGATCAGCGGATAAATACGACACGTTGTGAGTATTATATCGGAATGCTATAATTACACAGCGACGCGGTACGAGCCAACGAGGAATACCAACACATCTTATTATGTTTTCCCATACACAAGTGTACACGGAAATATTCTTTAACTTTGATTTTATAGGCTGCGTGTAAATAACGTTTTTTGCGTTACCCTACAAATATAGGTACCCAAAAGATTGACTTTTCGTTAATAAATTCCACCAAATCTAGAAACCGATATTAGGGAAATACACGAATAGTATTCGTCTCTTGCGGGGATCAAACCTGCAGCATCAGTTAGTGAGGTGATCATTCGTGCCGCCGCCGCCGCCGCGCCGCTAGGGAGAGTAACATAGGGATATCCGATTTAACCGAATACATATAAAACCTAGCCATGTTGATAATAATAATATAGTTGACAGAACAGTTACCACGCCCAATCGCATACCCGTTCACTGTAATGCACTTCACGAAACTTTATAAACTCGACTCAAACTTTTTCAAAAAACACATGCACTTCGTTCACGACCTATTGTGTCAGGTGTTTTATTTATAAAACCTTTGGATAGTTTGAAAGTTGAAACATATTATATTGAATAATCAGTACAGGATGAAATACTAAATAAGGAAATCAAAGTACGTAGTATTCGCGGCAAGCGGACAGGGGTACTAGTGAGACGCGAGCGGCCCAAGAAGCCGGAGGTTGGCGGGCGGCGGGGACGATAAGTGACTGGTCAGTGAGAAGAGACGCTTTCGCAGCGAGGGCAATTTAAATAAAAAGCATAAGTAGGAAGTAAATCATTTTCAACATAACAAACTGTTTTTTTTTTTTAATTTTAGAGCGAGTTCGATCAACTCCGCTCACATTCGGTTCATTCTGAGAAAAAGAAAGAAAACTTATACCACCTCTTTTTTGCGTCGTATGTTAAGTGACACCGCTTGAAAACCAACATAATCTTTCACAAATATCGTCAGTAGCTGCACTGTTCACTTATTCTGTTGGCTAGCAGTCGGGCAGTGTGTCGTGTTCCCGCGCGGGCGCTCGGGGTGAGTGTCAAGTGCGAGCGGCGCGCAGGTCAAGTGCACCCCATTGACGGGCGCGCGCTATTTATACCGCCCGCGGTCCGCGCCATTCACAACGCTCGCCGACCGAAACTGATTGAGCGTAACTGCGTAACCTAACCAATGTCTGGGGTGGTTGCAGTCGTCAAAATCTTCTTTCTAATAGTATACTAGCTGTGTCCCGCGGTTGTCTTCGCTTTAAAGCTAGTCCGTTTAAAAAAAACCATAAGCTATCGGCGAGTGAAAATCCTGTCAAAATCGTTCCAGCCGTCTCAGAGATTAGCCGGAACAAACAGACAGATAGTCAACCATTTTAGAAATTGGCATTTTATCTAAGTAAGCACCTTATACTTTCATGCGTTAAATGAAAAGCTGTTAATTTAAATCATAGACAAACACTTAACAGACAACTTAATTTATTCGTAAGGATGTTCACAACTGACGTCCCCTTGACAAGCTCTAAGGGAAATCCATTATTACTGTTATATGTGTAAATGATCGATCCTATAATTAGGGTCAAGTCTAGCAATAGTATGAAGACGCAATATAAGAAATAGCTGTAATACTAATGTGTTCATGAATAATGCAGGCTGTTGATAAGGTCCGCGCTGCGCCGGCGCGGCGACCACCGCCCGGCAGTGCGCATGCGCGGCCCGCTGGCTCTAATGTACAGCGTCACCTAATACTGAAGCCCTAGTAACGCTCAATCACATTGTTGATATAAATCTAACTCTATCTGATTAATCTCGGTACCTACTTACACATTCCTATTTTGCATTTTTTGCGTCTTATTTAATTCGATTCGCAACTCGATTAATCTAGTGAAATCACCCCTTAATGATTAATCGAGTTTTAAATTGTCAAATGGTAATGAATGCTCGAATGGCAAAACTTTTTATAACTGAATATATTTTTTTGCAAAAAGGGCTCGGTTCTACAGCTAGCTTATACTTATTTTTTTGTGGTTTTTCGCGTAAAGAGCGATCAACTTTTTTCACTAGATATGCGTTTTGAGCATTGAACTCGATTAAACACGAAAATTGACTGGAATTCCTTGCACTGACCACCTCCAAGGTACGTAATGAAGATACTGTTGTTTCTGCGAGTCACTACATTTATCATAGGCAAAAAACAATTTACGTCTTGTAGTATTTTAAATAGCGCCTTTAACAATATTAACGTGCGTTCTGCACACAGTGCCGCGGCTCTCCCACCGTCGAACAATTCGACGGTAAATCGTCTCGATTCCCGCAGCGTGTCATTTTAAATAAATATTTATATTTTCGTCGCGAACAATACCATCTCCGGTGGCGCGAACCAGATCGAATGTCCGCACCGCGCCGGCGACCACACGACGTTCACATTAACTGATCGCTGCAAATAATGTACTCTTGCAATCTAACCATACACCGTCAAATACAGAACTCCTACTACGAGGACTACGCCAAATACAGGGACTACGCCAACTAAGACCGCTACGGGGACTACGACAACACGCCATTACCTTTAAACAGTCAGTGAGATGTTACTGTGACAGTATTTCTCATTAAAAAGGACGCTGTCTTTGACGGTGTACGAAATGTGAGCAAGTGGCAACACTGGCAACGCTCGCTTTGAGCCATATTCATGATTTCGTATAGTGCAGGTTTGAGGCAGCTACGAGTCGTGGCTTTTACTACTTCGTCGAACTATTATGCTGACTGGAAGAGCTTTTAAACCATAGTTAAGTTGAACTAACCGCTTACCTAGTTAACTAGGGTCGCTCTATGTACGGTTGGGTGTTGTCTCACAGCAGGCGCGCGCGACACGCGCCGGCACACGCGCGCCGCACGTGGTCGCGGTCCCACTATTTACAATTTACAGCTCAATAAACGCTGTGTTGTAATAATCCTTCAAATGAACAAGGTTTCGCATTATCGATTCCTCTGATAACCGTCATCAATGCTATGATTTTCGCACAAACAACTGCCAAGGTGAGGCGGCAGAGAGCGTACGTGACCAGCGCACATGACTCCAACACCACCCGAATAGACCAAGCCAATACTACATAAATTACCAGTTCTAAGAGAAACTATGCCCTTTCTCAACTCTCAATAGTGCATCGATTGAAGGCCACTAAAGTAATTACCTAATACGCGTTAATACTCTGCAGGTGGTAAGTAGTGATGTATTTATTAATGAGTTCGTAGGAATCTAAATCCCGCTGCAACGCGCCGATAACAGCATTAACAGCTCGATATTATATATTTATGAAACGTTCGTTACGCTCCGGGCGGCGGACGCGCCGATAAACTGAACACAGTCGGTGCACACACACTGACTGATACATTGCCACGGTTACATTGATTCCCATGCACAATTATAATTCTGAATTATATTAATTCAACACTGAATTTTACAGGTCTGTGTGTCTATTTAGAATAGTGATGTCTAATAAGAGTGCTTGATAGATTCTAAAAGTCTTCAAAACATCAGTGGTACGAGATAGTACGGGCTGTGGTATTGGTACCAAGCGGGGCACGAATGTGGTGCGCGCCGTAACAAATCCGCGCGTGTAAGCGCTGCACGATAACCGCCGATCGTCACGATCTAAACTAATTGCAAGTTGCGTAATTTTGTTATTTCATATTGTGGTTAAATTGTTATTTAATAAAAATGGCGAACACATAACCATTAATAAAAAAAAGCTATAAAATCCATCTCCCATGTTAGAGCGTAATCAGTTTATCGCTAGTTTTACAAGCATTCGATTTATAAATAAGCTTTCTAAAACACACTTTTTTTCCACACGAGGTTTGAACCTGAACCACATCGCGAACTAACAGTTGGTACAGTGACATCTATACCTTCGCCACTTTTTCGTTAGTTCCGTTCATCTAATGTTGTAATCGAAGCGTGGATGAGTTGTCGGTGACGTCACGACAGCACGCGAGCACCGCACGACGCGCGCCAGACGCTCCGGCGCCGCCACATGTCATAGCGACTGCTGTCATAAGCTCACGAGTGTTATTGTAGGTACTATGATCACAGGTGAACAACTGTTATTGTATTCCGGCTGTTGAAGGCAACTCCGTCCGCGTGGGTGTCGTTATCGCAGCGCAAGGTACCCTGTAACCTTTCATGGGATCCAAGCTCAATCCTTACAAAGCTTCTTCTAAATAGCTTTAACGGTTCAGCCGTGAAAGCGTAAGACTGACGGAAGTTCCTTTCAGCTTTTCATAGTATTTCAATTCAATTCAATTCTTTATTGCATACCATAACGTTACATAGGTGGTCAATACAGTAAGTTAACAGCTCATTATGGACCCTGTCGGGCACAGCAAAAGTAGGAGAGAGGAGGAATATGCTAATTATTTTATGTATTATGATATATTTTAATATAATATAGTATATTGTGCGTATTTTATATAATTATCCTTTAACTAGTGGTTTATTATATTATTTTCATATATCTTAATTTATTTTGTACTATTTGCTATAACCTAGTCTATGAGTAGTTCAACTATATTGTATTATTGCACATTATAACATTTAATTATGATATAATATTCCTATTAAGCATATCTATTAATTACATATTTACCAGGATACAGATGTTTTAATAATAATTGGGGCTGATTCATACTCTCTTCACTAAAAATATCGACAATCTTTTAGTGTTATAGGATTATATAAACAACATTTTTTGTCTGACTCTGCACGTGGACCCGTCATCTTCACACGGGTATTAACATGTCGTTTTGGAAAGCCATACATATTTTGACGCTTTGACGTGATATCTATCAAACTAAGAAACCTGTTTATTTGGCGCAGTCTCTATGTAAAATAATAGTATTATAAGATAATAAATAAATTAATATGTTTTTACAAAATTAGAGGCAGCCTGGTGTTGTGATTTTGTTTTGCCGGTTTTCACCACAACAAGAGCACTTAGGAAGAGGTGTAGGATGGGCCTATTAAGGTTGACATTTAAAAATTCTTCTATATGGACTATGGTAGACTAATTATGAATATTAATTTATATTTTTAAACTAATTTATGTCCGTGCATATTATGCCTGCGTGCCTATAATCAGGTATATCCGAGCCATTCCGCCCGCGGCCATTCCTTATAAGTCGAGCTTCCTAAACAAACAGGCGATGCTCAACAAGTCGCAACATTATATCTGTAGGTCTATTCTGTAAATAATTTCGGTATCGAGCTTCACCTGAGTGACAATATAGCTCACTTCAAAAGTAAACCCAATTGGCCTTGATTTAGAATTCAAATTCGAGAATACGTATTTGACAGCTCACCGCGGCTTCCGCTGTCGAGGCATGAAAATAATGTTACAGAATAGCACTACAGTTCGGTTCCATCTCAATAGCTTTATAGTAATAAATAATTGATATTAATAACAGCATTGAAATAGACTAGGTATACATGTACCTACATGCTGTAGGTATGTAGGTTATGTTTACGATATTCACGGCGAGCGGAGCCTGACTCTCGTATATTGGGACAAGTCAATTACCGACAACCGCTCTCAATGTCATACAATTAGTTTCTAGTAACACACACTAGCGTAGTGTCAATATTTACTATACATTATTTTATGATACACTCTTTTTGAAGACCACCGTGGTCGAGTGGCGTACGCACCGGTTTTCATAGTGTCGCCAGCTCTGAGATCCCGGGTTCAATGTAGAAAACCACTTTTCTACATTGTCCCGGGTCTGGGTGTTTGTGGTACCTTCGTTGTTTCTGAATTCCATAACACAAGTGCTTTAGCTACTTACTTTGGGTTCAGAGCAATGTATGTGATGTTGTCCGCATTTATTTATTTATCTTTTATTATTTACTATACATTATTTTATGATACACCCTTTTTATGGAGCCGGGAAGTCGTCAAAAAGTTTCTCAATTGTAGGGAAGAGGGAGGGTATTGCCATATTGCTATAACTACAGGGTGTTAAGAAAACCCTGTCCGATCCGTTAATGTATTGTTAGGTATCGATATCTGATTCTATTAAAGTAAAAAATAATTGGAAAAAAAATATAACTTATTTTTTTTTTTTTCTAAAAATGCAAGTGTGAGTGTCGGCGTCATCACAGGTGCTGCCACTTGATCATACAAAAGGCCTCCAAAAATACCGACGACAATGGTGGTGTTACTTTTGTTTAAACCTCAAAAGAAAATTTTGCGGCAGAAAATGATTATTTCAAAATTCATTATTATTGTTACGGTCATGAATATTCCAAAGGACATCATCCACTCTCTATACATTTTTGGTCCAAACTCGAAAGTGCCGGCCAACCAAAAAAAATGTTATATTCTGACAGAGCTTGTCCTCTTAAGCATTTCTTAATATGGCACCAAAGCTGTGGCACCGCTGCACCTGATTTTATCCAGGGTTCGGGTCGGACAGGGTTTTCTTAACACCCTGTATAGATTGAAATAGTATTTCTCCTCGATGAATTTATATAAAATTGCTGATAACTTTCAAAATACTCAAACTAGTTTAGAACCATCTCAATCACATTGCTAACCCAAACAAAAAAACCGCATCGCTGTCGGTCTATTCGTTAGGAGCTACGATTCTACAGACAGAAACACAGACCTTCACAGTTTCTTTGCGTCAGGGGTTAAAAACCGGCTGGTGGCCTCTCCTTTCCCTTAAACGCGGACCAAACAGATCTCACACGATGTCCATGTGTAAAAAGTCGGTCGACGACCTTGTCGACACAAACAGATTAGGGAATTGACCGTGAAACTAAATATTGAACAAACACCACAGACTATCTACACAAATAAACAAAGAAATTGAAAAATTCTATGAAGTATGACAGTTTCTGTAAGCACTATCGATAACTGATAATAAGTTTTTATAAGCCTCTACAGCAGCGAGTTAAACATAAATATTGTGGCATCATATGTCAACACCACACATTTAAATAAAATTAATAATAAAGCAACATGATGTATATCACAAAAAAAAATGTTACATTCGGATATCGAACCCAAAGCAGTTGTGCAGTTACCTTTATAGGTACTACTCTGCCATCCGCGCTAGATTTACTGTGTAGTATTAAGTAACACAGTATTCAAAGAATCATGTAACTACACCTTCCCAGTCATCCGGAATCCTACACGGCTGGCGTTATAAAGATTGCTAATCACAAAGCTTTTACTAGTTCGCTGATAACGTACGTTTCATTCACAAGTGCATAACTCTAGCGGAAAGATCGTCTCAAGCAGATCAGATAACATATCTGCTCTCAGTAAAAAAAATCGCTCGAAACTTACGAGGATGGATAAGAAATTACAGAGTGTGCATATTGAGGTATGAACCGTAGCACTGATATGAACTAATTCTGTATAAAAAATAATATCAAGACAGAGCGCGTTTTAGCAAAACTTTCTCAAAACCTAATATTTCCCTAATAATGTTGGAACTATCGATATATTGGCATAAACGCCTGACGTTGCACGGAACATCAGTAAATAAATGTACTGCATTGTCTGCATTCATCCAAAAATGTTCTTACTTTCGGCATAATAGGCATTTAGCGATACGCGCACTCTATAGTTTTTACTCTATGTTTCAAACGAATATTATCACAATAACTGTTCGCCAGTGACGTTTGTGTTCGACACGGGCTTTACCGCTGAACACTATAATAGGCCGGTGACTTGCTATGTAAATGTCGATGCAAACAGACGGACAACACAGCTTCAAGTCTTCTGAAACGAATTGTTGACGCAATGCTATTAATAGATCGGCTCTTGTTAGAGATTCCGCGTTTGCCGAAACAGCAAAACATGGGAGGTGACAATTATTTTAAAAATTAGCCAATTACGATATGTAATAGTTCCTCTCATTGAGTGGCAATAAACGGTTTTTTTTGGAAATGACAAAAAAACTGAACCATTTTCTCTAGGTGCGGACCGAAGTACGTAATTTCTTAATTTCAAAAGGGTACCCCTAACCCGTAGAAAAAGATAATTATAAAAAGTTATAAAATTGTAAAATTAATAATCTTCAGTATTATTATAACATGTAAGATACCGTATCTTATATTATTACTAGCTGATCCCCGCGACTTCGTCCGCGTCAATTTCTGTTATTATGACAGCGATTAAGAAGTTTAAAAAAAAGTATTTCTGCGTAAATGATAATTTTAGTTAATATTATGTTGATAAAACTCTGTAGCAAATAATTGGCAATAATGCATTAATTTCGACCAAATGATTACCTTAAAAAAAGTTATAGTGAGTCAATCTTAAAAGATAGACATATACTGTCGCAGACATTTTTTTAGTTCATTTAAAGAGGAACAATTCTTTCATACATATATTTTGGGTAACTCGAACCGTTTACGCAGCGCACGCAACGGAAGCTTTCAAGTATGAATATTTTTCCCAGTTTTTGTGACATTTTTCACTGCTGCTTCGCTCCTATTGGTCGCAGCGTAATGTTATATATCCTAAAGCCTTCCTCGATAAATGGACTATCTAACACAAAAAGATTTATTCAATTCTAACCAGTAGTTCCTGAGATTAGCGCGTTCAACCAAACAAACAAACAAACAAACTCTTCAGCTTTATAATATTAGTATAGATTGAGCTGTATCCGGTAAGACTGGAAGCCGACCACAACATAGCCTGAGAAAAGGCTCGGCAGATGATGACAAATAAAAAATAATAATTAATTCTTATGAGTGTACTAAGACATTATTGTAATATAATTATATATACAGCATAATTATTGTAAAAAGAAAGTTACAGAAATAAACTATTTTTATTTTATTTTTATTATATTTACACATTTAGCAAACTCGAGCAAATACTGCATTAAAAGGTGTTCAGTATCAGAAAGTTTTTATTCCTTACGACTTTTTATCGTACCTTACCAACACGTAGTAAACCTCCGCTGTCCGTCCGTCTGTCATTCAGCGCGCGTCACCTCTCGCCCCGTAACACAATTAGAAAGGCAGTAGAAATTATTTGTTATTGCCAAGTGTAAAGTTAAGTTTGAGCTATTTCCAATTATTCGGCATCGCATATCGGAGCGATGGGAGCTCGCGCTACTTACAAGCTTCCTCTATTATACTTAGTTCTCATCCCATCATATATTTTAACAATAATGTACAAATAATTATTGTAACAATTATTATTTTTTAAAAGAGTAAACCTATGGAGATTCTTGCCGGCTCTTCTCCATAGGAAGGACACTTTGGAACCGAGCAACTAGAGTCTAGAGTCAGTAGTTTATAACGTAACTTTTTGGTTTACAAGAAATAAAAACTTTTTGATTTTGATTTTATCCATTCGTTACTTTGTTTTAAATTATCTTAATGTACAACTAACACTATGGACCGAGACGTCTGAAATTAATGTTTTGAATTGAATTGTTTTTAGTCAAGACAGTTTTTAATCTTCTTCGATTGTACAGAACCTTTCAAGCGTTACTTATGAGGAACCCTACTCATGTTATGTTTGAACATTACATTAAACTTTTTAATATAAAGTACATAAATCGGATTCGTTCGCTACATGTATACACGAGCTGTCAGATAATGTCACCGTATCCACACTTGTGACATGAAGTGATAACGGAACGCGAAAAACATGACCGCGCGAGCCGCGAGCCGCGAACCGCGATCGTCGCTTGTTTACACACCAAAACCAATAAGAAACACTGGACAAGTCTGTTGAAGTATAAGCAATTAAAACTACTTTTTATGCATTATGTCGCGGTTTATCTTAAATATTAGGTCCCGACGTCTCGATACCTTTGCAAGTATCATGGTGACGGGCAAACTGTGGTGTCGATACGTCGGCGTCGGGACTTAAAATCTAAATTAAACCGCCAAATCTAAGAAACCAATATATGTATAAGTAATTAATCAAGCACCAATATTTTTCTCAACGCTGACCCCACTTATTAGGTCCATTCATGTCAAAATAATTAATTATGTTTCTTTACAAAAACTATTTAATAATTACCTAAGTTTTATTATATTCCGTCTCGTACATAGGTACATAAATACTATGTTATATGATTTGTCAGAGGTACCATTACATGCATATTCGATTGATTTGATTGATTCGCGTCGCTTACGTGCGTACACACGGCTGCAGCAAGCCAGTGCCGCACTCATATCTAAATTACGTAATTTCTTCTTCGAAAACTGTTGTTTACCTTTTTTTGTTTAAATAATCGAAATAAGATTAAACCCACATCAAGTATCCTGTAACGCAAAAACATAACAATGAATACCACATCGGTACCCAATAGATGCAGCGTCTGTACTTAGTTTAGTACGTGTAAGCACGCGCGTGGGGCACGAGACGTGAATACCAAGCGCTGTTGATATTGTTCTCGCGCAGCTGTCACCATGCACCCGTACGGCTAGAACTAGACCAGCCAGGGTACATATGACCACAAGAATATTGTTGTTGTGGTAGTACTTACTGGGTGCAGTAGGTATCTGTGGACAAGGACTTGCGCGGTGCGCAGTACATGACATCGACCGTGGCGCGGCTGGCGGCCGAGCGTGACTCTATCTTATCCGGCGGCGATTGCAAGCCGATAAATTTCGCGTAAACACCACTATCTTTTATATCGTGCCTTAAGAAAATGTGGCTGCCTTCGGCGCTCAGATAACGGCTGCCTAAATGATACGCGTGTAACCCTGAATTATGTGTGTCGATATGCTTCCGTACTGCGGCGCTGGCCCGCTAACGCTACCGGACACCCTCATGACATACAGTGGTGACTGCTGAAGACATAAATATATAGGACATGAGGTCTAATGAACATTCAAGGCCACTGCCGAGCTGTTTATGACACAGACTAGGGCTCACGTGAAGTCACGTGTTTCATTATTTATGGAATAATATAAACCTACATCTATCTTGTCGAACCAGTACATAATGTATGACTAGTTTTACAACATCATGATCTCAACTTAACATAATATAATGGTGTCTAAACAAACCGCCTTGTTTATTGTTTTTTAAGCTTTGTCTAGACTGACACACTGTCTACTGAATAGTCACCTGTTTACTCAGCAAACAACAACACATTAAAACTAACAATACAATTTTGGGTATTAAGAGGATCACGCTCTGACTAACTGTGAATCATTATTGACTGACATTCATCATTGTAGGCATACATCACCACTCATCACTGAGGTATTGACACCTACATAGAGTCACTAGTAAGACGCGGGGAGATTGTCATACCCGATCAAATCAGTCATCTACACGAGTTTCTAAATGTTCAACTAAATAAGAACAAGGTTATACGTACTCCACAAGTACAGACCTCCATGGTGGCATCGACGCGCGTCTGACTGCCAGCCGTGACTGTATACTGTACTTCGACGGAGGTCAGAGTTGGTTGTGGTCAATACCGATCGACGAGTGTTTACCAAAACATCTCAGGTCAATCACTTCATCATTATAATTCTAAAATAATAGGTACCTAACAGTACATCGTACACAAAGTTAATTTAAGTTTCATTATTATAGCGAAAGCTGATAACAGCTGCATGGGGAAAGTCTATAAATAGAGGGTATTGATATGCCGACTGCAGTTACAACTGATAATATGAAATAAGAACCAACTGCGATCTGGACGAATTAGGGCTAGTTGATGATTGAGATGAATAGAACGTGTGTAGAGGTTATGTTAACGAGAGCTTATAGGGGGATGATTGATGTTTCCGATTTAAACGATAAACATTCAATAGTATCGACTAAAAATCCAGCACGACTTACTGGCGGCTCTAGTACCCAAATTACCTATTGCACGAAACATATTTATTTAACTGCGGTTGCCGAAATAGTTATCGCCTTGTAGGACTTAACTGATTTACTAATGAATGGAAGATTTGGTACACTCCGACATGTGACAAACAAAAAGTTTGCGTACGGTACGCTGTGATAATAAAATACATGAGTAAACAATTCACCATAATTGTTTCTTATTTGTCTGTATTGGTCAGTTCTGTGTTTCATACAGACGCTAATTACTCTACAATGATGCTAATTTGGTGACGCCTTGGCCGGCCGTCGCTGGCCGAGCGAGTGGCGACCACTGCCCCGGGCGGCTAATGTGCCTGCTTAACATGCGAGAGCATATCAGTTGGCAAGTGCCGTACCGTACCGCGCCGCCGCTCGTAATAGCCTCATCCGATTATGGATACCGCAACAAAAACTCATAATCGAGTAATGATTACAGAAAAAAGTGACCTTCGAGACGTGTCCGGCTCTCACGTAATGACAGCGCCGACAAGCGGAGCAAGCGAGTAGCGGCCAGCTGCCGGTGCCGGGCAAGGGTGCTGCTCGCTGCACAGCGTGTGTGAGCACGTGACAGACACCATGACACGCCACGGTTTTTGCACCCATTGATACTCGTTTTACTTAAATACATTATTAATTTATCAAGGATTAGCACACCGTTATGAGTCAGCAAAAATAATTGTAATCACCGGTGCTCGTGTGTGTGTGTTTGTACCGACACAGTACAGAGGCACTGCGGAACGCGAAGGGCTTTATAATTTGCATTAAATGTAGAACAATCTTATTACCGTAATTGATTACTTATTGCCTGTTGTATAATACTACGAGCAGGTGCGGGGGGCGCGGCGGGAGAGGTGTGGAAGGTGGGGGGAGGGAGAGTTCTACGCTTTGTCATTGCGTTTGCGTTGTTTTCGTATAGTTTACGTTATTGGTGTTGGCACAGATTTAACAAACTATTTTTAGTATGTACTATGCTATCTATCATTGAACATTTTCAAAGAAGCACTAGAAATTTGCGATATTTATTTTCTCGACAATTATTATGTAAATTCGTGTCGTACAGTTTCCGTTTTGTGTTTGCGAGGTGGAATAATAAATACGAGGAATGCCTGAACTTTTAAGCTGCACACTGCAGGACTGCTTAAATCTTTAGATAGGATGAGCGATATTTTTTTTTTTTGAAAGATGATGGAAGAGTGCAGTTTTCAGGTACCAGCAGCATGCTGGTTGTGGTGATCGCTCATGTTATGTGCGCATGATGCAAAAACACTATACCTACTTATAGGCCGACCTCGGCGATCAGCACACTTGACCGACACCGAACTCTGACATAGGCAACACTCACACACACGTACATAGCGCGGTACTCTACGTCACATGTCGTCAGGCATCTACAGCGAGTGAAAGCTCGGGAAGAACTGCAACAATGTGCGAGCATCTGAGGTGGCCTTGATGAACGTTTCGCGCTGGGGATGCGATGCAACCGAGGGTGAGCCCCCCGCCCCTCTCTCGCACCCTGCCCTGTAGGCACGTGTGACGTCACCCGCGGGGCGACTGGTTTCCCGCGCCGCGGGTACAGTCACAGCGAGTGGCATTTGTTTATCATATAAATATTACATACTTTATGAGGTGCGTAATGAGCACTCGTGTTTTCAAATATTGCTCATGTATTATCAAACAAGGTTGTTTTTAAGTCGTCCTAACGAGATCGTAAAGGCAGTAGAGACTAGAGAGAGCTCTGGCTGAGTGATAGCGATGGCCGCGGGCGGCGCGGCGGGCCCGGAGGCCGGGGCCGGCTATCCGTCGTCCTTGAGACGGACGTTCGCGGAAAGTTTTGCTGTGATTGACTTCTCAGAGAAATATCGCGCCGCTCTCTAGGTATTATCACTATTAAAGTGGATCGTTTGGTATTGTTAAAGCAAATAAGTATAACTATACCTAATCTTACGAAATTTATTTTTAAGATTAAAAATTTTCTATAAGTCATTAAAAAGGTAACTCGTTACTTTAGTTTCTATAAATAATTCTTATTAAATAAATACAGTGTTTTTATTATAACATTGGCTCAGCTAACAAGGTATGTACCTACTTGTAAGTCAGTCCGAGAGTAATGACTAATGAGCCGCCCGGCCGTGTTATCGGCGCCCGCTGACGACCGGCTAGATTTATATCAACACCATTTATTGCTAAATTATACTTGATTCTTACAAGTTTTATGAAAACTTTGACATTATAGACCATGGCGACTTATTATATTTATGTAGGTAATAGAAAACTTTATAGACTTTTTATGATTATTAGCTATATTATCACAAAATTAATTTAATAAAAACTTCGAATAATAATATTAGGATTTTAATTTGGTAAATAAAAATCTCATACGTTCTTGTAGTGTTTTAGAAAGACATCTTGAAATTAAAATAGAATTACCGCTCGCGTTCGACCTTTCTTTCTCACATCCGCATTACGTTGAAAACTGTAGAGAACAACTCTTATAACAGGGAAAACATTTTATTATGGCAACAAAATGAAGGTATGATACACATAACATCTCAACAACAACAATGTTAATCAGATGTAATACCTCTGCAGTGTATGGATAGGTTTTGGGAAAGTACCACGTGCCTACAAATTTTGGGATTCAAATACCACTCAGGTAAAGTGGGAGGCATAAGCGATTATATTACGGACTGAACATATTATAGGTAAACACACACATAGCATACATTCCTCTCTACATCGAATACTGATGATTTACGTATAAGATGTTTGTTCAACGTCGTTATTTGTAGGTATCTATTTCAATTGATCGATAGTTTGATTGAAACTATTACACAGAGAGTAGTGATCGAGTCTATCTGCAGGCGGCCCTCGGCGTCGCGCTCCACTAGGGGCTAAGGCTGCCTCGCGCCGGTGCGCGCGACGCGAGACACAACACGCTGCCCGACACGCCGCCACTGAGCCGCTAGCACTCACTCGCTACTCGCTAGCTCACTCGACATGTTTGCTTTAAAACAATATTACCGAGTGCCTTTACCATGAAATCACAAAATCACGCATTGATCACTTCAATGTGATTTATAGCAACATTTAGATTTTATTGCCTGCCGTCGATTTAAACAAGACGTGTCAATTGATTTGCGAGAAATGTTCACACAACACATACATCGAAATACAAGACAATGACAGGCTTCGAGCGCAGAGCTTACACAGACATCACACACACACACACACGGCTCGGGTGGCGAGCGGTGCAGCGATCAGCGGTCAGCGGTCAGCGTGCGCAGTGCACTGATCACCTGCGATACTCTTATAATAATACGGAAATCGTTACGATCAATAAACGTAATCCATAAGGCGACTGTTTGTTTTTATGACTATTAATTTTCGCCCGATATCGCGTCAATGCTGCGGACTGCGTTCGATGTCCATGTCGTATGTAGGTATGGTTAATAAATAAACTAATTAATTTGTTTATAAGTGCAAATTAAAATAAATATTTCGCAAAATAAAAATTGTAAGTGAGGTAATTGACTGACCTGTGGGGCGAAGCCCAGGAACGAGAGCTTCCTCTTGCCGCTGCTCATGTCGTGTGTCGTGTCCGCGGTGCGCGAAGGGCGCAGTCGCGCGCGCACGTGTGTTCTGCTTGCCGGCGGCGCACCGACTGATACCCGCGGCGGCGCGCGAGCCCGCGAGTGGGCGCGGGCCAGCCGGCGCAGCCGCCGCCGCCGCCGCTGCCGAGGCGCGGGGGCGCGGGCGAGGGGGCGCGGGCGCGGGGGCGCACCGGCTCACCTGCAACGCGACACCCAGCTGCAGCAGGGACCAACCCCGAGCCGTAAGCTCTGCTCGGGGAGGTGCCTAGCGAACAGCTACCGAGGGGAACCCGGGTGAATGTAGGCGTGTAAATAACAAATATGGCATCCTGACCAGTTTACTAGGAGAGATATATAGTAGATATCACGGGAAAACTTGAAGGAAGCTAGACAGGTAGGTACTTAAACAAAATATTAAACGAACTAAAACTAGACCACGTAAAATGGGGTCTAAAAAGGACGAAACAAGAAAATAATTCGAAGCAAACTCAGAAAAGCATAGGGCCTGGGAAAAAATGGTAAAGGTAGAGCTATGTTCCAGCAGCATGGACGCTACAGAACATACGAACATAGACTGCAAAAATCATTACCATTTCTTTAAAAGAAATGCAATATTTTTTAAGTGTGTTACACTCTTTTGCAGCTTGTTATGAAATTACTATCAACAGTATGCACAACACTGTGCCTGACCGGCACACTCGCTCGTCGCTCTGCATCTCACAGTACTAACGCAAAGCTAAGTATTATTGTGGAACTAACACAAAATAAATAATAACAGGTACTACGATGCTTCGCTTACAAAGTTTGTTTCAACTCAATAGTTTTGAATGCGAAGGAAAGCCGGTATCTCGTCCATTGTAACCGCTCTCGCGTGTGTAGTGATGTATGCCGAACTTCGCGACGTTTCCGCTCCATAGATAGCAGGCGGTAGCGCCGCCGCCGCGCCGCCGTGGGTATTGTACCTACCTATTGCATGATTTGTAAAAGTTTTGCGATTTACAGAGACCGTGGTCATAGATGCATATTGGCTGTAGTAATAATAAACTGGGACAACTCACACACCTGGTCATCTCACTAAACTAAGCAGAGCTTGTGCTATAGTAACCAGATAACTGATAAACATACTTATACAGAGTGTAAGAAAACCCTGTCCGACCTGAAAAAGTGATACAGGGTACGCAATCACATGCCCAAATAAAATATTAAATTTGGTATATTCATGATAGTAACAATATTAATAGTATGAAAAAAAAAATTGCCGAGAATTTCTCCAAATTTGAGGTTTACCTAAACAAAAATTACACCACCATTTTCGTCGGTATTATAGGCGGGCTTTTGTATGATCATTTCTCATCACCTGTGACGCAATGACACTCTCTGTGGCCTTTTGAGTTGGTTTTTTTTTGGTTTTATATATAGATATTTTTTTCAATTTATTTTTACGTAATTGGAATCAGATATCGATACCTAACAATACCTTAACTGATCGGACAGGGTTTTTAACACCCTGTATATTTCTACACCCAGACACAATAAATGTTCGTACTCATCACACAAAGATTGGTCCTGGGTGGGAATCGAACCCAGGACCTCCAGTATAGCAGTCAGGGTCACTAACCACTAGACCAATAGGCCCGTCAAACAGTACAGTTACAGACCAGTACAGTGTAGCTTTATAGCAGTAAAGTGAAGAAGTGTCTGGATGAAGAGGGCCCTTTATTCATTACTCTCCTTTCTTCAATTCATTATACAATATGTCAATGAATGATTTATTTTAATTAATTTGTCATTTGACGCCCTTGATTCACAATGTATGTTTGTATTTAAACAAATCTCAGACTGAAACTATCACAGTATCACTACAAGTCACATGAAGTAAATGTAATGAGAACTAAGCATTATTTGCTTTTCAATGAGTTCATTAATGTTAGTGAGCAGACATAAGACATTACGCAGTTTAGTTATTAGCTATAAAACTACTGCCTCGCATTTAATGACAGCGTTATCAGGAGCCGTTGTGTAATCACACCGAATTAACGGAATTAGTTAGCAGTCGATACCGCAAGGCCGCAATAACACCGACACGAGCGCGCACCAGCAGCCGCCGAGCTACGTCCTGCATCCACTCATAACCATTATACAGGGTGTTAAGAAAACCCTGTCCAATCCGTTAAGGTGTTGTTAGGTATCGATAACTGATACAAGTAACTTAAAAAAATTATAACCTAAAAAAAAATTTCTTTCTTATATGGCGAGAGAGAGAGACACAGGTGCCGCCAAATGATCAAACAAAAGGCCATCAAATAATACTGACGAAAATGGTGTTGTAATTATTGTTTTAATCTCAAATTTAGGGAAATCCGCGGCAAAAAAGTCAGTTATTTCAAGTTCATTATTATTGATACTATCATGAATACGCCAATTTTAATATTTTTTTTGGGCATGTGATTGTGAACCCTATAGCACCCTTTCGGGTCGGACAGGGTTTTCTTAACACCCTATATTACCGCGCGAAAACGCAATACTCCTCTCGCATGCGAATCCTCAAATTTGTTCATCTTAGTACTTTATACAAATGTAGATGAACCTATTTAACGTTCTGGTCGTTTAAAAAGGTGTGATTTTAAAATATGATTATACTCACAGTAATTTCCTACAGAAGGACTACATTCGTATTATAAAAAACTAAATTATTCAAATTAACGTACCTGTAGGAATGTATTCTTTACGTGCTTATAAGCCCTAACATTAACACTAACAAACCTATTAGGTATGTAAAAAAAAATATATCTTTTCCATTCATTGATCACCTCCTACGAAAAATATTGTAATCTCAAATTTAACTGACTATAATAACAATTACTCTTTTAAAAAAAAAAACTATAAACGGAAGGCATATAACAATAATGTATGGATAGGTTTCGTGAGAAAAAAAATTAAAAAGGCAAACAGTGAATGACAGCATTAGGTGTTAGCTAATAGAGTAAAATGAAAGGAAAAAAAACATAGAGCGCCGACCACAAAAAAAAGTGGACAAAGGATAGGAAGAAGAAAGAAGGACTTTACAATAATAATAATATCCTGGGACAACCCACACACGGTTATCTGATCCCAAGCTAAGCAGAGCTTGTGTTATGGTAACCAGACAACTGATAAACTTACTTATATATTTCTAAATACATACATATTATAGACAAATTACATCCAGACACAGAACAAATGATCATGCTCATCACACAACATTTGTCCTGGGCGGGAATCGAACCCACGACCTCCGGTATAGCAGTCACGGTCACTAACCACTAGACCAACAGGCCCGACAATAACCAACGTATTTAATACGTATTCAATGTATCCTCTTATACTTTCTGTCGTATAAAGATCCTACGTATACTTCCTGTCTTCTATCACTACAAGTAAACCACAAGTAAAGCTTGACTCACTATGTTACTATCGAGGTTTCGAGACTATTTAATTGCAATGAGTAGTCTCGAAATCGAAGCGTGTCAAATCTCGCGCATACTTTCTTATGCGTATTTAGTCATGTCGATTTGTTATGAGTGATAAATATCACATGATGATGATGATGTCCTCCTAGACGTTTCCGTCGACGGCGACACCCCGGCATATACTGGCAGCTTGGTTTCGATCATGTGCTCGTATATGTCTCGCGAAACCAAACTTAGCCTTGAACACGCGGTCACAAGTAGCGCAGTAAAGTTGTCCTTGCGCATTGTAGGTGTTATTGTAGGAGAGCTTGGGTCGGGATTTTCGGAGCTGGCGTTTGGCATCTAGGTTTTCGAGACGCCGCTGTTCAAAGTCTTGTATGCTCTGATCAACAGCTCTTCGCCACTCTGGTCTTTGAGTAGATATCTGTTCCCAAGAGGTTGGTGACAAGCCCACTGATTTAAGATTGCGCTTCAGCACGTCCCTGTATCGTAAATACTGCCCTCCAGACTGGCGTTTACCGGTACTAATCTCAGTGTAGAATAAGGTTTTGGGTAATCTGGAGGACTCCATACGAACAAGGTGACCGCACCAGCGCAATTGTCCCTTCATTAAGTAGCTCTCTATACCTGATATGTTTGATCGACGGAGAACCTCAGTGTTGGAAACCCGATCTTGCCAGCGTATGCGAAGAATAGCTCGGAGACATTTAAGATGGAAGACATACACTACATAAACAAGTTACGAGTATGACTGTGAATATGTATACATGTAGAGAAAGTCCTACACAGAGATGAATAGATTGTTTGGATGTAGAGTATCCTTAATCCGGGTTAAAACTACCTTTGTCGAAACCTTCAGACAAATAGGTATGTGTAGTAGGATTTTTTTTAAAGGGTTTTTAATCCATTCTCATATCTATCTTTTTCCAATTAATAATAGTATAAAAATACTTAATCTGGTATTTGTTCTTTATCTACCATATCGCTAAATATTCAAACGCTACAAAACTGTGAGCAGTTCTTAAATCTATCAGTCTGCTCCTTCTATTAACTTTAGTGTCGAAAATATCGGCAACTAATGTAAATGAGCTGCATTTGACTAATTACTGTGTGAGTCTGTATCTTAGACAATGAGCGTAGCTTACAGTAGCGCGTGCATATGTAGGGAGGCTGCGTCCGCGCCGGCCGCGCGCCGCCCCGCCCGCGCGCGCGCCCGCTCGCCGCCCATATCGCGCGCAGATACGATACCGACTTATCGAAACGCACCCAATTTCCGCGCTCACAATAAAAACAGCGGAAAGTTACAGGTAGCGAGGCCTCGGTCAAGGGTAATGCCTAGATATCGCACTGAAACGCGAGAAACTACCGCGGCGAGTCCTCATCACATACAATGCAAATAAATACAACAACACACTTTACTTTTCATAGATACGTAATCCTTTGACATCAGTCGCCATTTGACATAACAGTTTTTTAATAATTAGCCAGAGGGTAGGTCTACGGCGTGGCCGCAAACATCCTAGCCTCGACCGAGTATTGCGTTGTCATCAACTATCAAGGTTTTCCTATCTCGAAATATAAAACTGACTGACTTTATCTAACAGCAATTTAATACGTCGTGTAATTCTAATGTACGACTTCAGATTACTTAGATATCCGCAAGCGTGGCCCACGTGATAACCCGACATTAGACAATATAACTTTGCACAACCAACCTTTTTGGTCTTCTTGCTATGAGGAATATTATGTGCAATGAAAATTGGCACGGTTATGATATAGGGTAGCACGGCTTATAAAGGCGGAAACATACTTACGTGTCGTGGCGTGTCGTGACGCGCCAGAAGCATATCGGTTTCATACATTTAATATGGTTAGAAACATACTTAAGTGTCGTGTCGTGTCGCGACACGTTCTGCCGTGGCGCCGACTGCTCGCCACCGATTGCGCCAGAGCGGTGGTGGGGGCTATGACGCGACACGACACGACAGGCAAATGTGTTTCTATAGCGGCGCGTGGCTCGTGGCGCGACAGAAGGTTCTTATGAAAGAAAAAATATGGAAAGTTGCCCGGAAAATTAGAAAATTCAAGAATACTTAACCACCATATAAAATTCCTTGTTTCTTATCTAACCTAAACTTTTTAATGAATAATAGGGTGAACCCAGTATCTTCTTTTCTTTTTTTGCTCTTAAGAAGTTTCATTGCTAAGAGATATTTATTGAAGGTCATCATCAAAATCACTATCCGAATCAGAAGAAAACATTATGTATGTTTAAACGCTGCGAAGGTTCGTTAAATACTGTTCAGAAATAACGCCAGAGTGCGCCACGCCACGACACGTTAATGTGCACACACACCGTCACGACAGTAAGCGCCACGCCACGCCACGAGACGTAAGTATGTTTCCGCCTTTAGCCTTTCATCTACCTGAGCCACTGGATGAACGATTTAATGCAAGCTAATGACAATGCAGTTCTCGTAGCAGAATTTTGGGCTGACACAATATAAATAAATTTTCATCAACACGATAAGAAGAAGCCACTTAAGACACATGAAATGAAAAATCTTTATCATAATTAAATCAACTAATGGGTAATTAGTAGCTGGGCAATAATGGACATCGCTCTCCCCGTAGTCTTAGTAACCTTTTCTAAACAGTATCCGATCAGAATTGTCACCTCTATAACATATCTTATCCTGAAACCTTTCTAGATTACACAATCGTAAGATAATGTAGAGATACTTTTTTATTATATTCATAAGACGCAGATACGACGCGAGACGCGCATATAATATGTTCGCAAAAACAAAAGAGAATCAGCAATAGTTAAAGATTATTAGGCTACCTCGTAGTACTAGTTTAGAAACATTTTATTTTTTAGCAATCAACGCAGCTTGCTGGCGACTTTTACATGCTCAATCCATCGCGGACCGATGTAGGTAATATAACTTTTGGAGCTAATTCATGTTTGATGAGAATTGATGGTATTAAGTTTGTGTGTTTGTAAAGGCCTAGACAAATTACTTTTAATGACTTCTACTCACCTACAATTTATTATCATTTAATTCGTGTTTAGATATAATGTGTGATTAGCGAGTTATCGCGGACGCGGGTAGATAGAGACGCGGAAGGCGTGAGATTAGGTTCTCCGGGTGACATGACGAGCTACTTCTGGTACAAATAAAGGAGTGATTGTACAAACCATATGTAAATAGTAATGTACTACATGTTATTATATAAGTAAAAATTGCTCACATTTTTTTATTATTGGCAAGCAAACCTACGAACCATATTTCCACGTTGACTGTACTCATGTAACGGCTCTACAAAAGCATGGTTTGATGTGTTGCGGGTTCGATACCTTTTTTTTTGCGGGGTGAAAATGTAATGAGTTCGACCCACGTCGAGGGCACGACGTGGGGATAATGTCGGACTTGCGCCGACCAAAAACACCCCGGTCCCCTTCTCGCCTTTGCTGGAGCCGCGGGATCGCTAAGCATTCTCAGCGCAGCTCCGGCAGGCCGCCTTAGTTAGATAAAATATTTTTGTAAGATTTGTGCTGTTTGACTGAAAATAGCAATGGGCATGATCGAGAATGTGCTTAGTTTTGGTCGCCTACCGATAGACTTAAGTTGTTTGGATCAAAATGGTGGTGTATTATCGTTAATAACTTTAAATCCTTCAGTTGAAATTTCAGCGTAAAATAATATGTAATATGAAATAATAAAATGTGCAATTAGACAACTTGCAATCTGCTTCTATCTATAAATAAAAACTGATTGAGTCGCTCAGTTTAAATGGCAATAAGTGGTCACCCATCATCGAGTGACCTCGCCTGGCGTTGCTCAACCTTCAGATTGATTACCGATCAGCGTCCACAACAGTGTCATATTATGGTAATTGTAAATAGCTTGCACTTGCGTCTAATATTATTTATTGTAATGTCGATAAATTCATACTATTTATTGATAAAACTTTTGTCACGGCAGATTGCAGATTAAATAGCACGCAGAATGTAGATAAAAATAATGTTGTAATACGTAGACGGAGAATATTGATATTGTAATAGATAGGCCAAATACGGTATTGTTGTTATAAGGTTTGTAGTATTTGAATGCTTCCACCACGGCTTCCAGTCACATATTATTATGGACATACAGGATTAGTGTGACACACATACTGTTCAACCTGCCTTGAACAGTGAAAACACAAGAACAGTGATCCGAGCCTCGGAGCTGACAAACAACATTGATATCTATCAAGTGCCGTGACGAACATTTTCGGGGTTATGACGATACAAGCCAAAGTATTGCGAGACCGACGCCTACCGAGACCGACGCTTACCGAGACCGACGCCTACCGAAACCGACGCCCACTGATACCGATGCTTACCGAGACCGACGCCTTTTGAGACCAACGGCTATCGAGAACGACGCCTACTGAGAACGACGCCTATGTAGACTGACACCTTCCGAGACCGACGCTTACCGAGACCGACGCCTATCGTGACCGACGCCTTCCGAAACCGACGCCTACTGAGACCGACGCCTATCGAAATCGACTACTACTGAGAACGACGCCTATCGAGACCGACGCCTTCCGTGCCCGACGGCTACCGAGACCGACGCCTATCGAGACAAACGCCTTCTGAAACCGACGCTTACTGAAACCGACGCCTACTGAGACCGACGCTTACCGAGACCGACGCTTACCAAGACCGACGTCTATCGAAACCGACGCTTACCAAGACCGACGTCTACCAAGACTGACACCTACCGAGACCGACGCTTACCTAGAACGACGCTTACCGAGACCGACGCCTACCGAGACCGACGCCTACCGAGACCGACGCCTACCGAGACCGACGCCTACCGAGACCGATGCTTACCGAGACCGACGCTTACCAAAACTGACGCTTACCGAAACCGACGCCTACTAAGACCGACGCCTACCGAGACCGACGCCTACCGAGACCGACGCTTACCGACACCGACGCCTACTGAGAACGACGCCTATGTAGACTGACACCTTCCGAGACCGACGCTTACCGAGACCGACGCCTATCGTGACCGACGCCTTCCGAAACCGACGCCTACTGAGACCGACGCCTATCGAAACTGACTCCTACTGAGAACGACGCCTATCGAGACCGACGCTTACCAAGACCGACGTCTACCAAGACCGACGCCTACCGAGACCGACGCTTACCGAGAACGACGCTTACCGAGACCGACGCCTACCGAGACCGACGCCTACCGAGACCGACGCTTACCGACACCAACGCCTACTGATACCGACGCTTACCGAGATCGACGCCTATCGAGACCGACGCCTACCGAGACCGACGCCTACCGAGACCGACGCCTACCGAGACCGACGCCTACCGAGACCGACGCTTACCGAGACCGACGCCTACCGAAACCGACGCCCACTGATACCGATGCTTACCGAGACCGACGCCTTTTGAGACCAACGGCTATCGAGAACGACGCCTACTGAGAATGACGCCTATGTAGACTGACACCTTCCGAGACCGACGCTTACCGAGACCGACGCCTACCGAGACCGACGCTTACCTAGAACGACGCTTACCGAGACCGACGCCTACCGAGACCGACGCCTACCGAGACCGACGCCTACCGATACCGACGCTTACCGAGACCGACGCCTACCGAAACCAACGCTTACCGAAACCGACGCCTACTAAGACCGACGCCTACCGAGACCGACGCCTACCGAGACCGACGCTTACCGACACCGACGCCTACTGATACCGACGCTTACCGAGATCGACGCCTATCGACAACGACGCCTACTGAGAACGACGCCTACCAAGACCGACTTACCGTTAAAATTAGAAATTTGTCATGACAAGAATTAGACACAAGTGATTAAATAAATTAACATGCGAGACCAACGCCTATCAAGACCGACGCCTTCTGAGACCGACACCTTCCAAGACCGACACCTACCGAAACCGATGCTTACTGAAACCGACACCTACCAAGACCAACGTCTATCGAGACCGACGCATACCGAGACCGACGCCTACTGAAACCGACACCTATCGAGACCGACGCCTACCGAGACCGACGCTTACCGAGACCGATGCTTACCGAGACCGACGCTTACCGAGACCGACGCTTACTGAGACCGATGCTTACTGAAACCGATGCGTACTGAGACAGACGCCTATCGAGACCAACGCATTCCGAGAACGACGCATACCAAGATCGACGCTTGGTCGTGAGGTCTTTGTAGATAATCGTTGTAAACCAACATAAACGCGGGTGGCCCCGCGGGTGAAATCTACTTTAGGCGTCTTAGTTAACAACTAACATATTTAATTTTTTACATGCATGCAGCATAATAAATTATATGTTCCACATTCAACATATTGCATTCGCACCGGACGTAGTTAGTACCTACTAAAGAAACTTTTTTTTCTGTTTTCCCGGGGAAACCTTTTAAAGGCGGCCTTATAAGGAGGAGCGGCCTATGGGGATTTATAAGACCGGAAAGTGTGGTACTTATTCGCACTTAAACCACCCTGTTGATCACCATCAGCACGTAAAAAGGAACTTCGGTTACTGGTTTATTCATTACATAATAAACGAAATGAATTATGTTCCGTAACTTGGTTGTTAAAAGTTATGATCAAATACTGCATAGGATCATTGGAACCTAGATTGAAAAAAAAAAACATTTATAGGTGACTATACAAACAAAAAATAAAAAAGCGAACAACGGGTTCGTGCTCGATAAAGTCCACTAAACCCATGAAATTTCAATTAATGGTCTTTGATCACAATACAATACATAGTATTGTATCAGTTTTATAATTTACCAACAAAAACTAAACTAAATCTTATATTTACCAACTGGACAGGAAGACAAAACTTTAACGAATTATACACACAAACTTTCTCTTGAAGCTTTCGATTTGAAACCATATGACTGATAGAGACTTAGTTTTATAATATTAATAATACATGAAATTATTATATTTTATCCGTTAATAATAATACTTCTTGAATTGCTAAAAATATGGTACAGCATGTTGATCACAGCCTATTTTAATTATAAAAGGTGTGCAAATTAATTTGGCAATGCTACCGAAACCCTTCAAAATTAGTCTATAAAGACAATGTTTTAAATTCGGCTGTAGGTTGCCAACAAGGAGATCCTCTCGGGCCGGTCATATTCAGTTTAGCCATCCATCCCATTATTAAGGAATTGAAATCAAAATTTAATATTTGGTATCTGGATGACGGAACTCTAGGAGGCGATGTCAACACTGTAGCAGATGATTATATATCCCTTAAAACAAATTTACAAAAAATTGGTCTTGATTTAAACACAAGTAAGTGTGAAATATATATTCCAGATACACATTTAGATAAAAAATTAGCTTTGCAAAAAATCCAAACAATAGCCCCTGAAATTAACATAGTCAATAACCTCTTCGCCTTCTAGGGTCCCCAATTTTAGAAGAATCATATGAAAATTTTATAGATGATAAAATTGAAAATTTTCAATCAATTTCGAATAGACTTTTCAAAATCTCTTTACATTCTGCTATTACTTTAATTCGTTTTTGTTGTTTTGGTCCAAAATTTACATATTTTCTTCGTTCTTCACGATTGTGGAAACATTTGCCGGTTTTGGAAAAAGTCGATAAAATTATTCGGTCCACGTTAACGTCCATTTTTAACGTAACGTTGGATGACCGAGCTTGGACCCAAGCCACGCTGCCGATCCGATTTGGTGGGCTTGGTGTACGTAAAGTTTCCCGTCTAGGCTTACCAGCATTTTTGTCTTCGGTCCACAGCACTGAAAAATTAACCAGGCAAATCTTAGGGTCTTCTCTGGTTGATTTTCAAGTGCATGACTGAGGCAGTAAATAGTTGGGAATTGTCCTGCCCGGGCACAGATCTACCCGAGCAACGTTCTTCTCAGAGGCAGTGGGACGAGCCGCTTTGCAATTTGATACGGAAAGAATTAATTAATACGTCAATCAACACTGCAGAGCGCGCGCGTCTCCTGGCTGTGGGAGAATGGGAATCGGGCCTCTGGTTACAGGCACTTCCGTCAACCACTCTTGGTACGATTTTGGATGACAATACTTTCCAGCTCGCCATCAGTTTACGTTTAGGTATACCTTGTGTCGCATGTCATCGGTGTCAATGCGGTGAAACAGTCGATTGCCTCGGTCACCATGGCTTGTCCTGCAGCAGGAGCGCAGGACGTATATCCCGTCACGCAAATATTAATGACATTATCCGTCGTGCTCTTGTCATTGCCGGTGTACCAGCTGTTTTGGAACCCAATGGTTTGGTGCGCAGCGATGGTAAGAGACCTGACGGTATGTCATTGTTGCCTTGGAAATTGGGTCGGCCTTTGGTGTGGGACGCAACGTGCGTCGACACCCTTGCGCCATCCCACGTTCTAAGTTCGGCGGCCTCTCCTGGCGCTGCTGCTGGAGCAGCGGAGACCCTTAAACGGCGAAAGTATAATAACCTAATGGGTAATTATATTTTCGAGCCGTTTGGGGTTGAAACGCTCGGGTCATGGGGTCCGAGTGCACGAAATCTTTTTAAAGAACTGTCAAAACGTTTGGTAGACTCTACTCGTGATCAGAGAGCTGGTTTGTTCCTTGCACAGAGAATCGGCATAGCCATTCAACGTGGCAATGCTGTCAGCCTTCTGGGCACCTTTCCCGCCATTGACAAGGATGACGATGAGTATTTTGACGCGTGTTAGTTTTATTTATCTATATAAGATTTAATTTTAGTCTTTGTTTGTTCTTGTATTAGATTTAAGTATTGAATTGTAAATACAGAAACACAAAACATAAAGTATTATAGTTATTGTAAATACACACACATACAAACTTCTCACCCCACGCACACTCACACGACCTCTGCATACTCTTCTCTAACTACGCAAACTCTAACCATACTAACTAATAAAGCCCCTCTTTACCGCAGGGGTTACAAGTTAAAAATTAAAAAAAACGTAAATTTATCAGTAGCTCTTCCAAATAATTTCGTTTGTACGAGATCATAGTTCATACTTTAATTTGTATAATTTAAATGAAGGAGTCCTGGTGACCAGAAACTCAGGCCTAGAGTCTAGTTTAGGCACCAGTCTCCCACAATACAATGTCCATACCACATGAGTAGATAAACGGAACAGAGGCAAAGCTTCTTAAGAACGTGCAAAATTGTTACCTATTTTGTTAGGGTTGTCACAATAGGTGAAGACAAATCAAACAAAACGTTTTTTAAATAGTTTTAATAGTCAGTATAATAGAATATATAATAGTATGATAGAATAGTTTACAAATTACTTACTCTAAGAATTTTCTTTTTATAATTTTTGTTTTTTTTTAAATAAAAAATACCTACCGTGTTGTACAAATTACTCTCTTCTTATTATAAAAAGGATCATACATACAATAAAATAAAGGTACTTGCTTGAAAAAGTAATAACCAAATATTTACTTACCTACCTAATTGTACTCCTTGGGATAGTTAAAGTATGATATATTTTTGTTTTCTCTATTATTATTCATACACACGGTACAATAAACAACCATTATTATTAATATAATACCACGTTTTTACAACTAAACTTATAAAAACTTAAACTTGCAACTAACAAAACAAACGGCATGCGTCGGACTGACCCTTAGATTGTACACTGGCTGTGCCAGCGTAAACTGGTTTTTTCCAGTCTCGCCGCGTATGTGACAAGCGGCCAGTGGTCACGCACACATGCCCCGCGCGCTTGTGTGCGTGCAACCGATTCGAGCGGTTGTTCGAAGCTTTGCCTCTGTTCCGTTTATCTACTCATGTGGTCCATACTATAATGTTAATGTAGAAATAAGGCTATTGTAATATTGTGAAGAAAATAAAACTAATTTGAATTGAATTGAATTGAGATAACAAATTACTATCTATAAGCTTATAACATTTAAGTTTTCTGTACCTAATGTTTATTTTTTATTTCAAAGTTATTTTAAGATATTATTAATGTTTATTAATGTCTTATAATGGCTTATAACGTGTATCTATACTGCAGGCTTTGAATTCAACCAAAATACTAACGACTAGTTACAATAACGTATGTATTTTTAGGCAATGATGGTACCAAAAATATTAATATTCAAATATTTATTGAATTTTCACAATTTATAATGACAAAAATTTAATATTATGCAAGTTAAAACAAAGTTCATTTTAATAACTTTCTAACAATGCAAACCGCAGCTCTCTAGGCTCCCTGGTTCCAAAGATATAGCAATTCGAAGATTGTCAGTCGTAAAATCTACCTACAAAATTCCTCCGGAATTGATATAGCCAGGAGCAAACGGGTGGGTGGGAGGGCATTTTTTCGGAATTTTCCGGACTTGTAGTTGTCCGATCTAAACGCTTGTGGTATCGTTGGCTTCGCCTTAATAATTGCTACCCAAATATGTAAAAATATTATGAACCATAGAACAAAAATCCTGAGAAAACACGATTAGAGCAGTTTTCTGTCAAAAAATGTATGAAGACACTTCTAGTGTGATAAATGGTAATGCAGAATGCAACGATAATCTTTCATAAAGCTAATAAAAAATCATGAATTAAATAAAAAATCTAATATTCTAAATAAAAATATTATAAAATAAAAAATTCTTATCCTAACTTACCAAGATTATATTTAACTCCTCTCGTAACAATAGTAAAAAAAATACCATTCCACTAAATAAAACATGGTTACCAGAACTAGAATAACGAAGTTAAGTATAACAAATAAAAAATTAGATTAGACCTACCTTGAACTAAACTTGCTAAACCTAGATCATTAAAACCGGAGTTTTCAAAAACCTAACCTAACCTAACTTTGTCAAACCTAACTTTGCGAAAATCGAAATTCTACGATGAAAAATAGGTTTGGCATAGTTAAGTTCGGAACGGTAAGAATAGAAAAAAAAAATAAAAAACCTAACCTAACCTAACCTAACTTTGTCAAACCTAACTTTGCGAAAACCGAAATTCTACGATGAAAAATAGGCTTGGCAAAGTTAGGTTCGGAACGGTAAGAAAATAATAAAAAAATAAAAAACCTAACCTAACCTAACTTTGTCAAACCTAACTTTGCGAAAATCGAAATTCTACGATGAAAAATAGGTTTGGCATAGTTAGGTTCGGAACGGTAAAAATAGAAAAAAAAAAAAAAAAACCTAACCTAACCTAACTTTGTCAAACCTAACTTTGCGAAAATCGAAATTCTACGATGAAAAATAGGTTTGGCATAGTTAAGTTCGGAACGGTAAGAATAGAAAAAAAAAATAAAAAACCTAACCTAACCTAACCTAACTTTGTCAAACCTAACTTTGCGAAAACCGAAATTCTACGATGAAAAATAGGCTTGGCAAAGTTAGGTTCGGAACGGTAAGAAAATAATAAAAAAATAAAAAACCTAACCTAACCTAACTTTGTCAAACCTAACTTTGCGAAAATCGAAATTCTACGATGAAAAATAGGTTTGGCATAGTTAGGTTCGGAACGGTAAAAATAGAAAAAAAAAATAAAAAACCTAACCTAACCTAACTTTGTCAAACCTAACTTTGCGAAAATCGAAATTCTACGATGAAAAATAGGTTTGGCATAGTTAGGTTCGGAACGGTAAAAATAGAAAAAAAAAATAAAAAACCTAACCTAACCTAACTTTGTCAAACCTAACTTTGCCAAACCTAACTTTGTCAAACCTAACTTTGCCAAACCTAACTTTGACAAACCTAACTTTGTCAAACCTAACTTTGCCAAACCTAACTTTGTCAAACCTAACTTTGCCAAACCTAACTTAGTCAAACCTAACTTTGCCAAACCTAACTTTGCGAAAATCGAAATTCTACGATGAAAAATAGGTTTGGCATAGTTAGGTTCGGAACGGTAAGAATAGAAAAAAAAAATAAAAAACCTAACCTAACCTAACCTAACTTTGTCAAACCTAACTTTGCCAAACCTAACTTTGTCAAACCTAACTTTGCCAAACCTAACTTTGCCAAACCTAACTAAGTCAAACCTAACTTTGCGAAAATCGAAATTCTACGATGAAAAATAGGTTTGGCATAGTTAGGTTCGGAACGGTAAGAATAGAAAAAAATAATAAAAAACCTAACCTAACCTAACTTTGTCAAACCTAACTTTGCCAAACCTAACTTTGTCAAACCTAACTTTGCCAAACCTAACTTTGACAAACCTAACTTTGTCAAACCTAACTTTGCGAAAATCGAAATTCTACGATGAAAAATAGGTTTGGCATAGTTAGGTTCGGAACGGTAAGAATAGAAAAAAAAAATAAAAAACCTAACCTAACCTAACTTTGTCAAACCTAACTTTGCCAAACCTAACTTTGTCAAACCTAACTTTGCCAAACCTAACTTAGTCAAACCTAACTTTGCCAAACCTAACTTTGCGAAAATCGAAATTCTAAAATGAAAAATAGGTTTGGCATACTTAAGTTCGGAACGGTAAGAAAAGAATAAAAAAATAAAAAACCTAACCTAGCTTAACTTTGTCAAACCTAACTTTGCGAAAATCGAAATTCTACGATGAAAAATAGGTTTGGCATAGTTAGGTTCGGAACGGGAAAAATAGAAAAAAAAAATAAAAAACCTAACCTAACCTAACTTTGTCAAACCTAACTTTGCCAAACCTAACTTTGTCAAACCTAACTTTGCCAAACCTAACTTTGACAAACCTAACTTTGCGAAAATCGAAATTCTACGATGAAAAATAGGTTTGGCATAGTTAAGTTCGGAACGGTAAGAATAGAAAAAAAATTAAAAAACCTAACCTAACCTAACCTAACTTTGTCAAACCTAACTTTGCCAATCCTAACTTTGTCAAACCTAACTTTGCGAAAATCGAAATTCTACGATGAAAAATAGGTTTGGCGTAGTTAGGTTCGGAACGGTAAGAATAGAAAAAAAAATAAAAAACCTAACCTAACCTAACTTTGTCAAACCTAACCTTGCCAAACCTAACTTTGACAAACCTAACTTTGCCAAACCTAACTTTGTCAAACCTAACTTTGCGAAAACCGAAATTCTACGATGAAAAATAGGCTTGGCAAAGTTAGGTTCGGAACGGTAAAAATAGAAAAAAAAAAAAAAAACCTAACCTAACCTAACTTTGTCAAACCTAACTTTGCCAAACCTAACTTTGTCAAACCTAACTTTGCCAAACCTAACTTTGACAAACATAACTTTGTCAAACCTTACTTTGCCAAACCTAACTTTGTCAAACCTAACTTTGCGAAAATCGAAATTCTACGATGAAAAATAGGTTTGGCATAGTTAGGTTCGGAACGGTAAAAATAGAAAAAAAAAATAAAAAACCTAACCTAACCTAACTTTGTCAAACCTAACTTTGCGAAAATCGAAATTCTACGATGAAAAATAGGTTTGGCATAGTTAAGTTCGGAACGGTAAGAATAGAAAAAAAAAATAAAAAACCTAACCTAACCTAACCTAACTTTGTCAAACCTAACTTTGCGAAAACCGAAATTCTACGATGAAAAATAGGCTTGGCAAAGTTAGGTTCGGAACGGTAAGAAAATAATAAAAAAATAAAAAACCTAACCTAACCTAACTTTGTCAAACCTAACTTTGCGAAAATCGAAATTCTACGATGAAAAATAGGTTTGGCATAGTTAGGTTCGGAACGGTAAAAATAGAAAAAAAAAATAAAAAACCTAACCTAACCTAACTTTGTCAAACCTAACTTTGCGAAAATCGAAATTCTACGATGAAAAATAGGTTTGGCATAGTTAGGTTCGGAACGGTAAAAATAGAAAAAAAAAATAAAAAACCTAACCTAACCTAACTTTGTCAAACCTAACTTTGCCAAACCTAACTTTGTCAAACCTAACTTTGCCAAACCTAACTTTGACAAACCTAACTTTGTCAAACCTAACTTTGCCAAACCTAACTTTGTCAAACCTAACTTTGCCAAACCTAACTTAGTCAAACCTAACTTTGCCAAACCTAACTTTGCGAAAATCGAAATTCTACGATGAAAAATAGGTTTGGCATAGTTAGGTTCGGAACGGTAAGAATAGAAAAAAAAAATAAAAAACCTAACCTAACCTAACTTTGTCAAACCTAACTTTGCCAAACCTAACTTTGTCAAACCTAACTTTGCCAAACCTAACTTTGCCAAACCTAACTAAGTCAAACCTAACTTTGCGAAAATCGAAATTCTACGATGAAAAATAGGTTTGGCATAGTTAGGTTCGGAACGGTAAGAATAGAAAAAAATAATAAAAAACCTAACCTAACCTAACTTTGTCAAACCTAACTTTGCCAAACCTAACTTTGTCAAACCTAACTTTGCCAAACCTAACTTTGACAAACCTAACTTTGTCAAACCTAACTTTGCGAAAATCGAAATTCTACGATGAAAAATAGGTTTGGCATAGTTAGGTTCGGAACGGTAAGAATAGAAAAAAAAAATAAAAAACCTAACCTAACCTAACTTTGTCAAACCTAACTTTGCCAAACCTAACTTTGTCAAACCTAACTTTGCCAAACCTAACTTAGTCAAACCTAACTTTGCCAAACCTAACTTTGCGAAAATCGAAATTCTAAAATGAAAAATAGGTTTGGCATACTTAAGTTCGGAACGGTAAGAAAAGAATAAAAAAATAAAAAACCTAACCTAGCTTAACTTTGTCAAACCTAACTTTGCGAAAATCGAAATTCTACGATGAAAAATAGGCTTGGCAAAGTTAGGTTCGGAACGGTAAGAAAAGAATAAAAAAATAAAAAACCTAACCTAACCTAACTTTGTCAAACCTAACTTTGCGAAAATCGAAATTCTACGATGAAAAATAGGTTTGGCATAGTTAGGTTCGGAACGGTAAAAATAGAAAAAAAAAATAAAAAACCTAACCTAACCTAACTTTGTCAAACCTAACTTTGCGAAAACCGAAATTCTACGATGAAAAATAGGTTTGGCATAGTTAGGTTCGGAACGGTAAAAATAGAAAAAAAAAATAAAAAACCTAACCTAACCTAACTTTGTCAAACCTAACTTTGCCAAACCTAACTTTGTCAAACCTAACTTTGCCAAACCTAACTTTGACAAACCTAACTTTGTCAAACCTAACTTTGCCAAACCTAACTTTGTCAAACCTAACTTTGCCAAACCTAACTTAGTCAAACCTAACTTTGCCAAACCTAACTTTGCGAAAATCGAAATTCTACGATGAAAAATAGGTTTGGCATAGTTAGGTTCGGAACGGTAAGAATAGAAAAAAAAAATAAAAAACCTAACCTAACCTAACCTAACTTTGTCAAACCTAACTTTGCCAAACCTAACTTTGTCAAACCTAACTTTGCCAAACCTAACTTTGCCAAACCTAACTAAGTCAAACCTAACTTTGCGAAAATCGAAATTCTACGATGAAAAATAGGTTTGGCATAGTTAGGTTCGGAACGGTAAGAATAGAAAAAAATAATAAAAAACCTAACCTAACCTAACTTTGTCAAACCTAACTTTGCCAAACCTAACTTTGTCAAACCTAACTTTGCCAAACCTAACTTTGACAAACCTAACTTTGTCAAACCTAACTTTGCGAAAATCGAAATTCTACGATGAAAAATAGGTTTGGCATAGTTAGGTTCGGAACGGTAAGAATAGAAAAAAAAAATAAAAAACCTAACCTAACCTAACTTTGTCAAACCTAACTTTGCCAAACCTAACTTTGTCAAACCTAACTTTGCCAAACCTAACTTAGTCAAACCTAACTTTGCCAAACCTAACTTTGCGAAAATCGAAATTCTAAAATGAAAAATAGGTTTGGCATACTTAAGTTCGGAACGGTAAGAAAAGAATAAAAAAATAAAAAACCTAACCTAGCTTAACTTTGTCAAACCTAACTTTGCGAAAATCGAAATTCTACGATGAAAAATAGGTTTCTAACTTTGTCAAACCTAACTTTGCCAATCCTAACTTTGTCAAACCTAACTTTGCGAAAATCGAAATTCTACGATGAAAAATAGGTTTGGCAAAGTTAGGTTCGGAACGGTAAGAATAGAAAAAAATAAAAAACCTAACCTAACCTAACTTTGTCAAACCTAACCTTGCCAAACCTAACTTTGACAAACCTAAGTTTGCCAAACCTAACTTTGTCAAACCTAACTTTGCGAAAACCGAAATTCTACGATGAAAAATAAGCTTGGCAAAGTTAGGTTCGGAACGGTAAGAAAAGAATAAAAAAATAAAAAACCTAACCTAACCTAACTTTGTCAAACCTAACTATGCGAAAATCGAAATTCTACGATGAAAAATAGGTTTGGCGTAGTTAGGTTCGGAACGGTAAGAATAGAAAAAAAAATAAAAAACCTAACCTAACCTAACTTTGTCAAACCTAACCTTGCCAAACCTAACTTTGACAAACCTAACTTTGCCAAACCTAACTTTGTCAAACCTAACTTTGCGAAAACCGAAATTCTACGATGAAAAATAGGCTTGGCAAAGTTAAGTTCGGAACGGTAAAAATAGAAAAAAAAAAAAAAACCTTACCTAACCTAACTTTGTCAAACCTAACTTTGCCAAACCTAACTTTGTCAAACCTAACTTTGCGAAAACCGAAATTCTACGATGAAAAATAGGCTTGGCAAAGTTAGGTTCGGAACGGTAAGAAAAGAATAAAAAAATAAAAAACCTAACCTAACCTAACTTTGTCAAACCTAACTTTGCGAAAATCGAAATTCTACGATGAAAAATAGGTTTGGCATAGTTAGGTTCGGAACGGTAAAAATAGAAAAAAAAAATAAAAAACCTAACCTAACCTAACTTTGTCAAACCTAACTTTGCCAAACCTAACTTTGTCAAACCTAACTTTGCCAAACCTAACTTTGCCAATCCTAACTTTGTCAAACCTAACTTTGCGAAAATCGAAATTCTACGATGAAAAATATGTTTGGCGTAGTTAGGTTCGGAACGGTAAGAATAGAAAAAAAAAATAAAAAACCTAACCTAACCTAACCTAACTTTGTCAAACCTAACTTTGCCAATCCTAACTTTGTCAAACCTAACTTTGCGAAAATCGAAATTCTACGATGAAAAATAGGTTTGGCAAAGTTAGGTTCGGAACGGTAAGAATAGAAAAAAATAATAAAAAACCTAACCTAACCTAACTTTGTCAAACCTAACCTTGCCAAACCTAACTTTGACAAACCTAAGTTTGCCAAACCTAACTTTGTCAAACCTAACTTTGCGAAAACCGAAATTCTACGATGAAAAATAAGCTTGGCAAAGTTAGGTTCGGAACGGTAAGAAAAGAATAAAAAAATAAAAAACCTAACCTAACCTAACTTTGTCAAACCTAACTATGCGAAAATCGAAATTCTACGATGAAAAATAGGTTTGGCGTAGTTAGGTTCGGAACGGTAAGAATAGAAAAAAAAATAAAAAACCTAACCTAACCTAACTTTGTCAAACCTAACTTTGCGAAAATCGAAATTCTACGATGAAAAATAGGTTTGGCGTAGTTAGGTTCGGAACGGTAAGAATAGAAAAAAAAATAAAAAACCTAACCTAACCTAACTTTGTCAAACCTAACCTTGCCAAACCTAACTTTGACAAACCTAACTTTGCCAAACCTAACTTTGTCAAACCTAACTTTGCGAAAACCGAAATTCTACGATGAAAAATAGGCTTGGCAAACTTAGGTTCGGAACGGTAAAAATAGAAAAAAAAAAAAAAACCTTACCTAACCTAACTTTGTCAAACCTAACTTTGCCAAACCTAACTTTGTCAAACCTAACTTTGCCAAACCTAACTTTGACAAACATAACTTTGTCAAACCTTACTTTGCCAAACCTAACTTTGTCAAACCTAACTTTGCCAAACCTAACTTAGTCAAACCTAACTTTGCCAAACCTAACTTTGCGAAAATCGAAATTCTACGATGAAAAATAGGTTTGGCATAGTTAAGTTCGGAACGGTAAGAATAGAAAAAAAAAATAAAAAACCTAACCTAACCTAACTTTGTCAAACCTAACTTTGCCAATCCTAACTTTGTCAAACCTAACTTTGCGAAAATCGAAATTCTACGATGAAAAATAGGTTTGGCGTAGTAAGGTTCGGAACGGTAAGAATAGAAAAAAAAAATAAAAAACCTAACCTAACCTAACCTAACTTTGTCAAACCTAACTTTGCGAAAACCGAAATTCTACGATGAAAAATAGGCTTGGCAAAGTTAGGTTCGGAACGGTAAGAAAATAATAAAAAAATAAAAAACCTAACCTAACCTAACTTTGTCAAACCTAACTTTGCGAAAATCGAAATTCTACGATGAAAAATAGGTTTGGCATAGTTAGGTTCGGAACGGTAAAAATAGAAAAAAAAAATAAAAAACCTAACCTAACCTAACTTTGTCAAACCTAACTTTGCGAAAATCGAAATTCTACGATGAAAAATAGGTTTGGCATAGTTAAGTTCGGAACGGTAAGAATAGAAAAAAAAAATAAAAAACCTAACCTAACCTAACCTAACTTTGTCAAACCTAACTTTGCGAAAACCGAAATTCTACGATGAAAAATAGGCTTGGCAAAGTTAGGTTCGGAACGGTAAGAAAATAATAAAAAAATAAAAAACCTAACCTAACCTAACTTTGTCAAACCTAACTTTGCGAAAATCGAAATTCTACGATGAAAAATAGGTTTGGCATAGTTAGGTTCGGAACGGTAAAAATAGAAAAAAAAAATAAAAAACCTAACCTAACCTAACTTTGTCAAACCTAACTTTGCCAAACCTAACTTTGTCAAACCTAACTTTGCCAAACCTAACTTTGACAAACCTAACTTTGTCAAACCTAACTTTGCCAAACCTAACTTTGTCAAACCTAACTTTGCCAAACCTAACTTAGTCAAACCTAACTTTGCCAAACCTAACTTTGCGAAAATCGAAATTCTACGATGAAAAATAGGTTTGGCATAGTTAGGTTCGGAACGGTAAGAATAGAAAAAAAAAATAAAAAACCTAACCTAATTTAACCTAACTTTGTCAAACCTAACTTTGCCAAACCTAACTTTGTCAAACCTAACTTTGCCAAACCTAACTTTGCCAAACCTAACTAAGTCAAACCTAACTTTGCGAAAATCGAAATTCTACGATGAAAAATAGGTTTGGCATAGTTAGGTTCGGAACGGTAAGAATAGAAAAAAATAATAAAAAACCTAACCTTACCTAACTTTGTCAAACCTAGCTTTGCCAAACCTAACTTTGTCAAACCTAACTTTGCCAAACCTAACTTTGACAAACCTAACTTTGTCAAACCTAACTTTGCGAAAATCGAAATTCTACGATGAAAAATAGGTTTGGCATAGTTAGGTTCGGAACGGTAAGAATAGAAAAAAAAAATAAAAAACCTAACCTAACCTAACTTTGTCAAACCTAACTTTGCCAAACCTAACTTTGTCAAACCTAACTTTGCCAAACCTAACTTAGTCAAACCTAACTTTGCCAAACCTAACTTTGCGAAAATCGAAATTCTAAAATGAAAAATAGGTTTGGCATACTTAAGTTCGGAACGGTAAGAAAAGAATAAAAAAATAAAAAACCTAACCTAGCTTAACTTTGTCAAACCTAACTTTGCGAAAATCGAAATTCTACGATGAAAAATAGGTTTGGCATAGTTAGGTTCGGAACGGGAAAAATAGAAAAAAAAAATAAAAAACCTAACCTAACCTAACTTTGTCAAACCTAACTTTGCCAAACCTAACTTTGTCAAACCTAACTTTGCCAAACCTAACTTTGACAAACCTAACTTTGCGAAAATCGAAATTCTACGATGAAAAATAGGTTTGGCATAGTTAAGTTCGGAACGGTAAGAATAGAAAAAAAATTAAAAAACCTAACCTAACCTAACCTAACTTTGTCAAACCTAACTTTGCCAATCCTAACTTTGTCAAACCTAACTTTGCGAAAATCGAAATTCTACGATGAAAAATAGGTTTGGCGTAGTTAGGTTCGGAACGGTAAGAATAGAAAAAAAAATAAAAAACCTAACCTAACCTAACTTTGTCAAACCTAACCTTGCCAAACCTAACTTTGACAAACCTAACTTTGCCAAACCTAACTTTGTCAAACCTAACTTTGCGAAAACCGAAATTCTACGATGAAAAATAGGCTTGGCAAAGTTAGGTTCGGAACGGTAAAAATAGAAAAAAAAAAAAAAAAACTAACCTAACCTAACTTTGTCAAACCTAACTTTGCCAAACCTAACTTTGTCAAACCTAACTTTGCCAAACCTAACTTTGACAAACATAACTTTGTCAAACCTTACTTTGCCAAACCTAACTTTGTCAAACCTAACTTTGCGAAAATCGAAATTCTACGATGAAAAATAGGTTTGGCATAGTTAAGTTCGGAACGGTAAGAATAGAAAAAAAAAATAAAAAACCTAACCTAACCTAACCTAACTTTGTCAAACCTAACTTTGCGAAAACCGAAATTCTACGATGAAAAATAGGCTTGGCAAAGTTAGGTTCGGAACGGTAAGAAAATAATAAAAAAATAAAAAACCTAACCTAACCTAACTTTGTCAAACCTAACTTTGCGAAAATCGAAATTCTACGATGAAAAATAGGTTTGGCATAGTTAGGTTCGGAACGGTAAAAATAGAAAAAAAAAATAAAAAACCTAACCTAACCTAACTTTGTCAAACCTAACTTTGCGAAAATCGAAATTCTACGATGAAAAATAGGTTTGACTTAGTTAGGTTCGGAACGGTAAAAATAGAAAAAAAAAATAAAAAACCTAACCTAACCTAACTTTGTCAAACCTAACTTTGCCAAACCTAACTTTGTCAAACCTAACTTTGCCAAACCTAACTTTGACAAACCTAACTTTGTCAAACCTAACTTTGCCAAACCTAACTTTGTCAAACCTAACTTTGCCAAACCTAACTTAGTCAAACCTAACTTTGCCAAACCTAACTTTGCGAAAATCGAAATTCTACGATGAAAAATAGGTTTGGCATAGTTAGGTTCGGAACGGTAAGAATAGAAAAAAAAAATAAAAAACCTAACCTAACCTAACCTAACTTTGTCAAACCTAACTTTGCCAAACCTAACTTTGTCAAACCTAACTTTGCCAAACCTAACTTTGCCAAACCTAACTAAGTCAAACCTAACTTTGCGAAAATCGAAATTCTACGATGAAAAATAGGTTTGGCATAGTTAGGTTCGGAACGGTAAGAATAGAAAAAAATAATAAAAAACCTAACCTAACCTAACTTTGTCAAACCTAACTTTGCGAAAATCGAAATTCTACGATGAAAAATAGGTTTGGCGTAGTTAGGTTCGGAACGGTAAGAATAGAAAAAAAAATAAAAAACCTAACCTAACCTAACTTTGTCAAACTTAACCTTGCCAAACCTAACTTTGACAAACCTAACTTTGCCAAACCTAACTTTGTCAAACCTAACTTTGCGAAAACCGAAATTCTACGATGAAAAATAGGCTTGGCAAAGTTAGGTTCGGAACGGTAAAAATAGAAAAAAAAAAAAAAAAAACTAACCTAACCTAACTTTGTCAAACCTAACTTTGCCAAACCTAACTTTGTCAAACCTAACTTTGCCAAACCTAACTTTGACAAACATAACTTTGTCAAACCTTACTTTGCCAAACCTAACTTTGTCAAACCTAACTTTGCGAAAATCGAAATTCTACGATGAAAAATAGGTTTGGCATAGTTAGGTTCGGAACGGTAAAAATAGAAAAAAAAAATAAAAAACCTAACCTAACCTAACTTTGTCAAACCTAACTTTGCGAAAATCGAAATTCTACGATGAAAAATAGGTTTGGCATAGTTAAGTTCGGAACGGTAAGAATAGAAAAAAAAAATAAAAAACCTAACCTAACCTAACCTAACTTTGTCAAACCTAACTTTGCGAAAACCGAAATTCTACGATGAAAAATAGGCTTGGCAAAGTTAGGTTCGGAACGGTAAGAAAATAATAAAAAAATAAAAAACCTAACCTAACCTAACTTTGTCAAACCTAACTTTGCGAAAATCGAAATTCTACGATGAAAAATAGGTTTGGCATAGTTAGGTTCGGAACGGTAAAAATAGAAAAAAAAAATAAAAAACCTAACCTAACCTAACTTTGTCAAACCTAACTTTGCGAAAATCGAAATTCTACGATGAAAAATAGGTTTGGCATAGTTAGGTTCGGAACGGTAAAAATAGAAAAAAAAAATAAAAAACCTAACCTAACCTAACTTTGTCAAACCTAACTTTGCCAAACCTAACTTTGTCAAACCTAACTTTGCCAAACCTAACTTTGACAAACCTAACTTTGTCAAACCTAACTTTGCCAAACCTAACTTAGTCAAACCTAACTTTGCCAAACCTAACTTTGCGAAAATCGAAATTCTACGATGAAAAATAGGTTTGGCATAGTTAGGTTCGGAACGGTAAGAATAGAAAAAAAAAATAAAAAACCTAACCTAACCTAACCTAACTTTGTCAAACCTAACTTTGCCAAACCTAACTTTGTCAAACCTAACTTTGCCAAACCTAACTTTGCCAAACCTAACTAAGTCAAACCTAACTTTGCGAAAATCGAAATTCTACGATGAAAAATAGGTTTGGCATAGTTAGGTTCGGAACGGTAAGAATAGAAAAAAATAATAAAAAACCTAACCTAACCTAACTTTGTCAAACCTAACTTTGCCAAACCTAACTTTGTCAAACCTAACTTTGCCAAACCTAACTTTGACAAACCTAACTTTGTCAAACCTAACTTTGCGAAAACCGAAATTCTACGATGAAAAATAGGTTTGGCAAAGTTAGGTTCGGAACGGTAAGAATAGAAAAAAAAAATAAAAAACCTAACCTAACCTAACTTTGTCAAACCTAACTTTGCCAAACCTAACTTTGTCAAACCTAACTTTGCCAAACCTAACTTAGTCAAACCTAACTTTGCCAAACCTAACTTTGCGAAAATCGAAATTCTAAAATGAAAAATAGGTTTGGCATACTTAAGTTCGGAACGGTAAGAAAAGAATAAAAAAATAAAAAACCTAACCTAGCTTAACTTTGTCAAACCTAACTTTGCGAAAATCGAAATTCTACGATGAAAAATAGGCTTGGCAAAGTTAGGTTCGGAACGGTAAGAAAATAATAAAAAAATAAAAAACCTAACCTAACCTAACTTTGTCAAACCTAACTTTGCGAAAATCGAAATTCTACGATGAAAAATAGGTTTGGCATAGTTAGGTTCGGAACGGTAAAAATAGAAAAAAAAAATAAAAAACCTAACCTAACCTAACTTTGTCAAACCTAACTTTGCGAAAATCGAAATTCTACGATGAAAAATAGGTTTGGCATAGTTAAGTTCGGAACGGTAAGAATAGAAAAAAAAAATAAAAAACCTAACCTAACCTAACCTAACTTTGTCAAACCTAACTTTGCGAAAACCGAAATTCTACGATGAAAAATAGGCTTGGCAAAGTTAGGTTCGGAACGGTAAGAAAATAATAAAAAAATAAAAAACCTAACCTAACCTAACTTTGTCAAACCTAACTTTGCGAAAATCGAAATTCTACGATGAAAAATAGGTTTGGCATAGTTAGGTTCGGAACGGTAAAAATAGAAAAAAAAAATAAAAAACCTAACCTAACCTAACTTTGTCAAACCTAACTTTGCGAAAATCGAAATTCTACGATGAAAAATAGGTTTGGCATAGTTAGGTTCGGAACGGTAAAAATAGAAAAAAAAAATAAAAAACCTAACCTAACCTAACTTTGTCAAACCTAACTTTGCCAAACCTAACTTTGTCAAACCTAACTTTGCCAAACCTAACTTTGACAAACCTAACTTTGTCAAACCTAACTTTGCCAAACCTAACTTTGTCAAACCTAACTTTGCCAAACCTAACTTAGTCAAACCTAACTTTGCCAAACCTAACTTTGCGAAAATCGAAATTCTACGATGAAAAATAGGTTTGGCATAGTTAGGTTCGGAACGGTAAGAATAGAAAAAAAAAATAAAAAACCTAACCTAACCTAACCTAACTTTGTCAAACCTAACTTTGCCAAACCTAACTTTGTCAAACCTAACTTTGCCAAACCTAACTTTGCCAAACCTAACTAAGTCAAACCTAACTTTGCGAAAATCGAAATTCTACGATGAAAAATAGGTTTGGCATAGTTAGGTTCGGAACGGTAAGAATAGAAAAAAATAATAAAAAACCTAACCTAACCTAACTTTGTCAAACCTAACTTTGCCAAACCTAACTTTGTCAAACCTAACTTTGCCAAACCTAACTTTGACAAACCTAACTTTGTCAAACCTAACTTTGCGAAAATCGAAATTCTACGATGAAAAATAGGTTTGGCATAGTTAGGTTCGGAACGGTAAGAATAGAAAAAAAAAATAAAAAACCTAACCTAACCTAACTTTGTCAAACCTAACTTTGCCAAACCTAACTTTGTCAAACCTAACTTTGCCAAACCTAACTTAGTCAAACCTAACTTTGCCAAACCTAACTTTGCGAAAATCGAAATTCTAAAATGAAAAATAGGTTTGGCATACTTAAGTTCGGAACGGTAAGAAAAGAATAAAAAAATAAAAAACCTAACCTAGCTTAACTTTGTCAAACCTAACTTTGCGAAAATCGAAATTCTACGATGAAAAATAGGTTTGGCATAGTTAGGTTCGGAACGGGAAAAATAGAAAAAAAAAATAAAAAACCTAACCTAACCTAACTTTGTCAAACCTAACTTTGCCAAACCTAACTTTGTCAAACCTAACTTTGCCAAACCTAACTTTGACAAACCTAACTTTGCGAAAATCGAAATTCTACGATGAAAAATAGGTTTGGCATAGTTAAGTTCGGAACGGTAAGAATAGAAAAAAAATTAAAAAACCTAACCTAACCTAACCTAACTTTGTCAAACCTAACTTTGCCAATCCTAACTTTGTCAAACCTAACTTTGCGAAAATCGAAATTCTACGATGAAAAATAGGTTTGGCGTAGTTAGGTTCGGAACGGTAAGAATAGAAAAAAAAATAAAAAACCTAACCTAACCTAACTTTGTCAAACCTAACCTTGCCAAACCTAACTTTGACAAACCTAACTTTGCCAAACCTAACTTTGTCAAACCTAACTTTGCGAAAACCGAAATTCTACGATGAAAAATAGGCTTGGCAAAGTTAGGTTCGGAACGGTAAAAATAGAAAAAAAAAAAAAAAACCTAACCTAACCTAACTTTGTCAAACCTAACTTTGCCAAACCTAACTTTGTCAAACCTAACTTTGCCAAACCTAACTTTGACAAACATAACTTTGTCAAACCTTACTTTGCCAAACCTAACTTTGTCAAACCTAACTTTGCCAAACCTAACTTAGTCAAACCTAACTTTGCCAAACCTAACTTTGCGAAAATCGAAATTCTACGATGAAAAATAGGTTTGGCATAGTTAAGTTCGGAACGGTAAGAATAGAAAAAAAAAATAAAAAAACCTAACCTATCCTAACCTAACTTTGTCAAACCTAACTTTGCCAATCCTAACTTTGTTAAACCTAACTTTGCGAAAATCGAAATTCTACGATGAAAAATAGGTTTGGCGTAGTTAGGTTTGGAACGGTAAGAATAGAAAAAAAAAATAAAAAACCTAACCTAACCTAACTTTGTCAAACCTAACCTTGCCAAACCTAACTTTGTCAAACCTAACTTTGCCAAACCTAACTTTGACAAACCTAACTTTGTCAAACCTAACTTTGCCAAACCTAACTTAGTCAAACCTAACTTTGCCAAACCTAACTTTGCGAAAATCGAAATTCTACGATGAAAAATAGGTTTGGCATAGTTAGGTTCGGAACGGTAAGAATAGAAAAAAAAAATAAAAAACCTAACCTAACCTAACCTAACTTTGTCAAACCTAACTTTGCCAAACCTAACTTTGTCAAACCTAACTTTGCCAAACCTAACTTTGCCAAACCTAACTAAGTCAAACCTAACTTTGCGAAAATCGAAATTCTACGATGAAAAATAGGTTTGGCATAGTTAGGTTCGGAACGGTAAGAATAGAAAAAAATAATAAAAAACCTAACCTAACCTAACTTTGTCAAACCTAACTTTGCCAAACCTAACTTTGTCAAACCTAACTTTGCCAAACCTAACTTTGACAAACCTAACTTTGTCAAACCTAACTTTGCGAAAATCGAAATTCTACGATGAAAAATAGGTTTGGCATAGTTAGGTTCGGAACGGTAAGAATAGAAAAAAAAAATAAAAAACCTAACCTAACCTAACTTTGTCAAACCTAACTTTGCCAAACCTAACTTTGTCAAACCTAACTTTGCCAAACCTAACTTAGTCAAACCTAACTTTGCCAAACCTAACTTTGCGAAAATCGAAATTCTAAAATGAAAAATAGGTTTGGCATACTTAAGTTCGGAACGGTAAGAAAAGAATAAAAAAATAAAAAACCTAACCTAGCTTAACTTTGTCAAACCTAACTTTGCGAAAATCGAAATTCTACGATGAAAAATAGGCTTGGCAAAGTTAGGTTCGGAACGGTAAGAAAATAATAAAAAAATAAAAAACCTAACCTAACCTAACTTTGTCAAACCTAACTTTGCGAAAATCGAAATTCTACGATGAAAAATAGGTTTGGCATAGTTAAGTTCGGAACGGTAAGAATAGAAAAAAAAAATAAAAAACCTAACCTAACCTAACCTAACTTTGTCAAACCTAACTTTGCGAAAACCGAAATTCTACGATGAAAAATAGGCTTGGCAAAGTTAGGTTCGGAACGGTAAGAAAATAATAAAAAAATAAAAAACCTAACCTAACCTAACTTTGTCAAACCTAACTTTGCGAAAATCGAAATTCTACGATGAAAAATAGGTTTGGCATAGTTAGGTTCGGAACGGTAAAAATAGAAAAAAAAAATAAAAAACCTAACCTAACCTAACTTTGTCAAACCTAACTTTGCGAAAATCGAAATTCTACGATGAAAAATAGGTTTGGCATAGTTAGGTTCGGAACGGTAAAAATAGAAAAAAAAAATAAAAAACCTAACCTAACCTAACTTTGTCAAACCTAACTTTGCCAAACCTAACTTTGTCAAACCTAACTTTGCCAAACCTAACTTTGACAAACCTAACTTTGTCAAACCTAACTTTGCCAAACCTAACTTTGTCAAACCTAACTTTGCCAAACCTAACTTAGTCAAACCTAACTTTGCCAAACCTAACTTTGCGAAAATCGAAATTCTACGATGAAAAATAGGTTTGGCATAGTTAGGTTCGGAACGGTAAGAATAGAAAAAAAAAATAAAAAACCTAACCTAACCTAACCTAACTTTGTCAAACCTAACTTTGCCAAACCTAACTTTGTCAAACCTAACTTTGCCAAACCTAACTTTGCCAAACCTAACTAAGTCAAACCTAACTTTGCGAAAATCGAAATTCTACGATGAAAAATAGGTTTGGCATAGTTAGGTTCGGAACGGTAAGAATAGAAAAAAATAATAAAAAACCTAACCTAACCTAACTTTGTCAAACCTAACTTTGCCAAACCTAACTTTGTCAAACCTAACTTTGCCAAACCTAACTTTGACAAACCTAACTTTGTCAAACCTAACTTTGCGAAAATCGAAATTCTACGATGAAAAATAGGTTTGGCATAGTTAGGTTCGGAACGGTAAGAATAGAAAAAAAAAATAAAAAACCTAACCTAACCTAACTTTGTCAAACCTAACTTTGCCAAACCTAACTTTGTCAAACCTAACTTTGCCAAACCTAACTTAGTCAAACCTAACTTTGCCAAACCTAACTTTGCGAAAATCGAAATTCTAAAATGAAAAATAGGTTTGGCATACTTAAGTTCGGAACGGTAAGAAAAGAATAAAAAAATAAAAAACCTAACCTAGCTTAACTTTGTCAAACCTAACTTTGCGAAAATCGAAATTCTACGATGAAAAATAGGTTTGGCATAGTTAGGTTCGGAACGGGAAAAATAGAAAAAAAAAATAAAAAACCTAACCTAACCTAACTTTGTCAAACCTAACTTTGCCAAACCTAACTTTGTCAAACCTAACTTTGCCAAACCTAACTTTGACAAACCTAACTTTGCGAAAATCGAAATTCTACGATGAAAAATAGGTTTGGCATAGTTAAGTTCGGAACGGTAAGAATAGAAAAAAAATTAAAAAACCTAACCTAACCTAACCTAACTTTGTCAAACCTAACTTTGCCAATCCTAACTTTGTCAAACCTAACTTTGCGAAAATCGAAATTCTACGATGAAAAATAGGTTTGGCGTAGTTAGGTTCGGAACGGTAAGAATAGAAAAAAAAATAAAAAACCTAACCTAACCTAACTTTGTCAAACCTAACCTTGCCAAACCTAACTTTGACAAACCTAACTTTGCCAAACCTAACTTTGTCAAACCTAACTTTGCGAAAACCGAAATTCTACGATGAAAAATAGGCTTGGCAAAGTTAGGTTCGGAACGGTAAAAATAGAAAAAAAAAAAAAAAACCTAACCTAACCTAACTTTGTCAAACCTAACTTTGCCAAACCTAACTTTGTCAAACCTAACTTTGCCAAACCTAACTTTGACAAACATAACTTTGTCAAACCTTACTTTGCCAAACCTAACTTTGTCAAACCTAACTTTGCCAAACCTAACTTAGTCAAACCTAACTTTGCCAAACCTAACTTTGCGAAAATCGAAATTCTACGATGAAAAATAGGTTTGGCATAGTTAAGTTCGGAACGGTAAGAATAGAAAAAAAAAATAAAAAAACCTAACCTATCCTAACCTAACTTTGTCAAACCTAACTTTGCCAATCCTAACTTTGTTAAACCTAACTTTGCGAAAATCGAAATTCTACGATGAAAAATAGGTTTGGCGTAGTTAGGTTTGGAACGGTAAGAATAGAAAAAAAAAATAAAAAACCTAACCTAACCTAACTTTGTCAAACCTAACCTTGCCAAACCTAACTTTGACAAACCTAACTTTGCCAAACCTAACTTTGTCAAACCTAACTTTGCGAAAACCGAAATTCTACGATGAAAAATAGGCTTGGCAAAGTTAGGTTCGGAACGGTAAGAAAAGAATAAAAAAATAAAAAACCTAACCTAACCTAACTTTGTCAAACCTAACTTTGCGAAAATCGAAATTCTACGATGAAAAATAGGTTTGGCATAGTTAGGTTCGGAACGGTAAAAATAGAAAAAAAAAATAAAAAACCTAACCTAACCTAACTTTGTCAAACCTAACTTTGCCAAACCTAACTTTGTCAAACCTAACTTTGCGAAAATCGAAATTCTACGATGAAAAATAGGTTTGGCATAGTTAGGTTCGGAACGGTAAAAATAGAAAAAAAAAATAAAAAACCTAACCTAACCTAACTTTGTCAAACCTAACTTTGCGAAAATCGAAATTCTACGATGAAAAATAGGTTTGGCATAGTTAAGTTCGGAACGGTAAGAATAGAAAAAAAAAATAAAAAACCTAACCTAACCTAACCTAACTTTGTCAAACCTAACTTTGCGAAAACCGAAATTCTACGATGAAAAATAGGCTTGGCAAAGTTAGGTTCGGAACGGTAAGAAAATAATAAAAAAATAAAAAACCTAACCTAACCTAACTTTGTCAAACCTAACTTTGCGAAAATCGAAATTCTACGATGAAAAATAGGTTTGGCATAGTTAGGTTCGGAACGGTAAAAATAGAAAAAAAAAATAAAAAACCTAACCTAACCTAACTTTGTCAAACCTAACTTTGCCAAACCTAACTTTGTCAAACCTAACTTTGCCAAACCTAACTTTGACAAACCTAACTTTGTCAAACCTAACTTTGCCAAACCTAACTTTGTCAAACCTAACTTTGCCAAACCTAACTTAGTCAAACCTAACTTTGCCAAACCTAACTTTGCGAAAATCGAAATTCTACGATGAAAAATAGGTTTGGCATAGTTAGGTTCGGAACGGTAAGAATAGAAAAAAAAAATAAAAAACCTAACCTAATTTAACCTAACTTTGTCAAACCTAACTTTGCCAAACCTAACTTTGTCAAACCTAACTTTGCCAAACCTAACTTTGCCAAACCTAACTAAGTCAAACCTAACTTTGCGAAAATCGAAATTCTACGATGAAAAATAGGTTTGGCATAGTTAGGTTCGGAACGGTAAGAATAGAAAAAAATAATAAAAAACCTAACCTTACCTAACTTTGTCAAACCTAGCTTTGCCAAACCTAACTTTGTCAAACCTAACTTTGCCAAACCTAACTTTGACAAACCTAACTTTGTCAAACCTAACTTTGCGAAAATCGAAATTCTACGATGAAAAATAGGTTTGGCATAGTTAGGTTCGGAACGGTAAGAATAGAAAAAAAAAATAAAAAACCTAACCTAACCTAACTTTGTCAAACCTAACTTTGCCAAACCTAACTTTGTCAAACCTAACTTTGCCAAACCTAACTTAGTCAAACCTAACTTTGCCAAACCTAACTTTGCGAAAATCGAAATTCTAAAATGAAAAATAGGTTTGGCATACTTAAGTTCGGAACGGTAAGAAAAGAATAAAAAAATAAAAAACCTAACCTAGCTTAACTTTGTCAAACCTAACTTTGCGAAAATCGAAATTCTACGATGAAAAATAGGTTTGGCATAGTTAGGTTCGGAACGGGAAAAATAGAAAAAAAAAATAAAAAACCTAACCTAACCTAACTTTGTCAAACCTAACTTTCCCAAACCTAACTTTGTCAAACCTAACTTTGCCAAACCTAACTTTGACAAACCTAACTTTGCGAAAATCGAAATTCTACGATGAAAAATAGGTTTGGCATAGTTAAGTTCGGAACGGTAAGAATAGAAAAAAAATTAAAAAACCTAACCTAACCTAACCTAACTTTGTCAAACCTAACTTTGCCAATCCTAACTTTGTCAAACCTAACTTTGCGAAAATCGAAATTCTACGATGAAAAATAGGTTTGGCGTAGTTAGGTTCGGAACGGTAAGAATAGAAAAAAAAATAAAAAACCTAACCTAACCTAACTTTGTCAAACCTAACCTTGCCAAACCTAACTTTGACAAACCTAACTTTGCCAAACCTAACTTTGTCAAACCTAACTTTGCGAAAACCGAAATTCTACGATGAAAAATAGGCTTGGCAAAGTTAGGTTCGGAACGGTAAAAATAGAAAAAAAAAAAAAAAACCTAACCTAACCTAACTTTGTCAAACCTAACTTTGCCAAACCTAACTTTGTCAAACCTAACTTTGCCAAACCTAACTTTGACAAACATAACTTTGTCAAACCTTACTTTGCCAAACCTAACTTTGTCAAACCTAACTTTGCGAAAATCGAAATTCTACGATGAAAAATAGGTTTGGCATAGTTAGGTTCGGAACGGTAAAAATAGAAAAAAAAAATAAAAAACCTAACCTAACCTAACTTTGTCAAACCTAACTTTGCGAAAATCGAAATTCTACGATGAAAAATAGGTTTGGCATAGTTAAGTTCGGAACGGTAAGAATAGAAAAAAAAAATAAAAAACCTAACCTAACCTAACCTAACTTTGTCAAACCTAACTTTGCGAAAACCGAAATTCTACGATGAAAAATAGGCTTGGCAAAGTTAGGTTCGGAACGGTAAGAAAATAATAAAAAAATAAAAAACCTAACCTAACCTAACTTTGTCAAACCTAACTTTGCGAAAATCGAAATTCTACGATGAAAAATAGGTTTGGCATAGTTAGGTTCGGAACGGTAAAAATAGAAAAAAAAAATAAAAAACCTAACCTAACCTAACTTTGTCAAACCTAACTTTGCGAAAATCGAAATTCTACGATGAAAAATAGGTTTGGCATAGTTAGGTTCGGAACGGTAAAAATAGAAAAAAAAAATAAAAAACCTAACCTAACCTAACTTTGTCAAACCTAACTTTGCCAAACCTAACTTTGTCAAACCTAACTTTGCCAAACCTAACTTTGACAAACCTAACTTTGTCAAACCTAACTTTGCCAAACCTAACTTTGTCAAATCTAACTTTGCCAAACCTAACTTAGTCAAACCTAACTTTGCCAAACCTAACTTTGCGAAAATCGAAATTCTACGATGAAAAATAGGTTTGGCATAGTTAGGTTCGGAACGGTAAGAATAGAAAAAAAAAAATAAAAAACCTAACCTAACCTAACCTAACTTTGTCAAACCTAACTTTGCCAAACCTAACTTTGTCAAACCTAACTTTGCCAAACCTAACTTTGCCAAACCTAACTAAGTCAAACCTAACTTTGCGAAAATCGAAATTCTACGATGAAAAATAGGTTTGGCATAGTTAGGTTCGGAACGGTAAGAATAGAAAAAAATAATAAAAAACCTAACCTAACCTAACTTTGTCAAACCTAACTTTGCGAAAATCGAAATTCTACGATGAAAAATAGGTTTGGCGTAGTTAGGTTCGGAACGGTAAGAATAGAAAAAAAAATAAAAAACCTAACCTAACCTAACTTTGTCAAACCTAACCTTGCCAAACCTAACTTTGACAAACCTAACTTTGCCAAACCTAACTTTGTCAAACCTAACTTTGCGAAAACCGAAATTCTACGATGAAAAATAGGCTTGGCAAAGTTAGGTTCGGAACGGTAAAAATAGAAAAAAAAAAAAAAAACCTAACCTAACCTAACTTTGTCAAACCTAACTTTGCCAAACCTAACTTTGTCAAACCTAACTTTGCCAAACCTAACTTTGACAAACATAACTTTGTCAAACCTTACTTTGCCAAACCTAACTTTGTCAAACCTAACTTTGCGAAAATCGAAATTCTACGATGAAAAATAGGTTTGGCATAGTTAGGTTCGGAACGGTAAAAATAGAAAAAAAAAATAAAAAACCTAACCTAACCTAACCTAACTTTGCGAAAATCGAAATTCTACGATGAAAAATAGGTTTGGCATAGTTAAGTTCGGAACGGTAAGAATAGAAAAAAAAAATAAAAAACCTAACCTAACCTAACCTAACTTTGTCAAACCTAACTTTGCGAAAACCGAAATTCTACGATGAAAAATAGGCTTGGCAAAGTTAGGTTCGGAACGGTAAGAAAATAATAAAAAAATAAAAAACCTAACCTAACCTAAATTTGTCAAACCTAACTTTGCGAAAATCGAAATTCTACGATGAAAAATAGGTTTGGCATAGTTAGGTTCGGAACGGTAAAAATAGAAAAAAAAAATAAAAAACCTAACCTAACCTAACTTTGTCAAACCTAACTTTGCGAAAATCGAAATTCTACGATGAAAAATAGGTTTGGCATAGTTAGGTTCGGAACGGTAAAAATAGAAAAAAAAAATAAAAAACCTAACCTAACCTAACTTTGTCAAACCTAACTTTGCCAAACCTAACTTTGTCAAACCTAACTTTGCCAAACCTAACTTTGACAAACCTAACTTTGTCAAACCTAACTTTGCCAAACCTAACTTTGTCAAACCTAACTTTGCCAAACCTAACTTAGTCAAACCTAACTTTGCCAAACCTAACTTTGCGAAAATCGAAATTCTACGATGAAAAATAGGTTTGGCATAGTTAGGTTCGGAACGGTAAGAATAGAAAAAAAAAATAAAAAACCTAACCTAACCTAACCTAACTTTGTCAAACCTAACTTTGCCAAACCTAACTTTGTCAAACCTAACTTTGCCAAACCTAACTTTGCCAAACCTAACTAAGTCAAACCTAACTTTGCGAAAATCGAAATTCTACGATGAAAAATAGGTTTGGCATAGTTAGGTTCGGAACGGTAAGAATAGAAAAAAATAATAAAAAACCTAACCTAACCTAACTTTGTCAAACCTTACTTTGCCAAACCTAACTTTGTCAAACCTAACTTTGCCAAACCTAACTTTGACAAACCTAACTTTGTCAAACCTAACTTTGCGAAAATCGAAATTCTACGATGAAAAATAGGTTTGGCATAGTTAGGTTCGGAACGGTAAGAATAGAAAAAAAAAATAAAAAACCTAACCTAACCTAACTTTGTCAAACCTAACTTTGCCAAACCTAACTTTGTCAAACCTAACTTTGCCAAACCTAACTTAGTCAAACCTAACTTTGCCAAACCTAACTTTGCGAAAATCGAAATTCTAAAATGAAAAATAGGTTTGGCATACTTAAGTTCGGAACGGTAAGAAAAGAATAAAAAAATAAAAAACCTAACCTAGCTTAACTTTGTCAAACCTAACTTTGCGAAAATCGAAATTCTACGATGAAAAATAGGCTTGGCAAAGTTAGGTTCGGAACGGTAAGAAAATAATAAAAAAATAAAAAACCTAACCTAACCTAACTTTGTCAAACCTAACTTTGCGAAAATCGAAATTCTACGATGAAAAATAGGTTTGGCATAGTTAGGTTCGGAACGGTAAAAATAGAAAAAAAAAATAAAAAACCTAACCTAACCTAACTTTGTCAAACCTAACTTTGCGAAAATCGAAATTCTACGATGAAAAATAGGTTTGGCATAGTTAAGTTCGGAACGGTAAGAATAGAAAAAAAAAATAAAAAACCTAACCTAACCTAACCTAACTTTGTCAAACCTAACTTTGCGAAAACCGAAATTCTACCATGAAAAATAGGCTTGGCAAAGTTAGGTTCGGAACGGTAAGAAAATAATAAAAAAATAAAAAACCTAACCTAACCTAACTTTGTCAAACCTAACTTTGCGAAAATCGAAATTCTACGATGAAAAATAGGTTTGGCATAGTTAGGTTCGGAACGGTAAAAATAGAAAAAAAAAATAAAAAACCTAACCTAACCTAACTTTGTCAAACCTAACTTTGCGAAAATCGAAATTCTACGATGAAAAATAGGTTTGGCATAGTTAGGTTCGGAACGGTAAAAATAGAAAAAAAAAATAAAAAACCTAACCTAACCTAACTTTGTCAAACCTAACTTTGCCAAACCTAACTTTGTCAAACCTAACTTTGCCAAACCTAACTTTGACAAACCTAACTTTGTCAAACCTAACTTTGCCAAACCTAACTTTGTCAAACCTAACTTTGCCAAACCTAACTTAGTCAAACCTAACTTTGCCAAACCTAACTTTGCGAAAATCGAAATTCTACGATGAAAAATAGGTTTGGCATAGTTAGGTTCGGAACGGTAAGAATAGAAAAAAAAAATAAAAAACCTAACCTAACCTAACCTAACTTTGTCAAACCTAACTTTGCCAAACCTAACTTTGTCAAACCTAACTTTGCCAAACCTAACTTTGTCAAACCTAACTTTGCCAAACCTAACTTAGTCAAACCTAACTTTGCCAAACCTAACTTTGCGAAAATCGAAATTCTACGATGAAAAATAGGTTTGGCATAGTTAGGTTCGGAACGGTAAGAATAGAAAAAAAAAATAAAAAACCTAACCTAACCTAACCTAACTTTGTCAAACCTAACTTTGCCAAACCTAACTTTGTCAAACCTAACTTTGCCAAACCTAACTTTGCCAAACCTAACTAAGTCAAACCTAACTTTGCGAAAATCGAAATTCTACGATGAAAAATAGGTTTGGCATAGTTAGGTTCGGAACGGTAAGAATAGAAAAAAATAATAAAAAACCTAACCTAACCTAACTTTGTCAAACCTAACTTTGCCAAACCTAACTTTGTCAAACCTAACTTTGCCAAACCTAACTTTGACAAACCTAACTTTGTCAAACCTAACTTTGCGAAAATCGAAATTCTACGATGAAAAATAGGTTTGGCATAGTTAGGTTCGGAACGGTAAGAATAGAAAAAAAAAATAAAAAACCTAACCTAACCTAACTTTGTCAAACCTAACTTTGCCAAACCTAACTTTGTCAAACCTAACTTTGCCAAACCTAACTTAGTCAAACCTAACTTTGCCAAACCTAACTTTGCGAAAATCGAAATTCTAAAATGAAAAATAGGTTTGGCATACTTAAGTTCGGAACGGTAAGAAAAGAATAAAAAAATAAAAAACCTAACCTAGCTTAACTTTGTCAAACCTAACTTTGCGAAAATCGAAATTCTACGATGAAAAATAGGTTTGGCATAGTTAGGTTCGGAACGGGAAAAATAGAAAAAAAAAATAAAAAACCTAACCTAACCTAACTTTGTCAAACCTAACTTTGCCAAACCTAACTTTGTCAAACCTAACTTTGCCAAACCTAACTTTGACAAACCTAACTTTGCGAAAATCGAAATTCTACGATGAAAAATAGGTTTGGCATAGTTAAGTTCGGAACGGTAAGAATAGAAAAAAAATTAAAAAACCTAACCTAACCTAACCTAACTTTGTCAAACCTAACTTTGCCAAACCTAACTTTGTCAAACCTAACTTTGCGAAAATCGAAATTCTACGATGAAAAATAGGTTTGGCGTAGTTAGGTTCGGAACGGTAAGAATAGAAAAAAAAATAAAAAACCTAACCTAACCTAACTTTGTCAAACCTAACCTTGCCAAACCTAACTTTGACAAACCTAACTTTGCCAAACCTAACTTTGTCAAACCTAACTTTGCGAAAATCGAAATTCTACGATGAAAAATAGGCTTGGCAAAGTTAGGTTCGGAACGGTAAAAATAGAAAAAAAAAAAAAAAACCTAACCTAACCTAACTTTGTCAAACCTAACTTTGCCAAACCTAACTTTGTCAAACCTAACTTTGCCAAACCTAACTTTGACAAACATAACTTTGTCAAACCTTACTTTGCCAAACCTAACTTTGTCAAACCTAACTTTGCCAAACCTAACTTAGTCAAACCTAACTTTGCCAAACCTAACTTTGCGAAAATCGAAATTCTACGATGAAAAATAGGTTTGGCATAGTTAAGTTCGGAACGGTAAGAATAGAAAAAAAAAATAAAAAAACCTAACCTATCCTAACCTAACTTTGTCAAACCTAACTTTGCCAATCCTAACTTTGTCAAACCTAACTTTGCGAAAATCGAAATTCTACGATGAAAAATAGGTTTGGCGTAGTTAGGTTTGGAACGGTAAGAATAGAAAAAAAAAATAAAAAACCTAACCTAACCTAACTTTGTCAAACCTAACCTTGCCAAACCTAACTTTGACAAACCTAACTTTGCCAAACCTAACTTTGTCAAACCTAACTTTGCGAAAACCGAAATTCTACGATGAAAAATAGGCTTGGCAAAGTTAGGTTCGGAACGGTAAGAAAAGAATAAAAAAATAAAAAACCTAACCTAACCTAACTTTGTCAAACCTAACTTTGCGAAAATCGAAATTCTACGATGAAAAATAGGTTTGGCATAGTTAGGTTCGGAACGGTAAAAATAGAAAAAAAAAATAAAAAACCTAACCTAACCTAACTTTGTCAAACCTAACTTTGCCAAACCTAACTTTGTCAAACCTAACTTTGCCAAACCTAACTTTGCCAATCCTAACTTTGTCAAACCTAACTTTGCGAAAATCGAAATTCTACGATGAAAAATATGTTTGGCGTAGTTAGGTTCGGAACGGTAAGAATAGAAAAAAAAAATAAAAAACCTAACCTAACCTAACCTAACTTTGTCAAACCTAACTTTGCCAATCCTAACTTTGTCAAACCTAACTTTGCGAAAATCGAAATTCTACGATGAAAAATAGGTTTGGCAAAGTTAGGTTCGGAACGGTAAGAATAGAAAAAAATAATAAAAAACCT